>CM017578.2:9175286-11575286 GCA_007844105.2 Rhamnella rubrinervis
AAGCGAACGAGTGGACCAAGCGGGGCCCGAGGCGGACCCAAGCCCAGTGGAGGCAGAACCCAGCAGGAGGAGGTCGAACCAAGCCGAGAGGGGATGGGACCAAGCCGGGAGGATGTTGGACCAAACCCGGAGGATGTCGGACCAAGCCCGGGGAAGGTCGGACCAAGCCGGGGAGAAGGTCGGAGCAAACACCGACGATATCCGACCAAGCCAGAGGGAAGGTCAGACCAAGTAAGGAGGAGGTCAAACAAAATCCGGAGGAGGTAAGACCAAGCTAGGGAGGTGAACGCCAAGGCGGAGGTGGTGAGGATTGAGCACAGGCGAGGTCCAGGCCAAACGGAGAGGTGAGGACCAAGCCCAGACAAAGCCCGGAGGAGGCCGGACCAAGCCATGGGGAGGTCGAAATGCTAGGACGGGGTCAGACCATGCTAGGAGAGTGTCGGACCAAGCCAGGACGAGGTCGGACCAATCCAGGATGAGGTCGGACCAAGCGAGGATGAGTGAGGACAAGCCCGGGCGGAGTGAGGACCAAGCTGGAGAAAGTGTCCAGGACAGAAGCAGGAGGTGGACCAAGCGGGGAGGAGGTAGGACCAAGCGAGGAAAGGAGAGGTGGACCAAACCGAGGAGGAGGTGGACAAGCCAAGGCGAGAGGTCGGACCAAGCCCGGAGGAGGTCGAACCAAGCTAGGGAGAGGTCGGACCATACTAGGACGTGGTCGGATCAAGCCAGAACGATATCGGACAAAGCCAAGATGAGGTCGGTCCAAGGCAGGAGGAGGTCAGACCAAGTCAGGTGGAGGTCGTACCAAGGTAGTGGAGGTCGGACCAAGCCGGGAGGAAGTCGGACCAAGCCGAAAGGAGGACGGACCAAAAGAGCCGGAGGAGGGCGGACCAAAGCGGGGGAGGTCCGAACCAAGCGGGGCGAGGTCGAACCAGCGCGCAAGGGAGTTGGACCAAGCGGGCGAGGTGGACCAAGCGAGATGGGTTGAGCAGGGAGACAAGGTGAACAAAATTTAGGGCGAAGACCAGGACCAAAGCCGAGCGAGGTGGACCAAGCTAGGAATGAGGTCGGACTAAGCCGGAGGAGGTCGAAAAAAGCCCGGAGAGGGGTGAGGACCCATCTAGGGCCGAGGTGGGACCATCCCGAGGAGAAAGGTGAGACCAAGCGGGATGAGGTGAGAAAAAGCAACAAGGGAGAGAGTGAGACCAAGCTGAGGAGGTAGGACCAAGCGGGAGGAGGTGACCTAAGCGTAGGGAGGTCGGACCAAGCGGGACAAGTTGGACCAAGAGCGAGGAAGGGTGGGACCAAGCGAGGGGTCGGACCCGAGCGAGGGGCGAGGTGGACCCGAGCCCAGGCAGTGGGACTAAGCGGGATGAGGTTGGACAAGCCGGGATGAAGTGGACCAAGCAGGAGGTGGACCCAGTGGGGAGGATGTGGGACCAAGCCAGGAGGAGGTGGGACAAAACCGGAGGAGACGAGACCAAACACAGGAAGTGGTCCAAGCCCACGAGGAAAGAGTAGAGACCAAGTAGGGGAAAAGGTAGGACCAAATAGAAGGAGCACCGGACCAAGCAGGGGAGGTGGGACCTAGCCCAGGGCGAGAGGAGGTGGACCAATCACAGGGGAGGTCAAAAAGCAGGGCGAGGTGAACCAAGCGGGAGAGCGTGGGGCCCAGAAGTCCGAGGACAAGGTCGGACCAAGCGAGGCAGAGTCGGACTAAGCGAGGCGAGGTGGACGAGCCGGGAGAAAGTGCGGCCCGACCGGAGGAAGGTAGGGCCGAAGCGATGGGAGGTGTCCGAATCAGAAGCGAGGAAGAGGTGGGGCCATGAAAGGAAGAGGTGGAAAGCCAAGAAGGAGGTGGACCAAGCGGGACAAAGGTGGGGACCAAACCCGGACGAGGTCGGACCAAGCCAGGAGGAGGTCAGACCAAGCCAGGAGATGGTCGGACCAAGCGAGGACGAGGTCGGACAAAGCCCGGAGGAGGTCGGACCAATCCCGGAGGAGGTCGGACCATAGGGAGAATTACGCCTGAAACCCGGGAGGAAGGACCCGAGCATGAGAGCGTGAGGACCAAGCGGGACGAAGTTGGACCAAGCTAGAAGGAGGTCGGACCAAGCCAAGATAAGGTTAGGCTAAGCCAGGAAAAGGTCGGACCAAGCGATGATGAGGTCGAACCAAGCGGGGCGAGAGTTGGACCAATGGGGCGAAGGGTTGGGGCGAGCGGGGCGAGTTGAACCAAGCGGGTGAGGTGGACCAAGCAGGAGAAGGTCGACCAGTGGGAGGAGATGTAGGACAAGGCAGGAGGAGGTGGACCCGAGCTTCGAAGGATGTGGACCCGAAGCGAGGAGAGCCGGACCAAGCCGGGAGGAGGTCGGACTAAAACCCGAGAAGGTGGACCAAGCCAAAGGTAGGTCGGCCTAAGCAGGAAGAAGGTGGACAGAGAGTGAGGCGAGGTGCAGTCAAGCCGAGAGGAGCTTCGGACCCAGTCAGGGAAGTCCGGACTAGCAGGATGAAGCAGGAAGAGGTGGACCGCAGGAGGCCCCGGACTGAGCGAGGAGGAGGTGGACCATACGAGGGGAGAATTGAGGCAGCCGGGAGGGAGTAGAACCAAGGCTGGGAGGAGTGAGACAAGCGAGAGGGTGAGGACCAAGCGAAGGCGGGGTCGAACCAAGACAATACGAGGTGGACTAGCGAGGGCAGTGGACCAAGCCCAGAAGATAGTGGACCAATCCGGAGAAAGTCAGGCCGAAGCGGTGGGAGGTGGCCAAGCGAGGAGGAGAGGTCGGACCAAGCGAGGGCGAGTGAGACCAAACCCGGGGAGAGGTGGACGAAGCAGCGTGATGGCAGGACCAAGCCGAGAGAAGGTGGACCAAGCGGGGGCGAGGTGACCAAGCCGAGAGAGGTCGGACCAAGCGAGAGAGGTGGACCAAGCGGGAGGAGGTGAGAAGCCAAGCGAGGTGGACAGCCAAGGGGCGAGATGAGCCAAGACAATGCAGTCCCGAGACTAAAAGCGGGCGAGGTCGGACCAAGCAGGAGATAGTGGTCAACCAGGAGGAGGAAGTCGGGCCAGCGGCCGGTGGGAGGAGGTGAGACCAAGCGGGGAGAGGTCGGACCAAGCCAGGACAAGCTTGGACCAAGCTAGGACAAGGTTAAACCAAACCAAGATGAAGATCCGGACCAAGCAGGATGAGGTGAGGACCCGGGCAGAGAGGAGGTGAACCAGCCGGGAGGAGGAGTGGACCAAAAGCAACATTGGCGGGACCAAGCCAGGAGAAGGTCGGACCAAGCTAGGACGAGGTCGAGCCAAGCCTGGAGGAGGTCGCACCAAGCCCGGAGGAGGTCAGACCATGCCGAGAAGAGGTTGGACCAAACCCGGAGGAGGTGGGACCAAGCATATGGGAGGTCGAACCAAGCTAGGACAAGGTCGGACCAAGCCAGAAGGAGATCGGACCAAGCGGGACAAGGTGGACCAAGCAGGATGAAGGATGGGGCCAGTAGGAGGAGGTCGGAACAATGCCGAGAAGGAGGAGGTGGGACCAAGTCGGGAGGAGATCGGAACAAACCCGTAGGACGTCGAACCAATCCATGTGGAGGTCACACCAAGCCAGGAGGAGGTCGGGCCAAACCCAAAGGAGGTCGGACCAAGCCAGGGGGAGGTCGGACCAATTCGGGAAGAGGTCGAACAAAGCCCAGGAGGAGGTGGACCCAGCAGGGAGGTCAACAAGCCCAGAATGAGATCGGACTAGCCGAAATAAGCGGGAGGAGTT
This sequence comes from Rhamnella rubrinervis, assembly GCA_007844105.2. NCBI lineage: Eukaryota > Viridiplantae > Streptophyta > Magnoliopsida > Rosales > Rhamnaceae > Rhamnella > Rhamnella rubrinervis. The sequence goes on from CM017578.2 coordinate 9,179,054, forward strand.
AGACCAAGCAGGAGGAAGGTCAAAAGCTAGAGGCGGGGGTCGGACGAGCCGAGGGAGGAAGGTGAGGAGAAGCGAGGAGGTGGACCAAGCGAGGGATGAGGGTGGACGAGGGCAATACGAGGTGGGACTGGCCCGAGGGCGAGGTGAACCAAGCCCGGGAATGATGGCGACGGAGGAGGTGGGGCCAAGCAGTGGGAGGTCAGACCAAGCCAGGAGGAGGTCAGACCAAGCCAGGATGAGGTCGGACCAAGCCCCAGGCAGCCCCGAGACGAACCAAGATGGTGGACCCAGGCCGAATAGTCAGGACCAAGCCCGGAGGAGGTTGAACCAAGTCGAGGGAGGTGGAGGACCAAGCAAAAGCGTGGCGGACCAAGCGGGGAAAGAGTGGACAAGCCGGGGCGAGGTGAACCAGCACAGAGGAGGTCGGACCAAGCCCATAGGACGTCAGACCATGCCGAGAAGAGGTTGGACCAAACACGGAGGAGGTGGGACCAAGCATGGAGGAGGTCGAACTAAGCTAGGACAAGGTCGGACCAAGCGGAAGAAGATCGAACCAAGCGGGGCGAGGTGGACCAAGCCGGATGAGGTGAGACCCAGCAGGAGGAGGAGTGAGATAATGCCGAGAAGAGGTGGGACCAAGTCAGGAGGAGATCGGAACAAACCCGTAGGACGTCGGACTAATCCATGTGGAGGTCACACCAAGCCCGAGGGAGGAGGTGGGGCCAAGCAGAAGGAGGTGGACCAAGCGGAGGAGGGGACCAGTGGTAAGAGGTCCAACCAAGCGAGTAGGTGGGGCCGAAGCGGGAGAGTCGAACCAAGCGGATTAGATGGGACGGCAGGAGGAGGTCGATACCGGCCGAGGGAAGTCGGACAAAGTTAGGACGAGGTCGGACCAAACCAGAAGGAGGTTGGACCAAGCTAGGAGGAGGTGGCACCAATGGGGCGAGGTGGATGGCGAGAATGAGGTGGACGAAACCCGGAGGTCGGACCCCGGGCCGGGGAGGTAGGACCAAGCGGGACAAGGTGAGACCAGCCCGGGGAGGAGCATGAGACCGAGGCGAGGCAGGTGAACAATCCGAGAGGAGGTGAACGAGGCGGAAGAGGGTGGACCATGCGGATGAGGTTGGAGCCGGGCGGATGAGGTCGGACTTCTGGCCGGGCGAGGTGGACTAAACCCGAGAGGAGGTGGACCCGCGGGGGGAGGTGGAGACCCAGCCGGGAGGAGGTCGGACCAAGCGGGAGGTCGGACAAAACAGGATGAGGTGGACCAAGCGAGGGAGGCCGGACCCTGCCGGGGAGGTGAGACCAAGCCGAGGGGAGGTCAAAAGGCTAGGGCGAGGCCGGACCCGGGCGAGAGATGGTCGGGCGAAGCGGGAGGAGGTCGGACCAAGCGAGGCGAGTGGGGACTAAGACAATACGAGGTCGGACTAAGCGAGGACGAGGTCGGACCAAGCCCGTAGAAAGTCGGACCAACCCCAGAGGAGGTCGGACGAAGCCATTGGGAGGTGGACCAAGCGAAGGAGGTGGACCAAGCGGGACAGTCGGACCAAACTAGGGCGAGTGAGACCAAACCAAGATGAGTGGGACCAAGCGGGATGAGGTGGACCCAAGCCCGGAGGAGGTGAGCCAAGCAGGAGGTCCGGACCAAGCGAGGCGGTGCCGAACCAAGCGAGAGAAGGTGAACCAAGCGAGGCGGACTGGACAAGCATGGAGGAGGTGAACCAAGCGGGGACAAGGTCGAACAAAGTAGGGGCGAGGTGAGACCAGAAGCCAGATGAGGTGGACCAGCTTCGGATGAAGGCCGGACGAAGCCGGAGAGGAGGTGAACCAAGCCGAGGAGGAGGTGGACCAAGCCCAGCATTGGCGGACAAGCCAGGAGAAGGTCGAACCAAGCTAGGACGAGGTCGAACCAAGCCTGGAGGAGGTCGGACCAAGCCCATAGAACGTTGGACCATGCCGAGAAGAGGTTGGACCAAACCTAGAGGAGGTGGGACCAAGCATGGAGGAGGTCGAACTAAGCTAGGACAAGGTCGGACCAAGGCAGAAGAAGATCGGACCAAGCCAGGACGAGGTCGGACCAAGCCCGGATGAGGTCGGACCAAGCCGGAGGAGGTCGGATAATGCCGAGAAGAGGTGGGACCAAGTTGGGAGGAGATCGGAACAAACCCGTAGGACGTCGGACTAATCCATGTGGAGGTCACACCAAGCCAGGAGGAGGTCGGGCCAAACCCGAAGGAGGTCGGACCAAGCCGGGGGGAGGTCGGACCAAGGCCGGGAGGAGAGGTCGGACGAGGCGAGGAGGTGGACCAAGCGGGCATGGTGGGACAAGCGAGGGAGAACCGGACCAAGCGGGGCGAGGTGGAACAATCCCGAAGGAGGTGAACCGAGGCGGGAGGTGGTGGTGGTGGGAGGAAGGAGGTCGGACTACGTCGGGATGAGGTCGAACCAAACCCGGAGGAGGTTGGACCCGCACGCCCGAGGTCGGACCAGCCCAGGAGGAGTTGAACCAAGTGGGGAGGAGGTGAGAAAGCGGATGTGGGAGGACGAGCCGGGGAGGTGAACTTCGCGGGGCCGGCAGGGAGGAGGTGGGACAGCAGAGAGGAGGAGGTCAACTAGGATGAGATGCGGCCGAGGCGGGGAGAAGGTGGACGGCGGAAGAAGGTGAGGACCAAGCGAGAGCGAGGTGGGGACTAAGACAATACGAGGTCGGACTAAGCGAGGACGAGGTTGGACCAAGCCCGGAGAAAGTCCGACCAACCCCGGAGGAGGTCGGACGAAGCCATTGGGAGGTCGGACCAAGCCAGGAGGAGGTCGGACCAAGCGGGGCAGTGAGGACATACTAGGGCGAGCTGGGGATCAGCAAGATGAGGTGGGACCAAGCGGATGGTGGACCGAGCCCGAGGAGGTGAGCCAAGCGAGGAGGAGGTGGATCAGCCGGGAAGGTGGACCAAGCGGAGAAGGAGTGGGACCAAGCGAGGGCGAGGTCGGACCAAGCCTGGAGGAGGTCGAACCAAGCCCGAAGTAGGTCGGACCATGCCGGGAAAAGGTTGGACCAAACCCGGAGGAGGTGGGACCAAGCATGGGGGAGGTTGGACCAAGCTAGGACAAGGTCGGACCAAGCCAGAAGGAGATCGGACCAAGCCAGGATGAGGTCGGACCAAGCCCGGATGAGATCGGACCAAGTGGGAGGAGGTGGAGACAATCTTGGGGAGGTGGGACCAAGTTAGGAGGAGATGAAACAAACCCGGGAGGTGGACTACTCCATATGGAGGTGCACCAGCGAGGAGGGCCGGACAAAACAGAAGGAGGTGGACGAAGCCATGGGAGATCCAGATCAAGTGGGGAAGAGGTGAACCAAACCGAGGTGGACCAAGCCGGGGAGGTGAGACCAAGCGGATGAGATCGGACGAAGCGGGAAGAGGTGGACCCAGCGAGGGAAGTGAGACAGTAGGATGAGGTGGGGCCAGAAGACCCAGGGAGGAGGTGGTGCCGGGAAGGTGGCACCAATGGGGCGAGGTCGGTCGGCGAGAATGAGGTGGGACCAAGCACAGAGGAGGTCCGGACGGGCGGGGAGGTGAGACCAAGCCGGGACAGGAGTCGGACCCGAGCGGGGGAGGAGGTCGGACCAAGCCGGGACAAGGTGAGAACAATCCCAGGAGGAGGTGGACGGGCAGGAGGAGGTTGGACCCGAGGCAGGAGGTTGGACGAGGCCGGGAGGAGGTCCAGGGTCTGGCAGGGCGAGGTGAGCTAAACCCGAGGAGGAGGTGGGACCACAGCGGGGAGGTGAGGCAGCCCGGGAAGGAGGTCGGACCAACCCCGGATGAAGTCGGACCAAGCCCGGGGGAGGTCGGACCTAGCCCGGAGGAGGTCGGACCAAACCAGAGGGAGGTCCAGAAGGCAGGCGGGGTGGACGGTGGGATGGTGGGGCGAAGCGGGGAGGAGGTCGGACCAAGCGAGAGCGAGGTGGACTAAGACAATGAGGTGAGGCCAAAGTGAGGGGGCGAGGTGGATCAAGCCGTAGAAAGTCCGACCAACCCAGGAGGTGAGGGCCAAGCCATTGGGAGGCCGGACCAGAGGTGGAGGTGGGCCAGCTGCGAGGAAGGTGAACCAGCTAGGACGAGGTCGGACCAAACCAAGATAAAGTCGGACCAGCAGGATGAGGTCAGGACGAGGACGAAAGGAGATCAAACAAGCGAGAAGGAGGTGGACCAAGCGGGGAGGTGAGGACCAAGCGGGGAAAGAAGGTGGACCAAGCGGGGCGAGGTGGGACCAAGCACGGAAGGAGGTGAACAAGCAGGAGGAGGTGGGACCATGCTGCATGGGTTGGACCGAACCAGGAGGAGGTAGGACCAAGCATGGGGAGGTGGACCAAGCTGGGGCAGAGGTCGAACCAAGCGGGGGTCGGACCAAGCAGGGCGAGGAGTGGACCAAGCAGGATGAGATCGGACCAAGGCCGGAGGAGGTCAGACAATGCCGGGAGGAGGTGGGACCAAGTGGGGAGGTCAAAAACAAACCTAGGAGGTGGACTAAGCCGGTGGAGGTGGCACAGCCGAGGGAGGTGAGACCAAACCAGAGGTAGGACCAAGCGAGGAGAGAGGTGGGACCAAGTGAGAGGTGAGGTAAACACAGGAGGAGGTGGGACCAAGCCCGGGGAGGTGAACCAAGCAGGATGAGGTGGACCGAAGCGGAGGAGGTCGACTCGGCCGAGGAAGTTGGACAAAGTTAGGACGAGGTCGGACCAAACCAGGAGGAGGTCGGACCAAGCCAGGAGGAGGTCGGACCAATCCAGGACGAGGTCAGATCTTGCGAGAATGAGGTCGAACCAAGAGCGGGAAGAGGTGAGCCAGCGGGGAGGGTCGGACCCGAGGCGGAGGAGGTGGGACTAAGCGGATATATGTAGTACGACGAGGTGAACCAAGCGGGGCGAGGTGGAACAATCCGGAGGAGGTAGGACCCGGGCAGAAGAGTCGGACGGGCAGGAGGAGGTGAGGACCAGGCAGGAGGTTGGACCAGGCCCCGAGGAGGTTGGACTAAGCCGGGACGAGGACGGACCAAACCCGGAGGAGGTCGGACCACACCGTGAGAGGTGAGGACCATCGGGAGGAGGTCAAACCGCCCGGGAGAGTGGACCAAGCCGGATGAGGTCCGGACCAAGCGAGGTCGGTCCAAGCGGGGCAGGTAAGATCAAGCGGATTGGCCCCGGACCAAGCAAGGACGATGTCGGACCAAGCACGGAGGAGGTTGAACCAAGCCAAGAGGAAGTCGGACCAAGGCAGGACAAGGTCGGACCAAGCCAGGAGGAGGTCGGCCAAGCCAGGATGAGGTCGGAGTAAGCCAAGTCAAAGTCGGACCAAGCCTCGGGGAGGTCGGACCAAGCCCGGAGTAAGTCGGACCAAGCCGGGAGAAGGTCGGACCAAACCCGAAGGAGGTCAGACTAAGCCGAGGAGGAGGTAGGACGAGCCGAGAGGAAGTCGGACAAAGTAGGAACAGTCAGGGCCAGGGAGATCAGGGCCGTGGGAGGTGGGGTCAGAGCTGGAAAGAGGTGGACCAAGCGGGAGGAGGTTAAGAGCAAGGTTAGACAAACTGAAATGTGGTCGGACCAAGCCAAAAAGAGGTCGGACCTAGCCGGAAAGAGTGCAAACTAAGCCGGAATGTAGTCGGACCAAGCCGGAATGTTGTCGGACCAAGCCGGAATGTTGTCGGACCAAGCCGGAACATTGTCGGACTAAGTCGGAACATTGTCGGACGAAGCCGGAATGTAGTCGGACCAATTTGGAATGTGGTCCGACCAAGCGGGAACGTGGTCGGACCAATTCAGAATGTGGTCGGACCAATTTAGATCGAGGTCGAACCAAGTCCAAAGGAGGTTGGACCAAGCAAAAATATGGTCGAACTAAGCTGGAACATGGTAGGATCAGCCGAAGCGTGGTTGGACCGAGCTGGAACGTGGTTGGACCAAGCGGGAACATTGTCCGACCAAGACGGAAAGTGGTCCGACCAAGCTGGAACGAGGTCCAACCAAGCCGAAACATAGTCCGATCTGACCAAGCCGAAATATGGTCGGACCAAGCCAGAATGAGGTCGGACTAAACCGGAATGTGGTCTGTCCAGGTGGGAACGTGGTCGGACCAAACCGGAATGAGGTCGGATAAAGCCAGAATGTGGTCTTGGAAAACTCCAACCTTTTTAACTCTACTACTAAGTACTTTGGATAATTGACACTCATTGAAGAATGTATATTTTCAATTACAATTGCTTCATTTCTTTTATCCAAGTTCATATCACTTGTCATAGCTTCAACTGTTTGTGTTGCTTTATCAGTAGCACGATATTTCTCAAAAATATTTGCAAGTCTTTCATCCAAGTAATATGAATTAGAAGATTACGCATTTTCAACAACTGGGGAAAAAAAAAAGTAACAACATTATACTCATCGGAAAAAAAATTGCAAGTTGAAGATGAAATGTACCATTCCAAGCGAGTACTTGAAACATTTCACCGAGACAAACTTGGAAATCTCCGGAGACACCTTAGAAAACCCCACGTCAGCATCAACACCAACTGAAATCAAGTTCTCAACAGGCGTATTCTGCAACTCATCAATGGGACCATCTTTGTTAGAATCGGACCCTTTTTCCTTGTATTGAGAAGCTAAAGAGGCGCCATTTGCGTCAATCTGAATAGAACTTTAAGCCTCTAAATCGGAAAAGGGAATAAGGTTTTGAGGGGTGGGAACGGCGGAGTCTGAAGTGCAAGGGAGTGGATTTGGAACATTTTTGGATTTTTGAGAAGCTAAGTGAGCATTCTGGGTGTGGTGCTCGAAGAAATGCTAGATGCCAAACTTGCAAGGTTGTGGTTTGTGGCTTGGGTTCAATCTCTTTGACGACGCCGTGTTTGAAGAAGAAAAATTAGATTTCCTCCTCGAAGGCATCGGAGACGCCAAAAATAGTAAGGCCTTTTGCAACTTGAAAGCACAGGGACACAGAGAGAAACAATACAGCTTTTGCCTTACTATTTTATTTGTGATTTCCCACCCAAACTTACGACTAAGGAAAAATTATAAAATTAAAATAAATGTTGCGGATTTTCATTCTGTTAAAAAAAAAATTGGATTTTCCCATTTTATGGATCAAGCCAAGCCCATTTATCCATTTTTTTAGGGCTTTTTGATGCCATAGTCGGGCCCAATTTGTATTAATGAAAAAAAACCATATTTTTGTAAAATTAAAATTTTAGACCGAATTGACTTTTATACCATTTAAATGCTTTGAATTGATAATTAAATTCTATAGCCTAGTCAAACCACTTATACCGGCACAAATACCAACACAAATAACTCATCATCTCCTTTCTCTTCTTCTTAACCGATCCACCTTTTTTTATCCATTGTCGTCATCGTCGCCATCTTATCTCTCTTCTTCTTATTCTTCTTCTTCTTTATTGGGAAATTCAATCAAAATGAATTTTAGAGACACGTTGAGAAAGTGAAGAATATTGGCAAATTAAATCGAAATGAATTTTTTCCAACAGCGCACCCTTTTGAAATTTCGAACGTCTGTCAAATTCATTGCATTTTTTGAACCTAAATCAATCCAAAAAATTATGAAAAAATATTTAAATTAAAGCTCATCCTCTTAGTTTTTCAATGATATATCATACGCACGAATCGAAGTTCGGAAAGGTGTTCAAAACTGAATTTTTTCCAACAGAGCGCCCTTTTGAACTTTCGAACACCTGTCAATTTCACTGAATTTTTTGGAGGTATAAATCAACCCAAAAAATTCTAAAAAAATAAGTAAATCTTATCCTTTTAGTTTTCTAACCATATATCATATGCATCAATCGGAGTTCGGGAAGGTTTTCAAATTTAATATTTTCCAACAGCGCGCACAAGTGGAAGCTGGTAGGCAGCACCGTCAATGGACACCTATGGGGGTGACCTACCCCCCCCTTAGGTGGCCACCTACCTCTCTATGATGCTCACGGAAAAGGGGTCGGTGGCCACCATTAGGGGGTAGGTGGCGACCTACCCCTGTGGGTAGGTCAATTTTTGCTTGTGCATTGTTCAACTTTTAAAATGGGGATTAATCTAGCCCTGTCTATCTTTGCCTGGCTTGGAAGTTCCTGTTCATAAACAAAAGGACAAACAGCCTTGTGAAAAGTTCAAGTCAATTAGAAAGAAACTCTGACAGTATTTATATATACATAGTATATGCTCTTTGGTGCAGCAAGGTGTATATGGGATGCAAAAGGACTATGAAGTTTATCATATGCACTTGTTTTATCTACTTTTTTAGCAATGCTTATGAGGTTTTTCCATAGGGTCAAATTGTGTTGTGAAATAGACCAGAAATGCTCAGTACTTAGACAAATGCTCATCTCCTTGGGCACATTCATAAGTCATGACTTAGTGAGAAGATCCTTTTCCCTTATATCTTGGAATCAGGAATGTGATTTGGATACTTAAGAGTGTTGAGACTTATCCATTATCTTTGAATACTGCTAGATTCAGTGTGTCTTCTTGATTCTTGGACCAGGAGTGTGGATAATTTGTTTAAATTCTGATCTTAGTTGGTGGCATTTATTCTATAAATGGGATTTGTTGATTTAACCCTGTTCGATTTCTTTTCTCCAACACAAGCAAATAGCCGGTCCTAACATTTTGTCAGATTAAAGTTTTTAATCACCTAGCCAGCCGGAGGAGGATGAGTGCTTGGCTTGTTTGCTTGAGAAGCAGTTCATTTCGGAGGTTGCTATTCTGTTTCAATTAAAGCATCCAAATATCATCACTGTAAGCTGGCTCTGATACTTAATTGGCTTTTTATTTTTATTTTATTTTTTTGGGTGGATTATATTATGTTTTGCATGCCTTTTTTCAATATTTTGGAAATATATATATATATATATATATATATATATATATATATAGTGGTGCTGAGTTTTTGTTTCTATGGGATTCATACTTTTTTATATTGTATGTTTTATGTTCGGGGTTTGAAAGAAGCACCCAAGAACATTGCTGTTGGTGTTTGTATTTCCAAGTCTAATTGGAACTTCCATTGCTAGCAATATTGTTTTTGTGTGTCTGTCGGTGAGATGGTATTTGCTGAAGATGGTGATCCTGAGTGTTTTTTTTTGTTTTGATTTTCTCCTTGAGATTAAATGAAAGTAGTTGGTTTTCATTGGCTGTTTCTTTCACTTAAATATAAATAGTTGGTTTTCATTGAATGCCACATACCTTATAAGCTCAGAGCTTTTGCAACCATTGGCTTTGTGAAGGATGTGCTCAGAGTTTATTCTCCTTGCTGGCTGAAATTTGGGTTCAAATGTTCAACAACAGGTCCACTCACCAGTTTCTGCCTCTCCAAACACTATTTGCAATTACCAGCTGAGGTATGTTTGATCTGTTTCTCACCTGTTTGAGTTCATTTTTGTTCACTCTCCAATATATATATTTACTTTTGAATTTGGCATTCCTCTTGGTACTGTTAAATGCATTAAAAACTCTTTCTGTATTTCGTTCCCTCTTAAAAAAATAACTAGAAAAATTAGATTATAATAGTATGTGTTCATATAAACTAGTGTTTTGTCCAAAGCATAAAACATAAAATACGAAAGTTAAAATTAAATATTATGTATTGCAAAGCTAATGCGTAAAGACTTTCTATTTCGTTAATTAATTTTTTATTTAATTCTTTTTAGTTTTTAAAATGTGTAGCTCAAATTTTGGTAGATTTGACTTATATTTTTAGCATCTTATAATACAATTTTTTTATATAAATTAGAATTTAATCATATCACAGGATTCATTATTTTCAGTTAATGTATTATGTGATGTTTATTATCAACAAAAAGTTTTTGCAATATATTTATACAATATAAAATGTTTTTTATCTTCTAGCAATTTGATATTACTTTGAAGTTTAAAGTTAATTTTTCTTTCCAAATATCATAAAAAAAAAATTTTGCAATATATTTAAACAATATAATCCTTTACCTGTAGCAATTTGGTATTGCCTTAAAGTTTATTTTTCTGTCCGAACTCAAATGGTAATGGATAACACAAATTTCAAAATGATGTCTAGTTATTCAACTCCAAAGGGACTATTCTTTCTTTTCTAATTTTAAGGTTTTTATCATTTTTAAAATTTTTAATTTTGTATTTTGTAAGGGAGCAAAATTGAAAGGGATTTTTGATGCATTTTCTTAAAAATGCTTTGACAGTAACTGAATAATATATAGATTTAAAATGAAATTGGAAGTCAATTTTTTATTTTTTTGCTCTAGGAGTTTTCTTTTTATTATTATTATTATTATTATTATTATTTGGTAAAAAGGTTTTTCATTGCTAGCTATATTTTTGTAAAGTATTTAATGACCTTTTTACTATTTTTGACGAAGTATATATAACAATTTATTGTTTAAGTTTTTTAATTATATACTAATACTTAGTTTTTTTCCTTACCCAAACTACTTGGATAATGTAGTATTGTAGCTCAAGAGTTTTTAAAATTTTATTTTTCTCAAAACTTTTGGATAATATACTATTGTAACATAATATTTTGTAAAATTTATTACATTCTCTATCGTGTTGTAATTTTGTGTAATATCACCCCAAAATTAGCCCCAAAAAAATCATTTTACAGTGTTCAGCATGTTATTTTGAAAAATATATTGTTTAAAAAATTTCAAACTAGAAAATGTCTTCTTTTTTTCTTTTCTTTTGAAATTGACAACGGTGGAAAGGGAAAAAAAAATACATCAGGGTATCTGCATTTATTGAGTAGTTTAAATTAATGCAATAGAATTAACCAAAAAAATTCATTTTTAAAGTCAAACATATGGTACACAAATTAATAAGAGTATCACTTAGAATGCCAAATTCAATTCAAATAGTATAACTGTTGGAGTGCACAAAAAGGGGCTGAAACATGTTGCAAACTGGATTAACATTCTACACAAGATTGCAATGGTTTTTTTTAGAGGTTTTGAAATGGTAAAGAAGTGAGATTGTCTAGAATAGAACCCAAATCAAACGTGGATAATTTGGTAGCAAATCTTTAACAAAGATAGTAATTGCACAAAGTTTGAGCTAAAGAAGGTAAAAATGGAAGGCAAAAGAAGCAAAGTTTACAATGGCACACTACAAGAGAGGTAGATCAATAGAGGTCCTTAATGTTGAAAAATGGTAGCAAGAGAGGGGTGGTGAGACTTGAGGAAAGTGCTGGGTATAAGTTCAATATTTTCTGACAACTTTGACATAGGTACCTTGAGGTGAGGGTGCACCTAAAAGGCCATTTTTTAAGTCGGGATATACCTCCTTAACCATTTGATTGGCTAGATTGTCTTGTATGTGTGGTAATTCATGGAGATATAAAGATTGTGAGCAAGAAATGAACATTCATGAAGGCATAAGCATAGGATGTCGGATCAAACGGGAAGGACGTCGAATCAAGTTGGAACGAGGTCGGATCAAGTCAGAATGAGGTCAAATCAAAACCGGAACAAGATTGGATCAAGCGGAAAAGAGGTTGGACTGAGCGTAAAAGAGGTCGGACTTAGTCAGAATGAGGTTGGACCGAGCCGTAAGGAGGTTGAATCAAGTCGAATCAAGTCGAACCAAGGTTGAACCAAACTGGAAAGACATCGGACCAAGGGGGAACAAACTCAAACCAAGCGAGAAGAAGGTTCGATCCGGCTCACCCCGTCCAAGCTAGACCGTGTTTAGACCGAGCAGGAACAAGGTCGAACGAAGCAAGAACGACCTCGAATTAAGCCAGAATAAGATCGAACCAAGCTAGAATATGGTCGAACCAAGCTAGAACGTAGTCGGGCCAAGCTAGAACGAGCTCGAATGAAGTTGAAACAAGGTCGGACAATACCGGAATAAATTCGGACACAGGAGAAACAAGGTCGGACCAAGCCAAAACAAGGTAGAACCGTGGAGCAATGAGGTTGCACCAAAGAACAAAAGGTCGGACCAAGGAGGTACCAAGTCAAAACAAGGCGAAATGAAGTCAAACCAAGGAGAAATCAGTTCGAACCATACTAGAACGAAGTCAAGTTAAGGAGGAACAAAGTTGGATGAGAGAGGAACCAAGTCAAACCAAGCCGGAACAATATCGGACCAAGTCGGAACATGGTCAGACTTAGCTGGAGTGAGGTCGGACCAAGCCAAATCGAGGTCGAACCAAGGAGGAATGAGGTCGAACCAAGGGTAACGAGGTCGGACTAAGAGGAATAAGGTCGGATCAACAAGGTAAGACCGTGGAGCAACAAGGTTGGACCAAGGAGGAATCAAGTCAGACCATGCCAAAATGAGATCGAACTAAGGAGGAATGAAGTCGGACCAAGGATGAACCAAGTTAGTCCAAGGAGAAACTAGGTCGGACCAACCTGAAATAGCTTCGTACCAAGCAGAAATAAGGTCGAAATGAGCCAGAACGAGGTTCGAACGAGGAACATTGTCGGACCAAGTCAGAATGAGATTGGACCAAACTAGAATGAAGTCGGACCAAATCAGAATGAAATCAAAATAAAGAGGAACATAGTCAGACCAAGTCGAAATGAGGTCGGACCAAGTTGGAACGAGGTCGGACCAAACCAAAATGAGGTCGGATCAAGATAGAACGAGGTCGGATCAAAATGGAACGAGGTCGGATCAAAATGGAACGAGGTCGATCAAGTCAAAACGAGATCAGACCAAGCTTGAATAAGATGGAACCAAATCAGAATGACATTAGACCAAGTCAGAACGAAGTCAAACCAAGTCGGAACGATATCGGTCCAAGCAAAAATGAGGTTGAAAAAAGTAAAAATGAGGTCGGATCACTGAGAAATGAGGTCGGACCGAAAAGAAACGAGCTGAGACCAAGCCGGAACGAGGTCAGATCAATTTGAAATGAGATTGAATCAAGTTGGAATAAGGTCAGATAAAAAAGAAACGATGTCGGATTAAGTCAGAACGGGTCAGACTAAGGAGGAACAATATGTTCTAAATTGTTTGGAATGACAATCAACTAAAAAATAGAAGGGTATGAGATACATAGAATAATGGTGAAACCTTATAAAGTAATGTGTTATCTACCTTATGCGTCATAACTCGTTGGACAACATCATTCAAGTAGGGTATACCTCGGAATTGCGAATTTTTGAGTCTGACGGTCCCAAACAACCAGTGAGACACAACAAACGCGATGAAGAACAAGACCATATATATATATATATATATATATATATATATATATATATATATATATATATATATATTTATATTTTGAAACGCTTGGTCTTGTTTCTTTGTGTATATATATATATATATTCTTCTTCTTTTTTATATATATATTTGTTAATTTATTTTTGATAAAAGACTTTGTCCGAACAGAAAAGAAATTTTGTTTTTTTTTAATTTAACCACTTTTCCTTTGACCATTTTGACTCCACTCTCCCACCTTATGCTCAGAGTCTTTGTTAATTGGGTTATTTAGTTGGATAATCAGGCCCAATAACAATTAATAAATTTGAAAACCCAAGCCCATGTACTACTCAACCAGACACGAGCCCAGCTACTACTCGCCGGAAAAATAGGGTAAGCCCAGCTACTGAATTTTGTCAATTAAAAGTCAAAACCAGCCGTTTCAGTGCGCACAGCGCGCGCTTCCTCTTCCTTGTTTCTCTCTCAGCTACGAAATCGTAAAACAAGAAAATCCACTACACTGAGAGACGCAGTTCCTTTCCCCTTTAGCCTTTACCACCTCCCACTCTTCTGCGATTCTTTCCCATCTCATAGACTTGTTTAAACTATTATAGTGTTACTTACTGTTAGTGACCCTTGTCCTCGAACTTCTAATCGAGGAGTAGAAAATATACTCCTCTAGCTTTAAAGTTGCAAAAATAATTTTGTTTTTTTATAAGGTTGTCGTAATTTTATCTATAAGAAAGGTCCTCGATTTCCTACAAAGTTTTGCTACATCTCATGAAAATAGATAAACCGAAGACAGGTATGTGTGTGTGTGTGTGTCTTTTTTTTTTTGCTTTGTGAAAATAGTTGAAGTATGCCAGTATTAACTTTGTTTGCAGAAAATTCATTTTGTTGTTTTATTGGACTTTGTTGACTTGGCAGCTTCAAAAATTCCATTATAAACTTAAGAACCCATCACGGGTCTTGAAAAAGTTTGGTCATATTGATGCTGATGGTGTTTTCCAATTAAAGGAACGTGAAGCCTGCTTGATAGGCACTGGGGATGAACTTCTTGTTACTGATCTGATGTTCAATGGCAAATTTTGACAAGTAGTGTTCTTTATATGTATTATTTCTTCTGATGGAAGTGGTGGGCATGGTACTGACTGTTCAGTTTTTTCGAACTTAATGTTTTTCTTTATATTGGTTGTTTGGGATCTGTTTCTTTTATCTGGATTTTTTTTTATCCTGTTTTGACTTATAATGGAGTTTCAGTAATTGCTTTAAAAAGTATGTTTCTGTTTGTGGTGTTTTTGAGGGTTCATCTCTTTGTTAATCTTTCGTTGGGTGTATCAAAATATGATTGCATTTTAATGTAAATAGGTATTATACAATAGTGAGCTAAGCTAAACGAATCTGGCTGTCAGGTTGCGGCAATCTCCCAGGGGTATTGTGATTAAATGATGGAACTAACCTAATTCTGGAAATGGAGTTAGAAAAAAGGGAGGGAAAACAATTTGATTTGAGAGTCAAGGAATGAAATTGAATAAGGCTAGGGAGGGAATACAACTTGACTTGTCATTGGATTTTGATAAGAATTATGAGGCATGTGCTTGAGAAATGATTTGAGGTTTGAGAGATGAAATTGAATAAAGGGTATTGTGATTTAATGGTGGAACTAGCTTGATTCTGGAAATGGAGTTAGAAAAAAGGGAGGGAAAACAGTTTGATTTGAGGTTCAAGGAATGAAATTGAATAAGGCTAGGGAGGGAAAACAATTTGACTTGTCATTGGATTTTGATGAGAATTATGAGGCTAGTGTTTTGAGAAATGAAATTGAATAAGGGTTATTGTGATAAAATGGTGGAACTAGCTTGATTCTGGAAATGGATTTAGAAAAAAGTGAGGGAAAACAAATTTGATTTGAGGTCTGTGAAATGAAATTGAACAAGGCCAGGGAGGGAAAGCAAATTTGATTCGTCATTGGATTTTGATAAGAATGATGAGGCTAGTGTTTGGGAAATGATTTGAGGTTTGAGAAATGAAATCGAATAAAGGTATTGTGATTAAAAGGTGGAACTAGCTTAATTCTGGAAATGGAGTTAGAAACAAGGGAGGGAAAACAATTTGATTTGAGGTTTGAGAAATGGAAATTAAGAAGGCTTGGGAGGGAAAACAATTTGATTTGTCATTGGATTTTGATTAGAATTGTGAAGCTAGTGTTTCGAGACAACCATAAGGTGTCGTTATAAGTTTTAAACTGCAGTTGATTTTAATTATCCTCCCCCAATTATCCACCACCACCCTTCTCTCTCTCTCTCTCTCTCTCTCTTTTGATTTTGATGTGTCTTCTTTCTGTTAAAATGAAGTGTTATAGGCTATGATTCTTTTGTGGCTTTAAAGGCATAACTTAGTTGCTTTTTTCTAACTCTTATTGTCTAATTTCACTGATTTGATGGAGTAGTAGGTGGACTTCTTAGTTAGCATGAGTGTATAATAGCATGTTTTGAGTCTACTGCTTTGTATTTGTCTAGAGCATCAAATTAAATATGGTATAATTAGTTATTGTCCTGAAAATATATTTGGTGGTTTGAAATTTTGTTCTCCGTTAGGTAGAGTTTCATTTTCAAGAATGTTTTTGTGAATGTAGTCAAGTTTGTATCCCATGCTGGGTATAAATATTCTTTCAGTGATATCTTTTGTTGAACATTATCCAGAATTGTTGTTGAATTTAATTAATAGTGGTTATAATAGTTGCTGTGCTAGAGCGAAAGTTTCCTGGCAGATTCTTGCACTAAGCAGTTGGAGATATCTTTTCTCTTTATTTATTCTAGAATTGGAAAACTTTGAGTTGCCATTGAAACTATTTAGAGCTGTTCCTTGGAGACAAACTAACCAAACTTTGAAGTAACATAAGGATAGGCAAAACAATTTCGGATTACCAATGCTTAACAACACAAGTAGTTTTGTTTCTTTAGATGAAGTGTGCAATTTTATTTGGCTTTTTCCTTCAAATTTTCATTAAATATGATTCTACCACTGCTTAGCACCGAGTTCTCGTTTATACTCTTAGTCCTTGCTTCCAAAATTGTATTGTCTGGTCTGGATTAGTTTGGTGATCACTGAATGGTGTTAAAACTTTATTGTAACATTATCCTAAATACATATATATCTACCAAAGCTTTAATTTTTAACTTGATGAAATCTGAAATGCATCAATCTTAATCACTGTGCAGGTTATATTCGAGCCATCACTGATGCCAAGCTCCCCACTGTCTCCCCTCAGTGCACGCAGACTATATAGTGCTCTATATGGTTCTTCTGGTTGCTTTTGTTTTGTTTTTTCTTTTTTTGTTTGTTTGTTTATTTATTTATTTTTTCTTTTTAATTTCCAAGAAAGGAGTAGAATAAGTCAGATAACCACCACAGGAAACCCATCTTACAATATCAAATCGTCCAACAATAACCATAGGAAACCAATCTAATCATAAAAGAGGTCCAACTCTGTCCAACAATGCCACTTTAGCCATGGTTGATCTTGAGATTTTTGACAGTGTCACCAGTAGTTGTTCTATTTGAATGAATTAGGAATTAGGAGTCACTGTCCTACTTTCTCCACCTCCTTAAAGTCCCAAGTCCAAGTTAGTCAGAAATTGTTACGCTTAACACCCCTACACAGCATACAATGTCTATAGTCCCCATTGTCAGCAACCACCACCCTGCATTATGGACCTTTTGTATTGTTGGTCATATATTGATCTTAGAGTGTGTCAGCCTAAGCATTTGAGTTCTGGCTTTTCATTGAATACAGAGTTCTGGCTTATTCAATTACAGAGTTCTGGCTTTTCATTGAATGCCACATACCTTATAAGCTCCGAGTTTATGCAATCATTGTCTTTGTGAAGGATGTGCTCAGAGTTTAATCTCCTTGGCTGAAATATGGATTTAAATGTTCAATGACGGGTCCACTCACTGATTTCTGCCTTTCCAAACACCTTTGTATTTTACCAGCTGAGGTTTGTTTGCTCTGTTTCTTGCCTATTTTAGTTCATTTTTTGTGCACTCTCCAACATATGTTCACTTTTGAATTTGGCATTCCAATTGGTACTGTTAAATGCATAAAAATAAAATAAAACCTCCTTCTTTATGTTGTTCCCTCATAAAAAATACTAGAAAAGTAAGACATGTTATATTGTTTTTTTGGAAAATATAAAAGATGAAATCTGAATGTTTTAAAATTAGATAATGTGTCTTCCAAAATGAATACATAAAAGACTTTCTATTTCATTAAATGATTCCTTATTTAATTCTTTCAGCTTTTATATGTTTAGCTCAAATTTTTGTAGATTTATTTATATTATA
Organism: Rhamnella rubrinervis; assembly: GCA_007844105.2. Taxonomy (NCBI): domain Eukaryota; kingdom Viridiplantae; phylum Streptophyta; class Magnoliopsida; order Rosales; family Rhamnaceae; genus Rhamnella; species Rhamnella rubrinervis. The sequence continues at coordinate 9,196,596 of CM017578.2, forward strand.
TTTTCGAACATTTTATAGTATAATTTTTTTATCATATTGATTCAGTAGTTTCAGTTAAAAGTATATTATGATGTTTCTTGTCATAAAAGGTTTTTGTAATATATTTGTACAATTTAAAGTGTTTTTTTTTTTTTGGTAACATTTTGACGTTGCTTTAGAGTTTATTTTTCTCTCTGAACTTAACTTGTAATGGATAACACAAATTTCAAAGTAATTTGCTAGTTTTTGGAGATAAATTGAGGATCAAATCTTGAAAAGGACTGTTCTTTTTCTCTTCCAATTCTAGGGTTTGTGTGTGTTTTATTTTTGTTTTTTGTTTTTGGTTTCAACTTTTGCGGGGAATGAAATTGAAAGGGGTTTTTTAATGTATTTACTTAAACAAGATATGAAAGTAACTCATTTACTTTTCTTTTTTTTTATAAAAAAAGACAGTAAAATAACATATAACCTTAAATTGGACTTGAAAGCGGTTTTTCTGTATTGCTGGCTGCATGTACTTAAATAACATCAATATTTTATGAAGTATTTAAAGACGGTTTTATAATTTTTCTTACGGAGTATAAAGCATTTTAATCATATACTATTTTTTTTTTTTATCTTTCTCAAACTCCTTGAATAATATAGTATTAAGGCTTAGGTTTTTAAATTCTTTTTCTTCTCAAAATTCTTATTATGTTCTCAAAATTATTATTATTATTTAAAATTATAGTAGTGTAACATAAGTTTTTTTGTCAAGACTTCTTTCGCTTGTTTTGTAGTTGTTTATTATAATTGCAAAAAAAAATGATATAAAAGTCATTTTTCTTTGTTTATCATTTTGACATTTTGTTTTGGAAAATGTATTATTTTTTAAAAAATTTTAACTAGATGATGCTCTTCTTTCTTTTCTTTTCAAATTTTCGAACGGTTGAAAGAAAAAAAAAATCCAAGGCTTAAGGGTTTCTGCATTTACTGAATAGTTTAAATTAATGGAATAGAACTGAGAAAAATAATAATTTTTAAAGGAACCAAAACATACATAAATAAAAAAAGAGTATTACTTGGAAATGTCAAATTTAAATAGTGAATTTGTTGGGGTTTACGAAGATGACTGAAATAGAGAGCAATAGAGTAAATATTGTACAGAGGCTGCTATGGTTTTTGAATGTATGAAATGGTACAGATGTGATAAGTTGTTTAAAATGAAGTCCAATTTAGACTCGGAGAACTCGGCAGCAAATTTTAACAAAAATGAGACTGCACATAGTTTGAGCTAAAGTTCAAGGTGTAAAAATGGAAAGCATAAGAAGTAGAGCTTACGTCACACTTTAAGAGAGAGAGAGAGAGTGATCATGAAGAGGTCTCTTTTTTGATAATGTGATCATGAAGAGGTCTCTGATGTTGAGAAATGGTAGCAAAAAAGGGGTTGAAGAGACTTGAGCAAAGTGGAGGATACGAGTCTGACATTCTTTTACGGCTTTGACATATGTGCTTTGAGGTGAGGTGGCGAATCCGAAAGGCCATTTGCTGGGGCGAGATGTACGTCTTTAATTATTTGACTAGCAATTATATTGTTAATACAATATCATGTATGGAATAAAATATTCAACTTTTACAAGAAGCATGTAGAAATCGTTTCACCAAAAAAATAAAGATGTAGAAATCATTATCATGTATAGAATTATATATATTGCTTATTTAAAACCAATTAATGCAATTAAGTGATCTCTAATTTTTGCAACTCTTTTTTTTTTTACTTAATTCATCATTGTTGAAATTTTTTTTTTTTATAAATAAAAAATAGTATTGATGTGGATTTTATCAGTTTAAAAAATTATTAGTGGATAAGAATTTTTTACTCTTTTAAAACAGTTGATCTATACCTCTAATAGATTCTCCATCACCTAGCGTATTAAGTAAGATTGAGTACATCTGGAACAATAACGAAGCTTACCAACTCAAACGAGTGTAATGGAACGGTCGACTTCCTTTCTGTTAGATCAAACCCCCAAATACTTGTTGAAAGCTCTTTTATTGAATATCCAATGCTCATTGATATTCTCAATCTTAATAATTAACTCTGGTTTCTATTGTTAATTAATTCCGCAATACATAAAAGTAATTATAGTTCTTTGTTCAATATAATAGCAATAGCACAATATGAAAATTGAGTTTTGCGCACTGCGTCATTGATTAACGATAATGAATTTTTGTATGGATAATATTTTGTATGTATTAATTTTTAACGTCCAAAACAAAGAAGCCCAGTTTTCTCCGCAAACAATGCTGTGGTGTGTGATATAAAACCAAAAAATTCAAATATAAATATGGCATGTATGCTCATCTCTGCACGTTGTGCATTGGGGGGAACAAAAAATTTGTATTTAAGACAATTATCTGTGGTTTTCTTGTATTCATTTTCCAAAAGCCACAACAAACTTGGTTTCCCTGTAGCATGTTGGATATTTAAGACAATTATCTTTGGTTTTCTAGTATTCATTTTCCAAAAGCCACGACAAACTTGGTTTCTCTATAGCAGGTTGGACAGTACTATTACTATCTCTCATCTGGTTTGCCTCTTTTTTTTTTAATTGTACATTTTTTGTTTTTCAAGCCTATAGAAACACATTGCAAGCATATAGTAATGCATTACAAGCCTATAAAAATACATATGTGGGAACACATTGCAATCCTGTAGGATGCGTTGCTCATAGAAACGCATTATAAACTCATATGAATGTGGTGTAAGTCTGTAAAAACGTGTTGCTAGCCATTAGGAACGCATTGTATGCTCATAAGAAGGCATTTCAAGCCCGTAGAAAGGCATTCCAAGCCAATAGCATTGTAAGCCCGTAAGAACATATTGTAAACCCTTAGAAACATAGTGCAAGCTCGTAGGAACGCCTTACAAGCCTTTTGGAATGTGTTTTTAACCCATAAAAGCATGGTGCAAGCTCATAGAAATGTGTTCCATGCCCATAGGAATGTGTTACAAGTTCATTGGAATGAGATGCAATCTCATAGGGATGGGTCTCAAGCCCGTAGGAACAGGTGCCATGCCTATAAGAACATGTTGTAAGTCAATAGAAATGTGTTGCAAACCCTTGAAAACTTATTGTAAGCTTAGAGGAACACATTACAAGCTCTTAAGAAAGCAATAAAAGCTTAAACAAACATCTTGCATGCATATAGAAACGCATTGCAAACCCATAGGAACACTTTGCAATCTCATAGGAACAGGTTCCAAGCCTTTAGAAACACATTGAAAGCCCGTAGAATACCTTACAAGCAATTGGAATGAATTCCAAGGCCATAGGGACGTGCTGCAACCCTATAGGAAGGGTTCCAAGCCCCTAAGGACGAGTCCATACGAATGTATTTCAAACACGTAGGAACAATATGTAAACATGTAGAAACACTAAGCAAGCCTATAAGAATACATTGCAATCCAATATGAATAGGTTCCGAGCCCGTAGGAATGTGTTGCAAGCCAATAGGAATATATTGTAAGCGCATAGGAATGTGGTTCAACTTCATAAGAATACATAATAAGCTCATAAGAACGGGTTTTAGGCTCGTAGGAACACATTTCAGCTTATAGGAACGCATTGCAAGCCCTTGAAAATGCAATGCAAGTACATACGAATGTCTTGCAAGCTCGTAAAAACACATTACAAACTCGTAGGAATGTATTATAACCAATGATGAAAAAATAAAAAATATCCACAAAATTTCATGGATATTTTCGTTTTTACAAAGTATGAAAATTATCTATTAGTCGAAATTGAAAATGATTGTAATTTCCGTCAAAATTTTCAATATTTCTCCGATATTTCCATTAAAATTTTCATGTCAATTTCTTCACAATTTGGTCAAAATTTTCATAATTTTCATGAAAATTTTCATAATTTCCATTGAAATTTTCGAAATTTCCATGGAAATTTCTGAAATATCCATATTAACCATCAGAGGGCATCAGTTATGCAGAGAGCCAACCAATATCATATCCATATTATGATTATCAACAACAATCACATATAATATCATATCCATATGGTTAGCATATTAATAATTATATACAAAATTATCAAGGAGATGTGTCCTTTTATTAATATTTTTCTCATTACACTAGTGGAAATGAAGATACGGAAGAGTGTGAATATTTTCAACCACCAAGAAATTTTATGTAGTATTGAGTTATTTTTAAGTAATTATGTACTTATATCATTATTCTAATTAATGAATAATTCATCATAAAAAATAATAGCATTTTTGTTAATGTCAACGAGTACTGTAGGTTCCTTAATTATGAGAAATATAAATTGTGCTCAATATTTTTTTAATTTTTTTGGTTACATTGATAAAGTAATTAATAAATAAACATATCTTTAAATTTCATTGAAAATTTTCATATATTGTTATTAATTTTCATCATTTCTTTTAAAGTTTTATCGATATTGATATTTTATTGATATTTCCACCGATAATTCCGTATTTTTTACCTTCGATATTTCCGTCAATACCGATATTTTCATCCTTGATTATAACCCCATAGGAATGCAATGTAAACCCTTAAGAACTTGTTGCTAGCTAGAAATAACGGGAGTATGGGCGATTTGGAGTTTACTTAGGAGTTATTTAGGGATATTTAGAGATAATTTTAGGGTTATTTAGGATTTATTTTGGGAATATTTAAAGGTTATTTAGGAACTATATATGGGTGAGTTAGGGGTTGTTTAGGAATTATGTACGAATTATATAGGGAATATTTATGGGTAATTGAATGGTTATTTAGGGTAATTTAGAAGTTATTTACGGAATATTTACTAGTTATTTAGATGTCATTTATGGACTATTTAGTAGTTGAGGTTTTTTAGGAGTTATTTAAGTGTAATTTAGTTGTTATATAGGAAATATGTAAAGGTTATTTAGCAGTTATTTGAAGGTTATTTATAGGTAATTTTAGGTTATTTAGGAACTATTTTGGTAGTTACTTAGGGGTTATTTAGGTGTAATTTAGAGGTTATTCAGGGGTTATATACTAATTCATTTAGGGGTTATTAGATGTAATTTGGAGGTTATGTAGGTGTAATTTTGAATTTGTTTAGGGGTAATATAAGCGTCATTTAGGGATTATTTAAGAGTAATTTAGGGGTTATTTAAATGATATTTATGGGTAATTTTGAGATTATTTAAGAGTTATTGATGTAATTTATAGGGGCTATTTAAAGGTAATTTAGTGGTCATATAGGAATTATTTAGGGGTTCATTAGATGTTGTTTAGGCATTATCTAGGTGTTATTTATGGAATATTTAGAGGTAATTTAAGGGTTATTTAGGGGATGTTTAGGTGTAATTTAGGAGCTAAGGCAAGGATATGTAAGGGTATTTTAGAGGTTATTTAGGAAATATTTAGGATAATTTTGGAGTTGTGGAGGGATTATTTAGTGGTTATTTAAGAGTTTTTTGGGGAATATTATGGATTATTTATAAACTATCTAGAAGTTTTTAAAGGATTTTTTAGTGGTAATTAAGGAGTTTTTTAGTGGTTTTTTAGGGTATATTTAGGGGTAATTTAGAAATTATCTAGGGGTTGTTTAGGAACTATCCAGGGGTTATTTAGGGAATATTTAGGACTTATCTATGGTTAATTTAGGTTTTTTTTTTTTGGGTTATTTAGGAGTCTTTTAGGAGTTATTTAATAGTTATTTAGGGGAAATTTAGAGATCATTTAGGGGTTATTTAGAATAGTTTACGGGGGTTAATTCGTGATTATTTAGGGGTAATTTATGAATTTTTTGGAGGCTATTTAATTATTGGCTGTTTAAGAATTATTTAGTGGTTATTTAGGAGTTAATTAGGAAATATTTTGAAATATTTTATGAGTTACGTTATTTTGGAGTTATTTAAGTGTTATTTAAGGTCTAAGCCTTATATTTACGGGTTATTAGAGATTATCTTACTCTGAACTCACTCTTTATTAGAAAAATCCTGCATCCCAAGCGTTAAGCATATGACGCAGCAAATGTGTCCATAGATTTTAAATATTGAAAGTTCAATACAACCAAATTATTTAAAAGCAGATTAATTTGCTTACGTTTTCTGTACAAAAAATTATTATTAATAATAACAAATTAAAATAAGAATTTTCTTTGGATAAATACATTTGTTAGAGCAAAACCTGCTTAAAAATTGTTACTGAAAGCATAGAATGCAACGCAACCTAAAAACAAAATACAAATGAAAAGAAATAAATAAGATCAAAAACATAATCTACTGTAATAAAATTTTTCTATTTTCGCTGCATGTATCACATAATATATTATAATGTGCAACATATGTATAGATATTGATCAAGCTGGAATAGAACTCGCAACAGAGCAGAAGTAACAACTGCAGCAAACTTTATGAATTGTATGAGTATAAAAGCAAACTCATACAATAAACACACCAATATCAACTTAAGGAACTCAAGCCCCATTGCATATCCTTATTACCCTTGCTAGCCGTCGTAAATTTCATTTTCAATTATCAAATGCCAAATAAATCAATACAACATGCTTTGCGAGGCTAAGCAGTAAAGAACTATAAATCATTCAGTGTTAAAGGGTCCCCATGTCCATTTTGACGAGGACAAATGATTAAAATATCCGAAGCCCGTGATCTTCTAAATAAATCCTTTTCGACCTGTGAGACTTCCAACAATAACGCATACTTTAGTGATGTCATATAATGAGTGTGTAAACGAATGATGGATAGTTAACGGACCAAGAACTGAAAAAAGAGCTAACACTCTTCGATCTACGAACCTGATCCCTTCTGGTAGATTCTATACCTGATCCTGTACATGAAACTAAGACGAAATCTGTTTCTTGCCCACACTGCAAAAGATCCATTTCACATTTATTGAAAACTGAGGAAACATATATTTAAAACATCCAAATAAAATGAGGAAACATATTTTTCGTGGGTTAATATTTTACGAAAAAGTAAATTTGGATGTAAATACATTATTGCCCTTTGACAGTCTATCAGAATTGACAGTCTATCAGAAACCCATTGAAGTAAGTGATATTAACCCTAAAATTTATTCAGAAGAAGACAGAGTTTGCAAAAAAAAGGTAACAAAAGGATTTATGAAATGATGTTAAAATTTAGAGTGCGGCATTGGAAAGTATCACCCAATCCAATCCAACCTTACAGTTAGCTTCCCGTCAGTGTCGGACCAGCTATTCAGAAATAAGTACCAGCATGTGCTGCGAGTGACAGGCCATCGAACCAACTGTCCCACAGTCCGATATTTTTCTGTGTTGAGAGTGACAGCTATCAAACCTGCTCTCCTACAATCCGATATTTTATTAGAATTTGGTGGAAGAGAATAGGGCATCTTAGATAATTGGTGTTTGGCACTGGTAGGCTCCCCTTTCTTAATCCTATTTCGGCTTGCGTGGGCTTTAGATTTTTTTCTATTTTATTTCTATAAGTAGAGTAGAGGGAACAGCCCTCCTGATTGGCCAATAAGGAAGTTGAAAGTAAGCCCTTCCCAATATTCTTTCAACATGGATGCCTTCTCATCCTCCTTCCTATCCTCTTCTCCCGTTAGCACACCCCCAGCTCCCACAGTATGTTATTTTCCTGTCCTTAACGTAACCTCTGTTAGAACGGAAGAGAAACTCGCCACGCCACCAACTTCTCCTTCAAACGCCAAACCCCAGAGCTCGGCAGTACCATCGCCATTGCCCACAACTACAAGAAGCAACAACGCCGTCAGAAGAGTTGCAAGAGTAGCTGCGGATCAGCCGTTGTTATCCTTAGTAATATTCAATGCTTTTGACGACATCATCAACAAATTCATTGACCCTCCTCTGAGACCATCCGTTGACCCAAGACACGTGCTCTCCAATAACTTCGCCCCAGTACTTGACGAGCTTCCACCAACTGAATGTGAGGTGATACATGGATCTTTACCAGCATGCCTGGATGGCGCCTACATTCGCAACGGCCCCAACCCTCAGTTCCTCCCGCGTGGGCCTTACCACCTCTTCGACGGCGACGGCATGCTCCACGCCATACGGATCTCCCAAGGAAAAGCAACCCTCTGCAGCCGCTACGTCAAGACGTATAAATATTGCATTGAGCGCGATGCCGGTTTTCCCCTTCTTCCAAATGTCTTCTCTGGCTTCAGCGGCCTCACTGCCTCCGCCACGCGAGGTGCTCTCTCTGCCGCCCGAGTCTTAACGGGTCAGTACAATCCCGTTAACGGTATTGGTCTAGCCAACACCAGTTTGGCTTTCTTCGCCAGCCGTCTCTATGCCCTGGGCGAGTCTGACCTCCCATATTCTGTGAGGTTGACATCTAGCGGAGACATCCAAACTCTCGGCCGCCAGGATTTTGATGGTAAGCTCTTCATGAGCATGACAGCGCATCCCAAGGTAGATCCCGACACCGGCGAGGCCTTTGCTTTCCGGTACGGACCGATACCTCCATTCTTGACATACTTCCGCTTCGATGCGAATGGAAACAAACAGCCAGATGTTCCCATATTTTCAATGGTCCGCCCATCCTTCCTCCACGACTTCGCAATCACAAACAAGTATGCCATTTTTGCAGACATACAAATAGGTATGAATCCGATGGAAATGATCACGGGAGGAGGATCTCCGGTGGGTTCGGACGCATCCAAAGTCTCCAGACTTGGAATAATCCCTCGATATGCAAAGGATGAGTCTGAGATGAGGTGGTTTGATGTTCCGGGATTCAACATCGTGCATGCGATTAATGCGTGGGACGAAGATGACGCGGTAGTGATGGTGGCACCCAACATACTATCGGTAGAACACACCTTGGAGAGAATGGAGCTGGTTCATGCATTGATAGAGAAAGTGAGAATCGACCTCAAGACAGGGATCGTGTCAAGACATCCGATCTCAGCAAGCAATCTAGACTTCGCCGTGATAAATCAATCATACGTCGGAAAGAAGAACAGGTACGTGTACGCGGCCGTTGGGGATCCCATGCCCAAGATATCAGGGGTGGTGAAGCTGGACATGTCCAAAGGGGATAAGCGAGTTGAGTGCACGGCTGCAAGAAGGATGTATGGGCCAAGGTGCTTCGGGGGCGAGCCATTCTTTGTGGCGAGGGAGCCGGAGAATCCGGATGCAGAGGAAGACGATGGTTTTGTGGTGTCCTACGTTCACGATGAGAAGATAGGAGAATCCACGTTCTTAGTGATGGACGCCAAGTCGCCTAAACTTGACGTTGTGGCCGCCGTGAAGCTGCCCCGACGGGTACCTTACGGCTTTCATGGAATCTTTGTGAGAGAAAGGGACCTTCAAAAGCTATGAAGGAATTAGATGTTTTCCAATCCGCTTCACGAAACTGACAGTTGCATTGCTTGTTGCCCCTAAAACCTATAACTCCGAATGATTACAAATTATTTTCAGATACTGTAAGGCTACACAATTATCCTTTATAGTAGTAGTATGTATATAAGTTTTTTTGGTGATATATAATTGAACAAATTATGTTTTTGGGCCAAATCGACTTTGGGCCTTCTCATTGGAACGAATGGGTCTAATTCAATTAAAAACCACCAGGTTATTGATTGTTTTACTAAACAATTTCACGAGTTTAAAACCATTTGAAATTCGAGTGGACATTATTATGAAATATAATTTAATAAAAAAATTTAAAATGCCACGCTCAGAAGTTCACATTCCCTAACACGCAACTTCTTCCCTATAATGCATCTTCACTTCCAAGATATCATCCTATTAATCTCCCAGAAGATAAGATATTGGTAAGCTTCTTTATTGGTAATCATAAGATACAACCCTGCAAAGCCTCCAATTTGTTCGTTCGAGCAGCCGTAAAATTTTGAGAGGATTTTAGAACAATCAAGAACAAGGTGAACAGTAACTACCAAAAGGTAATGCGTTGGAAACTCTATAAATCTATTTCTCAGCTGAAGTGGGTATATATGTTACAAAAAGAATGCCTAAATATTCATCAGCCTTTCTGGGCATGGAAAAGCTATCTATTCATGGACTTCTCTTGGGTAGAAGATGAATCTCCTCCAACAGTAATCTCCATCTCTCTTTTTTGTTTTGAAAAAAAGATTTGGCCATGCCAAGTTCTTTAAGGAGCATGCCCTAAACCTTCACCGAGTGTGCCTCAGCCAGTGAAGAATTAAGGTCTTCTCGAGATTGTGATCGCCTACTTTGGAGACGCATCTGACTTCTGTGAGGGGACCAGAAGGAAGCCATGCTACTGCTGTCAAATTGCATCTGACCCAAATTATTTGAGGAATAACTATGTGTCACACTGCTAGTTGATGGGTACATGGAAGATTCCATGAGCTGGATGCCACTGCTACTGTCAAAGCCATGTCCCAAGGCAAATGGTCTCTGTTGGGCGCCTGCAATTGTTGGACTCAGAGGCATTTTTACCTTTCCATCTCCTGAAAAAACGAGGTTAATGTCACCTTAAAGACCAATCGAAGGATAATTCTCCGCAGAAGACAACAGTACAATACTAGATGGTAACACAGTCAAAGTGGAATAAGAAAATAGTTGAATCATTGTTCTCCCAGTGCAGTGTTCATAATGGAAGGCAGAAGCATGATTCTAGTGCACAAATTGCACCCATGAAATCTAACAAGCAGAATATTGTATTAGATATATCAATAAAATAATCTATATACATATATATATATATATATAAATATATTTACAACGAATATTTTAAGGTCTACATGCATTCATCTCCAAAAGGCTTGCAACTTGAAATTGAGCTAGTTGTCAATATTTTAATTCGTGATGATATTTAACTAGATTCGCATAATTTGATACATAAATTCAAGGGATTCAAGACACACATTTCCACGATTTACCCAAAAAAAAGACATATTTCCACCCTATTCCCCATCCTTCAAAATAACATGAAATGGGGAAAACATTCTAAAGAGATTAAGGACCACCTGAATTATTCTGCAAAAGCTTTTATAACTCATACACAACCAAAGCAGAAAAATACTCCATCTCAATCCTATTTAAGACTACAACTGCAGTTCACGGCACTCACCATTTCTTCTTTCTAACTGGATAAAGGTTTCATTTTATTTTATATTTTTTCAACAGTTCAACATATCATAAGAATTTCTTTCTGCAAAATGGGAAACTAAAAAGGTATAGAATTTATAGATATTTATATATTAAGTAGAAGAAAAAGCACTAAGAGAAACAGAAGCCCCTAAATACTGGTAGTGTTTGGAGGGAGAGAAACGTGGTATACAAGGCAACTTGGGGTAGGTTGTTTGAGCCCTTTTTATTTTAACCTTTCTAATAATTAGGATAAACAGAAAAACATTGTTATATATAAGCATTAAAAGGCTCACAATTTCAGGCAACCATGAAACAATATTATCTTGGAAATACGTCTTAAATTGCTTACCAGAGTTGATAGGACTCCACCGCTGGAAAAGAAATGGAGATGGGATACTAAGAACAGATGCAGAAGAAGCGCAGCTATGCCTGAAAAGAGGGAGGTAGGGCCTCCGAAAAAATTTTGGCATCCAGTTGCCAACACGTGACATTGCACAAATAAGAAAAAACAATGAAATGAACAAAACTGCAAAAAGGATTGTAGGGTTTATCTTCATCTGGAGTATTTCATAGTTATGAATCCCCATTCTACTTGAAAATCCCTTCCCAGCCTCCAATAGAGCCACCCCAAGCGTCCATGTAATACTTCCAGAACCAATGATGACTTGATTATCTATAATGTGCAAGCCCTCTCTCAACAGTAATACAACATATGGTGCCCTGAAGCAGTACTGTTCAATGAAGGGTTGAGGGGTAACACTATTCTTTGCAACTTCCCACGTCCTTTCACAAAATTCTCGACCCTTTTCCAACATATCATCAAGTGAGGCCTCAGCAGTCAGGTTGAAAAACCGATATACCACATAAAAGCCAGACATTGCGTAAAATTGGCCATAAGGGTGAGGGAAATTATCAAGAAGCGCACAAGGTTGCAAATCACAGTCAATGCCTGTGTTCACATTGGACCATTCAGATACATTGACAGCAACTTTCGCAAGGGAACTGCATTCTTCCCAATTTGGAGCACCAATAAGCTTCACAGAAATTCCTAATTTTCCCCCTGTACTCGGAGTCTTTTCTACAATCACAGGACTTGCACCTTGCAGGTACTTTGAAGCGCATTGAGAACACATGTATTGCTCCTTGTACCCTGACTGCAAGCAGGGATGCTTAAGTTCAACCTTCCCATTTAATAGTTCTGCTTGTTCTGGAAGCTTCTTAAAAAGATGAGCCACTGACTTGTCAAATGCATCATTTAAACCATAGCCTGAGAGAGAGTATGCAGTGAGATGATGTTTCAAGGCTCCAATTCTTAGGTCTAAGCTAGTTTCACTATTCACATGTTTGTCACTCTCAAATGTAACCTGCAATGATGAACCGCCCAAGTCAAGCGCACCATATGTTGGCATATTTGGTCTGGCCCCCAGCATACCTGTGCGATGGTTAAGAGCTATCCATCCAAAATATGCTTCTTCCATGCCGGAGATAATCTTCACCCAGTCTCTTCTGCAGTAAAAAGGTGAATTCTTGAGAATGAACCATGCATTGTCAAGAATCCACTTGGAATCTGCACTTGGCAGCCTGCGGACTCCAGCAGTCGCACAAAGGAAGACAGAGGTAGTCTGATGTGCATGTTCCGGGATTTGCTTCTCTGCCCACCAAACAAGTGGCTTTATAGCAGCTTCTAAACCAGAAACATTGTGAACCAATTTGTGTAATCCGGGCTCAGTCTCCATTCGATCATAAGCACGACCACTCTGCGAGCTAGGCCTTCTATGAGGATCTTCCGTCAATGACTTTATGAGAATAGGAAGACTGCCATCTTTCCTGTGATGAATGGACGCCTCATAAATATAAACTCGAGTTCCGGTACTTCCACAGTCAAGGACAACATAGAACTTAGATGTTCCTTGCGACCAATACGAATAGATATAGATTGAAAGTAAATAAACTATAAATGCTAACAGCAGCAGGCAAAGGAGAAGCACAAATGCTCGAAGCCATTTCTTTCGTGATGAAGGGGATCCTCCTGCAGGCTGTGCCTTCTCCTTCGAAAAGCTGGAGCCAGCAGTTTCTCTCTGTAAGGAATGAAGGTGTTTGGAATGGGTGGCATTTCTGTCGGTGTTTGGGATACCTAGATCCGGCTGTTCGGGATCGAGACGACGATAAGTGGAGAAATCCTGGAGAGATGAGGAGAGCCGCAAACTGTTCTTGTTGTGGGCGGAGTTTTGAAAAGCAAAAGCAAACGAATGAGCTGATTCTTCTGGAGGTGAAAATCCGGAAGAAGATTCGTACGGAGTAGCAACGGAGGATTGAGGAGTGGACCAACGAGTTGAAGTAGCAGATATGATACCACCAATTCGACCAAACGCCATTTTCTTTTTCTTTTTCCCAGTTATGATAATCTTTTCTTTAGGTCGATCTCCCCGTTCAGTTTCCGAGTCTTAACCCATTGAACTCAATCGCGAATACAATCACATCATCAGAAAAACATATAATATGATATAATTTAATGATGATAATTTTTCATTTTCAACCACGAGAAGGTTGATGAGCTTGCAAAATACGGGCTAGCATTGGAATTGAGAAATTGAGCAGTTCGCAAATAGAGAAAGAAAGCCCTCAGTGCAGATCAGACTGACACTCGGTGTTGTGCAGTGAACGTAAAGCGAAATACCCTTGTAAATAGCTCGCAAATTCTCCAATTAATCAAAGGGAAAACTTGCCGACTAACTTTTACCAATGAAAAAGAATATGAAGAACGGTAGTAGCTTGAATTTGGCTTGTTACCTGGACAGAATTTCTGAAGAAAGCAGCATCAGGGAGAAGATCAGAGAACAGCGACAACCATCAAGAGTCACCACCACCAAATGCTTCCAATATTTGCTATGTTTATATATAAAAAATCTCTGTTTATACATCAGTAAGTTGGGCTTGGGCTACATATTTATTGTCACTAGCGCAGACGATCTTCTATCTCCTATTTCTTTCTCTGTTGGGTTCTCCAGAATCCAGATTCCATATTCAGATCCAACGACAACCGGAACATGAAAGCAAAACGCAAGACCGCACCTTTTTTAATAGTTTTTTTTTATTTTTCCCTCTCTCCCCCTCTCCTTTTATTTATTCTCCCGTATATGTACATATATATTTTTAACATATACAATATTTGACGAGAAATGTTATCAATCGTACTAGTTATATCAATTTTTAAAGCTATGGACATATCAATACATATCAAGTTTACGAGAAAAATTATTAATCGTACCAATTATATCATTTTTTAAACAATTTCACGTTTTACATCTACAATACCCATTCCCTCGTACACTTATTAATCAATGCAAATAAAGAAAGAAAAAGAAGAGGTTCATACTCATTTGCTAAATGGAGGCTAAATCCCAAAACAAGCTTTGATTTTTGAAATTCTAAGTTGTAACTACTGATGAAACGATAAGTTCATAGGAGCTACAGCCAGAATGAATACCCACAGCAGCAAAAGAGAATGTGCAAATAGGAATGGCCCGCAGTATGTTTAAAATAGTTACAATCAACGACCTATACAGCTTGTTTTTTGAATCTCGAATGTATCAATCCAAGACTGAATGAACATTCAAAAATAGAGAAAAATAGTTGCGTTCAAATTCCTAGGATGGTCCTTATCTGGTCTGGAGGATGCCTTACTAGTGATTTGGGATCTGGGTAACCATTCTTGGGATCCATAATTGCCTCGTATATAAGTTCATAAACTTCAGCCAGTGATCTAGCTACCTGGATCGAAGCTTCCGAACGCAACTTCGGAACTTGAATCTGCTCAAATTCTGGAAGAGAACTATCACTTCCCAAAATAAGCCCAAACAAAGCCTTCAAACAGTCTGAAAGGGAAGCTGGAGATGTGTCCTCTATCTCGACCAGCGGTGCACCAACAATAGTAATCCCAGCATTTTTGCTGCGTGAATTACGAAAATGATGCATCTTCTGCAACAAGCCACATCTTCTGAGGATGCCATCAACTTCCTCTTCTACAAGGAGGCGAATGTGACTATCTATCATCAGTCCAAGGTTCTTCACGTATTCAGTTGCAACCTCATGACCAAATAATGGTTGTTGAATGGCACACAAGCAATTGATGAGGAAAATCTTAGAGGGCGTTTCAACATTCTGTAAAAATTAGTGAACACAGAATTAAAATGCAGGCCCAAAGGCATCAAACCCATAAATTATATCATACTACATACCACTTGCATTAATTTAATGAGGCAAAAGAAAATACCTTATAATAATTTATTTTTCCCTCCAGCATTTTCATTTATTATCATCATTATAACTACTATTAGTTCACATCTTATGTAGATGCCCCAGGAGGAACTCCAAAAACAGATTTGTAAAATCCATTTGAATAAATTAGGTTGAAGTGAATATTACTTCAAGAGACATAAGAAACATGATGAATAAGATTGGATCAAGATGTACAGAGACATAAATGCATTCATGAAAAAACAAAAGACAGAACTATTATCGAAGAACATTAAGAAAAAGTGGTCCAAATTTCACATCCGTTCAGCTTAGTACTGGCAATGAACTGCACAGTCTGCCCGGGCTGGACAGGACCAGCACAATAGTTGAAGAAATGGATCATTTGTTTGGTAGGAGGGAGAGATGGAGGAAGAGAGAATTGATTAGATGGGAAATCCATCCAAAACAATCCCTCCAAAACTGGAGAGATTGTTGGAAGGGAATATGTTTTGTTAAGTTAATTAGGTGTGTTTTGTTGCATTTACCTTTTATCCATAGCTACTTGATGATTTTTACGTATTAGTAATGGATAAAATGATAATTTGCGCCTAATTAAAATTTCTCTCTTTACCCCAATCCATCATATACCAAACAATATGAAGGATTAAAAAGAAAATTCCCTATCCTTCCACTTTTCTATCATTCCTCCCCCTTCCAACCTCCCTATTTTCTATCCTCTCTACCAAACAAAGGCTAACAGTCTTAAATATTCTAACTGGTGGTCTAACGCACCAGCATGCACACTCTATTAACCATTAGGCTATCTAAAAATCAGCCTACAAAACATAAACTCTCAAATAATAAACAATGTCAAGTGTTGTGACATGATATAATACTTAGCAACAACTGCCTTGGATTGGCACAGGAAAATTTTGTAATCTGGTAACAAGTATAAAGAAGACGAGGAAACACTAAATTATAAACCTCAGAGAATTGCGCAGAAAGGTTGTTGGACAATAGAGCATCAACTGATGATTTACTCATTTGACCTGAGTCGGAATGAATTCTTCTTCCAGATGATTGAACAACTCCCTTGGACCTGTGTGCCTCAGCTGCTAGCTCACACATCTGCAATTGATTGAACTGCTTAATATGAGACCATATACTCCTCCATCCAAACTGAAAAATTAAACCAACTAGTTCTTTCATACAGGATCTCAGCTTTCTTAAAAAACTACAACCAGTTTAGGAACCCAAGCATATTATTATGTTTCTTTATAGCAGGAAATCATATGAAGGAGGTAGATAAGAAACCACTTCAAAATGTTTCAAAAGATCATCTCATAGGTTACAGCAGTGTCCATCTGTGATAGGCAGTAATTGTTTGCTGTGGATGGCTTATACTATCCAATATTACATACAAGTGCTGTATATCGTATGTAGAAGCTCTCCATAGTCTACCATCATTTAATGGGAAAATATGACCTGCTGAAACATACATCCTTTATTTCCAGACCACACAACCAAACTTACCATTACAAAGTGATTTTCAAAAACACACCTGAATAATAGGGTTGAGTAAAGCAGATAACACTGGATCAAAATCAGGCCTTTTTCCAGAAGCAGGAACCATCACGCTGTTATGAGTTCCAATTATTTCAAGCAGTACAGAGACTCCTTCCCTTACAGCAAGTGGTGGGGAAAGATCAACAGCAACAAGGGGAGGATAACGTAAAAGCTTTTCTCCTCGGCTCTTTAGAATATCAAAAAATGTCTTTTGAGCAGCATCCTTGAGTGTCCAAAGTGTGTTAGATAAATATGTTTCTCTCCCAAGTAAATCTGATATCTGCAAAAAAAATAGAGATTCATGCAGGGAGAAAAATCGCACGGAATTTTATATCAGACTCAAGAAAGATCAAACTTACAGTGTAGCTGTAAAACTCCAGGGTATTACTGAGTTTATATGATATTATAAGACTAGGTTGTGATTGAAGAACTTGCTCAACTCTCACTTTGAAAGGCCGGCAAACTCCTTCAAAAATTCTATCTAAAACAAATGTCAAGTCAGATGCTGTCCTTGCAGAATCACTCTCCAAGCTCTTGGAAAATTGTTCCTCAGTTGGTCTAGTATCTATCACTGCATCTGGATCTAGTAACACAAGGACAAATTCTCGTTCAGATGCCAAGGCCTGCATATAGATCAACATTAGAAAATAAACATATGACAAATAATTTAAACAATGAAAGTTCCCAGCAAAAAGAATTTTGCCCACCTGATGTAACCAGCCAAGCATGTCCCCAACATATCGCAGGGGATCATGAGCGTGCACTTCAATAGGTCGAGGCATACCACCAGGTCCTCCACGTGTCAGAGCACTGATAAACCTTCTAAACAATGCATTATGCCTCAAATTTGCTACCTGGAGAGATTAACAAACAAATAAAAACCACTAGACATGTTTCCCAATTTTCCAGCCTTTTGATCATTAAATCAGATACATAAAAGGAATCACCTCTTCTGCACAATACTTGAAGAGTACAGGCCGTTCTTTGAGGCAGCGAACTGCGGTTTTTAAAAGTTCACTAACTTCAGGATTATCGGTGTCGCCCAATTTTCTACATTCTGCCTGAACCCACCTAGAAATTTAAAACAGCAGACATAAACCATCCAACCTATTCATTAACCATACAACTGAATGTGATAGACGAAACAAAATATTAAAGAAACACGACTACTAAAGAACACATAATACATAAAAATGATACAGACGATATTTAATTGTCTCATCTTGATTGGAATTGTTATTGTGCACTATATAACAGAAGTGATGGCTAACAGCAATTTATCAAAGTTTCTTTTAAGGGTCCATAATACCTTTCTACATATGATTTTGTATACTTGTACATAATTTTTAGCCATATCTCAGACATGGAAAAAACTGCATGAAAGGAAAGAGTTAAAGTAAAAGTAACTATGACACATAGGGCATAGAAAATAAGCATTGATGATTTTAGACAAAGAAATTATTTAAAAGTCAATGATGCATCATAGGAAACCCAGTCATCTTTCACTGCTTCTGTTGACCAATAAATTCTAATCTCAAGCACCAATGTAAGAAGCGGACCTAATGCCTCAAATAAATTCTTTTACTTTAAAGAAGCTTCACCTGCAGAGGCGCTCATAAGCTCCTTCCTGGTACACAGCCATCATATCCATCAGCTCAAGACCTGCACGCTGATTGGAAATAGAAAGTGCATGGCAACTATAATTATCTTCTTAGTAGAAGAGAAAGAAAAAAGATAATTCAAGTCAAATAGAGGGCAGACAAAAGTTAGATAGGAAACCTCCCCAGCAACAGATGCATAATAATAACCATCATATGTATAACATTATCTAGATTGAAAATAGTACATTGCATAAAATTATGTTGTTTGGTTATATTTTCAGTATCCGTTTTCAAAATCAGAAACAGAAAATTGATTTGTGAGGGGGGGAAAAGAATAAGTGAGAGAAAAATTGAGAACAGTTTTTAAAGTAACAAAAACTTTGTTTCAGTTTAGAATAAAATAAAAATTTAACAACAAGCACTTAGAGTCCATCAACCATCGAGGAAATTAATTAAACATAAACAAAACATACTGAGTCCCATTCACCACATAATAACCTACACCCCAAATCCACTACCATAGCAGTTCCTTCCTAAGAATCACTGAATCGCTTATGTGAAGCCAATTATGCTTGCAACTGTTGCTTTAGAGTTGTTCCACGAACAACGTTAACAAGTGACTTTACGAAAGAAATTTTTATTTTGGATGATGGCATGCATCAGCAACAGCAAACATAACCAAATATTAACATGAAATGATTGTCCTACAACTTCTCTCTTCTTCCTTCTTAATTTTTTTTTTGTTTTGTTTTAAAGAAGAAAAGGCCACTACTCCAGTTTAGTGATACCTGTACTTGTTAGGAGCGGCTACACAATTCCCTTATACTAACTACTTCAGGTACTCAACATAAATTTAATCTATTTAATTACTTATATTCAGCACTATACGTAGTTATATCGTATCCTATAACTTTAGCAATCATACAGATAAAATTGATAAAAATTACTCTCCGTTTCTCGATTATTAGCTTGAATCAGAGTCAAACTTTTGGGTGGTGTAACATGGGGAGTTCTTCCGCAAGGTGTGTCCGTGAGAGAGAGAATACCTGGTGATGCGTCCTCAAGAGTAATTTGCAGTTGGCATGAATTTCCTGAACGTGAGAAAGCGCCTTGAAGAAATTTTCATTCAGGTCTTCATCCCTCAGTGCATTAATCTGTTAACAGAACGCAACGAGCGAAGAGAGATATTAATTGATAATAAAATGGAGAGGGAAGGACCAAACAAAGCAACGGAATCTAACCTCGTCAACGGAAAGTTGATAATCACGAAGGAAGCAGGAAACAATGTCCTGCCTCTGGGTTGTGATTTCGAGTTCCTGCTTGAGCCTCTCAGTGGTGTTGATAATATCACCGGTGGTCGCACTGCAACTGCTAAGGGCCTTGCCGATCCTGTCGCAGCAATCGGCGAGGGTGTGGACCTCGAGCTCCACCCGATCCAAGGCCTCCTGAGCCGCATGGGATGCTTGAAGGAAGTCGAGGTTGATGGAGAGGGAACGCTTCTCGATGGTGGATCTAAGGTTGTGGCGCGACTGAGGGGTGTTGTCGCCGTAGAAGGTAGAGAGAGTGTTGAGAGAAGCCACCAGATCCGGAGAGTCTGTCCTCGTCGATTCCAAGACCTTCTTCAGCTTCCGAGAAAGCCCCGGCGCCAGTGAGGCTGTGGTCGTCCCCATTCTTTTTCTTCTTCTAACCAATCGAACCCGATCTTACTTGCAGAAACAGAAGAAGATATATCCGGACTCCGGAGAGTGTCAAAATTTTAGTATTCCGACTTTCACTTCACGGGGAAGGAGGGAAAAATAAAAAATGACGATAGGTGTGGTTCGTACAGTCAGGAATATGGATCGGCAACTCTGAATCTCATAATGGACGAAGGCTGGGCCTCGAGTCCCAGAGTCCAGTCCAATTGTTCTAAGGTCGGTGCGAATGAACTTTACCCACACTCCTCAGGTTTTTATCTTGACAAAAATAAAATAAACCTCTCTTCTACACCATTTTAATTTATTATTTCAAGTGTAAATACTTTTACAATCTAAGAAAGGAAGTTTATCAGATGTCAAGTGTAGATTCTTCCATTTTTTATTTTTATTTTTTTTTATTGTTTTGATGAATCAGTGTGGATTCTTCCATGTACATAAAAAATATTCCATATTGTCAATGTAGGGGGCAAATATTGAGGTCTAAATGAAACGTGCGACTAGTTAGTGATGGTGCTTGCGTGAGAATGAGGAATGCTACACTAGTAGCTATAAGCGTGCTTTCCATAGTATACCTACAGACTAGACCGGTTGGATTTTCAAGCTGGATAATCATTCCAATTTTCAGATTTCATTCCACTCACCACTTGGAATAAGATCTGCAATTGAATTTTTCTTTTTCTCTGTGCCCCATCAACATATATCGGTGCCAAAAACAAAATCAATATTATATCAATCGACCGTCAATATCCCTGTATATATGAATACATGTTGTATTTTGATTTAAATTTATTATATTTATTTTGATATGGATGTTAGTCTAACAACGTTCAAGTAGTCGGAGAGTTAAATGGATAGATACACTTAAACTTAGTCAAAACTAATTTTAATGAAAGATTCTTTATAATATTTTTGTTATACAATTTTATAATATCTGGAATGGTTATTTTTAGTTGGCATTTAATTTTAAAATTAATATTTAATAGTTACAGACTTTATATATCAAGAGGTGTTCTGTCAAATTGCAAACACACAGATCATGACAACTTTGCTTTTTTACACAAACTTTTACTCGTTTATAACTTTGTATGTTACCAAAAGCCTAAGAAATTAGTGTTTTGTTTTTTTAAGTTTTAGCCGGAAAAGAGAGAAAAAAAATTAAAATTTTAAATTAAACTACGTATTATATTTAAGATATATTTTGAGCATTATAAGAGTTTGTAAGAATTCTCAACTGCATTCAAGAATTCTTGAAGATCCTTGTATCTTCGGGAAGAAAATTGACAATTGAGTACACAAGGGGGCGTAGCTTCTCTAATGACAGTGCATTTGCGTGCCAATTCCAGCATAATTTCCAACAGATCAGATCAACCATCATCATAACGACCAGCTTTCTCCGTGTGATTGATAGATAATATATGGAGGGAGTGTGCATATAGACAAATCATTTGCAAGATACTAGTTTGAAGTGGGAATGCAACTAAGTCAAAAGCCCACGCACTAAGACACGCGTGGTTGTTTCTGCTGCCTACAAAATCTTTAATCAAAACAGCCTCTGCTGCGCCTTTAATCCGCTACACATCATCCAATTTGTGCTCTCCCCCATCACATGGGGTGTGTGTGAAATGCGTATCACACTGCATAAAGGGAATTACGTGTGTGTATAGAGAGAGAGGGCACACTCAGCCGACGTATATAGCCAGGATCTGGCTCTCCCACCCTCTCAGTATCCTGTCTTTCCTTTTCTACAAAATTGGCGTTGAAACAAACATGAGTATCATACCAATCACTTTTAGCAAATCTCTTTCGTTCCTTTTCTCTGGGTGTCGTCTTCATGTTATCATTACACAATTTCATATGCTTAGTAATGTGACATGTAATGTGTACCATTATTTATTGAGAAAGGAAAAAATAATAGAAAGAAAACTTTTGGTGGGAAATAATGGAATATAAATGTGCATATATATACATATAGAGGCTACCTAGCATTTCTTTTTTCTTTTTTTTTTAGCAAGTTAAGTGAATAATTTCGCACTAACTTAAAACTTGATTAGAATAGAAAAATAACAGTTTTTCACTATGTTTGTATGGAATGAGAGAGAGGGAGAAAAAATAAAAGAAAAAGCTTAAGAGGAAAATAAAGAAAATTGTGTTATTTATAATAATTGTTATTTGAACAATTCTTAATGAAAAGGAAAGCAAATGAAATAAAAGTAAAAAATTAATTAATACATTTTATATTATTTATAAAAATACTCTTATATAAATATAATTTATGTTGGGATATGAAAGCCAATAAATTTTCTCATACAATATTAATAACAATAATTTTGAAATATTAAAAATATTTATTAAATCTCTTCTTCTTTTTCTTCCCTTTCATTTTTGTGTGAAAATTGAATTGGTTAAAATAACCAAAATAATTCTTTATCTTTCCTTTATTTTCCTTTACTTTTTATTAAAATTATCTTCAAATAAGTTAATTAAATCATTTATTTTGCTTCCTATTCTGTTATTAGAGCATAAAATCTACTTTTTAATTGTGAGATGACACTTTTGCCCTAGAGTTAATTATTTAAACTCTATTATGATTTTAGCAACGGAATTTTATAGAAAGGCAAGAGTCATTTCTTCGAGGAAGATTTCCAGACTTTGCAATATTTCAAAATTTTAGTAGGTCTGTACTTTGTACTATGGATCACATTAATCATCGACAAACTATGTTAAATTTCATCTCATTTTGTTATTTTATTTTGATATGTGCATTTAATAATTCGCTTAAACATGTCAATCCCAAGATCATAATAATTAGGTACTACCCTAAAATTCTCTTAAACCTGTCAATCCCAAGATCATAATAATCAGGTACTGCCCTAATTTTCTAATATTGTAGTGCAACATATATTTTTCTTTTAATTTAATTTTGTTAGCAGTATTTAAATTTCAAAACTTTAAAATTAACAAAAATTTGTGTTTATTTATATAGCCATGTAAGTTATGGGCACTTATAAATATAATATATGTGTCAAAAGTATTATTATTATATTAAGCATCAAATTAAAACACAACTTAGTACTGTATTAAAATTAAGAAAGAAAAATCACAACAGATATATACTGAAAAAAAGGAAGGAGAGGGACGAAACATAAAGAAATTGAAACCTAGATTACCCGCTCTCTGCTCCCTTAATATGTATCCTCCATCCAATATTTAATAATTTAATATTTTTTTCTTCCATTTAGATGATATATCAAATCAAATAATGAAAAGAATGGACAGATAAAAGAATAAGGAGGAAGATTTGTTATTTCATGTCAACAAATTTTAAGTCACCATACAATTTTACTCTACTTGTACCTACAAATTTAAAAAATGGATCAAAATAACACCCGATTGGCAGTGAATGGTTTAAGGTCCCAATCATGTTGTTCCATTCCTTATATTTTAAAAATATGTGTTGAACTTTCACGTGTTTGACCTTTTAAACTTTTTAATAATCAAAATCACCTTGTATTTTGTCCCCTCCACTTAGTATTTAACAGCTTAGTTTTTTTTTTTTTTAATTTAAATAATGTGTTAAATACTAATTAGAGGAAATAGATAAAGTGACAGAGAGAAAGATATGTGATTTCATTTCAAAGAAACTTTAAACTGCCATACAATTTTACTCTACTTGTACCCATGAACTTTAAAATGGATCATAGTACAAAGACCAAGAACTTACCAATGATCATAAGATAAAGACCAAGAACTTATCGATTGGTAGTGAATGGTTTAAGGTCCCAATCACGCTTTCCCATCCCCTATATTTTAAAAATATATGTTAAATATATTTATATTTTGAACTTTTACCTGTTTTATCTTTTGGTCTTATTACATCATAAACGATTATTTATTTATTACTCTGCCTACATAAATAACTGTCATATAAAATCCAATAAAATATTTTTCACATGCACTAATTTTTATTTCTCAAATGATCCTGCTAATGGGTCATATGAAAAGGCATATGAAATATTCCATTTGGCTTATTTAATATAAATTATTAATTAATTTGGACAAAGTGATAAAAAAAATTATAGATCAATAGGCAATACAGTGAAATTAAAAGTTTAATAGGTTAAATATCATACATATAAAAATTCAAAGTAAATGTATTTTACTTTGAAAATATATTATATGATGATATTTTTATTTTTATATATAATATTAGTAGTGTTCCATTTAACAATAAAGAATGATTTTGAGAATCATTATAGCCGTTGATTAAAAGTTATCGTGCATCTCTTTTAAAAATTTTTTTTTAAAAAAAAAGTTATCGTGCATGGACCCATAATTAAACAGTTAAAGTATAATTTAACAGGAATTTCTTTGGTAAATAACAACTATTGGAAGTTACAAACTTACAATATCCATTTAGATTAAGTCTTTAGTACGAGGTATTAATGGAGGGATCAAGGAATGAGGAGAGATTTAAAGGATGTGGTTGTTTGTTATGAGAGATTGATGAGGAAATGAGCTTGGAGATGAATGGCAAATTCATTCAAATTCATCAAAAATATTTCTTCAAATATTAAAATAATTAAATGAGAGAAATTTTTTATAACTAAATAATAAATTTTTAATTATACTTTAATCCATTATACTCCTTTTATTTTATATAATACCAAACAACATAAAAAATTAATAAAATTCACTCACTTCTTCAATCTCTCTCTTCTTGCCATCTCTCTTCCTCTCCTTCGTATCAAACAAAGCCTAAAAAAAAAAATTTACACTCACAAGTCACATCCCCACTGTTTTTACTAAGTTCAGTTAGATACCCCTACATGTGCCCAAAAAGAAAGAAAAAGAAAAGCCATTAACACCTCCTAAATTATAAAATAACTAAAAAAATCCTACAGGAAACTAAAAAATATAATTAATAATTATATAAAAAATGAATGTACTCATTAAAGTAAAAATAGTTTATAATTTATTAACAATAAAATATTTACTCCAAAAAAATACAATAAAATATGACAATTTTTATTGTCTAATTATCAACTAAATATATATAAATGTAGTTATTAATATTTTAATATAAATATTTTATACCCATTTAGTTTAGAAACTACAAAAATTGAAAAAAAAAACTTTAAATAATTAGTAAGGGTAAATAAAATATTCGTATTAAAATATTAGTGGCTAAACTATTATTTCAATTACTAAACTATAGTTGAAAGAAAAGCCATAATTTGAAAAACTAATATTTCAATGGAAAATGCTAGAGACCAAAATATTTTTTTGGATCCAAATATATAAGTACTATGTCAGCATTAAACATACAAATAAAAAAAATAAAAAATAAATATTTATCATTATTTATAACATCTTAATTCTCAACAATGCTGCCGATCAAATGTATTTCTTTTTAATTTTGGCTTCCTTCATAATTTTGTGTAGCGTACAATGGGACTTCAGTACTCTAAAATAAAATTTAAAAATAAAAATAAAAAAAGAATATTTTTTTTTAAAAAAAGAGATAAATATAGTTGGTATAAATTAATTAATTATAAAAAATTACCTCTATGAAATTCGATGGCCATATGTGTTTTTATTTTTTTTTCTGCTTAAAAGGCTACAGTAAATATTTTGTTTTGTTTGATTTATTTATTTTGCAATTAATTTAATGGAAACAAAATAATAACACATAATTGTATTTTTAATTAACTAAATGGATAATACTCTTGTAATGTTTTATTTATTGGTGATAAAAAATTGCATGAAAAAAAAAGATTGTTGAGAAAGAGCATCTATTCAGCAAATACTAACATTGTTATTTTCAAATTTTGGCTTATTTTCAAAGCTAATTTAATGTGCCAATGAAAAATTATAGCATGACACCCTAATAGGCTATACTAAAAGTTGCCAAATTTAATATTTTTAAAAAACTCTTTCAATATTATTTTGTTATTTACCTTACTTTTTAATCAAATTTATTAGATGTAACTAATGTAATTTATTAATTTTTATATATGTAATAATGTCAAATTTAATATTTTTAAAAGACTCTTTCAATATTATTTTATTATTTACATTAATTTTTTAATGTATGATTATAATTTGATTTAATTTATTAATTTATATATATTGTAAAATTTAATTGCTTTAGAATATTTTCATAAAAAAAGTTGTAGATTATGAATTGTTTTAAATATTTTTAATAGTATGTCTATGGATATATATTCATATATTCAAATTAGAACATTAAGAAGATATTTAAATATTATAGCTTTTTTTTTTACAGCTGAAAAATTAAGATGATAAAACCAAAATCTATTTTAATAATATTCAAATATTAATAAATTCTTAATTATATGTATAACTAATTTTATTATTTTTTTTAGGGGCAAAGTCCTTAGAATGGCAGTTTGGAATAATAAAAAAAACTAAAATAGCATTGTCATAATTTATTAAAAAAATAACATTTCTATTATTGGAGATGCTCTTAGGATGTTATAAATGATAAATATCCATTTTCAAATTTTTTTATTTATATGTTTGATGATGGTGAGTTGGAAAAAAGAATAAAACTTTTGTTTTAATGATGAACATTTGGTATAGATTAAGAATCTGTAGTATTTTTCTATTCGAATTTAATGTCAGAATTTTTAGTCCAAAAAAAAAAATTACCAAACCGGAACGGCCTCTTCATATACAATAGTTTTTAATTTAATACTAGAATTTATTGAATGGGAATATTTTAGAATTTTTAATGGGATTTACAATTTCTTATGATAAAATCTCAGTTTTTATTAAGGAATATATAGCAACGTGCATTAAACAGACAACTATAAAAGTACAATTTCTTATGATAAAATCTCAATTTTTATTAAGGAATATAAAGCAACATGCATTAAACATATAACTATACAAGTTTTACTTCAATGGTGTTTTCAAATTATTCATGTAATTAATAATAAAAAAATTTATTATTTTAAAATAATTTTGCATAAAATTACGATAATCTAAAGAGAAGAATATAATAATTATATAGATAAAATATTACTCTACCACAAATATTAAAAAGTATTCAACAAAATAAACATTCCAATCTAAAACCAATCTGCTAAATTTAATTCAATAAAATAATTGCTTCTATTTGTATTAGATAGATTGTTTAAAATTATTTCGATTAAATATTAAAAGTTTAAAATATTTAATTCATTTGCCTCTGAAAGGGTTATAGAAAATAAAATAGAAAGAAGAAATATTATTATTGAATATGTGCCAAATATGAAATCTAAACATAATGACTGTAGTAATTCCAGAAAACAAACAATTACAAAGATCCTAAGGTGCCTTGAAGACACCTTAAAAAAAATATAAAAATAAAATTTTATATTTTACTGTTTAACCTGCTCAAAGTTTGATTAACAATATTGGGGTTTTATGAAACTTTACAAAGAAATTGAGGAGCTAAAGTTATCTATATTTAAATGAAACAGGGGAGAGTGAGTGTAATAATCACTTGCTATTATAATACGAGAAAAGGGCGGAATGGAGGTGACAATGAAAGGAGTATTGAGTGGTGGCGTGGCAAGGCGTGGTGTGGTGTGGTGGTGTGGGCCCTCCACCAAATGATTTGAGGGAGATGGAGTTATGGTGTCTGGAAAATGACGGCCCCAAACCCCAAATCAATTATTTCCACTAGAAAGTAGGAGTGCGACCCACGTGTCTAATTCCCAACTCCATCTCAAACTAATTTAACGACAACTAACCCCCAAACTCCTCCCACTATTTCTTAGCTTTTATTCTTATGTATTTGTTGTGATTCGTCGTTTGAGGCGATGATTATCACAATAATTAATTTATTTGATTGCAAATTACAAAATTAAACAAAAATATCCTCTCAATCGCACTCACACTCACGCGACGCATTATGGATATAGTCAGACTCGCAACGCCTCTACTTATGGTGTGTGCATTATCATTGTTTCGGTTCGGAAAAGACTCTAATTACTTCCGTAGCATTGGAGTTTCAGTACAACCACCAGTAGATAAGGACCATATGGATAACCTAGTCCACAGCGGCTGTCCACAAGCGTTCTTAAAAAATAATATGGTAAAATTTCACCATATTATTTTATTGGTTAAACATGTAATGAAACTGCTGCTACAGACTTACAGTTACTACATAGATGCTATTTGTATCCATCACAATCTTCAAAACAAGCCAACCCAACGTTTCCCTCTTTAAAGGCAAACTGAGCCTTTATATATATATATATATATATATATAGAGAGAGAGAGAGAGAGCAACATTGGCTTCCAATCACATATAATCGCTTTTCATGTTTACAAATTTTAGAAAGTTTACAACTGCATAAAAGTATGGTGAGTCGAGTCTATCACATTTCATATGAGTTTGCATACTCGTTGAATACAAAATTTTCAGTTCATGGTCAAATAATTAAGCCCTTGTAGAATTTTTCTTAGTTACCAACAACTTTGAAAACAGATCGATCCACATAAATATCAATATTATCACTGTTATTCAATTTGGAAGGAAATGTAAATCGATAGATCAAATAATATTACTCAATTATACTACTAATTAAATTTTATCACCAAGTTTAGGGCCGTCTAGTAACAACATCAACCAAAAGTTAATGAAATGAATTCTTCATAATTTTATGATTACTCTTGCAATTTTCATATTGCTAGTTGTGATGCTTCAACGCATTGAACTTGGTGTATTTGTCGATCACATTTCTTAAGAGGATATATATGTGTGTGTGTGAGTGTAACCGGTGGCAAGTTGGGTTCAGGAAACTAGTGCTTTTGCTTTGCGTTTATTATTAGCTCAGCAAGCCATTAGAATGTAGAATTATTGTCATGAGGTTTTTACTTGTCTCATAAAATTAATAATGCCAGCTAATATTTACTTTAATGATGGGAGCAAATTCCACAGGATTCAATTATTAGTTAGCAAATCCAAGTTTTGCTTGACTAAAAAATATCCAAGTTTTCCTTTTTCAAAGTATGTACAATACTAAAAAGAACTTGTCATGAAAGAAATACAGACAGACATTTTAAAAATGATTGACGTAGCAAGGAAAAAATAACTATTGTCCAGTAAATGTCTACTTTCATATTGTTTATTAAAGTGTAAGTCAATATTAAAATTCTAACCAATTTTTTTTTTAAAAAAGAATAAAATAAATAAGTAAGCATTAAAAAAAAAAGAATAAAATAAATAAGCAAGCATTACTAATAGTTCTTTGGACATAACCGTTCGGAGACTGCTTTTTTATTTGAATATCAATAAGTAGACTCCTATGCTACATAATAGAAGCAAGTCCTTTAAATTCCTACGCCATATAATAACAATTCACATATTTATTGGAAATACTCTAATATGTAAAGTAATTAGTAAGCATTATTTGTATTTGGTACAAAGATTTTCTTTGACATGGTTTCTGAAATGGCAAAAGTAGCTTTTGAGACTCAAAACTAATTTCTAATGATGTTTGAACAGTTTTTTTCAAAAGAGCTTATAGCGAATGCCTCTTCTTTAGGAAGCTCTTCTCATGAAACAAATAAGGTTGTTTTGATGTTTAATAAAACTTTCATAATGCATATTTTACACATTTACTGCATAATAACAAAAATAAATACCGCACACTATATAAAACTATAGTTTCTGTTTTCTTCTTCTCTTACCTAAAAGCAAAAGTTGCAGTTATCCCAAAGGGGCCTTAAAATTAATAGCATATTATTATAGTTATATAGAAATAATTTACTTATTTAATATATACATATATATATATATATATATTGTATTAAAAAAAAGTAAGGAACGGGAAATGTTGTAAAGGATTTCAATTTTGTATTATTTGAGTAAAAAAATTATTAGGGATGGCAAAAATTAAATGTACATGCATAATATTTTATTATAATTTTTTTATTTTTATGTGGATATTGTGTCCAAAAAAAAAAAGAAAGTGATCAGATGCATCCATCATGAAGTTAGAGAACACACAAGATTTGAAAACGTTTAGAATGAATAAGAATACGTGTATTATATAAGCAAGTTGGGAATAGAAATGAAAAGAGTGCACGCTAACATTATGCGCACCCAGCGTCAAGTAGCCAAGAGTACTCCATAGTCTTTGAGACCAGAAAAAGGCACGCACCCCCCGGACCCATATACTCTTTATCTAGGTGCTCTCTCTGCCAAAAAAAAAAAATTATTTTTATGGACGGAAATTGGAATCCGATTGATGGGTTCTCCCTTTAATCATTCCCCTCTCTCTTATTCAGCTTAAGTTTAGAATAGACTTTTTTTTTTCTTTTTTTTTTTCCCCTTTTTCTAAGAAAAAAAAGAAAAAAAAAAAAAGTAGAAGAATAGAGAGGGGAGATAAAAAGGAGAAGGCTTCGCTTAGCATCTAACTTCCGCCACCTTTTAAATGAATATTTTTAGTGTTATAATGGCATGCAATGATAAAATGCACATAGTCATATCGAATTTCGGCGATACGAATGTTGAAAATTACAGTCCAAATCAATAACTATTTGGAGGGAATATAAGAATCAGTTGGCTTTACAAGGAAAAGCGCATTACTTTCACTTTTGATTTGCTAAAAATTCTTTTGGACAATTCAATTCACCTTAGCTTTCTCTCGCATACCCATGAGTCCTCTTTCTTTTCTTCCTCAACTTTTCCTTTTGAACTTATTCTTGCTAATAGAGAAAAGTAAATTCTACCAGCAGAGGCATGGATATCTAGTTCTCTACGTAAATCAGAATATGACAACTAACTGGTTTCTGTTGGTACTATAATAGTCTCCACTACGCCGTAGAAGGAATACTCAATAGAGGGATAAAAAGACCACGATGAAGGAAGAGATTTATGAAGCAAATTAGGTGAGGGTGGAAGGTGTTCAGTGACGGGGAAAAATCAAAATGACGAGCTAGATCAGCTCAGGATATGCCACTCACACCCTCCTTTTTTATTTAAAAATTATTATAATTCTTAAAAAAAAAATGAAAATCTTTTTTATCACCTATATATTTAATGGACGCATAGTTTTTTATTATGGACTGCAACCTGTTGAGCTCATCTTAACATGACGTTAATTCATTGCTTGACCTTCTGTCTCATCCAAGGCACAAGATGAACTGGAGAAGAATAACGTCATTTGGTCATTGTCCTTGCGCTGAAAAGTTTGTGAAAAATAACCAAATTAACTTCTCACCTTTTAAAATCTTTTTTTTTTTTTCAACGAGGTTTGTCTATAAATACCAAAATCTATTCCTCATCCTTAAAGTAGAAAAAAAGAATAAAAAATAAAAATAAATGTGCGATCGAGATTACTAATTAACCGATTTAAGTACATGGTCAGTTAACGATAGCCATCAGTTCAGTTTGTTACCACGTGAATATATTCTACACCTAATTAAGGAGAAAGAATTATTTTTTATTACCTTTTATCCTTTTCATTTCCTCTATTCTATTTTTTAAATTATTTAATTAATTAGTTTCTCTTTAATTTTTTTTTCTCTGTTTTCTGTTTTTATTAATTCCATTTCTGTTTTCTCTATTAACATAAACCTTTTCCTTGTTTTGGAACTCAATTTACATGGCTACATATATACATATACGCAACAATAATACTAAAATAGTTTATATAATTTACAATGGTTATAGATGATGCGGTGGGAAGCACCATAATTGTCCACTTGGCAGTATTCTAACATTAATTTCTTTCCATTTCCACATGCACCCAATAGCAGTAATGTTAATTAGGTATTAGGAAGGACAATAGACCAGGAGTTCCACTCACTTCATAAGCCCGGAATGAGTGTTGAGTAGCATGGGGAGTAGGATTGTTCCTTAAATTTTTTACATTTGTACATATGTACATACATACGTTTACAATAAGCTCGTCATGATTGGAAAAAACAAAAACAAAGATTTAGCCTGCAACCACAAAAAGAGGAGAAAAAAAATCGTTTTGTTTTTATTATTTTAGCAGTCCAGTGGCTTGAAAAAGACTATATGATGATAAGCATCATATTTCAAATTCCAACTGTCATAGTTTTATATCAGCTCTATGAACTGAAGATCGCTGCCTAGGGTCCCTATAGATCAATCAAGAAAAGACAGAGAAGATGCCAATAAAAGGAAACTAGGACGAGATTAGCATAAATAGTGGTTAAGTAAGAGTTAGTGCTGGATTAAAAATTAAGAGAATAAAAGAATGTGGGATCCCACAGAGGACATCACCGTCGTGTATCTCTGTGGTGCTCTATATATTTGTATGCTCCCCACGAGTTCACTTTGGAACGCCAAAACCAAAAGTAACATACATATATAACTTCTCCCACCTCCCAAGCGTCACCAGAAATCACCACTAAAATAACCATTAACCAACCTCCACCACTACCACCTTCATTTGAAATCACTTCAACAAAGGTCTTCAGCTTTGCTATGCCCCTTAGCTGCACAGTGCCAAAACCAGAATTCTACAGCGGTAATCAGACCTTGGAGGGTTGTCTGCCTGAAATGTCTGAACCTGACAACAGGGCTGTCCTTGCCTACCCCGTACAAGTTAACTCCCAATCTTTCCTACAACTCGCCCGGTACCCTATAACTTTGAAGGTGATCACCGTCTCTTTGTGTTAACCTATAGCTAATATTGCTTATATAATTAATTAATTTTAAAAGTATATCAGTAGGCTGCACAGGTTAAATTTTTCCAAATGCCAAGCCTTGAATTCCATAATAATCATCGTTATATATATATATATATATATATATATATATATATATATATATAATTCTAAGTAGCTAGGTAGCAGTGTCTATAGTAGTAATTAATATATATAATATATGCTGCTGTACACGCAGTTCGAGGAGGTGGTATACAAAGTTAAATTGGAGCAGCAGCAGAAAGGATTGAGATGGTCCAGTAATGGCAGAGAAAAAACCATACTGAATGGGATTACAGGAATGGTTTACCCCGGAGAGATACTTGCGATGCTAGGCCCATCAGGAAGTGGGAAAACCACTCTCCTTACGGCCTTAGGTGGCCGTCTCAATGGCAAGTTGTCTGGAAAGATCACATACAACGGTCAGCCTTTTTCCGGTGCCATCAAACGGCGAACAGGATTTGTCGCACAGGATGACATTTTGTACCCGCATCTTACTGTAACCGAGACTCTAGTATTCACTGCTCTCCTAAGACTACCCAATAGCTTGACCCGTGAAGAGAAAGTCCAGCATGTGGAGCACGTTATCAGTGAATTGGGGTTGACCAGGTGCCGGACCAGCATGATTGGGGGCCCACTATTTCGAGGAATATCAGGTGGGGAGAAGAAGAGGGTGAGTATAGGTCAGGAAATGCTAATCAACCCAAGCTTATTGTTATTAGATGAGCCCACCTCTGGTTTGGATTCAACCACAGCTCAACGGATTCTGACCACACTCAAAAGGCTTGCCAGTGGGGGTCGCACTGTTGTCACCACCATTCACCAGCCCTCCAGCCGCCTCTACCACATGTTCGATAAAGTAGTCTTACTCTCCGACGGCTGTCCCATCTATAATGGTCCTGCTTCTACAGCCTTGGAATATTTTTCCTCCGTTGGTTTTTCCACATCCATGACTATCAATCCGGCTGACCTCTTATTAGACCTTGCCAACGGTATTAGTTCTTTTATTTTTCACCCCTTATAATTATTATTAGAGAGTAAAGGACTATTTGTGAAATTAATTAATTAACATGACAGGCTTGTTTGTGACTTTATGTTTGAAATGTCGCTGCCATCATATAGAAATTATGAAAAAATTGCAGGAATTGCCCCGGAATCTAAACATGCGACTGAGCCAAAGGACAGCACAGAAAAAGAGCAGCAGGCTGTGAGGGAAGCTCTTATTTCTGCTTACGACAAAAACATATCTGCGAGGTTGAAAGCTGAACTTTGTAGTTTGGATGCGAACAACTACAATTATACAAAAGATGCTTCTGCAAGTAAATCTCCCTTTCTTTCTCTTCTGATGCTTGCAAAAATGTGAATACAATATCGTGTCCGGTTGGGTGAAATATATATATATATATATATCGGAATAAATAATTTAATTTCAGTTTTTTTTTTTTCTGGTGTGTTAATTAATCCTGCTTTGGCAGGATATGACATAAAATCAGAGCATTGGTGCACTAGCTGGTGGCACCAGTTCAAGGTGCTGCTTCAAAGGGGGCTAAGGGAGCGGAGATATGAAGCGTTCAATAGGTTAAGAATTTTCCAAGTCGTAAGTGTTGCCGTACTTGGTGGACTCCTATGGTGGCACACCCCAACATCTCACATCGAAGACCGCGTAAGAATCCCCTTCGATCTATTTGATGATGATGATAACTTTGATGCTTAATTAATCTGGCGTTGTCATAATTTCTTATATATATATAGTGGTAGTAGAATAGCGGATAGAGGTGATAATGTATAATTTAAACATAATATGTCCGCTGCAGATTGCTTTGCTCTTCTTCTTCTCTGTGTTCTGGGGATTCTACCCGCTCTACAATGCAGTTTTCACATTTCCTCAGGAAAGAACAATGCTGATCAAGGAACGATCGTCCGGAATGTACCGCCTATCATCTTACTTCCTAGCCAGAACAGTTGGAGACCTTCCACTGGAGCTTGCACTCCCAACTGCATTTGTCTTCATAATCTATTGGATGGGGGGACTTAAACCCGATCCCTTCACTTTCATACTTTCCATACTTGTTGTTCTTTACAATGTCCTTGTCTCCCAAAGTCTTGGCTTAGCCATCGGTGCTATTCTCATGGACATAAAACAAGCCACTACTTTGGCTTCTGTTACAACCCTTGTGTTTCTCATTGCCGGGGGATACTACGTTCAGCAGATTCCTTCCTTCATAGTATGGCTCAAGTATTTAAGCTACAGCTACTATTGTTACAAGCTTCTTCTTGGGGTCCACTACAAGGAGGATGATTATTACGAATGCTCAAAGGGAGTCTTGTGCCGGGTTGGAGATTTTCCTGCCATCAGATCCATGGGGCTCAACCATTTGTGGTTAGATGTCTCCATTATGGCCCTCATGTTGGTGGGTTATCGGTTGGTTGCTTATCTGGCTCTGCACCGGGTGCGCCTGCGGTAAAATTGATGCCCAAGTTATTTCTCTATTCCATCCTCAAACAACCCCACACAGTTTGAAGAGTTTTCTCCTTCTTCAACTGATCAATAATTAATAATGTCAATTAGATTTAGATGGATATCATCATTGTGGTAAAATTTTGACAAATCTCCCTCCCTCTCAGCCTCTGAGTTAAATGGATCAGCGTTTTGTTATTTCTTAGTTCCTCTGTTTACAAGATAATACTTATGACTGGGAAGCTTTAACTTTAATTTTTAGAATAAATTGGATAATATATTATACTAATAAGAAGACAAGGAGCACACACGTACACTTCAGTTTTGCAGGAGGGAGGAAAGATAAGTAATGACCATACACCTCTTCAATGCTTTTCCACAAAACTGATTGCCGGATCTTTGTGGGCCTCTCCGAGACAAATAAAAACACTTGTCTGTTAGTGTGCTGCAAGTGCGTCAAAAAAGATATATGGACAGCACTTTTTTTTTTTTTTGGTAATAAAAAATATATGGACGGCACTTGTTATTATAAAAACAAAAAAGTTAAAAAAATAGAATTAAAGATTAGCTGATGAATGATAAGATAACAAATGGATTAAAGAGGGAAGATTAATTATACTTTTTTTTTTTTGCCTTTTAAATTTATTTACATTAAAAAAGGAAAGAGGGAGAGGTTTTTAGATGCAGTTAAAAGTTCAATCTTAGACAAGTCAAATGAGGTCTGGACAAGTAGTGCTACATCCGCAAAGCATTTTAATTAGTGGCTCATGATTAATGAATGCATCTAGTAAAACAGTGAAGAATATTTTTAATGATAAAACTGAAGAGTTAGCTGCCACTGCGAATCCAGTTAACTATTATCTTGTATGCGTAAAATAACAAACTGCAACAAATGCAATCTGTGGAAATATACTCTTTCCGTAGCTTCAAACATTGCTTGATTCAATTTCAGTTCATTACGAAGCCAAAGCAAGTGAATCGAGAAGAAGAAGGAGGAGGAAATTTATATTGGTTCAGTTCCCCAGTTTTAAATCATTTCTGAAAGTAAACAAAACAATATTCATGGGTAGGTAGAGGAGTGGTGACCCACATGTGATGGCATTGGCCGATGTGCATCCAGAGAAGCATCACTGAAGTTGGGTGGACGTCCATACAAAAAAGGAAATTTCTTTAACAAAATCCGTGTCATTTTACTACTTCAGCATGGTGGACTGTCCACGCAATAATTGAAATAATAGAAAAGGACAATAAACCTATGTACTAATCCTGTCCACTTTAACATTAATTATGTATATATATAATAGCAAATGATTAAACCAAAACAAAAACAAGCAGGGTGAAGTACTCCAGATTAACCATCGCATGCAATTAAGGGTAATAGTTTTTTCTAGCTAACAAGTTCTCGGTTTTCCGCCATCTGTACCGGGCCTTACTTCACAAGCAAGAGGCTAATTTCTTTGTACTTTTTTTTTGGCAAATAATTTCTTTATATATATATATATATATATAAGTGTTGGGATATATGTAAGTTCTACATTGGTTCCCATACAATGATAATATAACTTCGCATCGATGTCGTCGTAGTCGTAGTGGTAGATCTTATATTGGACGAGAGGATCTTCATGAAACAATGGCGATAGAGGAGTCCTTGCAATAAACCTCTCAATAATGGGGAAGACCTCGATGAGATGGAGATAAAAAATCATTACTTGAGAGGGTCGTAGTACTTTGTTTTGTTTGAGGGGATATTGAAATATGTGTGCCACTGAAATCACACATTGATTTTAAGTAAGGATTTTAAAAAATTTATAAGGTGATTTGTGTTATATTTTAAATTAGATTATTTTTTTATGGTAGAATCTCAAATCTAAATTGATAATTAAATTTTATATATACAGTTGTGATTATAAATTTTCAATTTTATCATATTACATTTTGAATTATTAATTTTTTTTTTATCATTTTATCCAAATTCTAACTTTCATCCAAAAAAATCAAGTGGAAAATTTCACCTGTCTCTCACATTATCCAGAAATAGAGACATCTAAGGAATAAAAGGAATTACGTTTCACTTTATCCTCTTCTCCTCCTACACACTCTCATTCTCCTCCCTCTCCATTTTTTCTAAATGGGTAGCTCAAAGGCTAAAACAAGCTTCATCTCTCTTATCATTTTTCTACTGAAAGAGTGTTTGGAATCTCTCTGAAAAAATTGCTTTGGCTTGTTAGAAACACCATAATTTTTTACAGAAGCTTGTGAAAGCTTCGGTGGAGCTGAGTGATGGAAAAAAAAAAAACAAGTAACTAGATTGATTGTTAGGAGGAGATAATGAGGCGGAGAAGGAGGAAACGGAGGATAGGATAATATAAATTTTTTATTCCTCATATACCCGAGGCACTTGAAAATTTTCATTTGAATCTTGTACGAAAGTTATCCATTTAGATAAAGTGAGAGAGAAAAAAAAATGATAGCTCGGGTACAATATTTCGAAATTGAAAATCTGGAGGTAAAATACCAAACACATGAAAATTTAATGGTAAATGCATTTAACCTATATTTTATGGAATTTGCTAGGAATCCAGTTCTTTCCAAATGCTCCACTGATTGTCATCTCATCATTTATTTTTAAAATTAAAAACCTAATAGATAAAGTGTCAACTCTAGAGGGAGGTCATGTAATTTGGAAAACAATTTAAAAGCTCAAAATTTAAATCTCTAAATATTTTTCATATATTATTGAAATACAAAAAGTTTTACCGACTATGTCTTTCAACTTTCATATGGCATTTGATGGTGTTATTGATTTTCATTTATAGTTTACTTTTCTCTTATTATAATATATTAATTTATTAATATCGCCACATCATTTGAAAAAAAAAACCTTCTCTTTGTAAGCATTGCATTATTCTTATTGACAATGCTCCTTAATATCATTACCAACTGGTAAAGATTATTAGTTAGGACATCTTATGGTCTTTTATTGACAATGCTCCGTATTAGTAAGGTCTTAGAGGGATATTTTATGGTCTTCAAATTCTAAAATTTTAGTTAAGAAAATCAATTTGGATGAGGATTTTATAAATTGAGATATCAGGTATTTAATTATTTTTTTTATAAAAAGACTTTGCTATCAAAGGAGCGGAAGTTGAGTTGAAATGCTCGCAGGTCCAACCTAATAGGTGATACAGCTACTAAATTGGCTTTGAGTTATAATTTTGTTTTTTTTTTTTTTCTCAGACTGTTTTTTCCTTATTTTTCTTATTAGTTTAGCTAAAAATATCTGTAACGACCAAGTTTTTTAAGATATTGGTTTATAAGTCTCCTTTTGAGGTCTTTTTTGTACTTAATACAGTCTTTATTTTAAAAAATAACTAATAAAGATTATATATTTTTTCCGAATAGCTAAAGTTTGACTTGTTGATGCATAACAGAGCTATGTTCAAAATCATCAATACAGATTTCGAGTACAAATTGTTTGTTTGATATATAAATAAGAAATATATAAAAAAAATTATTTAGTTTACAGTAAGAATTAGGATATATAACTTTACGTCATATATTGGCAGATTCATTTTTTCTTTTACAACTAATATTAGTATTTTTAAGAAGATTTTATACGTTGTGACCAAATTCCGTGTCACAAAGAGCTCAGGTAGGCAATGCAAGATGGTCGAGTTGTATGAATATAAGTTTGAGAACACGTAATACGAGGTCAGTCAGTGGAGACGCTGGTGGGAGCGAAGTATACCCTCTGATATTCCAGTCAGAAGTCTATTGATATAGTGAGTAAGAAATCACAATAGAGAAAAAAATGGTAGATGGCTTGGAGAAGGGGTTCAGTATTCTGATTCCAAGAGTCCCTCTTCCCTTGGCCTCCCACTCCCTATCCAGGTTGGAGGCCAACTTCTAACATGAGTGGTAGCTGTAGTCTGTAGATTTTCCCAAATGATTACGAGGATCTCCATGGAGTTTCCCTTTCTCATATGAAACTTTTCGGTCTGATCCATAGGCCCAGACCTTAATCTCTTCTATTAAATCTACTAGGAGGTATGGTCCCCATGGGCCACTTGGCATTTGTCCTCTTTCTTTAGTCTTTTGGGCCGGTCCATTGGAAATAATAATGGACTTGGTAAATAAACAATTTATTGCCTAGATTACCCATAAAATTATATATGTATATTAAGTTTACATGTCCAATTTAAATAGAATTTTGATGAAATTTTTGATAAATAAAAAAATATCACAGAAAATTATCACCGCATAATTCTATTAAGATATAGAATTTTATTATTATTTTAATTTTATAATTCTGTAAAAATTTAGAATAGCAAAGTTCGATCGGACGGATTTTATACTTAAACAAACTGTAGTTTTGGGACTCGATATGCTTACCAAAAAAAAAAAGTCTGCAAATGTGATATAAGGGCACTTCAGTACAATCAATATAATCCTAGAAAAAAAATAAATCCTCTCTAAAAAATTTGAAATAGAAATATAAATTGGATTTTGAGCAAAATTTGCTTCTGCTTCGTCGTCGTCGTTGCTGTTGTTGGTTAGTTAATAGGTCTCTGATTGAAAAGAAAAGGAATTCCTTTTTGAGATGGAAGGTGAGGAAGGTGATGGGATTAGGCTGAGCAAGAGATTCTCTTGCGAAACTAGTAAAGATGGAGAGGTTGATTACAAGACCAAAGCCGGCACAGCCTGGAGCCACTCCTACCTCAATCAGAAGCCATGGCATCCGCTCTCGTATCCCAATCAACGCCGAAAGTGGATCGCCGAGCAGACCCACGCCAACCGCCTTCGTCGCTCCCAAGAGGTCGCTCGCGAGGCACGTCAATCTCTTCTACTCTATACTTTCCTTTTTTTATCCTCTTCTTCCAATTTTTAAATTTACTTCACAAACTCTACTTCCTTCGGTGCCCTAACTTTTGTTATTATTATTGGGCTTCTTTGCAGTATGCTCAAGAGCAGGAATTCTTTCGCCAGACCTCCCTCATCTCCAAGAAAGAGAAGGAAAAGGTTCGTTAGGTATCACAAGTCGACTGATTCATGATTTTCCATTCCATTAACCACAAAGCCTTTTGTGCTATTTAAATAATCAAATACCAAGTATTACATTAATCAGTAGAAAATCTCCGTTTGTTCATTCTTTTTCTTAAGTTTAACAATTGATATTTATATTAGCCATTTTCCTCTTCCATTCCTGACTTGTGTCCGAAACCAAACAGAGCTCAATATTATATACAGCAATCACCTCGTTCAACTAAATATTGCATTTATGCAAAGGTTACAAATGCCATCTTAATCTTTTCTTCTTTTAGATCCCTTTGCTTACTCTGAATAAGTTGCTTGTAGGTGGAGATGATGAAAGCTGTTAGCTTCATGTATGTTCGCCCACCTGGTTACAATGCCGAAAGTGCCAGAGCAGCAGAGATTGCCGATGAAAGGAAAAAACAAGAGCAAAGTAACCCCTCCCAAGACCCATCCATAAATGGGGCCTCCACTTCAAAGTATCACTTGCATTTCAAATTATTATTATTATTATTATTATTATTATTTTGAGTACCAATTTATGCCCAAAAAAGAAGTATGAAGGCAAATGATTTTTTGTTTTTTTTGACTGATGTTAGTTCATACCATAGTTCTTATCATTCTAAACTGTTGTTACTGAAGATAACACTTCACACTTTAAAAAGGATTTTCATTGTCTTGCAGGACACGAGAGTCTATGCCTAGCATAGATCACATAGGTGAGGAAAAGAAGAAGCCTAGGCCAAAAGATGTTTTTGGACGCCCTTTACCAACTGAAGAAGAATTTGCAATCTTGAAAGATGCTCCACGGTATGGTTGACCTCGATGTTGGAGGTTTTTCCTGGACATTTTACATTAATTACTGATAAATTATCGTGTCTGGACATTTGATAATTATAATCTATAGCATTAAAAGGCTATACTACTTTCAGCATTTAAGTACTAGATATTGGTTTGCTGCATTAACGAGAATTTTTTATTGTCTTTCTGTCTTCTTCTCAAAGTGAAGAGGATTGTTTTTACCCTCTTGAGCTATGTACCAGTGGTGTACCTGCATCCATATTTGTATGGTTTTTCACTGTTATATTATAATTGCTGCTATGTCATTGTTATTATTGAAAATATAGGTTAAGTTTGAGTATGATGAATTTGTAAGGTTGGAGACTGGTGTTCCTGCAAGGGTGAAACCATTTGGAGTTGAAGTACGTAATGTGAAATGTGTTAGATGTGGAAACTATGGTCACCAAAGTGGTGATCGTGAATGCCCATTGAAGGATGTTATAATGCCTAATGAAGAGAGTCGACTGAAAAGAGATGATCCTTTGACTGCTATCCTTGCCCATACAGATCCTAATGAGGTTAGTCTTATTATTTTTCTGATAGGGATTATTACTTGCTTACCTTGACATTTACTATTTGATTGCTCAGGAAAATTCATATAATCTAACTGATGAATTTGTAAGGAAGGTTTAGACACCATATGGCAAGGCATGGGTCTCAGACCATGTGGTGTGCATTTTTTGAATTGTCATTTTTATCAACTTAAGATTGTTGTATGCATTTTTTTGAATTGTAATTTTTATTGACTTAAGATTGATTTGTTCAACAGAACTTTTGTGTTCAAAAAGTAATCTTGTTGAGTTTGTATACGTCGTCTTTGTAATCTTTTATTCTTTTTATACTAATTGAGGGAGATGGAAGGAATGAATTTACCTCATGTTATATTTAGTTGTGGAGAACTTTCTGTGGTCCTTTATCATGAAGATAGCTCTTAGGCATAAGGAGGGTTCGGGTAATGAATAGTGTCTCACTTGGAAATAGCTATGGAGATAAGAGAAGAAAGGGAATAGTTTGTGGAGAGGTCTGGGCTTTGAAATATGGGTAGACCATAATAGATGGTCGGGCACATTACTTTGTAGTTTGTACTGTTATGAGGTTCTTGTGTGAAAAATTGTTGGATTTTCATTTTGAGTTGTTAAGAGGATCGCTGGGTTTGGTTGGAGATAGTTTAGAAAATTCATTTGAAATGGGAAGAGCCTAGAAGGAGTACCTTGAGAATATTGTGCTTGGTGTGAAGATGTGCCTTCCAATATTGAGTCTTAGATTTTGTTTGCTATTGCTTTGGATAAGAGAGACAGTAAGCTTATATAGTAAAGA
Organism: Rhamnella rubrinervis; assembly: GCA_007844105.2. Taxonomy (NCBI): domain Eukaryota; kingdom Viridiplantae; phylum Streptophyta; class Magnoliopsida; order Rosales; family Rhamnaceae; genus Rhamnella; species Rhamnella rubrinervis. Next base: position 9,239,119 of record CM017578.2, read on the forward strand.
TGTGGCTCCATTGCAAGTTTGAAGCAATCAGTTGCAGTTGTAAGCACTTTGAACAATTCCCATCTTCTATTTTATGCCTTTTGTCATGTTTATATAAAAACCTTTCCAATGCTTCTACTTTTATTCATGCTTTGGTAGGTATATAATTTATAAAGTAAAAGAAGCTTTTGCAATGACATAAGATTAATTTACTATGAAAAGTTATGATACTAAACTTAACACTCGATAGAAGTACTGTGTAAATTGTTGTGGAAGTGCAAGAAAAGGAAAAGAGATTGAAACAAAATTCGAGGATGTTCTTGAGTGGAAGGTGTACCCTGGGAGCATAGCACACTCCCCAGGTAATTTGGGGATTTTGGATTCTGGTTCTTCTGGGGCTGCAAGGATGGCTTGTGGTTTTATGAAGATAGGAGCATTGCTGAAGCTTTACATGACACAACTAGCTTCGAGTATAAGAGGTTTAAGGAGAAGAAAAGAAGATAAATATCTAGCCTCCATGCCTTGAACTAGAATGACGAGAGTTGCAACACTATTTAAGCTTGTGCTGCGTTGTGATAGGACTAGGATTTCTAGGTCACAAACTGCTACTAAACTAGGATTCAAACTACTACACTGAAAAGTGCTCTCATAAAGACCCAATGTCGACTTCACTTAAATAAAACCTCCTTGAGCCACTTACCACATTTCACATAGACATTGAATGAAAATAATAAAGATGTACCCTGAGTTGCGACTTAGATGACATGTGTAGTAATTTATGACCTACTATAAACTTATCCACAGCAGGTCCTCCTGTCAGCTTGTTATAAAAAATTAAGTTGATTTCCTTGTGTTTTCTTCTTTTTTTTCCAGTCTTTAAAGTGGGAACTGAAGCAAAAACCAGGAATTAGTCCTCCCCGTGGAGGGTTCAAATTAGATGATCCCAATCAGCAAATTGTTGCCGAGGACATATTTGATGAGTATGGAGGTAAAGACCTTTTCTTAACCAAATGTGTTTCCTTTTTCAGATGGGTGTATGATTATTGTTACTTTTTAATAGGCTTCCTTAGTGAGGGTGATTTGCCTCAGTTGCTGACCAACTTCTCAAGTAAATCCAGGAAGAAGTGTGGAGAGAAGAGTAGACACAAAGGGAAGCAGTCATCGTTGATTGATGGGAAGTTTGAAGAAGATGGGTTTTCCTCTCCCAAGGATGGAGAGAGGAGGTTGAAGGAGGAAAAGCATAAGAAGAAGAAGAAGAGGAGAAAGAAGCAGAGTTATTCTGAATCAAGTTTGTCAGACATTTCAGAGTCTGACAGGCATCATAAAAGGAGCAGTTGCAAGAGTTATTCTTCATCAAAGGAATTTGACCCTAATAAGCACCATTCAAGAGCAAAAAAAAATAAAAGACGAAAGCATTGTTATTCGTCTGAAGATTCTGACCATAATAGGCATCACATGAGTGACAAGAGCAGACACGTGTATTATTTTCCATCAACAGTTTCCAACCTTGATAAGCATCAGAGGAGCGGGAAACAATTTTATTCATCTGAAGGCTCCATCCCTGAAGACCAACCTAGAAGGAGAAAGGGCAAGCAAAAATGTTCATATTCATATCAAGGTTCTGACATTGAGGGACATTGTAGAAGCAGTCAGCATAGAACATCGTAGAAGTCGTCACCCTGATTATGACATTTGTATTCAGAGTAAGTGGCTAAGAAAGTGCAAGAAGTATCTGATTATCCTAAGGTTGTTTCTTGTGGATCAGAGGTTCTGTGTTACACACCCTTAAGCGGTTGTTGGTTTATGGAATAAACATTAGAATGGAATGATTTGGTTGTTCTTTTTCTAGTCCTGAAAGTGTTCATATAAGAATGGGCATTTCTTCCACTCCATTAATTAGCTTCGAATTTTCTTATCTTTTTCATCTAGTTTTCTTTTGATTTTGTCCTAATAAGCAAAGGTATAATACCATTAGCCGGAAGATTACCGTGCTTTTGAAAGAATGAATCGTGACCATACTCTATAGTACGGCTTGGTGGACGCAAATACCCCTTGGTACTTTAAATTCTAGATTAGCACGAGTTCTTCTATGCATACTCTAAATTTTAGATTAGCACGAGTTCTTCAATGCAAATAGTAAAGCAATATTGCCGAAATTTAACATGATACTCCAATACAAAATGATATTATCCGGGAATGATAAGATTTTCGAAACACTGGCATTGTCAGTGTCATTGAATCATTTTAGAAAGCTTTGTCATTACTGGTGTATTTTACATCATACAGCGACCACTTATAAAATCTAAATGACAAGGTAAAAATTTGGGTTCGAAAAGATTGGACTGGGCTTATAAGGATCGATCCTAATGACATGACCCAACAGGAACCGGAGGAGGAGTACACAGTAGTAATCAAATTTTAGAAAACCCTAGACCCTGCTTTGCGTTCCCAATTCTCAGAGTCCAAAACCTCGCGCTGTCTGTCTGTTTATTGATTTTGTATTCTGTAAAGCAAAACTGCGTACTGAGAGAACAGAAGAGATGGCATCAAGCGCATTTGGCGGAGGATGCAGGGTTCTGATGGCCGCAGCAAAGGTAGTCTCTGCCTCTGCTGCTCCTGCAAAGGCTCCACGCTCGAACATGGGTATAATGAAGGTGGTGCCCGTCTCTTCACAGCTCGGAGACTTCCTCGGAACTGCCGAAGCCTCTCGGAGCGACGCCGTCAAGAAAGTTTGGGAATATGTCAAGCTCCACAACCTCCAGGTCATTCCCTTGTTTTTGTTTCATTTTCTTTTTTCTTTTTTCACGCACTAGTAATTAGTATTATCTGCTTTCCAGCAAAAGATAATTGCACAAAAATTTTCCGACGCTGCTCTGTTACATATGAGAATAATACCTAACCTTGGGAACTTCCTATTTTACTGATATAAACTCCATTCTTAGACTTTGAAATGACAAGACCTTGCTTTAGGGTTAAGGCTGCTTCTATTTTTCCTCTGTTGATTTAGTTTGTTCGTTTTATATTTCCATTTATGGGACAGAGATCTAACTGTGCTTAACATCACTGCTAGCCTGTGCTTGCATGTCTTTCTGGAGGAAAATTTACAATTTCTGTAAGAGCAGCAAAGTGAATTTTCGAATATTAGATTCAGATTTGATCTATGACTTACAAGTTTTCTATAATTCATTTGTTTAGCTTATAACTTCGGGTGCTAAGGAAAATTTTTCTAACCATAGTTCTTATCGTATTGTGATGATAATAACACATTGCAGAACACATTTAAAGAATGGGTTTTAATATCAATAGAATTCAAATATTTGTATATAATTTCGCATGACACGAGATATTTAAATTAACTTTTGTTTTCTAATTGTGATTCCAGCTGGGGGTCCGGATGGGAGTAGAGGAGAGTTCGGAAACCCTTTAAATTCACTTTAGGCTCCTTTTTTTTTAAAAAAATAATAATAATAATAATAAAGTTGTGTTTTGCATAATATTCTCTCTCTCCTCTTGCCCCTTTGCCGTTTCTGTTCTTTTGCGCCTGTTTTCCTTCTGAAGCAAATACTTCATGGAATTTTTTATTCAAAAGTCAGAAAATATGGATTCTCCTTTGGAGCTTGGAGCCTTTATATGTGAAGTTGATGTCTCAATATGGATATGAGACTGAGTTAGGAACTTGGGAATAGGATGATTGTTGATTTTATGAATACTTCATTCAGGGGCATTAACACTAACATTTCTGTGCTTAGATACGTGTTGATTCAGTGATATGGAAAACGGTCAACACGTTAACATTTCAGTGCTAGTAAGAGGTGTACATGTATCTAGGCTTTTTTATTAGTGGTAATGAATTTGTAAAATGGTTTCTGGGTTGTTTATTCCCTGAACCTACCTGCATTCTATTTATTTTTTATTTTTTTGATAAATAAGCAAATTGCACTGAGCACAAAAAGAGCCTCGCAGAGGCTTACAAAGCCAGACCAACCCTCAACTGGTCTTCAAAACTACCATCCATAATAGAATCCGGCAACACAGGAATAAGATTATCAAAACAAGAAAACAACAAACTAGCATTTGTACTAAGGGTAAACTTTGCTGTTAAATCTGCTACTATTTTTGCACTTCTAGCATTCCACATCAGCTTCCAGCTTTTCTCCTTCAACAAACTCCTGCAATATAAAACAGAGTATCTGGAATCCCAGCAACAAGGATCAGCGCAGGACTCCACCTCATTGACAAAGTTCAAGGCATCTGAGAACCAAATAACTTGTTTCCAATTTTTCATTTTTGCTGTCTCAAGAGCCCACAAAAGAGCTTTGAGCTCTGCCTCTTTGGAACTGTTAGCATTCTATTTTTGTTGGATCAGGATCGGGTTTAGGTGTTAATCAACCCTTATTTTTGTTGTTGACATACCATACTCTGGATATTACCTTGTGCATGCTTTGGTTCCTGTGTGTACAGCCTTCACATAGTTGTGCTTTGTATTATTTCTAGTGACATGACAAAAGTTACAGTAATGTGCAGAACCCAGCGAATAAGAAGGAGATTTTTTGTGATGAGAAACTAAAGACGATTTTTGCTGGGAAAGACGCGGTAGGTTTCCCGGAGATTGCCAGATTGCTGTCCCAGCATTTTATCAAATCTTCCTAAATTTGTGGTTGCAAGTTGTGACTCTTTCTGGATGGTTGTCTCATGTCTTGTACGCTGCGCTCTTAAAAGTGCCTATTTTGGTTGTCCTTGAACCTTGTTCTTATGTTCCCTTTTTCTTCATTGGTTTTTTTGGTAGTCTTAAGAAACCTAGAATGGGAATGATATGAAAAATGTACTAGGTTAGATAAATGAGAAAACCTTAGTCGCATTCTGGTGGTAGCTTGGCTCTTTATGATGAATGAGCTTTGAAATTTCTGAACTGGTGGTAGCTTCTTCTTTTTTGCTTCAATATGTGAAGGATAGCTTGGTTCGTTGCTGTTACTTTTGTAGTATAGCTTGAGAACGACGAGAAACTTTTCCAGGCATATTAGTTTACTTGCAAAATATCCACGTCAACATCCACCGTCTTGTAAGGAGCGTTCTCTTTTATAATGTACATATATGAATTGAAGTATATTTTTTAATTGGATTTTATAAATTACACAAATTATTTGATGGTTAATTTATTGAATTCAAAATAATTTGATTGCAAGGTTGAGATATATATATATATACATATATATATTTTTCTGAAAGTATTAAATAAGTAAGGAATATTTTATTCTGAAATTATATTAATAGCTATAGGATGAAAAAAAATTCTTTCCATTTAAGGTGGCTGATAAATATATATATATATATACAAGCCCATCTCCTCTTCATTTCATTTATACTTTCTAGTTAATCATAAAAAATACCAAGCCTAACAAACTCTTTATTTTACAAAATTGAAATAAAGAGTGATTTTTTATTCTTCAATTATAATTGTTATTGTACAGGTTTTCATGAAAAAAAAAAGTTGTGTAAAATCATAAATGCTATAAAAAATTTGCTCTCATATTCCACCCAAACATGGGAACATGCCATGCTACACCTCTATTTTTATGTAGGGAAAAAACTTTGATAGTTCTGAACTGCGCCATTAGAATAACATCATTCTAATATCACAGAATTAGGACTACAAGAGTTTTTTTTTTTTTTTCTTCTTTATGTAGTTATGTGCGTGTACAAATTCAGAAAATTTGAAGACAATAATATTAGCTCATTCATTCGTGCAAAAAAAAAAAAAACCTGCAAGATTATTAACCGAAAGCCTGCAAGTTCTCAACCGCGCTTCGCAAATAGCTACTCCCACAAACGTGGCGCGTGGGCTGTAACTAAAAAGGATATCTTTGTTTTGAGCGGGCAACGCCACCAGACACCCGTTCAGGTTCAGGAGCAGCCGCGGGCAGGTCCGACCCAAATATTGCATACGAGACGTCCGCTGATGGCGTTGGTGGTCGTGGATAAATTTCTGAAATTTTAAAAACAAGAGGAGTCTTCGATCTGAGGAATCGCATAGCATCGCATGGGCATGACGATGTCAGACGAGGAGGACGAGAATTTGGCGTTGTTTCTCGAATCGGAGGTGCTCTCCGAGGTCTCCGACCAGGTCTTATATTTTCTCTTTTTGTTTTACTGAAATGTTACGCTAATTTCGTTTTTCATTTATTCTACGTCTATTTTCATACTCTTCCCTAGCTTGAATTTGATTATTCGTTCTTTAATTTTCTTTTTGGGTTTCAATTAGAATTCGAAATTTTTTTTTATGGTCGGTGTGTTGGCTGGTTTAGAGAGGAGAAAAGAGGTCGAATTTATTTCATTTTAAAAATTTTTGCGTTGCAGGAAGAGGGAAAGACGGAGGAACCCAAACCAAAGAAAATGCGGGAACAGAATGGCAGTGATTCAGAATTTGAACAGCATCAGCCAGATGGACAATCTTCTCCTTTATCTTCAGGGTTTCTTGGTGCTACAGCTAGCAATACTGAAAATAATAACCACGACAGCAGTTGTAAGGTCTCAACCACAACCAGGAGAATTGAGACTGGAATTTTCAGCAAAATCCCTCCTGAGCTCCTCCCTCACATCCTCAAGTTTCTCTCTTCTGAGGTGACCCCTCCCTTCTGGCACCACCGCATTTCCTTTTTTCATTTTTTTCCCCTTAAGTTTTATTTTATATATTTGTTAATGCTCTCTCTTGGTCCTTCAACGTTGATGTTCAAATATTTTGTTGCGTTTGTAATATTTTACTTTGGAAACTCGCAGGATCTCATTGCATGTGCACTGGTGTGTAGATTTCTAAATTATGCAGCATCCGATGAATCCTTATGGCGTCGGTTGTGAGTTTCCTTTTAGTCCCCTCGTCTCTTCCTTATTACTAGAAAGCTCCTTACTTTATGCACACAAATGTAGCCTATAAGTAGCGCTTCCATCCCTATCTTTGGTGCTTTTGGAAATCTTCCTTATATAATTCTTATATGCTTAAAGTGTATGTCATATCCTATTTTAAATATATCGAATGCTTAAGGCTTTATTAGTCAGTCTTTCAAAACGTTATTGATAAATTATCTCTGTCACTGGAGCTGGTTTCAGGTGCTTATTCTCTTGCTTCTCGGAATTTTTAGAACTTTATATGTTATATGTTTTTGCTGGACACACTGGACTTCACGCTATGATTTTGTCAAAAGCAAAATTAACTTCATTTATGGATTTTATAGCTTTTGTCTACTCATGTTAGTGAAGTTTTGTTTCGGAAAACATCTAGGTATTTTTTAAATAATCTTATAGCTATTGCTTTTTGACCACGTTGATTTATTTTCATTTTATTATCTGTGTGTTTTATTTATTTGCACTTATATATATGCTTATCCTTAAGCTAATTAACATTCTGTAGATATTGCATGCGTTGGGGTCTTTTGCCCCCTTCCAAGAAACTTCGTGAATGTCCTTGGAAAAAGCTCTATATTCAGGTACTACATGTATAAATACAAGCAGATTCTTAATGTTAGGTTCATTCTTTTCCGCTTAAAAGTTCACTGTGTAATTATTAAGAAAATCCTAACTTCTCATCTCATAGAACCCAATTAAAGTCTTTAAGATATGATAAACTCTCTCTTTTCTCACAAATTCAACCAATTCATGAAATTTAGGTTAAATTTTACATAAGTCATAGGTTGTAACTCATAATCTTTGATCTTGTTATTGAAGCCCTTTTCTTTTCAAGGGAACTTAACAAACTTAATAGGAGGAACTTTTTCTAATGCTTCCCCCATTGGACTACCGTTCTTTTCTTTTTCTTTTTTTGTCTTTTGTTTCCCTGATAACAGTTGGGAGGAAAGAGTGGGAAGTAGATATACACACACAAAAAGTGTCAGCTTAGGTTGACTTGAGATTTTTAAAGTAAGGTTTTTAATCTTAGCCCTTGATTTCTTGTGCATTTTCTGGGCTTCACTATTTTTTTGAGCCCAAGTGATAGAATCAAAGGTTGAAATTAAAGACCTTACTTTAAAAGTCTCAGGTCGACCAGACCTGAGACAAACTATATATATGTACATATATATATTGCTGTTCTGTAAATTGTTGAGAGAAAGATGGGAAAGGGTGCAAGAGAACCCCATTTGTTAAAGTGCCTGCAAAGTTAAATTAGGGTTATGTAGCACAAAGGTATTAGTTATTAGTAGAAACTCTTACTTTTATTGGAATGTTCAATAATCTTCTATGTTGGATTTGACTTTACTTGGAAGTTGGCATTGCTGTAGCCTTAACCTTAAGCTTGACCGGAATGATGTTATTTTATAAGCAATTCCTTTTCCTTTACAGCGTGACTCAGAGGACATGATGGAGTTTGTTAGGAATTGCCCACTTGAGTTCAAAGAGTACTACATCCAAATGCAAGCAGCAAAGAGAAGTCAAGCACCTCTGCCTTCACAGGTAATTGAAATTACTGTTATCTTAGAATTTATTTATACTATTATGTCATTATTCAATAATATTTTGATGTGTAGGGCTATTAGCGCCTTTCTTTTATGCCTATTTCATTTGTGTCAACCATTCAAACACTAGTCATTTATGGGGCTTCAACTTATAGGCATTAAATTTTCCTTCTGTGATATGGAGTTCTCTTTTCGAGAGAGTTATTGCTAGATGTTCCTCATTGATGAATATCATTCCATTGGCAGTAAAATGAATCTTACTTATTATAAATTTGTCGATTATAATTGCTGGATTGTTGTAGTTCTGTTAGCTTCTTGTTTATTTGTTCTCACTATTTTTGGGTAAATTAAAAGGAAAAAAATTCTTTATCATATAGAAATATATCTTCTAAAAACGCGAGTGAAGCACTGGATTGTGCTTTTGGCTAGTAAGTTTCCAATACATTCTTTATGGCTCCTCTCGAGTTTGTCTGTTTTAATGCACTTTAAAAGGATATTTAAATTTTTTTAGGGCTATAGTATTCAAATAGTCACTAAACCTGCATGTAAACAGCTTTTTCTGTTCCTCATCAATGCACAGGTATTTTCCTCATTGAAAAGAGGATCTCTTTTAATTCTATGTGTTGCTTTGTTACCTTTGCATTTGAAGGTGATTGATGACCGGATAATACTTGACAAGACAGTAGCCGATCAAGTATCTATATGGAAAAACAGTAGAGGCCTGACTGACAAGGTGGTCATTGACCATGCTTGTTCTGGCGAAACGTGTTCTTACTACCAAATTGGAGATGTTTTTGTCTGTGAGAAGACTGGACATGTTCATGGTAGGAAACATTATTAAAATTGGCAATAATGTTGTGTTATATGTCTTTATAATAAATATTTGCTGGATCTTGGAGCTTAATTATTTTTCATGATTTGTTTTCTAGTATGTGATGATACATGCAGAGAAGCTGTCATGGATCCTACCAATGAGCTTTTGGTCTGTACAATATCTGGTCATTGTTTTGATAGGTTACTATCACCAGATGAAATGGAGCCAGATGCTGTAAGTGCAAATCTCCTTTCCCTTAAACTTGTTTTCTCTCATTCCATTAATTCTTTGTCATAAAAGCCAATCCCCATTCACCCACAGAAGGTATCTTTTAAGTTAGAAAGATTTAGGATTTGTTTCGTTGCTGTCTAAAGCAAGTTCTAGTTTCTGTGTGTTGGAAAGAAATTTCTAGTTAACAACACCATGCTTGCCAAACTAATACAGTGCTGGTCTCCACATGTTGTACAATAAGCATGCTCCCCATGTTTATTCAAGTCATACAGTGCTCTTCTATGTCCAATATAAAAGGGAAAATATAAAGAAAGGAAACACTATAAATATGCAATGATTTCTTCTTGGCATCCAATCTGTGTATCGATAAGCACACTACTTTTCCCACTTGATTAGTTTGTTTGTCATGCAACAACTACTGCGAGGAAGTAGTTATCCTGTTTGCCTTTCTTTAATTCTTAATGCTTAATCTTCACGAATCTGCAGGAACAAGTAGGGGGTGTCACAGATGAGGCAGAGCCATTTATGGGTTCTGGACGCTTTGGTATATTGATTACTCTTTTATTCTTCTATCAAAGAAATATGGTTTTTCTCTCATTGCTATTTATGTGAAAGTTTGTGTTTGCCTCATAATGTTGTTTGCATGTGTAGCGCGTGCTTATCTGTTGGGATATAATTGTGCTGATGAAAAGGAGCTTAAAGCTGCTTTGAGGTTTTGCTGAAGCAAAATACTTTCAGGTGGACGGTTCTATTGGAATGTCTATAAATGACAGTTACCTGTGTACTTATTGAATATTTAAGATTGTTTTCTTAGCCTATATATGTGTGTGTGTATATACAATGGCCGACTTGAGGCTTTTAAAGTCAGGACTTTAATGTCAGCCCCTATTATAAGTCATTCCATTCTAATACTGAACACTTTTAGCTTTAAAGATCCGATCTTGTCTTCGCTCACCGATTCCTTTAATAAGAGGAATGCCCGGAATGCTTGGTACCCTTTTTCTTGCTACTGGTTTTTCACCGTCCCACTTCCGCCTTCCTCACTCCCCGGCTTGCTTGCGTAGGAAAAAGAAAGAAAGCGTCTATGCCGGATGGAATACGGATGCATGTAATTGGGTCGAACTGATACCGTGTATGTGTATGTATATATTTATAAAAACTCTCACATCATCATCATCATCATCATCCTGAAGTTACTTCCGGACCTGTCGCACAAATGTAGGTGTGACGTGTAATTTTTGGTATAACTTCTCAATAACTTCCAGGAATTAATAACTTCCAAGATCCTCTGGACTGTATGTACAAAAATGACCTAATGGGAATCGCCTTCCTTTCTGTAAGGGAGGGACATGTTGATGTGTTACTCATGTTTAAGACCAATGGGCCCGCAGCTTGAAAAACGAGGTCAACCTTATAACATAGGTATTATACGTAGTGTTAATAACAGGGGTATTTATAAAAAAGTGTCAAAATAGTTTCTCAAAATACATAGCTATTTATAAAAAAGTTTCAACATAGAGAAGGTGAGAGGGGGACGTTAGTGTTATGTTTCCCTATAACATTTTATTTTAGTATAAAAAGATTATGGTGTTATATATCAAGTATTCCTCCAAGGGCAGCGCAACTGTTTAATGCATAATCCAAAAATAAATAGTTTAATTTTATATTTTTGGGAAAAAATTCATTACTTTTTTCTATTTATTTTTTGTTTAATATAATAGTTTTATAGTTGGTTTTAAAAGTTAATTTTTAAATGTATATAAGTCTTTAATGACATTAAAAGTTAACATCATCTAACCTTGTTGGATTTAAGAGTTGTGTGCAATAAGACTAAAAATAAAAGAGGTGTTAGTATAATATCTTAAAATATAAAAGTATTTGTAAAAAAATATATATATCAACATGGAGCTAAGTCTGCCTATAAAATTTTAAGAAAAATTATGGAAAATGAAGTAAAAGCTATTAAAAATTCCAACAATCCATGAACCCAACTAAATTTGGGTAGGTCCAAGATTGGACGGTCGAGGTCACCTGTATACCAAGTTCAAACAGTCGAGTGGCAGCTTCACAAGTTAAATCCTGATCAACCCGAACTTGACCGACTAATATTTTTATTTATTAAAATTATTATTTTTCAATTTATTTGAGTTTTGTTAGGCTTTCAAATGAATTATTGCAAAATAATAGTACAGTTTATGGTTTTGGACTTAAAATGTACAAGAGAAAAAAGAAATAGAAAAAAACAACGACAACAACGACATTTGAGCATAAAATTAAATTTGTCAAAAACTTACGGATAATCCGACCGAATTTCATGGGCCGCAGTGGGTCGGTTTCATAGCTGAAATTTGTTTATCATCGGGTTCAATCCAAACCGACCCGACTGCAACAGTTTGGAAAAGGTGGCCGAAAACCGACTGATGGCAGGTGGCGAGGGCAAGTGCACTGCAGTGCAGTGTGTGCACGTGAGGACGCGTCTATTACGCGTCGCGTGAGCCGTGGTGGAATACTTAATATATATTACCAAACACCAGTACAAAAACGTATCTCATCTTGCTGGCTTTTATCTACTTTTTCTTCTCCTCGCGAAGGTTGCAGATTTTGGTAAAGCTTTTTCCTTTCCCTCTGACTTTTTTTTTTTCCTAATTATTATTTCTTTTATTTGCGATTGGATAAAATAGTTATAGATTACTGATCCCTCTAGCAATGAAAGATATGATTACCAATCTGTCGATTGCGATTTGAACATTTCGTTTTCTGTTCCCTAACTTAAACGATCATAGATTTTTATTTTTTTTTGTCATTAGGGTTATGAGAAAAAAAAATCAATAATTGATCATTGATTGCAATTATGTTTAGATCAATGTTTTGTTTTCGTGATTAACAATTGGTATTGCAATGCCTAACGTTGGTGTTTGGGAAAATAGAATCCATATATGTAAGTCTGTTCTATTTTTGGCATATTCCTCCCACTTTCAGACAAGTTTATTGTTCTCCATTGCAGCTTTAGTTCTTGACTGACAAAGAACATGGGTGGTGGGAAGGATAAACATGATGAATCTGATAAAGGGTTGTTTGGACACCACAGCCATGGTGTCCCAGGATATCCTCCGGGACAGTACCCTCCACCTCCTGGGGCATATCCACCCCAACAGGGTTATCCACCACAGGGGTATCCACAAGGGTACCCTCCACAGGGGTACCCTCCAGCAGGATATCCTCCAAGTGCATACCCCCCAGCTGGTTATCCAGGCTCATCTGCTACTCATTCAGGTGTAATTTTTTCGAATTCTGTATTTATAAATTTGTATTACGGTTTTTTTTTTTGTGAAGTTCCTTTCCTTAGGGAACATTGGTTTACTAGCACATTATTAATCTTATAAATACGCTTATATAAGAATTGTGTTAGAGACACTTGCCCATGTGGATGCAGGGGACAGATCTGGTATATAATGGCAGTATTTGACACACAAAAGATCTGATGCATCTAATGGTTCCGAGGACTACTCTATTTGATTCATTTTATTGCCTATTCTGCTAGCTATTGTATTTCTACCTTGCATTAATTGGTTTTGTTTAGTAATATATGTGATGAATGGGTTTGGAAACCTAAAGCATTTCTGTGAGTTGCAAAAATAGATTATTTTAGGTTGTTGAATCCAGCTATTCTATATTTTCAGGACATGGCGTAGGGGCAGTTCTAGCTGGTGGTGCAGCTGCTGCTGCAGCTGCATATGGTGCACACCATCTTTCTCATGCTGGTCATCATCCACCTGGTTCTCACGCTGGTCATTATCTACCTGGTTCTCACGTGCACGGTGGGAAGTTTAAGCATCATGGTGGCAAGTTTAAGCATGGAAAGTTTGGCAAGCATGGAAAAGGCAAGCATGGGAAGTTTGGCAAGCATGGGATGTTTGGAGGAAAGTTCAAGAAATGGAAGTGATCATTTGTTGCTTGACTTATTATGATCCTATTATGCTTTAAAAATGTGGATTCTGGTTTCTATGAATAAACCGTAAATCATACCATGTAGACTTCGGTGGGAAAATTTTAAGTACACCATGTGGACCCCTTTGTTGGTTGTTTTTAGTTATTTACTTTTATTAATTTGAAAAACATATGTGGTTAGTTCTTTCTGTGTTTTTTTTTTTGTAATTTATGTCATTATATAATGTTAAATGTCTTTTATTTTGATAATATGTCACACATGTAGGCATTATTTACATGAATTAAGGTGATTTTGTAATAAAATATATATATAATTGTTGTTCTATCACTTTCTCCTCAAAAAGTCGCTTTGGCTTTCAACAAATTTGAAACACACATTTGCTTTTATTTATTTTTGTCTTTTTGGATCTTGGAATTGGGGAGAATGAATTTCCTCGTAGAACATTGTACGCTTGATGACGCGACTTAATGATGCGATATACTTAACGTGACATTTTTTATTTTATTTTTTTATGAATAATGTATTGAATGGGTAATTTCTTTAGAGAAATTAAACCTTAGAAAAATGCAGCACAACTCATGGTGTTGATTGGATTTCCACACATGCAAGTCAAGGTTCAATCTTAACATGTTATTTAGATTATTCACATGGTGGCCAATAACATTATCAATGCTCAGCATAGATCAGCTTCCAAAGGCAATTACTTTAGTAGCAGGATGCTTGAGAGGGGTGGATGACATATATGTTAGCGGTATCAGCTTCTGAGCAAATGAAGGATCCAAGTTTAGGGCAAGATCTGAGTTGTAATTGCACTTAATGGCGCGGTGCAACAAAAAGGAAGACAGTCAAATCTTTACACTCAGCTTGTGTAATTGAGGTTTGAGTTTTGATAAATTCGTTTGTATTTCAATAAGGTAGGGGTGTGCATCGGTCGGTTTTGGTTGGTGTCGATTTTTTTACTGAAATTCTACGGTCGATCAGTTTTTTTAACCGAGTTTTTTTTTACCAATATAACCGACCGTAACCGACCGGGCGGTTTTTCAGTCTGTTATGGTCGGTTTTTCGATTATGGGCTTAAAAATTGGGCCAATTAAAATTTAATAGGAAATACAAATTTAGGCCCAAAAAATAAATTACAATTTGATCCAAATTACATTTTGGACTACATCTTAACACATTTTTTAGGCCCAAAAAAATAAAAAAACAATTTTATCTTATAATCTACATAATAAGCCCATAGGAAACTCAAGCTGTAATGAATTACATTCAACGGGCCTCACAAAAAAGAATCATATCCAAAAAAAGAGTTGCCACCAAAGCCCTTTCCAAGAACAATATCTAAAAACAGAGTTGCCACCAAAGCCCTTTCCAACCAGTCAATTAGTTCAAAGCAAAGTAGTTCTTAACAGCCATCATCATGTGCTGAACATCAAGGACCGGACCTTACTAATAAGCATCATTCTTCAACACCAAGTAAAAAGAAAAAAAAAAAAGAAAGAAAAAATAGAGGAATTCATTACCACATGACAGCCGACATTTCCTATCAATATCAGATAATATTTCAATGCACCAAGATTCACTAACGAGTATGCAACTTCAATGACCAAGTCAATATGATGATAAGCACTTTCCATCTCTCGGAGACTAAATAGAACCTAATAATCACATGAGAATATTTAGTAACAAGCATGTAACTTCTTTAAACCTAAAATAAAATCAAATTAACTATCACAGTATGGCTGCATATGAGAAATTCAATAACAAGATATAACTTCTTTAAATCCAAAATTAAATTAAATTAACTATCATAGTATGGGTGCATGGCAGCAAAAACTTCTAAAATCATTCAAATCCTAAGACGGTGACTTTTCCAAATAAGCCACACCATTATAAGAATATTACCATTTTATAAACTTGGGTTTACCTCTTATTTCAATATTATTGGAATGAATAATGGTTGAGAGGGTCCACGGGGTAGCTTTTTGATGGTCATGCATAAACATTTTCAGATGGTCCATACTTGGTACGGTTCATTTCATGTGATGTGGACATCTATTATTCACATTATGGTAGATCTGTGTTATATTTCACTAATATTCTGATATTATATTTCATTGAATAGCAATTTGTAATTAAGTTCTAGTAATATATCACAGCTTCCATGACATCCATTAACATTCCACTTGTTCTTGTAATTTGAGAGAAAGACAGAGATCAAAATTGGCTTATTATCTTCACCAAATAATTAAGCAGAAGACTACAAATAATTCAAGCACACTAAAAAACTTCCCAAAATTAAATTACTTAAAACATTGCCAAATAAAAAGAAACAAGCAAACTAGACTGCAGCTACTCATTACAAACTATAGAAATTAACACCCAGAAGAGGAGCAAGTAAAAAACCCAGAAGCATATTACAAACACAAGAAGAAAACAAAGAGAACCATGAGTTACTTTGTTATCTAACATATAAGAACACCGACAATATAATATAACAAAGTGCTGGATATATGATTACCTCCATGACTATGGCTGTGAAGTTCAACAACCTCAACTAAGAAGAAACAAAAGAAGATGATGATCAGAGCAACAACATAAAAGTGGTTTATATTAATATCAAAGGAAATGCTTTACATGCCACTCATACAAAAGGTCCATCTATGGCACATCTTGAGGCCAATTTTTTTCTGAATTTAAATGGGTTTATAATATGTTTTAAAACTGCAAAACACTTGTCATAGAATTTGAATTTTATTACTTCAATTCAATCAACTTATGCTACATGAAAAATATTTGATTGCATAGACATATGTGCCGCCAGTTTATTATGGGAAACAATATCCAAGCCTCTTCTCAATCCTCTCCAGTCTCCACAATAGAAATAGCAAAGAAAATGCAATTTTGATAGTCCAAGCAAACATAGAAAACCATTTAATCACAAGTCATTCAAAAGAGAAATGGTTATATTGAGGAATAAGAGAGCTTTCTTACCTTATTCATGCTCAATTCACTCATTTGTATTTATATTGGTGTCATTGATAGTGCAAGATTCACTTGTGTCTAAAAAAATCCAAAAAATTAAATATTAAAATCACATATAATAAGATATATATATATATATATGTATATATTAAGTATTTGATGTAAAAAATATAAACCAAATGACAAATTTAGAAAAATTACCTTTCTCAATATCTTAGCATATATCAAAGCATTCGTCAAACACTCGGATATCCAATGGAAGAGAAGTTGATTCAACCCAATTTTGAGAACATATTAATGCTTCTACCATTTTTGGAGTTAGAGAGCTTCTATATGGATCTAAAATTCGTTCGCCGGTGCTAAAAGCCGACTCCGAAGCAACGGTAGACAATGGGATAGCAAAAATATCCCGAGCAATAAAAAATAAAGTCTTATATTTATTCTCATTCCATCTCCACCAATCCAACACATTAAAACTTGGATTTTTTAAATCCTCATCCGACTCTAATAAATACCTATCAATCTCACTTTTGTTATGAGAGCCACTTGAAGTTTGCTTCCTCATAAAATTCCACATATAACCCTTTTGAGTTGCAACACCACCATCATCACTAGAAGAAGTTGATTGAAGTTGAAGATTGGCTTGAGAGCTAGGAGAAGAAGTTGAATTACTATAGAACTCATACAACCTATTTAGTGTATTATTCACTTCTCTCATAATTGCATTATGAGCGCTTTCAACATATAAATCATTAACAACATGTTCAATGAAAGCAAATTTGAATCGGGGATCAAGAACTTGAGCAACAAATAACAACATATTAATTTTGTTAATTGATCCCCAATATTTATTAAGCTTCATCTTCATACTCCAAGCCATTTCACTCAACAACTTATCCTCATTCATCGTCCCCTCCATCAATCCTTCCTCTATCTTTACAAATTCACTAAAAAATAAATTAGAAGACACATTCAATGAGGAGCTAAATGAAAGTGTCACCTCATAAAAAGTCTTCAAAAATTGAATAAATGCCCGAGCCTTTTCCCAATCTTCATGATGAGGTGTAGAAGTATAATCCTTAAAATAATCTACATATTCCCCATCTTCCTCATTCAACCTATCAAAAACTTTTTCAAACTTGCAAGCGGACTCCAACATCAAGTAAGTGGAATTCCACCTTGTAGGTACATCCAAACACAAAAGTTTCTTACACTCTATTTGCTCCTTCTCAACATAGGTCTTGAACTTGTTTAACCTAGAGGAAGAAGACCTCACATATTTCACCGCTCTCCGAATTAGTTCAATTGAGTTGTTTTGCTCCTTCAATCCATCCATCACTATCAAATTAATGATATGAGCACAACAACGCAAGTGAATAAACTCACCATCCAAGAGAAATCCTTTTTTCCAACCTTTCAACCTTTTCTTCAAGTATGCCATAGCAGAATCATTTGTTTTGGCATTGTCCATAGTAATAGTAAAAACCTTCCCAATACGCCATTCAACCAAACAATCATCAATTAACCTTCATATTGTATCCCCTTTATGATTGAAAATTTGACAAAAATTCAATATCCTCTTTTGAAGTTTCCAATCATTATCAATAAAGTGAGCGGTGAGCACCATGTAATTAATATTCTGAATTGATGTCCATGTGTCCGTAGTGAGGCTAACCATAGTACTATTCTTCATAAAATAATTTCTTAACTTCTTCTTTTCCTCCAACTAGAGTTGATACACATCTCTTGCAATGGTTGTTCGAGATGGTGGATTAAATTTTGGACAAAGCTCCACACAAAACTCTCTAAACTCATTGCCTTCCACAAAAGTAAATGGTAACTCATCCTTAATTATCATCTTTGTAAGTGCGGCTTTAGATGCTTCTTGATTAAATGTCTTAGCCACAAGACTAGCACATTCACCATCCTTCTTACTCTTAAAACTAAGAACCTTTTGGTTAGGATCCTAAAAAATCCTCAAATATAATTTACATGTGGTCAAATGGTGATGCAAGCTACTAGTTCCATTCTTTTTTGTATCACTTGCATAATTCCTTCCACAATAATTACAAGAAGCTTTAGATTCCCCTTCTACTTCTATCTTTGTGAAATGCTCTCCAACTTCCGAAACTTGTCTAGGTCTCTTTTCCTTTATCTTTGTGGTAGTAGTAGGAGGTGGCATTTCGGATTCTTTAGGAAAAGAAGGAACCGGTGGTAGTATAGGTGGTACACTAGATCCATATGTAGTTGATGGGTGATGTGGTAAACCAAAATTAGATGTGGGAGTTGAGGTAGAAGAAATAGAGGCGGATACATTTGGAACTTTTGAAGGAATTAATTGATCATTATCAACATCCATCTACGATGTCAAATTCAATCCAAAATAAAAATAAAATCAACCAACTTGCTAGGATCATGGAATGGTATTATCATTTAGACAATTATTCACTAAATAATAATTATAAGTGCAAGTCATAATAAAATAGAAGTATAAGTTTAACAACAAAAAACAAAGGAAATGAAAGCCATACAACTGTTGTTTATGTTGTGAGATTTACACTAGCCAATGACACTTGTGGGTTGTGGCTATCCATTAATAAAGCAATTAATTAAGCATCTACGTACTGTAACTGTGCACTTAATTTAGCATTCATTTGATGCACATGCATAGTTTTTGGAGACATGGAATATAGAATCCAATAAAGAAATTGTAACTTTTAATAATAATTAATTATAAACTGAAAAAAAATATAAGAGAATTAAATAGATTAGGTGAAAGGGTAGAGTAGAAGGAGGCATTATGCAATTTGAAAGAGAAGCAATTCAAGAATGAAGGGGGGGGGGGGGGCAAATGTGGGGCTGTCTAGTCTATTCTTGTAATGCCAGCTCCATTTTCATTTTATTTATAATATATATTATATTAAAAAAATTTATAAAAAAAGAAAACCATTTTACATTTGGTCTTATTATAATGCATGTAAGTGAAGGACGAGAAGAACTCTCTGTCATGTGTCTCTGTGTGTGTGTGTTTGTGTGAACTGAATAAGATTTTTTTGAGCTTGTAATTTCAATTAACAAATGAATGCAATGTCGAATATTAAATGATTTGCAGACAATCAATAACTAAATCAACATAATGTTGGTCATTATGGTTTAGAGAAGACAAAGTACATAAGTGGCAAGTTGGCAACTACTAACTAGTCTTAACACGTGGGTGTGTGCATGTAGAAGAGGAGTTATTGTCCTTCTTAATAAAAAAAACTATTATATGTGTTTTTGTGGATTAGTTTATTAGGGAGATCGAGTTCCAACATGTTATTCCCCCACCAAATTGAATGCCAAAGTAACTATGTTATTGTGGTCTTCATGTTCTATCCTTATCTTAATATATTTTCTAATTTCTATATTTAACTAAGGATAAGGTTGAAATCTAGGAGCTTGTGGACACTACAAGAACTCAGTGATCTAACTGTCAAACATCAATACAGGTATAGAAAAATTGATAGTTTGAATTCTTAAGGAATTAAACATCACTTTATGAAGAACGAAAATGAAACATTACAGCTTTATCTCCAATAGAATAAATTTTCTCAATTAAAAAAAATGAATATATATAAGCTATAAATAGAGTGAACAAATTTCAAGCTATATATGTGTGTGTGTGTAAATGGCAGAAGTATCCGGTTCTGAAATAAATATTTATAAGCTTCTGCAGCAAGTGCTTGTTTATGGGTATATTGACAAGTCTTTTTCATACAATTGTTCCTTTTTCTTTTTTATGATAAAATTTTTTGTTTCATTATACAATTGCTTTCACAATAAAAGATAGACACGTTCATTTCAAGCTAACCTATCAAACATCCAACTAGCAGAATAGCAGACTAAACCTTATGAAACATATAAAAATAGAATCCTGTACTCTGAAAGTAAAAAATCTAGAGGACAATGAATATAAAAATGAAAGCTTTGCAAATTGGAATTCCGAGAACTGGTTGTAAAACGAACATGAGCAAACATTGATTGCAGCGAAACCTAATTCGTTTCAAACATTACCTAATTACATCCCACAATACATTAGTTACAGCTATTTGGTCGAAACCCAATTCATAAAAACTAGTGTGTTCATTAGGGTTCTTATCACAAAAACGAAAATGCAAAAGTATAATCATTCCATAATTTCAATTAATCTGAGAGAGCAATTCAACCTGATTTTCCCTGAAATGAGATCAAACTAATCCAACAATGAAGCTTCAGAACAAGGTTTGCAATAACAGTAAGAAGAAATTCCCTGCAAAAACACCCAACAAAATCAGCAAATAGAAAAGGAAAAAAGAGATGAGCTTTGGTTCTTGAGAAATAAAAGAAAAAAGAGAACGAAAAAAAACAATGGGTATTGGGTAGAAAAGGAAAAAGGAAATGAAAAAAGAAGAAGAAGAAATGGGCTCTGTTTGCGTTTGGTTTTTGAGAAATAAAAGGAAAAAGAGAACAAAACATACAATGGGCAATGACGATTGCAAATTCGACGACGGAAGATGAGCGACGGCGACTGCAAACTCGACGACAGATGGTGACTGAGTGGGTAAGACAGAGAGGAGAGGAGGATGTCGGCTGTAGAAGTGTATATGATTGACTTAGGTATTAAATTAAACTACTCGGTCGGTTTTAGTTACCATCGGTGTTGAAAATACATCACCGAAACCGACCGACTATTCATCTTCGGTTATGGTTAACCGGCCGACTGATAGGCGATCACCGATAATGTCGGTTATTTGCCGGTCAGTTGGTCGGTTACATCGGTTTCGTGGTTTATCTGCACACCCCTACAATAAGGAGATAGGGTCTACTATTTCAGTTTTGTAGGTAAAACTAAATACTTTTGAGATATAAGATAAATAGGTTCATCTTCTATTCCAATTTTACAGGGCGGTTTATAAAAAAAATTATATTATAATAAATATATAATAAAGGATCTCAATATGAAAATAATTAATTCAAAAATCTATTAAAAAATAAGGGGGGTGTATTTAATCTAGATTTTAATTGACTTTTATAGACTTTTTTAAATAGTGACTTTTATAGATTTTTGTAGATTTTTATAGACTTTATATAAGTATTATAGATTTTCATAGACTTTTACAGACTTTTAATTTAAAAAACTTTTATAGATATTAATAAACTTTTATAGACTTTCATGAACTTTTATTGACATTGATAAATAAATACTTTACCCTTAAAATTAAATGATTAATTATTTTTGAAAACTTTCTGCAGTAGCTAGAACCTCTACGATAATACTATTTTCAAACTACAATCAAATACTAAAAATAAAAAAATTGATGACAAAAAAAATAAAAATAAAATAAATCTATTGTCCACGGTTATCGGATGTCCAACATCATTCCACATTTGAGTAGCTATAGTAGTCCTCCATTGATTAGCATTCTCCCTTTCGTTTTGTCTCAAAATTGGATCAAAGTCATCCTCTTCATTAACGGTAATGATGAAGATGATGAACTCTCATTATCCTCTCAATTGGAAATTCATCCAACGACACTCTTTACGAAAAAGTTATGTAATCCCGCACAAGCTAACACCAACTCGCTTGTTGTGTAAATGAAAATGGAGGAGCTTTTTAAAATTGTGAATCGTGATTTAAATATGCCAAATATCCTTTCGATTACATTCCTCGAGGAAGAATGACGAAGATTGAATAGCTCATTTGCATTTTCGTGATCACGACCTTGACCAAAAAAATCTTGAAGATGATAACGGACACCTCGAAAGGAGCTAAAATTGATGTCGATTTGGAAATCCACAATCTACCAAAAATATTTACCTGAACATACAATATTTAATAAAATTAGTAAATAATATAAATAACATGTATTATTAAATTAAGAATTTAAATAAACAAGTAAGTCAATAATTGACTGATTGACAATGAAAATGATAATTAAAATAAATGAAAAAGAAATAAAACCTTGTGGCACTTTAAGCTCATTGCTCCTTGATAGTGCATCATTTAATATTTTCAATCATGTGCATCCCTCCCATCCACTAAGAATGTATATGAATTGCAAATCAAAATTACAAGCATAAAACATTTTGAAATTGTTCCATGACGATTACGGTAGCTACTTATATCAGTCTCTACCATTCTTTGGAATATGGGTGCCATCAATAGCTCCAATGCAATCCTAAAATAATAATAATTAAGTAAAAAAAAAAAAAAAATAATAATAATATAATCACCAACAATACAACAACCAAAATAATAATTTTATCACTTACTTTAAAATAAGGATAAAACCTTGTACTTTCCTTATTTTTTCCGTCGAGGATCCGTGTTTTGCCATCATATCTACCGCAATTGTGTTCAATGCCTTCAAAATTTTGTTAAAACTACGACGATAGTATATTGTGATCGATTGTATGCTTTTACTTAACTAAGCAATATCGAGAATTTTGACCAACAACCATTAAAAACGATGCAAGCATTTCTTCAACACAAACAAATCTTGTATCATGTAAGAGTGTTTTTCTCTAATGATGCCGCACAACTTTATAAACACATTAGATACATTCTATAAAGTTGTCGAAAATGTGCGGATCTTCATTCAATATTTTGTGTATATAATCATATCCATGTGTATTTCTTGACGCTTAGTTAGTGGACGCTCAACATTTTCACGCACCCATTACAACCCCGAGCTCATTTAGCACATGCGTAATCGCTGACAAATGGCCATCAATGAATACCTAAAAGCTTCATATAATTCTTCTTCCATCTCTTGTTCTTCCATTTCTTCCTCATCTACTTCATCATTTTCATATATATTTGAATGAGACATTATATAAATGAAAATACCGAGAAAAATAGGAAAAATAAGACACACATATATATATACATATATGCATAATATAACTTGTACTTAAAAATATTGTATGTTCTTTAATTTTTTTGTTTAATATATTGAAAAATAAAGCCAATACCATTAATAATCTAAAAACAACAAACTTCATTATTATTCAACATAATAATATAATAATAAGTAAAAAATTAACAACAATAGAACTAATAATGTGAAAGCAACATAATTAATTACTACTTGAAACAAATATAATTATAAAAATTTAACAATCCAAAGAACAAGACTGTTTTACTTGCTTAAAATAGTAAGAAAACATAACAAACCACATAACATAATATTTTTGTTTTCCAAATATAACAAAATTAATTATAATAATAATAAAAAGAACTCATTCTATTTCAAAAGTATCCAATCGGCTCGTTCTTCAAGGCCATTTTCAAGAATTCAATCTTCTTTGCTCTAGTATTTAGGATCTTAAGTGCCTTAAACCTTACGATTATCTAAGTTTGGAATCTCCTTGATAGCATCCCAACAGCTATCTCCAAGAGCAAATGAATTAATAGTATCGTGAGCTTATCAATGGTATGACTTAGCTTGTCTACAACATCTGATTGAGAACTATTGGTCTCCAATGAGCTAGACTTTCCTTCGGGCTCAGTTCTATTTCGTTTTTTATTTGTTGGGGGAACCTCTGAACTCATATACTGAAAGGGTACATGTAGAGTGTCTTGCCTAGGAGATGAAGATCTATGCAAAAAATCTTGATTGTCACTGTTTTCTATAAATGCTCCAGTAGAAGAATCATATGTCAAGTCATCTAAACCACTAGATATATTTTCGTCTACCCCAAATGTTCTTGCATCTGTTTCATCCCCCAATCCAATTGAATATCTTCCAACAGCACCATTCCCAACTACAATTTGCAAATCTGTGCGATAACTTTTATGTGTAGGATGAGCCTAAAAAAGAAAAACAAATATATAATAAGTGTTAATATATTAAACAAATATTTATTAAACTACATTTACTACTTTGAATTAAAAAAAAAAAAAGTCATACCTTTAAATAATTCTCCCATACTTCATCACTAGCGTGAATTTTTTGTCACGGATCCCATCCAAATCCGAGTTATTACGTATAAGCTCGATATAGTTGTTATATCTAGTTTTGAACCATTTGAGACGACTTTGATATTGAGTAAAAGTCACTGAGATCCAAATTTTGCATTAAGAATAGGAAGTATTTTTTTCTACGTTGTTCTTACTCAATAAACCATTATTATTATCCCGCCACCCACGCTTGATGCCATCAACCATGAGTCTTAACAACTCATTGCTCTCTTCTGCCCCCCATATTTTATATTTTTCTGCAACTTTTCCCTTTCCTTTATCATTTCGTTGAAGTGGTTCTCCCATTAAAATATATTACTATAAAAATTGGTAAACAACAAATTATTGACAAAATATGATATATAAAATTAAAAGTGCATATAAAACATAGCACATAATATATGCCATATAGAATATATGGGTGTGTCTGTGTGTGCGTGTTGTAGCTTTGTGATGCAAGAGACATACATCTATAAATAACTCAACTTATATATATATATTATATATATATATACACGTGGGTACACAGCTAGATATAAAGCTTGCAATCAAGTGCTCTAGTAGTAGTTTTGAATTTGGAGCTTTTCTCGCATGTTTGACAATTAAAAATATGTGCAAATGAATTAAGCGAACAATTATTTCTATTTCATGAAAATTGCGACTTATTGATTTGCGGTCTAATAAATGCCAAATGCATCAATCACACACACTACTCTCTCCTACTTTTGTTTCTCTTCCTCGTTTAGACATGTGGGATATGCATGTATATACTAAAAAACACACACATACACATATGGTCTATAGATGTTTTAAAGAAAAATACATCTTATGTATGCATGCATATGTATAGGTATCTTGAATATCCTAACGCAAGAGTGAAAATATCATCTTGATCATTATATATATGTATATATATATATACACACACACAAATATATTGCTACTAATGTATATTTATATAAAAAACAGAAAACAAATATAATAGAATACAACCCAACATAAGACACAAAACAAAAGAAGATTCTACTAAACAAGCCTTTAACAAAATTCATTAATTCAACAGAAGAACAAATATTATATGGCTATTAAAAAAAAACTCTTGTCACTCTCTTATAATATAAACTATGGATGAATGCATATGCTTGTGAACGACACTCGCTTTAAATACTAATACCGATCACTATGAAAAAATCTTTTGTTTTCATTTTTATTTTCACATTTTATATTCTCCGTAGCCTATCTAACACTCTTTCTAGATAAAAAAACATTAAAAATTCAACCTTGATTTCTCAAGAAAAAGAAAAAGAAAAAGAAGAGTAGTGGTGTATATAGTTCAACAACATTAATAAATTTACCAACCGATCATATAAAGATTACAAGGTCTGGACGGTGATGAAATGCGCACCATGTGTAATGCATGCTCAACAACTCTGTCTTTTAATTTATCCTTATTATATAACCTATAGCTATACCTCTAAAAATCCTACTTATGTAGTACAATATGACCTTTTGAAGAAAAAGTACTAGCTACAGAGGCATTAATGTCTAGCTTAGCTCCTATTACCCTAATTCATCTCTCTTATTAATTAAAAGCTTATTGCTTTTCTTTATATATATAATATTAATTCATGTCTACTGTTGCTTTGTTATGTAAATAGCAATTTAAACTAATATTCAATTTTATCTTATTTTATTATTTACATACAAAGCTATATTATAAAACAAGAAATAGAAAACCTATATATATATATTCAGATAGTGTATAAAGAATAGCTATCATATAATAATAGTATAAAACAAGACAAAGTAATCGGATATTAAAAATACATGACCGATTATACAGATTGTAGTCTAGCATATCATCACCGATTATATAATTATAAAAGTACACACTAAAATAGAAAGGACATAAATAACATAAACGTAAATTCCAAAGAAATATATGAAATTCTATAATAACTTGAATAATATATAGCCAACCCGATATAGCTTTTTCTCATGCGTCTATTACTTGGTCACTGCCATGAAAAATTCCAAAGAATAGTAATTATCGGAAGCTGGAAGATGAAAGATGCAAATTAGATAAAAAAAAATCAATGGAGAAAAAAGAACCCTAATTGAAAAAAAAAATCAAAATTGTTCATATCCAAAGACAACAATAAAAATTGAAAGATAGAAACCAAAATAAAAATATATGGGAGATGAAAATGTGAAGATTACCGTGATTATTGAGGTTTGGTGCCAAACTTGATCACCGCTATTCGCTTTCACAATAGTGACAAAAGTTTTTGGGTGGATGGAGGAGAAAAGTGATGTTTGATATTTATACCTCCTGTTCAAAAGTATATAAAAGTAAAGCAAACAATAAAGTCTACAAAAGTCTTTAATTTTTTGATACCACCAAACTTTTATAAACTTTCCAAATGTTTTAATTAAATACATCATAACTTTCTTAGACATTTTAAAAGTTTATAAAAGTCTATATTAAATACCAATAAACTTTTATAAACTCTTTAAAAGTTTGAATTAAATACCAGCAAACTTTTTAATTTTATAAAAGTCTATAAAAGTCTATAAAAGTTTTAATTAAATACACCCCCCTAAGTTTGCTTTTTCACTTTTGTAGGTAAAGAATACTTTTTATTTCAATTTTATATGTAGAATTGAATATTTAAAAAATAAACAAAATTTATGAGAACTCGAATTTTAACTATTACAAATAATATGAAAATTTTATTAACCTTTTTTTCTGCTTGACTGCAGCCCTAACAGCTTATTTTATTTTAAAAAAAGAAAATAATAATACTAATAATAAAATAAATAAGTAAATAAATGTGTCTGAGAGATTTTAGAAATGTAACATAACAAAAAATATACAAATAAATCGGACCCAATCTAAAGCCCGAGTGTTGTCTTGTACTTGGGCCTGGTGAGCGGCCCCTAAATAGAAACCCTACCGAAATACAGTTTTCTTTACTGTCACTGAGTGTGGCGGTGCGCGTCCGTGGCGTGCGTGTGTAGTAAGCTTACCTTGGCAAAGAGGGACTGAGATTTCCCATCTCTCAGCGCACGCAACCATCTGCGGCGGCATAGAGGAGGCTCAACTTGTTCATTTGATTGGTAAATTTCCAGGAACTCTCTCAATTTCTTGTTCATTTGGTTTGTAGTAGGTGTTCCATTTTTTCTTTTCTTTTTTTCCTATAAGTATAATCGTATATATGAGCGTGTGAGACTGACAGGGAGAAGAAGAAAACAAGGGAGAGAAAGAGAGAGATGGCGGATCGGTTAACGCGTATAGCGATAGTAAGCTCGGACAGGTGTAAGCCGAAGAAGTGCCGTCAGGAATGCAAGAAAAGCTGTCCGGTCGTCAAAACTGGTACGCTTCCTTCTTCTTCTCTCTTCTTTTTTTCTTAATGAAATTACATTAAAAAAAAAAAAAAGTAACTCTTTTAAGTTCACTGCTTTATTCTGGGTTTCTTGTTGCTTTCGTTACCATATTACTGCCGTCCCGTCTTATTGGTCGAATTTTATTAATATATATCAAAAGGGGAGAAAAAAAAAAAAGGAGACAAAGGAAATTTTTTTATTCTCTCAGTTATTATGGATGGATCCGTATTGTTATTTTTCGTCAAAGAAGAAAGATCATTGTTATTAATGTCACTGTTGTTAGTAAAGATGAGCTAAATATTTACATAAATACTGGCTTAAAGTAATTTGGATTTCGTGGAGTTGGATCACTTTCCATCTGCTTCTTTAAGTCTTCTGTACGGAAATATTGTGTTACAGTACGACTAGCTGCTTGTTTGGTCATAGCTGATATTTGAGAATTCTTTCATTGCCTTTCATTCATGCTGTTTCATGGTGAATTCTTGTTATTTTGCTAGTGTGTGTTTGTGTTTGTATTTAGGTGATATTATCTACATGTTTCTTGATTGAGTTTCTTTGGTGATATTTCGTCAGTAGATAGGACTATCGAAATCCCTTATAGAACTAGTAATTTTTGTTTCTCTGATCCGTGGACCAATTATTTGCAGGTAAACTATGTATTGAGGTTTCTCCTGCATCTAAGATTGCTTTCATCTCGGAGGAGCTATGCATTGGTTGTGGTATCTGTGTTAAGGTTTGTAAAAATTGCAGATGATATCTTTTTTACTCTTTTTTTTTTTAAAATTTAAGAATCTGACTAAATGTGATCTTCCGATTCAGAAATGCCCATTTGAAGCAATACAGATTATTAATTTGCCAAAAGATTTGGACAAAGATACAACTCATCGTTATGGCCCTAACACATTCAAATTACACAGGTTGGTTGTTTTCTGCAGAGTCTGGAGATAGTGAGTTTGGTTTTATTTGGTTTGAGGCAGCATTAAATTACAATTTCAGGTTACCAGTCCCAAGACCAGGTCAAGTTCTTGGCTTGGTTGGAACAAATGGCATAGGGAAATCAACTGCCCTCAAAGTTTTGGCTGGAAAACTAAAACCAAATTTGGGGCGTTTCAATGTAATGTTCTAAGTATCTTAGTCCTGATTCTCTGTTATGCATTTATAGATCTTACATTGCTTTGATTATTTCTTTTCAGAATCCTCCTGACTGGCAGGAAATTTTGACCTATTTCCGAGGGTCAGAGCTGCAGAATTATTTTACTCGTATTCTAGAAGATAATTTGAAGGTGAGTTAACATTTATGTGTTTGGTAATGTTTATAATGTTAAAATTATGGAAGACATTTGTTTAGTTTTCCCTTTTACTGGGGAAACCATTCTCTTTTTGTTCTTGGTATACTTTGCTATTTCTCGAGTTGTTCAGGTGTAACATTTTCGATATATAGCTAATTTAGTAAAGTCTTGAAATTATCCTTCTAAATGGAATATGGATCACATTTCAATTACTAGTGGTGTGCTCTTTTTGAAGGAGACAACCTTTTCTCTCTGTTACTCCTATGTTTACTTGTTATCATAGTTGGCTTTTGAATTGTTTTTGTTGTCCCCAGTCAGCTACTGCAAAACTGTCTTGTGATTTTAAAATTGTATAGATGTCTACAAGTAATTAGTGTCTTGCTTATTTTAGTACATGTGGTACCTGAGTTCAGCTACTGCTCTTATGGTTACTTCTTAGTTTAGTTATCTATTTTGGCTTGGTTACATACCATTAGCAAAGCTACTGCACAGGCAATGTTTATACTTAATATAACTATATCAGTAGAATTCTATATTTCCTAACATTTGATTAACATTATGTTAGTCAAAGCAGGTGGCATCACCCCAGCTAAATGGTATATGATTTAATGACTGTCATGGCTTTTAACAATCAACTTTTTCTTAAACTAGATCTGGACTTGGGATGATATAACATGCCTCATGAGTGTTTTATTCTGCGCAGATTTCAGTCTTGATTAACCAAAAGATGTCAAATTGTAATTTTTGAAATTCTTAAATGGATAATCTCAATAGTTAAGTTTATGTATGGATTAATTATGTTTTGCACTTAACTAGTCAGGTTATAATGATTCATATTTCACGGCTGAGTTACATGGTTGCCTTCTTGAGTTTGTTATGTAATCACATTCCTTAGAATACATCAAACTGCATTGAACTTTAGGTCTCTGCCTTAGGTTATTTCTATGGTTATACCTGCTCAATCCCCATTGACACCCCAATCAGGGGGGTCATTATGTGGTCTGACCCCCTCTTTCTTATTTCTTCCCGCATTTCTTTCCCTTTTATATGCATCTTTGGGAATTTGGGTTCGAGTTTTATTTAGCTAATTAGTTTGAACAAGATAGCTATGGATTATAGCATGCATGATTTCATTCGTTGGTTTGGCTTGCGTGGTTACACACCAAAGTAATTTTGTCTTTTGTCTTGTGGTGAACTATGATGTTTATTTTTCTAATAATTATTTTCTCTTCCTGCTATTTATTTTCTTATATGTATTTGCCTTCTACTTTTAGGCAATTATAAAGCCTCAGTATGTCGATCACATTCCAAAAGCAGTTCAAGGGAATGTGGGTCAGGTGCTTGACCAAAAAGATGAGAGGGATATGAAGGAAGAACTTTGCCATGATCTCGAGCTAAACCAGGTTATAGATCGGAATGTAGGAGATCTATCTGGAGGAGAGCTTCAGAGGTTTGCCATTGCTGTTGTTGCCATTCAGAATGCAGAGATATATATGTTTGACGAACCTTCGAGTTATCTTGATGTGAAACAAAGGCTTAAAGCAGCTCAAGTTATTCGATCTTTGCTCAGGCCTAATAGGTTTTATTTTCTGCTGCTTTTACTCGAATATTTCTCTAGCTCTTAATTTGGAGATGGATTCTCATTGTTATGTGCACATTTTTGTTTGTATTTTGTGATATAAAGTAAAAGGTGTTTTCTTTATATTTTTCAGCTATGTAATTGTTGTGGAGCATGACCTGAGTGTTCTAGATTATTTATCAGACTTCATTTGCTGTTTATATGGGAAACCCGGTGCTTATGGAGTTGTAACCCTTCCCTTCTCAGTTAGAGAAGGAATCAATATTTTCTTGGCTGGGTTTGTTCCTACAGAAAATCTTCGGTTCCGAGATGAATCTCTTACCTTCAAGGTAGACTGTAGATTTTTGGATGTAATTACCCCCTTGGTTGTAAATGGCTAATTGCTCGTGTGTTTTGTTTTCTTTTTCAGGTTGCTGAGACTCCACAGGAGAGTGCTGAGGAAATTGAGACTTATGCACGTTACAGATACCCTACCATGAGTAGAACTCAGGGAAACTTTAAGCTTCGTGTAATTGAGGGTGAATTTACAGATTCTCAGATTATTGTGATGCTGGGTGAAAATGGGACAGGGAAGACAACCTTTATTCGTATGCTGGTATTTTTCTTTCAATGTTATTCAGGCCTTTATATTCAGGTGTTTTTGATTGTTAGATATTTGTGCCTTAGTCAGTTGAGCATCATATTATTTCAACCTGCAGGCCGGCTTAGTGAAACCTGATACTGTGGAAGGTGCCCACGTGGAAATACCTGAGTTTAATGTTTCTTACAAGCCCCAGAAAATCAGTCCCAAGTTTCAATCTACTGTCAGACACTTGCTACATCAAAAAATTCGTGATTCATATGTCCATCCCCAGTTTGTGTCAGATGTAATGAAGCCTCTTCTTATTGAACAATTAATGGATCAAGAAGTTGTCAATCTTTCTGGTGGGGAGCTGCAAAGGGTTGCATTATGTCTATGCCTCGGAAAGGTTGTCAATAAACTCCCCAAGTATTTTTAACAAATAAATTTATCTTAGTGGTTCCAAGTGTTGATTGCTTATAGCATTACAGCAGTGTCTGAGTTATGATATTTGTGATTATTTACAAATGCAACTGTTTATTTTCATAATGTCAGTTGATTTATTTCTCTAAGATCCCATTTCGGTAGTCATATTGGCGGTTCTTTAATTTAGTGGAATTGGAGAGCCATTAGTTATGGTGATCCCATTTCCTTATTGGGTGAAGGGAAGATGCATGCATCCAATAAACTTTGGGAGTATGTATTAGAATTTCAGGGTTATGGAAAAGAATTTGGATGGAATTTCTGTGATGCTGTAAGAAAAGATTTTATAGATTAATATCAGGCTGCTTTGTGATGTTAAAAGGTTTTGGAGGTTAAATAAACTGTAGTCGTCCACATCACCACATTTTGGTGTGCACAAAAGCTAAAACTTAAGCTATGATTTGAATTATTAGTTGCCTCAGCTGTATTGTCTGCTAGTTTCATATTCTACATGACATGGGTCTAGTCCTAGTTAATTTGTTCCTTCAGCAATTTGGTCCATAAATTTAGATTTGGAATATTTTAATCTTGCTATAACTTTTTATTACATTGCATGGATTCGTTTTATCTTCTTGTTTTTGCTTAATTTCTTTTTTGTTCTTGTGGATGCTTAATTCTTCCTTTGCTTTGAAGATTCTTATTTGAGTTCCTGTTGTCGTATGGGTTACTTTTTTTACCCATTCTCTATGGGATGCTTGATATTGCTTAGCCAGATGTGATAGACACATGATTTCTCTGTCCGGTACAAACAAACTGAATAAATTTAGAAGGATTGTATTATTATTCCTCTATGCATTGAACTAAAGTTCTGAATGTTCACCTATAATTCTTAAATTTTTTACCTGGAGGCTTTTTGTTTTGCTGCATCTCATAATGTACATTTGTGCTTTTTTGATATTTTTGTTTTGTAGTTTGTTCCTAAAATATTTTCTGCTTATGTGATGAAAGAAGCTTGAACTTTTTGTGTTTGGGTGTACATGAATTTATGGGAAACGCATGCATTAATCAGTTGTCAAAACATGGCTGCAGTGATTTAAATACTCAGATAAACCTGTCAAAAAAATAAAATAAAAAACGTGAAGGTTGGTTATCATGCTTCCATTCATAATTATTTATTTAATGCAAAGTTTGCTTTGACTTTGTGCAGCCTGCTGATATCTATCTGATTGACGAGCCTAGTGCCTATCTTGATTCTGAGCAGCGGATTGTTGCATCAAAGGTCATAAAGAGGTTTATCCTTCATGCAAAGAAAACTGCATTTGTGGTTGAGCATGATTTTATTATGGCAACTTATCTGGCAGATAGAGTAATTGTATATGAGGGGAAGCCATCAATTGATTGTATAGCAAATTCTCCCCAGTCATTGTTGACTGGGATGAATCTCTTCTTATCAGTAAGCCTCGCAAATTTTATTCCTTTCTGGGGCAATGGCCTTGAACTTTTATTCCTTGATTTTTTTTCTATTTGCATTTGCATGAAAACAGTTTCTTCTGTTTTTTGTAAAATGCAGCATCTTGATATCACATTTAGAAGGGACCCAACTAATTACCGCCCAAGAATTAATAAATTGGAGTCTACAAAGGACAGGGAACAAAAGGCTGCTGGGTCCTATTATTACCTTGATGATTAATATGTGGACAGGTACTGGTCATTCATTACGTTTATTCTCTAACTGCTTTACATATGGCACTATTTAGTCCCTCAATAATTACCTAGTTTTCTTATTCTACAGTTGCTTAATTTGCAATTAATAGGAGTTGTGGGGCTCGGGTGCATCCTGATATGTTGCAATTGACGGATCTTTTCATTGACGAAGTGATGCATTTGTTTTGTTGCTGAATTGAGTTTGCAGGCCTTGCAAGTTAGTGATACTGCTTAATAAACTTTCTCCTATAGAGTGATTACTGTTCTCCAGTTTTGGTATGACATTAGGTGAATGAATCTGGGTGTACTTAAATGAACTTCGTTCTGTATTACCGTCAATATTGAGTTGAGTTTATATTTAGGAACAGTGAAAGTGATTTCAAATTGAGTTACCATGCTAGATGTTTACTGCCATTTAGGAGGTTGGTTGTCTTTATTTTTATTTTTTTTTGTAATAATTCCTGGTTATACTTAAAGCTGTTGCCTGAAAATGATTCATTTTGTCAAAATTTCAGTAATTTGTCTGAATTTGGTTTTGGTAAATCTTTAATGGAATGACCTTTAGCGTAAGTTAGATTGCCTATAGCGTCTCTTTTGTTCTATTTTGTGTGGGATTTTTTTTTACCCCCAAAAAAAGGAAGGATTATTTGTTGGTCCTGCATAAAATTAATCAACTCGCTTTTTTAGCTGTTGGCTGTGGCCCTATATTCTTCTCCCTTGTCTTAAGATCTTCAAAATGCCTAGCAGGAGCTGACCACAGGCTTTTGAAGGTGCTTTTGGTTGCTTAGGTACCATAGTTTGGGTATTTCAGGCAACATCTTCAAGTTCAATTTCCAGTCTTGTACGGTCGCTGCAGGTATAAAACAATTCCTGTGAGTGCGTAACCCCTGACTTGGTCTTTCCAACTCCAAGCGATAAGTATGTTCAAGTTCATAGTGAAGTCTTTGTTTAACGGCAACCAGTGATTTGATTTACATAACATGAGAAATCAGGGAAACCACGACGGTAACAGCCGCCAACTATTTTATATTGGTCCTGAAATAACCTTTGGATACTAGAAAGTATTAAAACCTGTTGAAAACAAAAATAAAATGCAAAAGAAAATAACAGAATAAAAATCGAAATAGGAGAGAACCATTTCCCTTTATTGGAGCTGGGACAAAAGATGATATAGTCAATAAAAGAATTACTGTTACACAAAATCATATATAAATATAATCACAATCTCTAGATTAAAATTACATTCAAAATAGGAATACATCCTCTTCCCATTTACAATTATATGTATACAGACAGCCCTCTTGGTTGGTTCATGGTTGGCAACGTTATAAAGAGTTAAAGACTAACATCATCTCTTCGTATTTGCCTATCTCCTCTGCTGTGGTCAGGGCTCACCATGGTGGGTGATCATCCTGTGGGGTTTGAGGAGGCATTGGTTTCCAGCCAGGTTTCTCATCCCAGTACATGTCATAATATATGTGACCGGGACTGTGATTTAGCACACAACACCATATGCCAACGTACCGCTTTACACGGTTCCTGAATCTATCTTCTCTAGTCTGAAAATTTAGCTTCAGGCAGTTCATAGATAATTCTAAATATGAAACCAAAGATATAAATACTTGAAGAGAAAAAATAAAAATAAAAATTTAGACTTGCCTTGTCGCTGAAACCTAGGAAGGCATCTTGCATTGAAGAGAATTGAATAACTTTGACATCCTTGTACGAGGAGAATACTTTCTTGAACTGCATGCAAAAGTAAGATCCAATATTCAGCAAATCTCGCTTTACCAGTGAAACATAGGAAGTCAAGGCATCTTGGACTGAAAAAAGTGATTAATGATAACAAACCCATCTACAACTGTATTTAGAAGTTAAAGTCCAACATTTTCAGTTCTATGGGCAAGATAAACATCTTAATTATAATACACTGCAAGAAGTTTGTAAAGAGCACACAATAGGTGTTCATGAAATAGTTATTCTAATCTTTCTTTATCTCAAAAGTATTTTGGACCATTTGTAATTTTGCTTGTCGTTGGCCAGCCTAAATGTTGACCACTAATTCATGATCCATCCCAGATGTAATCTTGTTTAACCAATAATGTTTTAGCGAACAAGCCCAGGTTCGTCCCAGTTTAACAAATAATTGTGAAGACATAACATCCATAAAAGCAGATACACACATGTTTGTATTTCAAGAAAAAAAGAATCATTATCCACTTTTCTTCTTTATGGGTTGAGCGATGGAAGGGAAACAAAACCAAGTAAGCAATTCAGAAGGCACAGCCCTTGTTAACTCCCAAACCCTTTCTTCCCGTTGGTGCAAACTTTTCCCTTCCAACTAGGAGCCAGCTACTTGGCTATAGAAGTGAAGTGATATCACTACTGCTTTCCTATCACCGAGTATCTATAAAATAATCTACATATCTAGTAATTATTTTGGTAAAGTACACATCTAGTAATTATGTATAGCACAGTATAGCATAAAATGAGATGTTACACCTCTTTGCAGCCATATAGTACGGTAGTGAAAATTTAAAAGGCAATATAACAGTCTAATGCACCAAATTCTTGTTAAATTCCCAATGCAGACCCAGGCATACAAAGTTTTCTAGGGAATTTACATGCATAAAGCATGAATAAGCTAATGCATCCGACAAACCACTATTTTCACTTACAAAAGGGTTAATCCAAATGAGCACAATTTTTCTATGAACAATTTAGTACAGGTACCAAAACTGGACAAGCCGATTACACAAGTCATATACATAAAAACTATGAAGAAAAAAACACAGCTATATTTGGAAGCATGTAAAGCCAAGAATTTCATGCGACTTTTTCTTCCTCGGTTAGGTAGGCTACAGCATGTCTCCTAGATTTAACCATTACTACTGACAACAAAATAACAAAGTTTTGTTATACGAACATCTTGTGAATAAAGCAAGAAGTTATTGGAGACAAAGAAACATGTGATTCACATTAAGGGAAAGAAAAGGATTAAGTGGGCTTAGAGTAACAAGGCTAAAATCAGTGAGGGAAACGAATATCAGAGATGCAACAAAGAAGATGGCCTTACATAGGGATGAACAAGACAAGGTCAATCCCAATTAATTACTATTAAGGTTGAGTTGTGTTGAGGTTTAACTATGTAGTGTTGTGGAAAAAATCAATGTGAAGAACGAAAAAGAACCAAATAAGTTAGTATAAGAATCTAGCACCGTTTCTTCATTGCTGCGCTTTGGAAATTTGAGTATTCCTGGAGGACTAGTGTTATTAGATGCATCGCAATCTTGGGTTCCTTCTTGACAAAGTTGAACCTCAAGCCATGAACTTTTCACCTGCAACAAGATTCAAGGGAGTAGAAGTTCCCACTAAATGATAGAGACAGAGAAAATGAAACACCTCATCAAACATCATGGATATAATCTACCTCTTTGGGAATTGATGGATTGTCCAAGAAAGAGTACTCTCTAATGTTGATATGAGGACCATATTCCTCTGACATTTCTTTGAGCATCACATTTACCTGCAGCAGATATTCCTTAGCATCTAATTATGTTCCAAGTAAATGAAAGATGACAAAGGATGGAATGAAAAATTTAGATCTAATATCTAGTAATTCATTCTATAAGTTGTATGAAAGCTTCAATCCTATGAGCAAATTCATGTATAATAAATTGATGAAATTAGTTCAGTCTCTGAGATTCGTCATAATGTGCATGAAGAATTACTGACATTAGTTGGAGAAATGGAGATAATCAATAATAAAATTATAAAGGAAATCAAAGACGAGAAATAAAAAATTATCGAAAGTCAGAGTAAATACTTGGATTAACAAATACTTCTATCAATCTGGAATAATATAAACACTTGAAAATCTCTTCGATTCAGACCACAAATATTGGATCCATGTCATAATACCAAATCAACACTAACAAGAAGACTCAACAGACAGATTTTTATAAGCCTAATATGCCATTAACTAGAGTAGACAAAGATACCAAAGAAACAAAACAGAACCAACACAGAGAGAGGCCGAAGCTAATTTTAACACAGTGATCACTATTAATTACATATGTTCAATGATGTTATTATTTAAAGGACTACTTTATCCATATGGAAATTAGGTTGATGTATTAGAAGAATGCTTTCATTCGCATTTAGATAGATTAAAACTTTAAATATTACTTCAACAAGTAAGAAATACCTCAAACACGTGATCCAGAGGGCAAAGAAAAGGTTGTCTAGTCAAAGACCCCTCCAGAATTCCTGGGTGTGGAAACCACAGCCTATCCAACCTGCACCATAGTTGGGGCATGACCTAAAATCAAACATAAAAGAAAAAAAAACCAGATCAAAATACATTCATACAAATTTAAAATTATAGTAGCTAAATCTAAAAAATTAAATAATATGTACATCAAGAATGCAGACAACAATCTTATGTGCTTTTCTAGAACAAGAATATATAAAATACATTGTTGGCAATGGTGAAATAATGTTTAGCAGCATCAATTTGCAAAAACATTTTGATTAATTCAGCATATAACATTCTTACACTCTTCAGCAAAAACCTCTGAGAGATATAAGGTAACATAAGGCAATGTCAGATACATAAATTGTTCTCACCAGAGTACGATTCAACAAGGAAGAAATAGCAAGTGCTGTCCTTATTTGTTTTATCTGAACAGAATCATTTACAATAATTATTAAGCAACTTGGTAATATCCAACAAATGGTTAGAAGTCAATGGGAATATGTTAATACATGCATACTTGATAATTAATAAGAGAAAAGTGTGATTCGATATTGTGCTCCCCATCTAGTAATAAGCTCTTAGGTATAGATGGCTTAAATGACAAGAAACCTCCTGCAAAAATGGGCAAGATGTTCAGAAGCATTAGCACGCATGCAGGATGACAAGCATCAATGCCGCCATGTGTACATCCAAATATTAAAGTTTTTCTTCTCTTTTTTGACAAGCAAATCCATATATTGTAGTGTTTACTCCAAGTCTTCAATAGGTGGAAAATCTCATGAGATTTTGTTAGTACGAGAGTGTTGGAGAAATTTTGACCATCAATGATTCTGTTAGGCTCAAAGTTCTACAATTGATCATTGCATGTAAGATGGCATAGTTCTAGACACCAAAGAAGCAAATCAAGAAAAAAGTGGTAGTAAACATCAAGGAAACTCCTTTAGTTGAAGCTTACGTTTTTTTCAAACTTTTGGCTAGGTAACATATGAATATACAATGGCTAAAAAAAACATAAAATTAATAAGCAACACAGATGAGCACTAAATACACTGAAGATGAGAATACAGCATAAGCAATGGCAAGGTTAAAATGACTACTAAGATAGATTGAAAACACCTGCAACACACGCATAGTTTTACCTGGTGCATCAAAATATTCTGGTGGGTCATAGAAGACCATGGCTTCCCGCAATCTATGGCGTTTTCCTTCAGTACCTCCATACTGAAATGTCGTATGTACTGCATAGGGCTCCAACCTCAGTTGCTGATACATAGCCTGCTGCCATTGAAGCATTAGAGCTTAGGACAAGCTTGATATATGGTATATCATATATTTTTTCATCGAAGCAGAAGTTTTAAGACTGATGAGAATAGAATGAATAAATTAAAATAAATTAGAGATCTAGACCCATGAAAAGATAAGATAAAATAATACACTATCTGAACTAGAAAAAATAAACCCTGCTATAAATCTACCTGGACGAAATAAGTATGCCCACTACAGAATAAACTAGCTGGTAAAATTCCTAACTTGAGAATTCCATCAAAAGCATATACAAGCCCACTGTCTTCATCAACTGATGGCCCTAACTGCCTGCGGACAAGGTCATTAAAGCCATTCTGATCCCAGATTTTGTCATCTGCTAGAAGCATGTGTTTCCATTCCTTTGCCAGTTTTTTTGCAGAATCTGTCGGCCGCCAGTGGAAGATTCCTATGTTGTAGGCAGCACCAACTGTTAAACAGAAGACAAGACATGCATAAATTTCAAGTCCATTAGAGCCTTAAATATGAGATATAAAGTAAATTATTCATTTAACCGTGAGAGTTTCTATTTATTCAATCTTTACCTTCTTGCCAAATGTCCAGCCTATCATCTACAACTGTTGGTACCACTTGATCACTGGAAGTTAAGACATCTGCTTTAGGGTAACGAGCAAGATATGGAAGCGGATTCTGTATGAGGAGCACAGTAGAAAATGTAAAACAATAACAGAATAAATGAATTGATAAAAATAATGGAAGACTGGAAACATCCCTTAAATATAATGGTTGGTTATCAAATGATTCGCCAATGTTCTTTCCAAGATAGAAAATCAAACAATCAACCATTGCCAGTACCTTCAACCAAACCATGTCAGTGTCACACATCA
Source organism: Rhamnella rubrinervis (assembly GCA_007844105.2). Lineage (NCBI taxonomy): Eukaryota > Viridiplantae > Streptophyta > Magnoliopsida > Rosales > Rhamnaceae > Rhamnella > Rhamnella rubrinervis. The sequence goes on from CM017578.2 coordinate 9,278,845, forward strand.
ACAGCTCAAAACCGTAAGGGAGAATCGAGTCTATAAGAATAACTTTTTCTCGCCCCATCTTGTGGAATGTTGGTGAGCCCCAGCCGACGTCTATTGTGCTCATATGGCTGCCCATATCAAATACGGGAATACCTTTCCAATATAAAGCCTCTAACAGTTTGGTGTCCATTGCACCTATGCCAACAATTCAAAATTCCCTCAAGAGGCATATACCGGAATAGAAATTATTAGGGTACTTGTATTCCATTTTTTTCTACTTAGGACAATGGTATGGATATTTCAAGGGAGTAAACCCAAACGATAAAAAAGCTTCAATGGTAAAGATGAGGTAGCTCACCAATAAGAAGGTTAGAGAGTTCCAGATCAGTCAAGTGTTTAACCCAAGTCAGGATAAAGTCCATGAATGCATAGTTACCAAAGGTCACTATGATGACATTATCTTTCACCCTTTGTTGAACCAGTTCCTTAGTCAGTCGAAAGCTCTTCAAAGGTGGCATTTTTTTTGTGCGCGAGGGAGCTTCCCAAATAGGTCTGGTCTGAATTTTTGGAGTCTCTTGTGACAGCGTGGGAACCGCATCAACTATTGCTGGCTGAGAAAAATTATGTGCTTGATCTATGGCAGAACCTACATCTGGAATGATTTGCACTCTGAAATTATTGAATTATACACACAAGGAAATACACGGACAGCAAAAAAGAACAGTGAACATAACCGAATTGAATGATGATCTTCAAAAGCATTTCTCAGAAGATGAACTATTGATGAATGAGGATATAAAAGCATCATAAGGTCATGTAACTTTATCAATCAGACCTTAGAAGCCAGGAACAGATAAATTTTAGCATAAGTGGTACAGTTAACCTGCACCGGGTTTTGAAGCTGGAAATGAAATAAGAACCAAACACAAACATGGTTTTGACTAAGCAAAAATTTCGTCATATCACTGGAAAAAAGCAACTCAAATCTCAATGATTTATTGGAATATATTCCTTTTGTGAAGAAATCAAGATTTTTAAAGTGCGTTAGCCATGCAACAGAAAAATCAACTGCAGTCCTGAGATTGATTGAGCATTTGCCAACATCCATAGTAAGTGACCTGTGACCCAAGTAGGGTGACTCTACATGCTATATGTACAATGAGGAATTAACGGAGAGCACTAAATGGGAAATAAATATGAGAAAAATAAAATAAATAAATGGGCATAAGGAAAACTGACGGGATAGAGAAGGGTAGGGAGAGGAAAGCCAGGAGGAAGCGGAGGCGGCAGCAGACTTGCCCGAGTAGATGGCGGAGAAGACATAGAAGGAGGAGAAGACGATGCCAGCAACCACAGTAGCGTAGATGGTGAGGAACAGTGGCTTTGAATTGGCCGCGTCCTGAAACGCATTCCGCCAACCCATTTAGTTGGTTTTTCTGATCAAAATACCTAATAAATCCAACCCGCCATCTTCTGCAGCAGAAGCAACGGAGGTATTTGGAGTCCTATTGTTGTTTTTAATTCACTTGTTTCTCCCAAATCAGATCACAGACTGCTCACCTCCCCCCAAACCAAAACTAAGGTCAACCTCCATGTTTGTCTTTTAACACATTAAATTTAAAATGCAAATTCTTAAATGATGACAACTTGATTAATAATGATTTAAAACTTTTTATGAAAACATTATAAAATTATAATTTATTGGATACATTTTTAAGAAGAAAAAAAACCATATTATTAAGAAAATTAACTTAAATATATATTAAATAGAGTATGATTGTATTAGCAGAACATATTTAACATTAATATGTTTAATCTTTACGTGATTAATTATTATGAATGTTCTGGGTAAGTACGTAATCCTTGGTGAAAATTTGTATTCCTGTCAGTGGGTGATGTTAAATTTTGTCGGTTTATTTTGCTCATACTGAATTCTATGCATCTAATCTGCGGAATCTACGTACCTAACGTTATTTTGGTCAATAATCTCGTATTGCTTGCTAATAGTATTGTATGCATCCACGGGCAAGTGGAAGACAGATTCTTCTTTCCACCAACTACACTGTTTAATTATTATTAATTTAATTTTGTTTGTTATATTTGACTGGTTTTTTATTTTGGCAAACAATAATTTTTGTTTGAATTATTATTGCAAATGTCACTATGAACTGTACATAAAATTATTATAAATATGTTTGAATTTTAAAAATAATTAAAAATTACCCTGATACATTTTATTTTTTTATATATTAAAGATTGAGGTACATCATAATATATAAAAAATAAATTAATTTGAATTAATTATTTTAACATACATTTATGTTTAATTAAAAAATATTGTATTCAAGATAAAAATATATCTTATTTATAAATTAGGTGGCAATTTAAAATTTTTAAAAAATATTAATATTAATTTTATAATTTTAAAAGTAATTTACAACTTTATATATTTGTGCCAATTAACCTTTTCATTTTTGTTTGTACGTATGATAAATCAAATGTGGTAGAGGCGGTCAAAATTAAGAATATAATGCGAGTGCGTAAAGGATAACTAATGTTCCAAAAATTCATATGGGTAAAAGATAGACTTAGGACCATAGGGTTGTTTTTTTTTTTGGGTAGGAGATTGCTGGCATAAGGGTAAAGTCCGAAGCAATGAATCTTGAGAAACTTGTTATTCAGTAGTATTAGAAAGAGAAGGGCAAGGATTAAGTGAAATCCAACAAATCAAATGAAGTAGATCTGTTAGCAAGTAGTAATGTGGCTGCTGGGTTTCTCGACTTCAAATCCAAGAACCCTATGGATAGTAGGTGCAATAGCGCTGGTAGTGGTGGTCAGCATCATGTTAAGAAGGTGGGCGGTGTATGCGGAGGCCCAAGGCCAAGCCAAACTCTGTTGCAACAACAACGTCCGTGATGCTAAAATAATTACAAGTAGCGGTAGAGGTGTGATAAGGACGTACGGGCTGGAAGAGGTGAGAAGGGCAACCGAAGATTTCAGAATACAGATAGGAGTTGGAGGCACTTCGTATGTGTATCTGGCAGAGCTTGGGGATGGCAGATTTGGAGCAGTGAAGAGGGTGATGGAGGAAAGAGGCGGTAGCAGGAAGATGTTCCTGGATGAGGTGTCTGTGCTGCTTAGGATTTGCCATCCAAATTTGGTTGGTTTGATTGGTTTCTGCTTGGAGAAAGGGGAGCAACTTCTACTTGTTGAGTATGTACCAAACAAGAGTCTTTTTGATAGGCTGCACACTACTAGTACTAGTACGTTTCATGCAGAAAATGCACCACTAGACCACCTGTCGTGGTCTAATCGCCTCAACATTGCTCTTGACATTGCTCGAGCACTGGACTACCTTCATTCCCACGCCGATCCACCCATCATCCACCGCGACGTCAAGTCCTCCAACATTCTGTTGGTGGACAATGATCATGCCAAGCTCGCCGACTTTGGGCTATGCAAGCTGGGCCACCACGACCAGCCGGCTCACAGTCGAGTGGTTAAAGGCTCTCTTGGGTACGTGGACCCTCATTACCTTGAGACTGGGCTGGCTTGCGTTAAGAGTGATGTGTACAGCTTTGGAGTGGTGCTGCTTGAACTCATAACAGGCCTCAATTCCTTACAGGGCTCCTTCACCCTTCCCGAATGGACTCACCAGTGGCGAACCCATGACAATTTGAATTTGCATTTGGTGGACCCCAAACTCCAACCCCAAATTGAATCCAATTTACATTATCAGCGTCAACTTCGGGTGCTAATTGATGTGGCCAACTCTGCTCTACTTGACGACCCCCAAGCCAGACCCCACATGTCCTACATTCTACAATGCATTTCCACTTGTACTCATTTTGACATTAATGATTTGTTGCCGCCTCCTCTAGCTCTGCCTCTGCCTCCGCCTTCCGATAAACTTATTTCAAATGAAACCCTTTCCCACCACTTTTCAGCGGTTTAATTGTTGATCAGCTTCAACTAGTTTAACTAGCCTATATGTATGACTATGCATGATTACTGCATATTGAGCGCACCAGCTCCATGATAATGCACCAGGATTACAAAATTACATGATTAATTAATTGCCAACTGATTATAAACCACGCTTGCTTGAGTTGGCCTTTATATTATATATAAATTATACTTTTGACATTCAACTCCACGTGCGCATTTAATTACTTACAGCCAGCTGGGATTCTATGATATTGCACTGGATCCTAGGGTCCCATTGATTTCCAGAATCGCAATTTATATGTGCGTGTGTGTGTATGAATATGCAAATCCACTTGAATTTCCAACAACTCCTTTTTGATCTGGCCATTGATGGATCGGGCAACACATATGTAATTCACAAGCAACAATGCTTAATTTCCTTCTCATTCATTAATTTGTTCAGTTGTGTTTGGTTTTGTTTTTTCAAGGGAAATGACCTATATATTTACCCCATCTGCTCGTCCTGTGCGCATTATTTTGTTTTGTTATTTTGCCGGTGTCCCCATATATATATATATATATATAAAACAATATCTCAACTCTATATACTTCAGTCAAATCTGACCACGCGTCGACTTTGTTTTCACAGTCAACGAACGCTTCCAATCAGATTGTCATTCCTCAATTAATTAACAAAAGCAAAGATATTGGTTTTTTAGTTCATTCCAGTTTTGCTTGGATTTCTAAAATTAATAATTTTTTTTTAATTTTTTCTCCTTTTTTTTTTATCTTTACGAAACTCACATGATTATCTTCAAACTTTTAATTCTTGCTGACTGTCAGACTCTGAATACAACTGGCTCTGTCTGCCTTTTTTTTTTTTACTAATTCCTAAGAAAATTTATTTCCTCCATGGAATTGAAAACCACTAGTACTGTACGATCCATGGAAATCGTACTGTAAAAATTATTAATTCTGCAAAACACAGCACATACATGCAACTCATAATTCAGGCATGTACATATATATATATACATAATGGTCATGTGGCATGTACATATTGTGTACCTGCTTGTGTACTTCAAATAAAATGGAACCACGTGTCTTCAGTGGCATGTATGTGCATGGGTACCCACGCCAATGAATCATATATATAGGTCAAAACATGCATGTTTATGACTTGAGGTGACGGATGAACTGGCGTTTTAGCAAAAAGCTGATTTATATTTTTGTTCAAAAAAAAAAAAGAAGCTGATTTACATTAGGAAAATAATTAATAAAAAGGCCCTTTAAAAGCTAATATTAACGGCTACTTTATTGAAGTAATTAGAGTGATGAAGCAGTATGTACAGGGCTAGACTTTGGAAACAGCCAGAGCTTATCTGTAAAGTCAGAGACAATGACAAGTACTTGTGAATAAAGTGATTATGTAAGATAAAAAATTTATTTTCAGACAAGTTGTCTCTGTGTTGAGTTTGATAGCATCATCATGAAGTGTTTTTTTTTTTTTTTTTTGAGGAGTGGTTTCCACCCCCAGAAAGTTTAAATACAACTAAACAGATAATATTAATGTGGGGTAGGAGAGGCTGATTTATTTATCCCACGCCGTCCCCATGCTGTCTCATTCAGGATTGATATAATGAATATATTTTCTGTTAAATAGTATGGTAAGCTGGCGGGCTTCCGTCAACGGAATGCCTTCGCTCCGCTCCTCCTCGCGCGTGTGTGTGTGTATATATATATATATATATATATTTATTGAGAGTCGATTTTGAGATTTAAAATGTCACGTGTAAAATTTAAAAAAATAATATTTTTATTTTAAATTTTGTTTTATGTTTATTATTTTTAATTTTCTATATTTTTTAATTTAAAAAAAATATTTTTTTTTATAAATAAAACTCTTACGATATAAATATATACTTATATATATATATATAACTAATATATATTTGAGTGCTTTTATATTTTGAAGGTCCTGATCGCACCACTTGTACATGCTCAGACTGTATATATATATAGCAATATTATCATAATTTAATATAATTAAATTGCAAAATTAATTAGTGCAAAGGATGGGGTGGGACTGTGCGCAATCTATCAAAGAGGAGGCCGCGATTATATTCGGAGTATATAATCTATCAAGATGCATGGCTGATCTTGGCTTGCGTTAAATTTTGCTACATATTTTTTCTCCCCTGTTTAATTTTATTGTGTGTCCAGTATTCGTATTCCTATATATAAGCCAAAAAAGAAAAGAAAAGAAAATTGTATATATGGATACAGTCGCATGGATATATATATATATATATATATAATTAAGTAAAGCTATTCAATTTAATTACTTCATCCACCCAAATCCCCAATCATCAACAATAGTTACAATATGAAAGGTAATTAACTAGGATGGTGACAAATGACAATAAAAAAGATGAGTAGGAACATCAGTACTAGTGACAATTATTCTAATGACAATAAAAAAGATGAGTAGGAACATCAGTACTAGTGACAATTATTCTAATTTAATCAAACTCAAAACACTCCATTTGCATCTTGTCACGCTCCAATCATTTATATTAGCGGTGGAATATATGGAATACTTGATGACCTCCTTTGAAGCCGAAGCCATTAAAGATTGTATCTGATTTCCTATATCTTTTATTAGTTTGCTGATATTTTGTTTGGTTTTATATATACACACGTGTAAGGAATATGGTACATATTTAGCTGTCTGATAAAAAGGTACGTATCCAATGCTATTTTCTAAGACAATAAAACATTAATCTTGACCCCTTCATCTAGCTTTACGAAAAGATTCATCCGAATCTTGTATCACTCTTTAATCAGTCTTTGATTTAGATGTCCTAATATGAAAGACTTTTTTTTTTTGTTGGGTAAATCCTAATATGAAAGACTAGAAACCCAACAAACTCTATTATATATCTAATTAAAGTGAATGTCCACCTCAAATGTCATGTTATGTAAAAACTACTGTAGTATATACTAGTGGGGATGTGTCTCTATGTTTTACAAAAAGCAAATGATAGCTGGAAACCAAACTACTCGTTTAAAAGAAAATATGTTAATTGGAAAAGACTCAATTAATTAATCCCACCTCCTCTATCACTATATATGAATTTAAAAATTAAGAATTTAATACAATAATCTCTAATTTCCTTTCAACGGTTTCAATTAAAGTTCTCTTTTTAAATTTCTCCCCATCACTAATTGACTAGTAACAACAATCCAAAATACACCTACAAATTTAATATGTTCAAATTGAATCTTTCACACTACTCAAATTAACAACAATGCGTGTTATTAGTGGTGGTAATTTGCTCCGTCTACTACTCAAATTAACAACAATGCGTGTTATTAGTGGTGGTAATTTGCTCCGTCTACCCAGGTTGCCGGAGCTAGAGCAAATTGCCTCCGGGCATGGTATCTCAACCCATGTATAAAATATATATTATATGTATAACATATATATTTTTTATTAAAATATATGTAAAAATATAATTTTTTTTATTTTAAATATAAAAGTATTAATATTAAAAAAAAGGAAAAAAGAAATGGATTAATGCTATGTTTGGATTGAACTAGTAAAAGAAGAAAAAAAAAGATTTGAAAATAAAATTAAAAAATAACAGTATTTATAATAGTTGTTATTTATATGATTATTTAATGGAATGAAAGGAAATCAAATAAAAATGGAAAATCAATTAATGCAACTTATATTGTTTGCAAAAATACCCTTTTATAAAAGTCATTAAATTTTTTCTCATACAATATTAATAAGCATAATTTTGAAGTATTAAAAAGTTTTATTAAACCTCTCTCTCATTTTTCTTTCAAATTCAGGTGAAATGGACTAATACTATGTTTGAATTGATGGAACAGAAAGGAAAGTAAAAGAAAAAAAATTGATTATCTTATTTTCATTATTAAAAATGAGTGGAAAGGAAAGAGAAGAAAAATAAAAGATTAAGTGGTAGGTTTTTTCCCCATTTCAATTCCATAGAAAAATGAGTGAAAAGAAAAAAATTTAGTGAAATTTTTAAATATTATAAATTATCCTTATTAATATTGTTTGAGATATGAAGGTATTTTTGTAACAATATAAATTTCATTAATTGATATTTGACTATTATTTTTTTCCTTTTTTTTTCATTAAATAATCATCTAAACCACAATTATTATAACTGCTATAATTTATTTTCCTTTCCTTTATTTTATAATCCTTTCTTTCCCTTTATAAGTTCAATCAAAATATAGTGTAAGGGGAAAAATCCACATTTTAATTATTATTTTTCTTTTTTATCCACTTATTAATTTTAAAAATCAAAATAAGAGGATTAAATATATTTTTTTTCCTACTCCATCAATCTAAATATAATATAAGAATTTGGCATTTTCTTATTTCACTCCAACCTTTCTCAGCCCATCAAATCTAATAAAATTCCACGTTGACTAAACTTTTTTTTTTTTTTAAAGAGTTCTTCAATTTTGAAAAACTCATACCTAAAAAGAAAAACACTAAAACACATTCATACCTCAAATTAAAGCATTGTTGCAAGCTAAGCAAATTGAATTCTGGTGTTGTAAACAACATATTTCACTATGTAGCCCAAAAACTTAAATAACAAACACTTGCAAGCAATTATCAAAAAGAAAAAAAGAAAACTTTTCTTTCTTTCCCTTTATTTTTCTTGATAATGAGAGAAAATTAACAAAATACACCTTATCGAAGTTTTTGGTACTAGCAACATTCACTGCAGTGTCGATAATTTGAGTGGTGGGTAAGATTCATGTTGCGTCCTAGACATGTGGATATATATTGGATGGTGCCTACTGTATAGATATAATTTCCACCGAACTAGGCCAACCATGTCCAAGGTGGAGGAACGGTAAGGCCTATTGGATTAGCATACATGAGCCAAACTGATCAGCTCAGAGTTCCGTATGATGGTCCGACTCGGATCTGGAAGGGGCACCAGTGTTTGGTTCGAAGTAGGCTCAGACATGAGGAGAGTTGAGTGGCGACCTAATATTAATGACTCGAAACAGATTCTCTTGATTTGAAGGTGATAAGAGTTAAAAAATGTTCCGAAAGAAAAAGTTCACTCTATGATTAATGTTGAATACTTTTTTAGATTTTACTTTCCAAGTTGAAATGAACAGACTTTAGAAACTTGCCTTAAATCAAGGCAGCTAGAGTTTCATTCCTAACTTAGTGATGAAGGCAAACCAAGTTTATAAATACTCCAATAAAACATAGTGCAAAGTATGCAATTCTTATTCTCACAAATACCCAAAGCTGACTTTCAATCTCTCTAATAGTATACTGATTTAAGCAACAGAAGTTCTTTGACCGTACCATATCAATGCCTCTAAAAGCTTCACGCTTATTCCTTATTTTGCAGGTTAATGGTGAGACTCTGGACAGTTTATGACGGAGTAAATTTTGGCACAAACACCGATGTGGAAGTTACTAATCGTTAGTGATATAGGAAAATGTTTAATATACTTTAATAGCCTCCAATTAGGCCATATTTCGGTTAAGATATAAAGTACTTTAATTTCCAATTTAATTTTCAAATATCTAATATAAAATATAATATATATATATATATATATTTGTCACGATTATAATATTTTTATTTTAAAAGAGAAGAGAGCATGACTCAAATCTACGATTTTAAAATAGTGGATGAGAGAGGCCTACTACTCGGTTAACTTCACTCATCTAATATAAAATATAATTGAACTATCCAAATTAAAGAAGAAAAATAAACATCCTTGGTATTTGCCAAAGAATTTAAAAGAACTTCATATCATATGCACAAGCACTGATATTTTGTACAATTTTTAAGTTATATTTTTCAGTCATGAATTTTGAAAATTTTGGAAGAGAATCTTTATTGAATAAAATTAAAAATTAAAGGGCTCCAATTGAGAAAAAATAATTTAAGAGATTTCAGTTAAAATTTGACAAAATTAAAAGATATTAAAGTGTATTAAAAAAAAAAGGTCAATTTATCCGTTAGTTATATTTTCAACATGTAAAAGTCAGGTTTTCCCATAAATACTCAAACAATTTAATTAATTAATGTGTCGACAGTGAATGCAAAATATCGTAAATATTTATAATGTTTTCTATATACGAGCTGTCAACAAGGACTGTATATGTCTATCATCACTCAATTGATGATGATACAGAGTAAAAAATAACGGCAAGTCTTTTTAGTTGGCTGAAGCCAGCATGGATAAACCGCACTTGGACGGATTGTCCCTTCTATAGTCAACCACAAGCATTACTTTAAGATAAGTAATATGACATCACGTTTTATCCTACGAGGGAAATAATGACACGTGCAATTCAGACAAGTCAAAAGCTACATTTTTCTTTTTCTTTTTTTTTTCTTTTATTTTGAAAAAAGAAAGTCAAACGGCCTGGCATAGCATGCCAATTGCCAAGCCGACAACGTCGTTAAAAAAAAAAAAACTCGTTTCTCTATTAATTTATTCTTTTCTTTCGAAAATTTTGGAATCATTGACTTACTATTATAATTTAGTATAAATTTCTTTCTAGCCCGTGTTTTGATTTTTTATTTATTTAAAATTACTACTATATTTCTATAAATTACATTACAATCTCATCATATTCAATTTTGTTTAAACTATAACAGCATATGTAGTCAAATGCTAATCAATCTATAGACCTTTTCAAAAAAACAATACTTTTAACCCCTTCTTTCTACTTAGAAAAATTTAAATTATTTTTTCAGATTCTCAATGCATTTTCAAGTGTATTCTTTATAACAGAGAGTGTATTTAAATTAATCTCACACAAAAAAGAATTATTATTTTAATATACTAAATTTTTTTTATCAAATAATATAATAATGTGTTATTAGCTTCCATTTATGATATACTTATCTCTCATTATATTATAATAAATTATCAACCAAAAGCCTATTCTCACATCAGTTAGTAAATAAATTTGATAAAATTTTATGATGAACTAGCATTACTGCTTTTATATATATATATATATAATATAGTCCAATAGTTTCTTGCTGCGATTTCTGATACTCTTTTTTAGATTCGTAAAGAACTCTTGTTTTGCGTTTACTTTGTTTTACACTTCTGTATGATTATATAAAAATTACACACGCAGTATTCTAAGTTAAGTTCAATTGTTCATCATTAACTTATAGATATGTGATTATTACGGATAATAATAACGTCTAAAGGACCCACATCTACTTATATGCATTATGGCATTCCAAATATCAGTAAGACAGATTTGGTGGATGGTGTGATGGTATGTACAGGTGTCATGCTGTTGTTGTACATTTTATGGGAACAAATTAATTGTTGGTTTATTGGCCGTGTTTTGTAGACCGGGCCAATTAAAACCCAATTTCGTGTTTGTTGAAAAGATGAACTCGATTAAATAATCCAGTTTATAGGAATAAGGGTTCTTATTTTGGATCCAAAATTTCATGGCTAAATTCATTAGAAGAATACTAACTATTGTTGATCATCATTGACTGACTTTGATTTGATTTAACCACCATTAAGCGAAGTTGAGTTTTCGGCGAACATATATTTTTATTTATTTAAAGGTCATCGTTATAAAATAATTTAAAGTATAAAATTTCAATTTTGAAAAAATTATTTAAATTTTAAATTTACATATACTAAACATAAAATTATTAATAATCCAATCCACTAGAGTCCATTAAAATAGTCAAGTCCCGGTCATATATGCCAAACATGGAGGGTGTTTGCCTCTCTTTATATAATTATGCACTTTGCTTCCCATTTCATATATGTGTGTATGTCTGGACGAAGATGAGCCGGGGAGTACATGCACCACAATTTGTCCTTTTGGGAGAGTTGGTTTGGTAGGCATATTATATATATATATTTGCATCTCTTTTATTTTTTTTTCTTTTGAGATCAGGATCTCTCTCTCAATTATTAATGTTAGTACGGCGTGCTGGCATCTCTCTATACGTTTTAACGTTTTCTCCGGTCTCAACTCCGAACTGAATTGTTGGATATTTCTTTTAGCCTAATTAATTAATGTCATGGCCAGCAATATCATTTTCTATATATATATTATTTTATTCTTTTTGGGTCATTTTGTTCGCAAGCTGCTTTGATCCCTGCTATGTAGAAAAAGGAAAAATATGTTGAAAAAATAATAGTCGGTACGTATTGCTGTCATCTTATGAATTATTCAAATTAACAATTAATATTAGTTATTAGGGAGATCATTATCGCATATTCAAATGATCTTATACATATAATCTAGTGATTATTTACTTCTCACTAGCTAGTTTCAATATTAGTGACATGATACATGCGTATATATATTAAAGCCATGGCCTCCCAGCCATTGAAGAGCTGCCAGATGCCTATTCGGCATTTGGATTGAGTATTAGTTATTATAAGCTCAAATCTCCATGGAGGGTAAATTAAAAATACACCATAGATTAAATTATTTATATAATGGGTTTGGTACTTTTTATCATGATTTATAACTGATCATATACAATTTAATATCCACCCCAACCTTATGACAGTTATGTATATGTGGCGGTAAGTCTGTAAAGTATGGGAGCCAATAAGTATTTGCATTTATGGTATTGGTAAATAGATAACGCTCGGATTTTGTACATGCTCTCTTACGCACCCTTATCCATATATCCTACACACCATAAGAGTAGGATTGAAAGTGACTTCATTATATTTAATTACATGTATTATATATGTAAATATATTTATTATACATAATATCTTTTTACCCTTATTTTAAAATGCGCTATGTCATTGGTGTGTAAAATATATAAACACTAGTGTGTAGAGTAGCAGCTCTCTCTATATATGGCTAAATTTAATTTGATACTTTTTCTATTTCCTTTTAAGTGTCTTACTTTTTCAACCTAATGCAATTTAATACTTTTGACAAGTCATGCACTAAATTGCATTAAATTGAAAAATCGAGGCACTAAAAAATATATATATATATATATATATATATTATATTATAGAAGTATCAAATTTAATTATTTATAAACCCACGCATATATTGAAACTGAGATAGGAGAACTATATGTAGTAACTTAAATAAAGTAAAATTAAATCATAACTGCATATTTTAAAAATTATCACATATCTTGAAATGACTTAGATTATTAACTGGATATCTCCATCAAGTAAAAAGAATATTGATATTACATTGCTAATTAGATATTTATGTATTATATTCCAAGAAAATACGTTTACAGACAAAGTTAAGTAAAAGAAGAAGAAAACGATGTCATAGAGGCAATGAAGGGGTTTGATGCTTGTTATCTTGGGGTGTGAAAGTTATATAATATACACATACACACATGTGTACTTGGGGGTTATGTACACATTTGACAATTGAATTTAAATTAGTCAATCATTTTCAAAGTTTGTCACCGGTAGCTCCAAAATTGGATCTACTATATTTCTATTATGTAATCACTGTTCTCTATACAGTCAGTCAATGATTTTGAAGTATTAATTGAAAGGTTTTTCAAACCACGTGCATTTATCATTCCTATGCTAGCTACCTAATAACTTTTCTTTATATTAATTGAATCAAGCCAAAGGCAAAATACATAGAATAGTATATCTGTTGAAATTAAGGAGCAGTTAGCTAGCTAGGAAGACAAAATTAGAAGCCGAGTAATAATGTGCGTGTATGTGTGTTGGTATATATTTAAATTTAATTTAATTTAATTGTGACTTGTGAGTTCCATTCAAACAAGATAGAGTTATACCAGTGCATGCTCCCTAAAATGGCCCATGACACGTGTATGTTGTACATGTAAGTGATGGATGAATATCCTTTTCAGTACTAGTAAGTAGCTCTAGTACTATTGGCGTTCATTAATACAAAGCTGCTTCATGTCGACATATAATTTGGTGTTTTAATAAGTTCAACTCTGTGTGTCTGAAGGAGAGGAGTAGAACGACAAACATGGGGAATTTGCAGAGTAGGAATAAGTGAATGTATTTTAGTCTTAGTCCACGTTGAATCTTGATGGTAGTGAATTTGCTACCCATTGTTTTGCATCTGAAAACCTCTAGTTGAGAACAGTAAGTGGATGTGCCGACATACAGAATATTGTAGTTTTGGCAAATGGATATGGATTTTTTTAGATACTAAAAATCTGATCTCCTGTATATTTAGATGTTGTTAAGAGTGGAATTTTCACATGATTTTATAAGGTAATCTATTTTAGATTACTGATATCACTTGTGTTTGTATGTGGTGGAAAATTTAAGCATCAGGTAAAAGAATAAAAAATATAGGAGAAAATATCAGATCAGATAAAAGAGTGTGGGCGCCGGTTTGTGCTTCTTTAGGGGAGAATGATACGGTGACGTATTCAGTCAGGTACGGAAGGAAGAGAAATAATGGCAAATTGAAAAGGCGAAGAAGAAAATGTAATAAAAATAAGGGAAGGGTGAAGCGGCAGCAAGCAAGTGGGCTTTCGTCATACATAAAGAGTCGCTTTTGGGGGTGCCGAGGGGTTAGCTATAACGCACATCGTTGGTAGTCGAAAAGGGTCATAAACTCACTGTTCTTTTTTAAATCCATAATAAAAGCCTAAAAGCTTCTCCCCAGTCCCTCCCCCACACGCACAGGCTCTCTGTATGAGACTAATATTTTTTTTTAAAAAATAAAATAAAATGGATATTATATATATATATATATATACTTTTTTTTTTTGAGTTAGCAAAGTCGCAAGAGTAATAGCTAGGAAGGACCAAATACATGATGAATAATGAGCTGGATGGAGAATCCGTGTGTGGGATTCGAGCTGTAATTTGTAATTGATAGCCTCTCTTTCCTCCTTTCTTCCCAACTCCACTATCACTATATATACATCTACTTGTTCGCTCCCCTCTCTTCACACACATTCGTACCCTTCATCTTCTCCTAACTGATCACTTCGCACTGCTTCTCTACCTAGTATATAAGCTTATTACACAATTATGGATTTCTACTTAATCATCTTTTTCTTATCTTCTTCTTCCTTGCTTTTATTATTTTGTCTCCTCAAATTATTCTCTTCTAATATTCACCGGAAGCTACCTCTTCCGCCGGGCTCCTTGGGTTTGCCATACATCGGCGAAACCTTTCAACTATACTCTCAGAACCCCAATGTCTTCTTTGCTTCTAAGCAGAGGAGGTACCTACTTGTAACTAAGTTCATCTTCTTTTCTAATTACTTACTGTACGTGTATCATACTTGATAGATCAATTTCTTAATTTTCTATTGGGGTTTGTGTTATAGGTATGGCTCTGTGTTCAAGACCCACATCTTGGGGTGTCCTTGTGTAATGGTTTCAAGCCCTGAGGCAGCAAAATTCGTGCTATCTACCAGAGCGCATCTCTTCAAACCCACATTCCCTGCAAGTAAAGAGCGTATGTTGGGCAAACAAGCCATCTTCTTTAACCAAGGAGACTATCATGGCAAATTGAGGAAGCTTGTCCTTCGTGCCTTTATGCCCAAAGCTATCAAAAACATTGTCTCCGACATTGAAACCATTGCTACCAATTCCCTCCACTCTTGGGTGGGCCGCTCCATCAACACCTTCCAAGAAATGAAGTCGGTGAGCTCTCCGATTCTCTACTCTACTCCTTGGCCCTTGTATGTATGTAAAATTGTGAATTACCACAATCCTAAAACAAACAAGACATAAGACTCCCCTGCTTTCTATTTCCCTGTTTCTCTGTAATTCATTTGTTCTGATCAAACTGGGGTTGCATTAATTTGCAGTTTACTTTCAATGTTGCCCTACTTTCCATATTTGGAAAAGATGAAGTCCTCTACAGAGAGGATCTAAAGCGGTGCTACTACATTCTTGAGAAGGGTTACAATTCAATGCCCATTAACCTTCCTGGAACACTGTTTCACAAATCAATGAAAGCCAGGAAGGAGCTGGCTCAGATCTTGGCCAAAATTATCTCCACTAGGAGGAAGTTGAAGCATGACCACAGCGACCTTCTTGGATCTTTTATGGGTGACAAAGAAGGCCTCACTGATGAGCAAATAGCTGACAACGTCATCGGTGTCATCTTTGCCGCTCGCGATACCACGGCCAGCGTGTTAACGTGGATCTTCAAGTATCTGGGCGAGAACCCAAGTGTCCTCGAAGCCGTCACTGTAAGAATCCCAATCCAGTAACCACTCCCAACTTATCAATATTCAAATTAACCTCAGCTCTCACACAGCTTGATTTTAATTTTTCTTTTTGGATGGGGATAGAAAATTAACATTTATTATAAGCTTGTTTTGTTAATATTTATGACTCACACTGACTTTGACTCTGCAGGAAGAGCAACTAGTAATTGTGAGGAGTAAAGAGGAGTGCAGTGGCCAAGACAAGGCTCTCACTTGGGCGGATACCAAGAAGATGCCAATAACTTCCCGAGTTATTCAAGAGACGCTTAGAGTGGCGTCTATTTTATCTTTTACTTTCAGAGAAGCTGTAGAAGATGTTGAATATGATGGTCAGTTGAATTCTATCCCTTTATTTTATTTTACATAATATATATATATATATATTTTGTGGCTTCTCAAAATATTGATTAAATAGTGTTTTGTTTTGAAACAGGGTATCTTATACCGAAAGGGTGGAAAGTATTACCACTTTTCAGGAACATTCATCACAGCCCAGACATCTTCCCAGAACCGGAGAAATTTGATCCTTCAAGATTTGAGGTAATTTTATTACAAGATTGTTGCAGTAGACTAGAGTTAGTAGTAAGCGGTATTCGTGTTTCTTCT
This sequence comes from Rhamnella rubrinervis, assembly GCA_007844105.2. NCBI lineage: Eukaryota > Viridiplantae > Streptophyta > Magnoliopsida > Rosales > Rhamnaceae > Rhamnella > Rhamnella rubrinervis. The sequence goes on from CM017578.2 coordinate 9,295,596, forward strand.
CTCATGCCATATGCCATAAGCCACAAGCCACAAGCCAAGCCACAAGCCATATGCCATAGGCCATGCATTTCCGCGTGAGTGTTGGAGTCTGATAATGATTATTCAAATCATTTAATTTGAATAATATTATGTATGCCTGCAGGTTGCTCCAAAACCCAATACTTACATGCCATTTGGAAATGGGACCCACGCATGTCCAGGGAATGAATTAGCCAAACTGGAGATGTTGGTGCTCCTCCATCATCTGACCACAAAGTACAGGTACGTAATATATAAAACTTTCAATTATGTTGTAACTCCGGTCCAACCCAGCTTCACCTTTTTTAGTACTAGTGGCCATGGGAAAAAATAAAAATAAAAACAGACTAGTTTCTAAAAATAGAATATATATATGTTAGTTAGAATCTGACATCTGACTATTGATAAATTAATAATAAAAACGCATGCATGCAATATTGCAGGTGGAGTATGATGAGTGCACAGAATGGTATTCAGTATGGCCCTTTTGCTCTTCCCCAGAATGGTTTGCCCATCAGATTATCCACCAAGACATAAATGATATACCACTCCATTCCAAAAGAGCAAAGCAATCAGAGAGAAACTTTCTAATTATAGAAAGAGATGCGCTTACTACTTTCTCAGATAAATGATGATGGGAAATGAGTGTGGGAAACAGCTTCAATACATTTATAACTAAAAAGACTGGAAGAAAGCCAAAAAAAAAAAAAGGTCCTCCTCTTGTGTTTTTTTGACTAAGTCCAAATCACAAGAGACACACACGTACCCCAGATGAAGCAATTTTGAGATAGGAGGACAAGTGTACAGTACAGATGAGTGATGTTCCTTAAATATCATTATTATTTTTTTTTATTTTATTCAAGAGAGTGAGGTTTACAAAACCCTCAGCCTCATCATGGGCTGTAAATGTAATTTAACTAGGTTAAGTGAGGGTTACACGGCCAATTCCACTTCTACTTTTTGTTATTGCTTTTAAAAGCCGCAAGGCCATGCAGAATTTAAAGAAATGATAAATGGAGTTTCAACGTTTAATTGGCTTCTTTCAGATTATTTGTGCCTACGTACACGGTACACGGCACACGGTACACGGCACTAGTCTTTAAAATTAAAGCATGCACTACTTTTTGACGAATTATTATATATGTCTCAGCATTTAATTACCAATTATCAAATCCTTGTTCACTCTATATTTATAAATATATATATATATATATATATATATATATATATATTAGGGGATTTGATTTACCCTTTCTTGTGCTTGAAGACCCTTTGACTGTTATTATTATGCATGAAATGAAACACCAAATTTACATTATTGCCTATGGCTTTGCATCAATGGCATCCTCTCTTCAGATTCTACCAAGCTTTTGATCTACTTCCTGATTAATATTATCCTAAAATATTGGCTGTACATTGCTTTCTAGCTAAGACGACTTGTCACTGCATGTATGTATTTCTTTCCATATCAATTATTAATTAATTAATTATTAGTGTTTGTAGAAGGTTTAGTATGTTGGATACACATATAAATATGGTATGCCCAACTTTTCTCTGTCGACCAATCGCCAATAACATCATTACACTTCCAATCCCAATTCATAGACTATTAATTTCGTCATTCTGGCTCATTCAAGTCATATATGGTATATTATCAAAAGAAAAAAATACAGTCATATATGTTATATATAGTCAGAGTTGTCTTTTTCTTTTCTTTTTTTATTGAAATAGTCAGAGAAGACTTTGTACTACGTCCAAAAAATAAAATTAAATAAAATAAAAGAGAAGACTTTGTAGAGTTTCATGCGAAAACAGGAATTAATTTCTTTAATTAAATAAACAAGTAGATGTTACAAAATGATCTTTTTTTTGTTAAAAAAATAGAGAAAGGTACTTTGTTCCGTTTCATAGTTACTACTTGAATTTTAAATGATCTCCTAATTAATCAGTCAATTACTTATGTTCATATTTTCGAAATCTCATAAAAAAAAAAACTGGAGTAGCCAGCTAATTCTACCGATCCAATTCAATTCGAAGTGGTTAGAATGAAAATAATGAAAATGATTTTGACTTCTATCGTTAAATGCTGAAAAGAAAGATAACCAAAAGAATCCGGGCATAATTCGATTTATTTATTTATACCAAGTTTTATACTTTTAACTGTTTTATCTGTGTTTATTACCTGTATTAATTGTATTTAAACCAGTTTTAACCCAAACCTTCAAGCAGCTGATGGAATATTTTCTTCCATAATATAAAATATTAATTAATTTCGTAATCTAATTTTTTAGATTTATTAAATTTAGTTTCAAAAGTTTAAATTTTTTTGTTCTGTTGATTTTGACGTAAAGTCGGAGACCAACTCCAAACAATCAATGGTTTGAGTTGATTATCAAATGTAAATATCATTCAATTTTTTATTTGGTTGAAAACAATGTCATTCAATTGATTAGTCTTCTGAAATGATTTTCAGGACTTAAAAACTCAAGCCAAAATGAAGACCTTTAAGATAAATCTAAATATTTGTGAATGTATCTCCACTCATATTCCTCATAATATATACATGACCCATAGTCAATCAAAGGACATGTGTCTGTCATTCATAGAATCTTCAAAGTGGATGGTTGATAGAAATGGAAAATGATGGTTCTGGACTCCGGACACATACATGCTCTCTCTCAATTTCTAGTGATATAAAATAAATCATCTCATTTGAGTTGTGATTTCAAGCTTAACGACTTTGACTTTGACTGTTTCTGTTTCGTGTAATATTTATTCCATACAATCATATCCAATTTAATTATGCATGCATGATGTGCTGCGTTTCTAAACATTACCAATATTATTTGATTAATAAACGAAAAGTCGTATGTATACGGATGACGTTTTTGCCCTTTTTGAAGAACGAATATTATGATATCATACGTATATCTTGGGGTAATCACAGATTTCATGTTTATATCACTCACCCGCTGTCCGATACTAATCTTTTTCGAAACGTTTCTCAGGAACCCACCTCCAGTTCCATTGGATGTGTATGCAAATATATATAATAAATTATGTACGTGAGAAAGAAGGAAATGGTTTCAGCTGATAAATCACCCTTTTAAATCAGTGTGCTGTATATGCTTCATCTGCTTGGCCTACCCTCCAAACCATAGTTTGAAGCAGCGTGGCCTTTTCTTCTCGGCTGTTGCTAAACAATCTCATTCATCTGACACCTATAAACCAACTGCTTCTGATTCTGGCAGGGTCAGATTTTGAATTGGTCTAGTCGCACACCAATGTCTGAAACCTACCTACCAAAGTTTGAACTGGTCCAGTCTAAACATGTACCCCGTGTACACTCTTTGTTAGGTTATGTTGGGTTTTTAACCTCTCCCGTGCGTCCATTTTCCCAACATTCCCTTCCATCCATTCAGGCGACTACTAATTTCTTCCGACCAGAGTTCACGACAAGTATAATATGGTGCTAACAAATGATTTTCACAACAAAAGCATCAAAGAAATGGATCCAATTACAAGAAGCCTCAAACCCAGGGATCAAAAATACAGACTTCAAACTACTTCGCATTTAACGCACTAAAGCATTAACTGATGCCTAACCTTATCAAAATTCACCTATTAACTGAGACATGAACCCATCAGAAAATGCAATGCATTGACGTACTTGGAATAGTCATGGATTATGCATCCCATTGTTGCTGCATATATCACAGCTTAAAGCTCCAATTGTCAACTGCAAAGTTTGAAACAGGATGTTAAATTCTCCTACTCAAATAGCCATATAATTATTTCAAGAACTACAAAAGAGGACGAAATTTGGGAAAATAATACACACAGACAAAAAAAACTCCAAGACCTTTACAAAGTTCATCACTGAGAGTGTTTCAAGTTTTCAACAAGTACCTTTTCTATGAAAACTTCCAAACAAACAAAGAGCATTCAGATACAATATACAAGTTTGAGATTAAGGTAGTTTCAGTGGAAACAATTATTTTGGATAAATCAATGTTTCACAGCCGACTGAAAGACAATGTTTCATTTTTACTAATTTATGATCTCACCAATCAAATGCCAAAGAGAAAAGAAAATTATTATAGAACATGAAAAAGAAAGTACACATGCAAACATCTTTTCTAGATAAATCTCTTCAATGAATCGACCAGTTCCTTTTAATTTTTACCTTCAGATATTAAAAAGGTGTCGAATAACCAAATTACATTATACAATTAAAGAATTTAAATGATACAAACTTATCTGAAAACAAACAGTCCAGATCTTTTTCTTCCACTAGTAGTTCCAACCTGCATGTAGAGAGTTAGCATTAGAACACCAGTCAGGATACCATAAATAAAGGATAAAAATATATTAATGTCCTTTATGTTTCTCAAGTTTTGCATAAATACCTGCGTATAACAAACAAATTTGTATCCCTATGGTGCAGAAAAGCATGCCTAAACATAAATTAATTGGGAATACTAAAGAGCACATATGAGTAAGTTAAGTGGGAATACTACCTACAACTTTGATGCACATATTTGCGTCATACTAACAAGACAAAACGGCATCAGTAAGAAAACAAGGGAAAGAAAATGAAAATAATACCTCTGTCTCACGACATAAAGACTCAAACTCATCCTGTAAAATTCAAGACAGGCATCTGAGAATTCAGATTATGACATCATATAATTACAATATAGTTTATGTCACACATAGTCAAATTTGAAAAGATAACTATGCCAAGCTGCCAGGGGTTTGATCAAGGGTCCTAAGCTGTCATCCACAGGATATAGAGTTGAAATTTGTCATTGCCTGCTGTATAATGCAGCTGGTGAAAATGAGTCTACCATCAGAAACATCTATTTATAGGATATTCCAACCTTCTCATCCCTGTTCCAAATTTGATTGTTGATAATGGCTGGAAAAGTAAAGTTGGGAGCTAATTTAAATTTCTGCAGACTAAGTAGCTTAAGATTCCTTACTGAAACAAAAATTATATATTTTTCACTTTTATAACAAGGGAACAGAGAATGTCTCAAAACGAACTATCATAATAGCCATTGTAATCCTTGACTCTGCGTTCTACAAAAGTTGGCTCATTTACCTTTTGCCAACTGCAGCTAAAGAAGGCCATCAAAGGGGGTTTTCTGCAATCCTCCAAAAGAAGCAATTACACTTTTGGGGTTCATAAGAAAGTTGGTTACCTAGAGCAATGAAACAGACCCTTAGAGAGCTCCAAATGCATTCCATCACAAATTGAATAATTAGTCAGATTATTTTAAGAGTCAAGAATGCATCGATGTACCATCCCACAAAATTTTTAAAAAATGAAAGCCCAGGAATGAGAGGTAGTAAGAAGGGTACCTCTATATTTCCATGCAAAGAATTGATAACCTGAAAATTTTCATAACATAGTATAGAGAGAACCAGAGAATCAACTATTAGCAAAAATTAATCCAGAATATCAAATTTTTGGTACTCAAACAAAATAACGTCTAAACAACAAAAGAAATCTATATTACGAACATGAGGTTGTGGCACATGGGAACAAAGTATAAGTGCCATGATAAGATCATGAAACATACTAATGGAGAAAGCTTTTATCAAACAAGTTCCAATTTTCCAAAGAGAATTTCTAGATATAAAAATGTTTGTAATATGATTATAAAAATGTCCATTCAAGCACATTTAAGGAAAATCCACAAGCCAATCACACAAATGAGCATCACTACTTACACAGTTCTGAAGGGAAAAAAAAGCCTAGAAAAGTCACACCATGCTCCTATAATGTTTTAAACCACCCCTCACAAAACCCTTACATTTCTAAGCGCCACCCTCCTGCATCTTTTTCATGCTTTCAATTCACCACCCTACTCCAGAAACATTCCTCTCTACATGTTTCCAAAACCATTTCCAAGTAGCCTTTGTTGAAGGTGTTTATTCCCCCTAACAAAGCAGGGAAGCAAGCCACTTTCCAAATTAGTAGATGATACATATGTTCATTTCTTTTTGTGTTTCGTCAATATCAGGTTGAAATTAAATTAAATGCAAAAGCAGTTCATGGGTCACTTTTTGTAACAAAAATGTTTGTCTCATCTCCCTATTTCCAAGGATATAAGTGCCTTAATTTTTTACTTTCTGGAGTTAAAACAAAGTTCAGTGACTCTTCAGGTTGGATTCATTTGCAATTTGCATCCATGTAGGTTTCTATGGGAGAAGAATTCTTCTCCAGAATAGAGATGACCCTTTATATGAATTCAAACAATATCCAAGGGGTTCTTGCTTTTTTGCTTTTGCAGATTTTCATTCTTGTTTTCACCCACACTTACATGTAGAGGGCACACGCATGCCAGCAGGTTCACACATATAAACTAAATGTCTAATGCATCACATACATTATAATATAATAAGATATACCTGAATAAACAGTTGATGTAAATACTCTTGCTCAGTAGTAGAAAAACTTGAAAATGCTTTGCAAATATCCTATAGAGTCATGAAAAACAAGTATCATACAGCGTAACCAACTTGAAACACTTCAATTTAATACATACATAAAGGAAAAAAAAAAACTTAAAAACATAGGAAATGGAGTGAGGGGACAATTGAGTCAATAGAAAATCTAGGAGTCGGTTACGGTGACACGATTGAAAGGTTAAGATTAATAATAATAGGTTTAACTTTTTTGTCAACCGGGATAAGTTTCATTTGGAAAGAATTTGACTTATAAGTTTCCTTCAAGATAACTTTCTTTTTTTGTATTCACTTGGACAACCACACCATGAATGATTCTCAAAATGGAGAACCTTACTGAAAGAAAGTGGATTGATGTTTATAAATCACTCAATTAATTAGTTTACACGTTCGTTCTGAGTTCGTTGAATAAGAAAGCGTTTAAGATTTGATAAGAGCCGAGAGGTTGTATATTGACATGAAATAGCATACCTTTTTTTATTTTTTGGTAATCACATGAAATAGCATACCTGCTTCTGCTTAGAACGGGCAGGGAGCAGAGAACGTGTTACGAGCTTGAAGGAGTCGTTTAAGTCCATTTGTGTGGACCCCATCGGAGAAGCACAAATTTCGCGACTTTTTTTTTTTTTTCCCCAATTAACGGCCTACGGGAAAACAACATGGTTGATAGAATAGAAGCATTTGGTATGCATTGAGGCGTATTGCAAGTAACTCATGTGCACAGCACACAGCAGTAGGATCCAAAATAGGGAATGAAAATTGGAAGGAACAAGGCAATTGGCAACTACTCCAAACCCAGCACCATAACACAACTAGTCCCCAAAAAAATCCATCGCCCATTTATAAAAGAAAAATGTTGCAGCAAACAAGAGAAGATAAGAACATGAAGAAAAACCTCCAAATCCACAGCCGCAAACCATTCGATGATTTTTAATTTTCTTTAGAAAAATCAAAAAATAATAATAAAAAAAAAAAAAAGAGTAAGGTATGAGTTTCTTACTTATAATAATATTCCGACTCGGAATCACCTGATGATTATAAAACGGAAGCCAATCAGACCGTCCCTCTTGCTCGGAAGCCCAATGCCCTTGAGAATTTGAAACGTTACAGTCAAGTCAGTGGTGGGGTGGGGGGAACTGGGACAGTTCACAGTAGTAGTAAATGGTAAAGTCTCATCGTCTTTATATTTTTGTCCTTGAAATGTTTTCAGCGTACAAGTACCTAGATTTCGGAGGGCACAACCATTTTTTTTTAATTGGACGACATTTATTTCCCTATTCTTTCTTTTTTCTTTATTTTAACACGTCCCTCTCAAATTTTGGTCATTTTGAAATTTAAATTTCTGTATAATTAAAATGATGTCATATAATATCTTATTAATATTTATATAGCATTAATGACACGGGAGATACACCGGAGTTTTTTTCTTCCAAATAAAGAACGGCATAAATTGAGAAAAATCAGAGCTTTTTTTTTTTTTTTTGGTTTGTGAAAATGGTAAGAAAAATCAATTTATATATATATATATATATATATAATATGAGTCTCAGGTTGACATGTAACTTTTAAAGTCCGATTTGGTAATCCTTCATACCACTTCTTGGATGCATGTATTTTGACTAAATAAATACTGGAGCCCATCTCGAGTGAATTGATCCGATGAAGTCCTGATCCTGAAAGTTTCAGGTTGATCTGACTTAAAATTCAATATACATAACTTAATGTTCATTGTTTAAAACTGTTCAGTTAAAAGTTTGATGATGGGAGCATGAACACTAAGCATGGAAAGCACAAAGGTTCTGTATTGGCCATTATATTCGTTCTTAAACCCTGCTACCGTCTAAAATGCGTACCAATTATTTACCTCATTAACAATGACAACATGGATGGATTTTGTATCAGACTCCCACGTCTAAGTCATTTACAAATGCTAACATGGATGTTTAATGTATTTTGAAACTGCTGTGCGCTAATCTTATATCCCTCCCGGATTGGTCAACCATAAAATCAACAGCTTCCCCGATTGGTCCTCCACCATTACGGAGCCCACAAAAGATTTATCTTATGCGATACACCATCTGCTGCCTTTTTAATATCCCCAGCCCTGGAAAACTACGTGACCAGAGAATTGTACGGTGAACTTGTTGGGTTTCAAGCCTTCCATTATCATCTAATCCATGAGCTGAGAATCTTCCTCCACCATATCAGCTCTCACAAATAAAGGCCATCAATGAGGGATTGTAAGTCACTGCGCTTGTTGAAATCCCATGGAGTTCCATCTGATAAAAAATCTCCCCGCTTCTTCAATCCTCTTATTTTGACACAATCCATCAATCAAAGTACTGTATACAACCACATTTCGTGCACAGCCATTCGACTCCATTTCTTTCAATAGGTTCAAAGCTTCCTTTAGTTGCTGTAAGCAAACTCATCAGGTGGGAGCCCTTGCTTGTAAGAACACGAGCCAGTTCAGTTGCCTCTTTAACTTGGTTCTCCTTGCACAAGGCGCCAATCAGAGTGTTATATGTGAGTATTTGGGGGCACTTGAAACCATCTGGTCCCGAAATTCCACACTCCTCAACTTCACCAGTCCAGAAATCAACGAGATGTAAACAAAAATATTCACATCAAATCCCTCCTGAAGCATTGCATCCATGACCTCTAAAGCATGCTTAACATGCCCTGTCCTGCACAAACCATTGACCAAAGTATTGTTCGTAAACTGATCAAGATGGAACCCATCATTAGCCATCTCTTGTAATAAATTCAATGCCTCCTCAACTCTACTCTTCGCAAAACCCATTAATCAAAACATTAACTATGACATTGGTACAGGAACATCCATATTCTACAATCTGTTCCTTAATTCTTAACGCGCCAGTCGTATCACCTTCATCAATATACCCCTGCAAACCATAGCTAGACATGTCTTCTATCATCAAAATCGCAGCTCTAATTTGATGGGCTCGCTGCAAAAACCTCTATCAAGATATTAAACGTGGAAACATCTTGCTTGATTCCTCTAATAACCATACCAGAATCCGCAATTTCTAAGGTCATTCAACAAGAAGTCGTAAAAACGCTGTCAGGTTTCACCCTAAACCCATTTTGCATCAATTCTACGACACCAAGAATATCATCATCTAAATCAAAGATAGCATAGCTCTCCCCACTAATTTCGCAACTCGCTAGCTTCATCTCTTCCAAGACAACTCTCATCGATTCAAAAGGCTTCACCTTTCCTAGCTTTCGAAGTGAGCGAACCAGCCAGCGAGTGAGAAGAATTTGCATTCTGCGGTTAATTCCTCCGTTGGGGTTATCAGAGTCAAAACGCCAACCACTAAGGTGGTTCAAGTGGTAGAAAAGAGAAGGAGATGCTTACGTTGTAAAATTATAGATTTTAATTTCATTAGTTTTGTTTTGGCGGTGGAGTTGGAATAGATACATTTTAAAATTATAGATTTTAATTTTATTAGTTTTGTTTTGATGGTGAAGTTGAAATAGATATTTAAGTTGAGAATGGACTGTTATTTGAAATTTTTATATAATTATTAAATTTAAATAATATTAAAATTTTTAATTTTAATATGCTTTAAAGCTAATAATTTTTAGAAAAGACGCAGGCTTTTAATATATTAAAAAAAAAAAAGGTCAAAATGCCACCCCTTTTTATTTATAGGTACATAAATATATATGTGCAGAACATAGAGTGAGCCACATCGCTGCCTGTATGACAAAATAAATAAAAAATATATATCTTTTTATTAAATATAGGCCCTACGAGCTGCCGAGGTCTCGGTCAAACTGTAAGGATCTAGCCAATGACCAAGGAGTACATTGATCCTTGACAATTTAATTGAGAGATGCCTTGGATGGTTTTAAATCCCGTATAAAAATACGTAATATTTTTTCTATTTTATTGTACACGATATAATAATCGACGTCATTATTATTGTATACATGTGTTTGAAATGTAGCATACACATGCAATGTGAGTCAATGACATTTTGTTTGCGGATAAGTATCGGAAATTAAATATCAATTGTTATGACAAAATATAATTTTTTTTTCTCTAGCTGATATCCTAAAAACTTCTAAACTTATCAATTACCCTTTAAATAGTAAAATTAATAATAATAATTTTTAAATTTTAAAAATAATTATAAATTATCCCATATAAATTATAGAATTAGCATCAATATAATATAAATTTTATAAATAGTTACAAATTACCCTTGACACATGTAGTATGTTTTTAACTATTTAGATGTATTTTTTTATATTAAATGCTAAGATAAATATCAATAAGTTAAAAAAATTAATTAATTTACATTATTCATGTAAAAAAACTACAAATAGTTAAAAAATATATTGTGTTTAAGATAAAATATAATGGGTTTATAAGCAGTAGATAAATTACAATTATTTTAAAATTTAAAAGTATTGGTGCTACTTTCGTAGTTTAGAGATAATTTGTAATTATTTTTAAAATTTATAAAGTATTAGTGTCAATTCTAAAATTTATAATTTTTAAAAAATTTAATAAATATTGATATGGATTTAAAAAAAATAATCTATTTAGTATTTCATCTTTACAAAAATAATATCTATCATGTATTTTAGAATCCAAAATGAAAATAATACCTCTCAAAATTTAAGAGTACTAATATCCTCCTTGCTAATATATCATAGACACTACATGTTTTTTGTCTTTTTTTTGGTCAAAAACAGACATAGCACGTATAGGTAAAAAAATCAACCAACCGAGCTTTTATATTTGCTTATAATAATTACAGTTTGAGTATTAATAAATTTTATTAAAGCTTTATATATATTAAATTTTATTAAATATCACATAAAAAGAGAATTATTAGATGAGAAAGAAAATTATTAAGAAAAAAATAAAAAACTAATAGAAAAGTAAATTTATTACTCTATATTCTTACATAAATATATATTTTTTTATTATCAAAAGAAAAGAAAAAAAAAGAAGACATAGCACCACTTCTCCCACAGCAACACTAAAAATCAAGAAAAGAATAAAAAAGTCCAAACGATTATTAATAACTTAAAAACAAGAAAAGAATAAAAAAGTCCAAACGATTATCAATAACTGTCCCATAGTGGCATCTACGTGGCAGTTCATCCCGAACTCCGTCAGATTGCCACGTGGTAAAGAGGTACAAAGTCCCGTGGTGTGGGACCCATGAGGGGTTATCCACCTCACCTGTCTTCTCGTTCCTTCCAAAACCAAAATTGTAAAGAAAATTTTGTAATTGAAAAAAATAATAATAATAATAAAATAAATAAAGAAACACTCTATCTCTTCCTCAAAAGTTGAATCTCGACCGCGAAACAAGCGTTTGGTTTCTCTCATTTTGCCGCTCTGTCTCTGCTCATCCATCCCTCAGTGTATTTTCTGGCAAAATAAACCCTAACCCCCTCCTCCTCAATCTCTCTCCCGCGCTATTCCTTACGACGCGCATCGCTGCTGCTTCTGAGTTTCTCCCTCGATATCAGATCTCTTCTAAGATTCCAGATTTGCTACTTGGTATCTCCATTCTCATGGATATCATCACAAGGTACGATTCTTTCTATTATTTTGAATCTTTCGCCGTGCCTCTCTTGTTCTGGTTTATCGCTTATAATTGATGATTCTAATTCTTTCTCAACTCGCTTTATTCCCTTCGCCTTTAGGGTTTAATTCCAAAGACCGTCGTCCTAATTTGGCGGTCAAATTTGAATTGAATATTACAACCAAATTTGCAGTCTGATTTGGTTTCGAGCTCGGTCGCCTTAGACAGAAATTCACTTTAACCGTTACGGGACTCTTTGGTATCATTTATCGCATTTCTTTATCCCATTGAATGCTTTCTCAAAGTATTGCCTATCCTGAAATTACACCTTGAGATTATCTGTTGAATTTCTTCTTGGATGGGAGAAGGAACAGTTTCTCTGGCTGTGTTAACAGATGGGCAAATGGAGAACGATGATAACTCTTCCAAAACCGAATTGAAGCGGGATCATCACTATCTTATAGACAATGCCGAACTCGATCCATTTCCGAATAAGAAACAAGCAAAAGAAGTTTCAAATGATGATATACGCTCGGAAGTTACGAACCCAATAATTTCTCCTAAAGGGAATACCTTCAGTTTTCAAGACATCACTAGCCAACCGGCTAAATTGCCAAATAGTCTTAACCATTTAGAGTGTGGTGAAGTCACTTCTACGTCTTCTGGCAATTCAACTTCTGATGAGACCTTGAGCGATGGAGAACCTAATGGGAATGATACCTGTCGAATTGCTACCGATAAATGTGGTGCTGTCCTGACCTCTCGTGTTGTACTGGAAATTCCTCAACACGTCAGTTCATCTGGAATTCGAAAAATTACATTTAAATTCAGCAAAAGGAAGGACGATGGCGACATCCTTACATCAGCCTCAGTAGCTCAGCCTGTAACTGATGGATTTGGTAGTGGCGATTCCAGTAGGAGGCCCAGAAGAGACTTATCAGCACTGGTTGCTGAAACCAGCAATTTTCATTTATGTGCTCCTAATTTGGAATTGAAAATGTCTAAAAAGGTAGTTCCGGGCAGCTACCCTACAAATGTTAAGAAGCTCTTATCAACAGGTATCCTTGATGGAGCTCGGGTGAAGTATGTTTCTGGCACACCAGAGGTATATGTCCTTTGCCATGTAAATGCTTTCATTTCAAATCTTTTATGTCTTCTGTGGTTCTTATTGAGTTGTCAATGCTTGTCAGAAGGAGCTACAGGGAATTATAAGTGGTGGTGGCTATTTGTGTGGCTGTTCGTTATGCAATTTCTCAAGAGTAAGTCAACTGCAGCTTGAATTTTTGGAGTGTGAAAGCGGTATTCTTGATAATTTAGTTCTAAAATGTTATGAACAGGTACTGAGTGCGTATGAGTTTGAGCAGCATGCTGGTGTGAAGACTCGGCATCCTAACAATCACATATACTTGGAGAATGGTAGGCCCATTTATAGTATCATACAAGAACTGAAGACTGCTCCACTTAGTATACTGGATGAAGTGATAAAGGACACAGCCGGTACTTCTGTTAATGAGGAGTACTTCCGGATTTGGAGAGGTGAAGATTGTTATCTGATGCTTTTTACACTTTATTATTATTCTTAATATTTATTTTTTGGAGATTGGGCTGGTGGATCTGATTCCTTTTACATGTATCTTTTTCCTGGGCTACTGGGATTGAATGTGCTTGTATTTGTGTAATGTGCATAGGGATGGGCATATTATATGATGCTGATCTTTGACTAACAAATTGTATCAAAATCCCGGAAGACTTCTTATATGTAGTTATGTGGCAAAAGATGCAGGACGAAGGGAAATAAAGTTTGCCACAATTGTAACTACTTTTAAAATTCTGATGTTTCTTTCTTGTTGTGCAGGGACCCTTCAACAAAGCAGTGGAATGGCTGAAGTGGATAGAAGGCATTACATGAATCTTTCTAAGTCAGCTGATTCACCTATAGGGTAAGGATAGAAAACTTTTGATCATTTTACTTTCTCATTACGTTGCTTGTTTGACATGATAGTTAAGTCATTTCTATTCCTTTTTCATTCTGTCTAGAAATATGGCTTGTCAGTTCTGTAGAACACAAACTATAAAGATATGCATAAAATTTGAGAAGTTAATGGCAATTACATGAGTATTTTTGTTTTTGAAGTCAATATATTCACTTTGGAGCTTCTATACACAGTAATTCCATCCATGATGTATATCAATTAAGATGTCTCTTTTACTATTTTGAGTTTTTAGTTTCTAATTATTTGTTAGATAAACTCGAGAGTTTTTGTTTATGGAGAATAGTCTTTTCTTGTGAGCTAACAGAACTGCTTTGTTCAAAATTGCAGCTGCTACAGTAAGGCTTTAGATGATAGTTTGAGCACTGCTTCATATACCTTTGTGAATAACGACTTGGTAAAAAAACAAACTCATATGGAGACGGTGGAGGAGCAGAAACGTTTAATGAAGAAGTTTGTTATTTCTCTCTCTTTCTCCTGTTTTAGTTTAGCCATCCTCAATGGCTATTTTATTTTTTTTGAACTTCTTATGGAGCAATTTCTCTTTCTCTATGTATGTTTTACTGCATTTATTGATTCATTTGACACACAGTGAATGTATAAGAAACCTAACAATGTATCTATTTTTGGCAGACCAAGTTCCTATGCTTCTAACTCGGTTGTGCAGCACAAGAAAACTGCTCAAGGTGTCACCAAGAGGAGGTTTTTCCACCCCCGTCATCCTCCTTGTCCATTATGATGATTTTCTTATTTTTCTATTTGTCGATGTACGTTACTGTTTCAATTATGCAATTTTTGGCTTTATGTAATTGGGAAACTGTTGGCTTTGCAGGGATAATGATCTTCACCGGTTACTGTTTATGCCAAATGGACTTCCAGATGGGGCTGAGTTGGCATACTATGTTAAAGGACAGGTATCTTTCTTTATTTCTGTTTTGAATCAGTTTTTTAATCCTGGTTTTCATTCAAGTGTTATTCAGATTTACTTGATCTACTGTTTGAATATTCCAGAAAATACTTGGTGGCTACAAGCAAGGAAATGGTATAGTCTGTAATTGCTGTAATAGGGAGGTAAAATATGAGCTTTGCAAATCATTCAAATTGTTGAGTTCGGCATTGATTCTTCTCTTTTCTCTCTCCAACATTTATCTCATTGTATTTATATGTGAGCAGGTTAGTCCATCTCAGTTTGAAGCTCATGCTGGAATGGCTGCCAGACGTCAACCGTGAGTAAGCTTTGAAGTAATTTTTAATTTTTTGGTCAACTTCTTGTGTCATATTGACATAACCTTTCTGGTCTTGCAGCTATCGTCACATCTACACTTCCAATGGATTAACACTTCATGATATAGCCATTTCGTTGGCTAATGGTCAAAATCTTACTACTGGTGACAGTGACGACATGTGTGCAGTATGCGGAGATGGAGGTGATCTCATTTTATGTGGTGGATGCCCTCGAGCATTTCATGCAGGTGGATATCTTCTTTTGATGGGTTATATTCCTTCTTACTTGGTATCAATACATTCTAGAATTTTTTGTATAGTTTCCCAGGCATGTGTAAAAGTTTTTTTTTTTTTTTTTTCTTCACTGCTTATAATACACATGTGCCTTTCCAGGTATGTGTAGCAGATTTTTTTATTTTTCTTAACTGCTTATAGTATAACTGTGCCTTCAATAACCCTAGCATGAACTTCACCTGAATCATATTATTTCTCTCACTGTAATTACTATACATGTCTAGTATAGTTAATGTTGGTGAACTGTACCATTCCCAATGTTAACAGATGTTGTTTTCCTATAAAAGTAAATGGCTTTTGACGTGTTAATGGTTTTGCAAGCCTATTCTTATCCTTTTGTAGAATCTCTATTAGGTTAAAAATATCAGTAGTGTAAAAGTATCCTTTATGGGTATTTGATGTGTGGTTTTCCTTCACTTTTTGTTTGGCTAATTTTATTATGTTGCAGCTTGTTTGGATTTCAAGCAGGTTCCAGAGCGTAATTGGCATTGTCCAGATTGTAAAGATAAATTCGACCCTAAGAAAACTGCTAGTGGAGAATCTTCAAATATTTCTAGACCAATTGTAATAAGGTTGACAAGAGTTGTCAAGGCACCTGGATTTGAAATTGGTGGTTGTGTTGTTTGCAGGTTGGTTGGTCTATTTTTCTTTTAAAATATATTTACTCTTTGTAGAATTCATTTTTGTAAATTTTTTAATAGCATGACGTGAACACCCTTTTAGTTTGGAAAAGAAGTTATGGATTTTCTTTTTGGGGGTGGGGGGGAAGAAATAGAATAAACCCATTCCTCTCAGAGTAGATTTTGGTACAGTAGTAATGTGAATCTTCTACCGTAGGGTTCTTTAACAGGATGAATCTTTTGAAGTTTAATGGCTGCATTCTCAACACAATTCCTTTTGGAGCTCATATATTAATATTGGGGCTTCCAGCTTGTTGAAGATCTTATTTTACTTCTCTTGTTGGAAGCTTTTTCACGTGTTTAGTACCCTTTTTATTGATTATTTGTTATTAAATGATGTATCGTTGAGGTTGAAACAAAATACAATTTTTTTATTATTTTTTTCTTTTTTATGTTCAACAGGGATCATGATTTTAGTGCTGCTAAATTTGATGAGCGAACAGTTATGCTCTGTGATCAAGTATGGCTTTCATATTCATTTTCTTGATAATTTATCTATGCACATTTTCTTCATGATGATTTTCCACCTGGGAGATGCTTTAATCTCAATCTTAATTTATGTATAGTGTGAAAAGGAGTTCCATGTTGGTTGCCTGCGGAAGGCTGGATTATGTGATTTAAAAGTAAGAATCAACTTTGTAAATGATTTAATATTTAAATTTCATGTTAAGATACTTATTTTTCTTTGTTGTTACACTGCAGGAACTCCCCAAGGATAAGTGGTTTTGTTGTGATGACTGCAGAAGGATTAATATGGCTCTACAGAATTCAGTATCCATTGGAGCAGAGATAGTCCCATCTTCACTGTCATGTGCAATAATCAGGAAGCATGCAGATAAAGGATTATTTATTGATGGTGTGATGGGTGATGTTCAATGGCGAATTTTAAGTGGAAAAAGTCGCTATCCTGAACATCTGCCTTTTCTTTCGAGGTCTGCTGCAATTTTTAGAGTAAGTCTGTGATACAAGATAGGTTTTCCCTTCATCTTCCTATGTGTCTTTTACATACACACAATGACAATGCCTTGTTTAAAGAGCTAGCTACGATAGCTGTGTTTAAAAATGAACTCACAGTTAAAATGTGATGCTTGATTATATACATTATTTGACTAATTTCCTAGCACTTAAACTTTTGGGATAGTGATAAAGTAATGATGCTAAGTTTAGCTATCATTTGTTGCAATGACATATTTCCTAATTATATGTCATGTAATTTACAGGAGTGTTTTGATCCTATTGTTGCAAAATCTGGTCGTGATTTGATTCCTGTTATGGTTTATGGGTAAGTTAATCATTCTAATTTGTGCTGATTCTCATTATGTTTTTCTTTTTTCCAGTGATATATTTTTGACATGATTCATTCTGTTTAACATTGTTTGCTCAACCAAAACCTTTAGAATTATTCTTTTATTGACATCACATGTATATAAGTATGTCTGAAAACCAATATAAAATGTTGAAGTAAGAAGAATTTTTACTTTTCTGCTCTTTGGTCTTTAGTTCTTTAAATAATTTTTTTGGCTTATTGTTATTTAGTTTGCAGGTTCTGCTAGATTGTCGTAAAGTGGAATTTAGCCTTGTAGTTATTTTTTTATGAAACTTTGACGAACTTTACTTTTCTCAAGTCTCAATCACATTAATATTTACCACAAGGTCTTAATCATATTAATAAGAAATATTAAAATTTTGATAACATTTTTGGATAAGCTGTTATACCTTTTTTGGTCTCATGATGTAATTTCATTCAAGTTTAACGTTTAATATGATGAAAGTTGTAACTCTATAGTCATTGTTTTTCAATTATGCTGTGTTGCATTTTCACCCATTTTTTATCGACCATCAAATGTGCTTTTGAGCTCAAAGACATAAGATGCAAATGAATTACTAGTTTAGATTTATGTGTAACTAAATCATAATTCTTTGTTTTAGACACTGATTTTTCTTTCAATATCTTCTAACATTTAAAAAAAAAAAAAAAAAAACCCTGCAGGAGAAATATATCTGGTCAAGAATTTGGGGGAATGTACTGTGTTGTTTTAATTGTGAGGTACGCTGCTCTTTTGTCAATCAGTTAGTTTTGTTTGTGTTCTTGATTTTTTATTTTGTTTTCCATTAATTTGACAGTTAAAATTGCACATCTATTGCTGCACAGGTCAATTGTTGTTTCGGCTGGTCTTCTCAGGGTATTTGGTCGGGAGGTTGCTGAGCTTCCTCTTGTGGCTACAACTAGAGAACATCAAGGAAAAGTGCGATTAGAAATTTTTTTGTTATGTCTCTACTTCTGATCTTATACAAGGACTGCAAGCGCATTAAGGCTAAACGATGCATTTTTATTCTTTGGTTTGTAGGGTTATTTTCAAGCCTTATTTTTGTGTATAGAGAGGTTGCTTTGCTCGCTGAAAGTGGAAAATCTGGTGCTTCCTGCTGCTGAGGAAGCCGAGTCTATCTGGACAAAGAAGTTTGGCTTCAAAAAGATGAGTGAGGAACGAGTAAGTGAATACATTACTTGTTTTTTGTGGAATTCTTGTATTATTGAATGAGGGTAGTGCAATCGTACAAGTTAAGGTTTCTTTGAGGTTAGCTGCTAGCAATTAATAAACTACTAATAGTTGAATTGTTATATACTGGCTAGTTGTCAAAGTATATGAGGGAGGTCCAGCTGACAATATTCAAAGGAACATCAATGCTAGAGAAGGCAGTGCAGCCAAGTACAGCAGAATAACAATTTTTATTTAATTTTTTTTAAAAAAAATTGTTATATATATATATATATATATTTATATATATTCTGTTTGTTGTTAGCTTTTCCTGTAATATTGCTGGTATTTTTTTGTTTTGTTTTGTAATGCTAGCAGTAGTCAAGCATTATTATCGTTGAGGCTTGTTTTTGTTGTTGGACATATTACAAGTGGAAAGAGAGTGGGTGAAATAGGGAGATAAAAAGTGTATGTAAAAAAGAAAAATGTGAAAAGCAGTGCATGCTGAATTTTAGTATGCGTGCATACATGAGCAATAAATTCTTTCATTTTCCTGTTATTGTTTATCACTGCATGCAGCTTCAACTTGCAATTATGTTGTTATGAAGATACCATTCTTTTAGCTATAAGGTTTTTAAGTATGCAGGCAGGAGAGCAAAAGAATTGTTAGGGTTCTGACTTTTGCTGCTGGTCTTTTTTTTCATGAAAGAACTTCAATGTACTTCACTTTCTTAACTGATCACTTTTATTATGTCCGGAAACTGTTTTATTCTCTTTTTTTTCACATTCATAAACGGCTGCTTTATGGTTTTTACTCCATTAGGGTGTGTTGGGACTATTGGACTCGAGTCTATCCAACTCTCGGACTCGTGGTGTTAGTTTAGCTTGGGGGATATATGAAAATTATTAATTAGAATAAAGCTCTTCATCACCACTATGTGGCAGTGTTCAAACTATCAAGGGCATTGCAATGTGGCACAGTGGTGTAAGAATTTTTTGTTCTAATAAACGAGTCAAGCCAATAAATTTACTCACCATGTAGGTCCGCTGGTGTTTAGCATTTATTTTTATTTATGAGTTTGAAGAAGCAAGGAAATGAAAAACGAATAGTATTAATAATTATTCGGGGTTGTCATGTGTCCATGAAGTCCGCTGGCCTCTTGTACGGAGTCAAAACATAGAAGTTTTAAGGTTTTCACATCTTTGAAGAGTCGAGCAGAAAGGAAAATCTCTCACGGCTGGCCTGCAAAAAAAAAATTAAAAATATATAAATATAAATTAATAATAAGGTTGTCCATTATATGAATCGCATGTCGTTTTCATTGTCGACAAGACCTAATGGAAGAAATATTTGAATAATAGTACATTGTGAGAAGGTGACTTTGACGGTGGGAAATGCTAATTCAATATATATCATCAACGTCATGTAGTCGAATTATAATATATATATATATATATATATATATATATAAATATCCCCGAATTCAAGTGCCGAAAATAATCATACATAATATATAAACTTAATTAGGTTTCTACACGGCTATACCCAAATACCACCCTGCATGAGCATTGCGTTTGCTTGATTTCTCCATCTACCAACCTGTCTCTCTCACTTCACCTTTATTTCCAATAATTTATATATATATATATAATATTTTTTTTATAGATAGACTTTACACTATGTTAATTATGTAGCATTTAGTTGGGGTGTACTCTAGCGGTAATAAAATCATCAAGCTCTATCTAATTTTATTTTACTTGAAATATTTTATTTTTTAATAAAATTTTGAGCTGAATAATTTTGATGATGAAATTTTTTTATTTAAAAAAAAATACTGTCAATTATGCACAATCTTACATAATTAATTGTTTTCGAATGGACGTGGGATTCACTTTTAATTGAACCGGCTTTTAGATCTAAATCTTCACTGTGTTGACGCGCATGAACTCTGTAGTAAACTATCTATCTACTTGTCTATTTTTCAAACCTACCAACCTACGTAATTAATTAATTTATATTAAACTTTTCATTTAAATAGTCTGTTAATTGTTGTGTCTCTGAATATATCCCTTAGGATAATCCATTGGCCAAAAACCATTGCATCTTTTTTTCTTTTTTTTTTGGATAAATGAAAACCATTGCCTCTTTCAATAATATATATATATATTAACTTTAACTTGAACTGCCTATATCCTATAGGAAGAATCCATTGGCAAAAAATATATTTTTATTTCAATAATTATCCAAATTCGAATCTTTACTCTTAAATTTAAAAAATAAATAAAATCGAGTCTATATGGATACAGCATATTTTATACTACTGCATGCACGAGCATGAATCAATGTTTAATTAAATAATTTGGTAATTTCCTTTTAAATAATTACGTAACATTTACCGTCCCATCTTCCACTTCTTTGCTTAAATTTTATTTTTTAAAAAGCCTTAATTTGATATTAACTGCAAAGATGAGATATTCATCTGCTCATTCATCAAGATTCTGATAATTTCCTATATCCTTAATATTCTTTATTAATTTATTAATTTATTTTTTCTGAAATAATCAATCTTCTAGGTGTACCTACAAATTGTATATTTATATATATATATATATAGAGAGAGAGAGAGACAGAGAGAGATAAATATGCATTTTAAGATGGAATATATTGTGGCAATAATGCACTAAAAATTCCATCTGAAAATGACTACTAATTCGATATTCTAAGTACACAAATCCAACACACATAGCTTCGCTGCACGCCTGACTCCATATGCCAAATCATACTTTACTAGGTAAGCAAACAAAACCTCTCTTCTATTTTAGTTTCTCCCACGGATATATACATGCAGAACTTAATTGCAGATAATTGATGAGTCAGATCCAAGTTATGAACTTTCTTCTATTTGTGGGAAAGTTGGGATATTTATAACACTTCCATTATTTTTCGATATTCTATCAACTTACTGACTAAGTGACTGTTAATTGCTTTAAAAAAGGAGTACAAATAGCACTTTGCATGTATAAAATATCACTAACCACTTGCACTTGTAAAAACAAAAATATAATACAAAAATTATCAATAAATTAACTAACAATACTGAAAAATAATCTACATATTATTTATAATGTGATTTAAGAATGAAATGTAAAAAAATACTAAGTGGTATTAAAATGTGAATACGTGTGTAATTTAATAACCTATTAAACCATTTATTTATAAGGGAAGACAGAAGTAGAAAATGATACACATAAAATAAATTAAAATTAAAAAAGGTAAAAAGTCAAGCCTTAATGGTCCTACTTTACCCGGATCAATCACTAATCACGTGACATTATGAGCCCTCGGCCTTTTTTTTTTTGGTAATCTTTATCTTTTGGCTTCTGTTACTTTTTTTTTTTTTTTTAATCTCGTCTATTCATTTACCATTTAATTTAATAGTTTAATCTTACTTTTTTGTTTAATGTATTTTTTTGACACGTCACCATTGTTTGTTTGATCGACATTAACCGATAACAAAGCAGTGAGAAAAAAAATTTATCTTAAAAATTTTAAAAATTACCTAAAATAATAAACAGATTTTAAAATATAAAAGTTTACCCAAAAAATTTTAGAAATTTAATAGCCACTCTAAATTTCAAACTCCATCTTCCTATAAATTATAGAACAAACCCAATCAAAAAATAATAATACACAAATTAATTAGTTGTAGATCTACCTACTGTAAATTTCAGACTTTATCTTCCCATAGAGAACAAACCCAATCAAAGAATAATAATTCATAAATTAATTGGTTGTAGATTTTTCTAAAATTTTAGATCTTCATAAAACCTTCATTCATGGCTGATGTTAATATAGGTTTAAGCATCAACCTTAGATTTTTATCAATCTGAAAAATATAAGTTTAATTATTATTATTATTGAGTTTAAGTTAAAAAGAAAAAAAAAATACTTCTTATTAACTGAAGCGGAATGCTTGAAACAATGGAGTACTTTGTTTTTGGAGAGAGGAGCTGGAGACTGAAGAGGGTGCAGGACAAGAGAGAACTGAGAAGCTGGAGAGAGAAAACGTTATACACACAGAAGCGTGTTTTTTTTTTACTGCCTATATCAATTAAAGTGATCATGTGGATATTTACCCAAAAAAAAAGAAAGTGATCATGTGGATAGTGATGTGTTTAAAAAAATAAATTAAATAAAAAATAAGATGATTTGGCATGCACATGAATCATTAGATCTAACTAAATGGACGAGATTAAAAGATAAAAGAAAGACAAAGGGTGATGAGAGGATTTGAATACTAGACATATTATGTCATATACTCTATTAAATTTTAGACATTTATTATTTAATAGAGTTTTTTAATTATTGAATTTTTATTTCCATATGTAAAATTACAGAAATTGCGTTTTTATATGATTGACTTTTATGGTGCAATGATACAAAGTTTTGGGAATATTAATTTTTATATTGTAATGATGCAATTCCGTAGGAATAGCAATATTCATTTTGGGATAAAAATAATAATATTAAATTTGAATATTGGTATGACCCGTTTCATTAATCATAATTGAGTACAAAAAATACGGAGAGAGAGAGAGAGAGACAAGTAATGTTGGGCTATATCTCATATAATTCTGTGTGTTTGTTCGACGAGGGGCCGATAATATGGAGGCAGAAGAAGTAGTGTAGCAGTACTGGTACTAGTCTCATGACCGAATGTAAAAAGACAAAGAGGCCCCTAGGCTACCAGTAGCAGTAAGTATATAAATAATAAAAAAAAGAAAAGCGTCAAAATCACGGGAATCTCGAGGATAAGAAGGGAAGACAAATGAGGCCACGAGTCCCAGGGGAGAGTCACGCAAAGAGATTACTGATTTAAAAAAGGACATGACACGTGTACGGTGGAGTTGGGGATGGTGGTGGGAATTACCCCCGTACACCTCCGTTTGCATATTTTCATTCTGCTTTTGTCGGGATGCCACTGCCAGCCGAGATCTGTAATCCCTCACAAAACGCCATGTGTCTTTCTTTTTTATATTAAAAAACCCCCACTACTAATTATTATTATTATAATAATAAGTATAATTTCTGGGTGCACGCTTCACGTGATGCTGCCACTGTCAAATTCTGAGACTCACACACATTTGTATGTCAATGTGCAGATCCAAATTCATATGAAATAAATTATTTTTATTAATTTCAATGTCATATTTATGATGATGATGGTGGATTTTGATGTGAAATCCACAAAATCCACAGGGGTGGGGACCCGGGGAGGTGGGACATATTGTTTGGTGAAAATTGTAAATTGAATAATTAAATATATGTATATATTAATGGGGCGTAGAGTGGTCAGAGGCACTAATTATGGAGTAACGTGGCGGAAGACAAGTGCCCCTGGAGTAGCCGTAAGCAGACCCAAGGACACATAGCGTTTTTTTTTTGGTCAGAAGGATATATATAGTTGGACCGCCTATTAATTGGGAAAAAAAAAAAAATAAAAATGAATAGAGGTTGGGCGGGCTGTGGTACACGCTACCCTTTGGATTTATTGCAGTAGGCCTGACACCGGAATTTATAAGCAATAATGTGAGTGTTGGGCTACTGGACACAGTGTGCTCAGTTGTTGGTTGGTGGAAGTGAACCAAAGGACTTGGTACTTGTGTGGTGGGAGTTCACCAGTAATTTTGGTTTAAAACTGGGCGTGTGATTGATGGCAACCATATCAATTTATGCCTCTATACTTCTCCTACTCTTGCGCACTCTCTTCTTCACAGTTAGTAAATAAAGTTATTATCATTTAATTTACCACCCAAATTTATTTCTCTCTTATTTTATGTTTTGAAAAAAACACAATACCGGAGACTGGAGATGACTCTGTAAAGCCGTGTGGTTTGGTTCGGAAATTGGAATAATATGCCATAGACTGTCGAAGATCCTTGTGTCACTGTTACTTTCGCCATCACTGCTTAATTTTACTTGCGAATTGTGGAATGGTTTCTGCCAAAGAGGGATATTGTTATTTAAAAAATAATAACAAATGACTTACTTCTTTTGGTGCTTTTTTTTCAAGGGTCGGGAGAATTATATACCGATAGGGAATGTTTCAAATCAATTAAAAAAAATAGTAATAATAAAAAAAGAAACAAGCAGCAAGTATAAAATGGCTAATCAAATGACTAATGACAAGTGATTCCAAGTAATTCATAAATTTACAACAAATACATACAAATACCCAAAATTAATTAAGATGCTTAGATGTAACACCCCACTGCCACACCTTTAATATTACCCCCTCCCCCCCAAAAAAAAGAAACCTTTACTCGTTTTAATTCACTCCTATGCCTGCCATCTATAACATTGGCAAAATAAAAGGAAAATAAAATATTTATATAAAGAAAAATATTTGAGAATTTAGATTCCATCTTTAATATTGACAAAATATTTTATTATTGATAATTTCCTACTTATTTAATTAATTTCTTTTTATATCATCATACGATCAACTTTTAAAATTTTAGTAAAAAAATTAAAATATTTTTTAAGGTATAATTTTTTTTTATATTAATGACATGACATTAATAACAAATATCATATTATTTGAAAATTTAAAATTTTTATAATCTTTCTTATATAAAAATTAAATTTAGCAATTTCCTCCGGAATAAAATCGGGATTCCCACCTATTCGGATTTGCGGGTAACTCAATCTTAATACCAAACAAAACTTATATATATATATATATATATATATTTTTTAAAATAATTTATATATATATGCTTTATTTTAATTAATATTAGAAAAAAAGAAAAGAAGATGCCCTGTCCTTTAATTTGAAATCCTTACACCGCCTCTATACAAATGAGCATTGGGGATGGATCAAGAAAATTTCCGACGGAGAGGTCCGTTGCCATCGGGCATTGAAAACACTAATCTCTCCTTTTTTTAGCTTTTATTGTACGTTTAATGTATTGGTTATTACCTTTTATGAAAAATAAATAAATGTTTTAGTTATTACCAAAAAATAAAAAATAAAAATTTACATATATGTAATATTTAAAAAAAAAAAAAAAGAAATTAAAAATCTGCACCGCCATTGGAACTCAAGGGGTTCGCAAACATGATCGTCACCGTAGTTGTACAACATCCAATAAAAGCATCCCACGTAGTCGTAAGAAATTGAAGCCCTAAAGAAAATCTCACACAGGGAGTGACAGCCACCAACCCATAGAAACCCGAATCAAACAGCCCCGTCGTAACATAAACAATAACCGCAGTGAAAGTGGAAGCTGGTACTAACCTAACCATGGTTATGTAGAGAACCTAATATAACCACGCCCGGGTTTAAAAGGTCCCCAGCTCCAACTTCAACCTCAACCCCAACCCCAACCCCCACGCCCACACCTCTTCTTCAACCTCACTCAACTCGTGCAGTAAACATTTATGTAAACAAAATCCAACCAAGCTCTGGTTTTGCTTCTGTAAACCAACTCCATTAACCTCAACCCTTTTATTGACCGAGAAAAAAAGAAAAGAAAAAAAGAGCAGCAAAAATATGATGCTTGGCGAACCCCATCGCCCCAATCCAACCGTCCATGTACCTCCTTGGCTACCCCTCGACGATCCTACGGCCGACGTCTACTCACCATTCCCCTTGAGTGGTGTTTCCGTTAACTCTGACGCCGTCAATGTAAACGGCGGAGACTACTCTCCGTACAATCTCCAGGAAGCCCTGACGGCCCTCCAACGCTATCTCCCTTCCAACGACACCGACCTCGATTCCGATTCTGACATTTCTGGCCGCGATTCTTCGGATGCTCCGGTCGATGCCTACTCCTGCGACCACTTCAGGATGTACGAGTTCAAGGTGAGGAGGTGCGCGCGTGGTCGGTCGCATGACTGGACCGAGTGTCCGTACGCACACCCAGGTGAGAAGGCCCGTCGTCGGGACCCCAGGAAGTACCACTATTCTGGCACGGCCTGTCCTGATTTCAGAAAGGGTCATTGCAAGAAGGGCGAAACTTGCGAATTTGCTCATGGTGTTTTTGAGTGCTGGCTACACCCAGCTCGCTATCGCACCCAGCCATGCAAGGACGGCACTAGTTGTAGGAGGAGGGTCTGTTTCTTCGCTCACACGCCTGACCAGCTCAGGGTCTTGCCTCAGCAGCAGCACATCGATGGTTCATCTCTTAACTCTACTTGCTCTTCCTCTGGGAAGATGACGACGCTGCCTTTTTTGTCCTCTCCATCTTCGATTTCTCCCCCAGCTACTCCTCCTGCTGAATCGCCGCCGATGTCTCCGTTGACCCAGTCGCTGAGTCGGTCTCTGGGCTCCAACTCTATCAACGATATGGTGGTTTCCTTGAGGAATCTGCAACTTGGCAAGGTGAAGTCTTTACCTTCCTCCTGGAATGCTCAAGTGGGTTCTCCAGGTTTTGGGTCTCCTAGAGGCTCTCTTCTTCGTCCTGGTTTCCGTAGTCTGCCTACGACCCCAACCCAAGCCCCGACTCGTACCGGAATAGGGTATAATGATTTCTGGGATGTTGGTTGTGAAGAAGAGCCAGCGATGGAGAGGGTGGAGTCTGGGAGGGATTTGCGTGCAAAAATGTTCGAGAGACTGAGCAAAGAGAACTCTCTGGAACGGGTAGAAACAGGTCCATCGTCCAGTGCTCCGGATGTTGGATGGGTATCGGAACTGCTCAAGTGAAAAAAGTTGAGCTTAGAGGCGGCGTCGTTCGTGTTTTTGAAGAATTAAGTTAATGATTCTATTTTGGCTTACTCTCTCTGTTGATGTGGATAGTATCTGAAACAGAGAAGAGATGATCCACTGGATTGGAATTTGATTTTTTGGAAGCAAAGCAAGCTGAAGATTGTTGTGAATACTTTCATCAACCAAAAAAGTTATATGTCTACTATCTCTTTTACGTGGGGAGTTTTCTGATTAAGTTGAGAAGACAATTAGATTGATGAGGAGCCTTTTGTTTTGTTTTTTTTTTTTTTTTTTGGTATATATAAGTTTAAGCAGACAATGGATGATTCCCTTGGGGTTATATGTTTAATTATTGTGTATCCCGCTTACTAATATATGTTAGATTGTATAAATTGATTCCCCTGTAAGTATGTGCCGCAATTACTACTAATATAATGTATCAAACATTTTATTGTCTTTCTGGAATTTGATTTCTGAAGTTTGTGAATTTCAGTGATAATTGTTTTTAAAAATTATTTCTGATAAGATATCGTGGTCCTGGGCAGAGTGGTTGAGTAATTAATTTCTTAATTGAATGGTTAGCTTGGTTTGGGCGGTGGTGATGGAGGAGGGAGGGCGTGTGTATGTTATGTGATGTGTTGTGTTGTGCTGAGTTGTGTGTGTGGATAAGATGTTTATCAATAAGTCAAAACTGATAAAAGAGATGTTTGTAAATAGAGGGACAGAGGGAGGATTAGGTTGAGGGTCGGGTCACTGTTCTTGGGGGGCAGATGGTCTTGGGGGGATAGGGACGACTTGACCAATTCATTTCCTCTCATTCTCATTGAAAAAGTCTGTGCAGAAATTAGAGAGTGGTCTAATTTAAAGCGCTTGTAGTCTTCCATTAATTCCAGAGTTTGGATTGGTGGTCAAGAATCAAAGATTAGAAAATATGGAGGGAGGGGGAATGATATATACTTAGTAGTAAGTAGGTTAAGCTGGGAATGTGGTTTAAGCCAGCACGCAACTTGTTTAAGGTGTGTACTGCCACTTATAAGGTAAATAATAGTACCTAGTAAATATAATTTGGGTGCATTATTATGTGGGATGTTGGATGCATCTCATTGTCAAAAACTGTGATGTATATTATGACTTTGGCTTTGATAGTGTGTGGATTTGGACAAATGATAATTACTACTAGTTCAATGATAATGATTTCACTTTAATAAATATATATATATATATTACCAGTCCAATTCTAGTGCGGTTAGTTGGATGAGCATCCATCAAGCAACAATGACACCCCTCAATTGTGTTTAATTTTTTTTTTTTTGAGCAACCTCAATTGTGTTTAATTTACTAATACAAATATTAACAAAGGGCTTGGGGAGTAATCTAATTACTAAAGTCCAATATGGGGATGAAAAAAAGTAGTAAAATCAAATGAATGGGTGATTTTGTAGTGTGATTTCCCAACACCACTTTTGGTGCTGCTGCGCCAGGTCTCCATCATTAATTCGCACACGGTACTAGTTTAGTTGTCTATCATCCTGTCACTGCGAAGAAAAGAACTTTGGTATTTTCAGAGTATGTATTTTTATATGTATTTTTATATCGTTGAAACGGTATTATATAATATTTTATAAATATTTATATTTATATGGTATTATTTTAAAGGTCTAGAAGTATGTATCCGGGAGTACTAGAGTTTTTTTCTACTATGAAATGCAATAATTCAAATTAAGCCACATTTCTATGTATTTTCAATTTATCGAAAAAGAAAGAAAAAGAAATCAGCAAAATTTTGTATAATACGCACATGATGAAACCCCAAAAAGCGTAAAAGGGCCTACAAAAATACTCTCTACTCAGCTAAGGACGCTTACTAACTCACTCGCCAGGCTTAAGTCCAAACACAACAAAGTGGGTTGGTCATGAACGTGCGTGCAGTAGCGGAAATGGGTCAATATGGACTGCTTGTTTCATTTTTTTTTAAAAAAACGGAAAATGGGCCGAATAGATAATGTGGTGGTTTAATATTAATTATTTCGGAGTCTGCTTTGGATTAAGCCATTCAAAATCCATGTCCATGTCCATGCTCATGCTCATCCCTTACTTTATAGTTGTTGATGATGAATGATCTGCATTGGTTCATCTCTGTATTACCTAGTTTCTTCAACAACTTCCAAGATAAGCTACACTGCATTGCAAAACCCATTTATTAAATATATGGGGAAAAACTTCTTTTGACTGCATCTCTTCTGGTACATTGACGACACATGGGGATGTATGGTACCAACTTATATAACTACTGTTTTAAACAAATATATATATATATATATATATATACAAATTAAGATCATACTACCACATAAAAACTACTGGAATAGCATATGCTATGTGTGTGTGTATATATATATCCGGTGACCATTTAAATTAAAGCATGCAAAATGTGCATATATATACTTAATTAGAAGATGGATGAGAAGAAGTAAAAGGGTAACTTGCTATTTGAGACTAAAAAATTACAAATATCAAAAGGGTCTTAATTCCTATAAGAATCATGGATATTGATAACTCCACTGAACGAAAAAAAAAAAAGAAGAAAAAGAAGCAAAGGGTTAAAGTTGAAAGCGCGTCAAAGTACATCCAGCCAATATATTGGCATTTGCAATTGTATATTATACATGTGTACGTAGTACGCCATTTCCAGCTGACACCAAAAGCACGAAATCTGCGTGCTTCCTCAATACACTCATATTGACTGGTCCTCTCTCTTTCTTTGTCCCAAGTCACAACCCCGTATATGTATATTTTAAATACATAGTCAGACGGAGTGAAGCGACATATTGTGCCCCCCATTACTTCTCTTTAATCTGCTTCAAGAGTGTCTATCTCATCTCTCTCCCCCTATATATATATATAGTACAGTACTTAATAGTAATTTGTAATTAATAATTAATTGGGCAACCATGGGAAGAGCTCCATGCTGCGACAAAGCTAAGGTGAAGAGAGGAGCATGGTCTCCTGAAGAAGACGCCATCCTCATCACCTATCTTCAGAAACACGGCACCGGTGGCAACTGGATTTCTCTTCCCTGGAAAGCAGGTTTCTAATTGCTTTCTCACTTATTTTTTCGTCATTTCATTAATTAGTGATAGTTAATTGATATCCCGAGCTACTAGCTAGGCCTTAAGCGTTGTGGCAAGAGTTGTCGTCTGAGATGGCTCAATTATTTGAGGCCTGACATCAAGCATGGAGGTTTTACTGAGGAGGAAGACAACATCATTTACAACCTCTACTCTACCATTGGAAGCAGGCAATTTTTATTACTTATTAATTATATCTCTCTTCTATAAGCTAACATTATGTATAAATACATATACTAGCTATAGCCTAGCTAACATTAATTAATTTCGACTTAAATCATATAGGTGGTCTTTTATAGCCTCCCAACTGCCTGGAAGGACAGACAATGACGTGAAGAATTACTGGAACACCAAGTTGAAGAAAAAACTAGTTTGGGGTTCGCCTCCCAATATTATTAAGTCTACTAATACACACCATGATCATGTGTTCATGAACTTGGCACAGTTTTCTTCTTCATCAGCTTCTTTAATTCCGGAAATTGAAATCTCTAATATCAATATTCAGGACCATTATTATGGGAACAACTCGACGGCAACGACTCAGACTCAATTTGCTTCTTCAGATCATGATGACAAGGCAATTAGCAAGACTAGTACTACTTTGAGCAATATTTCATCATCCATATCTCAACCAGTTTCAACCAATATTTCATCACCCATATCTCAACAAGTTTCAAGTCTATCAACTTCATCATCTACCAATAGTCAGGGTTTGGAGTTGGAGATCAACAATTTAGGGTCATGCATCTGGCTGTACGGCACTGGATCAACGCCTAGTGTGATTAATAATGAAGATGGAATTGATAATCTGGGGGAGTACTACTCGGGATTTGATTATTCATCCATTACTACTCATCACCATCATCATCATCTTCTCCCCAATGGCTTTGGCTTTGGTTTTTAAATTATTAGGTATATCATATATTTTATGTCTCTTCTACTTATCTACTTCTACTTAACTTGCCTGCAGGCTGCAACTGACATTATTATTAATAAATACATATATGTATCCTTCAAAATGTCCACGAACTAATTTTTAACTCTACTACTGATTCAAATTAAAAGAAAGAAATGCAAGTGAAATTAATTGATGGGATTAATAAGTTTGAGAGAGGGAGAGGAAGGTCGTCTTTATCTAAATTAATTAGTTTGTTTAATTTGGTGGAAGTATATAATTATGTTGATGTATGTGTGATCGGGATCATGATATAGTCAGCAAATTAATGTTTGTACGCGTCCAAGTCTGACTGGTCAGTGGTCACGGAAATTGCATTGCCAGCCAATTCAAAGATGAACAAAACGTATCCATTATATCTGAAAACAGGTACTACTAACTATACTACCATCTCTCTCTTTCTTTGTCTCTGTCTTTGCGTGTTCCTTTTTTCTTTTCTTTTTTAAGCTCATGAATGCCACCTTGTTTTCAAACATACATACCTACATAACCAAATTATATATTTATATATATATATATATATATATATATGTGATACACCTTGGTACTATATATAATTAATATATAATCCACATATTGTAAATGAAGCGGCGATTTCTTTGCTTCCAAAATACATATCTCCTGACAAGAGTACAACAACGCCCTTTGAATGACAAGTGAAGTGACAACCATTATTTGTGTTATGCAATAATCTTTTAATTTGTGCATTATTTTGCAGCCTCCTTAATTCCAGGTGTATATAAATATGTTCTGCTTAAAAGATACGACAGAGAAGTAACTATTAGATGAAAAATTAGTGCAAGTTCTACTTGTATATACAAGTGGCGAAATTAATCTAAGCAAAACAAGCACACCTTATTTGTCAAATTAATTAATATAGTTAAAAGAAACACCTCATTAATTAAATAATTAACATATAATATAAAAGACCTTCTGAAAGAAGTGTATATTAATTAATTAAGAGCATGCATATGATAAGGACGATCGATGAGCAAACTGTTTAATAATTCTACAAATTCAATATCCTCCTGTTTGAATATTGGTCTGGCGGCGTACCCTCTCTATAGTCTCACCAACGCCAATGCCAATACCAATACCACTTTCACTATTATATATATATATATATATATGTATATGTATATGATTAGTAACTAATAACCACCACTCTTCCAAATTAATATTTAGTTCTGGGGTCTAATCATGCATACTGTACCCACAACAATATTAATGTTAAATTTGTTTTTTGTTTTTAATTAATTAACAAGTAGAATAGTCAATTAGAAAGAAAGTTGAAAGAGTGATCAAAAGTCTAGTGTATGGGGGGAAATTTGTAAGTAGAATGTTGGCGTGCTTGAATATTACAGTGCCAATGAAATACAATGAGAGATTCGTCTTTGCATACATACATGAAGGCGCGCAATGATCAGTCAAACAAATTAAATGGGCCCAAGGACCTCCAACTTATAAATTCAATCCTCCAATCCTTGATTTCTAAGACAGTACAATTAATTAATCAATTATAGCGAATCCTTAAACATTAGTCCATGCAGCTTTAACATTCTCATCCATTGAAATACACAAAAAGGATCAACAGCCAGTGATTATCCTTCTAAATTAAGACCATGCGCTTGCATACATTTCCATTTTCATTCTCTACTTTCATCATATGAGTTCTAGTGCACATCATTTCATGATTAAATAAACTACCGTGGGCTTTACGTGCCAGCAACATATTAGAATCACCAACCTATTAGGGTGCATGGGACATTCATTGACAACCATATCCATATATGAAATTAATAAAGCTAGCCTTCGAAATTCAGACTTCAGACTTGACTAGTAGTGTACACAAAATAATTTTTTCCGTACTAGAATCTTTCAATTTTCACTATACACACAGAAGGAACAAGTAAGAAGAAACTAAACCAAGTACATGAACATGATGTATCTATAAACATGAATGTTGATTTTAGCAGTTGATCATGCAAATTAATGTGATGCACTATCTTGGAAATGGGGCAGTCATGGATTCAGCATTGATAGAATCGGCATTGGAGGTGGAATACACATCGTGAGGAATGTCAGAAGAAGAAGCATACGATGAAGTTATCATGTACATCTCCTCTGTAGTTGTTGTTGTTGTTGACCATGGCGGTGGTGGACGAGTAGTAGATGAAACCATTAATATTATATCCAAAGACTGTTTGAGCTCTGCCACTACATGATCCATTGTAGGCCTTTGATCTGAGGTGGAAGTTGTGCATGCCATTGCTACTTGTAAAGCTTTCAAAACAGATTTCACTTCAAAGTGATATTCATGATGATCATCTGCAGCGGCTAATTGCAACCTTGGATCAACAATTCTCCTTATATCTCCTCGTTGGAGCTCATGAACCAACCAATGTATTATGTGCATTCGTTCTTCGCTTTGAATCACTGCAGTTTGGCCTGTGATTAGCTCTAATAGAACCACCCCAAAACTATAAACATCACTTTTCTCGTTCAACATGTGAGAATTGTAGTACCTGGATGAACATGCCGGAGTTATTATATATAGCATATGCAAGCATGGGTATGATAACGAAAATTAAGGGTTGGTGATCATAAAGAAAAAGATTAATGTAACATTAATAATAATAATAAATTACTTACTGTGGATCAAGATACCCTGCTGTGCCCATAACTGAGGTTTCCATTAATACAGGAGTAGTACCAGTGTGAGCACTGTCATGGTCACTTGGAAAAACTTTAGATAGACCAAAATCTGCTATTTTAGCATCCAAGTTTTTGGTTAACAGTATGTTGGCTGTTTTCACATCTCTATGTACTATGGGTGGCTTGCATCCATGATGCAGGTACTCTAGCCCTGCGATGTTAATTAATAAATGTTATAATTGATGATATGTTATGCAAATGTGAATTAATTGAGCACAGATCGATCTTGATTTAAACATCGATTGATGCAGGGCTAGGCTAGCTTAATTAGCAATATTTAGGAGGCAAAACTTAGAAAATAAGTTATCAAGTAGAGAGTATTTGGTAACCTTGTGCAGCATCGATTGCTATGCGAAGCCTTGTTTCCCAATTCAAATGCAAACTTGTATCTGCAAATCATCAACCATAAAAGTCACCTTAATCAATATCATGTATGATATAATGTAGAGTCCTGTGCGTGTGTACATGACAATATTTATTAATCAAGAAAGTAATGTAAGGTGTCATTATATAAGTATTTAGTTAGAAATTAATACCTGAAAGATAGTCTTTAAGGTTGCCATTAGGCATGTACTCATAGATAAGCGCCAAGTGATCAGCATCATCACAGTACCCCACAAATGATGCCAAGTTTCTATGATGAACTCTCATCAGCAGCTCAGCCTGAACATAGTGATTAATCGAGCTTAATTAATTCCGACATTTTACATAAATTATATTTAGAAAAGAATATTAAATAACCTCGGTTTTGAATTCCTTAGGCCCTTGAGACGATGATGGAGAAAGCATTTTGACAGCAACTTGGTTGCCATCCTTCAAGTAGCCATGGTAAACAGTTCCAAATCCCCCTTTTCCAATCACCCTTTGGAAGTAGTTTGTAATCTCTAAAACCTCACTATGGCTGTACTGCAACTTCCTTAATGCTACAGTTTTATTTCCTGTTTTCTTGTAGATTTCTGCCTCTGTATGTATTTTCAAGTAGACATACACATATGGACATTATTATTAAATTTAATAACTCGTATCTAAGCTACCTTTACCTCAAAATAATTAAATTCTTCAATATTAACCAACTAAATAACCTACTTGATTTTCTCTTTCTTCTCATTTTCCATACTATAAGCACTACTACTGTAAGAACCACCACTGCCAATGACATTAGTGATGCTACTATCGGAACTGCAATATTCTTCTTTCTTTTACATGAGCTTGAGCCACACAGATTCCGACCATCCACACTGAAATGACAATGAACTAATCACACATGTATGTAGACTGCAGTATTTATTTGACATCTCGTTTGAGATGGCAAGGCATACCTCAAAGTAAGTAATCCAGCCTCCGATCTTTTGAGAAGAGCACTAGGAACTGAGCCAGACAATTGATTGCCTTTCAAATTCCTATACACGGCTAAAATATTTGTTTAATTACAAGTAACATCATAGTTACATCACCAGATTGTAATAGTGAAGGACTTACATGAATTTCAGAGATTTTAGATCCTCCAGAAACCCAGGAACCGATCCAGTCAAGTTGTTGTTGGACAGATCCCTAAAACAAGAGTTTTTGTTTACTAAGAGATGGATGTGGAAAACTATAATTATAATGAAGGACATATATTAACTTACAGAGACTCCAGTAATGAGAGATTGGCAATGGAAGCAGCTATTGTCCCACTCAAATTGCTCGAGGTCAAGTTCCTATATATATATATATATAAATATATATTACAAATTCAAATTGGTTATAAGAATGAGCAGAGGCATAGAATTAATTAGCTATAGAAAACAGATTGGAGGAGTAACTAGGAGGAGTCACTCACAGAGAAACAATTCGAGGAAATGAAGCATTACTAGTATTGTTACTGTAACTGCATTTTAAACCTTGCCATGATAAATGCTTTGGCCCACAGGGATCACCACCCCAGTTTTTGTTGATTTGATATGTTGTTTTGACATCCATAATAGCATCAACTGTGTATATATGCATAAAGAATAAAGTAACCAAATTACACACACACACACATATATATACTTGTTCTTTTTGCCGTGCTATATTTATATATAATATGCACACTTACCATCTTGAGTATAGGTAGGTAATTGATCCATATGTTTGAGCATGTAAATCTCAAGAGCATTGAGGATGGGTGGATGTGTAGAATCCTCTGTTTTATAAATAGAAACCCGGTGATGTTTCCCAACCAGGGCTCTCGAGTTTGACAGTACCGTGGCATACAAGTAACGAGGACTAAAGGGTCCAAACAATGGATTGCCGTTCCAAGATACATTAAACTTTCTGGATTCGTTTCTCCCAAGTCGCTCTAGTTCAGCAAAGTGCATGTAAATGTAAAATTCATCATCATCAGAATTCCTACTACTAGTCCAGTTCAACTCCAAAGTAGTAGCATTATTGATATTCCGGGGCTTTGCTGCAGTCCTAATAACTTGATAAGGCAATCTGTACCCATTTTCCAAGTTATTAATTGGCTGAGAAGTGATGAGGGTATCCCAAGCAGGGGAAATCATATCGTAGGAGGACCAAGTGCGATCATAAATATCATCTTCATATCGAATACTAGTACTTGTGACGTTGTTGCTCTGCCCAATATCCAATCTTTGAAAGAGTAGTAATGAATATGAATAGGAAGGTAAAGTGGTAGCGGCAGCATTATCATATATTGAGGAGGTGAGAGGTCTGAGCTCCAATGCTGAAATGAAAGGAGTCCCCAAGCCTTTGTTGATAAGACAAACGTGTATGGTGTTGGTGCTCGATGAGATTGGCCAGCTGGTGATGATCTCGGTTGTGACAATGTGCGAAGCACTTTGAAATTTGATGGTGGTCCAAAGATTGACTCCGAGATAGAGATCGAACTGGGGTAGGTGGTATAGACCATCGTAGTTTCCATATAAGAAGGAAGCTCTGATCAAATTCAACCCAGAAGAAGGTTTGAAGGAGTAACAGTTGACGATTCCATGAGGAAAACTCCTGAGGTCAGAAAGAGGAAATGATAGGTTTGGATTGATTGGATATGCATATTCAGATGAGATGTTCCTGATTATTCCAATTCCACTCTCTATATAACCTTCCTCTGATACATAACTTATTCCTGTATCCGTGTCTTGGTACTGAAAATTTGGAGGAGACCCACAGTCGATGCTTACGAATCCTATACGTTTAATTCATTCATTCATTCATTGTTAGTAATCAACCTTTTTTCAACTAACTAATTACTCCAACAACATCTCCTTTTCCTTGGATTAAATTCCAATCATTTTTATGTTACAATTTCAATCTCTTTTAGCTATGACAAGGTAAAAAAGCACATAATAATTAATGCAAATGCAAATGCAAACCTGTCTGGCGCTGCCCATGACCTAAAGTTGCAGCAGAAGCCACCAAAAGGAGGAGGAAGCCGATTCTCATTTCTCTCTCGTACTCTGAGATTCTGATATGTCAAACTGCAACAGGAAGTAACAACCATTGGGACATCAAATACTTTCTCTCAGCACATTGGACCAAGCTGGCCAAATGATTTAGGTAGGTGGCTATGGCCGCCCATGGGTTATCTTTAAACCCAGCCACAACAAAGTCAAACTTACCAACCCAGCTGGAAATTGTTTATAACTTTATATTTTTATAAATATGACCATTTGATCCCTGCAATAATGTATGATAAAGGTTTGTGTTCACATTTCATATCATATCAAGCAAAGCGACGACATTGGATATTCAACCTGCCAATCGGACATGTTCAACTTTCCCTTCTAATAAAAAAAATAAGACATGTTAAGCTAGTGTCCCATGTGACTGCTGTAGTATGA
Source organism: Rhamnella rubrinervis (assembly GCA_007844105.2). NCBI lineage: Eukaryota > Viridiplantae > Streptophyta > Magnoliopsida > Rosales > Rhamnaceae > Rhamnella > Rhamnella rubrinervis. The sequence goes on from CM017578.2 coordinate 9,333,666, forward strand.
ATATGAAGTGACAAACTACTCCATCTCACTAGTTCCTAATTCTTTGGGCCACCTGAGAATTTCAAACATACGGAGCCTATTTCAGTAATTTTGCCATCAATTATTTTGCTCGATTTATTTATATATCCCGTTCCCGCCAATTATACACAAAACGACGCGAACCCTTGTTCCCAAATCCAATTGGAGGCCAGAGGCTTCTTCCACGCTAATCATTTCCGAGCTCTACTAAATCTGCACTTCCTCCACGGCCGAAAATGGTAGATTCTGACAGATTTAATCTTGCCTTTTTTTTAGCTTGGATCTGTGCTCTGATTACTGAGAAACCGCAGCGCAATGTGAAATTTACACTATGGCATTTTGGGTCTTCGATTTTCTTCTTCTTAATATTCTGAATAATGATTTCCATGTGTGTTGGATGCTGAGATTTGTTATAATCCGTAAGTTTTATTTGGCTTTTATCGTTTTAATTATGAGGTTTCTTTTTATTTGCGTTATAGTCGAAGAAGAGAGGTCTTTCGCTGGACGAGAAGCGCGAGAAGATGCTTCAAATATTTTACGATTCTCAGGAATTTTTCCTTGTGAGTGTTGTTCCTCTAAATTACTAGGCATTTCTAGATATATACATGTATTTGAGTAGCTTGCAGTGTCTGAAAGTAAATGGGTTGCGTTGTTTCATTATATATTTTTTCCATTTTGAAAATTTTATAAAGAATCTTCTTTTTGTAATTGGAGCATTGCATTGATAAATTTCAGCTTAAGGAACTTGAGAAATTAGGGCCAAGGAAAGGTGTGATTACCCAGTCCGTGAAAGATGTCGTCCAAAGTCTGGTGGATGATGATCTTGTTTCAAAAGACAAAATAGGAACTTCTGTGAGTGGATATTTTGTGGTTGTACACTTATTTCCTTCTCATTGCCCGACCTATATTTCTATATTTGGCAATTATCTTTGAATTTAATACTACTCATGGATTTTGAAATTCAGGTCTACTTCTGGAGTCTTCCGAGCTGCGCCGGAAATCAGGTGGAGTTTTAATGCTTTTATAACTTATATACTTATTTCCATTTTACTTGTACCAACATAGACACATCTTCTTATCACTAAGCAGCTGAGGAATGTGCATCGCAAACTAGAATCTGATCTTCAAAGCGGCAAAAAGCGGCTTGCACAACTTGTTGACCAGTGTGACACCCTAAAGAAGGGCCGAGAGGCATCTGTGAGTGTATTTTAAGACCATCTCTTACCAGGATTTGAATTAGATTCTGCTTTATGAGGATGATCTATTGGGTTCTTCTATCCATGCATACATTTATGCATCTTACCCTCAGCCTTTTCCCAGGTTTTTCGAGAGGAAGCTTTAGCTGAGTTAAAATCCATTGAGCTAAAGTATACTGAGCTAAAGGTTAGAAATATGCTGCATACCTCTTTTAACGCATCAAACATTATCAGAAACTTATTCAAGCTTTTAACTGTATTGCATGGTCATCTTTAGCATGAAATGGAGCAGTATGCAGAAAATGATCCAGCTGCCTTTGAAGCAATGAGTTAAGGATTGCTTTTGACTATTCAACTATTTTATATTGTCATCCACTTAAACTTAAAATTTACATTACCTTCTTGATGCTTGATAACTTCTTAGTGATGGTATACTTATCACATGATCATTCTGTTAGCAGAGAAAGCAATTGAAGTTGCCCATTCAGCAGCTAATAGATGGACAGGTTTTCCTCTCGCTTATATATTTGCTCCATCAGTTTCAATGTAATTTTTTTAGGTCTTTTCTGGTGGTGCAGAGTGGGTGTAATTCCACACAATGTTGACACCATTCTGTTGTATTTGATTGTTATTAAAATTAAGGGCTAAAACTGTGCAGACAACATTTTCACACTTCGTCAGTGGTGTTCAAACAATTTCCCCGAGGCCAGAGAGCAGCTTGAAAACATGTACAAGGAGGTATGCTACTTGACTGCTTGTTTACTTTCTGTTTGATTTCTATACGATAACATTTAGTTAAATCTTTGAAACTCACGACTGGAAATTCTATGTTTTTGGAGCCAAAACTCCCACGTCGGTTCTGTGATGGTGTCAAAACATGCGTGTAAGACGTTTGTAAGAATAAAAGCATATGAAGAAAAGTAAACAAAAATAATTTCTGATATGTTTTTGGCTAAATCCTTGGACTGAATTAAGGGTATCAAAATTCTTCTGAGCTTGTCATGTTGAGGTCCTGCATCCTTAATAGCAGTGGCATATGAAAACTTGTAATGCCACTGCCACTGCGACCTAGTTTCCCAAGTATCTCTCGTAGCTCTGATATGAGATTGTGCTTCCAAATGCAGGTAGGAATAACAGATGACTTTGACTACGTGTCGTCGTCTTCAGTTCCACTATGCTCAATGGGAGATTAGAGTTTTGCAGATGAAATGATATAAGCATCAACCACAACTACTGTTCATATGAAGATCTAGTAACGCCACCATACAAGAACACTGATGTCTTGATTAAAATTTAAGTAATAATAGTTGTTACACGGGTATTTGGTGTGGTGTATGAATTGAGTAATAATGATTGCTGCACTAAATCGTAGAATAGGGGCACAAAATTAGACAGAAATCATTATCTTAGGTATGCTTGCAACATGTTTTGTTTTGTTATAGTCTATAACAACGAGCAACCGGGAACCCTCGTATTAATGATGGAGCCGTTCTCAGCCAAAAAAAATAACGTGACCGTACGAAGCAGGTATGACCTGGGGCGATCAAATGGTCATCGTCGATAAATGTGACGGGGCCCAAATCAATTTGCGCTTGCAAGTTTCTCTCTTGATTACCATTTTTCCCGATGGCCGTACAAAAATTATCTTAAATTGTTTCTCTTCAAACACCTAATAAAATTCTATTTAATATTCAAATATTTTTGGATTTCCAACAACAATAAAAGATTATCCTTTTTTCATAATTTAGCCAAGCCAGCAATAAGTACGACGAACTCCATGATAACACCACATTATTACGTAGATAATAAAACATCATTCAATAAGATGTAATAGAGGCCTCACAGAACATTGATAATAACGTTCCAAAAAAAAAAAAAGCATTTTTTTCTCTAAAGAGAGGGAATGAAAACAAACTCATTGTAATGCTCCAGACAAGTCTCAAAAGATTAAGTTTAAATTTATGCCACCTTTTTATACACATAATATGTTTTTAACGATGAAACCACACAGATATCTGGATGAGTAAAGTAGCAGCTATCTCCATTATACAGATTAGGGCCAATTCTTTACAAAGCCTCTTTCCATTCTGCTACAACAATACCTGCAAAATGAATTGAAGCCACACGTAAGAGAGAATTTTGTCAAGAGAAATTTATTAAGTTTAACTTTTCAGGATTGTCATTCCACACCAGACTTTGTATACAGGAACACATATAAAATAAATAAATAAATAGTAAATTAACCAATTGAGCCTTCTAATCATTTCACAGATGAAATGTATATTTATCATATTACAACTGACCAATGATCCTGCTTAGAGTGCCATCTCAGCCTGCAATGCAGCAAGTTCATCTTCTTCTTCAGTTTGCTGCTTCTGCTTCTGAGGAATGGGACGAGATGGTTGCCGGCCAGCTGGGACCTGCACTGGTGCTGCAGGAGCTGTTGTTGCAGGTTGAAGAAGCTGTTCTTCCAATTCAGCGCCTTCCAGTTCCTCAAGTTCAGCTTCCAATTCATCCTGCAATGACAAAAATGCCTAGACTTCTTAATACTCAATTCAATCACATACAAACAAATTGTTAAAAGAGTATATCCATTCTGAAACCAAAAGAAAGGCTAAGGAAAAAAAAAATTCAATATGAATACGAACATCGTCAAAATCAGCTGCTGCGCCAATTGGAGCTGACAAAGCTTCCTGTATCTGTTTCATGTTCTCCGTCTGCTCATTAATTTCATCCATTGTCTTGTCCACATCGTCAATATTCCTGTATGATCAATATCTCTTATATAACTAAAAAACAAGTCCTTTTAAGTACAGAAAGATTCCAAATAAAAATTAACTGTTACATACGTTGCTTTCTGCATTGCCTTCATTGCAGACGCTCCAGTTCTCAAAGCATCAACAGTTTCTGTTGTAGCTTTTGCACCTTCTAGCATTATCATCTGGCAACAATATGCATGTGATAAATCAATAATAGCATCATCCATGCGTTTTACAATGTACAATAACAAGTTGGAAGCAGTCTTCACAACTACAGAAACCATTAATATATCATTCTAAGATCACCTGATCGTGTATACGCAACTGGAAATTCCCAAGTTGCTCTATTTGCTGTTCATATAGCCTCTTCCTCTTTAAACATTGTATAGCCGCTGCAAAAGCAGCATTTGTCAGCAACCAACTATAACAACTAGAAAATTGAAAATCATGCCCAAACATCTTTGCTTTTATATCCAAAGTCAAATATTAGATGACATACTGACAGGAAGGAAACACGCATGAATCACCATCACAGATTAAAAACCATAGGCACTATAATAGAAAGTCCTGCACTACTTTACTTGAGTTAACAAATACAGCTGGTGGTGAAAACAGTAGAAAATTAAAAAACCACCGCTAAAGTAACATGGAGAGTAGAAAAATAGGATCCAGAAATACCTGAAGGAGCATTTTGAACCAAGACCAGCTAGGAAATTGATATCAAACAAGAACTTTAAGCTAAATAGAATTTAATTACAGTAACAAGTACACAACAACTATCCATTTGTCTACATAACCTTGGTCTAAGTGAACCCGTAACACAAAATAGATAAAACATTCAAAAGCTAAAAGTATATGTGTTCATAAATCAATAGGCTTCGCAATCATACATTTTTTATTCTTGTTTCTGGTGTGCTCCTTGGCCTTTTCAACTTCTGCAGTAGCCTTTTTTTGTAGAACTTTCTCCTTTTTCTCCAGCAACTCAAGTGTCTGTACAACTCAAAACACAAGGGTTGGATTCCGAAGAAGGAACAAAATAACAAACAACAGCTTGCATCAATGTAAAAACTAGTGCACGCTAAAATATCAACCTGTTGTACATTAGCATATGAGGCCTGGTATTGAATTCTATCAAATGCAATAGTAATCAAAGAAACAAACAGTAAACAGTCACAGCATTCTCTGTTATTAGTTTGGCCAATGTACCATAACAACACATAACAATAGATCTCTCAACTGAAGTCAACTACTTTCCTACTGATTTGAAATAAAGTGTAAAATTGGTGGGAAGAATCAGTTAAATCATCTACTATAAGGTCCAGTAAAATCAATTATGATTTTTTAAAAGAACTGAAGAACAAGGAAAAAAAAAAACTTAAGAGTTAGCAGAATTATCCGAGCATTACTCATCCACGATAGTATCAGCCCGTGATTCAATTATCGTGCAACCCCTTAAACTATTCAAAACTCTACTAAAATCTATCAATACTAAGTAGAAATAGTAAGCATATTATATAACCCAATGAAAGCATATTAAAAACAAAAAATTATAAGCAAAACCCGAGTCAAAAAATAAACATTTACCTAATTCCAAGAAAGTATCCAGTTAATAATAATAATAATGATAATAATAATAATAATAATAAATAACAAGAAAATAAAAGAATATTGGCAAGCATACCTCGTTTAATTTGTCTAAGGAGGCTAGGGCATTGGTTTCCTGTTTAGGTTTCCCAAACATCCGAGTAAACATGGTTGATTATCTTTGAGTGGTCGAACCTCCAAAATCTTTCTGCAAAACAAAGACTTAGATAATGAAAAACCAGAATCGAGAATCGATCCGCAAGTTAACAATCGAAAATATTCCACAGAGAGAACGATACAAAATAATTGGAGCGTAATATACAGGAAATATACTGTACCTAGAAATTGAATAAGAGATAGAGATCGGATTCGAATAATTAGGGTTTTGGAGGAGAAAAGAGAACAGATCGGAAGAGAGAAGTTTGGGAATGTGTAATTGGGGGTTTTCTTAAGCGCGTTGGGTTGGGACTGGGAGGAGGAGATGAGAGGAACCTGCTTGGCCTTTTGCCTATGTCCTTGCTTGGAAGTCATTGGCTTCCACGTGGACTCGCACTTGATTGGCTTCTGGTTGTCAGGTTTGTTGAAGACCTTAAACGCCGCCGTTTAAGGATCCATCATTTATTTATACCTGTACTTGTTTGGCTATTACCAAGAGCCTTGAACAATTTTGGATTTTCTTATAATGGATTTCCTATTTATAGACGGACTCATTACGAAAATTAAAACAAACAAAGAAAAAAAAATTTGTTATTATTTTCATACCAAAAAATCAAAAAAATAATATTTAAATAATAATTGTTCTTTATATATATATATATATTATTAGTTGCTTTGTTTGCGAAATTAGAATTTTTTTTTTCATTCATGGGAATCCTTATAAATTTTGTAAGCTCGTAAATGAGTGATTATCGTCGTTGTCCCGATTAGGCTTTACCTCATGCTAGTCCTCTCCTATACATACAGAAAACCCTCATGCTCGATCGCTGTCTCACTCTAACCATACATGGCTATCTTCAGTTGTGGCTTTTCGATCTTCATAGTGGTTGTCGCACTCGTGGCCACACCCATTTATTCAAAGCTTCCTCTTCCCAGCCCAGAAGAGTTAGCTCAAATCCCACTGGAATTCCTTCATTTTGCTAAAAACCAGGAAATTTTTGATTGGATGGTGGGTATCAGGAGGAATATACACGAGAACCCAGAACTTGGTTTTGAGGAATATCAAACTAGCGAGCTTATCAGAGCCAAGCTCGACCAGCTGGGTATTCCTTACAAATACCCACTTGCTGAAACCGGTTTAATTGCCTACGTCGGTACTGGAATGCCACCTTTTGTCGCGATTCGAGCCGATATGGATGCTCTACCTCTGCAGGTATATTATTTCATAAGTCTACTCTCACAGGTTCTTTTTCTGGTGAAGAATTATTCAGATTTGTTTAGTGTTAGAAGTTGATACATATTTCTGATTGGTCCGTACGTGTGTTAGAAATTAGCATAGAAATTGGGGAGGTCTGAAAATTAACATATATATATATATGTATATATATATATTTTTTAATTTTGATTGTTAAAGGAGAGTGTGGAATGGGAGCACAAGAGTAGAGTCTCTGGAAAGATGCATGCTTGCGGACACGATGCCCATGTTGCAATGCTTCTCGGTGCTGCTAAGATACTTAAACAATATCCTCACCAATTGCAGGTTCTTTTTTCTTTTGGTGGTAACTTCCTAATGACTTTGCTTATCGGTTTACCATATTTATTGTATTTGGAAAATCTCACTTCAATCACTTACGGGCACTACGACTGCATCCCCCACTCTGAATCGCGTATTCCTTAAATACTTTCAACTGGTTGCATTCCAGTTGGGAATTTAAGTGCAAGCTGGAAATCATGGTGATTGAATCTTATAGAACACTACACATAAATTGCTGCTGTTTGGGTTTCTTTACGATAAGATCTCTTTTAGATTTGTTGGTCGGAGAGTCGGAGACAGTGAGTTTTCTCATTATAAGTTGCCTTGCTCTATCTATTGGAAACATATCCTAGAGGCTTCAATGACTCATCATCATCAATTTATTGCATGTCAAGGGGAAGAAGCGTATTTTCACTTTATTAGACCTTCAAGTTCAAACCATTGATTTCTTTATGTTTACTTAATTTGGTCTTTTTCTGGCTCAAAAGGCACCTATATTGGGCTGAGATAGAGCTCAATGGTTGTCAGCTATATCATTGATTTACCGATTGGCTACAATAATTGGATCTTTACTTAGTATCTCATCTATTTCAATATCTTTTGGCTTGGGGAGGATTATCAACTTCCTTGATTATTCCTGATGGCTAGCACCCAATTGTTGCTTCGTCTAATGGGTTTAGGGTTGAAGGTATTACTTAATCAAACTGATTGCTTGTAAGCTTTTTAATAAGGACGATCATCTTCTATAGGCACTTTCATTCAATGTACTTCGTAGCATAGAAGACTAAAACATCAATGGCATACTTGCGAGAATTAGTGTTATGAAAAGGTAACCAATTTCATGAACCCATTACTTTGTGCATGACATCATCTCACATATATATATATATATATATATATATATATATATATATATATATATTATGAGCGTAGAAACTGCTCAATGACAAATGGGTTATGAATTATAAGTGTATTCCAAGTTGCAGGTTCTACATTGTTGACTTTAATTTTCCTGAATGATAGTTGCATTTTGCTTGTCACATATTATTGTTTCTGTCTACCAGGTGATTGGCGGGCATGCATGTAATCTCAACAACAAAATTTTCTTTGTTATTCCTGATGATGTCTCTTGCAGGGAACTGTGGTTCTTGTTTTCCAACCAGCTGAGGAAGGACTTGGGGGTGCAAAGAAAATGGTAGATGCAGGAGCACTTGAGAATGTTGAAGCCATCTTTGGGTTGCATGTCTCTGTTGATTTTCCAATTGGCTCAGTTGCTTTGAGGTCTGGCCCTCTCTTGGCTGGAAGTGGTTTTTTCGAGGCAGTAATAAGTGGGAAGGGGGGTCATGCTGCCATTCCACAGCACACAATTGATCCAATCTTAGCTGCCTCTAGCATAATTGTTAGTTTGCAACATCTTGTTTCACGTGAAGCTGATCCCTTGGATTCACAGGTTGGTTTTAAAATGACCATTTCAATCATAAGGGACCAACAAGTGCATCTGTATAAAAGCTTGGAACATAAGTTACTCTTGTAGTGCACTTGCTGTCGAAGTCTATTATTGTGTTCCACTGGCCACCACTACTAATCTATTTATGTTCTGTCAAATGCAACAAGCTAGGCGATTCCATTTCGAATGCTTGATTCCCATAACTTTTTGTGCTATCATGTTTGTCGCATCTTTGGATGGTAGTAGAATTTATATGATATAAATTAAGTGACCATAATGTTTGCTTGACTTAGCATATCTGAATTTGGAAAAGAAAATATTGCATTGCAGGTAGTTACTGTTGCAAATTTCCAAGGAGGTGGTGCCTTTAATATAATTCCAGATTCGGTTACGATTGGTGGGACGTTTAGGGCATTTTCAAAAGAAAGCTTTATCCAGCTAAAAGAAAGAATTGAAGAGGTATGCTAATTACTTGACAATTTACAGTCACGGTTTAAACGTAGTTATTGAATTAAGAAAAAAAAATCTTCATCAAAGTGACACAGGTTATCAAAAGACAAGCCAGGGTACAAAGGTGCAATGCAACTGTAATATTCAACACAAAAGAGAAGCCTTTTATACCCGTGGTGGTAAACGACGAAGGCTTACACGAACACTTGAGAAAAGTCGCAGGAGATATGCTGGGAAGCAAGAACGTAATAGAAAGGAAACCACTAATGGGATCAGAAGACTTTTCATTTTATCAAGAGGCTGTTCCTGGTTACTTTTACTTCATTGGAATGTACGACCAGACACCATTGGAATCAGGGCATTCACCTTTCTACACCCTCAATGAAGATGTGCTTCCATATGGAGCTGCCTTGCATGCATCACTTGCCACCACCTACCTCCTGCGTAATCTTCATTCTAAACCTTCTCCTACTTCGCCAACTCATGATGAACTGTGAACTACTTTCTCTTTTGTAGTAAAATATTGACACTATAAACTTCACTCCTCTAGTTGGTTATTAATTCAGAATCCAAAGGGTTATGCTAGCATTGTGTTAACAAATTTTGCTATTACTCAAAGAACCGAGCAAGTTAAAGAAATGAATGCCTTCTGATACTTATTCCTTTTCGGCATCTAAGTCTTTTTAAGAGATATTTGGCCAAATAGTATTCATTAATTAGCCTTGCTCGAGAAAATGCCACATGGTAAGGGAACATACATCATTTCAATTATTCACATTTCTTATAATGGCTAATCAGCAGAGGGACTTGGAAGAACCATTTACTAATTACCACTAGAAATCCTATCCTAGTAAAATTCCCAGCATGCTTGATTTTCTTTTCTTCTGATTCATGAGCATTGGTCGTTAATCTTAGAGGAGACCAAAATTCAGACAAAAAGTTGTCGCGAAAGCAAAATTAAAAACCATAAAAAAAAGGACTACAACTCTAATTAAATTTAATCCAAACACCAACGTAACATCCATAATTTAAACATAATTCAATTACTTCAAAGCTCCAAAAACAACCATTACATGGGTCTTTAAAACAAGATGAAAATTCAATAACAAAACACAAATCCTCCTTATATATCAAACTACATACTTTAAAGTTTACTTTTCGGAAGAGTTGGGTCCTCTCTTTTTGCCGAAGCCAACAACTACAAAACCAAAAACAAAACACAGAGCTTCCATTAATATCTCAATATTGTCATTGAAATTAAGAAGAAAAAGAAAAAGAAAAAAAAAACTTTCCTAAGTTATGGGCGATAAATAAATTTACCAGCGGTGACGAATCGACGGTTGTATTGCATGCGCTTGTGAGCCCGTCCCCTGGGCTTCTTCTTCTTATCCTGCTTAGCCACTTTGGGAGTTTGACCTCTCACTTTACCAGCACGAGCCAAAGATCCATGAACCTTACCTGAAAATTAAATGCTCCGTATTAAAACAAAAACATACCAGCAGAAGAAAAATAAGCCAAGTAATAGAGGGTTGTGAAGCAAAGAGCATTTAGCTCACCCATGATGAAGATGAATAGCTGTGCGGCGGTGTTGGTCTCAGGTTACGCTACGAGCTTGACGGAAACTAAAGCAGAGAGATTCAGGAATTTAGATCCTAGGGTTTTTGGGGTGTATATATAATATAATCAGGTCTAAGGAGGCGTTGAAGAGCGGGCTGACTTTGAGCCCAATTGATATTTGGGCTAGGTTTCTGATACACAAGTGATACGATTATTGGGTTGAGGGTTGATCCTATTTGCCACACAAAAACTCACACGCTCCCCACGATTAATTATTTCAATATTAATAAAATAATTATTTTTTAAAATTTTTTATTATAATAAAAGTATATTTTTAAATATTGTACATTTATTTTTATACTTTTAACATTCAAATCCCATCAGTGTATTTATTTATTTTATTACTATTAACTATCAAACTATCTCTTTTAATTTATTATTATAATTAAATTTTATTTATTTTAATCTCTCTCGTATAACTTATATAATCTCTTACATTTTTTAAATTTTAAACTGTAAAATTCAAAATTTCCTTAAGGACCGTTATGTATGCCCGTCCTTAAAAGTTATTTTAATTAAAAATAAAAAAGAACCACTAATCAATTAATAATTAATTTTTCCCATAAATTTTTATTTAATTAATTTTTAAAATGAATTTTATTTTATTATTTAATTATATTAGGCATATTTATTCAAATTTATTAAATAAAAATATAAAACAAATTTATATATATATATATATTAATAATAATTCTTTAAATATAATTTTCCAAATAATCATTTTTTATTTTTAAATATTTAAATTTTAATATTTATTTATTAAAAATTCATATTTATTTATATTAATGAAATAAAAAATATAAAAAGATAAACTTTTATTACTTAAATTAAATAATCACTTTAACATATTAAATAAAATAAAAAATATAAGTATAATATGGAAAAATATACAATATATAAATATTTAAAATATTATTATACAATATTTTTCATATATAATTAATATGCAGTATATAAATATGTTATATTGTATAATTATTATATAATTTATATTGTATAATTAATATAATTTACAATAAAGTAAAGTAAAGTAAAATAAGAAAAAAAATTATTCTCCATCGGATATACATAGTGAAATTTATATGTTAAAAGAGAGAGATATAAAAGTAAATATACAGTACCAAAAAATATATTTTTGCTATAGTAGATAATTTAAAAATATATATTTTATTAATATTGATTGTACGGTTATAAAACCCTATTGCCACTCCATTGATGACAAAATTCAAACGATCCGAATCCGTATAAAATTTTTATATGTTCAGGTCTTTTATATTGGACAAAAAAAAAATGATGAACTCGTTAATCTGTTAAATATACATAATTTAGTAATTAATATAAAATAATAAAGAAAATGGATCTTTGTGATTTTATATTTGACTCTTTGCATTTGTGTTTAATAGAATCTATGTAAACAAATGGGCTTTTATTGAATGTATAAACAAGGTTTTGGAAGGGGCAGCCACAGAACTGATCGAGATTAATCTCATTCTTGTGGAACAGCCTAAAAAACAAAAATCTTAAATTCCACTTCTCGGACAACAGTCGAGATTCGGCCCTCTATGAAACGCGTGGAATCTCGAAATACCGGCCAACAGTATTTAATTTTTTAATCCCAAAATAATAGGAGATTCTGGACACGTGTTAAAATTGTAACGGCGCAAACATAACGTCGTCAATAGCATCGAATACTTTCTCCACTACGTGTATAAACCGAGCGATTAGGGTTTTAGCTGCCGTATTTTCTCTGTGGTTCTCAGTCTCAGGCACTAGACTCCAGCAATGGAAGACGATTCCACGCCGCCCACTGCTCAACTCGCCCATTCAACATTAAACGACGACTCCCAAATTCTCAAATCTGAGTTCTCCGATCGTGTGCCCATCAGATCCATAATTTCCCGCCCCGATGGCGGCTCCGGACTCGCAGACCAAAAGGTTCGGATTGGCGGCTGGGTCAAAACGGGTCGGAAGGCTGACAAGGACGCGTTTGCATTTCTGGAACTCAACGACGGTTCCTGCCCTGGCAACCTGCAGGTGATCGTCCAGGCGGATAAGGCCGACCTTGGCCAGCTTGTTCCCACTGGCACGTGCGTTGTTGTCGATGGCGTGCTCAAGCTGCCACCGGCTGGGACCAGGCAGAAGGTGGAGCTTCGGGTCGATAGTGTGGTGCATGTGGGTCCAGTCGACCCTGCTAAGTACCCTTTGCCAAAGACGAGGCTCACGCTGGAGTTTTTGAGGGACTTTGTCCATCTTCGACCGAGGACCAATACGGTTAATTTCCTTCCCTCCTAGGGTTATTCAGTTCCTTTCTTACTTTTGCTGCTATAAGTATGATTTAATTGGATGTTAGTCATTAGCTTAACTGATTGAAATATACTACTTGCAGTTATCAGTCACATTTGTCCCGCGAAATTATGGAAAACACACACCTTATAGAGGAATAAAATTATAAGTAAACATCCAATCAATGGGTTTTTATATATCTTTTAATGTTTTCCTCATAAAGATTTTCACAAGTGTTAGAAAAAATGTTGTATGTTGGTTTAGTTTAATATATACAATTTCATTTTGGGTATTCATTTAACTTTAATTTGTTGCAGGAATTGGCTGACAGTACCTTGTATGTGATTTATGTATTGATGCTATGAACATGCAGCTTAATTAACTAAAAAGAATAGTTTCTTTCATTTTATGTTTATTTGAAATTGATCCATCTCGCCTTCGAGTCTAGATTTTCCTACCATATCCCTTTTTTTTTTCAAAATTTCAATCATCTCTTATCGTGTCTTAGAATTGGATAGATCACTCCGTATTGGTCGCTTGGCTATGGGACAGATGCCTTGCTCCCTTGTCTTTTATGAAGAGACGATAATTGATTATGTGATTATGGATCACGTATAAAATGTAAAATCAGAGTCGTGTTTTGCATGGTTTTGTTTTCCTCTTGTAATTTGATTAAACTTGTCAGATGATGTTGCATATTTTCAGATTTCTGCAGTTGCACGAATCAGAAATGCCCTTGCTTATGCAACACACACCTTCTTTCAAAAGCATGGCTTTCTTTATGTGCACACTCCAATTATAACCACTAGTGATTGTGAGGGTGCTGGTGAAATGTTTCAAGTTACGACCTTGATTAGTGAAGCTGAAAAGTTGGAGAAGGAGCTTATAAAGAATCCTCCTCCATCAGAGTCAGATATGGAAGCTGCCAAACTTCTTGTCAAGGAGAAAGGAGATGTTGTTTCCCAGCTGAAAACTGCTAAAGCAAGTAAGGAGCAAATTGGTGCTTCTGTTACTGAACTTAAGAAGGCAAAGGATAGCCTTTTGAAGCTAGAGGAAAGATCTAAGCTTAAACCCGGTATTCCTCAAAAAGATGGAAAAATCGATTATTCCCAAGATTTCTTTGCACGTCAAGCATTTTTGACAGTTTCTGGCCAACTTCAAGTTGAAAGTTTTGCATGTTCTCTTAGTAGTGTCTATACTTTTGGGCCTACTTTTCGTGCAGAGCATTCTCACACCTCAAGGCATTTGGCAGAATTCTGGATGGTGGAGCCTGAATTAGCATTTGCAGATCTCAAGGTACACAAAGCCCAAATCTTGTGCATTTGGTAAAAAGAAAATTAGGTTGTATTTGTGACTTATTGGTATGTTGATATATGTTATTTCCCTTATCTGTCTGTTTATTCCCCTTGTATTATCCCCTATTAGCAGGATCTTGGATGAAGCATAAATCGTGTGTTAATCATCTAGGTTGTGCCTTGCTTATATGTAGGATGTTCTTTACAATCATCATTTGCTCACTTTTCCTTAACAACATTCTCGGTAACATGATCCTTGACATGTTATCTTGCTTGTAATTCTAGTATATCTTGCCATCCTCCAGGCAATAGAATTTGGCTTGGGAAGTTTGTCCTTGGCCTTCTATTTACCTCATTTGTGTATATCATTGGTGATTATAGTGAGTTGGAATGTACCTCTGCTTCCATTTCGACTTTTCAAATGATATGTGAGCTGGGTAAACTAATAATCCATTTCCTTGAGAGTGTTGTAACCTTCTCCCTTGACATTATTTGTATTGCATTCATTTTTTGTATATATGATTGAGGTGACATGAACTTTGGCATATTTGTGTAGGATGATATGAACTGTGCAGAAGCATATGTTAAGTTTCTGTGTCAGTGGTTACTTGACAATTGTTTTGATGATATGGAATTTATGGCTGATAAATTTGATAAAAGTTGCATTAACCGACTGAAACTGGTGTCTTCGACCCCCTTTGAGCGAATTACATACACAAAAGCAGTAGAGCTTCTAGAGGAGGCTGTGAAAAATGGCAAGGTGTTTGAAAATAAAGTAGAGTGGGGTATAGATCTGGCATCTGAGCATGAAAGGTTCGCAGTTCCCATCATTCTTGTTTGCAGGTTATTTTGACTTGTTTACCTGAGTTTGCTGATTTTGTCTTGGTTGCCTTTTCTATGCACAGATACTTGACCGAGGTTAAATTCCAGAAGCCTGTTATTGTATATAACTACCCCAAAGGAATAAAAGCATTCTATATGAGGCTCAATGATGATTCTAAGACGGTGGCTGCTATGGATGTCCTTGTACCTAAGGTAGACTGTTTCTTATTCTTTGAATTTATGTCCGGGTATATCATGCACTTAGTTTTAGTACATGCCTTAAAAGTGTCGTTTGCTTATAGATATAGGTTGATGTGATGTGCATCTTGTATTTTAGGTGGGAGAATTGATAGGTGGAAGCCAAAGGGAAGAGCGCTATGATGTTATTCAAAGCAGGTATGTGTAAATTTTGTGCTTGATGAGTCACCCTTTTTTTTTCCTTCCCTTGAATTGTTGGTTGTGTTTGTTTTGAATTACTTTTTTGCCTATTATTTTATAATGGTTCCCTTGATGGGGAAAGATTTAGGTAGAAGAATGAGTTGTGGTAAAAATTTTGAAATAAAAATGATGGGCAATATTGCAGGATCCTGGAGATGGAGCTTCCACTAGAGCCATACGAGTGGTACCTTGACCTGCGTCGATTTGGGACAGTAAAGCACAGCGGTTTTGGTCTAGGGTTTGAAAGAATGCTTCTGTTTGCCACGGGCATTGACAACATTAGGGATGTTATTCCGTTCCCTAGATATCCAGGGAGAGCAGATCTTTGACATTGATTATTATTGGTTTACAAAAATTGGATTACCTTTAAAAATTTAACACACAAGTCCTCATCCTCTGTTTTCATATTTATAAATTTATTATTGAGTGAACTTTTAATCCCGACAGAGAAATTTTTTGCGTTTGAGACATATTATATATATAGTTAGTAGGAGTTTAATGCAATCTGTTAATGGTTCTTAGCAGTGGAAAGTTGGAGGTTTAATTCTGTTTCTTGGTTTAATCATTCATATGTATGTTGGCTGATTGATGTAAAATGCGCAGCTGCATAGTCATGCAGAGAAATTGAACATAATCATTGCGCATGCTACACAATACTGTTCTCTTCTCTCTTTTTGTCTTCTTTTTTTTTTTTTTTTTTTTTAAGGTTAAATTGTGGTAAAATTAAATTTTGTATTCATAATCCAACATTTATCAGCTTTATTATCTTTGATGTTAATTTACTAATAATAAGATAGTCCGTAAGAAAGAAAAAATTTGTTTACATTTTTATGTATGGCAGAAATGATTAAAAGGTATAGTTAGTTTTTAAATTATGTTTTACAAGTTGTATTGTATGCGAAATTGCGAACATATTCAGTCACAGCCAACTTACAGAAAATAAATAATTATAAATAAAGATTTACAAATTTCAAACGCAAGGAAAGTTAAGATGTGGCTTAACGCCGTATGTCGTCAGACGAACACTCACGGCACCGTCGATTCTTTCAACCATATTTTCTCTGAGGTCCTAATTCATTTTTCCCGGACGCCAAACACAGATTGAAAACTTATCGAAAGTAAAGCAATGAAGAAACTGACTAGAAAATGGAGAAAATCTCAGGAACACGACGACTTGTCCCTCCCAACTCGAGACGATTCCACTCTCGACGATAACCGACCCATGGACACCCAAGGTTTCTCCTTTCTCCCTATTTGATTGCCAAAATCCATATAGGATTTCATTATTGTTATTTTGTAATTAAGGGAAAATTATTGGGTGAAAAATTCGCTGTCTTTAAACTGGGAATAAAATGGCAATTTCATTTTCATTTTCTCTCAACACATCACATGCTAAGAGAAAAGAGAGGGTAAAAAAGTAGCAATTGATTTCATTCTTCAGCTCAGGGTTGTGACTCGTGAGCAACCATTAAAGGCTTATGCTTTCTCTGTTTTGAATTTCCATCTACTAATTTATGCTCTTTTTCAATTTGCAGAACAAGAGGAAATGGTTCGTTCATTCGAAAGGAGTCTAGCTCAACAAAGTCGTTTATGGAGGGTAAATTGACTTCTTCTATTTTTTCTCGGATTTTTATTTTTATTTATTTGTTAGTGCTTCTTTCTTAAAGCCTTAAAACTGATTTGTTTCTCTCTTCTTCCTTTTTATTCTTCCGAGTAGAGTGTGTTTGCAGCACTTCTCTTATGTTTTGCGGGTTTTCTTCTATATTCCATCTTTCAGCAAGTTTCATCTCCTTGGGAACTGGTACAGTATATTTTCAGCTATTTCAAGCATTTTTCTTTCTTTTACTTTCGGAATCAGCAAATTTCCTCCATTGCTTGTAAGAATACATGACAGAACTGTTTGTTTACTTACCCCTGGAAATGTTGGCGTCTTTTGAATTTCTCTGAAATCCATTGGGAATTTAAAGTGTAATAGTCATGCATTAGTAACAATGTCACACTTACTTGAGATGATGTGAAAATTGGTTTATTCTTCAATAACCTGTAAGAAAGCAAAAACTCTTGTTGCCTATGGAGTCTGCCGATGATTAGCATATATAGGATTTCTTAATTCTTTAGAAGAGAATATTTTTTTGTTCTCTTGTCTTGTTGTTTAGTGTATGCAGTTTCCATCATCATGAAGGTTAGATGCAGGAAGACATAATTGACGTTCATTATGGTGTGCTGAAAAAATATATTCATTAACTTAACCATAAGTATTGATTTTGTTTGATGAACAGCGCTACCATGCTTACTTCATGGAGGAGATGAGCTCGTGGATGATTATATCTGCAGGTAGTTTTTTCATACTCATCACATTCCAATTCATCATCAGCTAATAGCCTAGTGCACATGATTTGCCGAGGGATTGTTGTAGCATAATAGCTTGTTTAAGTGCTCAACCAACAAAAAGTTATTTGATACTATAAGATGTTGCTATGTTTTATGCGGTCTCTGTTTTCTTTTATGTTTAATAATTGAAGTAATTTAGACCTTAATAGATTGGGTAGCTGTTGTAGCATGTTCATTGGCCATCATGGGACTTCTTCATGAATCAGTGGACCATAGGCAATGGATTTGGTACTCGTTCTCCATTGGCTTAGTACTTCCTGTTTTCTGGTTATATTACATGTTGAGGTATGTGAACTTCTCTCTGACACATGTATTAAAATTTTTATGCCCATTTAAATCCTGTTTAGAAATTTATAATCGAGTTTGCCATAAGAATAGACAAATCGCAAGAGTGGATATTTTAAGAATCTTGTGTATTTCAATTGTCTTCAGTTGGGTTCATTGTTCGTTTAAGTCATCCAAACTGTTATGCAGTTAAATTTTGTGACATTGAATCATGAAGATTGTGCCATAATGTGGGTAGACAAGCAATCTTCGATGCTGATTACATTTTCAATTCTTTTCATCATTTTTGTTTAAATCTCTTAGGTTTTCTTTTCCTTGCGAAGTATGTAATATGGTTCCTATCCTTTTTTTAAGTGACTATCTAAAGTGCCACTGTTTGTCTACTTGCATGATATTTGTAGAATGCCTAGGTTTCGATGGGATGTAATCTGGCTTCCATTTGGACCTCTTAGGTATGTTATGAGCATCCTTTATCCGTAAGTTGTTTGTTCAAATTTTAAGTTGCATGTATTTATTTATTCATGGTTGCAAATTGAATTTGTAGTGGAGCCGGCATATGTTTGTATGTGGATCACCTGCTCTCTAGTTCATCCGAAGAAATAAGAAGACTACGAGGCCATATGTACGCATACAAAGCCCACTGAAGTTCCTTACCTAGTTTTTTTCTGTCTTCGAAATTGGTCCGTGATTGAGGAGGACATGCGGAGTAGAATTTGTGCTCGACTATGGAAAGGGAAAATCAGCTAACAAGGAAAATGAGATGCGTAAAGAATTGCTAGGTTGCCTAAAAGCAAGGAGACTACCGCTCCAAATGGTTTGTTCTACGAGGTGATTATCTTTTGGTTGAGGGCAGTTTGTAGTTATGATTTCTGGCCACTGATCTATCTTTTGCATTATTTTGTAATCTTCTGGCGACTTCGTTCTATAATACAATTCTTAAGATTTGGCTCTTTTATTCCCAATTTGAATTTTTAGACTTGCTTTAGTTGGTAATCAATGTGTCTTGCTGCTATTGAAAATTGCTCTGTTCTGCAATTTAATAGAAGAGACGTCTATAGCGCACAGCCCGGTATCGTTATTCATGGCGTTAGGTAATTAACTAAAAAGTTTTAGAAAGCTATCTAAATTAATGATAAATTTGGATTCATGAATTTGATACCCAACTTTTATTTGATGCTTTGAAGGATTTTAACAAGGCTTATTTGGTAGATACAAAAATTCAACTTTATATCAATCCAGTGCCATGCAATGCCCTTATTCACCAAGTACGTACTAACTTGTAGAATGAATTATCAACTTGCATTACAACTTTAGTTTATTTTTACCAAAATGACTAATTTTTCTGAAAGAGAATGTTTCGAAGACCAAGATTCAGTGAGCATGCCAAAACCTACAAGGCCCGGGCAGCCCTTGAAACTTTTGACCTACAGTATTTTAAAAGAAAAGGTAACATTTAAAACAACAATGTCAAGCACATGTCACCACAAAAGCTCAGACCCGTCCATCAAAAAAAAAAAAAAAAACCCACACATAAATCATCAAAACAGAATTCTAGATAAAAGAACAATAAACCAGACATCTGAAAGAGCGAGTATTTTGTCCCGTAAGATTCTAAGGCTAAGCTAAAAAGCTCATGTAATTCTTAATGCCTATTAAAAGTATAAGTTTACTTAAAAACAGACACAAGTAACCTAATCATCCTCTTCAATGACCTTGGTTCCCAAACCCTTGAGTCCTTCTGGTGGGATCTCTGCGACAGTAACAAGAGAGTAGAGCTCTTCCTTTGCATCTTCATCATCATTCCTCTTGCGAGCAATGCGAACTCTAATCCTTCTTGGAACGCTCCGGATCCCCCTGCTCCAAATGTGCTTGTTCAGCTTGACATCCACCCTCACATCATTTGTCCCCATGGCCTTCTGGGCAAACTTCCTGATCTCCTTAATGGCTTTAGGAGCCTTCTTTTTGAATGTGCTATTTATCAAAATTGACAAAAACATTTAGAACCACATGCATTATAGTGTATGATATTTTTTAAAAAATAAAAATTAAAAATTAAAGTAATACCTGAGTAATGAATATTATCCAATCTAAGTAATCTAATAAATCTTAAAAATTTCAAAATGAGGTGAAAGACACTTCAGGTAATTGCATATACGATGGTTCACAATGATTACATAACAGAAGTATAACAATAATAGAAAAGGACATGTCTGGTAAGTGTCACCATTTGAATTACAAAATTGTATTTTCTTAGTGAAAGAAGCGTGTGAGCATCAGTAATATATATTTTCTCAATGAGATTAAAATAGAATATCTGAATCTATATGTTGCTTCCACAATATTGTGTTCCACCAACAACAATCTAACTAAATGAGGCAGGGGAAGGGAAGGGGCACAATATTCAAAACAGGGAAGGTATTATTGCAGGCTTCATTTACAACAGAATAAACATGCAAAGAACCCAATCCTCTTTAAGGCTCTAGTGAACTTCACTCCAAACTTTCAGCATTTATCTCTGGGGAAATGATCGTACAACAAAAACTTAAAAAGTAAACTAATCAGGTGGCAAGGTCTACCCATCCAAATCCTAACCGTCACTATTACCTCCAAGTGACTCAAAATTCAGACTTGATACTTCACTCCTACCCAGCAATGCCTGCAACAACATGTATATCACCACCTTAAATCCCTATTGACGATAATACACAACTTCTTGATAACATTCACCAACACAACCATCGCCTTCTTCTCTATACCAACATCCACATCCAATTCCCAGATGTAAATCACTAGTCACCACTGAAGCCCTGTTCTGAATAAGATCAGGACATTCTCTAGAAATAACAACTCATACACCCTAAAAATGTCCCTACCAATAGTCATTTTTCACAAATAGACACGCGTAGCTACCCACTAAATATGAATTTTAGGAATCACCCTTAATTAATGTATGGAATGCAGTTGATGAACTTAAGAGGCTATAAGTGAATAATATAACACAAGCAATACGATGCAGAAATGAGTTCCAGGGGCTGGAGATGAAGCAGAGAATTACAATACTATAAATGATGGCGTTAGCACTTACCACCCATGCAAGCGCTTATGAAGGTTGATGGTATACTCTCTGGAAACCACCTCCTCCTTTCTACCCTTGGTCTTCTCCACCATTGTCACACTCCCTCTTCAACGGTACCTGCAATTCAGTTCCCCGCTCAACAATTTACAATCCCCACAAATTAATAAATGAATTGATACAAAAATTTCCCTTTTTTTTTTAATTTCAGCCCTGAATTTCGAGGTTACTACCAAAAAATAAAAAAGCTTAAATCCAGCGAAATTCGTTGCATATCATAGAAATCTGGATACAAAATGAACAGTTCCCTTAAGTTATTAAAAATAAAAATAAAATCTTTTCTTTGATTTTCCTTGGATTTCTCGGCTTCCAAACGGAGAGCCCAGAAACAAAGACTCAAAAGCACTACCGTTAAAAATCTCACAAACAGATAGGGAAAAAGCACGAGAGCGCACGAGAGAGACCTGTAGGGTTCAAAGTGAAGCACGAAGAGAGAGGCGTTAGAGGAAGTGATACTCCACTAAAAACATAAACACACAAAACCCTAGCTTGCACACCCTAATAACGCTCTATAAATGTTCGGCTTTTTAATCATAATATTCGTCGTTTATTAGTTGTTCAGTACTTTTTTCCGTCGTTTTCAGAAGTTGGTCAACATTGTAAAATACCAAATAGAAAAACTCAAAAATATATATATATATATATATTAGAACTGTGATGGGTTTGTTTTAATTTTTTTTTTTTCAAGAATGAATAGAACAAAATTGATCACTATTAATAACACATGTATTTTACGCAGCTCATACAATTTTATATATGCTATGGGTTTGTTTTATTGTTTTAATCGCATTGATACTGTCTTTAACCATAATTTTAAATAAATTTGAATCATTTTTCTTAATCTTCTAAACTTTAATTTCACATCCAAATTATTTAAATTCAATAAAAATTGTGTTTCATCAAAAAACAAAAATTTCTTTGTGCTTCTAACAAAAAGTAGACACCTAACATGAATCAATCTGGTTATTAATTTTAATTTTTGTTTTTTTTTTTATTAAAAAAAACCCAACCATTACACCAATTGAATTGGTTTGACTGAAATTTTACCAAAAATCCAAACAAAATCAACTCATATATAAAACCGTGTTTAATTGACACAGAATTATACGTAGAAAATGTCATTGCCTTGTTAGGTGTCAGATTAGTTTTGTCAAAATAAGTATAATAGGCGATGATGGTTTTACCAAGCAAAGCGAAACAGAGAAAGAATTGCTGTCTGACTGGCTAATATATATCCAACATTCATTAGCGGAATAAGAATCCTCAAAACAATGGTGGATGGTAGAATATCATACCATCACGTTACACTAGCTGAGAGCCTGAGACACAATTATATTTATATTGTTTGTTTTACAGAAATCCTACCTCAACCGTGAAGCTAATGCTATTGTAGTATTATGATTTATGGTAATGGTACCTCCCAATCCCTTATCCAATATTGTCGCCGAGTCAACCAATCAAAATCTGCTTACTAATGTCTCCTTGGGATTTCAGGCTACTTCTTGAATCTCCACAAGCTAACACCTAAGATCGTCAGACCAGCAAGGCCAGCTAAGATCTGCCAAATTTCCAAATATAATATATATATGATTCAGGAACAGATTTTACCAACCTTAGATATTACCAAGTTAAATCAGCAACATATAATAATACCTTGATATGCAAATTACCAAGTGCCCGTTTGGCAATGTCTCTGTTTTTGGTTTTTAGATTTTCTCAAGTAGTGTGTAATTTTCAAAGTTTAAAGGTTAGTTAATGATAGTTGTGATTTTTTATTGTTAGTTAGACCTCTCAATTACTCTAAATGTGAAGGATAATAAAAAATGAAAACAGAAAATTGAAAATCATTTCAAACTGTTTTTTATTTGGTGTGTATGTTTTTTTTTCCCTACACATTTATAGCAATATGAGGGACTAACAAACTCTCAATTCAAGAGAAAAAACCAAAAAAAAAAAAAAAAAACAGAAACGTTACCAAGCGGGTACAAAACCTCAATGAAACAAGTCATCAGTATAAAACATTGGATGCATTCTACTTTAGACTTCCAAATAATATTAATGTATAACATGTATCATTGGCATTGTAATCATTTGGGGCTAGAAGCATGGCAATGGCAATAGACATATAAACTGACCTTAGCATCTCTGCTATAGCTGGTTTGAGAAGATCGCAAGTACGAAGTTAGTAACTTAAAACGAGATTTCTGAGGTTTTAGGATCACTACTGTGTACTGTTTCTTGCAAGGAAATGGCAGAATTCTTTGTAATGCTAACTGTGCTGTTGATGGTGTTAGAGTTTTTATAACTTTGTATCGCCCTTCATCTTGAACCTGCAACAGAGACATACTTTCAGTAAAAATGTAATCTAGATTTGAAAGAGTGGAAAGTAATTCACCTCAGACTCAAGTCCAGCCACCAACCTCAAAAGAAGCAGCGAGATCACCAGAATAGACCCTTGACTGGTAGCTGCGTAAAATCCTGTCCAGCCAGTAGTAATTTTCCTGAAAGACCAAAAGCAAATCAAGTCAGAAACTAAGAGGTATAGAATTATCATTTCCCATACCCAAAACCATAATACCCAAGTGATTGCAAAGGATAAGATATGAAAAATCTGGAGACCTATAAATTAGGTTGAATTGTGATCGTCAAGGATAAGATATTCAAAAACCTTAATAAAAAAGTTTGTAATAAAGTAAACCTGAAGTCCATTTTCATGGGCTCTTTGCTCAATTTCAAGTACGGTTGAAACATCCTGATCTGAAGGCCCTTCCTCTTGAAGACGCACTATTTCATCCAAAGTCAGGTCCACCTGAGAAAATATTGCAGAACCAAAAATGATTGCCAACCTAATCAATAAAACAAAATTTGGAACAGGGCATATGTCTCAAATACCTACCAACTTTGAGGAGATTTCTGGATCACAAGAAAAATTTATGCATATATCACCACGGACATCACCTGTTCTTGAAGGCTTATTACCACCAAGGAATACCGAAACACCTGCAGAATAGATCTGCAGCATAGAAGTAACTAGAGAAGTTTTAAGCCAAAGACGAAGAAAGTTAAGATATAAAACATATGAGGCAAGTACACACCTGTCCATACTTGAAACGTAGAACTTGTATTATTTTTGTTTCAATAAGTTTGCTTAGGAACCCAACAAAGTGAATCTCTTCTACCTGCCATTTGAAAATTTTCTCCCATCAGAAAATAAATTATGGAACATCAGTAAAGGAAAACAAATGAAATTTTCAGCACAATCCTCAGCCTTTTAATTGACATAAGAAAAGAAAAACACACCATAGTTCCATTCTTCAGTTCTACTGGAAAGCATAGCTGGACTGAACATTGTGCTTCCACCATAGGGCTGTGGACTGCTTCTCTACAAGCACATCACATGTGTCAAAATGTACCTGAACCTCGAGGGGAAAAACAATTTCCAGGCCAAATACAGCCTGTGTGAATGATAATGTGCATTCATGTTTCCCCAAACAAAGAAAAAGGAAAGTAGGAACAGTAGCATTCAAGCCACCAAACTGGGGAAGAATGACTAAACAATTTGGTGGCCAATGGGTGACAGGGCATGAAAGTTGCCTTCATTCAAACCAATACAAAA
Source organism: Rhamnella rubrinervis (assembly GCA_007844105.2). Lineage (NCBI taxonomy): Eukaryota > Viridiplantae > Streptophyta > Magnoliopsida > Rosales > Rhamnaceae > Rhamnella > Rhamnella rubrinervis. The sequence continues at coordinate 9,358,690 of CM017578.2, forward strand.
AATAATCTCTCTCATGTATTTAAAAACAAAGCCGAAAACCAAGTAAAATCCAGGTCAACCAACTGCTTCAACTGAATGAAACTGGTACTTTTGGATATTTGAAGCAGCTTCTATCAGAAACATGAAAATAATATAATACAATATGGTAATCTATTTATTTGGTACTAATCTACCTTATTATGGTTTTAGGGAAAGTAAATGGCAAGCCTTTGAGTTCATCACGATTGAAATGCAGAAGTGGTTCAGGAGGCTTTGGTATCCCACCCTGCAAGGAAAATCACAAGCCCAGGTAATACAAAGTATATAGTTTCTCCCAGACAATGTGGATAAAAGGAATCTCTACTTACCAAATACTGCAATATCAGAGGAAGTGATACACTAGGATCGATATTCCCAACAATTACAACAGTGAAAGTAGAGGGATCTCTGAAACAGTTGTTGAAATATTCACAAGCTTTCAGTGGATCAACTTTCTGAAGATCACTTATTCTAATAGGCTGCAGATTCATAAATTAAACATTAGTTACAAGCAGAGCACATAACTTCAGCACTAAGAATAGGTATCAGGTATACCCTGAAAAAATAGGAGTTCCCATAGTTAAGCTCCTTCACACGGTTTGCAAATGCAGTGTAGGGATCCCTCTCTTGAGCACGAACTGCTTCCTCCGCCATTTGCATCACTATCTTGACATCTTCTTCTCCTGGAATTACGGTTGTTGTGAACAATTGGTAGACAAGCTGCCAGAACAAAGATAAAGATTTGCATCTTGAGACACGACTGCAGCAATATTAGAAACAAGGAAAACTAAAAATATTGTTGTCACAATACAAAAGGCAATTGTCCCAGAAGGCAAGATCTATTATCTTACTAATTATTAAAAACACTAACCACTTTTATTCACATAGAAATATAAACAGAATCTGAAAAATGAGTAAAGATTATCTTAGCATAATGCCTATATAAGCCCTTCAAAAAATAATTGAACAAAGAAAAAATCATGAATCAGACCTGTAAGGCAGTTTCCAGGTCTGAGGGTGAACAATCGCCAGAAAATGTTCTCATGTATGCACCAAGCTTCGTACCGACTTCAGCTCTCTTACCAGCAAGCATATCCATTAGCACTGATGGTCTGTACCCATACACACCAATTTCTCCAGCAATGGTTGGCCCCATTGAGCAAGAAAAGTAAGTGCTTTCAGGAAGTTCAGATAAACCCCCATATGAGAATCCCGTAAAGACAACCTGTTGAATCAAGGTGAAATTAGACTTATAAATTGCACATCCCATGCTCATCAACTCTTTTATACATTCGAGGAAAATAAAATTCATTTGTGTTAAGCAATAGATAGTTGGGAATAGTTGGGAATAGTTGGGACTGCAATGGATTCCAATATCAAGTATATTCAATTATAAGCAAAATTGAAGTATAGGGCAAGAACCCTAATATCTCAAAGAACATGAAAGAGCAACATGTTATAGTCTCAATAATAGTAAAATTATGCCATCCAAGTCAAGTACTTCGGAAGTTTCACTCTTCTCCGTCATTGATCACTCTTCTCTAGACCACCAATATCATATTATAGTTGACAAGGCTATGTTACAATTCCATTAGCTTTTATCATGTTATAATTAACCAGGCAATGCCACAATCCATCAACTTTCCTACTTCACAATAGATTCCTTACAGTATAACATTACTTCCCTCTTCTATTCCATTCATTAACATAAATTAATTGTTCATTGGCTTTTGTATAACAAATTCTCTTTTACACATAACGAAGAGATAGTTTCCATCCACTCCCCTTCTCTAGCTGTAGCTGTACAGACCAATTAGACTTATGAATGTTTTCACTTTTAATAATTTCATTAACTTCAGTTATACACAACTAAGTGAAGATTTAACATAGCTTTAAAGCTAAATACAGCTATGAGATTCAAATGATTTCTTTATATGTGTTTTAAGAAATGCAGCTTTACCTGGTCATCAAGAAAGTCTGTACACTTATAGCAAACTCGCATTCCATTTGATAGAATCAGTTCAGTGGCTCCAATTTTTGAATATTCAAACTGCTGCACAATATTCCTGAAACAAATTATTTGAACAGGCTTAGATTATAATCATGTGTCATACATATTTGCATCTTAATTAGACAGAGGTCCAGCATAATTGTAATAATGAGGAACTCATTGGGCTGATAATGAACATGAAAGAACATAACAAAAGACCTAATTACTAGCATCATTAAAACAAGAAATATAGTCAAAGCAGGTGGGGAGGAGTAGGCCGTGCAAATATTAGTTAAAATTGGAAAGATGGGTAGAGGCTTGAGAGAAAGCTATAGCTACATTGCTGTAGAAATCTTGAAGAACTGCAATCCTACTTTGTATCGACAAGTATCAAATAACCACTCTTTAGAAAATCAGAAGGTAACCAAAATGATTTTGTAAGATTAATTTACAAAAGTAAATTCAATTCAGACAAATATAAAAGGAAAATGAGAACTTGATAGAAAAATTCCAAAACTAGGTCTCATACACAGAATGTTACAATACCAAAATTGAAAAGGGTCCAACATTACCCTGGATTTGGTTTTGTACTAACAATTTCTTCTGGAATCTGTTCATCATCCCATGGGGAAATCCTTATTTCTTCCTCAAGAGAATTTACGTCCAAAACAACATTTTTAAGATCATCTAAGGTCGCAGAAGCTCTTGGTTCAATTGTCTTAATGACACAGCTGCATGATGTTTGTAATTTCTCTGCATATTTGGACAAGTCTGCTGCAGAGATATCTGGTATAAAAGAACAGGATGAGAAACATTACATCTCTGTAATAATTCATTTATTACAAAATTCAATTAACAAGTGCTCACGAGGTAAAAGAGTCTTTTGGAGTTGAGCCTCATATTCAATCCCAATCACAGGTTCATTGCGGAGAAAATGCTGCCAAAAGAAACATAAAGAAAGTTTGGGCGTAATGAAAATGCTGCCAAAAGAAACATAAAGAAAGTTTGGGAAGAATAAATGGAAGGACATATTAAAAATGGAAAGATTTTTCAAAGTTTCAATTGGAATATACTTGTAAATATTCATCACGCAAGCTAGTTGATTGCATTTGATCACGCTCCAAATAGGCAGATTCAATCTCTGACATCAGTAGAGCTCGAACAATAGATATTTCCCGTTCTGAAAAGCCATGTAGTCGTACTCTTGCAACCTGAAAGATAAGGTCCCTTTAAGAATCAATAGATTAATTTTGAAAAATATTTAAATCATTAGATCACATGGAAAGCAGACCTCAATCAGCATTGATTCCAGGGCCTTGATAGTCCCTTTTTCTTTACAAGATGCAGACATTATATAAGCCTTTAATGGATGAACAAGGACATCTGCAGCAGCAGAGCATGAGAAATAGGGTGGATCCTTTCTACGAGATATTTTAAAAAACCTCTGGTTCAGAGCATATAGAAACATGGATTCGGCAAGTAAATCCCTATAGTCACTCACTGTCTTCAATTCACCCACTGGCATCTTATAGCTAATCATCACTGCAGACTGTTACAAGCCATTATGAGACAAACAACATGAAAACAGATAAAATTTATGTGGCACAATCCTTGAATATGGAGGAACATTACATAGTAAGATTAAGAATAATTGTATACTAACCCCGGCAGCTTCAGATTCAACAAAGCATGAAAAACGTGGTTCTTCATGAGATGGAACTGGAAATGATGGTAGAACTGGAGGCATAGGTGCTGAATCTTTATGCCCAAAATGAGTCTTAATCAACTCAACTACACCCTGAGAAGGAAAGGGAGTTATAGATTCTTAAATATCTTAATTATAAACACTGCACTTAATTCACTATGAAAATGTACATCAAGAAAAACAAACCTGTGTATCAGAAAAATCCCCGACAGCTATCACTGCCATGTTGCTTAAATTGTACCACTTTCTATAAAATTGCTTCACAGTCTCAGGTGAGACAGACCGAATTACCTTTTCTAGTCCAATTGGTAAGCGTTCAGCATACTGCATCAACCAAGTGTTTTAAGCAGCAATATTAATAAATAGATTCCTTAACTGTCAAAAACACAGCAAAAAAATATGGTGAAAGGTGCATATGAAACATAACAAAAGATGCAGATAATAAACCAAAAGCACTTTCACTAATGTTAGTAACCAAAAATTCTTAACTAAAAAAGAATTAAAAAACTTAGTAAAGAAAGATTAGTTGTTGAATAAGAGATAGCAGTACCTTTGAACCTTCCATCATCAGAATCCAATGTGCATCTTGCATCCTTCCTGTAGCATTCCTGTTCCCTCTGTACTCTTCCATAACTGCACCCCTTTCTTTCTCCAAGTCATCTTTTGATACACGAATCTGCAAAAGGATAATTATACAACATGAGGTGGAAAAATGAAAAACAAACAACCAAGGCCTAATCTTGTAGATACCTCTGTACTGAATTCTGCCAGGACTGAAATAGCCTGAGATAATAATTCAGGCTTGTCAACAGGAACAAACAGTTCATAAACAGTGTCATCAGCAGATGTTACTGCATTCTGGCAAGCACCAAATTCAGCCCCAATGCTTTCAAGAAATTTGACGATATCATGATTTGTGTATTTCTCAGTAGCACTAAAAGCAAGATGCTCCACTATGTGAGCAACTCCACGCTCATCCTCCTCTTCCAATACTGATCTGCCATTACCTCAATAAATCAGCTTGTCTAAAGAATCAGTTACACATACACATACGTTGTTAAAAGTTCTTCACACATTAAAAGAACATTAATTATGCTCATAGAAACGACGATGGATAATTTACAAGGATTGGTTAAGAGAAACACAGAGGTTTTACAGTGACAGCTAAGGTTGTGAACAGAAACTAGTTACAGACTTTAATCAGGTCTGCTTTGACTTGTCAGAAGTCATGGCATAACCATTGTTTGGGCAAACCAGGAGGTGGTTGGTCTGGTTTGTGGCTAATTCTCTTTAACTCTTATGTGTTTTTCTTGTCCGCCAAAGGATCATCTTCTTTCTCCACACAATAAATTGCATAATTTAATAACTGCTATTAACATTTAACCAATTTTGTCTTATGAGTCGAATCGCATTACCATAATAGTGATATTCAAAAGTGAATTCCCAGAAAACAAAAGCAAAGAAAGAAAAAGGAGAAATAATCTAATTACACACAAGACAATGAAGATGAAAGAAATCAGCTATACCCGGCTTTGACGGCGAGAGAGAGGGCAGCCCTCATTCTGGGCTTAGAATTGCAACGGACATAGTAATGAAGGCCATTGTCAAGTCTGCCATAGTCAACACCATAGGGTTGGTCTCCAAGAACATGATCCATGTCCACGTTCACCAGCTTCAATGACCTGAAACCATGTTTCTTTACCATCTGAGAGCTCTCTGCCGGAAGCAAATCCATCTCTGTCTCCGTGCGTTTCTTTGAAAATATTTTGATTAATAAGCCCTTCGTTATCCGTAGTGTTTGGGTGATGGTTTGTGACTCCTGCCATCCATGGACCATCTCATCAAATTATTTAACGGCAACCCTGACATGGGCATACCCACACCCAAGCCAACGCCTATCAGTTGGGTCCGACATCTGGGCCTTTATTTCACTGTTCGTGGGCTTCATAAGAGGCCGACAGTTTTTTCTTTTTTTAATCATAAAATCAGTGCTAAATTATAAGGCAACCATCTTCAAAATCCTTATATTATTTACGATAGAGTTAATATTCAAATAGTAGTTTATTAGTGTGTGCATATAAGTAGTGTAATATTGGTGTTCGTGCACAACCTTGAGTTACCATCCTCCGCCCCCAATTAAAAAATAAATAATAATAAAAATTAGTGTAATATTTACAGAAACAAAATATAACTCATAGACACCGTTTATAATACATCATTGCCTCATGATATTCCATTTCCATTTTTGAGATACAAGTAAAATTAGGAGTATGCAATGAAGGACCTATTCCAGTTGATTATATAGAATTTTAATTTTTTAATTAATGACGACGGTTTCGTCGGTCAGTTTTATAATTGAAATTTTTTTTATTGAAAAGACCAACTCCACTGAATGATTTCTCGATGGGCTTGGTCGGCTTTTCAATTTTTAGTATACATATTTATAAAAAATATAGATAAATAATATAAAATCAAATAAAAATTTAAACATATTACCATCAAAATTAATAAAATATATTTTATTTTATATTAATTTAATTATAATAAAAATAAATAAAAAAAATTAAAGGGTTAATTTCGATGACTGACGGTTTTAAAGATTCACTGTTGCTTAACCAACCGTTCACCGATAATTACCGAAGAATATGATTTTTCGTGGTGCATTGGTGGTTACGGCAGTTTTCAGTTTTTATGCGCAACCCTTGGTGGCATAAAACATTTATTAAAACCAAACTAATTACTCTTCCTCTTACTAATTAGCAATTACAAACAAAATAAAGAAACACCCACGAACCCTCTGTGTGTCTCATCTGCTAGAGAAGAAGAATGGTCGCCCTAAATCACTGCCACCCATTTATTCAGAATCACACCCTCCTTAGCCTTCCCTTTCTTATTTATTCCCGCCACACCAACTGCTTTGCTTCGTTTCCGACCGCTAGCATTCCACCTCGGAGCTACGCTCAGCCCAGGACTCCGTTATGCTTAGCCAATGCCACCCCCGAACAAAACTTCAACACCCTCAACTTACCGGATTTCGACCAAGGAGATGTAGACGATTACGATGGTGAAGGTGGATTTTCTACTCCAAGAGGATTCAGAGGGAGAGACGGCGAAAAGGATTACGATAGAGACCCCGAATTCGCTGAAATTCTGGGTACTTGTCTTGACGACCCAGAAAAGGCGCGTTCCAAAGTAAGCTCCTAGCTACCACTGTTATTGCATTTTTTCCTTTTCAATCATTTGCTGGTTTTGGGGGATTTTATTAAGTACTTGAGTGTTTCATATTTTTGGTATATGTGTTATTCAACTTTGTTTAGGAATTCTATTAAGTGGATATGGAAATAGTTGAAAGGGAAACTTGCCCCTAAGATTTGAGGCATCTTCTTTTCTGTTTTTGACTTTGAAATCACATTGCAGATGGAAGAGAGGTTAAGGAAGAAAAGGAACAAGATTTTGCATACCAAGACTGGTTCAGCGGCACCCATGAAAGTGACATTCAACAAGTAAGATAAAATTATCCTTTACTAAGGCAATTTTCATGTTCACTGCTGCTTAAGCTTCCATGACAACCGCTGCTCTTGGCTGCTGTTTGTTACATGACGTACTGATGCCGCTTATAAGTAACCTATTTTGTTTCACACCTGTGCTACTTCTACAGATTTGATTTCTCAAACTCGTATATATGGTTTGAATTTTACAACACTCCATTGGCCAACGATATTTCTTTAATCTGTGATGTAAGTAACTTCTCTGTAACTAAACAATGCGTATTTCACCCAGGATGGTTTTGTAAATTAGTTAATCTGGATGGTTGCAGACCATTCGGTCGTGGCACATTGTTGGGCGCCTGGGCGGATGCAATTCCATGAATATGCAGGTGATTTTACATTTTTAAGATTTCAGTACACAACTCTTCAAACCATAGTTGCAGATCAATATATTGTTTCTAACTGTAAAAGGAGTATTTTTGCTTGACAAGTTAAATGAAAACTTTTGAGGCCATATTTGTTAATCTCATTCCTGCAGTTGTCACAGTCCCCTTTGGATAAAAGACCGAGTTACGATGCTATTCAGGGAGCAAATGTAACACCGACTAATTTTTATAATATTGGGGATCTTGAGATTCAAGACAACTTGGCACGCATTTGGTATGGAACTTGACTTGAAATTGTTTATATTAAATATTGTCAATCTCTGTCTTTTTTTTTTTTTTTGTTTAATTTGATTATTTCCTGCTACAATGTCTTTGCCTAGTTTACACACTTACTGATGTTTTTATAGAAATGGGATCTAGCTAACAAATGTGTTGAAATTTTTGACAGGGTGGACATTGGGACCAGTGAGCCATTGCTTCTGGATGTGTTGATAAATGCATTAACGCAGATAAGCTCTGAGTAAGCCCCCTCATATCTCTGCCTTTGACATCTTCCATATGTTTCTTAATACAAGATTCAAATCTTTTCAATTGACAGTGTATGTTTCCATGCACAAAAACGTTGTCACTGACGAAGTCAGTAGTGGTAGAGCTGTTGTTTTATGCAATGTGCCTTCTAAATAGAATGAATAATTGGAGTGTGGGGTGAGATATTGACATAAGCATGGGTAGGATTTGCTTTATTGTAATCGGCTCTCATCTCAGCCTCTTACTATTTCGTCAATACGTAATTTGGTGCATTGTCTGTTGAAGAAAGTGGACTTAAAGCTCTAATTCATGTATTCCCCTTGATGCTATCTTTTTCTTGCTGAATTAACCATTGATTTTTTTTTTTATTCTAACAGTTTTGTTGGAATCAAGCAAGTGGTGTTCGGTGGGTCTGAATTTGAGAATTGGAAGGAGAGTTTGACATCAGAGGATGCAGGTTGCAGTGTTCACAAAATTTAGACTATCAACTTTTGAGTATCAAGATGTGGCCAATAGTGCAAATTCCGATTTCCTTTTATATGTACGGATATTAAAGATTTGAAACTGGGTATTAGGAGCCTTGTTAATGTTGGTTTTTGGCAAAGAATATATCCCTCAAATTTTGAATTGCTCAACATGATGTAATGGAATGGAAAATCTAGTAACGAGTAGTAGTTTTAAAAAAAGATCAATTTTCTTTGCCATCCATGAGGGCGTGTTTTGCAAATCCACTGCAAACCATTAATTAATTGGAAGAGTCAACGTTACTTCAGTCATTTTTCAACTAGAGCACCGGCGCATTCCAAAGTAGAGAGGCAGACTAAAGGAAAATAGACAAAATTTTAAAAGTACTAATCTGTTTACGCAGGAACCAATAACACTCATTAAAATAATAATAATAATAATGCACGAAAATAGCCTGCTACGAAGGTTAAGCTGCTCAAATTCAATAAAAATGGTCTACAAGTCATCTAAACGCTACAAGGTAAGGTATATAGGTGCACTTAAAGCACAGTAGTTAGCCATTTACATCGAGCCTTCAAAATCCCAAAGACGCACAACTATGACCTCACCACATAGCATCATTTTCACTTGGCAGAACGCACCAAAGGCCAGTGGATTGGCATAATGGTGGTGCATGCTTACACGGGCCGTGGAGATACTTTATGGGCTATTAACTTGATCTCTTTCACCCTCTCATCAACTAATTGTCGAAGTTGCTCTTCCTGGTTTGATTGATCTCCATCTATTTGAACACTGCTAGTGGCTTCCCCAGACTCCGACCTGAACATTACAAATGACATCTCTTGATCATAATCACTTGCCACTTCAATCACTTGCTTCCCAGCAGTCCCACAATCTTTCCCAATGATATCTTCCTTCATATGACTTGCAATAATGCCTACAAAATCATCCATGTACTTTTCCACAGGATCAAGGCCAAGATATATCAAAACCTCCCAACAGCGTACAAACTGTTTCTTATTAATTTTTACACTTTTCCGGACTTCCTCAATGACACTTTGAGGAGGCATGAGTCGAGGGGTCTGCATTTTCTTTGATAGTTTTCCTTGCTTGAGATGCAAAACAGCTCTTTTTACTGCATCCTGGATTGGGTAAAAAACGAGCAGGTGTAGTATGTCAACACAAGTGCGTACGTGTTGGAAGTAATCCATTGGTTCTTCAACTGTCAGGTCATAAACATCTTCAGATATTGCAACATCATTGAGTGCCTGTAGAAGGTATCTACCATAACCTTTGTGCTGGTAAGGTGGCAATACCAGTATCTGCCATTTAGACAAAAAGCCTCATCAAAGGCTAAAACAAGCAAGGGAGTATATACACGTATGCACAAACAATGCATATTATTCAGAACTGCTACTAATGCACCTAAGCTAGTCTCTCACAAGACTTTTTAACTAGCAACTGATGCAATGAAAAGAAGAAAACCTGACTTAGCCGCAAGCGAAAACTCTCAGGATAGTGGTAGAAACGATAAACAGCAGTAAAACCAAGCAGTCTACTCTGGATGTCCCCCTGCTGATCGGTTTTTTTCTGAATCAGTAGATACAACTCCCATCTTGGATCCGTGACATCAATAGGACTGCTGCCTATTTCAAATAGTAATATTGGTTAAAATTAAGTTACAATCCTCTGATAAGGTAAGGCAGTCAAAGTTACCATCAACAAGAAGAAAAACGAGAGGAACCAATTGACAATAAAGGGGTCCAGCAGCTGTATCGCCAACTACCATGCGAATGACCTGATCAAGAGAGGACTACGCTATAAAACACTATCTCATTCATACTTCATGCACCAAAAGAAAGAAGAGCTTATTAAACACCATATAATACACATAGTAGGAAGGACTCACTGCTCATGCCATTACAAATCCCATTATTGTTGTAAACTACAATATAGAAAAAGAAAAGATTAACATATCATAAGCACCTCCAGATCAGCAGTAGTGGCTTCCAAAAGACTATTTGAACCACTGACATTCCCATTAGAGGAATTCGGTGGCAATACCTCCCCACTTGAGACAATGGATCTGCAAACAGATTAAATATAGATACCAATATGATGCAATTGGGTAAAAGAAACAAAGAACTAAAAGCATATGGACGTTTCTAAGTTAAGATCATGCAGGATATTACCTAATAAAATTACTTGCAGTCGAAAAAGTTTGAAGGAACTCATCTTTATTCTCAACAAGGGTGTCAGCAAAAATATTCTGCATGATATGACTTAATAATCACCAGAACCATGGACAAAGCAAAATGAAGCAACGGTTAGATGGCTAGTGAATTAATACCTTAAGAGTTGATTTCAAATCGGTGATTCCTTTGCCTCCCTTACAACAATTCGCAACATCAATTCAATCAACAAGAGAGAGAGAGAGATGAATAAAGAATGAATGCAAGTGCTTACATCAGATGTGCTTTGAAATACAATATCAGCATAGGCATGAAATGATATACTGCTAACCCATATGGTAATCTGCATGCCATGTTTAACGCAAGAAGCTCAAAAAATGCCATACTAAGAAGTAAGGAAAAAGTAAATACTCCATTAGGCATTGTTAGACATCACACGCATCAAGTAGTATGAAACTAAGCTTTCAGTTTAAAATTTAGGTACATGTTACCTTCAATCCTTGGTAACCATATATCTTTCCATCTTCCTCAAAAAAACGACTCAAGTCAACTGGATCAATACGAAAGCTACTTGAAATATCCACTTCCTCTTTGCTAGATACTATGATTCCAACCATAAAATATGCAGTCAAAATATATACACTGGGAAGAATCCAAAAAAAAAAACAGAAAGTATACGGATACAGACTTCTCAAATTAAGCTGCTCATTGATATTAATCTCCACACCCCCACCCCACGAAGTGAATAAAATAAAAAGCTGCTTAACTAATTGTTGACTAACAAATTTGGAAGCTTACTAAGCACTATCAAGCCAAAGTGGTCTCACGTTTCTTTTGTCAAATAACAAGCACGAACATGCTAGTTAACGTGGTTCAGCTCTATGGGATATACTATGCAATAAAGATGGTCATTTTGCATGGTAAAGTGGTCATATACACGCACAGTATGACTAAACAGGGAGACAAGCATTACCACTTCGAATTACCAATCCCCCCAAAAAAAGACTGCATCCACACGGTTCAAAGCCATTATAATTGTATAAAACAAAATTGCATTATCGCAGTCAGAGAGGCATACCACGCAGAATCTCCTAAATACATATTAGCAAGCCCTACCGCGTCTATTATATAACTTAAAATAACTCACATATTCTCAACTAAAGTAACCAACAGTTACGGAATGACTTATCATGCTAATCTTAACTCCACAGTTCAAAGAAATTAGGCATGAAAGTCGCAATTTTCTATTTACGGGTTTCCTCAGTAATCAAACAGCTAAGCTAAGTGTAAATGCAAATAGGACGGAACCCAGATTAAGCTAAAGCGAATGAGTAATAAATCCATCATACCCAAGTATATCTGCACGCAGTCTTTCGCGTCAACTCCAGCATCTGTTCCGTAAACCACAAAGACAAAATTATGAACTTATAAACAAAAACAACTCGGAAAACAAGAGCGAACTTCCACATGAAAGTGACATCTTTCACGGAAATATGAAATGAAAAATGGGAGCTAATGGACTGACCGATACTAGAGAAACCGACACGCCGTCGTTTCTTCGGCTCTGTGACAAGATCAGCGGATGGTTCCTGCTTCTTGCCCATCTTTGCGAAGGGCGTTAGGGTTTTGGGAGCGGGAAATGGGAGAGAGAGAGAGGCGCGGGAAACAGCAGTGTACAAAATCAAGGGAGTTGGATTTAGGGCTATTAAATATGGTCGGCGAGGTTGCTCCCTCACGTGCGTTGCACGCGGATATTGAAATCTAGCCTTCCCAAGTCCTCGCGTTTTGTTCCTGTTTTATTTAAATAAATGAATAAAAATTGAAAGGGTACACAGTGGGGAAAGGGCATTGCAGTGGCATAAGGCAGCCATAGAGAAACAGAAGGAGAAAGAGAGGGAGAGGGAGAGAGTAAAGAGTGTTGTAATGGAAGATCATGTATTTTCGGCCGTGCACACCACAGTGTTCAAAGAATCTGAGAATTTGGAAGGCATATGCACTCAGATTCAAGGTTACGACTTCAACCAGGGACTTGACTACTCTCGCCTCATCGACTCCTTGTTTTCTACCGGTTTCCAAGCTTCCATTATCGGCGACGCCGTTGAAGTCGTTAATCAAATGGTTGGCTTCTCTTCCCCCGTTTCATTTTATTTTATATTTTCTTTTCTAATTTTATTTCTGCGTATGCTTGAAGCTAGACTGGAGTCTCGCTGATGAGACTATAGCGGATGACTGCTCTGAGGAGGAAAGAGATTTAGCCTACAGACAGTCTGTAAGGTGTAAAGTGTTTCTGGGTTTTACTTCAAATTTAATTTCTTCTGGTGTTAGAGATATAATTCGCTACCTTGTTGAGCATCATATGGTGGATGTGGTGGTTACTACAGCTGGTGGTATAGAAGAAGACCTTATAAAATGTCTTGCACCTACCTATAAGGGTGATTTCAATCTACCTGGTGCTCATTTGCGCTCCAAAGGACTGAATCGCATTGGTAACTTGTTGGTTCCTAATGACAATTATTGCAAATTTGAGGATTGGATCATTCCCATTTTTGATCAGATGTTGAAGGAACAAACTGAACATGTATGTCGTCTCCTATTCCTTTTTTCTTCTTTCTCTCTCTTGCATGTGCGGTTTTGATTTGCTTATTTCTATTTTCAACCTTTTTTGTTCTAACTGGAATTTTTTTTAGCAGAATGTGCTATGGACGCCATCTAAAGTTATTGCTCGTTTGGGAAAAGAGATAAATGACAAGAGTTCATACCTCTATTGGGCTTATAAGGTGAGTAATGACTCAAGTTTTGCATGAATTCGTAGGTCATTAGGTGCATTTATCCATTTTTATATGTCGTTCACCATCCTAGTATCATTCATGTTATAGTTCCATATTCTGTATCAGTGTTTTGTTATATAGTATGTTGTCTTAGTTGTTAAATTGTTATAGTCATGTAGAAGTGCTATCATTCTCTTTTGGCAGATCTCACCATGTATATGATATAACATTTTGGACGATTTGAGTATTATTTTTGCCTACATCTTTGGATAGATGTACTCTTACTCGTTGTTGAAATTGTATGTAGAAAGATAAAAGGGTTTAAGATGTTTGTTCAAGTAGTCTGGGTCCTTTGGGGTCAACTTTTGGGACTTGTTATAGTATTACTCTAATTTCGGGATAGAGTTTTAGGATCAAATAATGGTACTTAGAAGGGCTTGTTCCACTTAACAATGCAAGTGTATCATCAGTCTTTGCACAGATCATGTAATGTATTTGTGGATTTTTTCCAGAACAATATTCCTGTCTTCTGTCCAGGCATAACGGATGGCTCTTTGGGGGACATGTTGTATTTCCATTCTTTCCGCAGCCCAGGTCTGATAGTTGATGTAGTGCAAGGTGTGTTCTTTTTTACTTTTTACTGATAAGCAGTGAGATTTTACCTCCATTGTCATTGCATGCTGATATTTAACAAGTGAAGTGAAGTGAGAGTATAGATATTCTTTTTGAACAGATATTAGGGCCATGAATGGTGAAGCTGTACATGCAACTCCTAGGAAAACTGGAATGATTATACTCGGTGGGGGGCTGCCCAAACATCACATTTGCAATGCCAATATGATGCGTAATGGTGCAGATTATGCTGTCTTCATTAATACTGCACAAGAGTTTGATGGGAGTGATTCTGGAGCTCGTCCTGATGAGGCTGTATCATGGGGTAAAATAAGAGGTTCAGCTAAAACTGTAAAGGTACACTTAATTTACTCCTCTGCTTTGCCTTTTCCTTTGCATTCTCAAGTATTTTCACCAATCACGAACCAGGATTCTATGTATTTTTTCTCCTATTTATGGATGCTTGCCAAGAGTTATATCTATATTATGGTTTTGATTGTTTCCTCATTTTTTGCTTCAACCAACCAGGTGCATTGTGATGCAACAATCGCATTTCCTCTTCTGGTTGCAAAAACATTTGCCAAGAAATCTATGAAAATCCGAGACAAAAGGGTATAATGGGACGATTGTGGTGATTGCGACAGACGTGAATGCAGTAAATTCTGAACATGAAAAGATCGGTCACAGCAGTGGGGGTTCTGAGAACGTCCCCATGAAAAAAAGTTGTTACAATGATAGATTTGTTGGAGATGCTATATTGACTTAGATGTGTAGGAAGCATCTGCTTATTTGAATTGACGCATTTTTCCCACATGGGCTAATACTAATGCTGGAGAGATAGATACCTCTTAAATTTGTTTTATATGAAATATTTTATATTATTTGAAATATATGGGGATAGATCCAACCCAAGCATGAGTCGTGGTTGTTGTTGAAGATTTTTTTTCTTTTGATGAAAGCGGTTGTTGTTCAAGATGAATATGAAGAAATCAGTAAATGCGCCTGCAGATGAGGATGCCATCGCCAGAGGGAACATGAGCAATTTGAATGCGAGGGTCCATGGAGACGGATGTGTTGAAGTGGATTGTAGAACTCCTCCAGTCCCTCTTGGAAGCCGGAACAGCCTCTTCAGGTAAAGCAACTGATCCTCCCCAGAGTGTGTTATCGTATATAATGATGCCCTCAACCTTAATCAGTTTCACCAGTCTCTCATGGTAATTCCAATAGTTACCCTTGTCCGCATCCACAAATGCAAAGTCAAAACTTCCTTCGTTGTCTGTCTGCAATAATTTCATTCTCTGTTTACTGTCTTTACATTATATGAAAAAGGACAACACGGCACTGTATACATGATACACACACCCAAAGTACAGACTAAACTGGCGTTGCTTACGTCTTCTAAGAGTTTATCAAGAACAGGTTGAGCTGGGGATTGAATGAAGTCGATTTTGTGTTGCACACCAGCTTTCCTAATAATTGGCAACCCTATCTCAAATGCTTCTTGATCCATGTCTATGGCTGTTATCTGCAGTATTGATGAATGATAATATACGTGCATACACTGTTGGTAGGCAGGTAGTGTGGACATGAATTTAAAAATGAGTATTGTCTCTGAAAAGTGAAAACAAACCTTGCCATGGTCGGGAATGGTAAGGGCTGTGAGGAGAAGAGAGTAACCAGTGAAAACTCCGATTTCAATAGTTTTGGTGGGATTGACTAGCTTCAAGAGCATGGCCATCAACTGACCTGCATCTGGTGCCATTCCGATGAAGGCCCTGGGGCATTTCCCATTGGACAATTATTAGAATGTAACTAAATAGCGGAAGAAGAATCAGAAAGGTTTGGTTTTCGTTAATAATTAATTACTGAGGGTGGTTGGCAGTGGCATCCCTGAGTTGCTTGAGAGGTTCAGGCTCGCGTGGGTACACACTTGTTTCCAGTATATACTGCCACATTTGTTGTTTAACGAAAAAAGAAGTTACATTTACATATTTATTAGATAATAAGTGCTGACGTGAAGAAGATGGAAAAGATAGATATACCTGATATAACTTCTGACTATTCAGTATAACTGGGTTGGGCATGTTTACTTCCTTCCAGTTCTTGGTGGTGTCCTCATCCATATTCATTCTCTTATTCTTCTTCTTCTTCAATAATGTTATTCTTCTGCCACTGCCTTGCTCACTCACTAGTACACTTGCTTCTTTTAAAGCCTTGTTTCTGTTGAGCTGAGACTCACAAACTTTTCATTCCTCAGAGAAAGATGCCTAAAATTCAGACCATTTATTCTATCATTCATCTTGCAAGTTCCTTATTCAAATCTATGAAATGGCAAAATAATAATATGACAGTGTCTAATTTCTTGAACAAAGGAGCTTGACTGAAGACAGTGGTATATAAAGCTACCTCTGGCTCTGAGAGTGAGAACTATCCAACTTGTTGACGGCTCACCCCCATCGCAATATTGTAACCTTTGACGTTGTAACAACGTTGTTTTGACATTCAGATAACAATGGTGTCTTAGTGCATGGTAAAACCCACTAGCATTCTAAGATATAGCACCGGAAGATCTTTGCCCATAATACCCAAAAATTGGGCGTACAATTTGCACTGGTTGAGCCACAATTTTTACGGATTCCTGTTATTTCCATTTTAAACTAATCAAAGTCTCAACGCAGCCAAAATAAATACTTAACTCGTACAATAATCTTCAAAATAATGTATCCCCTTATTGTTTAAGTAATAAAACAATGGAAAGTAATAAAAAAGGAAAGTAATAAAACAATGGAACCAAAGCAATCTGACATGGGGTACACATCCAGTATACTGATTTTTCACTTGACTCTAACATGAAGAATTTTACATTTTATACACACTGATGGACCAAAAAAACCATTATAATCATTAAAAATCAAAACCTATAATAATATGTGCAAAAATAAGTCACTGAGGTTTGGATTTTAGTCGCTCTGCCGGAGAGACCTAAAGTGTGCAGTCAAGGCATCATAATCAGGAAGCTTTGGATGAACATGACTTGCCTTCTCCTTTGAAGAGGTCTTCTCCGTATTATCAGTGTGGCTTGAGGCTTCAGTCTTTATTGGAGAATTCAATTTTTGCTTCCTTGAAGACAATTTTATACCATCCACGCGTGCTGAGGACCTCTGAGATTCTGGTACTGGCTTAGAAGTGGAAGTGTCCAGTTCCATTGATCTATGCTGCTCCTCACCTCTTGAATGATCTGAGCTGTTGGTTTCGGACATGCGGCTTGGTAGAATTCCAGCGGCATAGGAACTTTTTGAAGAGGATCTACTTTCTGCTTTAGCAGTCACTGATGTTTCTGATAAAGCTGTAGCCTTTGCAAAGGAGGTTTTACCATATTTTGAAGGAGAGACTTTTGTCCTTTGAGAAAGTCCCCTGCCTCGACGAGCATTACTGGTGGAGGTCATTTTCGAAATACTTTCCTCAGTATCACTATTATCTGAATCAAAGTAAGTAACCGAGGCCGCCCCTGAATTTACTCTTTTATTTATTTCAATACTTGATTTCTGGATGTATGGCTCTTGACTCCTGCTAGTCATATGCTGTGGGGGTTTCCCTTTGAAATGACGATCATCAGAATCTAAATTTATCACGCTTGCTTTCTCCTTTAGGTTTGTGTTTCCCTTCTGATTGTGTGGCTCCTGTGCATGGGCAACAGAACCAATCACTGTTGGGGAAGAGGTCGATTGCTCTATTTTAGAGAATGTATCCTCAGTTGCTTCTTTGGGTGCTAAAGAGTTTCCCAATGATTTCCTAGTATATGGTGGATTCCTAATACCTTTATTCCGTAAGCCACCTGTCAACATCCCAAACTTCAACTCTTTATCACTTTCCTTTGATAGTTCAGTATCTTTCATAGTATCAGGTGAATCTGGTGCATGAAAATTGTCTTCAACATTTGAATCCAGCCCATCTTTCATTAGCCTGGCAGATGGAAGGCCAGTGGGCAATTCAACATCATAAAACTTCTTCTCATATACAGGACTAAATTTGATCCCTTCGCTTTTCTCAGGGCGTTCTTCCTTGGGTTCCAAATCAACATGAGAGGGTAGTAACCAAGACTTTCTCCTCGATCCCACATTTCCTTCATTGTCGGAGGATGATTCTACAGAACTATGAGTTGGATTCTGCAATTTCTCAGAACTTATGGGGTATACATTCTTGTGAGGAACTTCATCAGAGGTCGTCATACTCTCAACAAGTTTAGACTTGAACAAGTCCTCACTGTCTGAACCTGAACCATCTGAATCATCAAAAGCCACAGGCAACAATTCATCTGGTTTTGAAGGGACAGAAGAATGTGACACACTTTCAGAAAATACAGGAGAACGCTGCTCTATTGATGAATGTGACATTGAAATCAACCTTCCTTGCCCCTCGTCAAGGTTTTGTTTGGGGCTCCAAACAGTTGCATTAGTTAAAAGGTCCATAGATGATTTTCTACTTGGAGGTGAAAAGTATGAATTTGATTCTTGTTCTTTGTAATCCTCCACATCAAACTTACAGTTATCATCATCTGAACCAGAATCATCAAAAACAAATGTAGCATTTTCCCTAGAATTTATCTGCTCTGCATTACTATAAAAGCTTCCTTCATTAACAAATATATCCTCACCTTTATATATCTCATTGAAAGTGTTAGAATGAGAAGGAGAATGAGAAGGACTCTTGCTAGATTCCATGTCAGTTCTCTTTTCCTCAAAATAGCCAAGGTAATCATTCTTTCTAAGAACATCTTCCTCATCATCACTAAATGAGCTTGAATGAGAATGAAAAGAAACTGTACTAGATTGTTTTCTAGTCCTTGAATCACCAATATAAGCAATGCCCTCAGATTCCACATCATCTTGCAACTTGCTAAAAGATTTTTCCACAGGTTCACTGGACTCTTTCTTCTTACTCCCTTCACCTAAAAGGTCACTTTTCTTAGGTTCAGATGACTTCTTCTGAGGATATCTATCTGCGTTTTGGAAACCACTCACCAATGTCTTATTATCAATGGAAGCTGTAGTGAACTTCAAGGACTCTGGCTGGCCATATCCATCAGTGCTCTTAACCCTATCCCCATAAGAACTTTCAGCCATCCCTGATGGCTCCTCTTGTTTCTTAGCAACAATATGATCATCATGCATTGCAGAATTTCTTCCATGATAAGCATTATTTTCAGGTGCTTTGGCAACATGGACACCTTGCCAGTTTGAGCTAGCATTGTTTTGAGGTCCTTCATCTTTTGTAACATTACCAGAAGACTTCTGTGATTCAGAGGAATACTGCCTTGAAAGTTCTGCAGCTGCTCTGGCGGCCATGCTTGCTCGTTCTGCAGATTCAGCTGCTGCCTGTGCAGCAGATGTAGCATCCTTGAATTGCATGTTGAAATGCTGCCTACCATAAGAATGAGCATTCCTGTCTCCAGAATATGAATGCTTAAACTCCATTTGTTCAGTTCCAGATCCTGTAGGACAAAACAGACAACCAAATATTCCAATGAGAATTAAGAAAATACGGCAGTCAGAAATTAAAAATACTACCAAGGTAGAAATCATCATTTTCAAATGAATATTTCACATACTTGAAGATCTCACTTCAGGATGGTATATCCCAGATGTGGTTTCCTTGCTGGCATCAACATCTGTAGAAGAAAAATTTTGGGACAAAGATGATGATCCTGCGTCGTGCCCAGTGACACCTACAAATACATCACGCCTATCATTAAGTTTATTCGTAACTTGAACATCAGGAGATTCCTTATTGTCATGATTGGGTAGTGTTGAGCCAGGAAGAGATTCCGTGTGAACTTTACTGGCCGTCTCAAAAGTCTTTGGTCCATTCTGTTGAAACATTTTAAATAATATATTAATGATGACAAAATTATCAAAAAATTATGTGCAAATACAAAACTTGATATGGCTGCATTGTAATTTCTATGCTCCATATTGTTAAAATAATATCAAGTAACAATAAGATACACTTCAAACTGACATATCAAGAAGAAAAAACAAAAAAAATACCCACTACTTCAAACTGATTTAATCTTACCAACAAATCCTCAGAAGGCATTGAGCCTGTGTCTCCAAATGAATCAGGATCCCATTTGACATTATGTTCCGCAGCAATAGTACTCAAGATTTTAACCTTGGTTGGACCATCAGGTGCTTTTGCAGATAATTTCTCTACCAACTGAAATGATATATAGAAAATAACATTAACTGATGGATTAGTTTATACTGCCATCTGTCATTTTCAAGTAACAATTATCCAGAACAAATTACACAACTGACCATGCGATGTACCCCACAATCCGGACGCAACTCGACAGCCGCAGAGACAAATTCTTTCCCGTATTTTGCCGTAAAATGCTTGCGAACATCCATTAGTTCTGGTATGTCTGCACATCTTGGAGACGCAAATATTACACTTGAAATTGCTTCCTTCAGGTCAATGGGACAATTTCTGAAAAATGAAACAAATCAACTACAAAATTGAAGTGTCCGGGTAGTAGCCTATTGAGATAAATCTATCCTAGAAAACTAAAAATCAGAAAACGCCAAAACCTTTCAAGTTTAAGAAGCACATACTTTTGTGACTCAATAATTGCCATGCGTGCCACAATAAGCTCACAGTATGTTTCTATGAGATCGTACGCTCTAATTGTCTTCTCTTCCCTGGACACGTGCTCAACCTGAGATGCAGGACAATAGTAAAAGTCAATACCAAGAAAAAGTAGGAGCATATAAAACATTGTTATCTCTATTGGAACCTCCTCATTAGTGCTCAAAGAAGACATACCATTTCTCCTAATTGGCAAAAAAAATTCTTAATAGTAAAAATTGAAACTATTTTGGCTGCCTAATCAAGGAAAATGAATATATCAGGACTCGAAGATATTTCTTCCGATAAATACCATGTTCAAACAAATAATCCTTCTCTCATTTAAAACTATCATATATCAATCCCTCTAATCCATCACTTTTTTTTTTTTTTCCCTTTTTTTTCATGTGTTACAGGCTAGTATGGATCTTATATTAACTTCCCATAAGTCATTAATAATTGACAAAGAACAAAACCAATAAAAGTAGATTTAAATGGATTTGAGATCGAAATGGAACTTTGTTAGAGATCCAAGACATACCCGAATTCGAGCAGTCTGGACTTGACCAGAGTCGAGCAATTGGGCCAGTTCCCTCTTCATCTGCTTCACCTGCGCTTCTTTTTTGTTCTTCAACAGCTTTAAACGCGATACAGCAAGCTTCAGAGCAGTCTTGCTGCAATAAAACCAACGAAAAGACAACCCCACAAATTAATTAATGAAACAGTGAAATTCAATTTTCCTCATCTCTACAACAACCCAAAATCACTTTTAACAAGACAACATCATTATATATATAATGGTTAGCTGAAAGACGTTGAAGTCTGAAAAACTGAAAATCAAATTTGAACCAAATTAAAACCAGAAGTACCAAAGTAATCATTTTTAATTGCAAACGCTTTTCAACAGCCGGAAATATACGCAAAATAAAAAAGTTAAAGTAAGAAGGCAAAAAAATACCATTTGGCCGGCTTGAAGCTCCTGTGAAGCATTGAATGGAAAAAAGGAAACGAAATTCAGATCCTTCGAATGGAAAAAGGGAAATTTTGTTTCTCGGTGACGGAGGAGCTGTGATCGGAACTTAAAAAGAAAAGAGAGAGAGAGACGAAGGGAACCAGAATACGATTCAGTCGGAGTTTCGCGGAAATTCTTCCTTCCAAGTTCCAAGCCCAGCGCTTAATTAAGGAGGAAGAAACCATTCATTTCTTTATAATCCGCTGCTACCAGGTACACGTTGAAACCAATGGGAGTGCGTTGACGTTTTTTTCCTTTTGGACTAATTTGCCCTTTCATTTTTGTACTATTCAATATTCATACCTTTCTTTCACCTGCTTGATTTGTATTCTTTTCCCATTTCAATTCAACGCTTTGAACCAATCTTTGCGTCTTTTTCATCCCCCATCCCCCACCTCACGGCACCCCCATGCAATGCAAATTTACCTCCTAATTTATTTTTCATATTAATGATATTAATCTCTTTTCTTTTTTCTTTTGTGTTTTTTAGGGATATTAATGATATTATTCAACACCGAATAAGTTGGCATTGAGTTATTTTCAATATGAATTCCGAGCCAATCTAATCCTTTTATTTATTTATTTTTTTTTTGGTGAATAATCTAATCTTTTTATTAATCTAACTAAAATGTCTCTTAGCGTTTCTATAAAGATGTTAACTTGTTTACTTTTCAGAGATGTCCCACATCCTTTACCAAAAAAAAAAGAAAAAGAGATGTTTTATCAAAAAAAAAAAAGGGATGTCCCACATGTTAGAGATAACGGTGATGATGAGCTCAGGTCAGTGAGCCCAAGTCAGTAAAGTGCATTTATGTAAAACCAGTGAGCTGTAACGACTACGACTCTATCCTATATTTTTAATGTTTGTCTATCCAGTGGATGTTTGTACTTTATTCTTATCTCTTGTAACAGTCTTAGCTTTTCAGTTTTTCTGAAGTTTTGTTCTCATCCAAATGTTATTACTCTACTATAAATATACACATATACTCTGTATCGGTGGGTTTTCGAGCGACTTTGGTTTCTTTCATGGTATCGAGCAATTTAAAGCTAACGCTTCAATCGATCCTATGGTATTAATCTAAATTCATCTTCCTCTTGGTTGCATTTCATCTTCCATTTCGAGTTATCTCCATCAAACTTGATGGAACTAACTTTCTTGCAGGTGCTCAATTGGTTCCTTTGTTTGAGTTATGGTCTCACGGGAATCGTTGATGGTTCGAACCATGCCTCCTCAATTTTCCAATGAAGGGTAGAAGGTACTCTTAACTCTGCTTATGTGGTTTGGCAATAAGGACCAAGCGGTGCTTGGTTGGATTGTTACTTCTTTGTCTCCGGCGGTTTCAACTATTTATGGCCTTGAGACTTCTCGGCTTGGCAAGCTCTTGGCGCCGTTTGCGGCACCCCGACCTCTCGTATCTCTTATCAGAGAAAGTTACAATCTTTACAGGCTCTATGTCGCCAACATTTCTTGGATGAAGTTAAGTCTCTGGCGATGAATTAGCGCTATTGGAAAACCCATTGATGATTGATTTAATTCTATCCTTCTCAATGGCCTCAATTCTTCCTTTCATTCATTTGTCACAACGTATATGCTCCTTGCTAAGGAGAAATCTATGTCATTTTCAGATTTTCATGCAGAGTTGCTGAATTATGATCTCATGCAAAAATTTCATACTCAATTTATTCAGCCCGAAGCAGGTTCATTTGCTCTCTACTCTAACAAATCAGGGTCTAAGCCAGGCCCCCGTAACAATAACAATAAGTCTCGCTTCACAGGAGCATCTAAAGGCTCGGGGACCAACTCTTCTTCATTTCGACATCCCCTACCTCACTTGCCGTCCTCTCCTTCAACTCCATTTGCTTCTTCTGAGTCTCGCTCTCGATCTCCATGTCAAATCTGCAAACGAGAGGGACATCAAGCACTGGATTGCTTTAATCGCATGAATTATTCTTTTCAGGGACGTCACCCTCCAACTGAATTAGCTGCTATGGTTGCTGAAGCTAATACCACCTATCTTAATCAGCATCAATGGTACGCTGATAGTGGTGCGAATATTCATGTTACTTCTGATGCAGCTAATTTGGAAATCTCTCAGCCGTATGAAGGCACTGATACCGTGGGTGTCGGTAATGGGGCAGGTTTGATAATCTCACGTACTAGCAATGCTCATATTAAAACTTCTTCCTCTACTCTTGCCTTAAATGATGTTGCTTACTGTCCTCAAGCGTCTGCCCATCTTCTTTCCATAAACAAATTTTGTAAGGACAATAATGTGTTATTTGAACTTACTGGTTCCAATTTTTCTGTGAAGGACCTCAAGACGGGGGACACGCTCATGAAGGGGCCCAGTGATAGAGGATTGTACCCGATCAACTTCCAACAACTATCATCTTCTAACCTTCATGCATTCTCCATGACTGTTGGAGTCAAGGCCTCTACTGCTACCTGGCATTGTCGTTTGGGACATCCTTCGTCGTCTACTTTGCATAATGTTCTTCATACTTATTCTCTACCTGTTAGTGATTCATTCAATAAAAAGTCTATTTGTGTCTCGTGTCAACTAGGTAAGTCTAAGCAGTTGCCTTTTTCTGATTCCTCACGAGAGTCAATTGCGCCTTTAGAGTTAATTCATTCTGATGTATGGTCTACTTCCACTCCATCTTTAAGTGGTTGTCTCTACTATGTTCTTTTTATTGATGACTTTACTCGCTTTTGTTGGCTATATCCCATTTCTAATAAATCTGATGTTTATACTACGTTTGTCAAATTCAAAAATTTAGTAGAAAAGCAATTTAATTATCCCATTAAGCAATTACAAAGTGACAATGGTGGTGAATATTGTTCCACCCTTTTTAAACAATTTTTGAGTACTAATGGGATTTTTCATCGGCTCTCTTGTCCGCATACATCTCAACAAAACGGTCTAGCTGAGAGGAAACATCGACATATAGTTGACATGGGACTCACTCTCCTTGCACAATCTGGATTACCTAAGAACTTTTGGGTCGATGCTTTCTTAACTTCCATTTTTATCATTAATCGGTTGCCCACAAAAGTTCTCAATTTCTCTTCCCCTTTTGAATGTCTATTTCATCTTTCTCCAGATTTTAGCTATTTTCGTTCCTTTGGGTGTCAATGCTTTCCGTGTCTTCGACCTTACATGCATGATAAACTTTCTTACCGTAGCACACCTTGCATTTTCATTGGTTATTGTTCTAATCATAAGGGATTTCGGTGTTATGATCCTTCCTCTCGACGTGTCTATATTTCCAGAAATGTGATCTTTGATGAGGATGTGTTCCCTGCTCGAGTACAATCTCCTATCATGGCCTCTGACAACAGTGTTCCCTCAACAGGTAATTCTTCACCCTTACTTTTTTCTCCTCCTCCACATATTTTTCCCTCATCTTCTCCTTCCTCTTCTACTTCACCACCCCACACTACTTCTCCAATTCCTACTGACCATGACTTCCCCATTCCACCAAACATCACCTCTCCTATTTCCTCTTCTCCCAGTCCTGTCCTTGAGCACCCATCTCCAGCCCCTTCCTATCACGTTGTTACTAGATCACAAACTGGTCATCTTAAGCCCCGTACATTCCCTGATTTTTATCTCCATTATTCAACACGTCACCCCCTTCGAGCTTTGCATGTAGGTGTGATTATTTCTGAGCCCTATTCCTATGCTCAGGCTGCTGTTATCCTTGAATGGCATTCAGCTATGGAATCTGAATTCCAAGCTTTGTTGAAGAATCAAACCTGGACTTTATGTCCTCGTCCACTCGGCAAAAATGTTGTTCCCAGTAAGTGGGTTTTTAAATGCAAACGCAAACCTGATGGGAACATTGAAAGACTCAAAGCACGACTAGTTGCAGTTGGTTATCTCCAGCGTAGTGGTGTTGATTTCTTTGACACTTTCAGTCCAGTTATTAAACCTTCCACAGTTCGCATGGTACTCTCCCTTGCTGTCTCATTTAATTGGGACATTCGGCAACTTGATGTTTCTAATGCTTTTCTTCATGGCATTTTGGATGAGGAAGTTTATATGGCTCAACCTAGAGGTTTTGAAGATCCTACCAATCCACAGTTTGTGTGTAAATTGCATAAATCTATTTACGGATTAAAACAGGCTCCTCGGGCTTGGTTTAATCGCTTATCCACTGCACTTTTATCTCTCGGATTTGTATGCTCTCAGGTTGATCCCTCTTTGTTCACATATCACCATGACTCTACACATGCGTTTCTGCTCGTTTACGTGGATGACATTCTCGTGACCTCTAATGTTCGGTCATTTATTGATGAGCTTATCTCTAATCTTCAGCTGGACTTTGCTATGAAGGACCTTGGGCATTTATCATACTTCTTGGGAATTGAAGC
Organism: Rhamnella rubrinervis; assembly: GCA_007844105.2. NCBI lineage: Eukaryota > Viridiplantae > Streptophyta > Magnoliopsida > Rosales > Rhamnaceae > Rhamnella > Rhamnella rubrinervis. The sequence goes on from CM017578.2 coordinate 9,384,859, forward strand.
TATCCGTGATTCTTCCGGCTTACATCTTCGGCAGACACGATATATTATTGATCTCTTGGATCGTGTCAATCTCATTGGCCTACGTCCTTATCGTGCTCCATGTGTTTCAGGTACTAAGCTATCCAAATTTGATGGAGATCCCCTGCTTGATCCTTCCGAATATCGTCACACAGTTGGTGCCTTACAATATGTAACTCTCACTCGCCCAGATATCGCTTACTCTGTGAATCAACTTTGCCAACATATGCAAACACCAACTACGACTCATTGGGCAGACCAAGCGTGTCCTACGATACGAAAAATACTACGGACTTTGGTCTCTTTACTGACACTGGTTCTTTCTCCATTAACGCTATTGTGACTTCGGATTGGGCGGTGATCCGATGATAGACATTCAGCGTGGCTACGGCGTTTTGTTGGTTCCATCTTATTTCGGTGGTGTGAAGAAACAACCGATGGTCTCCAAATCGAGCGGTAGAATATAGATGTCGGCTCTGATTACTGAAGTGTATTGGTTGCGTATGCTATTATGTGAGCGCAAATTTCTCTTGCTTCACCCCATTATCAGTGCGATAACATTAGTGCCCTGCTTGCCTCCAATCCTATTTTTCATGCGTTCTAAGCATATCGAGGTGGACTACCATTTTGTGCGTGAGAAAGTCGCACGCCGAGACATCATTTTGGAGTATCTTTCGACTTCAATTCAGCCTGCAGATATTTTCACCAAAGGGCATACAACTGATAGATTTTGTTTTCTTCGTGACAAAGCGGCCATTTGTGATCTTCCCGCCGGTTCTGGGCTGTTAGAGATAGCGGTGATGATGAGCTCGGTCGGTGAGCCCAAGTCGATAAAGTGCATTTGTAAAACCGGTGGTAGTAGACTACGACTCTATCCTATATTTTTAATGTTTGTCTATCCGGTGGATGTTTGTACTTTATTCTTATCTCTTGTAACAGTCTTAGCTTTTCAGTTTTTCTGAAGTTTTGTTCTCATCCAAATGTTATTACTCTACTATAAATATACACATATACTCTCTATCTGGTGGGTTTTTCCAGAACAGCTTTGGTTTCTTTCACCACATCCACGCGTTGATATGCATGTGCATATGGATGGATGTATACCGAACACAATGAGACAATCAACCCAAAAGGGTAACTGGGGTAGGTGGTTTTAGCACATGACACCCCAAGGTATGGCGGCTCTAAGCGCCCCTCTTGTGTCTCTCCCGCGTTACCCAACTGCCAATAACCACCTTCTTTCACTGATAGACCAATGCACCAACACAAAACATCTCTACCAAATCCATGCCCAAATGCTCCGTACTGGTCTCTTCTTCGACCCTTACACCGCCAGCAGGCTCATAACTGCTTCTGCTCTCTCTTCCTTCTCCTCCCTCGATTACGCCCACCGGGTTTTTGACCAAATTCCGCAACCAAATCTCTATACTTGGAACACCCTGATTCGTGCTTATGCCTCCAGCTCCCAACCCAACCTCAGTGTCGTCGTCTTTTTGGAAATGCTTTACCAGAGCTGCGAATTGCCCAATAAATTCACATACCCTTTTGTGATTAAAGCAGCTTCTGAGCTTAAGGCTTTGCGGTTAGGAACAGGTTTTCATGGAATGATAGTCAAGGCCTCCCTTGCTTCAGATGTCTTCATTCTTAATTCTCTTGTACATTTTTATGGGTCGTGTGGCCATTTAGAGTTGGCATATCGAGTGTTTCTTAACATTCGTAACAAGGATCTTGTTTCCTGGAATTCTATGATTACCACTTTTGCACAAGGAAATTGTCCCAAGGAGGCTATTGAATTGTTTAGGGAAATGGAGGCTGAGAGTGTGAAACCGAATGATATCACAATGTTGGGGGTCTTGTCTGCTTGTGCGAAGAAGGTCGACATAGAATTTGGGAGGTGGGTCTGTTCGTATATTGAGAGGAATGAGATTAGAGTGAACTTGACTTTGAACAATGCAATTCTTGATATGTATGTGAAATGCGGTAGTGTTGAAGATGCAAAAAGATTGTTTGATAGAATGCCAGAGAAGGATGTTGTCTCGTGGACCACTATGCTTGATGGGTATGCTCAATCAGGGAATTATGATGAGGCTCATCGTATTTTTGAAGCAATGCCTTCTCAAAATATTGCTGCATGGAATGCTCTCATTTCTTCTTATGAACAAAATGGTAAGCCCAAGGAGGCTTTGGCTACTTTCCATAAATTGCAAATTAACAAGAGTGCAAAACCTGATGAAGTAACTTTGGTTAGTACACTGTCAGCTTGTGCCCAGTTGGGAGCAATTGATCTTGGCGGGTGGATTCATGTCTACATAAAAAAGCAGGAAATTAAAATGAACTGCCATCTTACAACCTCTCTCATTGACATGTATTCTAAGTGTGGTGATCTAGAGAAGGCGCTTGACGTATTTAATTCAGTAGAGAAGACAGATGTATTCGTTTGGAGTGCCATGATTGCTGGTTTGGCAATGCATGGGCGCGGGAGGGCTGCAATAGATTTGTTCTCCAAAATGCTGGAGGCTAAGGTCAAGCCTAATGCTGTGACTTTTACTAATATATTATGTGCCTGTAGTCACTCAGGATTAGTGGATGAGGGAAGAAACTTTTTCCATCAAATGGAAACAATTTATGGGGTTGTGCCTGGAGTGAAACACTATGCTTGCATGGTTGATATTCTTGGTCGTTCAGGCCATCTTGAAGAAGCTATGGAGTTTATTGAGAAAATGCCAATGGCTCCTAGTGTTTCTCTATGGGCGGCTCTGCTTGCATCCTGTAGACTTCATGTCAATGTGGAACTTGCTGAACAGGCTTGTAGCCAGTTGCTTGAGTTGGATCCCAGAAACCATGGAGCTTATGTGCTTTTATCTAATATATATGCCAAAACGGGGAAATGGGATCGAGTTTCAGCGTTAAGGAAGTTCATGCGGGATTCTGGACTAAAAAAAGAACCAGGTTGTAGTTCGATTGAGATCAATGGCATCATACATGAGTTTTTAGTAGGTGAAAATTCTCACCCTCTAACCAAGGAAATCTACTCGAAGCTGGATGAGGTTGCAGCAAAGTTGAAATCAGTTGGATATGTGCCAAACAAGTCCCACCTACTGCAATTTGTTGAAGAAGAAGACATGAAAGAGCAGGCATTAAACCTTCATAGTGAGAAGTTAGCAATTGCCTTTGGGCTTATTAGTATGGGATCGTCTCAACCAATTAGGGTTGTGAAGAATCTGCGTGTTTGCGGGGACTGTCACTCAGTTGCTAAGCTTATATCCGGGGTTTATGAAAGAGAAATACTGCTGAGAGATCGGTATCGATTTCATCATTTTAAAGGAGGGCAGTGCTCGTGTATGGATTATTGGTGAAGTGGATAGTATTTGCTAAGAAGATGACAACCTCAAGCCACTTCAGAATTATATAGTCACAAACTAAGTCAATGCCTGATTAACAGAAGAGGTAGACACTAGACACGTTTAGTAATATCAAAATGAAGTTGGGTCGTATGTTTATAGACTCTGAATCAGTTCAAGTTTTCTATTGATAATATCGAGTACAATATGGATAATTTTGGCGTATCAGAAAATTTTGTATACTCTCCAGGAAAAAAAGAAAAAGAAAAAGGGAAAAACGTTTGAATGTTAGCTGAAAATAGTTGAATTCAGCCGATTCCTCTGCGTCATGTTGCACGCACGTTAATGAATGACTTTCTTCAAAATGCAACATTACCAGAAGTTATACAAATGGGTACTACTCATCATTGCAGAAGAAATAGTTCTATTGCAGCCCAACAAATTTCTTCAAAATATATTTTCCTTTATATTATAGTTGCTCTTTTAATAAAATATATATGGTAATTGGGTTCGCTTTACGCCAGAAATTGAAAGACAAACACAAAACAATAAAAACACCGAATTTATGTGGTTCTGATTGCCTACGTCCACGGGAGGCGTCAGTATATTTTCGAGAGAAGTTTGCGGAGAGTTTACAAAGCTCAACTTCTCTCTCTCCTTACAATTATCGGAGATCTCATGCCCTTATATAGGCATTTCAGAGTGTGAATACAAGTTTACAAATTCAAATTATCTTGCAGAATGTTGAATTTGCTTTGTAATCTTTGGTGTGTTGAGTTGCCTTCTTTGTGATAGCTTGAGTTGCCATATTTGTGATAGGTTAGTTGCCAATCTTGAACAAAATATTCAAGCCATTATTCAACAATCTCCACCTTGGCGAGAATCCACCGATCCTTTAGCGCTGCGCCGATGCGATCTTGAGTCATGTTCAAACAATGTTGGAACGATCCATGTTAGCATATAGGATTATAGCGATCTTTCGTAGTAGATCCTTCATCAATTATCTCAGGAAGTGAAATCTCAAATCTATGCGCCCATGATATACTTGGTTCTTTGCTAAACAAATTGCACTCACTATCGCGGAATACCTCCACATTTTTCGACAATTCCCAGTCTTATCAATCCATGAAGCCAAATAGCTTCTTTGAAAGCTTACATTACTGACCATATACTCTGCCTCGTAGTTGACAAAGCCACTTTGTTGGTAAGGTTGATCTCCAACTAAGCGGTCCTCCGCTATTGTGAACACACACATAACCGTGTAGTAGATCGGCTTGTCAAGATCACCAATAATCAATCCATATCCAACTAAATGTTTATCAACATTCTTGTCTCTCGAACTTCAACCAACATTCACGGTACCACAGATATGCAGTAAAATCCATTTCATTGCTTGCGATGGCCTTTACGAGATTGTGCATGTAGCGGCTTACCATACTTACGGCATGTGAAATATCGGTCTTGTACATACCATTGCATACATTAAAGCACCAATTGCATTTGCATATGGAATATGCTTCATCTTCTCCTTCGGATTACGTGCTTGGTGACATTAATGCACTCGATTTGAAGTGTGAGCTAACGGTGTACTTACGGTTTATCTTGTCACAAATTTTAAACCTCTCAAGTACTTTCTTCAAATCACGAGTTTGAGTCAAGCAGTTGTACCTTTCACCCTATCTCTTTGATTTCCATTCCAAGAATCTTCGCTTCTCCAAGATCCTTCATCTCGAACTCGAGCTTAAGCGAGCCTTGTTTATCAATCTCCTTCTTGATCTTATCGCATGTCATCCACATATAGAGCAAATAAACAAAAGTACCATCTTGGAGTTTACGAAAATAGACCTGATAATGATCAAACCCACGCGTGTGTACCTCGATTTATCATAAAGTCATCAAACCTCTTGTACCTTGTCTAGGTATTGCTTTAAACCATACAATGACTTACTTAATTTGCAAGCCCAATTCTCTCTTCCATGAACTTTAAACCCATCCGGTGAGACATATAGATTTCCTCATCTAAAGTTCCATGGAGGAATGCGCTTTTCGCGTCGAGTTGGAATAACTCCGGATCAAATGTGCAACCAAAGCCAATAATATTGAATAGGCATGTTTGACAACCGGTGAGAATACCTCGTTGTAATCTATTCCTTCCTACGGCGTAACCTTTCGCTACAAGTCGGCTTTGTATCGATATTGTCTTTACTCGAATTCCTTCCTTCGGCATAAACCCATTTACCCGATTGCTTTCTTATCCTGGAAGTGGAACCAACTTCCAAGTCGGTCGATGAAGTGATGTCATTTCTTCATCCATTGCCTTCTTCCACTTTACATTGTGTATCTGACTTCCTTGTAAGTATTCGGGACATCATCATCTATCATTTGGAAGGCGTATGCCACCATGCGTAAGCGAAGCGAGGTTTTGAATGTTCCTTTCGATCTGCGGTAGTATAGACTCGATTTGTTACGGTGATGAAACATCCACCTCACTCGAGATTTCGTCTTGATCATGATTCATAGTCAAGATGATCAATAGTGCGACAGTTCTTTTGGAATGTCGGATCCGTCAAACTCCACCTTTAGAAATTGGATTCTCATTATCTTTCTACGAAGTTTTACGTTTCACGATTGCGATTCATCAAAGGTAGCGTCTCGACTTACAACGATCTTCTTTGACTCGAGGTTCCATAGTGAATGCCTTAACTCCTTCACTAAAGCCCATAAAAAGCTTTCTTGGCTCAGGATCCGGTTTTGATTACGTGACATGATAATATCTTTGGACATCCAAAATATGCGAGATAGTTATAATCAAGCAAATTTTTCGACCATACCTCTATAGGAGTTTTCCGTCAATTGCGGTAGAAGGTAGTGCATTGATAATATGAGAGGCATACATCAAAGCCTGCGCGAAATGCTTTGCTGGCGTGGCGAGATAACATACATCGAACTTTATCAACCGGGGTTGATTCATCCGTTCGCTACACCATTTTGTTGTGGAGTGCGGGAGCTGTGAAGTGTCGATTATTCCTTCGTTCGACAAACTTTCGGGAATGGATCGATTTGTATTCTCCACCATTATCCGATCCGAGTCGCCGCTTTCTACGGTTTGAGTTTCAATCATCTTCTTCCATTTAAGGAAGATATCCAAAACTTCATCTTTATGCTTCATAGTGTAAACCCAAACATATCGGAAAAGTCATCAATAAAAGTTACAAAGTAGCGTTTACCTCCCATGAAGCATTTGTGGAAGGACCCGGACATCGGTGTGAACATAATCCGGTGTTGCCTTGAGTACGATGAGTTGCGGTCGCGAATTTGACTCTCGTTTGCTTCCACAAAACGATGTTCACGAAACTTAGTTTTCCGTCTTAGCGCCTTCGGTATGCCTTGTTTTATCAAACTTTGCAAGGCCTTTTCTCCAACATGCCCTAAGCGCATGTGCAGTCGGAAAAGTGTCGGATTCTTCATCTTGAGCTGCTGGATATACCGCACTTCCGTGGTTGTTTGCCCATCTAAAAATCTGATTATTCTTGAGTACCGCCATTGCGAAATGCACCTCGAACAACCTTCATGACTCCATTTTCAATGGTCACCTTGTAACCACTAGTCTAAAACCCAGGAGATATGAGATTCTTTTCAAATCTGGAACATACCTAACATCATTGAGTCGTCGATTATGCCGTCATGCATCTTCAAACGAATTGTTCCATACCTTTTGTATGGGGGTATCGTTGCATAAGCCTGACTCCACCATCAAGCTTTTGGAAGCTTGAGAACCATATCTATTCGGACACATATGGTAGGAACATCAGGAATCCAAAATCCATCTATCAAAGGGTCGATGCGATGATGAAACCGAAAAGTGATTCTCTTCATTTGCTTTTTGTGCGATGTTTGCGATTGATTTCTCCTATTTGGACAATCCTTTCTCCGTGCCCTTTCGATGACAATAGGCACATTCATCCTTTGCAAGATTTTTTCTTGATGATAATCCTCTTGACTTTGAGCGGGATCATTGCCCTCCAAATCCTCCAGATTTTACATTTGCTTGTCCTCCTCTTACTATAGTCAAAGCTGATGTTGTTTCCGTGATCAATTTGATCCTTTTTAGATACTCATTGTTCACCAAAGCATTAGAAACATCTACAAATTTAACCTCATCTTTCCATATAGCGAGTAGTGGTTAAATGCTCATAGCTTTCGGTAAGGAATTTAATAACAATAGAGCTTTATCTTCTTCATAATATCAACTTCCAAATTCGTAAATCGCAAGAATTTTATTGAAATTATCTAAATGCTCAATCATAGAGATACCTTTCTTATCTTGCGGAAGAGTTTCTTCTTGGTAGGTAGGTTCTCATACTTTTTGTCATGTACTTGTCCTCCATTGTTTCCGGAGACTTCTTTTACTGTTCTCATGACAAAATGCTTCGATCTTTGGCTAAGCACGGTCGAATGTGTACAAACTGACGATTTATGTAATCCCAATCTTTATCGGACATATCCTCGGGTTTAGCTACCAAAGCGATATGTGATCCTTCTCGGAATAGCAAATCCAAAACTTCACATTGCCACATGCCAAAATTATTGGTGCCATCAAATTTTTCCACCTCGAACCTTGCATTTGACAACATAGATCTTTGAATAGTGCTACTTGTGGATGATTCGCGGTATTTACGGGTGGGGGCTCGGTTTGTTGATTTCACCATTGAAAATATCTCGGTTGAATCCGGAATAATTCAACTATCGAAAAACAAGTCCATTTTATCGAAGCGGATTAAAATGGCTAGAAACAAACAAAATAAAATCAGAGAATATTCTGAGAATATTCTGCGTTGAATAGTGTCAGCTCGGATGAATAGTAAGGCCCGGATGAACAGTATGGCCCTGCTGAATAGTGTGGCCCGGATAAATAGTGCGACCCGGATGAATAGTGATTTGGATGAGCGATGAGACCGGGATGAGCGGTATGGTGGATGAGCGATTATGAGCCGGATGAGCGGTATGGATTTGGATGAACAGTATGGCCCGGATGAATAGTACGACTTCAGCAGTACGCGGCTCAATAGTGCGGCTTCAACAGTAAATGGCTCAACAGTGGGGCTCGGTGCGGATGAATAGTATCGGATGAGCGATTATGCGTCTTCCTTCAGGGCCAGCGAAAATTTTTCAATTTTTTCACCGATTTCAGACCTTTCAACCCGAATTTTGCGGGGTTTTTCTTGTCTGAACTTTCTCTTTCACGGTATACTCAAACACAATTTTGAGCACTTTCAATTTTGGAGCAGTTTGGAAAAATTGCTCTTTTCAAGCAAAACGGAACTCGATACCATTTCTTTGTGCGGCGAGAAATGAAAGACAAACACAAAAACAATAACAAACACACGAATTTCGTGGTTGGCAATTGCCTACGTCCGGGAAGCGTCGATATATTTTCGAGAGAAGTTTGCGAGAGTTTACAAAGCGGGAACTCAGCTTCTCTTACTCACTCCTTACAATTATCGAGAGATCTCATGCCTTATATAGGCATTTAGAGTGTGAATACAAGTTTACAAATTCAAATTATCTTTGCAGAATGTTGAATTTGCTTTTGTAATCTTTGGTGTGTTGAGTTGCCTTCTTTGACAGTAGCTTGAGTTGCCATATTTGACAGTAGGTTAGTTGCCAATCTTGAACAAAATATTCAAGCCATTATTCAACACTGCTTACCTTATCTTCTGTTCCCTATATTTTGAATTTGCATAGCTTATTTAACTACCTCTTCACCATCCATGTTTCATTTTTGGTGATTTTGCTTTTGAATTTTTATTCTCTTAGTTAACTATCATATCTTAACGGCATTCTTCTTATTTTTAAAGGGTTTGTCTCTTCTGATGTTTCATGTCACTTTGTGCAAACATGACATGGCGTTCTTTTGTTAGCTAGCTGACTTGGTATTTAACATTTGTTTCTCATCAATATATGTGTTTTATCAATCATATATTTTGCATGCCACATTTAACTTAAGTAAATTCTTTAATTTTAACAATGTTTTTTTTAAAAAAAATGGATTTCGAAGCGGCAAGAGTTTCAGAAAATGGGCTTCTTTTAACATGGAATTTTGTTTCCTGGAAAATTGGTTAACTGTAAAGCATTTGTTAAGGAATCAACCTTAATAGGAACCAATCAAACCGCATAAAGAAAAGGGCTTAAATTTGTGATCATCAAAGCTTTTACTCCATGTTTCGACCCAAAAAAGAAAAAAAGCTTCTATTATATGCACAACAACATTCTGCCACGTGTCAAAGCCCACATGATATCAGATCCGTACCTTTCTGTGACTCTCTCTTTTATATATTTATATATGTATAATGTATCTACTAGCTTTACTCGTAGTCACCTACGTTTCCTCTCTGTGAGTCCGAGCAGGAAATGGAAGCCTCTGCAAGATCATTCACATCCATACATGCACAGACAAACACACTGTCATCTTCAACAACTCTTCTGGGTCGATCCGATATCTGCTTAAGGCTTCTGATATCCAATGTACATTTTCATCGGACTGTTTCTGATCTCAGACATAAAGGACTTCAATTGGTTGCTTCATTTCAAACAAAGGTAAGGTACCCTTAGTTATGACATTATAATATATTGATTGTATTCTACTATTTTAATTGACTAACCAGTGAATCAATGCTTTTACTTGCTGTAATTCTCTTTCTGTATAAGTTGGGGTAGGTCTAATATCACTTTCTATTGCTAAACTTTAATATCCTGTTCTCCGATCAACTCTGCGTGATCTTCCCAATGGAGAAATTATATAGATTGCGGTTTGAATTTTACCAAAGTTTGTTGTTTTTTCTTGTTTGGTGTGTGTTCATTGGGTAATGCGGTAGCAGATATTCATTGCGCTTGGGGGAGTGAGAAAACAGTAAGATATATAGCAAGCATTGGGAGTGAGAGTGAGGTTATGACTAGGAACTCATGGCTTTACATTTTCTCACGCGAAATTGTATGTATAAATAATGTGCACTCTGATGAGAGCTTTTAACTAGCGCAAACAAAGATATGGGCATTCCACTGACTTCATTTTTGTACTATTTCAAATCAATTTGTTTATGCCTCCCTCTTCCTCGTATATTTCAGGCGTAGATAATGAATGATAGAGGGTATTAGATAGTCTTAATAGAGTCTGCAGTAGCATTTGAATTTTCCTAACTTGTTCCTAATCTGTAAATTTACATGCACAGGTTTCAACAGGGTTAGAGGCTGCAGGAATAAGTATCCATCCAACAAGTAAATTTTTTATTACAGTCTTTTATCAGATTATTCTTACATTGAGTTACCAATATCTAGTTATAATTACTATCTGCAATTTTTAGAGCCAGCGGAGACTGTTCGTACAAAGTTCCGGTTACACAAGGAGTGTAAGTTTGGAGAGCATTTTCTCTTGGTGGGAAATGAAGGTGTCATTGGAATGTGGAATCCATCAAAGGCTATACCACTGAACTGGTCTCATGGAAACATATGGACCGTTGAACTGGTATTCAATTCTTTACAGCTCTACTCTGAGATGTCTTATATACCAATACTTTTGAACTTCGACATTCACTGGGATTTCTTCACTGGTCAGAGTGAATGCTAATTCATAAAAAGAAAAATATAATAATGTCAAATTTAAGTTTGCATCTTAAATGAAACAAATAAACTGCCCTAACATATTTATATGCAAGTTCTGAACTTGGTTTTTAAACTTTTTTTTCTAGTATATGCCAATTGAATTGCCGATTCAATTCAAGTTTATACTCAAACAAAGTTCTGGAGATATAGTGTGGCAACCTGGTCCAGATCGAATTTTTCGGGCTTGGAAAACCAATAAGACTATTATGGTTTCGGAAGATTGGGGAAATGCCTTACTTCAGAAAATAACTGAAGTGCAAGCTGACAATCTAGATGCTGAACTATTGGTAACCCATGATAGGCAACCAACTGTTGTTGAGAATGTGAATCTTCTTAGAGACAAAATTATAATGAATGCAAAAAGGGTTGCAAGGTTTTCTGAACCCACTATTAGAAGTAACGACGAGTTCATTGTTAGACAGAAGACAACATATCCAACAGAAGGAAGCTTGACTAGTACACGAATGGGAATTAGCATTGCAGATTATAGTGATTACAAGAAAGAGGCAGCCATAAATAAGAAGAAATCGACAACTTTGAAAAGTAAGGTTCGAGTGAGTAAGGAAGACGAAGACATGGGTATTCATGAAGAAGGTTATGTCCTCGTGCCTGGTTTGAAACAGATAGTGCCTTCTGATGTGAAGTAACACTATCCAAAGAACTTGGGAAGTCCAAAAGTACTACAGATGGCTCTGTTGGACTTGGTGCAACAAAGGACTGCAACATGCCAAAGTCTATAGTCCTCTGTTGGACTTGGTGCAACAAAGGACTACAACATGACAAAGTCTAGTTTTTGATGAATCATGACGTTCATTTCTTTACTTAGTGAGTAACCAAGCATTGTTCTTCAGTTTGTCAGCTTTCATCATATGAGTATGGTTTTGGGGTGGTTGCTGACTGCATCTTGAATGCATTTCTCTTTGCTTACGATCCAGCAATTATTATTTTTCTATATATTATTGCTAATTATATACGTAGAGGCGAGATTACTCGTTAATATTCCCTAGACTTTCTGCATCTTGGCGAATGAGCAGGAGTATTATCCTGGCTCCTTTTCAGAATAATTGCTCCATCTAGAGAAATTGATGGAAAATCCACATGCAAATTACAGTGCCTTTCAATGAGATTCTGTAATCATTGACTTGAAACTAAAAGTTAATATAGAGGACTTCACAAGGTTACACAGCTTGCTTCATTTTTTCCTTTTAGGTCTCTTTTTCTTTGTGACCTCTTCTAAATTATAAGACGAGATGATGCTGCATTTTCTTTCCACAATTAAAAATAAAAAAAATAAAAAAGAGTATCAACCAAGTATCACGATCACCTACATCAAAGGGTATATGAGAGTTAAAATACGTGTATTATAGGAGCAAAAAGACAATCATTTTCAATAAAGCGGCCTTCAAGCACCAATTACAGAGAGATTTGTGTTTTCTGGCAAGATGCACAAGCATTGATCATAAAATGCCAGACAAATTCGATTCAATAAAAATTCGGAAAGAAAATAAAAGAAATTACCTTACACAACTAAAACAAAGAACCTCTTCCAAAGGTATCACAGGAAAAAACTTTAATACAAATAATTCATGAAAAAGGTTTTAGTGCATCTATGTGATTTCCCATTTGATAATGCCAGCAACCACTCTCTCATACGATGATGAGCAGAGAAATCCCCACAGTGAGTAAGCCATTTCCCTCTGTTTTCTCATTTTTCTCCATGATAGGACCGTAGTTCATCCCATTATGATTCTTGATGATTTCTTATCGTCACTTCTTTCATAATCTTTCCGAGACTTTTGCTCAAACTTATTATCATCATGCCTGCCCAACCTCTGTTCTTCCTTCCTATAATGAAGCTCTCTTGATTTTGAATCCCTAGCTTTTGGTTCATTGTCATCATAATCATGCCTTCTCGAACTGTGTCCAACCCTCTTATCCTGATCTCCTCTCAAACTTGGCTGGAAGTCATGATCATCGTGCCTTCTAGATCTCTTTTCTTCCAATTTATAGTGATCTTCTCTCAACTTCGGCTGAAATTCATAATCATCGTGCCTTCTTGATTTATTTTCTTCCCTCCTATTAATATCTTCTCTAGACTTCACTGCATGTTCATCATCAGCACCATGCCTTCTCGATCTTTTATCCTCCCTCCTATCATGATCTTCTCTTGATTTCGTCTGTAATTCATCATCAGCATCCCTTCTAGATCTTTTTCCTTCTCTCCTATCACGATCTCTTAGCCTTGTATCATATTCATCAGCATCACCATAACTACCTGATCGCTTTCCCTCTCTCTTATAAATTTGCTTGGATTGGCTTTCTAATGGTCCATTGCCCTTTGATCTAGAGTGTGAATCTTTATTGCCTAAGCAGGAACCTTCAGGTGCTGGATGCTCTGGAACATGATTTAACGGGAAGTTGCCAGATCTTTTCTCAGCCTTGTTTGGATTGTCAAATTTGTCATGTCCCCATCTTGACTCCTTGTCCTCGTGGCCCCAGCCTGTGTTTGCAGCTCTCTAAGTAGAAACAGAAGAAAACAGGGATAAGCAACTACTAAGATATAGGGATGATGTAAATAAATTTAAAACGACAGATTCATTGCATAAATAAGGTTTAAAATTTTCCTCAACCCTCATGTACCTTTACTTCCAGCATACAAAGAATCCAAGAAAAAAGGGGGAAGAATAAAAAAAACCCTAACAAAAAGCGCAAGAAATGAACATGAATGTGATGATTATGACGAAGCAAACTGAGAAGGAGAAGACAACAAGGGGGGAGGGGTATAAGCAACACAAAACATATGCACCTCCCTCCATCATCATCCATAGAGTTGAACTCATTAGGTCAATCACCATGTCCGCATCTTGGCATTTCAGAATAAAAAATAAATAAATAAAAAAGAAAAAGGATTGCTAAAGTTTGACTTTAAGAATGACCTTCTCACTATTGACTAAGAGGTGATGGCCAGACTGTCAACAGAAATTGCTGATCAATGGAACAACACATTGTACACAATACAGAAGCAGGATTTATTAACAACATAAGAACGAGATGATGGTCAAAATTATCCAACAAGAAATAAATTTCTTATTACATATTATAGCATGCGGGTTCAATCTATATTTGAAGTCACATTCTCACCATCGGCTTGACTGCTGTGGTTTTCTCACTATTGGCTTAACTGTTGAGGTTGTATAATGATGGGTGGTAGCAGTAGATGATGAAAATAGAGTGATACGTTGGTAAGTGGTGAAATTGGGTGCGTGTAGTGAAACGTCGGTAAGTGGTGAAATTGGGTGCGTGTAGCAATGAGAAGTAAGAACATTACTGATGTGGAGATGCATTGATGGTGTTGTGGATATATGTTGTTTGTTCATGGATAGAGTACAAGTGACGCAGACAACATACACATATCTATGCACATAACAGGCATTAAGCATAATCTAGTGAATGATCAAGACCAGTTTTTCAAAACAAATAAACAAAGCAGAAAATATGGCACCACTACTAGTATTGTTATATGATGTACGATCTTACTTGCTCATCATGAGAAAATTTGCATCCAGCTCCACGAGTACATTCGCCCCTTTGGAAGGCACGGCATACACCCCGTGCCTCCCGCTTCTTCTGCTCCGTTTCTTCATCTTCTTCTTCTTTCTTTTTGTACTTACTGACATGATCAACTCTAATGATTCTGCCTAAAATCTGAGCTCCGTTCAAATTATCTGAAGACTCAAAACACCCAAAAAAATAAAAATAAAAAAAACTTGTTTTTCCATAACAGCAGCGTATTCAGCCATTTTTACAAACATCTAACTTGCATCATGAAACTAAGAAGAGCAAGAGAAACAAACCTACAGCAAGGTTCGTACTTCTTTGATCCTCATATGCTACAAAAGCAAAACCTTTGGATTTACCAGTACCTTTATCTCTAACAAGATTAACGTCCACGATTTCTCCGTATCTGGAAATCAATCGATTGAGCTTAGCAAATTGCATATGTCAATATACAAATATAAAATAATCGAGTTTCAAAAAAATACACGTACTGGGCGAAGACCGCGAGTAGATCGCCTTCAGTGAGATCAAAAGGAATTCCACCAACGAAGACATAAGCGGATTCTTTATACTTGGCATGCCATGAGGCGTCCTCAGAAATCCCTAAAGCCGCTTCTTTCGAATTGATGTTCTGAATGCGTTTCACTAGGGTTAGTGGATTCATTTGCTTGCTTTTACATAAAATCCGAATCCCAAAATTCGCAGCTCCAGAATTTTTCCCTAATCCTCTCCTCCTTCTACTTCTTCTTCCTTCGCTAATTGCAGGTTCGCCGCCGACTCCATGTGCCTTGCTGGCTTCGTTCCCGCCGGTGAGGTCTTTCCATATTAAAAGGCTTTTACTGCTTCGGCTCTATTTTTAGAGTCTTTTCTTTTCTTTTTTTTTTTGAACGGCTCCTTATTTCATGCCTTGCGTAAAAAAATTAAAAAAATATAATTTTTTTTAGAAGAAATAATTAATATATTAATAAGGAAAATAAAGTAGTATTTATTTTTATTTTAAATTAAAAACATCCACAATCACTGTCACTCAGATGTGTACTTTTTGGGAATCAATGATCATTAATCATTGCGTTAAGTATGAATTAAACTAATATTTATAGATTTTATTTTATTTTTTAAAGTATTTTGTTATGTCTGTGATCAGTTGCTCACCTTATTCCTTACAAGAAAAAGCTAAACAAAACAAAAATAGAAAAATGAATATTTAAAAGTAGGACTTATTGTAAATATTTAAGGACTCATATAGAAGCCAACACTTTGATTCTTTTAAGGAACAATTTAAATACAATTGAAAAAAGACAATTTTATTTTTAAATCCATTCTTAATCTTAATTTTTTAAAATTTATATATACATATATATATATGTACATATTTAAAGGTTGATAACTTGTAAATATAAAACGATCCAAAGCCTTGCACCAAGAAGTAAATCTGAAATTCATCAAAAAAAAAAAATAGTAAACTTGAAATGAAATCGAAGGAGCGGCAAATCATCAGGTACCATGCGACGACGACGACGACGACGGCGACGAGACGACGATGGCACAGAAGATGACGACCTAAAAGCGCTGGGGTTTAGAACTTAGCTTCTCACTCTCAGAGTGGGGCCCTTTTTAGGTGAAAGATGGAAAAGTAACAGCAGAACAAAGCATGCCTTTGTTTGTCTGCTTTACCCTTTTAGTACAGTTGCCTTCACCGCTTATCTACTTTCTTTCATTGTAATTTAATTTCCAAAATTTCTTCTTTTTGTTTTTCGACTTCATAATTTTCAAAGGTCATGACTCAAAGCGTGCTAATAAATAGGAATATTCCTCAACTTCTATTCCACTCTCCTTGTGGTTAATAAGAACAAACAAATCAATTTCCATTGGATCTTCCAAACCCATGTAGAGAGACAAAAAAAAAAAAGAGGTAAAATTTTATTCACTCATTTATCTTTTTTGTTTCTTTTGCATTCTCTTCGTCTGGATCCTAATTTAGATGTATATGCAGTTTTTGACTTTTAATTCCCGGTTTCTCATTTTTTTGGGTTGTGTTTTTTCCTTTGGATTTTTGCTGTCCTTGTTCTCACCCAACCTCAACAGATCAGCTGTTTTTAACTTAGCACTTAGCTAAAGTTTACTAGTTAACAAGTTTTATGTACTAAATCAATTGATACAGCAAAAGGGTATGAGTCTTATATGACAATGTTGCAGACTTTTGCTGATTGTGGTGAATGGAGGTCTTATATCTGTTCACGTTCTTGAGAATGAATGAGTAGCAATCCATAGAATGATGCTGAGTGAATGCAATTATTATGCAATAAAAATGCTTATTTTCTTAGTAATTTCCAGATTAAGACCAGCTTCAGAAGATACTGACCCAGCATGCATTTATATTTATAGTTTCGTCTTCTCTAACTTTGGCACTATGGCATCTTTGTTTAATGGTCCCATGAAATCCTCCTCTTTTCCTCCCCTCCCCAAGTTCAGGAGAACAAATGCATTCCTTAAAATGTTTAGAGAAAAGATACTGAATTCAAGGCCTTATAAGTTCTTTTTTTCCTTCAAAATACAGAGCCTGGACTGCAGAACTTTAGCAATTGTCTTGGTTGTTTCGTGGAGTTCCAAAGCAATGCACAAAAATGTCTCACTATGCTAAAGACACGGATGTAGCATTCCAGGGCGCAGGAGCGAAAGCGTATCCTTTCACATGTTATGATTTTCATCACTACATTATAGTCAAGATCATAACAAGTTTCATGGTGCTTTGCATATAACTTTTTTTTCCCCCCATAAGAAAGCATTGCGTATGTTGGAAAAACATGGTTTCATTGACTAAAAGGGAAATGGATCAATGCAAATGTAAATTTATTTCAAAAGAATTTTGTGTAGAAACAATTTTTTTTCCAGCATCTGAGCATCAAATAAACGAAAAAGCTTATTAAAAAATGATAGGCTACAGACACCATTGGTTCTTTTTGCATGACCAACCCAATAGTCGGCAATTGAGAACTTTCTTTTTGTGGCACAGTTGGGCAAACACTTGTCTAACACATTCTACACATATGTTCTACTGGCTAGTTTAATTGTTTGATACATGGCTATTTCTTATTTCTTCATTAAAATTTATTGTGTCTCCTTATACTTCTTATGATAGTGGCTTAGAAATTTGGTGCATTGAGAATCTCCAGTTGGTTTCCGTACCAAAATCTTCACATGGGAAATTTTATTGTGGAAATGCATATATAGTTTTGCATGTAAGTCGTTATTAAGCTCTTCCCATTTTTTTTCCATCTTAGAAATCATGGACAGATTCAACTATACTTTGTTAATAAGTTTTACTTTTCCCAAAGTAAGAAGTTAGATTTTACTTGATATTCTGGAGATTTAATGTTTGAATGCTGCAAGGTATTATGTTACAGTAGTGTTTCCTTTGTATGAGATGAATCTGACTATTTTACTTGTTTATCATATGAGGCAGACAACTTTGCCAAAAAGTGGGGCTCCTCAGCACGATGTACATTATTGGCTCGGAAATGATTTGGACAAGGTGTTCTTCTGTCCTTTGGTTTTCCATGAGTGGGGAAAAATAAAGTTGAGTGGTTCATTCTGTAAAGACAGACAGTTACCATCTTTTAGAATATATTAACATACTAGAAAGAAATTAGAAGGTTTAAACCATTGTGATGAATGAAATTTTCAGTTCTGAATCAAACTTCCCCTTCATAGTTCAGACTCAAAAAGGAAGAGAGTGAGTATGGGGTGAAGAAGGAGTGCCTACAAGATAGTTTCTTATATATTGTTGTTGTACCATTGAGTTATGACCTGCAAAATTGATGAGATGAACATTTACTCTTTACTTGGAATTTTGTTTGTAAATCTTTGGTTTTGATAATTTAATTAAAGCAGTTGTTGTGTGTAAAATTTGGACAAACATTTGGCACTGACAATTCACATCTTTTTCCAGAGTGTTTTAAGGTTGTTTACCATATTTGCAGGTGGACTCAGTGTTGGCTTCAGATAAAGCACTTGAACTAGATGCAACCCTGGGGTCTTGCACTGTGCAATATAGGGAAATCCAAGGCCAAGAAACAGAGAAGTTTTTGTCATACTTCAAACCCTGTATTATACCTATTGAAGGTGTATATACTTCACAACAAGGGCACTTACATGATGAAAAATATCAAGTCAGCATGTTAACATGCAAAGGAGATCATGCTGTTCGTGTTAAAGAGGTAAGATTGCTTTATCTTTGAACCGTGACTACTGACTGCTGTTTTAATAATTGTGATTGAGTCATTTTTCCGGTCACTCATTTGTCCATATCCAGTTTTATAATCCAGGATTAGGTAGTGTCATAGTGTTGTTCTATAACAGAATTAATTATTCTTTACAACAATGAATTTTTTATCATCAATGTGTAGATGAAATTATGTTTCTCTGCATAAAGTTGGTAAGGTGTGCTTTTCTACGGACAGTACCAAACCCAAAAGTATTCTGTTCTTGATTATGAGATTGTTACATTTTTTCACATCTACTTTTATGTACTACCTTTTGTATTATTAACTATCCTGGTTGATTATTGACCATGCGTGGTGTTTGTATTCACCAGGTCCCTTTTTCTCGGTCATCACTGAACCACAATGATGTATTCATTCTTGATACCGTGTCAAAAATATTCCTCTTTAGTGGGTGCAACTCTAGCATACAAGAAAGAGCTAAAGCTTTGGAGGTTGTACAGTACATCAAGGAGACTAAGCATAGTGGAAACTGTCAGGTGGCAACTGTAGGTTGGCATCTTCCTCCTTTACTTCCTCTATAATCCTCTTTCTTTTATGGAAACATATTTGCAATTGTTAATTTTTCAAGTGCTGCAGAGGATGGGAAATTTGTCGGTGATCCTGATGTGGGTGAATTCTGGAGTTTATTTGGTGGTTATGCTCCTATTCCCAGGGACTCGCCTTCTTCTTTTGAAAATCAATCTAATACTACATCCGTGAAACTATTCTGGTGAGCTTCAGACTAATCTTAGAAGACACATCTATACTAGTTCAAAGCCCCAGAAAGTTTACTTAGGAAAATGCACCTTCCATATGCTTGAGCAAAATAAGAAAAAATATTATCCATATAAATACTATATACAGTTATGCCCCAGTAGGTGTGGTATTTGTATTCACACTACTTGCGGTCTGTCTAGATTCATATAATTCTATCTGAGGAAAAAAGAAAGTTTTACACAGTGGTTAGGAAGAGAATATATGGTCCTTTGAATTTCCCAAATTTATAAATTCCAAGCAGTTTAGGCTGCTTGACTTGCCTAATAGTCTAATACCATTAAAAACTCTGCAAACTTGTTCTGATCAGATTTAAAATGATAGGTAATTGTGTTATTTTTCCTTTCTTCTTTCAAATCAGTATGTGCCTTTTTCAGGAATCTTTTACTTTTATCCACAGGATAACCACTATGGGTAAATTAAGTCAATGTGGAAATGATTCATTGAGTAAAGCAATGCTTGGGTCAGACAGGTGCTATATGTTGGACTGTAATGATGAGATTTTTGTTTGGATGGGAAAACAGACCTCAGTTACAGAACGGAAGACATCAATCTCATTTACAGAAGTGAGAATTCCTTTCTTTCCTCTTCCTCCTCTTTCCCCTCTCCATCTCTTTTTCTCTTCGTCACCCTACACATACAAGGCACTAAGACATAAGTGCTATATATCAGGGCTGTATTATTTGAACTTGAATGCATCAGAACTCAAAATATTATTATAATGTAGCTTCTGATAGATAGAAGACTCAATGGAAATAAATCATGAGTAATTGACTTATTATTAATTCATTAATTTTTAATGTTGTTATTACCACCTTCTTTCTACTTATTTGATATGAACTGTTCTTTGAGATTATGTGGTCTTCTATGAGATAATGTTAGGGGTTGCAGATGTATGCGGAGAAAACTTTGCTTTTTTGCATCTGGAAATTCACAAATTTGACTCACTTGTTATGTATAGGAACGGACTTTTTGATCAATAAAATGAAGCCAATAATTATTTACATGTATACTTTATTGAGTAAATCAAAGCTGCATCTTTGATGAATGTGACTGACCACTCGTAGTCACAGGTGCTTTTAAGAGCAGTTTTCCCAATGTGATTATTGACTACACATTTGCAGGAATTCCTCAGAAGTCAAGGAAGGTCAGTTGGGACCTATCTAACTTTGATAACTGAAGGGCTTGAAACTGCCAAATTTAGGTCATACTTTAATAATTGGCCTCAAAAGGTTGCACCCAGGCTGTATGAAGAAGGCCGGGGAAAAGTAGCAGGTTTAAATGCCTTTCCAATTTTGGTTTATCAAACGAAAATCAATTTGGGTATTAGTACCGTAGTAATGTTGTTTTGATGTTATTGCCTCCTCCAGCCATATTCAAGCAACAAGGTTATGAAGTAAAAGAGCTACCTGAAGAAGATGCGCAGTCATTTATAGATTGCAGTGGCACACTAAAAGTAGTTTCATCTTCCTTTCTTAATTATTATTGCTAAATTCTCTGTTCCTCTACTTCAATCTGAAGCAAACTTTAACATTTCAGGTTTGGCGGGTAGATGGAAATGAATTGTTCCTTATTCCAGTTCCAGAACAGAAGAAGCTTTTCAGCAGTGATTGCTATATTGTGCAATATACATATCCTTGCAATGGAAGGGATGAGAATCTATTTTATGCATGGCTTGGTCGTGGGAGTGTAAAGGTAAGCATGGTTTATCCTGCAAGATGATATGTATTTTGTCCCCTCAAATTTAAGGCTGTTGGGACTGGTTTTAGTGAGTTGTAATTTTAATTTAATGATGGTTGTGAGCATTGCCTTTTAATACTGAAACAAAATAAAGAGAGAGTTCTAGCTTCTCAAGCATACATTTTTTTGTTTAAGTTGCAAGCTGTAAAATTTAGCACCCAGTTACCTAATCTAGTAACTTTATAATGGTTCTTTCTCTAATGTGTCTGAATCAATGGTTTAACTTTTGTTAGTCCTTGGAAAAATTTCAAATCATTTTAAGACCAACAACAGCAGCAATAATAATGATGATAATAAATCATTTTGTTTTGATCAAAACAATCAGAACTTTTAAGCTTACTAGGGACTGAAACATCAAAACATCTTGAGACCTTCCGCAATATTTCTGTTTCCAGACAATCTGGAATAACAAGATGAAATGAAATTACAATCCTTAATTTTTAATTGGTTCTTTCCTAATACATTTCCTGCCTGCAGGAAGAAAGAACTGATGCTATCTCCCATATGAATGCCATTGCTGATTCAACGAGGGGAGAGCCAGTGTTGGTTAGTCCTGTATTCACCTCTTACATTTTATTTGTTGAAATGCTAATGGTTATGTGATTATGACATAGTTAGTTATATGACTAACCTGAATCTACATAGTTAGTTATATGACTAAATCTACATAGTATTAATGCATCTCCTTCTCAATATATGTTAGTTTGCGACACTTTTTCCATATTTTGAACATATATTCTATTTACTTCTTAACTTTCATGCATTTTTCTGGAAAATAAGTTTCCTTTTATTTAGCTCACAAGTTTTATGTTCAGGCACAAGTTGTAGAGGATAAGGAGCCAGCTCAATTCTTTTTGATTTTCCAGATATTAATTATTTTCAAGGTTTCTACCTCATACCTTTTTATTTTTCAATTAAATTTTACTTCTGTTTTAAGTCAATTATATTTTAATGTTAATCTTTTGGATTTTATCTTTTCTTTCTTGTAGGGAGGTAAGAATGCACGATACAAGAAACTGATAGCAGAAAAAGATATTGCAGATGAGACATACGATGAAAGCAAAGTAGCTCTTTTCCGTGTTCAAGGGACAAGTCCCAGTAATATGCAAGCCATCCAAGTTGAACAAGTGAGTTTGATTGCTGGGATGTTTATTTGTGAGCCTTTAATCTCTTCTTTTAGAGCCTGGATCTGTTTAAAATATGGCGCCTCATCTCAAAGTATATCTCTCTATTTGTGGTGCTTCAGCAGCCAAATTGCATATGTCCTGTGATTTGAGCAATGATGGATCATGTAATGCAACCATTGCAGGTTTCAAGATCCCTGAACTCGTCCTATTGTTATATCCTGCAAAATGGAGCATCTATCTTCACTTGGATCGGGAATCTCTCTTCAACCAGAGACCATGATCTTCTTGACAGAATGACAGAGCTAATGAATGTATCTAACTTGCCTTCTCTATTCACTACACCTATTTCTTCAAAATTTTAATCTCTCTGTACACCATTTGCAGCCAACATGGCAACCCATATCAGTGAGGGAAGGAAGTGAACCTGATGTCTTTTGGAATGCCCTTGGTGGAAAGGCAGAGTTTGCAAGGGAAAAAGAGATAAAAGGACATACGGAAGATCCACATTTGTTCATGTTGAGCATTACTGATGGTAGGCAAAATATTTTTCTTATAAAGTTTTCTCTTAAACATAATGTGGTTATGCTTTGTTCAGAATCCTCCTGGCTGTAAAACATTTCTAATGGCGGGCTATGGTTCTTTTGCTACTTGGTCCAAATTTTCCATTCAGGTGATTTCAAGGTACACTTCCACATACCTAAATGCAGGTGCACATACTATTATAGATGGTCCACCTTTCAGCATATGGATTACACTTTCCATATACTAATTTTGTTGTCAAGCTTTTGTCTTTTGAAAGAAGTCCTTCTATTTGAAACTTTAATTTCCAAAGTTTAGGGTATATTTTTATCTTTTAAATAGATAATCCTTTAATTATTTGTTTGGAATGATTGTTTACTATGATCTTGAAACTTTCAGGAGAAAGAGATTTACAACTTCACTCAGGACGATTTAACTACTGAAGATGTTTTAGTTCTCGACTGCCACAGTGAGTTATTTGTTTGGATTGGATGCCATTCAAATGTTAAATCAAAGCAACAAGGCCTTACGCTTGGCATGGTAATTATTTGTTTTCAGTGTCTTGTAGATCTCTAGAAATAAAGGTCTTTTAACAGTATGTTTTCTCACTGCCCATTCATTAACTTCTGTAACTTGTATAATATATTGAAAAAGTTTTGTTCTGAACTACCAAACAACTTTTAGATGCTTTATAAATTTTCTTCAAGTTCTCCAGAGTTACTGTGCATTTTGTTGTTGCTTTAGTTGGCCGCATGTAGAGGGAAAAATACATGATTGACCATTTAAGACATTGTATATCCATGTGCTAGAATTATAACTATTAGGATCTTGCTTGCTTATTCTCTTGACCTTCATTTGTGTTCTAAATTTTCTTTCAAATTTTGTTTGGAACTGGCAGAAATTTCTAGAGAAAGATGTACTTGCTGAAGGGCTATCTTCAGAGACTCCTATATATGTTATTAGTGAAGGGCATGAACCACCATTCTTCACTTGTTTCTTTGTTTGGGATTCCTCAAAGGCAAATGTAAGAGAATTCCCCTTAAATATGGTACTTGTTTTTCTTAGGTCTATTGAATCTTAAAAAAAAAACCTATTGGCCATTACTTCCATGGAAGTTCTGGAAATATTTCATGAAGTTCTTTAGTTATAATTGATACAGCAAATGCAGATCAAGAGCTTCTAAACCTTTTCAAAGATAAAAGAGTTAAGACCCTACTTGTGTGCAGTATGTGGTTTGTATGTAAGCCTGCAGTTATATTGTTCACAACAAGGATGTCCAACAAAAAGGAGAGAGAATGGCTATCTTGCTAGAAACGTCTCAGGAATTTACACCTGGATATTCCAAATTACTGTTTAACATTGTTGAAACCAGCTACTCTATGTAGGCATTCCATTTTCCCTATAAATTCATGAAAATTTTTTGGGATTCTATAAATTGAATCCTTGCTTTCAAGTTTTGAAATCTGAAAAGCAATTCTTTGTCTGGTCCAAGTCCATGTAGATTGAAGAAATTATAGGTGAACAGTTATTTGACTTCTAATGAAACTGTCATAAAATCAGGCCAATTTTAACTGAATTCCTAACATTGTAGATGCATGGCAACTCATTTGAGCGAAAGCTTGCTTTGTTGAAGGGAAAACAACAAAACCTAGAGGTAAGTGATTCCCTGGAAGCCTTTGTGTATATTTTAGTAGAATATTACTCTTTATTATATTCAGTTAAGGTGGATTCATATCTTTCTATCACTGTTAGTAAGTTTCTTTTGATTATTCTCTGTCACACCATAGGACTAAAATGCCACAATGATCAACTAACCCACGGTTATAGAAAGATGAATAAGAAAAGATATGTCCATCTGATGATTGAACACAATTATAGGTGATTTTCATTTTATTTTCATATTGCAAGAAGCAAAGTTTGTTCTACTCATGCTTTACTCAATGAAATTGTGTAGGTGCCTACAAGAAACTCTAGGAAAACATACTCCAGGGAGACTACTCCAGATGGTCTGAGAAGCAAATCTGTGAGTTCTAATGGCTGGGGAAGAAGCATGTCTCCTGCATCCAGTGTTTCAAACTCGAATCTGAAGTCTCCAATTAGTTCTCTCTCAGCCAGTCCAACTCCAATTGCCAGAGAACTCTTTTCAGGATCTTCTCCTCATGGTAGTGCTGGTAACCAAGAAAGGATCCTAAGCTTGTTCATGGAGTTGATACAAAACTTTTGATTTCATTTATTTCTCATTCTATAAACTGCACTCCGTTTAACATCTTAGTTTTTACATGGTAACATGACTCAGATCCATTGTCCTACTATCCTTGAAAAGTTACAATGACAAATATATAAAATGAGTTACAAAAATTAGTATGATAGAAGAAGACACCCTCTAGGAGAGCCAGTTTGTGTTTTTTCTATTCCACATTTTATTTAATTAGATGACCTACCACCCATCTGACAAGTTGAGTTGCATTGACTTGGACACAGTGCAAAATTATTAATGAATGATACACACACAGTATAGATTAGAATTTGAACCACTTGGATATATGATATCATATATGCTTGCTACTCATATGCTCTTCCATAAATAGCACAATATATCTCTTGGAACTTTCTTTTCTTTTATTTTTTCATGTATTCTTTGTCATGTTTGAAATGGGGCAGAGTTGGTACCATTTTAAAACTGCTCTCAAAACATAGCAATAAATTCTATCAGCATCCTTTTTGGTTTGTAAATTACCTATCTCATTGTAATGTTTTCTCCATCCTTTGGCAGAGGAATCATTGACATCTATAGGTTCTCCTAGAAAGGAAGTAAAATCACCATCTGAGAATGAGGGTCTCATTCAGGCTGATGGAAATGAGGCTGGCATAAATTTGTTGATGTATCCGTATGAACGATTGAAGGTGGTTTCTACTGATCCAATAACAGACATAGACGTGACCAAAAGAGAGGTACTTCCTTTGTAAATGCCACAGAATCAACTTCTTCTTCTTCATCATCATAGAGTAGCTTTTTATGAAGCATGTGAACCATCTGCTTTGTTTATTCTTTTTATATGGCATGAAAAACAAATTTCGTCATATTGGTATTTTATTGATATGCTGTTAATGTTCCATGTTGTACTAATGTAACTAGCATGATCTGCATCTTCTGGTGTGGGTTTAGGCATACTTATCAAATGAAGAGTTTGAAGCCAAATTTGGAATGAGGAAAGGAGACTTCTACAAGCTAGCCAAATGGAAACAAAACAAGCTAAAGATGGCACTCCATCTTTTTTAGAGTAAAGCTAGCTTCAGATGTAATCAGAAGCAAAAGTCTTTGAATAAGGACGTGTGGGCATGCATTTTACACTGAGATTAGACTGGTGAAGCTTCTGCTGAAACTTCATGTTTCATAAACAATATCCTTGATTTAACATCTCTTTAATTTTAATTTAATTTGTATAATTTTTTGTTTCTTTGAGTGTGGTTAACATAAGGTTGTTGAACTAAACTAATGGATAATCCATTGCGAGAAGAAAAAGAAAATAATGTATTAGATAACTTTTTGTATTGTGGTGATATGATTTCATTGAGGTTGACAACTCTCCTATTGTTGGTGCCTTGGCTAGTCATGAAAATGAATCAGGCTCAAATAAAATTAAGGTTTTTTTTGTTTTTTCGCTCTGAGTTTGTAACACACAGTGACTACTTGAACAAAACGTTTCCCCTATCTTTGAAGAACGGGTGGACAATATTGATCTATTTATTTGAATAAAATAAAATTCAAAACGTCTATTAAAAAAAAGACAGATGTTTTGAACTTTCATTTATTTTATATAATTCTTTTGGGTTTTACTTCTGTATAGATTCTAAAATCCAAACTTCCAAAGTACCTCGGATTCTTCAACGGAAGGAACGACCGCAGCCGCAATGTCAACGTCACCTAAAAAAAATAAAAAGAAAAAGAAAAAGAAAAAAAAAGGGGTAAAGAGTAATTAAAAATTAAAAAAAAAAATGTTGGAAAAACTCTTGTTCCGAGGGCATGGACCACTACAACGTCATTTTAAAAACCAAATGAAACATAATCTTGTCCTTTGAAACCTTCTTTTTTTGTTTTTTCTTTTGTCTTTCCTACTGTCTTTCCTATTGTCTTTGACAGGCACTTCCCTGTTCCGATCGCCGGAGATGGGGTTCCGGCGAACACCCATCACCTGCTTTTTCTTCCTCTACCTCTTGGTTTCTTCCCAGGCGTCCTACACTTTCACCCGCCGGAAACACAAAATGGACGGACCCATCAAAACTATTGTTGTTGTGGTCATGGAAAACCGTTCATTTGACCATGTGCTCGGTTGGCTCAAATCCACCCGACCCGAAATTGACGGCTTGACGGGCAAGGAATCGAACCGGATTTTGGTCACTGACCCGGATTCGCAGGAAGTTTTTGTCTCCGACGATGCTTCGTTCATTGACTCTGATCCGGGTCACTCATTTCAGGCCATTCGGGAACAGATATTCGGGTCGAACGAGACCAACGCGAACCCACCTTCGATGAATGGGTTCGCTCAGCAAGCTGAGAGAATGATCCCTGGATTGTCGAAGACTGTCATGAGCGGGTTCAAGCCGGAAGTTCTACCGACTTTCACCGAGTTAGCAAACGAGTTCGCTGTGTTTGACCGGTGGTTCGCTTCGGTGCCGGCGTCGACTCAGCCGAACCGGTTCTACGTCCACTCGGCGACCTCTCATGGCGCCATGAGCAACGTGAGGAAGGACCTCATCCATGGCTTCCCACAGAGGACCATCTTCGATTCACTGGACGAGAGTGGACTCACCTTCGGTATATATTACCAGAATATCCCAGCGACCCTGTTCTTCAAGAGCTTGAGGAAGCTGAAGCACGTGACCAAGTTCCACAGCTATTCACTGAAATTCAAGAGGCACGCGAGGTTGGGTAAGCTTCCGAACTACGTGGTGGTCGAGCAGCGTTACTTCGACGTTAGTCAATTCCCGGCGAACGACGACCACCCGTCGCATGACGTGGCGAGGGGACAGAAGTTCGTGAAGGAGGTGTACGAGATTTTGAGGGCGAGCCCGCAGTGGAAAGAGATGGCCTTGTTGATTACATATGACGAGCATGGTGGGTTTTATGATCATGTGCCTACCCCTGTTTCTGGTGTGCCAAATCCGGATGGGATAATTGGGCCGGACCCATATTACTTCCGGTTCGATCGGCTGGGTGTTCGGGTTCCGACCATGCTTGTCTCGCCGTGGATCGACAAGGGTACCGGTGAGTTGTTTGATTTGTGTTGTGTTGTGCTGTTGAAGTTTTTATCTTCCTATAGATTTGGCTTCGTCTGATTACTTTTAGTCACTTATTTTGGAGTTCACCTTGTATTTGTGGTTTGGCTTAATTGTAGCAACGGGCTATTGATAATTTTTAGCTAATTCAGCAAATTGTCCGGATGAGTTATGTGCAGAAGCAGTCGTTATTTTGAACAGTCATATGCAAGCCAAGGGTGGTTTTCCCCGTAGAAAAATGGTTCTGTTGTGGACCTATGTAATGTCAAAGATATGTCTAACTCGGACTCTGAGTTTGGACTGAATGGTAGTTTTTGTTTATAAAATTGCTCAAGTTGCGAAAGTTATATTGCTTGTTAAGTTACTATGTAGTCTAAACCCTCAACTGGTGGACCAAGCTTTAAACTTTGTATTTATCTCATTTCCTCATTAGCTGCCTTCAGCGAATTTCAGTTTTAAGTTTGTCTGTGCTGTATATTATGTTCAGCATAAAGCAAAGGTTGTGTTAGGAATTCCTCTTGCAACTGCTACCCCATTGTCTGTTATTTTATATTTGTCTCCGTGTGTGGTCCTTTTATGTTCATGCTGTGTAAAGTATTGGTGCTATTCTACTATATATTCTGGATGCTTATCCAATACAGGTTTTGAACAATTAATAGGCTTACCTTGACTTTAAATCTAACTTTGACAGTTTTGAGATTTTAACCTGTGAGTTTGCTTGGTTTAGTGATCCATGAGCCAGTTGGACCAACATCGCATTCACAATTTGAACACTCTTCCATCCCTGCCACTGTGAAGAAGCTTTTCAACCTAAAATCAAACTTCTTGACAAAGAGGGATGCATGGGCTGGTTCTTTTGAGAAGTATTTCTATCTGCGTGATACTCCACGCAATGATTGTCCAGGTTTGCTCCGGACCCCATGATCATTAAGTGCATTGCATTTTCTTGGTACTTTGTGAGATCTCATCTTACCTCTATTCAGATTTGAACGATCTTCAACTACTAGAAGAATTTTTGTTAGCTTAGATTAAATCATCCATTGGTAGTAGTGTCTTCCATATGCCATTGGCCATTTATGATGAACGTCAGAGCCTAAAAATTAAGATATCAAGCTCATTTGCAAAGATTACTTCATAATTGAAGCATAATTTAAGAGTTATTACTTAGAGCTTGTTTGGCCATTTACTAAAGAACTGAGTGTTTAGGTTTTGGAAACACAGACTTGTTGATGTGAAGAATAATTTTTCCGGTCGTAGAATTAGAAAACAATTTTTAAGCACATGGCCAAACAAGGGTTAGCTTCTTGATCTTGCTTAAGGGATGCAATTCTAAGTCCGAAATTTGCATACAGAAACTCTTCCCGAGGTGAAGATATCACTGAGGCAGTGGGGACCAAAAGAAGATGCAGCCCTCTCAGAATTTCAAGTAGAAATGATTCAGCTTGCATCGCAGCTTGTTGGCGATTATGTGCTCAATACATACCCGGACATTGGCAAAGGGATGACAGTGGGTGAAGCCAACAGATACGCAGAAGATGCAGTCAAGAGGTTCCTGGAGGCTGGAAGGACTGCTCTTAAAGCTGGAGCTAATGAGTCTGCAATAGTCACAATGAGACCTGCACTCACTAGCCGAGCTACAATGGGAGATACATCCACCTCCTAGAAACCTTCTGAAATCCTTCTTTGGTAACCCCACGTTGTATGTACTCTAATTAGGTACTACTATTTGTGTATATATATATATATATATATATATGTTTGCTTCATGATAATCTGCAATTGAGTAAGGAGGCCTGTCAGGACTGCTAGTTATTGAACTTGTTTGTGCAAAGAAGTATGCTTGTGCATTGCAAACTCTTCTTGCACACAAAATTGTACTGTAAAACTTGATTCTCTTAGTAATAGCAATTCTTAGTTTCATAGCTGGCTGAGCCAAGTAGCATAAATCGAACAAAATGGGTAATAGCCTGTCTTTGAAATTCCAAACAACTGAGATATTTTACTAGTTAGGTCCTAGTTGCTTTCGATTTTGGCTGTATCATTGGGTGGTTGACGACTGGTGACCATCCTTAATATGATCCATAACTTTATGATTCACACACGCATGTAGAGTAGCTCTGGGGTTATGGGAGGAACAAATGCAAAAGCTCCTAATAACATGTAAAGTTGAAAGTTCAAACACGTGTTGGTTAAGAGTGACCGAAGGCATTTGATACTTTTCTTACTTTACGATCTACATCGTGATGATCATTACTGCATATTCGCTTTTCTTTTTCCTTTTTTTTTTTTTTTTAATTTCTTTTAACTTGTAGTGCTTATAATTATCTTGTCAATTACTGAAAGCACCCATTTTCACCTTTTTAAAAACTTTAATAAAGTTTCATCATGCACCAATCAAGAACATCATGTTCTCCGCAAAATTTCTTGCCAAATTCCTTTAAAGCAGTCGTTGACCACTCCAGTCATGCTGTGTTTTTCTCAGAAAGTGTTTGTGAAAGTAGGTTGGTTCTTTTTTCGGTTTGAGAAAAGCATGCTAGTTTATTTCTTCTTGTATATTGCTAGGTTGTGCTCAGCAAACAACTAAAATTTACAAAACACATCCAAAATTAATTATCATAAAGAACTTGCTTACTCAGGTCAGGTAATCCATAATCCACAATATTTATGGCTCAAGCACAAAAATTGCCTTTCTGACTGTGGCCATGCCTGCTCTATAATCCAAAATGAAATCAAGCAAAATACAACAACAAATTAATTAACGAAATCCATATATAAATGTCATTCGCATGATAATCGTATTCGTATTTATAGGTATGTAATATACCTCCTATCCTGTGATCTTATCCATATAGAAACCCTAAAAAGTCACTGAAGTAGAATGCCCAACCAGTCAACAACGCAAACTTGAATAAAGTGTACCCCACCATGCTCATGCTTTCTGTATCTATATATATCTGCCTACCATTCAACGTCCTTTTGCATGCATACAAATAATAATCTTAGCAAAGACCCCCTCCCTCTCTTCACCACCAACCATCTAAAATTCTCTCTCTAACACTCATGGCGGTCTCATGGGAACAAAGCGTCGAGCATTCCATCAACACCATTTACCTCCTCTTCTCCGCCTACCTCGTCTTCGTAATGCAGCTCGGCTTCGCTATGCTCTGTGCCGGCTCAGTCCGAGCCAAAAACGCCATGAACATAATGCTCACCAACGTGGTCGACGCTGTGGTTGGTAGTCTTTCTTACTACCTCTTTGGTTTTGCTTTTGCTTTTGGCCAATCCAATCCTTTCATTGGCACAGACTACTTTGCCCTCAAAGACATTCCCAGCAGTAACTCTTACGAGTATAGCTTCTTTCTTTTCCAATGGGCTTTTGCCATTGCTGTTGCTGGGATAACCAGTGGCTCTATAGCAGAGCGAACCCAATTCAGTGCTTACCTTGTATTCTCATTTTTCCTATCTGGGTTTGTGTACCCTGTGGTGGTTCATTGGCTCTGGTCCTCCAACGGTTGGCTCAGTGCCAGTTCGAGCCAGTTGCTATTTGGTTCTGGTGCAATTGACTTCGCTGGGAGTGGTGTGGTTCATTTGGTTGGTGGGGTTGCGGGTCTTTGGGGCTCTTTCATTGAAGGCCCAAGGGTTGGTCGATTCGATGCTTTTGGAAATGCCGTGTCCATGAGAGGCCACAATGCTACACTAGTTGTGCTTGGCACGTTTTTGTTGTGGTTTGGATGGTTTGGGTTCAATCCAGGTTCATTTGATAAAATTCTTGTGGCCTATCCAACTACAACTGATGAAGGTAATTGGACAGGAGTAGGCCGGACGGCGGTGACCACTACGTTGTCTGGTTCGACTGCTGGAATCGTGACTCTATTCGGCCGGAGGCTGCTAGTTGGTCATTGGGATGCATTGGATGTTTGCAATGGGGTGCTTGGTGGGTTTGTGGCAATTACATCAGGTTGCTCTGTGGTTGAACCATGGGCAGCTGTTGTGTGTGGTTTTTTCGCAGCTTGGGTGTTGATTGGACTCAACATTCTGGCACTAAAACTTCATTTTGATGACCCATTAGAGGCAACCCAATTACATGGTGGATGTGGCGCTTGGGGTTTGATATTTACAGGACTGTTTGCCAAGGAGGAATTTGTTATTCAAACCTATGCATCAGGGGAGATTGGGGTAGTGAGGCCTTATGGGCTCCTAATGGGTGGTGGTTGGGGTCTGTTTGGATCCCAAGTGATTGAGCTTTTGGTAATTGTGAGCTGGGTAAGTATAACAATGGGACCACTTTTCTTTGCCCTTCACAAGCTCAGAATCTTGAGGATCTCCGTTGATGAGGAAGTTGCAGGACTTGACATCTCCAGCCATGGAGGCTATGCCTATGCTCACCCAGAAGAAAACCATCCTCGCTTTTATACAGATTATGTGCGTATGCATGATGAAGAGTCATGACATAATGATCATCTCTTCTCTGCATTATTTTGGTGCTGATTTTAACTTTTGAGGAAATTTGTTTCCTAATTCTTCACTTTTTAGCTATTCATGAAGTAATATACTTTTTAATTTTGTCTTTTGCGTCACGCTTTTAGAATTGATACAAAAGTCAAAAATAAATAAACAATTTCAATGCTCACTGGTAATTTTTATGCTATAATCCATGCAAGAATAACACCGAGTTCAAATAAGATACCAAGCAAGCCAAAAGCTGAAGCTGCACATGTTACTTTTTCTTTTTTTCATTACTTTCTCTTTTTTCATCTTTCAGATATTCAAGTCAATTTTAGAACAACCTAACAAAGCAAAAGGAAAAAAAAGTATGACTAGTCTAGAATGTAATCAAGATTTCGGACCCAAACAAAACCACGGGCAAAAAAAAAACAATGCAGTTCGAAATGTTTTGAAATAGAATTACAACCAAACTTTGTTATCTACACAACAGTACAAAGGACCTGAACATAAGCCTCACCGAACATGAGAATCATAGGTAACATATATGGGACGAGGAACAACAAGAGGTAATCTATCAATGTACATGAACAGCCTCTTGCGATTCTCTCTTAAAATGGTTGTTAAGTCAACAATATCACACTTATCTGTGAAGATCCAAAGATCTCCTGAGTTGACTCTTCTGAGACTATCCCGACAAAAGGGGCATGATTGAGATCGCCCACGCCTGAAGCAAACAGGATGTGTTGTAAGGTTGCACTCAATATTAAACAAAAGCTAATAACCTGATATGAGCTTAGGCAAGTGCATTTGGCAGTAACATTTATAATCTAATCTAATTCAGTAATGTTTTGCCAGTTTATGAAATGTATCACTGCCCAATCTAATCTTTTGATGAGCTTGTGATGCGACCTAACAACAACTAAGTAGTGGAGAAACTATTATATGGCTTGGCTTTGGGTTAACAATGCTTCATTCATACATGGGAATGAGATACGGGTGCTCAGTAAATGGGATCTAAACCAAAAGTTAATCAAATAATAGAAGGAACTTTGCATATTTTAGCATCTGCAAAGAGCTGAAGCAAAATAAAATGAAGATTACTACTAGTTGTAGATGATATGAGTGTAATCAAGTTCAACTCTCTAAATGTGCAATATGCACCCAAGCAAGTACAGACCAAAGAATTCACTCTCAAGCGGATGGAAACAAAATCTTCAAGAGATCATTTGAAGGCTGAGAACTCTGGTGAATGTGTCACTAAGGAAAGGTGAATCACCAATTTGTCACAAGAAAGGTATAATCCTATCTAGAAAAGGAAGGTAGACTCCATATTAAAGCACATTATAAAAGAAAAAACCACAAAAAAAAAGCTTACCAATCGCAATAACACTTCAAACACAATGAATGGCTGCAGTTAGGCAACACAAATTTTCTGTTCACCTCCATGCAAATTCCACATTCCTCCTCCCTTTCTTTGTCAATTTCAGAGAGTTTACCCCTTTCGAACTCATCTTTTCTTTTGTATCTGATAAAACATGCCTCTTTCTGTTTCCTATCTTCCAAATCAGTGATGCCTTTTTGAAGTTGTAACAAAGAAGGAAAAATAACCGCTGTCCACAAAATAGCAAAGTGAAAAACATAAATCATAAATCAGCATAAAAACAGCTTTGCACATCCAAGTCAATAATAACAACAAAATATATCTAAGGCCCCCAAAACCCAATACCCCCTGCTCCCTCCAAAACACTCATAGTACCCCAATAATAAAATGCTTTGGGTTTAACATCTATACACGAATATCAAATTCCAAAACACTCACCGTAAAATTCTCTAATGCTTGCTTTCCTTTCATAAATAGACATGGTGCTTTTGCCATCTGGAAAGGTCTGCAACCATCCAACACATTGCCACACCCCAACAAGAATTAAGTCGTAATAAAATTACTAAATTAGTGAAGGGGATGGAATTTAAAAACAACCCACAAACAACAAATTAATGGCAATTGTGAGACCCAAATCAAATATTCAAACAAACAAATCTAAAGATCAACCATTGAGACCAACAATAAGGTTAATAAAAAGGATATACCAGATAAATATGAATCCTAAGCAACCCCAGTGCTCCAGCAAGGTGACAATCAGTCCACTGGACGAGAAAAAGA
The DNA here is from genome assembly GCA_007844105.2 of Rhamnella rubrinervis. Classification (NCBI taxonomy): domain Eukaryota; kingdom Viridiplantae; phylum Streptophyta; class Magnoliopsida; order Rosales; family Rhamnaceae; genus Rhamnella; species Rhamnella rubrinervis. The sequence continues at coordinate 9,419,741 of CM017578.2, forward strand.
AAAAAGTGCGCCATTGGACTAAAAGATAGCCTCATCTGAATACGCCCTCCGTCTTTCTCCCTTGGATAATCTAAAGCCCTGTAGTAACAAGAGGGAGAAAAAGAATCAGCAAAGTCAAAACATAGGATTAACAAACATCAAGCAATGATCACGTCGCCAATGGCCAAATAGTGTTATGCAAAGTTTTAGAGTTACAATCATTGCATACATGGGACGACAAGTCAAGAGAAAAGTCAATGTTATAACTGATGGAAGAAAAAAATTTTTAAAAAAAATTAATCAGTCCTCAATCCTAATGAAACTTGGTAATAGGCTGCAACAAATATCACAGTCAATGGGTAGCAAAAGCAATATAATCAACCCCAGAAAAGAGCATCTCCATTGTTTCATGACATCATAAAGCCTCTTAGTTAGTAAGGGATTTTCAATAAGTTTGATCCCAGCAAAAACAGCTGATAAATCAGGACTGTTAATTTCATAAATCTCAGAGCTTTGAACTACGACCATATGGATGTGGTACATTATGCATTGTTTACAACCATCGACATATAGTGAAGCTGTATAAACTAATTAAACCACTCATACAGTAGCATTTAAAGGACATTCCACCTCAGTTTTGAACGAAAATTGTTAAATTAAAACCAACAAAAAAATGTAGTTGTAGTAAAAAAATTCCGGACATATTAAAAGTATACAAATTTCAAATTTTGAGAACAGGATGCTCAGAAGAAGAAATCAAACTTGTTTTTAAAATTCAAGACAGAGTCAGGGGCTCACAGTGTATTGGCGTGCTGAATGTCCGCTTCAAGAGCTTTGAGTGAATCCTTGAACGATTTTCCCATGACCGGGTGTTTTCCCGGAAAATTATTCCCATTCAACAAACACAAAATCAGAAAAACGAAAACCCTAAAATTCTCAACTTTTTCGTTTCTCAGCTTTATCTAGGCCCAAAAATGGAAGCTCAAAGAGAACGAACCAGAAACCTCCATTCCACTGTCCGCTGAGAGAGAAAGAGGGTGAGACCTCGCAATTTTACTGAAGTAGCCCTTGTCGAAGTCATATTGACTTTTAAATCTTATCCGCCGAAGTGGACTAGAATTGCATGCGCTCAAGAATTCTTCCTTTGACTGCTCCACACCAATAATCTTATCCCCCGTCACAACTTGCCTTGAAAATAAGTGATGGTAAAATCGTAATTTTAAGACACTAATGTTGACATGTTACGTGGCAGCGTATTATACGTCAAATTCTACGATGGAATTCAGAAACTGTTGACGCAGCCCCAAGTTTTATAATAGTGGCGGCTATTCTACTACATTTACGATATTGTCCAAAGCTAATGCCCTTTTAAATAAAGACCATATTTATGTTACAAATTCATTGAATGTCTATTATAAATTATAATTTTAATTTGCTAAAGCCAAATTGGCAAACTTAGGCCATAAAATGGTAATTATATCCAATAAAAAATAATTTGCATTAAGGCATATTCACCCAATTCACTACGCTTGCGTATTATAGTCTGAAACATTAGCGTTTGATATGACCCAGGCAAAAGAATATCCCACAGTGATAAGGTTGACAATTGTTTTTCTTTGCTTAATTTATTATTATAAAATAATAATTATAACAAGCTCGATACCATATCCATATGAATAATTAATGTTAAAATGGGGATGATAATATAAAATGAACTAAGAACGTCCACCGAAGCGTCTCTGCCTTTGCTGAAAAGAAGCCAAGGCTTGTATAAACTCAGGTTTCCCAAAATCAGGCCAGAGTGCCGGAGCAAAGAAAAGTTCAGTGTATGCCAACTGCCACAATAAGAAATTGCTTACTCGGAGTTCGCCGCTGGTTCGTATGAGTAGATCAGGGTAGGGATACTGAGTACAGCTAGTTTCCAATTCCTGTTCTATTAAGCTTTCGTCAATATCATCTACTTGAATAACCTCATCTTTTACTTTGTGGGCGATACTTTTGCAGGCTTGCACAACATCGTATTTCCCACTGTAGCTGGCTGCAACAATTAGTTGGAGTATAGAGTTGTCTTTGGTTTTCTCCTCTGTTTCACTTATCAGTTTCTGGAGAGACTCTGGGAGCCTTGACGAATCCCCGATCACAGATACTCGAATACCTTCCCTGCACCCAACACAGTTGTAACCCAAACAATTAGTAAGCAACTGCTTTTCATGCTTCCATCTTTCTTCATAACTCAACAAGCAGCACCACCCACCTAGCTATCAAATTCTAAACACACACCTGCCTTGGTAACATGGATAAGCTCTTTTAATTAAACATTAAAATTTGGACGACGTTCTAGCAGATGCATGTTAATTAAATTTGACAACATTTCAGTCATGACATCTCCATAACTGGAATATTCATCAACGTATACAAAACAGGAATAGCACATACATACTAACAAAGGAAGAGGAGTTAGAGGAGGAAGATACGGAATTTTCTACAACATTAATTAGTAATAATAATTTATTAAGACAGAGAGATACCCGACAAAAGAGTCCAATTCGGACTTTATCACCCTTTCAAATAAGCTCATCAAGAATTGAACTTCCACCTGCACCATCACCAATCAAACATTATCAATTGGTTAATCAAAACTATATTACTTTCATGGAACCTCCTATAAGCTACAGAACTCACCGAAGGCCGAATCCAATTGTCGTAAGAAAATGCAAAAACAGTCAGAACCCTCACACCCCATCTCCCACAAAGCTCAATCATCTCTCTCAGAGACTGTACACCAGCTTCGTGACCAGCACCGGGCGGCAACCCCCTCTGTTTAGCCCATCTCCCGTTTCCGTCCATAATCACGGCAACGTGCCTGGGCATCAAATCTCGCCGCAGACCCTCCGGAAACGGCTCTTCCTCGGTCGAGCCTCCGGAAGGTGTAGCTCCGTCATTCAACTCTTGAGGCTCTTCTTCGAGGCCCACATCTGGTGTAGTGGTTGAGCGAGGTCTGTGACTACTGTGACTGTGTGGCTTGGGTCGTTCGTGAAGAGGAAGTGAACGGAAAGGGTGTGTTTGGGTTCTGGAGCTCTGTGAGAGTGTGTTCCTGGGGTTAACAGGAGTGAGGAAGTTGTCAACAGGAATAGGGAAGCGCAAGGATAGCATTATCCTTGTTAGTGTGGGGATTTTGAAGCACGGAAACTTTCTCCTGTTGATTGCTTCCAAGTTCCTTGCCTTTTTCTGCTACGTATTAAATAGCGCTTGTTCTCCGGGTTCCTATAAATAGTATCGCAGTCGATGTCTTGATTACGACGGCTACAGAGCCAGAAGAACGGTGGGAGAGACCGAGAAGGAGAAGAGAAAAGAGGGAAAAAACGACAGGCCGTTCTGATAAGTTCACTGTTGACAGAACGACTACGTCTTCTATTAAATCCATACGTACGACACGATGTTGCTGATTATTATTTGTGGGTCCCCCAACTTGACAAATCGCCAACGGCTACATCGTCTTTTTTCTTTTCTTTTTTTTTTTTTTTTTTGCCCTTTTTTAAGATGGCTTTGTCATGTACTGATTAATCGTAATGATGCATAAAAGGCATCGAGCGACTCTCTGATATTTAACAAATCATAGCGTTTCCGTATGGACGCCGAACTCCTTTATTTGTTTTTTTTCTGTTTTTGCTATAAATAGGAATCCATTATTGTGGTGGATATAAAACTAAACACACAGGATAAGTCTACCCTGATATATCTTCCCAAATACACTGATTTTGGCCATACAAATATAAAATTCTGGCTTTATTTATCATCTTACAAAACTACAAGGTAGACATGGTACAGTTAGTCCAACATCAGATGTTCATGTTTGAAATTTTGCGGTTACAAATATATTTGCATTTCTTTTTTCTTTTCTTTTTTCCTTTTTTGGTAAAATCATTGATAAAGGACCCCAAAATACAGATTAAAAAAAAAAAAAATCTTCATGATCAGAGGTGTAATTAAGACCCAATTTAGCAACACCATTATAGTGTAGTTGATCTCCCTTTTACATGTGATAATGGAAACCACTAAAGAAGAATATGATTTCACAGGCGCCTGGTTAAAGCCATCATGCCAATTAAGCTTTGAACCTAAGAATAAACTCATACTTCTGCTAATAATGTATCTCCTAACCTAAATTGGCAGTAAATCTAGCAATCTAATAAATATTATTGTACCAGATTCCATCATCAGCGGCAATTTCCCCATAAATATAAGTTTTGTATATATATTTGCATTGCTTTGCTACACGAAGTTTCTAGATACCTAGTTGTGTGAACTTCTAATAAAAACAAACAAAAAAAAAATTGACAAATGTTTTTATTTGCTCAATAATCAATATACACCGTAAATAAATTAATTTAATATTTATATAATTTTTATTGCCTCAGAAAAAATATATGTTTCGGATGTGCTGCATCCAAATATAAGTTTTGGCAGCGCGACAACCATTGATGAGATTGGATGGACTATTTGTGTTCCAGCTAACTTCTTGCATATATAGTAATGGTTCAGATGGAGTACAAAACGATTAAGATATATAATTAATATTTAAAAAAAAGGTTCGAAAAATATAAGCGAATATTTGGTTTTTAAATCATAATGTGATAGGATTGGGAATCATATGTTTGGTTCGTTATTTAGAAATAACTTTCATGAACGAGTTTCATACATACTAAGAACATGACGAATTTATCGAGATTGGAAAATTGTTTCGTTTACAAGTTCAAGGGCTAATTAGTTACTTTTACCAAAAAAAAAAAAGAAGCTAATTAGTTAGAGTTATATTAATTTGGATTCAACTTTACAACAACAAATATATTAATTACAATTCACCAAAAAGAAAATGTAAAAATTAATTACAAGTACGTACGTAGAAATTCAAATGCATGCACGATATTGTTGGTATAAGAATGATAATAAAATGCGCGTACTAGATTGTAAAATTGAGAATGAAAGGATTAAGTATTTTAATTATTCGATGAAAATTTCATTTAAAATAGAAAATTAACCGAGTAGGAGAGTGACTTTTTGGTACTCCACTTTGATGGGTCCAAATTGAACAGTACCTCAGTTTGAATCACGTGCAATATGCATGAAAATTAATTATATCTGTAATAAATGACTTTTCAGTGTCATCTCAATCTACGTACTTTGCCCTTTTAGTTGATAAATAAAAGGGGCAAACAGCAACCAAAAAAAAGCCACCATGGCAGGATTACATCACTTTTATATCCCATGTTGCAAAGTTCTCTTCCTTTATATGATAGGCTGCATAATTTCAAGCTTAAAAAAGAAAATAAAGTCTCTCAAAATTGTTTTAATCTGCTCCCACCAAGAAATTTTCAACAGGTTAAACACATAACATCCAAACGGTACCGTATAGCAAGTTTACTGGACCAATTAAACTGTTCGTATTGCTGTATTTTGGGCTTCGTCCCAAATCCAGGACCCTGGGTCCCTAGACTACGCCAGCGGTAGATGATGAGCCACGTCCTCTCCCGCCACGTTCGAAACCTGAAAGCCCCGATGTAACCCTAACTTAAAACCCAATTCCAAGAACATCCACAGTTTTATGACCATAAACTCAAGTAGTCAACAACAAGATTGTCTAGGATATTTCAGTCATTAAGCCCTACGCACAAGTCCACTCCGAAAAGTCGGTTCCTTTTTAGGCTGCCGATTCAACTCCCATATCTTTTCTATGTGAGCACATTTGCAAAGCTAGGTAACACCACCATACTGAAAAGCTTTTCACTCCGTCGAAATCAGACCTTTTCGATATTTTTCGTTCCTGAAAATGTCGTTGCGAGCCGGAAGAAGTAGGGCGTTTCCGAAAGTGGTCATTGCGAGAGACACGGACTCCGAGGAGAGCTCGTCCGACGAAGAAGAAGAAGAGGAGGAGGAGGAGGAGGAGGAAGAAGTTGAAGAAGAAGAAGTAGAGAAAGATTTGGAGATCGAGAGACCAGGGAAAAAGGAAGAGTCTTTGGATGCGAAAGTTGAAGGGAAAAAACCCATTTCTATAGCTCTTAAGAAAGTTTGCAAAGTACGGCTTACTTACAGTTCACTGTAGTTACCAAGTTCTCTATAAATGAATTTTATTGGCTGTTGTGGGTTGGTTCTGATTTTTTGTTTCTGGGCTTGTTTTAAAAATTAGGTATGCAGAAAGGCGGGTCATGAAGCGGGATTCAAAGGGGCTACTTATATTGATTGCCCAATGAAACCGTGCTTCCTTTGCAAAATGCCTGGTATATATTTGATAGACTTGGAAATGGCTGGTTGGATTATTATTATTTTGTTTGTATCATAGTTTGATCCTGGAATAACATTTTTGAAATTTGTGAAATTTTTTTTTATCTTAGTTATTCTCTTACCTTCTGTGTGTGTGTGTTTTTTTTTTTTTTTTTGGAAATTGAAGGCCACACTACGATGACATGCCCGCATAGAGTGACTACTGAGTATGGGGTCATCCCAGCACCCGTCAGAAAAACCCATAAACCATTTGAATATCTCTTTGAGCGCCAGCTTAGAACTGGCATTCCTCAAGTAAGCTTATGAAATTTTAAGTTGTTTTCACTTGTCTTGCTGTATTTTTTTTTTTTTGGGGTAGTTTGAAATTTTATTGGGATTCTGGCAACGTCTTATGTATATCACTGTGTCTTGTAATATTGGAGACGGGCTGATGGCACTTGCCACCTGTCCTATACTGAGTTCAAACCATTGTGAAACTTTGATGGTGTTCCTTGCTTACCTAGCAGTGTAACGTTGTGCCTTGCGCCATGTTATGAATCTAATGCTGTTTTTATTTTTGTTTTTTAATGTGCTGCTTGACGAGGCAATTGTAGTTGGATTTTCAATGGATGTTGGCTTACTAAATGATATCTGTTATGCGAGACTCTATCTTTGGTGATTTTTTTGGTGGCATCTTTGTAGGCATTTGTCTTCTTGTTCACAAGTTCAATGACACTTTTTCCATATTTTGCACAATGACACTTTTTGTATATTTTGCACTATATACGGAACCCTTTCTTTTTTGGTGTTTCCCTTATGAGTCAACATAAAATGTTCAATTTTGACTGTTCCCCAGAAGACAGAATGTTCAGTTTTGACTCTTCACCAGAAGACAGAAATTGTTTTACCGTCAATATGAGTTGCAATTTAGATGGGTATTATGTTTTCCTATTGAAAATGTAGATTTCTTCTAAAGTTTAATATGATATCTGAATGTGGCATCTTGTGGTTGATTTTCTTGGCTTCTTATGTTTGAGGCTTCAAGGTTTTTGCATACCAAATTTGAAGCGGCTATTTTTATCTTTCTGAATTTTATTTTAGTTGAAGTATTTAGCTGTTTTCTTCAGATGAAATAATTCTTATAATGCAGTAGCTATTTCTGAATTTTATTTTAGTTGAATTATTTAGCTTTTTGCTTCACATGAAATAGTTCTTATAATGTGATGGCTATTGATGATTATTCAACACATAGAGTGACCGGTATTGCCACCATTTATGTCTTTTAATGTATTCACATTCTTTCTTCTGCTTCCTAGAATCTTCAATTTGTATTTGATGCAGTAGCGTCTTAATTTTAAAGCTCAACTGTTTTTCTCTGCATTTTATTTTCTGTTGAGATTTTTTTGTTGTTGTTGTTGTTCTGTTGGTTTGACTTTCTGACAAATTTGTTGTAATTAATTGTCTTTAATAGATCAAACCAGCATATATTATTCCAGATCAAGTGAGGGCTGCAGTTATCAAATATCACAGTAGGCGGGTTACTTGCTTGGAGTTTCATCCAACAAATAATAAAATCCTTTTATCTGGAGATAAGGTCAGTCTAGTCTAAAATATGTAACTGTTAAATGATTCAGATTTTACTGGAGGATGTGCTTGCTTGCTTCAAGTTAGTTGACTTCAAGCATTCTCTCTCTCTTTTTTCCCCTGCTCTTATTGCTACATGGTAAAGAAAGGACAAGTCGGAGTCTGGGATTTCTATAAAGTAGATGAAAAAATTGTCTATGGAAACATACACTCATGTATTGTCAGCAACATGAGGTGAGTACAATCTTCATAAATCTACAGGCTTTTATTTGTGATTATAGATCTATCTAGCTATATATATATTTATGTATGTCTTCATTACTGTATTATCTATTCCATTTTTTTTTGTTTGTTTCCCTTATCAAAATCTTCAGGGTTACAAAATTCTTGCAGATTTAATCCTGCAAATGATGATATGGTTTACACTGCATCTTCAGATGGAACCATTAGTTGTACTGATTTGGAAACTGGGATTTCATTATCCCTGATGAACATAAACCCTAATGGATGGCGGGTATTTATCTTCCTTGTCCATTTTACTATTTATGAAATGTGATTTATACTTTGCTTAAGTGTGAAGTGTGATGTGTTGCATTGTCACCATGGTTATTAGTTGTTCAATTACGGAAGATTGTGGAAGCTGTGCTCATTTCCTAATTTTTTTTTTTTAATTTATTGGCACCATAGTTGATATATTGTATATAAATGTTAAATTGATTTAGCTTCCTCTAGGGCCCAAAAAGTTGGAGAATGCTTTATGGTATGGATATCAACAAAGAGAAAGGTGTTGTGCTTGTTGCAGATAATTTTGGTTATCTTTACTTGTAAGTTTTTTTCTTTACCCATTTTACCTTATTAGTGTAAGTAACCACAGGGTATGAGATATAAATGTTTATGTGTACCATGTTCTGCCTCTTCTTGGTTGACATGTGGTGTTCAAGGTTATCTAGCTATTTATTATTGTTTTTAACCATTACAAAACTCAGGGAAAGCTGGACAGTTCTAGGTATCAATTGACCTAAAGCTTTCTAAACAAAGTTTTCATCAAATTTCCCTATAGACTCAGTTGTATGTGCCATATTCTTTTAAACATCTATTGATCTCAATTTTGTGTAATATCTTTCATTTTGGTGTACTTAGGGTGGATACTCGCTCCAATGAAAAAATTAGCAAGGAAGTTTTGATCCATAAAAGAGGGACCAAAGTTGTTGGACTCCACTGCAATCCTGTCCAACCAGACCTTCTTTTAAGTTGTGGAAATGATCATTTTGTAAGCCTTTTACTCTGTTCAGTTTTACAAATCTTCTACTGATTATAGGTTATCTGGCTTTCTGCATACCCTTAGTGTATGGGGTCTTTCATTCATGATAATGTGTTACATGGTGAAAGCATTCTGAATTTTCTCAGCAAATTATAAATATTGCGATCATGTAATTGTTTGTTTAATTATGCTATTTTTGTCATACTTGCCCTAAAAATGGCATGATTTCTGCACCTCAGGCTCGTATATGGGACATGCGTAGACTCGAAGCTAATTCCTTCCTTAATGAGCTTAGGCACGGGCGCGTTGTTAATTCTGCATACTTTTCTCCAGTGTCTGGAAACAAAATTCTTACCACCTCACAGGACAATCGTCTACGTGTATGGGATTCTATTTTTGGTAATTTGGATTCACCAAGTCGCGAGATTGTACACAGTCATGATTTCAATCGTCACTTGACTCCTTTCCGAGCTGAATGGGATCCAAAGGTGGTACATATATATATATATATATATATATATATATATATATATTTAGTTGAAGTATTTGATGTTTATATAATTCTCTTCTTTTATTTTGGAAATTCTAAAATGAAAATCCTTCTGGGTGCAGGACTCATCAGAGTCCCTTGCTGTGATTGGTCGTTACATAAGTGAAAACTATAATGGAGCTGCCCTGCATCCAATTGATTTCATAGACATTAGTACTGGACAACTAGTTGCTGAAGTCATGGATCCTAACATCACAACTATTAGTCCTGTGAACAAGCTACATCCACATGAGGATGTTTTGGCATCTGGTAGTTCAAGGTTCAGGCACTTTTCACTCATTTTTCTCATTCTCCCATAGAGGATTGGTCAGACCTTTTATATTTTGGACCCTCCCCTTTTCAAGTTGGCTATTATTTTAGTTTAGCATACTGGTTCTCTTTCAGGTCACTTTTCATTTGGCGGCCGGAGGATAGGTCTGACCCTGTGGAACAGAAGGATGAAAGGAAGCTTATCATTTGTGGTAGTGCGGGCAAGAAGCTGAAAGGGAAGTTTGGGGATGAAAGCGATGATTCTGATGACGATACATGTGGTGCCAAAGGGAAGAAATCGAAGTCTAGGAAATCACAGTCTAAATCAAGTAAAATAGTCCAGAAAACCAAAGTTTAAATCAAGTCAGTTTACTTTTCCAGCAAAAAAAAAAAAAAAATCAAGTCAGTTCACTTGTAATGTCAAAACTCTAATATATTAAGTATAGAGTTGGAAGAAGCATCCTTGAAATATCATCTGTCCAGGGAGGATTCTTTTTGCGGTTCATTTTGATGGTTTCCATCTGTACACTCTGTACAGATAGTGAAGTTGCTCACTCTTTTGTATCATATGGTGTGAGAGCCTTCTGACATAACATTACCTATGTTTAGCTGTTTTAATTAATATATTGTATGCATTTTGGCCTACAATTTGATAAGCAACCTGATTAATGTCTAAGTGCTTGTAACTTCAATTGAAGAATGCTAGATTGGGTGCTTCCAAGATAAACTGCATGTAGGATTGTGAATTTCTGGTGTCAATCTGCACATGTTATAATCTTTGTTTGAAATTAACATTTGTCCTCTGTGTTCCCATCTTTATGAGTGTAGAATTCCATTGACCGAATTGTACCGCTTTACCTAAGTGGATAAATGGTTTGTTTGAACTCAAGGTGGGGTGTCTAGCCATATTTGGACTCAATGTTTCACCATGACATTCTCTTCTTGTTTGCCTTAATTGCCTCGTCCATTTTGCATCTTTCATGGCGAAGGAAGAAAAATGTAGTAAAAAACTACAAAGAAAGATCAAAACCCAGCTATCTGTGTCGGTTTTGGCAACCATGGATGATGCAGCAACTGTATTGCCAGTAGATAGATAACAACGTAGTAGTGTCTGGATTCATGCCCTAAACTCACATTTTTAAGGTTTTCTGACACATAAAGGATGTGAGCTTTTCAATATCATTGAATAATTAGTTGCGTCACATCACTCTCATACGATGATTGTAATGAGACTAGACGGTGTCCTATCAACTACACAGTGTGTTAATTCTTGTGTGTTTAGGGGGGGAAAGTATGGTGGGTTTTCTTGTTATGGTGGAAGATTAAGAAGGAAGCGCATAGAGGCTAACATATGTGTTGTGTGAAGTTTTAGAAGGAAGTAACTTAAGAGGCCAACATTTATAAAGGTGGTGGTGGAAAACTCTTCTTCTGAAAGGACTCGGCACTACATATCAACATTAACATTTATTACATTCCTTGCTATTGACTTCTTTTTGTGAAATGAGTGTTGAAAACATAGAACATGACTTTGTTGCTTCTTATCCCTTCCACTATTAGTAGAGTTGCTAATACTATATTATATAATATATAGCACCAAACAAAAAAAGAAAAAAAAAGGGGATTGAAGGTTACTATATATATATATATGTATATATATTCTGGAGAATGATAATATCATTATTGACTAAAATCATGAATTAATGTGAAGAATTTTGAATAAAGCACAAAATATTGGGAAAATTTTAAAATAGAATAGAAATCTACTGTGCCAATTGCCCTACGTCGTTTTAACTTTCTAGTGAATAGCATCTAGTAGTGGCGTTCTGTATTTCCTACATTAGTTCAACATTCCATGAAATGAATGATGTGAAAGTAGGTGGCTATATTTAAATAAAATTTAATTAGAGATATTAATGAGTTAAGAAAAAATATATAGTAGAACCATGATTATAAAACTTGTAAAATGAAAAGTTATATATAGTTAATCTTTCAATTGTTTATTTAACATTTAATTGGTGTTATTGTCAAAATGAATGTAGGATTGTTTCTAAACCCAAAAAAGACCGACCTGGTTTACTCACTGGTGCTGCAAGTCAAATTTTTTTTTTGCTTTTGTTTTTGTTTTTATAATCCTAATTTTGTCTGGACAAATAGTGAAAGACTTGAGGGGAGAGTTTGGTTCAGCATCGCACATAGCAAATTTCACTTCTAAAAATGTGATTGTCTTCGATGTCTGTGTTTGTGAGAAAATGTAGGAAGCGATAAGAAATTCAAAATCCCAAAAATTAAGAATTTAAATCTCATATCCCTTTAACACACTATTCTTTCTTCTTCTTCTTTTTTGTAATATATAATTTCTAAAAATAGCATTACATCATTATCATATGATGAATATCCCACTACATTATAACTTTTTAATAACCGATTTGGATAGAGCATAGCTACAAAGTGTTGAGCAACAATACCAGGTTATAACCTTCTAGAACAAAAAATAATAATAAAAATAATAATAATAAAAGAGGAAAAAAGAGTGTAATAACTGATCGCCACGTGGATCGAAAGAACAGGACAAGTGTAAAACAACCTCTCTCTTTGTATGTGTAACGTACTCTACAATTACACCAACAATGGCAAAGGGCAATTCGGGCAATCCAGAGTAATTCAAAATTCGCGGGGAACCAAGCCCCAATACGAATCCTGAATTCTCTCATGCGTGTTGGACAGCTCTCCAGATCTGACGGTTATATATACTCACCAAGATCCTCAAATGGCTCATCGTTTCCAAGTTTCTCTCACTCTCTCCCTGCGTGCTACGGAAGTGAGAGAGAAAAAAAAAAAATACAACTACAGGTTGGTAGAGCAAGAGCAAAAATAGAGCCACACGAAGCTTCAGCAATGGCGGCTTCGAATGGAAGCGAGTACTACGAACTACAGATTGATAGAGCCAACGATTTTGCAAGGCCTTCGAACGCTGATTCGGTGGCGGAGGATGAAGATGAGCTTATGTGGGCGGCTATTTCTCGGTTGCCTTCGCAGAAGAGATCCAACTATGCGTTGTTGAAGAGGACAGCGTCGGAACAAGGAGATACGGAGACGATCGATGTGAGGAAGCTCGATCGTGAGATCCGTGAGCTTCTTGTGAAGAAAGCTTTGGCTACTAGCGAACAAGACAATTACAAGCTGTTGTCGGCAATCAAAGAACGCTTTGATCGGTGCGTATCGATTCATTGATTACTTTCCTCAGTCTCTCAGATAATTTTATTTTCGTTTGGATTTGATTTGTTGCGCGCATGCATGGCTCCTGAAGAAGCTCAATGTTGCGCGAAAAGTTGAACTGAAAAATCAATATAAACAGATCATTCACACTTTTAGATCCTAATTAAGTGACTTCTCAAAGAATTTTACAGTTTGCACTGAATTGTACGTACAATAAGTGAAGAGTCACTAGCATTTTTAATTTTTTCCTTTAATTAATTGTTTCCAAATGGCGAGTAATAATAATGTATAATATGTGTTTTTGTATTGAAGAGTCGGGTTGGCTGTGCCGAGTGTTGAAGTACGGTTCCAGAACTTAAATGTGACTGCCAATATTCAAGTTGGTTCCAGAGCTTTGCCTACTTTGCTTAACTACGCTCGCAATGTTTTTGAGGTAATTAATTAAGGTGTTTAATTAATATTATGACGGACGTGATGATCACATCACTTATTTTCTTTTAATGACGAATTTTTGTTTTTAATATAAATGTTTTCTAATATGCATGCAGTCTTTGTTTACTGGTTTGGGAATACTTCGACCAGAGAGACATTCTTTAACCGTTTTGAACAACGTCAGCGGCGCTGTGAAACCAGGAAGGTATGCAGGTGTATTATTAATCAATTAGGATCTACTCCTGTCAAGTTTTTCGTACGTTGCAATATTATATTTGTTCTGCCCATTATGCAGCAATGTAACATAGAATTTCTAAGAAAATTTTGTAGTTTATGATTATGCTGATCAATATTTATTACTCCATTTATTTTTTCCTTTGCTAGATGTTCATTCTTTACTAATTCATCTGCTTGTTGATTTACGTTTATTTTCTCCTTCTTTTCTTTCGTTTATATAATTATTAAAGTTGGCAAAGTGGTGATACTACACTATCGAAAACAAATGATTATCACGTTTTATTAACATACACCGTTGGCCCCATGTTGCGGGAATAAAGTAGTTTCATGTGCTTGTGTATCCATAGGTACACATTGATATGTAGTATCCTTGTTCCTTTTGCAGGATGACCTTGCTCTTAGGACCTCCGGGCTCTGGCAAATCCTCCTTGCTTTTAGCTCTGGCAGGAAAACTTGCCAAGGAGTTAAAGGTTAGTACGTAGTCGGTACGATTTTTACAAGCACATCATATGTACGTGCATGGTTTTTTTAGCTTACCCAATTGGCCACGTGTTCCAATATTCGCTTGATTAAGTTGACTACAACAAATAATTTAAGAACCTAGCGACACCAAAGTGATCATTGCCAGCCGAGTTAGCAAGTGTTTATTTCTATACATTAGTACGTTTTTTGTTTGCTGTTTTCTTTTTTGAAAAGAGATTGGTTTTAAATATAAAAAAAAAGGAGAAAAGAAAAATAGTGAAAAAATGGATTACTTTGTTATAGGGACCATCCTCTGGCCTTATATATAGCTAATTATATCTCGTTTTTGGGATGCAAAATTATTTGTTAAACTTTTGTAATTTAGTTTTCTTATATATCATTATCACTAGATTAGTATTTTTATTCCTTTTAACCTTTTAATTAAAGTTGATTAATTTTTATACTTTTTTTTTTTAGAGTTTTCATATCTGGCCATATTCGTATATTCTAGGAAAAAGAAGTACTATTTGCTAAAAGAACATTGTAGAATAACTATTAAAGAGAGAACTGATAAGTAAATATGCAACGGCTGAGGACGAAAAATATAATTTGTGATTGTTTCTAACCAGAAAGTCTTCTCTTAGTTAATGTTAGTCAGATTCGATCCTTTGAGCCTTGAAAAGGAGACGTTAACATTCATAGATGTGTAAGCATTAAGGACGTGGATAGCAATAATTCAATAAAAAAGAAGAATCCAGTAAATATCTTATTAGAAATTCTGGACCCTTTATTATTGCATATTTATATATTTTCGCTAGACATCTGCTGGTATTTACATCGGAAAATTTTGAGCTTGAAAAGTTCGTAATTTAAAGTGGGTTAGCCCAGTTCATATTGTAATACACTCTGTTTTCTATTAATCCAACGACTCAATGAATAGGCTTCCTCTTTAATACTTCCTCACCATCTATACTTTCAGCAAACTGGTAGTATCACTTACAACGGCCACAATCTTGACGAATTTGAGGTTAGAAGGACTTCTGCCTACATAAGCCAAACAGACAACCACATTGCAGAACTGACTGTAAGAGAAACCCTGGACTTTGGAGCTAGGTTTCAAGGTGCAAGTGGAGGCTTTGCAGGTTGGTCCCTAGATTTACAAGCTGCATTCAGCCCATCATGCATTAAACATCTTGTTTTATAAGTTGATAGACGAAGGGTGCTTTCTGTATTGTCTGTCATTATTGTTAGCATTTGAGAACTAATTAAGTATACTTTTCCCATCTCCTTGATAGCAAACGTGAAAGAACTGGCCAAGTTAGAGAAGGAGAGGAACATTAGGCCAAGTCCAGAGATTGATGCATTTATGAAGGTTTACATCAGAACTTCATAATTTTAGTCACAAAGAAAATAATATTTAAACCCGTAAACGCCCTTGATGTTATACCTTTTTTCTTGGCGATCTCGTTAAATAAATTTAACTGCACAGGCCTCATCTGTTGCTGGCAAAACGCACAGTGTTTCAACAGATTATGTGTTGAAAGTACTCGGTCTCGATGTATGTTCAGAGACAGTTGTAGGTAATGACATGCTTAGAGGCATTTCTGGTGGACAGAGGAAAAGGGTTACTACAGGTATCTCTCTCCACAATCCTCCCACGCCCTTCACTCGTCCCATTTCCTCTTGTGCTCTTTCAGTCTTATGCATGCTAAATCTGAAACTTTTGTCCATTTTTAGCAAAAAAAAAAAAAAAATACTTTCTTTCATCGGTGCTTGCTTGAATTGAGAGAGTAACTTTCTTTTTATTTGGATATTATTACTGACTTTAAAAGCGGCGTTACTTTTCTGCAGGAGAAATGATCGTAGGGCCAAGGAAAACACTCTTTATGGATGAAATTTCTACCGGACTTGATAGTGCTACTACATTCCAAATTGTAAAATGTTTGGGAAACTTCGTTCATCAAATGGACGGAACTATTCTACTGGCTCTCCTTCAGCCGGCGCCTGAGACATTTGACTTGTTTGATGACCTTCTGCTTTTATCAGAAGGATACGTTGTGTACCAAGGCCCTCGAGCAGAAGTCTTGGCATTCTTTGAGTCATTAGGATTTCGCCTGCCTCCACGTAAGGGTGTAGCAGATTTTCTCCAAGAGGTACTTCTCTGTAAAATAATTAAACTTTTCAAATCTTTTTGGTGGGAGCTTTCATTATCAATTTTCTTTTATTTTTAAATTTGACAGGTGACCTCGAAAAAGGACCAAGCTCAGTACTGGGCCGATCCTTCAAAACCATACAAGTACATTCCTGTTTCAGAAATTGCTAAAGCCTTTCAAAATTCCAGATTCGGAAAGTATGTTGAGTCCATACTTGCTACTCCATTCGATAAATCTAAGAATCATCCTTCAGCTTTGGCAAAGACAGAATATGCTGTTTCAAAATCTGAGCTTTTTAAAGCGTGCTTTGTAAGAGAAATACTGCTGATCAAAAGGCATAGTTTCCTTTATATTTTTAGGACATGCCAGGTATGCCATTTTTTTATAAAAAAAAATCTCTTCTCTGCTTCTGTTGCTTGTTGTATATTCCTTCATAGTATACAAAAGTTGAATGCCTTGCTTTGATAATTATCAACAATATACTTTCATTTCTCTCCTAACAACTCACATTTGTCATGCATAAGCTCCTTAAAGGGGCACATGTTATATGTTTGCAGCCAAAAGAATTCTTTTTTGTGAAGTCCTCCTCATAATCTGCAATGCCTCACCCTTGTAGGTTGCATTTGTCGGTTTTGTTGCCAGCACAATGTTTCTACGAACAAGACTACACCCCAGAGATGAATTGAATGGCGATCTTTATCTTTCTGCCATTTTTTTTGCGTTGGTCCACATGATGTTCAATGGTTTCTCTGAGCTACCTCTCATGATATCTCGACTCCCAGTCTTTTACAAGCAACGAGATAGTTCATTTCATCCTGCATGGGCTTGGTCAGTTTCTAGTTGGGTTCTGCGTGTACCTTACTCCGTTCTTGAAGCTGTTGTTTGGTCTTGTATAGTATACTACTCAGTTGGTTTGGCCCCTAGTGCTACGAGGTACCCTCTACTCCACTTCCACTTGTAGATGAAGTTTATGTTCGTATAATTATTTCAGCACTCATAAAATTTGTGCTAAATGTTTCAGGTTTTTCCGTTACATGTTTGCACTCTTGGCAGTTCACCAAATGGCATTGGGTCTCTTCCGGACAATGGCAGCCGTCACTCGAGATATGGTCATTGCCAATACTTTTGGATCGGCAGCACTTCTTATTGTTTTCTTGTTGGGTGGATTTCTTATTCCAAAATGTAGGCATGGAAATCTGTTGCATAATACATACAGTAACTTTATCAGTTAGTGAGATTTGACGTATAAATAGTATGCTTAGCTTATTGCTTGTGATATAATTCTTTTTTCAGCGAGTATAAAGGATTGGTGGGTTTGGGCATTTTGGTTGTCACCACTAGCTTATGGACAACGTGCACTTGCTGTTAATGAATTTAAAGCTGAAAGGTGGAACAAGGTATGCTCTTAAGGCTTATGGACAAATTTCTCTCAGTTTAGTTGCTTCATGTTTATTAATATATTACATATTTAACTTAACTGCATGTGACAAATAATCACGTTGCAGCCATCGCTTATGGCGCCGGACTTAACGCTAGGGAGAAGCATTCTCCATAATCATAACTTACCAGATGAGGATAAATGGTATTGGATTGGGATTCTAGTTCTATTTCTTTTTTCGTTCTTCTTCAATGGTGTCGTGACTTGGTGCTTGGCCTACCTTAATCGTAAGTTTAAATGAAGGTTCTTCATGATTGTATGTTTTTCATTATTTCACTTGCCAGAAACATTGTTGTCTCTGTTGATATGCATTTTTTAACCAGTGGATATACCTCTTCTAAATGTTATTCCTCCTACTTTCTTTACAGCAATTAGGAAATCCCAGGCAGTGGTTTTAGATGGTGACATGGATCAGGATTCTGGTACGAAATGTGATCATTCATCTTTTAAGCTTTTGTTGTTTCAACTTGACCTATTGTGGACATCTGTAAACTAATTACCTGTACTGCAGCGAGCAAAAGTGGTACTGATGGTGGAGAAGAGAACAAAAAGAAAGGAATGATTCTTCCATTTCAACCATTAACAATGACTTTCCATAATCTAAATTACTTCGTTGATATGCCGAAGGTGTGGTTCTTGTTCTATAGTCTTAGGAGATTTCTTTGTACTGCTGATGTAAACTGACGTTATGGAGGTTGTCAGGAAATGACAAAAAAAGGTATACCGGAAACAAGGTTGCAGCTCTTGTCAAACGTGAGTGGAGTATTCTCACCAGGTGTACTCACTGCTTTAGTTGGGTCCAGTGGAGCTGGAAAGACTACTTTGATGGACGTCCTTGCTGGGAGGAAAACTGGCGGGTACATAGAAGGGGATATTAGAATATCTGGTCATCCAAAAGAGCAACGCACTTTTGCAAGAGTATCAGGATATGTTGAGCAAAATGACATACACTCTCCACAAGTTACAGTGGAAGAGTCTCTTATGTTTTCTTCTGCTCTACGCCTACCAAAGGAAGTTACCCCGGAGAAGAAACGTGTAAGTTGCTGCATAAGACTTCAACTTGTCTATTTTCTTGTTTAGTTGAGTTTTCACTTTGTTTCTCTGTATTGCAGGAATTTGTTGAACAAGTAATGACCTTAGTAGAGCTTGATTCTTTAAGGGAAGCTTTGGTTGGTATGCCTGGTAGTTCAGGGTTGTCAACAGAGCAAAGAAAACGTTTAACCATTGCAGTCGAGCTTGTTGCAAATCCTTCAATAATTTTTATGGATGAACCTACATCAGGACTTGATGCAAGAGCAGCAGCAATTGTGATGAGGGCTGTTCGTAATACTGTTGATACAGGAAGAACTGTAGTTTGTACCATTCATCAGCCAAGCATTGATATATTTGAGGCATTTGACGAGGTCTGTTGTTTTGTACAGTCAATTGGAAGCCAAATCCATTTACATGTTTTATTTTCAAGTCAAGTTTTTGATTTATTTGGTGTGACAGCTTCTTCTTATGAAACGAGGAGGGCGAGTTATATATGGAGGAAAGCTTGGTGTGCACTCGCAGATAATGGTTGACTATTTTCAGGTGATGTTATATTCAAAATTTTATATATATATATATATATATATATATATATATTACATTGTTTTTTCATCCATGAATCAAATTACAACACGACTAAGATTATAACCTAGCAAAATTAACACGAATTACAACTGAAAAAGCTCATAAGAAAAAAGGGCATACAATAGGACCAGCTAGCAGTGAGAGTCATCTCTTGAAATTTTCCATTCTGCATTACTTCATCATTGAATTTAAGTTGGTAAAATAGCATTCAGTATTCCTGTTACAGATATAGTATGATCAGTAAAGTACGTGTTCTCATTTAAAGAAAAATGGTCATTTCCTTTATTAGCTTCTACTTTTATACTGGAATGTACCTGAATGTTCATGTGTTAAACGTACTATGTTATGGTGCACATATTTAGGTAGTTACTTCTTCATCTAAATTTATTTATGGAATTAGAAGAGCTTCTTTATCACGTTTCTTTTTCTTGTTCAGGCAATTAAAGGAATCAGTCCTATTCCCGATGGGTACAATCCAGCAACTTGGATGCTTGAGGTCACTACAACTGCTGCTGAAGAAAAAATTGGTGAAGATTTTGCAGAGATTTACAGGAATTCTGAGCAATTCAGGTGTGCTATGTTTTGCTGTACTCGCAAGTACATTGAGCCAGAACTTTGTTAATATTCTTCTTGTTTATTGTTGATGCTTACCATCTTTTGATGATTGATGCTTGAAATTCATTTGGTAATAATTTGTTTAAATAAGTGATTTTATATCCTTTGCTTTAGGGAGGTGGAAGCTAATATCATACAGTTTAGTACACCAGCTCCCGGCTCAGAACCATTAAAATTTGCCACAACTTTTTCTCAAGATCAGCTAACTCAATTCCGTCAATGTTTATGGAAGCAAAATCTTGTATATTGGAGAAGTCCACCATACAATGCCATGAGATTAGTTTTTACTATTATAAGCGCATTATTATTAGGATCAATATACTGGGACGTTGGTTCAAAAAGGTACATCTCGTTCTCTCTTGTAGTTAAGTTTTGAACATTCGTTGCGGTATTTGAACTTCACATCATTAATGCTTTTGCAGGCATTCAACTGGAGATTTGTTTATGGTAATGGGAGCCCTTTATTCTTCTTGTTTGTTTCTTGGGGTCAACAATGCTTCTTCAGTACAACCGGTTGTTTCAATTGAGAGGACGGTATTTTATAGAGAGAAAGCAGCTGGTATGTACTCTCCGTTTTCTTATGCAGCAGCACAGGTAAATGTCATATACTCTATACTGAAAATTTTTACTAGATTACTCTCTAAGAAATTCAAAGTATAGGTGATGAACATGTTAATTGCCTTTTCAACAGGGCCTTGTGGAGATTCCCTATGTTATCTTGCAGACATTAATATACGGCTTCATCACTTACTTCATGATCAATTTTGAAAAGGATGTTGGTGAGTTTTCAGCAATCTTCTCCAAAATGGGGAAGAGAAAAAATAACGAATTGATTTACATTTACACCTTGTTAATATTTAAATTATACAATCTTCTATTGCTACTCATGTATAACAATGCCGTGAAACCTTTGTATGTCCCCTCCGTTACAGGAAAGTTCCTTCTCTATATGTTGTTCATGTTCCTCACATTCACCTACTTTACCTTCTACGGAATGATGGCTGTTGGTCTCACATCTTCTCAACACATGGCAGCTGTCATCTCTTCTGCATTTTACTCTTTATGGAATCTCCTCTCAGGTTTCCTTGTCCCAAAACCAGTAAGTGATACTTTTTTTTTTTCCCCAATGCAATAAATAAACATTTGCTTCACAATCTGGAGCTCCTCTGGCTTATCTTTTTCAATCTTAGAAAAAAATTCGTTAAATAAACTCATTTACTTTATACCTTTGGGTCATCTCAGAAAATCCCAGGATGGTGGCTATGGTTCTACTATATTTGTCCTGTTGGATGGACACTAAAAGGAGTTATTACCTCTCAGCTTGGAGATTTAGAAAATGTCATCGTAGGACCTGGATTTGAAGGCACCATAA
This sequence comes from Rhamnella rubrinervis, assembly GCA_007844105.2. Taxonomy (NCBI): domain Eukaryota; kingdom Viridiplantae; phylum Streptophyta; class Magnoliopsida; order Rosales; family Rhamnaceae; genus Rhamnella; species Rhamnella rubrinervis. The sequence continues at coordinate 9,441,164 of CM017578.2, forward strand.
AACACTATTTGGATGAGAAACTTGGATTTAGTTCTGGGGCTGTTTCTCTTTCAATTGTAGTGTTGCTTGCCTTTAATGCCCTGTTCTTCGGTGTCTTTGCTCTCTCAGTCAAGGTCCTCAATTTCCAGAAAAGATAAAACGGATATGCCTCGCTGATATCCAAACATCTTTTGGACAATTCCCGGCATTCTTACGGATCTTGAACTGGGATTTATTTGTTGTCATGAGAAAGACACAAGAGGTTATAAGCTCCGCAGAGGTGAAGATTCATCAAGGCTTGGATCTCATTCTCAAACAATTTTGGTTGGGTATGTTGTTAGTACTTCTTCAGTTTTTTCTAACGAACAGTTCCTGAATGAAGATGGTCAATCTAGACAGGAAAATTGTTCAGCTGTGAAAGTAAAAAAATGTAGGACATGAATTGGTTTGTTTTTGGTTAATAAGGCCGATGTTGATAATTGTGCGTGTTTGCACTGTCAAATTATCTGGAATGTAGAATCGTTGCTTTATAGCTTATACATGTTTGATATTCTTTTGTTCAAGTAGATGAATAAGAATTGAAAGATTAATGAGTTCTGAATTAACTGCTTTACTTGACAAAAATATGTCGTTGCTAACCTCCAAACATTGAGTTTATTCATCTTTAGGCTTTCATGCTTTAATGTCATTTACTCATTTCTAGGGTTTTCTTATTTCTACATGAACTAAGTCTTTATCCCACTCATTGCGGTCAGCCTCATCTTAATACATTGGGATGTTCCAAAAACAAGCCAAATGCGCTTGAACTATTAACTTACTAAGAAGACAGTGACAAACATAATATGAGCTTCAACATAAATCATTAGATCAATATATAGATTCCTGCATTTATAAGTACAGTACTTAAAAAATAAGGACACAAACAAATAAAGGTTATCTATGAACTTAATTAAAATGTAAAATGTAGTATTGTATTGGCAATTTCACCGAGTTTGTTTGTGTTTCATCCAACTGGTAGTTGTTTACACAACAGAAATTCAAAGCAAAATAAATGAATTTTAGTCCCTTTTCTTTATTTTTTATAATAAATTTCAGTTTTCCATCCACACATGACAGCACAACTCTCTATTGAAGTCAACTATATATATAAATCTAGCCTGTCTGGCATTGCAGTTTCAACTGTCAACTTCCACACACTTCCCAATGACACATCAAAACCATAGAATCCAGGTGGAACACATGTATTCGGTAAATATTAAAATGATCCCTGAAGACCAGGCCGGGAATATTGAATAGCCATGCTGCTCCCCTATCATCACAGTAAAAGCGTTGGTTGAGAAACATGGGTCTCAAGGCAAAATTTCAGCTGATTAAACACCCACCATTCCACAATACACAATAATAAAATAAAAAATGAAAAGAGAAAAAAAAAGAAAGACAAAACCACCACCATTCCACAAGACAAGATGAGAAAAAATAGGAGACATTTAATTGAAGAACAAAGAACCCGTCTTATTTATTTAAAAACCATCCCAACTCATCATCTTTACATCCTTAAAATAAAAGAACACCATCCCAGAAACAAGTAAAAGCCAATTTTCTCAACCAGTTTGTGGAGCTCCATAATCTCCTACATTATTACTGTATAATCATGCTCTTTTTTCGTTTTTTGTTTATTTTATTTTATTTTTTCCAATATGGTAAAAATAATTGATTAAACTTACTTTTATTATGGGATTAGTTTTTCATCTCTCATGGATTCTACCCAATACAAGATTGAATCTAATGTCTTGTACCTTTCAATAAAACCAAGCCCATCAGTTTTGTCCCTATTCCCCACAAGCTTAACAGGACAACGAAACAGAACATCCATGAATTCCCAGTTAGCCAAATCTTCCATTTTTGTATGAACCAGTCCTTCCTTCTCTATAATCTCTTCCCACACCTTTTCCTTGTCAGCCATGGCTTCGGAAAACCTGAACTCCTCTGAAAACATCTCTTCTGGTACTACTTCAACTCCAAACTTCATTCCAAGAGCTGGCCAGATCTCTTTCCATGTAAAACTTGGACCATTGATGGCATTGAAAGCCTGGCCATCAATGGAGTAGGTTTTCTCATTGGTGGCTGCCCAGATATGCTGTTCAGCTACTAGCCTAACGTCTGACCCATCAATGCAAATCTCTTCCCAACACTTTCTTGTCCCTCCAAACACAAAAGGGAGATTCAAATGCTTAGAGATTGTTCCATAAACACATAAACACCCCATGAAATTATACAAAGTCCGAGTGGAACTACCCATTAACAAACCAGGCCTGTGAACCGTCCAAGCCACCTTAGATTGCAACCTCTCCTTGAGCAAATCCTCGAGGACATAGTAAAAATTATAGCCTCCATTAACCCTTTGGCATTCTTCATTGTAGTAACGAAGTTGTACCTCATCATCATCAAAAGGACCTCGCAGTGAAACATAGTGCTTCATACCTGTCTGAAGAGAAACGTGTTTCAAGGACTTGGCTTTTGGAACAATGGCATTCAAGGCATTGGCCATCATGGCTTTATTCTGCTCACAACAGTCTTTGCTATCCAACTGGTATTGGCTTGCCCATGTGATCCAAAACATGTGTGTCACATCCCTCAACAAGGACAGCTTCTTTTGGGACTCAGAAGGGTTTCGCAAATCACATTGGATGAAATGAAAGTTGAAATTCTTAATGGGTATGATCTCCGGATTTCTAGCTACCCCATAGACCTTCCATTGAGATTTGGAGATCAGCCTTTTAGCCAGCTCCTTCCCAACTAGCCCAGTAACCCCAAAGATGACAGCAACATGTTTATTGGTAGCCTCCGATTTGTAAGATTCCTCAGCTCCCATTTGCAAAGATTATTAGTAGGTATCGTATCTGCTGCCTCAATTTGAGCTCTAAACCATGGTGGGTTTTGTATTTATAATCTGATCCTACAAACTGTGTTTGAAAGGGTCTACTACAAGGAGGAGAGAGAGAGAGTAAGAGTGCTGACTGGTTATTTTCCTTCACTTGAGGGAATAGTTTCTGGCGTCTTTTTTGGAGCTTGATCTTCAAGGCAATGTACAAACTGAATTATATAATAAGGTATGCCTTGCTGTGATTGTCAGTTCATTGCGGCGTCAAAAGCTATTTACTCAATGCTGGAAAGTCGCCCAGCAGACTTTGACCCTGGCCGTTCTGATGCTGGTGTCTCAGGGACAGCAAAGCTTGTATTACTACTATTGACAAGTTTAATTACAATCTAAGTTTTATGCATGGATGGTGGAGGAATTTCCCAATGTATTTTTTAATTAGGGAGTTTCCCCAAATGATGTGGTTGATGAGGACCAAACTCCCTGATTGATGCAACTTTAATGTCAGATAAATAATTGTTTTTTAAGATGAAAATACCTCTAGTGTGTGTGAGTTATATGGTCTGTTAAATAAGACTTGCTAGCATCAAATGCTGAAGTAGTAGCTAGACTCAAAAGTTATTGTGGATATATATAATATATTTATACATAGACCTATAACAATACTGTTGATATTCTTTTTAGATTAAAGAAATTGGAGCAAGAAAATGTGAGGTTATTGACAACTTGCTTGTAGGTACATGCTTTAGTGCTTCTGACTTGTATGCATGATTTTGTTTTCTTTATAATTTGGTTGTTGCTTATAAGTTTGTCAACAGGTTCAAGAATGGAAGTATACTTAAGTGCTAAACTTGCTTGTATTTACATTCCCTAAAGAAACAAACAAGAAATAGCAAAACAAAAATGCTTTTTTTTCCCTCCTTCCTTTCTCTTTCCTTTATGCCTACAATACGTTTTGTTTATTCATTTTCTCCGCAGTTAGTTGAAGGGTTTTATTTTGTGAATTAACCTCAGAAATCCCAGTTAAAGGTCAGGTAACAACCCTAATTTGTCGCTATAAAAGGACATCATGCCAATCCAAAACTAGCTTAAATGATTATGTGGAACTAATTGTCTGTTTACAAAGTTCGACTGCTAATTTTTGTGGGTGCTTTTGAGTAAATTAGTTTAAACACTGCAATCAAGAGGTTTTGAAAGAATCCAAGTGATAAACAAATATTTTACAAACAGTGCTAAATACCTTTTTGCCTAGTGGAAGCAACCCCAAGAAATTTCTTCAAGTGAAAGTACAGCTAGAACATGCATGTAACTGGTGTATAGGATCCCATAAAGCAATTATTTTTCTTATATATTTGGTTTATTTTGCAAGTGGGTGCCATTTATATTATGGAGCAACTTGTGGAGTAGTACAGAGTTTAGTGCTTAAAGAAGCTAATAATGTAAAACTAAACCTGTTCAATTATGAGGGCTTTCAAAGATATTAAATGAAAGATAGACATTGCCTGCAGAGAAAGTCAGAAATATTGCGTGCTACCTACCAAACTCAAGAAAGAAAAAAGTCCCTGGGTTAGTTGATTTTAGAGTCTCTTAATTAATCTGGAGCAGCAAAAATAACAACCAAAAATTGTTAAAGACCAACCATATTTTAGCACCTAAATCTGATATCATAGTCACCTTTGTTTGATATACCTAAAAAATACGATATAGCCCTGATAAACCAAGGAATAAATATTGTGACCTTCAATGATCCATAGCCGTTTATTACAGTGATTATTACATCAGAAGATAACAATGGCATTTCTCTGCTTCAGCAAACATATTAGCTCTAATATGAAATACACGCAGAAGAAAAGATACAGGAAAGGAAAATTGAAAATAGAAATTCCATTTACCACCATTTGGAAATTCTAACATGGGGAACAGAACTCGTTTATTATTAGAAAAGACATGGAGAGGAGAAGCATGTACAAACACCTCCTTCACCAAGTTGAAATTCAGATTTCTTGCATTACACGCAATTCAATGCTGTCGCTCTAGTACTCTTTTTGATCTAATTTTTTGAAGAACCTTTCGTAACCAAAATGGAAATGAAATGCTTTTTTCAGTGCACAAGTAAATGGATTGAATAGAATGACAAGTAAAACCCAAGTGCACCATCCTTGATTTGGGATACGACTCCCAAACTCGAAGCCCGGTCAAGCAGCCAAGACTCCAGGGGAATATGGTTGAAATCCTCCTTCCATGTTGACAAATGTTGTTTGATCTATCAAGAAAGTTCCAGGAGATATAACTATTAGTAGCATAGAAACTTAAATATCTCTTTTCTTCACTACCTTAAAATTTCCAGGCAGGCACTTACTTTGTGGAATGTTGTGAACAAAATAGCAGGCAGCAATTATAACATAGCAGAGGAAAAGAATTAGTCCTTTCATGTAATGTGAAGTTCCGTCCTGCAAATTTTTACCAATTAAAAATAGTCAAAGACTGAAGTGCATCATGCATCGTATAATGCCATAAAGAAATAGATTAGGAGGTTACCTGCAAAGTGAAAGCTGTGATGATTATAGTGAAAGCAAGAGAACTAGTTTCAAGAAGACTGAAATCAAGGTCCATTTGGACGTGCATCATCCAGGCAACAATCACACTTAAAGGAACCTGAAATTTTTTATAGGTTGTTTAATTAGCATTGCTTGGTAGATAGATTCCATAAGGAAAAAGCTTTTCCAAGAATTTTTTTTTCTGAATTACTCAAGTCTTACCACAAACATAGAAATTTGAGTAGCTGAACCCAAAGCAACACCCAAAGATATATCCTGCATGAAAATCCAGAATTTGACGTCAAAATAAAAAATTGTAATTTGCATTAGAGTGAAACTACTAACCATGGAGATTTTTACTTTTAACTTACCAACTTGTTCTTGAAAGCAAATATGATTGATCCGGCATGTTCTGCTGCGTTCCCGACAATTGGAAGTAAAATGATGCTGATGAAGCTGACTGAAATGCCCCATGAATTTGAAGCAGCCTAATTGAGGAATAATTAATGGAATGAGTCCAGTCACAGCGTTTAATGAAACTATTCACCCATGCTTCAAAAGTCATTGAAATAAGCTTCAAAAGCAAGGTCTACAACATAAAATTATGTACCTCAATTGTACCCACAACATACTCAGATAGCACAGCTATGATGATCGTCATACCCAACAACCAAACAAATGCACTCCAAAATCCTATTACTGGCCTTTCTTCTTCTTCCTCTTCCTGTTTATTGCACAATACAGGTTAGTTAATTACTACTCTTCTCTCGCCAAACAGTAATTAAATATTCTGAATTTGTTTTTCCTCTTTCCCTAAATGAAAGGTCATTTTAATAGCTTGATACTGGAATGTTAGACAAAAAAACAAAAAGGTTGCTTAAAAATTTTGGTTAACTTAAAGGGGTAATATTGTAAAAGTCAACTTATGGCATATGACTTGTGTACAACATGGACAAAAGTTGAAGAACAGTTATAATAAGACAAAGATGAGAAAAGGGGTCCCATTAATTTTGTGGGTCAGACGAAATTTCCTTTTTCCCCATTTGGCAAGTTTAACAGTGATTGTAAAAGTTCCCTACAGCGAGCATATAACTTGCAGTCAAAGAGAATGTTGTCCAATCCATATCAGGGGATAGATGACTTGGGTTTTGACTTAGAATCAATCATATATAGCATAGAATTATTATGAATCAATCACCTCTTGAGAATCAAACAACTGCCTGTGTGTTTTCAACTGGAAGAAGATATAAGCTAAATATGCAACAAGCATAAAAATGCTACTTGCTCTTGACAACTGAAGAGTGTTGATGGCAACAGACACTCCTGGCCCTGCTGCATATTTGAACATCAATGGAAGCATGTGACAAAGTAATCCCAGCAACAGCATGAGTGAATTAACATCTGCTTGTTTCTGTCCAAGAAAAAAAAAAAATTTTGATTACAATTTGTTTATTAAGTTCCTAATTAAAGACATGGGTTGTGTTAATAAATTAGCTAGTAAAACGACAAAGTCCTTACTCTATCATATCTTTGTTCCTTCTTTAGATTGGCCAAGCCTCCACAGAGCAGAGAGGTTCCAAGAACAAGCAGAAGGTTTGAGAGAATGGAACCCAATAGGGAGTACTTGACAACTTCTATTTTGTTTTCGCGTAGTGCAAATAATGCTATTATTAACTCTGTTGCATTTCCACATGTTGCATTTAGAAGTCCTCCCACTGCAAATTAATTTAATTAAAATTAACCTACCTCATTAATATTGATCTCATTTCTTAGTTTAATTTTATGGTTTTAAGACTAATGGGATATGAGAGGGACTTGTATTGTATTGTACCTGTTGGACCTGTGTAGTATGCAATTTGTCTGTGATTTTTTTGGGCAAAAGAGAGAAAAATAGGAAAACCCAACAGTTAGCAAAGTTGCAAATATATTAATACACAAGTACATACATTCATATATGTATGGATGTAATATTCTTTAAGAAAACAAGTTGGACAAAAGCTTACTCAGTCAGGAAGCTGACACGTTCAGCAAGTGGAGTTAGTCCAAGCAAACTCAATGCAAAAATCCAAGGCTACGTGGCACACCAACAATTATATGGAAAAACAATCAGCATCAACAATAAAAATAAATAAATAAATAAAAATTTGCTTCTCCTTCTGAAAGGATCATGATCATATATAGCAGCTAAAAACTTGTTAACATATATACACATAATCTACATATACAAGTTCGATGCAAATCAAACTTACTCTGCCAAAATGATAAAAATCAGCCACAATCGCAAGAGGAATAGCAGGGAAGAGAAGAGCAAGTTTGGTGCCAATAATGACCTCCTGCAAATTGGTAAGGAAGTCACTGAGGAATCCAAACCGAACCTTAGAAACCAGAATTGGGTCGGACTTCTTTCTGAGTAAAGACGACGACATGTTTTGAGGTGTTCTAGGGTTCCACATCTCCTTATTGCTCTTCTGGACGTCGCTGATTCCATTTTCAATGTTGTTCAAGTCCTCGTGATCATGAGAATCCATTGTATGTATGTTCTTTATACCAAACAAGGAGATGATGATAATGCTGAAGCAAGAGAGTTTAGTCTCTCACTTTGCTGTTGATGTGCAAGACCTAGCTAGCTGTATATATATATATGGAATATATAAAAATATAATTAATAGAGACTAATAAGTGGGAAAAAACTGATTAGAGAGTACCACATATATATTGTGTGTGCGTGTGCAGTACAGGCAGCTTCGTGGAATTTTCTCAGTTTGTTTCTTTTCTTGCATGAGACTCCACACGTACTTCAATCCCCTGCACTAATAAGCTCATAAAAGTTGGCAAACATATATGCATCGGTTAGTTACATATGTGTGCGTCTATACACAAATTATATTTATATAAGAATATATTTAGTTTGATTAATGAAGATGAAAATAGTATAAAAAACGCAAAGGTCTTTTCCTTTTATTTTTTTATTTGACTAATTAAAGTTAGGTTAAGCATGCATTCACTGTGTGTGTTACAAATGGCTCCCATGCATTGTGCCACCAAATTAATATGACCAGTACAATTCATATGAAAACAATAGACCAGTAAAAGTATCTATTCAGTATTATCATGATGAGGTTGTTACAATATGCTCTCTTTTTTTCAGTGTTTATGTATTATAATAATTTGATGTATATATTATTTATTTTCATGGGAATATTTTTGTTAATTAGAAGACCCTAACTTTGGTAGTAATGATAGGAAATAAGGAAAGCATGTGCATGAGAATGAAAATTTTCTTTACGTATACATGATGGAAGATGCTAGGATTCCATAATATATGCATTCCAAATAACAGGCGATACCATGTCAGTAAATAGAAATAATAAAAAAAAAAAGTTTAAAAATTTTCTAACTTATTTAGAAAAAGTATACTAGAGGGGTTTATAATACCTATAAATTTCTTTAAAATATTCTTTAAAAGGTTGAATTGGAAAATTTCCAAATAGTTTTTTTTAAAAAAAAATTTGACATGACAGTTACCATGGTTGGTTAATGAATATTAGGATTATGATTTATTTTATTAATTAATCATGCAAGTATATAGTGAAATCAAGGGAGCTAGAACATACTTTTTTCTTCTTCTTTTCTCTCTTTTTTTTGTAATTTTATTTTTTAAGTTTCGTGGTTTCCCGTAATGGGTCTCTTTTAGTTAAAACCAGCGTCCCTTACACATACGCCACATTTCATGTCGGCATAAACTATAGGTAATAGTTATATATATGTATGTAAGCAATTAATCTCTATCCCTTATTGCATAGAATAAGGATTATACTGTATAACAGTATAAGTTAAAAAATTAAGGATATTAACAAATATGGAAATTAATTACACATAATCAACAAATGCAATAAATACGTGGACTACACAGGAGTAAACTCATTTGGTGAAAATAAAAAATATTGTGTGTATATATGTACGTATGTATAGGAGCAGCTCATGAAATACATGCATGTGTATACATATATGCAATACAACTCTCTGGAAATTATAGTAAATATATATATATATATATATTAATATAAGCATCCCAGAAAAAATTGAGACATGTGGAGGAGGTACTGATATAATTTAGTAGGATAAATTTGCAACCTTTGAAGTTTTCCATTGTTAGAGAGAGAGAGAGAGAGAGAGAGAGACAGAGAGAGAGAATGAGTTTCCAAGCTTAATTTCCAGAATGAGTAAAGAGGAAGGGCCTCCATACATTGACTTAATATTTGTCATGTTGTACTTGCCAACCACTACTAATTTACTAAACGTACGTTCGTCTCTCTCTCATTTGTTTGTCATGCTGGAGAATGAAATATGGAGATGTCACACGTCGTTTTGTATCGTCTTTTATGCGCAGCAGTTGCATTTGCAGGTGCTTCAACATCCTTCTGATTAATTGCACCCTTTAATTTCATTTTCCATGTTTAGTCATGAATTTATTACCTGCACACAATATATTCCTCAAATACCTTCACAAACGTGCTAAAAACAAATTGCGTGTATTTATTGCATTTCTTCTATTTTTCATTTTTACTGTGCGGTTTGAATTAACCAATTCTATCACTATTACTCTTAAGTTATTTGTGTAAACGAGATCAACTCTCTTAATATATTGTTTGGTGCATATTTATTCATTTTGCTCGACTCTAAAGAGCACACATATGCAAGTTTTGCTTGCCGTTTGCCAATATAACGTTATTAATTTGCAATACTAAATAGGACATGACTTTTAAGAGTTTTAGGTTCGATCTCACCTGAGACTTTTCGTATATAAAATTATATAAATTTGAGTGGTTTTAGACACTTCAACTGGCAAATTAAGACAAAGTTGGTTGGTTGTAGAATTAATAGGCATTTCAAACAATTGTCTATATATATATTATTATTTTTTTCAAGTTTATGGTTAATTGAGAAGCTATCAGACATTAACAAGCACTAACCCAATTGCACACAACTAATAAAGTACTTGGTTTAAATAACAATTAGTTATTGATTGCTAGTTTTGGCAATCATGAAAAACTAAAATTTGATTTAGAAAATAGCGATTTTTTTTTTTCGAAATTCTTCGTAATTAAGTATTTCCATGGAAGCTAGATGTAATATGCAATTTTTTTTTTCTCATTTAATGTTTATATTTATGTTTTCTTCATTTTATATACTGTGAATCTCTATTTAATTAGTTTGTGATAGGGATGACAATGGAGGTGATTCAGTGGCAAAAGGAAGAGGGTAGCCAAGCAGTACTAGCTGAAGACACACGTACAGTGCAAATATTAAGCCACGTACGTACGTATTAAGACACGTAGGTACAAGAATGTTAGAACTTTCGTGGAATTTTCAAGTCCCTCCTCGTTGAGAGAATCAAACGGTTGTCATTTTTTTTTGGGTTCTATTGTTTATTTATTTTGGTTATTATAATAATTAAGGAAAAACCAAAGAGTTTCTATCCAAAAAAAAAAAGGAAAAAAGGAAAAACCAAAGAAAATAAAAGAGACAAAAAATCATAATCTCGACGTGTCATATCAAATTGGTCTAATATTATCGAAGTAAATAATCAGGAAATCCAAGAACGAAGTTTCCTCTCTAACATATATACGTACGTACCCTCCCCATCTCTAAAATTTATCTCCATTAATCCATGCATATATACACATATTCAATATTAATTGATGCGTACATATTGCAAAAACCCAAATGGATCTTTTTTTGTGCGTATATAATGACATTTTTATTACACTTACTACAAATGGAGCATTGTCGTGTAGACAATATTTACCACACTAGCTTATATATGAATATATATATATATATATATATATATATATATATATTAATTTGTTTTTAATCATGGCATGCAAGTATGCGACTGGCTATTGCTTACTTTCTTTGATTATGTCTTATTTTTTCAATCTCTCTACAAGTAATAACTTGCACAAGTTGCCAATGGACTATCATCCCCTAATTTTGTCATCCATGTGTATTGAAAATGTAGCTGATCAAAATATTAAAATAAATAAATAAATTCTATTGTAAGGTTTTCTTTTTAAATTATTATTTATGAATAAGTCTATTCAATTGTTAGGTCGATACCATAAATGAATGATCAACTTCAAAACTCCACAATGTTTTTGCATGTGATCTATCTTCAACATGTTATTTTCTACACGTGATTCTTATTTGCCTTAGAAAATTATTAGAAAATGTTATTTATTATTATATTGTACTTTTATAAGTTATTTAACTATTAGAGATAATAATATACAACTAATAAAAATACATGTCATAAAAAAAAAAAAAAGTAAATGTACACGACAAAGTTATGAAGTAACTTTTAATAAATTAGTAGAGAAAAACTTAAGGAATCATATGTATATTAAATTAGATAGAAGGGTAAATGTAAAAGGCTCTCCCTGTATATATTTTGTCTTTTCATTTTTTCTTTTTTTTAAAAAAAAAAATTACCATATAATTTTGTAAAATTACACTATAATCTCAAACTCACATTTCATTTTGATTTCAATTTTACTACTTTTATATCACATTGACTATAATTTATATTCTTTAAAATAAAATTTATATTAATTTAAAATATACGAAAAATAATCTCAATCTAAAAAATGTAATTGGGAATGTTGTTTGGTTATTAGAAAATATTGTAAAATATATAGGAATAAAAGAGTTAAAGGTGTCATTTTATGATATACACACACAAAAATTAACATTCGAGTAACATGTAGTTAAATTGAAACAAAAATAAAATGCTATGACTATAGTATAATATCAAAAAACAGAGCGGTAAATTTGCAAAATGGTAAAAAAAACAGGGGCTATTTTGATAGAAGATTTGTGGGTCAATTCGAAAAATAAGCAAAATTATTGTTTAGAAGCTTCAAGATCAAGGACCGAACGGGTACCTTCCAGTGCGGAAACCGCGCCAACGACAATACAGTGACGAAACGCAGGGAAGATAAAGCAAAACCCCAGTCTTTTGAATGGCGGAGAAATTGGCTCCAGAAAAGCGCCATAGCTTCGTTCACGATGGTCCGTCTCTCTTCCGCTTCAATGATTTTGTGTTTGATTTTGGTTGAAACTGTGGACGGGTTTGATTCGCTTTTATTTTATTTTATTTGAATTTTTAGGTCAGGAGGTGTTCGAATGGGATCAGACATTGGAGGAGGTGAATATGTACATAAAACTTCCTCCAAATGTTCATCCCAAGCAATTCTACTGCAAAATTCAGTCCAAGCATGTCGAACTTGGAATCAAAGGCAATCCTCCCTACCTCAATGTTAGTGTGATTGCTCAAGTTTCATCCTTTTCTTTCATTCTCTATTGCTCTTGTGCTTTTTTCTTTTTTGTATTGTTATCTTTGAAGAGAGTTTAATTTTATTTTTAAAATTCATTGGTTTTACAATCGCAGCATGACCTTACTTGCCCGGTGAAGACGGATTCTTCTTTCTGGACATTGGGTATTCTCTCTCTCTCTCTCTCTCTGTGCCACTGAATTAAATTCATTTATTGACCGTTCGGTTCCCGAGAAAATTAATGGAAATGGGAAGAAAAAATTTGTTGAATGTTGGTTCTCTTACAAACACATTTCTTCATCGTGTTTCAGTTTGCTTCAGTTATAGAAGGTTCTAAAAATTGTAAAAACTTTTGTGTTTGTTGGTCTAGATACTCAAATGTACGCTAGTTCTACATCTTGTTTCTGAGTATGGTCTTTCTTTTTCCTTTTTTCTAACTTTTAATAATGTGTGGCAGAGGATGATATAATGCACATTACCCTACAGAAGAGGGACAAAGGTCAGACGTGGGCGTCTCCTATATTGGGTCAGGGTCAGCTAGATCCTTATTCCTCTGATCTCGAACAGAAGCGCCTAATGCTTCAGAGATTTCAAGAAGAGGTGAATTTTCATGATATTTGACTAATTCTTATAGTAGATCATCCCTTTTATGTTTCATGCATTTACTGCTAAGGTCCTCTGGTTGTTTTGTAATTAAATTTTCGAATTTTACTTCCATCTTAACCATTTTATGCCCGCTTTTCTTTATTATTTGGTGCTAATTTCATTCTCTGGACTGATAGTTGATAAGTTTTAAGTGTTAATACTTATACTGTATTGCATTTCGGATGATGGTAGTAAATAGCTTCTTTGTAAGCCTTTCTTTGATGCCACAATATATTGTTAATACTTATTCGACAACAACCTTAAGTTATTGATCCATCTTTGTTTTGTTTAGGTAAATAAGAAACTTTTACATTTAAGGCTTAATTCGTTTAGGATTTTATCTACAATTTGTTAGTATTCAGTCCTTGGAAGATGAGATTTTTGAATGAGATATGTTTATGCAACTTCTGTTGAATGCTTATAAGAAATTAGTTGAGCTATTTTACGGTTTTTTCTTGACATAGAAAACCTCTGGAATATGCTCTTCGTAATGGAGCTTAAACTTAAATTGCATTACTGCATTTTGGTTTGACATTAAACACCCTTGAACCATGTAGCAAAAATGAAACGTTCGCCTTTAAGGATGCCAAGTTATCAACTACTTATCAGAGAATAGTTATCTAATTACCATATGCATCTCTTGGACTTTTCACTTCTTTTATCCTTCAAGGTCATGGTTCTTTGGGGACTATCTTTTTACTTACTTTTGGAGGGAAAGATAACCACGCAGGCTAAGGGGTACTGTCAATGTTTAAAATGTAGTCAAAGTTGGATATAGAACATTATAACTACCCATTATATGATTGTCTCTATAAATCATAATTTGTTACTTATTTTTACTCAAACTTGATGGGTGACAAATTCAGCCATTTTTCTTTCTCGCTTGTTTGGAAATTAGATGATTATTAGTTTCAACAAGCAACGTCTTTAATTCTTCACCATTGGTGAATAAGTTATAGTCATATAGCTTCCTGCCCTTAAGAAATATTCTAGTAACAAAGTGTCTAATTATCGGACCTTGCAGAACCCAGGCTTTGACTTCTCACAAGCCCAGTTTACGGGGAACTGTCCTGATCCTAGGACCTTTATGGGTGGAATACGCACTGATTGAAAAGCTTAGGGATGCTTCATCGTTAACCTACAACAGCTCTGTTGGCTTTTATTAGTGTGTTCTCAATTGTAAGATAACCACTCAAGACCCTGACTCAATAATTTGTATTCAAGTATTTGCAGCCTTACTGTCCCAGACCAGTGGGTCTTGCGTTTAAATGTAAGGAATGGTTTTAAGCAAGATGACTTGATGAGGAGCCATGAAATTCATGTATATTATGGGTGGATGAAAGAAATTGGTTGAACTCGCTTGATATTTGTACTGGCCACATTGGATCAATTTAATAACTTTTTTACCCCCATTTTCTCTTTGTTTTTTTGATGTTTTTGGAGTGGTTTGGTGGATTAATAGACGATTTCAAGGAATTCGGTGACATTAATTTGGTAACGTTTGAAATGGGTGTGTTCTAACTTCTAAGGTATAAATGCTTAAGCTGCTGAGACATCTACCTCAATCAATCATCTAATAATTATATGGTAACCACTAAAATAAATGAATCAGATGTTGGTAGATGCTCTATTTAATGAAAAGGCTAAAAAATAAAAGAAATGGTGCACTTTTTGAATGGCTGTAAGAGGAAGAAGAATCAGATTCTGCGTGTTATTTTCCAAAGTGTAATTGATGAGTGTTTATTTCACGGAATGTCAAAAATGAATTTGAATCACGTTCTTAGCTTCTGCTGCGTCTGCAAAAATCTGATAACCAGCCATTAACATATATTTATATGTTGATTTTTTTTTTCTAAAAAGTAAAAAAGGAAAGAAATTGTGGTCACATGCACATAAACTTGGAATCCAATCAAATTAGGTCCCATTCAAACAAAACCTAAGCTGGCATCCGATAGGCATGACTGGAGTAAACTCAGCCTTAATATGCAAAGTTCAGTAATTGCAATTGCATTGCTGTTGCGCACGTCTTCCCCGTTTCGACACATACACAAGTCCTCTCCAAACACGAATGCGGAAACCAAAACCATGTCCTTGGTCTCCTCCTTAAATATCTCACCTCCTTCTTCCATGCTACTTTCCTATCCCTAAAGCTTCTTTTTACTTCCCCATGCTCCCAAGGCTTCCCCTTCTATCTCACTATTCATTTATCAGCCACCTCGCCCTCCAAGTCCCTCATGGTGAGTGGCCAAAACCACCCGCTTACTTGTACCCGCCATGGCTTAGTTGTAGGCAATTACTGCCACGACGTTCTCATACGTGACGATGTCGTCGTTGCCGAGACCCTTGGCGGCGCCTCCTCTTTCATCTCCGCCGTTCTTGATGGCCTCTCCGTGCCCTACACTTTGGTGGCCAAGGTTGGGCGGGACTTTGCCTATTCGACCAGTCGTGATCCAATTGCCGTACCCACTTCGAAGACGACTCTGTTCCACGCGCATTTCGATTCGGAGGTCGACGCTGATGCCCATAGTGACCGAGTTTTGAGACGGGTCCGCGCCTGCGAACCCATCAGGCCGTCGGATCTTCCCTCATCGAGGTACGAGTTCGGAATGGCGGTTGGGGTCGGCGGGGAGATTCTGCCGGAGACGCTTGAGAAAATGATCGAGGTTTGTGACGCGGTGTTTGTGGACATTCAGGCTTTGATTCGAGTTTTCGATGACGTTGATGGGACCGTGAAGCTTGTGGGTTTAGAAGACAGTGGGTTTTTCCACCTCTTGCCGCGAATCAGGTTTCTGAAGGCATCGGTGGAGGAGGTCCTGATTATGGACATTGAAGAGGTGAGGAAGCTTTGCTGTGTCGTTGTTACGAATGGGAAACATGGTTGTACAGTTTACTGGAAGGACGGTGAAGTGCAAATTGGACCTTTTCCTACGAATCAGATCGATCCAACGGGTGCTGGTGATAGTTTTCTGGGAGGATTTGCTTCGGGTCTCTTTCAAGGATTGGCTGTGACTGATGCTGCACTATTGGGTAACTTTTTTGGTTCTCTAACTGTGTCCCAAATTGGACTGCCCAAGTTCGACTTCAGGTTATTACAGGTTAGTTTCCAAAACTTCATTTTCCTTTATCACTCTCCGAATTCTAATTCCAACATTGCTTTGCCTTTTACACTGAGAAGTAGCTTGAGAAGATAAAATGTGGTTTACTAAATGAGAACTACTTTTAAGAAAGATAAATTGAGCAGCATTACTTGTTGTTGGTGTCTTGAATTGATTGAAATAGTTTGAATTTTGCTTGTTATGCTCTTTCCAACTGGTTATTAGTTCTTTGATGGCTCCTCCCAGTAGGCTGTCTTAAGATTCTAAGCAATAAGTTTGCAAATATTGTTCTCTTGTTAAGTCTTTTGACACATAGAATGGATTAATTTTGGCTCATTTATATGGAAACACCTAGATTATTGCATCATATTGTTAGGCTGCTTAGAGCAATGTATCACTTAAAATATCAAATTTTGACATTCGGTGTCTGATTTGTTCGTAATACTTATATTACCACTTATCCAACAAGGGGGAGAATTTAAAAGTGTCAGTATGCAGTTGCATAGCTTTGAACAATACAATTTAAGAATAAATTGTAAGGGATGGAAGGAGAATTATAAGGTCAAATTCTGCTGATGAACTGGGAGCTTAATTTTGCAAGTTGTTAAAGTATTCAAGATTATTTGCTCTATGTCGTCCTCTCTGGTCTGCAATTTTTTGATTGAGGAACAATTGAAAATTTATTTTGAATTGTCAGTGAGGAGCAATGTTATTAAGAGAACTTTTACTTAATTACATTGTTAATACAAAGATGATCAGATATTCTAGTGCAACAGAATTTATTTCTGGTTCCACTTGATACCATAAGATGATAAATTACTCACGATGTGAGGAATTCAAAAGTGAACTTATTAAATGTCTTATAGTCATCTTTTGAAACATTGCAAGCTTATTTATTTATTTTTACTGTTTCTCCTTAAATTAGGCAATACTCTGGTAAGAAAAAAGAACGTGTTAGTCTAACAGTCTCAGTCATTGTTTGCGGCTGGCAGATAAAACTCTCATATTTGTGAATTTCTCCTACTTTTTGTTTATCACTTATGTGCTCTCGCCTGGCTGATACTATTTTTGCAATGTTCTTTGCTCAGGCGAAGATTTTTTTTAATTGAACATAGTAATGTTTGTCAAATGATGGGTATATTCGTTTTTATTTTTTGGTGAATTTATGTTCGTTTTTATAACTAAGCTCGTAAAGTACTTATTTTGTTTTGTATATAAGCTAGGGGGTTCCTGAATAAGAAAGTTGGTCCTTGTAATAAATAAATTTGTTGTCCTCCTGTTCAGCAAAATCCTTTGTACTGTCTTTAGTAATCTTACACCATCCACATATGGGTTCTGTTCAATCTCCTCTCACTCTGAGAGGGTATCATAAATCCATGTGAATCGTGGACTCATCCTAGAAATGCAAATTAAATTAGTGTTGGTTTTTGGCTAGTCTTCAGAGAAGAAAAAGAAAAAATACTACTTATGTGGACATATACGTATATAATGTTGCATGATCTCCTATTTATCAAATATAGTGTATGCTTCATGCATGTTTACATTTTCATTGTGAGTATGAAACGTTACACATTTTCCCCGCAAACATGTTAAATTCATTCACTCTCCTTGTTATCTTACAGAGAGTCAAGGATGAGGTGCAAAGGAGGAAGATGCAGAGCATCAGCTGCCATGAAAGACAAGACGAAAACTCCAAGTTTATGAAGCAAGCAGGACATGAACAGTTTCATGCATCTCTAGCAGCAGCAAAGCTAATGCCAGCAAGCCCTGTCCCGGAATGTCAAAGAGATGTGCCTACTTCTCCCAGAGCAGTGGAGCAACAGAGTATCCTCCCACAATGCACTGGGCAGTCTAAATTACTAATTAATTATGTGTATGATGAACCATTTCAAACTGTTGATGGTAAACCATGATGGTTTAGCGAGCAAAAATAAAAATAAAAATTCCACATCTTTTTATTAGCGTCTATGTACCAAATAATTGTCTTAAAGGAGGGATATCATTGCATAGAGTTTTTTTTTTCTTTTTTTTTATGTGGTCTCTGTTGGAATTCTGAGATTAATTTTCTGATGTAAAAAATTAGTGCAGCATCGAATGCCTGCCTTTTTATCAGATGTTGCAATTTTGCTTCTCATAGGTATGCCACAAAATTTAACATGTATCACCCAAATGCCCATTTTGAGTGTGTTTGAGACCTACAATTTGTCATTTTAGAGGTAGATTTCTTTCAATTGTTTGCTTCGGTTTAGAAGAAAATTAAAATACAAAAAGCCCCTTCATTCCTATAAAATTTCAATCTAGAGCTTGAATATTCATGGAACAGTTGCCTCTTTATGCAATAAATTTTTCCTCTGCAAACAAAATTACAGGAATACCTTTTATGATTGAGACAGAGGTAAAAAAAAAAAACACGTAGAACTTTGAATGCGGATTCAAGTCTGTAATTTGAGTAGAAAAGAGGGAAAAAGTACATAAAAAATCTGTTTTCCTTTATTTATTTTTACTTTAACATAAATAAAGGGAAACATGTGTTTCTTCGGGTTTAAGAAAATGAGTTGTTAAAATTTTTTTTTTCATTTGCCATTAGATGGAAAAGCAAAAGAGCATGTGATGCGAGGGTGAGTAATTGAGACCGTGTGAGTACGGACACCGCGTGGGACCCAAATTAGGACTTTTCCCTCCCTTTTTCTCTCCAGAATCGGATGCCCAAATTCCATATAAAACGCCGCGTCGCTGAGATTCAGATTCTTCTTTTATTACATTTGCCGTTAAAAAATAAAAATAATCGAACACGACAAACAAAAACAAAATAGAAAAAGAGAAAATGTGTGACGTTGTCAACCACTACCAAACGACGACCTTTCCTTTTCGGCAAAATCCCCACCAAAATTAGTCAGATTTTCTTCTGCAATTTTCGCCTTCATGCCTTCATCCACTCCTTTCCTTAAATCTAGGGTTTCGTCTGCTATTTTCAGAAATTTTTTTTGTAAATTTGGAGGCAGATAATCAGTGACTCGTACCTGTTCGAATTTCTTCAGCTCTGTCGGAAAAAAAAAGGAGGAAAGTAAAATCCTTTATCCTGTAAGCTTCTCCGGCGGTTAAGCCATGAAGCACAGCACTAAGAGCAAGAAGAAGAAGCGCTCTCAGGCTGCGAAGCAAGTAGACAAAGGTGACCAAGAGCAAAAGGTGCTCTACACGTTGACTCAGGCTTTCTCTTCGGCTTCTATAGACGATGCTATGTCAGCCTATCGTGAAGCCGACGGCGATCCCGCTCAGGCTGCGGAGATCTTGGGCCGTTCCTCGTTGGATAATGCTGAGGACCCGTCGACGAGTTCAACGTCGAGTGGGGTTTCGTGTTCAGGTTCTGGTTCGGCATCGTCGGAGGGGTTTGTGGAGTCGGGTTTTGTTCAGAATTTAGTGAACGAGAGGCGTTTTAAAGGGAGCAACCAGAAGAGGGTGGTGGCATGCACGGGTACTGTTTCCACAGTTCTGGGGAAGGATTACGTAATGTCGAGCCGGAAAAGGGACTCGACGAGGATGACGAAGCTCAAGGGTTTGTGCAATGGGGTTGTGGTAAGAGAGGAAGCGGAGCAGTTTCTTTGCTCGATGCTTGGTAATGAGTCCGGGTTGAGCTTGGCCGTTGTTAGAGATGTACTGTGTGAGTATTTTTATTTTTATTTTTTGATATCTAGCAGCAGTATAAATTATTTTTTCAAGGTGAAGTGCGTATATCCAGTGACGAAAGCCGTCGCACTTTTTTGAAAAATTCGTTGGAAAATCCTTTTCTTTAGAATACCTTTATGGTTTGATTTTTCCACTGTGAGTTGTGGGAACTGACATGGTGTGGTCACTTGTTTGGAAGATTTATTTTTTTAGCGGAGTTCAATATGTGTATGTAGCTTGGTAGATGTAGAAACTGGTGAGGAAATTTATGTAAGTTGACGTAAACGGGGGCAGATTGGTTTTGGTAAGATCGGAATTGTTTTTTTTTTTTTTAGGAATATGTTTTATTCCCCTTTATTTTTCTGTGTTGACGTTTGATTCCAGTCCATGTTTTTATCAATTTGCATTTTCTTTCTTAATCATGCTTGCATTACCTGTTTGATAATATGTAGGTTAATATGCCTAGAGATGGTAGTACATTACATGATCCAGAATTTTGTTTTGCAGGTCAGTGTGGATATGATGTCGAAAAGGTACTGTGGTCAGTTGTGAGTTTGTCCATTTTGTTAGTTGTCCCCTATATTCTTAATAACCTCCGTGTTTATTGTCAACATCTTATGTGAAAATTCAAGTGGTTACCTGTCAAAAATGCCTTGGATCCTAGGACCAAGTATTTAAAGTCCTTAAGAACAACCTTTGTGCGACATATAGTTCATTTTTTTTTACAAACTCAATTTCCAATCGTAGATGTAGTTCAGAAATAGGTACCATATGTGGTCTTTAAGTTTTATTATCATATCTCAAATATCGATGGATTTTTTTTTAAACTTATTTAAATTGCTGTGTCAAAGATTATTTTTGTCTTTATTTTGGCCAGCCCATATTTTTGCTTCTTAGTTATGAGGCTTAAACTAATAAATTTTGAGCAATATCTTATGTTGGGGCATAGCTTGGACAGCACTCTCTGTTGGATTGACCTTATTCCTTTGGGTTGTTTATGTGTTTTACTGTTTTCAAACATGTTTTTTATGATAAAACTTCTATTACTCCTGAGTTTTGCCGTGCCATTCTCTCCTTCAAAGTTGAGAACACCTATGTCTTACTGTTATTATTTAAGGATTTTCGTTATCAATAATCCTATAACTGCCACAATTGTAGCTATCTAGATTAAGTGATTTTATAAAACTGGTGACCAGATAAGCTTGTGATTGCGTTTTAGTAAGAGCCAAACTAAGTACAAAATATGTGTATAACTTCTCTTTCTCCACTGAGGTGCTTTTATAAGGGATTTGATTTTAATATTTGATCATTTATCTTGTTTGAAAAAGTAGCAAGGTCTTGGGTCCTTTCCTTGTGCATTTCAAGAGCTACAAGTCTGAATTAACAGTTCATTTGTGCTTTAATGTATCCTATGATTGTCTATTCCAGGCCTTGGATGCATTGCTTGATTTATCTTCTTCCTTCTCCAAGCAGTCTAGGAATGGATCAAGTGATTGTATCAGCTATAAAGAAGATACTAGATATCCTGTGGAACACTGTTATGTTGTAAGTGCTGCTATTTATTATTGCTTTTCCTGTTTCCAAATTTCTTGGTAAATGCTCTTTTACACTTAATTTTCCCGAAGTTAAATTGCTGTTGGCTGATATGTATAGTATATTCTGGGGAGATTACTTTTTCAGCTAACAAGTAAAATTATAATTTAAGTTACAGATTTGTCTATTTGTGCCTCTGGTTCTTTGTATTTTTATGATCTATTAGTTTGCTACTATCTTTCGAAGATTGATTCATAAACGTGCTGTCTTGCTGTCGTATATGGTGTGGCTTTTATTTCATAACATGCCATGGTATACACTCTTTTCCTCCCTCCCTTCCACTTTCCTTTCACTTTCTCTCACTCAATTGACAAATAACAAATTAGTGGGATTGATAGGATTGACATGTTCTAGATTCTAGTTTTGGTTCCATCAAAATTGACCATGGTGCTCTGGATTTAATTTGTCACACTGGGAGAGCTGAAGAGAACTCTTCTTTTGTTTATGTGCTTGAATTTAGTATATAGTTACAGAGCGTGATGTGGAGGTGGTTTTTTCATATGGTTATAATAAGTGTCATTTCTCCATCCAATACCCTATTGGCTTGTGGATGATTAAGTGCTGACATTGTAGCTTGCATTGCTGATTTTTCTTGGATTATTTTGTTTTATAAATTGGCCTATAAGAGTTTTGCATTGTCTTTTATTTTGAAACATTTGTTCTGTGCTGAATTACTAATATATTGTATTTGGAATTTTGTAAAGCTGACAGATAAGTCATCTGATTGCACTTCTCATTCATCTGAATGTGAGCTACAGGATAATATATGGTCTGTGAGTTGTAGTTGCAGGTAAGTTCTTTCAGATTAATATTTTTATTGCTCTCTTTTTTTCTTTCCAAAACATAGCCTTGTTCTGCTACATGCATGTCACATTGACATCTTTGATATTGCACAATTTGCGCTTAGTGAGAAATTAGGAAGTCAGTCTGTTGGGGCCATAACTACATGTGATACTGAATTAATTGCAAGGATTTCTCTTTGATTTTATTAAAATCCGAACTTGGGAGACATGAATCAGGTGATGTTTAGGACATTAGAGTTCACAAGTTTGTCAAATTATGTGAAACAGAAGTCACACATTTGGCTATAAATTATGCTATTTTAATACTGAGGTGGAACGTTTGTTTGAGTACTACATCTACCCAAGGGTCTTTGTGTTGTGTTGGTTTCCAAAACATTTCCAAGACACAACTTGATGCTTGTTTTAAGTTAGAGGCATCAATTTCCCACTTATATTTTTGGATGTTTGAGCTTAAAGTATTAAATTTTAACTAGTTGATGATTTGTATGCTGTCTAACTGCTTAGGAAAACATAATATTGTTGAATTCTTTGTAGCCTCATTTTGATATTGATCAAAATGTTAAATCTCAATTCCGTGAAAATTGAGAACGAAGATTTTATAACCAGATCCTAGTTTTTCATTTTAGGAATTATGCGAAGGCCCTTGCTAGTTCTGATACTCGTCCTACTAGTGCAAAAAGTACTGAGTCAGATCTCTCTCAAGAAGTGTTGGAATCCTTGTTTAACATTGCCAAGAGTACTGAACATGAGCCAAGCACAATGAATTGGAGGAATGTTGTAAAGAAATTGCAGTTATTGGGACCCCATTTTGATGGTTGTCCATCTACTAATGCAGAGGAGCATCAAGATATTTATGGTATTCAACATTAATTTTATGTTGGTTAATTTGAAATAACCTCTTCTTTCTCCTTTCAAAATAATTTTAAACTGTTGTGTCTTATTTATTTATCTATTTATTTACAGGAGGAATTATTATACTAACAATGTGGAAAGTTATTAAGCTACATATCCAATTTCATGGACTTATTACACGTAGTTAGTTTTTGTTATGTTAGTTTTGTTTGTCGTTCCTCTAATTCCTTTGGGAAGGCTGCAATCCTATAGGGGCTTACTGCCTTCTATAGGTTCATTATTATTACATTCAAGTACAAGTGTTGCAGGTAGCAGAGGCCTACCTCCTTTGCTACATTATACTATGGCCTTGCCTTTGGACCAAAAAGTATAACTTTCAGATTAGTGAATTATTATTGTTTGAAGGGTCATATAACTTTCTGAAAAACCTTTCATTATATTTGTCCCAAAGTATTACCTTTCTAGTTTATCTTGATTTTTTCTCTTAATAAACAGCTATTTAGCCAACCATATCAACTTTATGATTGAGCTTTCTTGAACTTGTAGCTAAAGGAGATGAATATCATGCATATAGAAAAACCGCCATGCAGCGCTGGGATTCAGTGAGATCATGCTATGAGAAAGTAAGATGTTATTGTGCCTTTATTCTTGAATGAGCGGTTTTAATAACTTACAGGGGTGAGAATATTTTTTTGTAGGCTGCAACAGCATATTCAAAGGGATCGCGAGAATATGCTGCTTACCTTTCTGATCAGGTATTTTAAGCTTTGGAAATTTTGTTGTCAATTTAGTTAGTGTCGGTCCCTATTATGTTATTGTAGGTTTATTTTCAGTAGTTGCTTAAAGGCCTGCATGTATCATGATATTTCCGTGTAAGAGCAATTGGTGTAACGTGGTCGATGGAATTACAGTATTCTTTAGAAAGGATTATGGCAGTAGAGTAGAACTCTTTTCTGTTATGGTTTGTCTTTTGCTGTGCGTGTTTCTCCTTCTATATGGCATAATAGGTAAGTTAGAGTTAATGATGTTTAGGATAAAATAGTATCAAGTGTTTGGTCTGACCAAGAACCATTGGAATATAGCTATCAATTGAGCTCTATTTTGTTAGTTTGTACTTTTGGACTAGATCTGTGGGAGACACATTCATTTTTTGGATAAAGCTAGAGATAAACCTGATGTCTGATCTTTTGTTTGATTAGGGTAAAGTACAGACTAAGTTGGCACGAGAGGCTGATGAGAGGGCCAGCAAGGAAATATTTAAAGCTAGGTTGATGCATTATCCATAAGGGCAATATGAAGGTTTCCTAGTCTTTTTAACACTACTTTAATGTTTGTAGTTGAACTTAACTGTTACTACTAATCGCAGAAACAAGGGCATAGAAAATGTGATAACAATTGATTTGCACGGTCAGCATGTCAAACAAGCGATGAGGCTCCTGAAAATGCACCTTGTTTTTGTATCCTATGCACAAAGTAAGAACCCGATGTAACTCCTATATCCTTGCATTTTCTTTCTTTTCTCATTTTGCCTTTTGTTTTCTTCCTACTGGCCTCTGTAACCAAGTTGTAGTTCTCCTCCCTTTGACAAAGGGAAGATGCTGTGCTCAACTCCTTATGGAGTAGGCAATTGAATCTTCTAAGGAAGGAAGGGGTTTCATGGTCAGAGTAGACTATCCCTTTAATTTTGCCTGGCCATTAGAAAAAGTTGCGTTTTCATGCCATCTTTTATTTTATTACTTATACTCTTCTTGCTCTGCTCCAGCGGTGCAGATTCTCAGGGTTATAACAGGATGTGGGATGCATGGTATGGGCAGGTCGAAGCTAAAACAATCGGTAGGGTTTTGGTTACCCCTTTGTCGTATATTTTCAAACTACATCCTCAATATCATTTACCTCCATGCAGGTTGTCAAACTTTTGGAAAAGGAAGGTATTGAATGGAGTGAGGAGAATCGGGGAACAGTGCTTATCAAGCTAGGTGGAAAGAGAGAGTTAAGCTTTCTGGATTCCGACAGTGATTCTGAGTGACTACTTTGTATTGGCTTGTGTATTCAGTGAAATCATACCCGGACCAGAATTGTATGCAATAGGAGCTAAATGCACTGCTGTCCATTGGGTAAAGCTTTTCTTGTCGATTGTTTGTTGTTTAGAAGTCTCGCGTATGTAGTGTAGCCTCACTACTGTTGTAATTAGTGTTCAGGGCTAGATATCCGATGTTTGTATGTAAATATTCCCTTTCCACAGGTGGGTGAAATATTTAAACTAAATCCAAAATGAGCCTGTTCAAGAAAGTTGGATATGTTGTTGTAGGTCAGCGGAC
Source organism: Rhamnella rubrinervis (assembly GCA_007844105.2). NCBI lineage: Eukaryota > Viridiplantae > Streptophyta > Magnoliopsida > Rosales > Rhamnaceae > Rhamnella > Rhamnella rubrinervis. Next base: position 9,466,864 of record CM017578.2, read on the forward strand.
ATGTAAAACATGTATCTAACTTTAGAATTGACATGCTTAACTTTGATTACCGATTTACTGACCATGTACAGTATGGAATAAATTTGTCTTATTTGTTTCACTTTTGATCGGCACTGCCCTTTTCTCTTCTCTATTTTTCGGTGGGAAATGCCATTGTTAGAATTCCTTGGTATACAGGTTCTCTTTAATTTGTTGTTTTACTCTTTTTCTCCGATGAAGGTGATCAAATTTGGAATGTGTGGTGCATGACTATTTATTCCATACAAGAAGCTTCAATACATTAATGAAGACTGTTTGATTTGGTTCTTTTGGTTGTGAAAAATAGCTTCATTCCAAAAGAAAATCACTATAGAGGAAGCTTCAGTTCACGGAGGATGAAGGATAACATTATGGGTACCTGAAGAAAGCATGGGAATGGCGAAGATTGCTTCAGTTCAGTTTAAGTTTCTGCAACGTTGCATGAACTGCTGTTTTTGTAGCTAAGAGGCAATCGTAGCAACACCTTCAAAGAGAGAACCGACCATATGAGGCTTCTCTCCTCAAAACCTAAACCTTTTTCTTACTTCAAGTTCACTAAATCTAACAGACATTATTGGCACACAAGGCCAAGAGAATTCAGATCAAAAGGTTGCAGCTGGGTCCCTCATAATCAGACATTGTCAGTCCTCAGAGCTCCTCTCGTTAAGCAGTTCCTTGAATGAGCCTTAAAGAGGTCTATTAGATTACTCGTGTAATTTCCAAACTACCGACATTATTTGCAAAATAGCATTTTACCGTAGTTTAACAATATGAAGTTGAACATAACTTATTCTTAAAGCAATGTAATTAAGTGTTTGATGAAGTCTAAGAACGAAAATAAACCAAATAATTTATTGTATATGACACCCAAGTAGGTGGTATTATAGAATGTTTTTTCATGCCAACGCAAATACATGATGATATAATTTAGTGAATCCAGAAAAGCTTGTTCAGGAGCTTAATCCACTTTCTTAGCACAAGATTGAATCCAAATCAGTTTTCTGCTTCTGAACTCCAAGGTATTCCTTGTGCAGGCAAGCTTTGCAACGATGAAAGTTGGTTTCAACAACCATTGCAGCTCCATTAATGGTTAGGACAGTCATCCGAGCAAAAGATGAAACAAGAGGCATTGACATCTACAAAGGATGAAAACTAACCTGCCAATGAAGGTGGCGGCAGAAAATGGATTTGTTTCAACACTAGCCTACAATTATCCAAAATGATCCACATAGGTCGGTTTCCAACGAATATTATAGACACCGATTCACTCCTAAGTCCTATCCTATATCTTCCTTTGCCAGATTTATCAACTTTCCACATTTGAAAGAACAACTTGTATATATAAATGATAGATCTGACTGATGCAATAGCATTTACGAGTCTGCATCTGGAAGATCCAAGTAAGAGGTAATGTGAAAATGCTGCTGCATGGATGATAATGCAGGTTTAGTAGGTAAGGGTCAACCACCTTAATAAGAAAGGGAAAAGAAAAAACTTATTTGAGGGAGCCACATGTTCCACACACTACCCAAAAACAAAATGTAAAGAAAGAAAAAAGCAGAAGAAAGGTACAAGGCCTTTTCAATGATCCATATGTTCCTAATGACCACCTTACCTTTGTAGCCAATAATAAAGAATGCTTACTTCATGATCAGTATCCTTACAGGTCTAAAAACCAATCATTCATTCGACCAACCAACTTCAGACATGGAAGTACCAAATTATTCGACGTTCTTAGCTTCAATACTCGCATAATAGTGACCGCGCCAATGAACCATTCTCTTCACCTGCTCTATCATCTACCTCTGTTCAGTACCGTGACTATCATTAACTCATCCACATGATGAAAAATTCATTTTAAAATTATGTACCATTTATAATATTAAACCACAACAATCGAGGTATTTTTTTTTTCTTTTGGGGCGAGATAGAGGTGTTACTTCACCAAAAGTTTCATACTTCGAATTCAATTTATGCCCTAATGTATAAAAATGCCTACTCTACTGTGAGGATAGAAGTCAGAGAAAGATAAGATTATAATAAAATTTCCATTTTAAGGCAGGCAAAAAAATAATGAAAAAATAAATAAAGAACCTTATATGAAATCCCACTTATAACGCGTAATTCTGTTTCTGTGAGTAGAACACCCAAGCAGTACATGTCCAACTAAACGGAAAAGAAATTCAAGACAGCCATTATTGACTTGTAAAATAACTGCAAAATCTATGACAACTTGAACAGCCTCACAGGAAAGATCAAAGGAAGCTAGAAGAATTCATTTAATTAGTTTAAGATCAAAGGAAGCTAGAAGACTTCATTTAATAGGTTTAAGATCAAAGAAAGCTAGAAGATTTCATTTAATAAGCTTGGGCGCGTTTAAAGGGGAAGTTCACCACTGTCTGCAATCACAACTTTGCTCTTGGGTGTGCCGTTCTGCCTTCCTTCAGCTTCAATTTTGTAAACCACATCCATTCCAGATATCACCTTTCCAAACACAACATGTCTACCATCCAACCTATACAAAATTCAATGTTCAATATAAAACCTCTAGGGCTGGCTTAACAACTCATACATGCATTTAGAGGGCAACGCCAAAAGCAGGCTAGGAATTTAATCAGTGCGGAGAGACAGCATTCTTTTAGCAAAAACTAGAAAATATTTCAAAGACTTTTTTCGCAAAATAAGAGCTATGTAACCGTAGAGAAAGGTGAATTAGCTGCATAAAAAAAAACATTGATTTCCCTACTTCTGTTTATCCTTGTTTAATATGCATGAATGCACATCCAATTACCAGCTGGTTGTCACAGTTGTGATGAAGAATTGTGAACCGTTGGTGTCTGGACCAGCATTGGCCATTGACAAAAGCCCTATGCACAAAAATAAGGAGAGTAACATATTAGTTAATACAATAAAACCTAATCTAGTTTGAACTCACTATCATACTAGCAGGCAAGCAGCTAAAAAACCAGATGACTGAAAGAGACAGAAATGGAAGTGTAGGGTGTGGATATTGATCCAACCTGGACCAGTGTGCTTTAGCTTGAAGTTCTCATCGGCAAATTTCTCTCCATAAATTGATTCTCCACCTCTTCCATCACCAAGTGTGAAGTCACCTCCCTGAAGCATGAAGCTAGGAATAATCCTATGAAATGAGCTACCCTTGTAATGGAGAGCCTTTCCACTCTTCCCAATACCTTTCTCCCCTAAAAGATTTTATTTTGAAACAAAATGGGAAACAACTCTAATATGTTAGCAGCTTCTCATTAAAAACAATAATTGCTTCCAAGGGAACAACATTTCCGATCATCATTCCACATGACATTTTCAGATGAATATAATGAAAAAAAATGAAGCTGAGGCACTAGTTACCTGTGCATAGTGCTCGGAAATTTTCTGCAAAAAAATTAAAGGTAGGAATCAATGATCAATTCAATCTTCAGACAAAAATAATCCACCTCAATGAAAGAGAAAAGCACAACATACCTACAGTCTTGGGGACCGCCTTTCCAAAGAGACCCATAACAACGCGACCTGAAATTCGGCAAATCAGAACAGTAGTACCATCATCAAAATTCAATATAAATCAAACCCCTTTCTCAAATTTAGCAACTAATATGAAAGATTTGTTTATATAGTTGTACTTGTACTACATCTAAAAAACATACCAGCTGGCTTCCCAGCAATCTCAACATCGAAGAAAACTTTGTGGGTCACCTCCTTCAGATCCTCGTTCGACTTCTTTGCCTGAACCAAAAGCGTTTGTATTAATCACCAATATGTGATAATGTCTGTGTTGTTGTGGATCAAGGAGTCGCAAAATGTATGTGCGACTGTGTGTGTCTATACATACATACATACTAATAATGAAAGATGAACACTAAAACAAGGCGATTGGGATCGGAGAAGCAAGCAAAATTTTGGAATTTTGGAACAATTGATCACCTGGATGATAGCTAGGGTTCCGAGGAGGAACAGAGTACAGAGAAGAAACGACGTCGCTGTCCTGGCCATTTCTTTCTTCTTCAGCCAAGCCTCACACTTCCGAAGTTTTCAGTAGTCTGACCAATGCGAGGAGTTGATGTGTATTTTATAATAAAGGTCCATAGTAGTGTGTTTCTAACCAATAGGTTTCTGACACGTAGAACACTTGGCCTTCTCATTGGTTGATCGGCCGACAAATTATGCCAGGTGGACGCTTCTGAAAGGGTTTTGATAACTAATGGGCCATGTTTGGGCTTCTTATCGTTTGGACCTCCCTAAGTTGATTATCCAACGTCTACATAAAAAGGGGGACGTTCCAGTTGCCGTTCCAACCAAACAACAGTGTGCTAATTTTGTTTTAATAAGAAAGAAAAACCATTTTTAGCTGCATGAATCACATTTAGAGATGATTAATAAATTACATTTTCATATATTCTATCATGTAAAAGCTATACATAAATTCCATTATTACAATATTTTTTTTTAAATAATTCTTTGAAATTTTTATATCTAGCTAGTAACTTAAATAATAATAATAATATTGCAACAAATAACTTATGAAATCCTAAAAGAAATTTCTTATCCTCAAGAATAGAGCATTTGGAGAAATTCCATTTGAATTTTATTATTACAGTATTATATATACATATATATATATATATAATGAAATTTTCAAATATTTAATATATATACCTCCATGGCGAATATGGGCCCCATCACCATGAACGTAAACGTTTATAGGTAAAAGAAGTCAAGAGCGCAACTGATAGTCATGCCCAACTACCTTTCCCGAGGTTGAAGGAATTCGAGAGCGCAAAGGACTGCTTGGTAGGACTCACAGAGCTTCTCTACCAGCTTCTTCTTTTGATTTACAATGGCCGACTCTCACTTCAATACTCGACTCCAGAAAAAAGATAGGCACAGTGGTACTAATGAGGGTTTCATATTAGACCCAGACAAGGAATTTATAAGTGTCTCTCAGTTTTTAATATTCTTGGTTGTAACATTGATTTTGGCTATTTTTAATCCCTGCATGCATTAATGGAGGAACCAGACCCAGAACTTGAATCTCTTCCATCTTCTTCTTCTGTTGATGCTGCTGGTACAACAATCACCGGCGATGTTGGCCCTTCTCCTTCTTCTTCTTCGCCGTCTACTTCACAGGTCCAAGACGAAAATCATACAACTTATGAGAACCAACAAAATGATCATCAACGACAGAGGCAGGAGAGTTCGACAAGTACTGTATCTTATCGTGTACACGTATCGACATCTGATAGGTCTACTGAATTGAGGATCAGGGAAGATGTTTGGTCCTGCCTTATTGTGCTTGTCACATTTTGGCTCTTTGGTCAGTTTTTCTTTCTCAATCTACGCTTTAATTATGTAAAGGGAATTGAGGGAAATGCTTAGCCCTTTCTCTAATTCAAACCATACCCTGAATGATTTTAGAGAAAATTCAAAACAACAAGGTGAAATTTGCACGTAAGCAGAGCGTCAATATGCTACCTTGTGCCCTAAAATTGTCTGAAATCTAAGTTTCACTTGCTTATTGATTTTTCCCTCATGTTATCTTGCATGAAACTCATGCATATTCTTTCTTTCTCTTTTCTATATATGTTTACTTGTGTTCCTTTTACTATTTAAGGTAATGAACGTACATATGAATGACTTAAAAATCTGATTGATTTTGATTTGTCTTTGTTTGATTGTGGATTTTTTTTATTCCTCACCAACAGCATCCATGACTCTGATTCTGGGTTTTTATGGACCTCTTAATTTACAATTGGGTCCGAATTGTTCACGCCTCATACAAACAAATAGCTTCTTTGTGCAATCCATTAAGGTGATTCTTTTTCTTTTTCTTCTTTCTTCCACGCATAGTTCACTGGAACTCAGCAGACTGAACTAATCCTATTTTGTCTATGAACAGGCAGTGGAGCTAGATGAAGTAAAACCTGGGCCAATGTTGTACGGATTCTATGAACCTCCTCCACTAGATGTCAAAATCAATTGGACTGAAAAGCATAATACATTTGCACCAGCTAATTTTCACAAGGTAAACACTTTGCCTCTTACCATTCAATATCTTCTGCTCTTTTACATCTTTATTGCAGAGCATTCAGGTGTTTTGGTCGATAATGTAAAACGGAATTTCATTGCCTGTTGCAGGAGTGGACATACTTTCTAAACAACGGGTCTAGTATAGATGTTACGTACCATGTAAAATCTCCAAGTTCCCCACCTTTATTGCTTATAATTGCCCAAGGTAACTTCCAGCTTATCAATTATATGAAACTCGGTGGCTTATATAATTTCTTTCTTCTATTTTTCTTTTTCTTTTCTTTTTTTTTCTTTTTTTTTTCTTTTTTTTTCCTTCTGGAGTGAAGTTCATTGTCCTTAGTTATCCAAATTAAAAGTACGAAGAATAAATCTAGGATTGTGCCAGATGACATCATTGAAAAATTGAAATGGTTTCTTATATCAGCGTATAAATTCATTTATGGACTTCCATTTAAGGTCAAGATCTGTATCCTCAATAAATTCGTCTCTGGCAAATGCACAGGCAAGGTCATAAGAGAATGTAAATAGTAAACCAAGTTAAAACTTAACTATGTGTATATGCACATTATACAGTATGCAATTCTTGAATATATGTACTAAAGACAGTAGTGGACGATCTAGTTGTAGATTTCTGGCTTGGTTCTTTGTTGACTGCTTAAGGAAAATTTTCCTCATTATTAATCTTCAGAAACCGCAATTGCTTTGGGCTGCATCTCCTCCTACTCCTTACTGCTTTCAAATCTATACCACCTATTTATATCAACTGCAGCTACTGATTTTCTGGCAATATGATTTAAATTCCTCTTTAGCTATGGCGTCTGTGTTTGCATGTCATGCAAATAGTGATGCAGACACAGTTTAATCATACATGTTAATGGTAATAGGCTAACTGGTGCTAAATCATGTACTTTTAATGTCTCTCTTCTTTTTTGGAGGGATATCTATTTTTCTTTCTGGAGCTAGGCCCTTAAAATTCCCTTTGCTGTATTTATGTTTGCCTTGTAGGTAGAGAAAGCCAGGTTGATTGGATAGAGGACCCACCATATCCTAATACAACATTGTCTTGGAATATTATCCAGGGTAAGATTCATCACTGAAAGTTTATTTCTTCTATGGCACTGATTAGGGCCATTCTAAACCAGTTAACTTCACAGGAAGCGGTAAGATCCATCAGGATATTTCTCAGTCTTCCAACTATTATATTGCAGTTGGGAACTTGAACACTGAAGAGGTGGAGGTAACTGTTAGAAATGCTTCCTACTATTCCATGTTTTTTTATAAATCAACTTCCTAATTTGTTGAGTAACTTGAGTTTCAATGTTTGTATAAAATGACTACGAGTGGAAACATTAATTCATTTATTATTAGAAATCACTTCCCCAGAGAGTATTTTATAACAGCTGCTTCCTAGAAATACAGTAAACATTTATGCTTAAATTTACTTGAAAACAAGGTTGAACGTTATTGACCACCACAGCCATTATTTATAAATGCCTTGAAAGAGCAAAAACACTTGGTTAAACTAGTGTTTCGGCAAAAAACTGGGTGATAATCCTGCATTTAGCAGGATTTGGGTTTATCTCATCACTTAACTCACATCAGCATAAAAAATAACTGGTGTACCAAAAGAATTAATTGCTTTCAAACACAATAGAAATTGAAGTGCGATGATAGTTGCTCGCTCATTATCAGCTATACTTCCAGAAACGCTTGGGATTAAAGTCTGAGGTTCAATCGATCCACTGGTTGTTAGGGTGGCAACGATTTTAAGTAGGGCTTATGTTATACTTATGAAATCCTTATGTAAGAAGAAGAATCAACAAAATAAATGGTTTTGTATATACAACTGATCGACCTAGTGAATTATATATATTATACACGAATAATACGATGTTATTAATTGTAGAAAGTCTTCCGTAACAAAAGACTATCCTCCATGACTATGTGTCCTTGAGATACTCATACAATATGGCTCTATTGTCGGAGTGTTGTTAGCTGATAGTCCATTAGAGAAAAGCAGTTTAAATTATGGCAATGAAGCAGAAAATCCTTTTGGTTTGCCAAATACTTTCGCATATTAACACACCTTCAGAAAAGTTGGATCATTTATCTCCCGAAAATGTTGCATTATACAGGTGGAGTTGGATTTCACCATAAATTCTATTATTTATAACACAACCAAGGCCTATTACAAGTGTTCCCTTGGAAATCATTTGTGTAGCTTAAAGCTTTCTCTTCTAGGGACAGATGCTGCTGTCTTAACATCTCCAGGTTATAAAGAGGTAAAAACAAAGTCTCTCATTTGCTAATTTCTTTTCTACTATATATATATATATATATATATATATATTATGTTTTGCAATACTTGATTCTGGGCTCTTTTAATCTCAATATAAAATCTTTATCCTTCATATGTGAATTTGATCTCATTAGTTCTTTTCAGGATACTTCGGATGTTAACTGGCACATCAAACTGTCCTATGGAGCAAGATGGCTCACATACTTTGTTGGATCAGGTCAGGTTTAGTTTGTATTCAAGTTCTTCCCATGAAATTGAACAGGAAATTGTTTTTTTTTTAAATAAAAATTGTACCCATCTTTATGTTTCCCTATACTTTTGCATGCAGGTATGATGACCGTTCTCATCTTATTGGCCCTAGAATCATGCAACGTTTTCCAAAATACGGGTCAAAACAGAAGAGGATCTCAAGAAGGGGATGTTCCATCGGAACGAACCCCACTGCTTTTACCAAAAGACGATGATGCTTCCAGTTGGGGCTCATCTTATGATTCTGCTTCATATGAGGAAGTCGATCCAGAAGATTTGAAAGCAGTGTGTCCTTTGGAGGGTAAGCCAGTAAATGAAGGTGAAAACAGCAACTACAACAACAATCCTCGGCGTCTATGTGTCATTTGCTTTAATGCGACTAGGAACTGCTTCTTTCTCCCTTGTGGACATTGTGCAGCCTGCTTCACTTGTGGAACAAGGTAAGTCCACTCTCTACTCAACACCATGTTTACTACCACTACTTTCAATTTTTTTTTTTTTTAAGACAGTATCAATTTTGAAATCGCAAAAGGTTCATAGAACTCATCAAACAACACTGTTTTTGTTATGCATAATATGTATCAGTAAACCCTACATAATTCTTTAAAAGCCCGAACAACTAAAGTGAATCAAATCCAAGTCCGGATTTTTGTTGTTGACTATTCTATACAATTCTTTAACAAGTAACATACACTAGCATTTATATATATATATATATATATATATATATATATATATATATATATATTTGTTTCCGTTTAAGAATAAAAATTACCTTACTTGAAGGAGTATAGATACCAAGTTCCATTCACTGTGCAGAATTGCTGAAGAGGCTGGTTCATGTCCCATATGTCGTAGGAAGATGAAGAAAGTGAGGAAGATTTATACAGTTTGAGCTTGTAAATACTGGTATTATGCATGCAGCTTCCTTGTAAGTGGAGCTCCTAAAGATCCACATTAGATATTTTTTTAAGTTGCAGTGTGGATTCATGGCAGTAGAAAGAGAGAGAGAGCTAGAAATCACAAATACTAGAATTGTAATGTAAATATTTGTCAGCAGCATTCGTAAACTTTTCACTAGGATTTATTTTGAGTTGGTGATGATTCACTTTTCAACATGCAATGCATGTTGCCCAAGTGTTTGAGGTTGAAAATTAGACACCATTTTCAGAAAATTAGACACCATTTTCAGCATGCAATGCATGTTGCCCAGGTGTTTATAAACTGAGATTAATTTGAAATCAAATCTTTCAAGCACTTTTCCCACTTAATGCTCTTCTTGGTGATGATTTTTTTTTTTTTTACAGTTCTAAATTACAATAGAATATCATTTATTTATTTATTTATTTATTTATAGAGCACACTATGGATTTGTTATCAACTTAGTGAATTAAGCTTATGCCTACTCCTTTGCTATTGATTAAATAAAATATTCCTTGGTAGTCATGTACTAAAATCTGTTTTCTGGTTTAATAATTAAAAAAATTGAACAATTTTTGTTTTTTAAAACTGAAAGACATAATCTTTTGGTCCATAATCAGATAAGATAAGGTATTAATAATTGAAGATGGTTTCATAATTTAAAACCAAATGTGACCAAGAATCACCAAGTCTACAACGAAAAATAAAAAGGATAAAGAGACCGAATGACACGTGGATTAGAGTCGATGGACTAAATACCCCATCACTCACAGTCTGCCACGTGACATGTTCCACTCATTACCTACAAAGTCAACTTTTTTCTTAATGGCCAGTTACCGGACCAAAGAGCGGAGGAAACGGGGCAGTGAGCAATGAAAGACCTCCACGTGCTGAGCCACTGGTGCAGGTGGGACCAACTGATGGGTGGAAAACCAAACAGAAAGGTTCGAACGGGGAAATCTCCCCAAAAATAGGAAAGCAGGGAAAAGGAAAGTCGCACGCACAATGCAGCCAAACCCGTCGAGCACCGCCATCACCATCTGCTTCACTCGGCGATGGGATTTTCAGCGAGAAACACACCCAGATCTCCCTCTTATTTCCTCCCCTTCGTCACCGCATTGGCCTGCCTCTCTCTCACCCTTCTTATTATCTTCAAGGTCTGTGTCTTTCTCTTTCTCATTCTTCCTCATTTTACATTTGTATTAGTGCTTTTTTTTTGTGATTTTTTTTTTTGGGGTATTTCGTCGAACAGGTGGACGACTTCGCTACCCAGACGAAGACAGTCGCGGGTCACAACCTAGAGCCCACACCGTGGCACCTTTTCCCGCCCAAGACCTTCGATGAGGAAACTCGGCAGGCTCGAACCTACAAGATTTTACATTGCTCTTACCTCACTTGTGGATACAGAACCAACAATGAGGTATCTGAATCACTCCATTCTCGATACTCTGAAGCTAGTGGCGGGAAATGCCCTGAGCTCTTCCGTTGGATCCATCGTGACCTGGAACCATGGTCTAAGACCCGAATTACGGTGACCCATCTGAATGAGGCCCGGGAATTCGCTGCCTTACGGGTCGTTATCGTTGGGGGTAGACTGTATGTTGATTTATACTATGCTTGTGTCCAAAGCCGAGCCATGTTTACCATTTGGAGTTTGTTGCAACTTCTCAGGAGGTACCCTGGGATGGTACCTGATGTTGATATGATGTTTGATTGTATGGACAAACCCAGTATTAACCGGACGGAACACAGGTCAATGCCGTTACCTTTATTCCGGTATTGTACCACTGAGGAACACTTCGACATCCCATTTCCTGATTGGTCCTTCTGGGGCTGGTAAGAACCATTAATACTAGGTTATTCTCTTGGCTGTTGTATTAGTTTTTTATGCATCAATGTCAGCTGGTACTATTAATGTATAATGTGTCTATGTATCGGTACTGGAAATTCTATTATAGAAATGGTTTGCCATTAATTGTCTGAAAAGGAAATCTGAGTTTTGTTGCCATTATAGAAATGGTTTGCCATTTAAAGTTTGAAAACGAAATCTTAGCTTTGTTATTTTGTTAGTTTATTGGAATAGGCTGTGACTTTAGAAGGACTAAAGAATCTTGTTTTAGATTCTATATTTGGGACTCCTTAATCCGTTTCCCACTTATTTTACAGCTTTTTGTAAGGATAGAGCTGTGGGGCATATATGAATTTTTCCCCGTGGAGAGTATATTGCAGAACTTGTAACACATGCGTGATTACAAATATATGAAAGTTTTACTAAATAAAATTGTGTATTTGTTTGTAACAAGCCCTTAGTAGTGGTCCTTTTACTATCTAAACTTCCTCAGTGATCTTTATTAATGTTATTGCAGTTTTTGCTGTTTTTACCTTATTGTGTTTTATATCATTATATGTCCTTGAGTGGTATGACATGAAGAAAGTTGTGTTTATGTGGACTGTTGATACCTGCTTATTATATGATTACTTTGAGTTATTTATGGTATACGGTTTTTGTACAGGCCAGAAACAAATCTAAATCCATGGGATGAGGAGTTCAGTGACATTAAACACGGTTCTCAAAAAACGAGTTGGACAAAGAAGTGGCCTCGTGCATACTGGAAAGGAAATCCAGATGTTGCCTCCCCTATACGTACAGAGCTATTGAATTGTAACCACTCTAGGAAGTGGGGTGCACAAATTATGCGCCAGGTTGCGTGAACATGACCATTTGGTTCTTTTTATACCTTGAACAATGAATATTGCCTTAATCCCGGAAAGAATAATCATCTGATGTTGTCCTTTTGTTACAAATTACAGGATTGGGCAGAAGAAGCAAAAGGTGGTTATGAAAAGTCCAAACTATCTAACCAATGTGATTATCGGTGAGTGCACTTCCTTGATTGACATCTTTAGAATAGGATAACATCATTTTCTCAAGAATTTTCTGAGAATCTGAATACTTGTTGAGAACATTGATATATCAGAAGCTTGTGTCACAGATGTTCTCATGTTTCCTCTGGTCCTTAGAGTGTCAAGTCGTTTTTCTTTTGTTTCTTTGTTTCCACTTTCATGTACTCATGACTTATGAGTATATATGTGCATATACAGTACGTATTAAGGAATCCTTTTATGTCTAGAGTTTTCATTTGATGAAATCCCACCTCACTTTTCTCAATGTCGCCCCTTAAATTTATGAAGGCATGCAATTCTTAATTGCATGTGTCCTTCATTTGACTTAAGGCTATCATTGGATCGGATGGACCTTGACCATTTCAATTGATGGTCCTATCATCGATAGAATTGTGTCCATGGATCTTAACCATTTTATATTGTGGCCCTGTTTATCCCTAGGGACTGTTCCTTTTCTGTGTTCTCCTTTATTATTTTCTTTTTTCCTCTCTCTCTAGGTTAATTGTGAATGAAACTTTCTACCCACTGAAGGGATTCCTAACCCAGGATTGAGGCTTGAAATGTCCTTGACGGACTTCACAATGGTGCATTTATAGTCGTAGTGCATGAGCTATTTTTAGCTGAATGGTATTTGCATTGATCCAGCAGCTAGAGATTTTCTCCTCACTATACACTTTTATAGGTATAAAATCTATGCTGAAGGCTATGCATGGTCTGTGAGCATGAAGTATATTCTATCTTGTGGTTCTCTTTCCCTGATAATATCCCCACAGTATGAAGATTTCTTTAGCCGTGGTCTCATTCCTGGGAAGAATTATTGGCCCATCTCCTCAGCTGATTTATGCCCGTCCATAAAGTATGCCGTTGACTGGGGTAATGCTCACCCAGCTGAGGTATGGTCTCTCTTACTCCTAAGTTTACATGTTATTTGTATTCAGCTAACTTCTACAAGAACTAGTGTCATCATCATTCGTTGATGTTGATTCTTATCTGGTCTTTGCCTGAATGTGTGTTCAGGCAGTTGAGTATTGCCAAGATAAATTACTAAGATAATTTTGTATGGTAGTAATAGATTATTAATAGAAATCAAGATTAACAAGTTTTGTACCGCCCATTCTGTAAATCTCTACCACCACCAAGAACAACATCAACACCGATAATCACAAGGACACGTTATATTGATTGGCTAATAAATAGCCATGAGAGTAAAGAGAATGCTAAGATTTTTAGGGAAAATAATGGGAGCAGACTACTTTTAGTTTTTGTTGTACATAAATCGAAATCGATTGGCTGAAAAATGGCCATGACAGGAAAGAGAAGTACGAATCCTGGGGAAAACGATGGCAGCCTAATGTTCTTAGCATAGAAATGCATTGGTCATGCAAAACTTAGGGGGGAAAGGGCTGCAGAAGATTTCAAAGCAACAAAGCTAATTCATTTTCAGCCATTTAGGTCCCTTTCAAACTCCAAATGCCAACTGATAATCTATACCTCTTGTATATGTCAAATTAAAAATACTTTTATTTTATTTTATTTTTTGCATAATTTTTATTATTGTCTGAGTCCTTGACTTGATGATGGCTAAGCAGGCCAAGGCAATAGGAAAAGGAGGCCAGGATTTTATGGAAAGCCTGAGCATGGACCGGGTTTATGATTACATGTTTCACCTCATCAACGAGTACTCTAAGCTACTGGACTTTAAGCCAGCAAGACCATCTTCTGCTCTGGAAGTGTGTACGGACTCCTTGCTATGTCTTGCTGATATGAAACAGAGACAATTCCTTGAGAAATCAATAACTTCTGCTTCTCCAAACCCTCCTTGCTCCCTTCAGCGGGCCGACGGTAAATTCTTGAACGATTGGATACAGAAAAGAAAGAAAATTAGAAAGGACATGGAAGAAATGAAGCTAGAAAACCTGGAATTTAAAAAATAAAAATTTTGTAGAATTTTTATACATTTTGTGGCCCTTCTCCCTTCAGGTATAATAGGTATAGGCATTGATTTTTGAATGAGTTAATCACTGATTTATAGAAACCTTACTCAGATGCTGCTTCGTTTTCAATTATTTACAGAGTCAATAAAATTGAAACTTAGATATGGCACCTCATTTCTATCTTCTCTCTGTTATTCCTTGTTGCTGAGTTTTCAATGATAATTCAGATGGAACTCTAGGTTTAAATTTAAACCCCCCCTTGAAAAAAACTCTCATGTTGTCAATTTGATAGTTTCTACTGAATATAAAGCATGCTAGTGATTGGAATTTGTGGGACTAAGTAAGATAAAAGTGTTGGAAAGTGGTACAAAATTGGGATGATGCATGATGACCTCTTATTTTTAGTCATCGTTGCCCTTTACCCACCATCCAAATTCTAAAAGGAAATTGAACAGAAACAGAGAGAGTGATTAGAGGCGGCCAATATAAAAAGATTGTGTGGCGGCTATGGACCAAGACAATAATTTTCTTTTATTTATTCTCTCTCTCTCTCTTTCCCTTTTTGACTGAATTTGACAAAGGACAACAATCGAACTCAAATTTGTATTTGTGTGCTTAATATTATATTTTGTGTGGAAAGCAGTGGAAATCTTAAACGAATGGTCTTGCTCTGTTTACTTTTTTTATTATTATTATTATTACTAGATTAGGGCCCAAAAGAAATAATAAGAAATTTACAACCTCATCTTGTTTTTGTTTCTTTCTTGTGGAAATTCCATACATATTTGTTCCTTATGGTAGAACTGAAATAAAGTTAAAATATTTGATTTTACGTGGGCCGTCAAAAATTTCCACTAAATCTTAATAATAATTTAGTGCTTTTGTGTTTGACAGAATAAAGTTTTGGAGTTAGTCATATACAATCAGCCAATTACACTTTAATTTATTGAGGTGCTATCAACTCCATGTTTACAAGCATTTGATTGTCTAAAACAATGTCTTCACCAAAATGTTAGATATATTAATTGCTCAAAATTTCAAATATTTTGGTAATATTTTATTCAAAATAATAGCTATTAACTGCTGTGTTTATTGCATTAACAGTAAATTTAGTAATGAGCATGTATATGTGTGTGTTACTATTACATGTCAGTCTTATGTTTAAATTTTGTCAGTTAATAAAGTTTAATCAACATAATATATGTCTTGTATAAAATATGTTTAAAAATGGTGCTTGCTACACTTGAAAATTTTATGGTGAATAAGTATTAACAATCACCATTAAATTGCATAGGTATGGAAAATAGATTTTTATTTAATTTATAACCATTTGTATGAAATACAATTATATAAAGAAATTATTGAAAGAAAATCACAAAGTGCTGTTGTAGAATATGAGAATGTTATTGTCTTTTTTTTAATCTATAAATTTTAACGTTAAGCCTTGCTTAGAGTAAGCAAATGTATGTTGAAAAAGGTTTTTTATTTTTTTTTAAAAAAAAAGTATGTGTTAAACTAAATAACGCGAGGAGTAAGTAATGATTAGGATTCATTCGGAGAAGGAAAACAAAAATAATCATTTACTAATAATTTTAATAGCAATTATAATTCTTGTGATTAATTTAAATTATTAATTAATAATTTAAATTAATAACAATTATAATTTAATTTTTTTTATTAAAAAAAAAAACATTTTGAACTGCCCCTATGAAGAGAAACTGTTAAGTAATACCAGAATTGATAAAAACTAAAAAAGTAATTAAATTCATAACCATAAATGATTTTAGATTTAGTTTTAATTAATAAATAAATAAAAATTATAAAAACCAACAGCAGAGTAAAAGAGTACCCGCATCCCCACCAAGCCACTTAAATACACACACAGACTCACCCATCTCCACCACCACCTCCTTTCATCTTCTTCAATCTTCTTCCCTTTCTCTCGCAAAATCCCAACCTTTTTTCATTTGCCTATTTTACCCTTCTTCTTCTCCGAAATGGCCGACACCGGAGTAGTCACTGTCTACGGAAATGGCGCTATATACGAAACCGCCAAGAAATCTCCCTTCTCCGTCAAGGTAGGCATGGCTCAGATGCTCCGCGGCGGCGTTATCATGGACGTCGTCAACGCCGAGCAAGCTCGCATCGCCGAGGAGGCCGGTGCCTGCGCCGTCATGGCTTTGGAACGTGTTCCGGCTGATATCCGAGCTCAGGGCGGTGTGGCCCGTATGAGCGACCCGCAGCTCATCAAGGAGATCAAGCAGGCCGTGACCATTCCTGTCATGGCCAAGGCTCGCATCGGTCACTTCGTCGAGGCTCAAATACTCGAAGCAATCGGAATCGACTACGTCGACGAGAGCGAGGTCCTCACCGTCGCCGATGAAGACAACCACATCAACAAGCACAACTTCCGGATCCCTTTCGTCTGCGGCTGTCGCAACCTCGGCGAGGCCTTGCGTCGGATTCGCGAAGGCGCCGCGATGATTCGGACCAAAGGGGAGGCTGGTACCGGGAACGTCGTCGAGGCGGTGAGACATGTGAGGTCGGTGATGGGTGACATTAGGGTTCTCAGGAATATGGATGACGACGAAGTCTTCGCCTTCGCCAAGAAGATCGCTGCGCCGTATGACCTAGTGATGCAGACCAAGCAGCTAGGAAGGCTTCCGGTGGTGCATTTCGCCGCAGGCGGGGTCGCTACACCGGCGGATGCGGCTCTCATGATGCAATTGGGTTGTGACGGTGTGTTCGTTGGCTCAGGCGTCTTCAAGAGTGGCGACCCGGCGAGGCGTGCCAGGGCGATTGTGCAGGCCGTGACGCATTACAGTGACCCGGATGTGCTTGCGGAGGTGAGCTGTGGATTGGGGGAGGCTATGGTGGGAATTAACCTCAATGATAGCAAGGTAGAGAGGTTTGCGAATCGGTCCGAGTAAGCTTGATAGTGATGGATATGTGGCGATAGAGCAAAAGGGTTGAATTCTCTTGGCGTGTAGGTGAGCCCCAAAGGACAAAGGTTCCTTCTCTAGAAGTATATTGTTATATGAATACACCAATATAATGTAGTTTTTGCTTCATTTAGCTATCTTTTTAGGTCCACAGTCTTCTGTTTGTTTGGCATTTGTTTTATGTCTTTCTCATAAGCACATAAAAAACAATATATTTTTATTAGAATGAATAATCTATGTAATTCTGCAAATGATTGTTGTTGGACTATGAAGTTCTTTGTTGTTAAGAAGCTCATAAGATTCAAGTGGATTTGTATTGTCTTGAAGTTCTAGTATTTTATTCCGATATTATCAGAGTAGCCAAAATGTATTTTTTTGGAAGAAAGGTCGAAGGTGTTGGGATTTATTGATTTGTGAAGGGGTTGGAAGTTGCTCATGCTAAACTTTGTCTCCAAATATGTTTTCATGTGGGAGAGTTATGTTATTTTACTTTGGGTTTAGGGTGTCTCGTGTCTGTCAGGTTCATTTGTCTAGAGGAGCTTTGTGCTTTAACTGCTTTAAGCTTTAGCTCTGGTTGGCTATAAAACTTGTGTACATTGTGGTTTGTGCTTTTTCTGCTCCTTCTGTATGCGAAGTTTGGTTTTGTGGCTTGAATTTTGTTACCACAACAGTCCTAATACATTCATGATGAAATATGTTCTCCTTATATAGAATTCTCTTAAGGTTTATCAGAGTCAATAACTACAACAGTTCCTCTCTTCTCCAACTCAGCCCCACCCAATTGTTTGCCAGTCGGGTTTGGCTGATTGCAATTCCATACTGTAATCTTTACTTTTCAAGCAACAAGAGGTTATATGAGGTGACTGACAAGGGGAAAAGTTCATTGTGTAATATTTAAATTGTTGGGGATATAATAATTTTAGTGTTTTGTGTTTTTGTGAAGTTAAAGATTTCTTTATATGATTGCTTGGTGCTTTTGAGCTTGGTAATTTTTGTCTCAAACCGAGTTAGTGCCAGCTTGTTGGAACTTATTTGTATCAATCCTGTGCTTGAGCTGTGTATCTTATAGACCGAGCAGATCTACACTTTTGCAAGCCATTTGTGAGGCATCAATGTTATATTATGCTTGCTAGTGCCTAATGTCATGTGTTTGTGTGGGAATGGGATGAGGTATTGGATGTATAATCTTATTATAAAAGAACATATAGAGAAAATGTCAGAAGTTGAAGCTGATTATTAGGCTCACTTTGCAGCCATAGAGTTGCTCTCTCTCGCGCGCGCGCGCGCACACACACACATATGCACGGTTGTAGTTATTATATTCCCACTTAATAAGAAAGTTTTAAAACCACGCGATTAATGCCTAAAGGAAATGATGTTGCATTACATGTCAGGCTTGGTCAAATCGGTGCCCTTTTTATGGGATACTAAAAAGCTTGCATTTAAAAATGATTCTATAATTGTGGTGTGGGTGTGGATGTGGATGTATCCTTGGTTAAGTTTTTATTTATATCCCTGATTTGGTGAAGTTATTTAACTGAGAGATTGCAGAAAGCCATTAAATTAGTTGAAAAATTGAACCATTGCCATACCAACCAGGTTTTGCATGGCATTTCAATTTGATTGGGTATAAGAGTGGTCATAAAGCACATATTAGGAACAATTTCAGTGCTTTCCCTCGACATGATTATATATATAAGGAAGCCTAAATGGAAGTTTCGACATTCATCTACTGTGTCATGAAATTACTATGACTTTGTAATTAAGTAAATAGATGTCATCTGTGTCATGAATTCATGATAATGGTTTTTTACTATGGATGTCTGTGTTGTTCGAGCGTCTGGTGTTACTGTAATTTTTTTTTTACAAAAAAAAAAAAAAAGTAAAAAATATCGGAATGCTAAGTGCGGTAGAAGATTTGTTTATTATTCTCCTGTTTTAGTTTAACAGAGGAAAAAAGAAAATTGTCCGAGTCTTTTGAGCTCAAGCCCTTTTCCTAGTTTTTTTGGACTTGAGGGTCACCTCTAGCATCCTTATAGTTTTTGGGCTTGGTTCGGAGATGTGCTTCATGGTGTTTGCGTTATGAGGCAGGAGGATCCGGCCTGATTAAATAGATGCATGTGCCCTTGAAATGGACTGGGTTTTGGTTAATATATAAGTAGCCGCCTTGCCACAGCTCTTACTTTGGTCAAACTGAAATAGAGAATGGAGTTTAAAATTAGCATGTGAGGTCGACCCCAATTAAAACAAAGAATTACGTGCCGTAACTCAATTTTGTAACTGGAGGATTTATCAAAGAAGACTACATTTCAACTTCAAAGTTTAGGGGCGTTTTCTGGAATTTTCTTAAAGGATTTAAACCCATCAAGTAAATGATAGAGAGTCTCTTTTTCACTTGCCCAACAAATTTATTTATTTTTTATTTGTAAAGATGTCCTCTATTTTTTTCAATTTTTCGATTGGTGGTTGTGTGTGAGTCAATTTGAAGTACATGTAGAGGTATAAAAAGAAAATGAAATAATTACAAGTGGAAACAAAACATATATAATTTAAGTACCTGAATGGGGGGGTTGGGCTTCTCTAGAAAATGATGTCCAAAACTTCGTGATTTTTGACAATCTACATTTTGTTTGTTTGTTTGCGAGGCATAGTAATGCCAATTAAGAGATATGTGTGTGGTTCAACCCTTGATTGGACGTTAGATATTATGATGATTAAAGTGTTATTTAGTATGACCCTAATCTCATTATTTTATGTCTATACCCTGCCTCTCACTTTAATTTTAAGTTCACCAAATTTGGGAATATTTTTGGTTGCCTGCTGTGCCTTTAAACATATTTATTCATCTTCTAATTAATTAAAAAGTTTGCTAACTAATCCAATATATATATATATATATATATATACAATATTAATTCAATGTAATCTACAACTAACCCAATTTGGTTATATTTATATTTCTCTCAGTTGATTACGAGTTTTAAACGCGCACAATGACGAAGGAGCGGTATAATTAATGATGGATTTGTTTTCTGTGTCAAAAAGTAAATTGTATATATATATATACATGTATAAACACATACAGATACGGAGATATATGCTTGTCCTGCTACAAGATGGCAAGCAAAACGTGTTGGGGTTAATGAGTGAAGTGTCGTCGCTAAGTGATACACGCTTACAGCATAATTCATTCGTCTTCATTCCTTCATGTGTTTGTGCTGGCCCCATACATATCGCTTTCCCCTTATCAACTATTTTTGTAGTGCAAAAATAACATACATAGGAGAATATATATATATATATTCTCCTATGTATGTTATTTTTGCACTACAAAAATAGCACTTTGCCACCTCAGGAAATGAGATACAGCCTCCCTGAATTCTTTTAAAATACAACACCCTCCCTGAATTACACTGCATCCCAATTACTGGTTGCCACATCATCAGCATATTCAGCTTAATAACTCCTAAATAAAACAAAAGCCATTAATACGTATTAAAACATACCCTCATCACATAAACAAAAATGGGCCAGAAATTCTAATTGTACGCAAAATTAGCACGTGAAGTCATTTAAAATTTGATAAATTCAATTTCAGATGACCAACCAGCACAACCACCACTGTCCCTTATGCAGACTCCGACTAAATGTGCCCCTGCGACTTGTCAACGACTCTCTGCTTTTGTGGAACCCTCTGGTCCTTTATTTGTTAGTTTTATTAGGCACGTGGACGTCGTCAATAAATATTTTAAAATTATAAAAGAATTTACTTTCGTACAAAATCTGGTGCAGATGATGACTACGTATTTATTGTTTTGCTTTTTGCGCTCTCTGCTTTTTACAGTCTGAACAAGGTGACCACCGACTCCAACATACTCACACACACACACACACACACACACACACACTCACCTTTTCTACGACTTCATGATCCATTTTTTGTTTTTGTTGAGTTTAGGATTTGAGTTTATTAAATGGAATAACATCTTGCATGTCACAACCCACTTCATCCTAATTAAATTGATCATACTCTAAACCATTTCTCATATAAATATATAACATAGATATTTTTTTTTTCTAAATTATTGCCGTCGTTTTTCATGCGTGAAAGAAGTCAAACAGCTCGATCGCATCAATAATAAAATAATGGCATCAATACAGAAAGCAAATGGAGCATCGTTTTTTGATTCAGACAGACTAACAAGACTGGTTTCACCGCGTAGATACGTATAACCAATCATTTACGTTTATATATTCACCCAAAAAAAATATCATTTACGTTTATACATATATATATATATATATATATATATATATGTTACAAGAGAATGGCAGCTTCATTCATTTTGCATTCCGCCAACTAAAATTCAAAGCCTAAAACGCCCAACCCTTTTATGTTTCTCAGACAATCAGCATCTCTCACTCTCTCTGTCTATTCGTTTTCTGGAATATTTATTTCTCTCTTTCCATCTCTAAAGCTGTAGAGGCTTAGAATTTATTTTGACAAACAGAGAGTGAGGGTGTGTGTTCGACTGCGTTTGTGTGTGAGCGAGTAAGTGAGTGAGATGGGTAGCTACCGGATGTGCATGTGCTTTACGAGGAAATACAGGATCACGGAGGCACAGCCACCGTCCGATGTGAAGGAGGCTTTCAAAAAGTACTCGGATGGTGGGATCCACATGAACGCCGAGCAGCTTCGCCGTTTCTTGGCCGATGTTCAGGCCGACGATGGCGTGTCCATCTCAGACGCCGAGCGGATCGTGGAGCAAGTACTTCATAAGCGCCACCACATTGCCAAGTTCACCAGGCACACTCTTACACTCGATGACTTTCACCATTACTTGTTCTCTGCCGATTTCAACCCTCCTATTCGAGATCAGGTCTGTTTTTCTTTACTTGGTACCTTCGCACGGTCCAAAACCAACTCTATGGATTCTGGGTTTAAGAAAATAATGGAAAAATGAATTGCAAAATCATGTCTTTGACTGGTATCTGTCATCATTTAGGATTTAGCTTGGTGGGTAAGTTGACTCGCCCATATCGGAAACAAGACCAAAATGTGTTTTTTTGGTTTTGATTTGGGTCGAGAAGGTGGGAGATGTAAAGGAAAATAATGATTTCTAGCTGGAAAAGCCTAATAAGTAACTCTTTAGCCATTTTAGAATTGTATGTAACCGGTGGTTCTTATACATAACTTCATAGTCATCTGATGTCGATTTTGTTGCATTGAATTGAAGTGCGCTCTAGGACTTTGGTGGGCTTTAAATGTTTGTTTTGGGATCCAAATCTAGAAACCAACTTCCAGTTAGTGATATCAATAATAGGTAGCTAAGCTTATAGCATCCCAATGTGACCATTTCTTATTTAAAGTCATAATCCCATTGACCAACTCATTTGCATCTTTACACTTAGAGGATTAAAATGTAATAAAGAAGGCTGTTTAAAACTGGAAGAAGAAGTTATGGTGATTAAGTTTTTCGATGTTTTGGATTTGATAACCTGGAGGATTACAATAAGCCATTGGCTCAGGTGATGGCGTATAATTTAAATTTAGCTTCAAAAGTAATTTCATGACAAATGCAGTTGCGTTGCTCCACATTCCCGGCAATTACACGAACTTTCTTTCCGTTGTTCCTTTTTATCTTCGTTTCTGAATCAATTTAAGGCCATTATTATCTTATAGGGGATGTATTACGTTTCAGGTTCATCAGGACATGACAGCTCCATTGTCCCATTACTTCATATACACTGGCCATAATTCATACCTGACAGGAAATCAACTCAGCAGTGACTGCAGTGATGTTCCAATTATAAAGGCACTAATGAGAGGTGTGAGAGTGGTGGAGCTTGATATCTGGCCAAATTCCTCGAAAGATGATGTGCATGTTCTTCATGGAAGGTAGGCTATTTCTTAGCTCTGAAATTAATAAACTGTGGCACATACTTATGCTTTCAGAATAGATGCTTAACATTTTTATTGTCTTGTGATATTCTATAAAAGGCTTATAGCTAATTAACTTTTCAGCTAAATATTTAACTCTTCGAGTGTTTCTTTGTGGATGTAGGACCATGACAACCCCTGTGAAACTAACAAAATGCATAAAATCCATTAAAGAACGTGCCTTTTCATCTAAATATTTAACTCTATGACTGTTTCTTTGTGAATGTAGGACCCTGACAACTCCTGTGGAACTAATTAAATGCCTAAAATCCATCAAAGATCATGCCTTTTTAGCTTCTCCGTACCCTGTCATCATAACTCTTGAAGACCACCTTACTTCTGATCTCCAAGCTAAAGTAGCTGAGGTTATTTTCTTTTTCTTCTGTAAATGATGATTTATTTTTGTTGCTTGAAATTATTATTTTAAAGCACAATGTTTTGTTTTTAATTTCAGATGGTTACTCAAACGTTTGGGGATATGTTGTATTATCCTGAATCTGAAAATTTAAATGAGTTCCCCTCACCAGAAGATATGAAATATCGAATTATTATATCGACCAAACCTCCAAAGGAGTATCTTAAGGCTAAAACTATCAAAGAAACAGGTGGTATATCAAAGAAGCGAAGAGATTCTGATGAAGATGTTTGGGGGATGGAACCAACAGAGCATACAAATTTACAAGAAGATGATGATTTGGGGTGTATAGAAGTCAGATTTACTTCATAATAGCTTCATTTATACCAAATATCCTTCCTCTTAGGCGATTAAAATATTCTCTATTGGCTTGCAGAGTGATAGTGATACAAGTGACCATAATCAGGATTCTGAAGATAGCAATAACTGTGATCATGAAAGGTGCTCATCAGGAGCTCCTGCATACGAGCGTCTGATTGCTATTCATGCTGGAAAACCCAAGGGTGGTTTAAAGGAGGCTCTGAAAGTAGAAATTGATAAAGTTAGACGCCTAAGCTTGAGCGAACAAGGACTTGAAAAAGCTACCATGAATCATGCAACACATGTTGTTAGGTACTTAAATTTTCTATACCCAGACATATTAAAACAGTTCTCACATAACGAGTATGCTACAATTTTTCTTATTTTTGTAGTGTTTTGTCATATAACTTTCACTGTTTACTCATAGATTTACCCAGAGGAATTTCTTAAGGGTGTATCCTAAGGGTACTCGATTTGACTCCTCCAACTACAAGCCATTAACTGGTTGGTCGCATGGTGCTCAATTGGTTGCATTTAATATGCAGGTGATTCAGTGCTCTTTTTCATTTTCTCTATCAGCTAAATTCAAAATCTATTAATGCATCAAGTTCCTTCAACTTTTCCTTTTTGCTTGATGCTTCAAATTTTGGATTCTAAATGTCATTCCACACTCCTAAAATTTATTCACACACCTAGGGTATTTTATAATTTTTCTCCCTGTCACCATATTTATGAGAAATGCTATATGATGTCAGTGGTTTCAACTTCCAAGTTTTTTGATACAGCTAACTCACCTTTCTCCAATATATAATGGCAGGGATATGGAAAATCTCTTTGGTTGATGCATGGGATGTTTCGAGCAAATGGGGGTTGCGGTTATGTGAAAAAGCCTGATTTTTTAATGAATGAGAATCAGATTTTTGATCCTAAGGCAAAACGTCCTGTGAAGAAGACTTTAAAGGTGAGTACCTTTTTTCTTTTCTTTCTAATTTTTTATATTGTCCATTTTTAAAGGTGCTGGGAAGTAGGAACCATGCACTGTCAGGGGATTACTACTTCATTTGGATAACTCTTCTTAAGACTAATTTTGTTACTTGTTACAGGTGAAAGTGTATATGGGAGATGGATGGCATTTGGATTTTAAGCAAACACACTTTGATTTATATTCACCACCAGATTTCTACACTAGAGTAAGTATGTTTTGATAAATATTAAACAAATATGTTTTGGTAAATATTAAACAAACACACTTTGATTTATATTCACCACTAGATTTCTACACCAGAGTAAGCAGTTTTGTTAAATATTTTCAAGTTGTTATTTTCAAATCATTACCTTGGTCAACATGCTGATTACCAAATAATGCACGCACTTGAAGCATTTAATTTAACAGCAAGTGTGGAACATGGAAGTGTATTCATATTGATAACCCAATACATAATTGCTTTAAGAACCTTAATTTGCCTTGTTTTCTAACTGTCATGATCATCACGAAAAAGAGATATTCAAAACTAAGTCTGTCATTTTGTAGCAAAAGCGATCTTCAAAGCAACAGGAAAAAGGTTTATACGAATCCTTGTTGCATGCACTTATTCATATCGATATCCAAATGCATACTTGCTTTAAGAACCTTAATGCACCTCGTTTTCTAACCATCATGATTATCACGAAAAAGAGAGATACAAAACTAAGTCTGTTTTTTTGTAGCAAAAGCGATATACAAAGCAACAGGAAAAAGGTTTATGCAAATCCTTGTCGCATGCACTTACCAGTTCTTCTGTAAATGCAGGTTGGCATAGCAGGAGTGCCAGCAGATGAAAGAATGAAGAAAACCAAGAAAAAGGAGGACGATTGGACACCCGTTTGGGATGAAGAATTTACATTTCCATTGACTGTTCCTGAACTGGCTTTGCTTCGAATCGAGGTGCACGAATACGACATGTCTGAGAAGGATGATTTTGGTGGCCAGACTTGTTTGCCAGTCTCTGAGTTGAAAACAGGCATCCGAGCTGTGCCACTATTTAACCGTAAAGGAGAGAAGTACGACTCAGTAAGGCTCTTATTGCAATTTGAGTTTGTCTAGATGTATGGTTTTAAGGCTGTTTATTTATAGTTGAAAGGTTTCAGCTCTTTCCTTGTAATATAGTAGTTTGGTAGTTGCCAATAATCATGAGGCTCATTTTTTTCCAACCCCATCTTTTATTTTATGTATTATTTTTTTTCTATATATGCTGGTTGTAGGGGTTGGTTTCATTCTATTGTATAAGTCATCACAGGAGGCTTTCAAAATTGAAGATCAAATGGACCAACTAATTGTTTATTTAGAGGTCTGGGATCTGATTGTGAAGAGTTTACATATTTCAAACAGGCTGTTAAATGCCCTCAACACCACTACACTATTATGAGGAACAAAAAGGGATTGCCAGTACACTAAAGAAAAGACTGATTTTTACCAGATCTTAGTATCATACAACTTAGTCAGCCATGTAAAGGTAGTGGATGGACGTTGTTGATTGCTATTTGATACTTGTAATAACACAACTTATACCACGAGATCCTTATTTTAACTTCTTTTTTTCGTCTTTTTGGAAAAATTTATAGTAGACAACCGTTACACGGACATTCATGATTGCATAGTTCTTTTCAAAGGAAGAAAACAGAAAGGAAGGCCTAGGCCAGGAGTTTCCCATTAGAGCTAAGAACAACATTTCAATTCTATGTCAGTACAGATTGTACAGAAAAAGAAAGAGTAATTTGTGAATATGTTGGTCAGAGTTCTATTCTTGTCTATTTTGACTATGCTTTTCAACAATTATTATTATTACTTTTTTCTACTATTAGGGTTAAAAGCATGCTGAGCCAATTCTAACTGGGACCGATGGCCTGACTTTGATTTTCCACAAATGGGTTTCCAAGAATTTTGGTCCCGAACATATACCTAGCCTAGCACATTTCCATGGACAAAAAAGAGAATATATCTGGAAATGAGATAGTTGGGTGCCCATTAAGTAAAGCATTTCTGAATCGTAATCTTGTTCCATTTTATCAGTTGAACCCCTTGGATAGGTTTATAATATTGTACCAGTAGCTGGCGTAGGTGTTGACACATATTGAATGAAGAAAAGAGTATGGAATAAGGGTTGGCTTGGTTCTGTTTCCTTAAAAGTTTTGCATGAGCACAGATTCTCACTTCGCTGCATGCACGTCATTCCTAAAGAACTTTAGTAAAAAAGCAAGCCATTTAAATTCTCTCCGACCTCCCATAAAATTAAAAACTGGAAATTTTTCAAATCTCTGCCTCTGTTGTGTGAAATGGAAAAAAAGCAATCTAAGCAGACATTCAAGGTGTGCTTTTGTTTCACAAGACGATTTAAGTTCAGAACGGCTGAGCCCCCAAATGATGTGAAGGAGCTGTTCAAGAGGTACTCAGATAGTGGCACTATCATGACCGTTGATGGTCTGCTTTTGTTTCTAAATGAGGTACAAGGAGAAACGAATGTTTCCAAGGAAGATGCTCAGAACATATTGAACACTCAATTCAATATCTTCCAAAGAAATAAAGGGTTTCATTTAGATGCCTTCTTCAAATATCTCCTTGGTGATCTCAATCTTCCTCACGTTCCAAAGGTAATGTTTGTGTCTTACATATATACATATATATAATCTTTCTTCTTTGTGTTTCATTGTAATCTGCTTCCAATTCATAATTAATCAATTTAACCTTTGGTTTCTCTATTGCAAAGTACTTGCACCACGTAATGAAATTCTTTAATTGCTTGCCTTATCCCAGCTTTATCTAAGATTAGCCCTTTTGTTTCGCATGGACCATCTTACTGATAGTCATCAGAGCCTAAGCTGATTTCAGCTTCCATTGGTATAAACTTCGAGCCTTGGTTATGCACAAATTAGCATGGTATCTAAAACAACCTGTTTCCAATTTTTTCTTAATCAACCTAGGTTTTCTCATCATCTTTGAAATTTTTTGCTCTAGTTTTGTGATTATACAAATGTAATTTTCCTTGCCTTACCACTATTTTCTCCAGAGGTTTATTGGTGACTAATTCAACCCAAGTTTTTGTTGACTCACTGAGAAATGTATTTGAATCCAGGTGCACCAGGACATGACTGCTCCATTAGCTCATTATTTTTTGTTTACTGGCCACAACTCCTACTTAACAGGAAACCAATTAAGCAGTGACAGTAGTACTGTTCCTATCATAAATGCGCTGAAACGAGGTGTTAAAGTAATTGAATTAGATTTGTGGCCTAACTCTAAGAAAGACGATGTGGAAGTTCGACATGGAGGGTAAGTAAACAAGCAGAATCTACTACTAAATCACACAACATGGTTTGTGATAAGAATAAGATCGTGAAATTTGCTTTTCATGTTTTACCTTTTTCTCTTTTTTCACCCACATTTTGTTTGGTGCAGACTAAAAAGAAAAAGTTATAGTTTAATTGATTCATTTCTTTTAAATCTTCAGGACTCTGACTAGTCCAGTGAAGCTCTTGGAATGCTTAAGTGCTATTAGGGAACATGCATTTGATGCTTCAGAATTTCCTGTTGTTATAACGTTTGAAGATCACCTGCCTCCAATTCTTCAAGCTAAAGTGGCCAAGGTAAACATATTTAACTATATTTTTGAAACTTGGAATCTATTGCCAAAAGAAGTAAGAAGACGAAGAAAAACCTTCACATATTTTCATGAAAAAAGTTGTGGAATCTATTGTATGTGTTTTCTTTTTAGCTAAATAATGAAAACTAAAATTTTTGTATATATTTTTCATTGTCTATAATAAATTCTATAAGTTTTCAAACATAACCGATGTGATCCACTATCTTTGATGAAGAAAGAAACATGTGTTTGTAGATGGTGACAGATAAACTTGGAGACATGCTGTACTGCCCTCAATCAGAATATATGATAGAATTCCCATCGCCTGACTCATTAAGGAAAAGAATTATGATTTCAACCAAACCACCGGAGATTCGTGAGCACAAAAGAATCAAGGAAAGACAATCTTCCAAAGATTCAGTTTATGAAGAAAATTTGGAAACTAAGAAGAGAGTTATGCAAAAGGAAAATGAGCCTGGCGATGAGGTGCATGTTGAATAAAGTACATTTTGCTAGTATGCTTAAAACAGCAGGACTTCCCAATTTAATTGTCCGTAATCAACTTGATTGAGCAGGATGATGAGGACGATGATGAGGACGATGAAGGGGAGGATAACGTTTCTGGATATAAGCAGTTAATTGCCATTCATGCAGGGAAGCCGAAAGGTGAATTAAACAAGTGGCTGGCTGATCCTATTAAAGTGAGACGTCTTAGCTTGAGTGAGCAGGAACTTGAAAATGCCACAAAAAATCATGGAACTGAGATTGTTAGGTAACGACATCAATGAATTCAGAAAAGTCTCCTTTTTCACATTTAATGCAAAAGCTTGAGTCGTTAGGCTTTGGTTTTGCCCATGTATACCATGTTATTTCAATAATTTGTTGCTGATTTTCGAACGTCCAATGCATCGTACTTGTTTCTCAACATAAACATATTTTCCAATTTGCTCTAGGTTTACACAAAGGAACTTGCTGAGGATATACCCTAAGGGTATGCGTTTGGACTCCTCTAATTATGATCCTATGCTTGGATGGATGCATGGAGCACAAATGGTGGCATTTAATATGCAGGTTAGACGCTTTTGGAATTCTGAGAGCTTTTTACAATTGTCATGCTGAGTGTGTGTTTGTATGAACTCTGAGATGCATAGTTAGACCTTCTTCTTACAGCTATTTAGTTTTCTAGGTTGATAGTTAAGTAGTTCACATGATAATAGTCATGATCATGTTAAAGTTCTCTGTTCTCTGTCAAATCAATTCAAAAAGGCCACAAAACCTTGTGATACTGATACAGTAATGATATACCAACAAAACCGTTTTAGTTTTCACTTGTTAGAGAATTAGATATCAATGTGAATGCCAGATGAAATGGTCCACAAAATATCACAAGTTACACAAGTAAACTGGCAGATTTCGACGGGGAACTACATGGACAAGACAATTATCTAGATTATACTTCAGAGCAATCCAGAGGGATCGGGATTTCATGGTATAATACTGCATGATGATTCTCTGCTTTTATAACACATTCATGGTTATTCATCCTCTTTCTTCAGACAACATCTGATTAATTAGCTAGTTACTTGATTTTGTTATGTTCTACTAACAATTTCCAATTGCTTTTATATCAAAAAGATAGTTTACTTGAAACATTGTTTCTTCTCCATGCCATGTGGGTTTCTTTTAGTCTAGTAACGATTTTGATATTCACAAAAGGGGCATGGAAAGTACTTATGGATTATGGAAGGAATGTTCAAGGCTAACGGCGGTTGTGGTTATGTCAAGAAGCCTGACTTTTTACTGAATGTTGATGAATACAGTAAGGTATTCAATCGTCAAGATAAGTTACAAGTTCAAACAACTCTGAAGGTATGCAAAAATCCGACCAAACTTGCAAATGTAACTGTTTTCCCTCCCAATTTTAAAGCCTTGATCTGTTCTCCTGCATGCAACTTTCTTTTTAAACAAACAGGTGATGGTGTACATGGGTGAAGGATGGCATCATGATTTTCGACGCACACACTTTGATCAATTTTCTCCACCAGACTTCTTTGCAAGGGTATGCCGATAACAAAGTTAAATTTTTTGCTCTACAGCATGCTACTAATGTTTCTGAGGATGGCACATAAAGGCCAATCTATGTCAGTCTGGTATCAGTAGTACCAATTGGCGGCAGAAATGTATATTAAGGAACTAAATGGTGGAGTTTTGCAGGTTGGAATACACGGAGTCCCAGAAGATACAACAATGAAGAAAACGAAGGCGATTGAGGACCAGTGGGTACCGGTATGGAACGAGGAATTCGAGTTCCCACTGACTGTTCCTCAACTGGCTATGCTTCGTATCGAAGTTAAGGAGTTTGACACTACTGGAAACCACGACTTTGGTGGCCAAACTTGTCTGCCTGTATCAGAGCTTAGAACTGGGATCCGAGCAGTCCCACTACACGATCGCAAGGGTCAAAAATATAAGAGTGTAAGGCTTCTAATGAGATTTCAATTTGTTTAACATTACAGGCTCTTGCATGCTGCTATATATGTTATATTCCCGGTATTACATTGAAACATATTAGCTTGTGCTGTTTGTAATATATTATTATTGTTGGATTGAAAGAACATTGTGTCTATGTTAAAAACTTCACTGAAAACTTTGTTCTGGGTGGCCTATCAATGTGTAGACCATGAAGTTCCAATTCCTATATGAACACACACACATACATGAGTCGTGCTGTGAAATATCGTATATAGCTTGGATTGAATTCTCTGATTGAATGTAATTTTGACAAGCGCTGTAGAAAGTACCCAAAAAAAAACATCTTTTTACATATTATATTTGTTTTGTCTACTTTGATAATTAATCTGTACAAAACATTTGCCCAACACTTGTATTTGTTTTCAAAGAAAAACTTTTTAGCATCTGAACAAGATAATTAGACTTTGAATTCATAATTCTAGTTTCAATTTCAAAAAATTGAAAGAAAAAAGCAATGATTATAGTATTAAGTTATTAACCCATATAGGAAAAAGAATTTATAGTAGTATTTAGAATGATGATCCTGAGAAAAAGTGAGAACTAGCTTCTTCCTCACAGAGTGACAAAAATGCTCTCTCTAAATTGGCAACAATGTCAGACATACCAGGCCTCTCCTTTCCTTCCAAATTCACGCAATCCATGGCGGTATAAGCCATCACTTCAACTGCTCCCACCTCGTTTCCTCCCGGCGGACCAACCCTTTTGTCCAAAACGCTCTGCAACTCGCCCGCCGATATCTTTGGCACCGCGTATTCCACCAAACTTATCGGACTATCAGTCACACCCTCCTCTTCTTCTTCTTCATTCTTGAACACTGCTTTCTTCCCTGTCAATAGCTCCAGCACCACCACACCCAGACCGTACACGTCGCTTTTCGTCGTCAACTCATTCAGTGCGTAGTACTCTGGGTCTATGTACCCAACTGTTCCCACTGCTTTGGTCGACATTGACTTTTGGTCGGATATCGGACCCATTACTGACAATCCAAAATCAGAGACTTTCCCTGTCCAGTTTGAATCCAAGAGTATGTTTGAGGACTTGATGTCTCTGTGAATTATGGGCGGGACTGCATAATTGTGAAGGTATTCGATTCCTCTAGCTGCGTCTAAGGCTAATTTGATCCTCACTTTCCAGGAATTTAAGACGCTGCTAGTTTTCTCTGTGTTGTTTTTTCCGTGTAAGTGATCGTGAAGAGCACCATTGCTCATGTATTCATAGACCAAGAGCCTCTCGTCCTTTTCGTGGCAGAAACCCAGTAGACCCACCAGATGTTTGTGGTGAAGCCGGGACAACAATGATAATTCTGAATCAAATGCAGTCTCTTTTTCCCGGAATTTCTCTGTCTTGGTGCTGGTTTCTCCTCTCTTGATTGCCACTTCTCGGCCATCCAAGAGATTGCCTTTATAAACAATGCCAAAACTCCCAGCGCCAATCCGGTTTTTGGGTGAGAAGTTGTTGGCACCAGAAGCTAGTTCTGATAGTGAAAATGTTTCTTTTTTGTCTGCATGCTTTGATGATGACATTGATCCACTCACCTGGGTCATCGTGGAAGGTGGGGCTGTATAAGAATTGTCAGTCCTAATAGCAGAATCTCTGTTGATTGTGTTGTTGCAACAGGAACAAAGTAAGCCTTTAGCCCACATACAATAGACAATACTGCATAAGCCAACAAAAGCTCCTACTGACCCAACAATCAGAAACGCCAATAAGAGCTTGTTCTTGGCTTTTGATGATGGAGGAGAAACTGGCTGTGAAGGTTGTGATGTGGGTGGACTTCTTGGTTGCCATGGCACAGCAAGTGGAAGCTCAGCCTGGCATGATTTGCAGACGTTTCTTGAGCCACGGCAGAGAATCTGTGAATCTGGGTATGTACCGCAGGTGCTACATGAAGATTTAACACATGGACCAGGAAGAATCATGCCAAGGGGGAGTTCATTTTGTGAATTAGACCACCCTGGTCCCCAACAAATAATGGATAAATTACTTGTTATTAATCCACATGCAAAATCCAAACCAGCTACTATCAACTCGAACGGGGTATTCTCAGTGACATGCCCATGAATTTCAAGTATATTTCTTCCTCCCCAACACTGGACCAAACCATTTCTTCGCCTGATAGCACAAGTATAATTTGCTCCCAATGCAAGGCCTGAGAATTCAAAAACTGAATTGAATGGTACGTTTAGTTGCCCAGAATCATTGTTTCCTCTGCAAATCAAAGCCCCATTCATGGTCAACCCACAAGCATGGGACTCTCCAGCAACTAAGCTTGTCATTGTCAAATTCTCAAACCCTGATTGAATCTCTTCTCCAACAAGGCTCTGACCCCAGCACACGACTCTCTGATCTTCCTTCAAGACTCCACAAGTAAACCCTCTCCCAGAAGTGATTTTCTTGAACTTCAATGCTTCCCCAGGTGAAGGAAACAAAGAGGACCCTTTTCTTCTGTGTCCTCGCCAGCACCTGACTATGCCACTATTGACCTCCCTGGCACAAACCTGAGCATCCCCAACCGTTAGATCAGTCAACTCGACAGTTCTACTGTCATAAATACGTTTAGGATGAAAGCTGGAATTAGACAAGGTGGTGGTATCCCAGCAAAGGAGGCTGAACCCACCAGACCTAAGACCACAGAAGAAGCTGTGGCCACCAGAGATGGCTTGGAAGGAAACATTGGGCAAGACTAAAATGGTTCTGTTATTTTGATAGCATTGGATTCTCTGAATGGGTTGGCTGGCTACAATGCCGCACGAGGTGGCTTTGCCATAGGTGACAGCAACTGTGGAGGCTGAACCTAGGCCGTTGACCACTGAATGCAGCTGAAACAAATATATGAAGAAGATGAGTAAGGAGGGTTTAAATGCAATTGTCATTTGAGATTATTAAAGGAGTTTTGAGGCAATGCAAGTTTCTGGCTTCTTCTTCATTGGGAGAGAGACAGAGGATGATTCTGCAAAAAAGAGAAGCTAAAAGTGCCTGGAAGTTTTGAAGATAAAAGAGATGAGATTGATAAAGAGTGATTAAAATAAGGAAGAAGTAAAATGCAGGGGTTGGAGAGTCTTGTGGTCCCGTCAGAGGATTGGATGTGGTGGTGTTGATGAGGAGGAATAGCTGTAGATCTTAATTTTCTCTTTTCTTTTTTCATCTCTTTATTTTAAGCATGTTTGCAGAAATTGTTTTCCTTTGTGTGTAGGCTCATATGTTCTTACACGCATGAAACAAAATCAGGCATTTGGCAGTCTTAAAATATTACCTACTTGCTAGAGTTTTTTTTCTTTTTTTTTATATGGAATCAAGACTAAGTCCTACAAAAAATAGTTCGTTTTGTTTTAAGAAATTTTATGTTCAGCTTTTAATTTTTCTTTAATTGAAACTTCATTTTCCTGTTGACTCACGAGAAGTGTGTAATGTTTGTTATTGGGATGCATAATGACAAAAAAAAAAATTGAGACAGTTCTTGATTTGATAGGGGATCACTGTCTCGTTAACCATGTGCATGATTACTTAAATAATTATCAATAAAATTTACTATTAACAATATTGTAGGTGCTAATTTAGTTCCTCAAGTTAAAATAAAAAATGCAAAAATAACATTAATTCTGAATATCTGGTACAAAATATTTGATATTATTGATTATTTATTGACAAAATTGGATGGTTAGACCGAATTTAGTATTAATTTGAACCCAAAAATCACATAGAAAAAATAGCAAAAGTCAATTTCAACAACATAGGATGCATGGTATGCAAAAGACAGCTAGTATCTAGAAGAAGAAGTAGAAAAATAAATAAATAAAATAAGGGTATCTTAGTGGTTTACAAACTCTTATACATTTATGAATTTGCTCATAAATGACTATAATGACATTAGAATGCGGCAAAAAGAAGGGTTGGGAAAATGAGTTTCAAATGGAATATGTTGTTAATAATAGGAACCCAAGCTGTTCCACGCGTTGATTGACATTCCATACACGCACTTACTTCTAATTGTCCAATTAATTAATCCATCACAACCACCAAACCTACTTATACTAATGTCACCATTTACAGCTCATTTACATACAACGCTTATGCTCAAAGTTAAAATGCCCCAGTACCTATGTTTTTGAAACGTAATTATAAAAATTCTAACTCATTTTTCATAAATTTAAACATAAACCTAAGGGTCTTTATTGCACTACAATTTCCCCTTGCCACTCATGTTTCACCAGTGGGCCAGTTGTTTTTACAAAATAAATTAGCTTAGAAATCCTTGAAGGGAATTTGTGGAGCTCAAAGCATTAATTCAATTATCAAAGCAATCCAAGTGCAACCAGATTTGTTGTCTATCATTATCCTGTTTCAGTATCACCTTTATTTTAAGCTAAAATCAAAATAAACATTGCTACTACCAATTTCTTAGCATGGTTAATATCTATTAAAAAACTAAATACCAAAATTTCATCACAGTTTTTCTCCATAAAAACCCTAATGGACAATTATCTCATCCAATTACTACACAAAGCCATAAACAAATCAGAACTGGGAATTGGAGGACATGAAGAATTCAGCACTCCAAAACCATATAGCTTGTTACCTTAATTTTTTATTTATGCTTTAACTTCTCTCCCTCTCTTTTGGGGCTGTGGGAAAGAGATTCTTCATATTTCAACTCTCTTGAAAGCAGCTTTTACGGTCCTAACGGATCTTTTTCTTCTGCATCAGCAGTAAAATGATCATCGTAAATATCATATTGATAATCTTCATCAAGATTCTCCATTGTTTTTCCAAAAACAAACGATTTGGTCCCCATTGTTGTGAAAGGCATTAGACCGAAAGCTCTGGCTGTTTTGATCTCCCTAGCAACCTTCCTCTGGGCCTTCGCACTAATGCGGGTCTACATAAAGAGGAAGTACCATAATGAGAAAAATTCACCATTTCAATGCAAGTACAAGAAAGTTCCACTAATTGATATGAATTCACTTTTACCTTGCTCCTTTTGATTAAAATTCCAGCCTCTGTTATGAAGTTTGCAAGGAATCTCACATTCTGCACATAAATAATATATTCAACGTAAAGGTAAATTTCCAGAAAGCAGATGGTTTAATGTTCAAATACACTACTACAGTTAGTACCATGTGACTGTCTTGTTGAAAATTTTACCATTGTAAACCCCCTTCAATGAGATCTAAACAGCAACAAGAACCAAACATATATTTGAACTATATGTCCAATGGCAGAGTGAGAAGCAATGTCATTGAAATAAACCATTAGTCATTTTTACCACCTTTATACTATAAATGTATTTTTTCTAAGAAATTGTAATCTGAATTGAGTACACTTGTTAACATAAAAGACAAAAATGAACAACAACACTCTTCACATTCAAAAACCAAGTCATAAAAGAAAGCCACCAATTCACAGCTCAATCCAAAATGTGCTGGCACTTATACCCAGTGATGCTTCAAAATTGTAAATTCTAGTATAGCCTTAATCAAGACGAATCAATTCTTAGATTACCAACGTTTCCAATTAGTGACAATAGGAATTTACCACAGTAACCTATATGAGACAACATGTTGAGTATAAAGAAGGTTCTTATGACTTGCCTAAATATTTTTAAACCAACTGAAATCCTACTTCTCACATAGCGCATTTAAAGAATTGTTTCTTTTTTACTATAATTATTCTAAACATAGCAAACATGAGAAAAAAGTCAGATAATCTAAATGGAGATATGCTTACCCTGAAATCAGCTTTTCTCAAAACTTCTTCTGTAGTTACTTCAAACTCATACCTCTTGATAGGTTTGCGAACTCCTGGCTTAGTTAGATCAAGATCCTACAAAAAGCAGTTCAGTGTTTTGATGAGACTACAAATTGAGGACAATGGACGAAAGCACAAAAATTTAAAAACCAACGAATGTTTGCTTTAATGCACCCCAATTGCACAATTTCATGATATTTTTGCAAGGAGGAGACAAATAAAAATAAATAAATAGTACTGGCATTCGTCAAGATCTATAACCAATGGTTGACCTTATGTCTTCCTCCTTGAATAAAGCAGCAGCATGAAACAAATAGAGAAGTTCAAAAACATATTTGGTATTGAAAAAATTCTATAATCATATAAAAAAGGCCACAATTATCTGTAGAGAGGCTGCAGAAGCTACACTATATATGTATGTCATTCCCGGCCGAAACGTCACATCACAATAAATGGCATGCATATATGCCACTAATAAAAACTAAAACAAATGGCACAGGTCAGAATCTGTAATTTCAAATTGGTTGAACTTGTCTTCATTGAATAAACTAGCAGCAAAAGATCAACATAGAATTTCAAAAGCATATTTAGTATAGGCAAAATGACAACACTAAAGTGCCATAACTAAACAAAAAGAAGTTTTAATTCTTATTCTATATACCTTAATGTCGTAAGTCATTCCCGACCTAAAAGTCACATCTGGTCTGAAAGCATAATCTTCTTTTCGTATTTCCTCAGGATCAAATTCAAAGTATGCGGCTGCTTTCTTTAACTTCCCATCCATTCCATCTGATAATGTGTTAAAACTTTCATCTTCATCATCCAACACACTGGGACCAAATCCTTCAGTTGATTTTGATTTAAACCTGTCACGGGTCTTCCCAAACCTATCAAGCTTTTCAAAAAGAGACTCTGGCTTTGAATTTCCCAAAGAATCTTCACCAAAAATCCGGCGCTCAAAATCATCAGCAGATTCATTTGAATTAGTAGTTTGCCTATCATCCCATCTGCTGCCTGTTTGAAAGTAAAGGCATTAAAAACTTAAAAGGATACCACTTGGTCCACAAATAGAGCAGGAAGATTTCATGCAAAGCAGCTCTTGAAGAGTATAATCAAGTTTATAGCATCCAAGATTAACTCAATTAGTTTTGGGAAGTTTCATAAATTGCTCATTAAGATCATGTAGCAGATGATATGGGAGAATAGAAGACCAAGACATGATTAAAATCGGCATATGCATATACATGATCTATGAAACATGAGTGTGGATACATCAATTACCAGCAAATCATCTTCTCTAATAGACCTTAGAGTTATAGCAGCCCGAAGCTAGTGCCCAGCCAATGGTCAAAGAATGAAAATTCAAAAAGCAGACGACCATTAATTGAGGGTATCTCCCTTCACAGTTCTATGGATATATCACATTAACAAGGAAATATACAAAATCATCTGAAAGTCGGTTCCTCAACTCCTACTTTAAACTGACTTCTATTAGACAAGAAATGCATGCATTCAATCAATAGGACAGACATCTTTCATACACTTGCAATAATTTTCAGGTCTTTCTACAAATTTTTGTTTTCTTCCTGGAAGGAATACGTCAGAAGAACAAGGAGAGAGAGAGAGAGGAAAAAGCATATTTTGACATATAAGAGGCTCAGATTACATACATGATGGAATTTTGCCTTGGTGCTTACTAATAAAATTTCATCAAGTAAATGCATGCACATAATCATTAACCAAACCCTAAACCTTTCAGCAGGACTCTTTCAGCCAACTAAAACAACAATATTAGAAAGCTATCAGAATAGTCGTTATTAGATTGGCATTTGATTTGTCAGAGTACAGAAAAACCAAGATGAGAGACTAAATGGCAACCTCAGTAAAAATTAAAAGACCTGCATTAATGTATAACAAAGGAGAAACCTCAAACTGTCCTATCAAAAACCCTTTATTAACAAATATGAACAAAATTACACACATGAGAGAGAGAGAGAGAGATTAAAAGGAACGAAAATAGAGTCTGACAAGATAAAATCATACAAGGACAAGGAAACCAGATGAACAGAAGAAATGGGCTGCAGTGTGGAGCAAACTGCAGAAAAAAGATTGATCAGGACATTTTAAGACAACCCATATTGTCCTATTAAGGTTTTGAAGAGTTTTAAACAATAGTAATATGCAAAAGCTACGCCAAAACATACCAACTCAAAGTTTAATCTCCATAACAAACTCTGCACCCACAAAAATTTTCATTCCAAAACTCATATTATCAAAATTGTTGCATTAACATTGTATAAAAATTCAATCAAATTTTCAGAAATTCATTGCTTATGAAAATGCAAGTGCGTAGCATAGCATGGTACCCAAACAAAGATACTGTGAGGAAAGTACCTGAGGTTGCATTCATGGAGAGAGTTCTGACTGCATGGGGTTGCTGAAATTGGCGCGATAACCCATTGCTCAAGGACCGAAGAGCAATTCGAACAGTTCTCATTTCTGATAAAACTCAAAACACTACAAACCAAAAATAATAATAATACTAAGTAATAAATTAATAGAAAATGATAGTAATAATGCTGAGTGATAAATTATCCCAATTTCTCACTAGATGGAAGTAAGGATGCACAAGATTGGATCAGTTCTAAACCTAAAAATTGCAATTACAGAAAAAATCCAATGAGATTACAGATAAAATACCACGTTTCAATGAAGGAAACAGTAACCTCCAAATCATAACTCATTGACTCTCATTTCGTGGTATTCTAAGCTTCAAGGTTTAAATGACTAAGCATAAAGCAACGTTCTAAACCGTTAGGTTTCCATGTTAAGATGAAACAAAAATCAGACCCTTTTTACATTCTATGGGATTCTGTCAGTTTCTGTGAGTATAAGCATGACGAACAGAGAAATAAATTTAACTAACTAAATGCATCAAATTAGTCTGTGGTGTTCAATCACAAATTAATTT
This sequence comes from Rhamnella rubrinervis, assembly GCA_007844105.2. Classification (NCBI taxonomy): domain Eukaryota; kingdom Viridiplantae; phylum Streptophyta; class Magnoliopsida; order Rosales; family Rhamnaceae; genus Rhamnella; species Rhamnella rubrinervis. The sequence goes on from CM017578.2 coordinate 9,506,696, forward strand.
AATAAATTTTTGAAAAAACTAAAGGGTGAAGCTTGCTGAGTTGCTTTGCCTACCTGTGATGCCGTATTGCCGGCCGGCACCTCGTGTTTGACAACGGAGTACAGTGACGGATATGGAGGCCACGGCAGGTTACGAAGCGAGGGTATGAAAGAGGGACGCAAAATGCAAGAATTTCGATTTATGGATTTGGGCTGTAATTATTTTGGGCCGGGTTTTTAAACAGGTTGTAATTTGGGTTAAGTCAGTGGAAGAAGCCCAATTTGGTGCTAGAGCCCACAAGCTCAGACCCATTATTACCTAATTAGCAAAGTAGGAAAAAAATGACTATTAGAAGAGAGGAAGAAAAAAACACATTATCATAACAAAACAAAAAATGTCACAAACTACTTTATTGATAAAGAAAATATACATGTATATATATATTCTTGAATTGACATTTGTGATGACAATCTACCCTTTACCAAAATGGTGCATAAAAAAAAGAAGACCCAATAAATGATAATTTGCAAAGACATTTGGGACAAACAACATTTTACCAAAATCTGAAAGAAAACACACACACCCATTAGAGATGGTAGGAAAGGAATATAATTGATTTAGGCAAAAGGGGATGGAAATGGTGGTGCTGAGTAGTTTTCAGCCACATAGTGAGTGGAAGGTTGAATATGTTCATCAAGAATCTTACAAAATATTTGGAAACCCATCACCATCATTTTTAATCACACACACTCTCTCTCTCCCCCCTCTGCAAATACCAAATAGGTGTTGGTATTGGTCCCCCTCCCTCACAACACCATTTTTATTTTTATTTTTATTTTTTTAAAAAAAGAAATTTGCTATTATTTCTATCAAAACTTTTTACCACCGTTCAAGTCTTTTTTTTTTCTTTGCACATAGAGTGAGAGAATGGTGTCACATCGTGATCAATAGCCCTATCGTATAGTCAGATTTCAAATCCCTTTATGGCATGAACAAGAACCATTTGCCTTTTGCCTTTAATGGTTACTGAATTATTCACACCCTTCGTTTTGTTTTTGAAGCCCTATCCCATTTTTCCTCACATTGACACAAAAACAAACACACCCACTCAAACACTATTTTTGCTCTATTATGGTTCACACTTGAAGATGGTCACTAGCTTGTGTTTGGTCGAGGAACACCCCCCCCTCCCCACTTAAGCTTTCATACGTTGATTTTGGTCCAAACCGGACATTTGTAATTAAAAGAGGAAGATATCAAATTTAGAGAAGAAAATGCTTCTACAAGCAATCTCTAAATGAAAATCATAGCTGTGGGTTTGTGGTAACTTGGTAATTAACAAGAGCTTTGGGCATATTAAGAATTAATTGACTTAAAATTACCCTTTTAGCTGTTACCTTTTTTTTTTTTTTTAACCAATCTTTTTTTATAAAAGGATAGAATTCTCATATGTGAAAATTAAAGATGCCAATAAAGATATATATATAAAAAAAAAAGAACAAAATCATAATTAATCATATACGAGCCTATTGCAGGTGGCTTTAAGTGTTCGTTACAATTTAAAAACAGAAACAGAATGGGAAATTTGATTCCACATGGCAAAAGCCTAGTGGGTTGCAGTCTTCTTTTCTCCTATTAATTTTTTAACCTCAAACACCCATCATGATTCTTGTGGTTGATAATTTGAGCCCATCTGCTCTGACTTCCTGTACTATATATATATATATATATATATAATGTTTTTTTAAAAAAATAAAAAGTCAACATCATCGCTTTACCACAACCCCATCAAATTTAATGACTTGTTTGCTAAGAAAACTTTTTAAGTCAAATGAGTCATCTGCAAGATATTTTGGAAGTGCTTTTATTACCCAACCCAAATTCTAAAAATTGATATAACCCAACTTGTCCAAAGTACATTATTCTTCCTCTCACTCCAACTCCCAATAGCATTTTCTATTTGGCATAGCATCATTCATAGACCCAATAAAAATTATAAAAAAAAAAAAAAAATTGGCAAAAACATTGCCTAAATGACTTGGTTGTCTGGTCTGGGCTGAAAAGAGAACCGCATGCAAAAGCCAAGCATATTCCTATTCAAGCAAAAGGTCACTTTTTGAAGAAAGTGAGATTCATGACCTATTTAAATCTGGATCATACCTTTTAACGTAAACTGTGCAATTTTATTGTTCATTTTGTTTGATATAAACAGATGGACCCCTCCATTTTATACCGCATTGCCAAATAAACTGTGAAATTGCTCCATTTGAATTCCTCCCTTGGACACTCCTCTATTATTATCACCACCAAACGCTCGCTCATGAACTCCAACATCAACACGCGCGCATGCTTTTCTTAAACCCTTTTTAGTATCAATGCAATGCAACGCAATGGTGGAATGAAAATCACCATGTGATAGGATTGGAGGAGGAGCTTCTGATGAGTAACACCTGGCAGAATATGTGATTGAGTTTATTTTATGCAAGTTGGTTCAAAAAACTCCAAAATAAGCTGTCACAAGCAAAGAGCTTTTTGTGGGGGTATTAGGTACAGGGTTTGTGAGATAGATAGGATAGGAAAACAAAGGTGATAGCCCCCATAGCCCCCCCTTTGGATCCATTGCCATCAACTACAACATTATAGAAGAGAGAGAATAAAGGAATAGACTGATGAGATTAATGCTTCACACAATAACAAATAATAATAATAAGCTTTGCAGCCCATGTTTTGTTTCTTGGGTAAGCACATGTGCTGAAATTAACTGAAATTTATCTGTGTTATATATGTATACTTTTTTCTTTTTTTTCTATACCTGTCTAAACCAATGGGCGTCTAAGATTTTGCCTCAATAATGACGACTCCTCCTGTCCAATTTCTAAGTTGAAAATAACCATATATATATATATATATATATATATATATATATATATATATATATATATGAATAATACACCTCCTCCTTCAAATTAGCTTCAAGCTTTGAGCCAAAGACAAGTCAATCACAAATCACAACTCTTGGAGCACAACCACCAAACCAATACTAATGATTCACTGTTTATAATAATGACCTCTTAATTAGTGAGCTCAATTTACTTGGATTGCACAGTGAGATGAATAATTACCTTGTAAATTAGAAGAGGATTAGCACCATAACCAACACTTACGTCTTTTTTTATGATGTGACATGTTCATCCACTGTAAAAATATACATGTATGCCTTAGGCACGTGATATTTTGACAATAATTTTTGCATATATATAGTAATAATGTTAGGTTAATTATATTCCACTTAATAAAAAAAACTTCTTCTTCTTCTTTTCTCTAATCTAAAACAACCTTTTGCTAATTAAAGTTGGACTTTCTAATCAGAACAGGTTGAAAGAAAGAAAGAAAGTGGGTCCTTTGCCTCTTAGATAACTACTTAGCACTATGAAAAGAACATGGCATGGACCACTTTGTTAATATATATATATAGGAGAATTTTGGTACATGGACATAGTTATGGTGAAACCATCAGATGTTAAATCAAGAGTGATCCTTTTTTGGTAATAAATCAAGAGTGCTCCTTGGATTAATGCATTTGGGTGGAGTTTTAACTATTTATCTGGTCCAATAATATAAATTAAGGGTCTTAATTTTAAGAATTGGCCATAAAACTATCATGTTAACCTGATAGAAGCCTTCCTCATATGTGTGTCTATATATATATATATATATATATATATATGTATAATTTTCTCTTCATGCATCATACATATATAGTTCGTTCATGCACAGCTGCATAGATTTATGTATTTTTAAACCATTTAATATGTACTTGGCATTATTAGAAAATTGAAAACATATATGGCTAACAAATAGTTTGTGTATAATTCTATATTGCATGATGGATGGACGGAAGGTGTTTGACAAAATGACTTGAAAGAAATGATATAATATACACACACACAATAAAATACAAAGAATATCATGTAGAGCATCTAAAGATTTGGAAATCTAAAGATCGAGTCCTTTTGCACAAATACTGACTGATATACACAACAACATGGTATGATTTATACTTTTGAAAAAAGTGAAAACGAGTGTGGATTGAATAGACAAAAAAAAAAAAAAAACAAAAATGTCAAATCAAATACTTTTTTTTACTACTTTCTATAAATCTCTTCCCCTCTTTGAGAAGGGAAGGGACGGAAGCTTATGAGCCAAGGTGGTGGAGAAGTGGAGGGCGAGAGCTCTGAAGTCGACCCCTCAAAATGCCATTTGGTTGCATCTGCTTCCAAATATTCTTGGAGTTATCTGTTCGTTATCATTTTCATGCCAAATTATTTGCTGCACCAAACTCTTATCAGTATCCCTATGCTTCTCTTCACCACCAAGTTCGGTATATACGTAATAGTAGTATAAGGAAAATTAATATAAATGTTCATGTTAATAATTAAAATTTCAAAACTATTCGCTATATTTTATTTTTAAAAAAATAATTTTTAATAAATTTTTACATTTTAAATTGAGAATTTATAAAATAATAAAGAGGACTAACAATTCTTTATTTATTATTATATAGGTCTTAAATTATATGTATTTTATAATCTGTAAAATGGTATATCTGATCTATAATTTTGTAGAGATATTAAAAATAAATTTAAATTCCTACAAAATGATAAGTCCCGTATATTATATTAATGATTCAAATTTACATTATAAACTCTATAAAATTCAGATATATAAAAAGACCGATCAAATTTATTATTTTATATGTATATATATATATATAATAAGAATAAAATAGATAGTTTAAATATATTTAATGAAGATTAAAAAATATATCCAAAAAATAAATATTTTTACCATTTAATTAAATACACGTGAATATTTTTGTTAATTTTCCATATTTGTACATGTACTAAAATGGTTGAGAACAAAAAAAAAGTAAGACAATTTAGGCGCAAAAGAAATAATAATAATTGTTCTTCTAAACCCGTGATATGAGGCCTTTGGTCTCAATAACAAAAGGGTCCCAAATGGGTCTGTGTCAGTGTGTCAAGTGGGGGATTCTCATTTCTGTGAGAATGACACTTCTCAAACTTGTTACATATAACCCTCCATGGATGATTATCAACTTCTATTTAATAATTTCATCCTGTGTTGCCTTTTGTCCTCTTTCTCTCTAAAACTGATTTTAAGTGTGAGAATTAAGTTTATCCATCTTATCTCATTTGATGCATTTAGATATTCGTCTAACTGATTATATTTATTTGTAAAAAGAATTTATAATTAAAGTTCTATATAAACCCTATTAATATTTTAAATATATTAAATCTTATTTGATATATCAAAGCAGCTGCTAGGAAAATAAATTTATTATTTTTAAATTGTTATAGAATTAAAAAGTTGTACAGCAAGCAATAAGATTCTATTCTTAATAAGTTTATAAATTGATGAGAGATATTATTTTTTATTCATAAAAAAGAAAAAGAAAAAAATCTTATTTGGAAGATAAGTGATGAGTTTTTTTTTTTTCTAAAATCACCTGAAAATGGAATTGCCAAATCAACATTGTATTCCCTAAAACCCGTAAAAAAAAGAAAAAATCTGTAAATTTGGTCAAAATTTTATTCTCTAATCCCCCAAGTTTTCAACATCAAACTTATTACATTAAACACGCCATGTTGAATTGGGGGAGAAAACAGTGTTGGGTCTACCTGCTACCCTCCAAACCTCAACATCAAAGCATTTTTGGGCACTGTTGGTCAAGACTTTGACAGGAGGGAGTAAAACGTACATTTTCCTTCGTTGGACGAGCTTGTGTATTAATGGTGCAACTGCATAAATGCCCAATTAGCAAAAATTTTTGTTCGGACCTTAAATAATTGAACACACAGAACCACAAATCATAATTTTTTGCCTAGTTTAAAGCTTCTTTTTTGGTTTTTTTGTCCCACACATGAGTAGTTTTGAAATGAATTAATATCTTTTTGTGACCATCAATTTTCTACTTTAATTATATGATTCCAACCACAGGATATATTTTTGAAATACTTAATAAACCCAATTATTCTTTATTTTTTTAATATATAAAAAAGTAGCTGACTCAGTGGCATAGAATGTTTTTATTATTGACATGAAGATGGATTCAAAATGACATTTTTATTTATTTTTTGGTCATAAGTAGAAAACCAATGCATGTGTGGTGGTGGAGGTGGGAAAGAAGGCACAAGGGGTATATAACAAACTTTAAATGGGTCCTCCAAGTAATTATCAAAATCACGTACTTGTATTAAACAAACCAATTTGATGTATTTTTCTGTCACTTTCACAAGAAAAGCGGAGAGAAAACCAAATGAAATAAAAAACCAAAAAATTATTAAGTGAGAAAATACGCGGCTGTTGGCCAATTTGGTTTTGTGAGTGGACATGGCAGCTCTCTTGTCTTATAAAAGAACAGAGAAGACTATATTAATTTTTTTTTTTAATATATATAAAGAAAAAAAGAAGGTAAAATCCCCATAGAAGTAGGGAGGGAGATCTTTCTTTGCGGAAGAAGAGAATCTATGCTCACCATGTGTTTGTTCCGTGGCCAAAGACACGGTCCCGCAGACCCACACAGACGCATACAACAACAATCACTGAAACAGCAACAGCACTCCACTCTCATCAGCAGCAGCAGCAGCAACACCAACAACCTCTCTCTTTTTTAACACACCAACACATACACGCTCTCTCGTCTCTCATCATCATCCTCTATTTGTCGTCTTGGCCTACTTACTTACTTCACCCCAAGTCTTCAATGAATTATTTATTCAAAAGTTTATGAAGTAAACCCCTCCTTCGCTTTCTTTCTTTTTTTTTTTTTATATTTCCTGCTAAAAGCTTCAACACCCAGGTGACTTATACATATATTATAAGTCTTTATATATATATATATATATATATATATATTATATCTATATCTATATATAAGGGTATATATGCTCGCCGGCGATGCCGACGCCGGTAAGCGCAGCGAGGCAATGCTTGACGGAGGAAGCGGCGCGTGCACTCGACGACGCGGTGGCCGTCGCTCGCCGGCGTGGCCACGCTCAGACTACCTCCCTTCACGCCGTCTCAGCCTTACTGACCTTGCCGTCCTCTGCTCTGCGCGATGCATGCGGCCGCGCACGCAGCAGCGCGTACTCCCCACGCCTGCAGTTTCGGGCGCTGGAGCTCTCCGTCGGAGTGTCCCTCGACCGCTTGCCGTCGTCGAAGAATCTAGAGGAGCCGCCGGTTTCGAACTCTCTCATGGCCGCCATCAAACGGTCTCAGGCAAACCAGAGGAGGCACCCGGAGAGCTTCCACTTGCACCAGATTCACAACCAGCAGCAAACGGCGTCGCTTCTCAAGGTCGAGCTCAAGCACTTCATCTTGTCCATCCTCGATGATCCGATTGTGAGCCGAGTTCTAGGCGAAGCCGGGTTTCGGAGCTGCGATATCAAGCTCGCGATTGTGCACCCTCCGGTGACGCAAGCCTCTCGGTTCTCTCGGACCCGGTGTCCGCCCATTTTCCTATGCAATCTTACGGATTCGGACCCGGGTCATCGAAGTTTCAACTTTCCTTTCTCCGGGTACGAAGATGGGGACGAGAATTGTAGAAGAATTGGGGAAGTTTTGGTTAGAAAGAGCGGGAAAAGTCCATTGTTAATCGGTGTGTGCGCGACTGAAGCTCTTCGGGGCTTCATTGAGGGTGTTCAGAGAGGTAAAGCGAGTCTCTTGCCAGCTGAGCTAACTGGGTTGACTGTAATCTGTATCGACAACGATATTTCTGAGTTTGTTGTTGAAGGCGGGACAAAGGAGAAGATGGATTCGAAGTTTAATGAGGTGGGTCGTATGGCTGAGCAGTGCTCGGGACCTGGTATTGCGTTGAGCTTTGGAGAGCTGAGGACCTTGGTTAGTGACGGTGTTTCTGGGGATCGTATGAGCTTTGTGGTTTCGCAATTGAAGTCTTTGCTGGAGCTTCACAGTGGGAAATTGTGGTTGATTGGTGCAGCAGGAACATATGAAACTTATTTCAAGTTCTTGGCTCGTTTTCCAACTATAGAGAAGGATTGGAATCTGCATCTTCTTCCCATTACTTCTTCTAAAGCATCCATTGAAGGACTCTACTCCAAGTCCAGGTGGGGGTCTTTACCTTTTAGTACCTGTACCAAGTTCTCTTATATCTTGTTTTAAAGCTTGAAGTATTTCAAGAAGTTTAACCATTCAAAATTTAATGGGGCTTGTGCAGTGAAACGAAATGAATGGTGATTCATTTTTTAAATATGCATAATTGCTGAGTAAGGGAGAGACTGAAAATATTATTTAAGTAATTTGCGAATAAACACATCAGTTGGAAATTGATTATAAAGACATTTGTTGCTTAGTTGCATGATTATCATTGATTTTAGGATATACAACTTGCAGTTTAGTTTTTCCACGTTGTGTCATCTAGCAGTATTTGGCACTGTCCTAGAAACCTCTCATGCTATCGTTTCTGTATATATGCATAGAGAAAGTAATTATGATAGTTTGCTACTTCCTTCTTGCTTATTCCATTTCTTTTTGCAATTGTTTTTATTAATATTATTAGCTACAATTGTCAGGCTTAGCTAAAATTTTCTAGGCTGGGTTAGTGTTTTCATTCTCCAAATAAGTTCTTTCTACTTCTATGTCTTCTACTCCAAGTTTTGCAAAATTGCACCTGTTGGAATTCTCCTAGGTCTAGCACCACAATTCTACTACAGTTATTGTTGTTTTTTCTTTAGAAAGATAAATATGCAAGTTCAGAGCTTGAGATGGACCAATATGCAATGATATCTCTCACAGTGATGCATAATTTGCTTGTTAGGACTTGAAACTAAATTTCTAATACATGAGTAAAAATTTCCTTATGAGATTGTGTCGCAGAGCTTTTGTTGATTATGTGTACATGCATTATATATGTGCATGTATGTCACAAGGCATACACTTTAACTCTGACTATTTTGTGCCCATTGGATCTCACAGTTCCATGCTCATGCTATACTTACAGTTTGTTGGGGTCCTTTGTTCCATTTGGTGGGTTCTTTCCTGCATCGTCCAACTTCAAAAATCCATTAAGCGGCATAAATCAATTTTTTTCACGTTGCCATTCATGCAATGAAAAGTGTGAGCTGGAAGTTGCTTCCATACTGAAGGCAGGATCTACTATTTCAGTTGCTGATCAGCACTCAGGGCACTTGCCTTCTTGGTTGCAAACAGCAGAAGTTGACACAGGAAAGGGAGTGAATTCACCAAAGGTGAGTAACCCCTTTCAAGTTTGATATCTTGCTCAACTTTGATTGTGACATATGCAAGCACACATACACAAAGTTCAACTGTCTTATACTATTCATCCAGTTGCCTTTGTTTTTTCTGCCATGTTTAGTCAATTAAATTGTGAGAATATTTATGTTAGAATGCAATTCTTAATTCAGTGCAGACTATAGATGATGAAACAAGGAATGTTAAAATTTTGGGGTTACAGAAGAAGTGGAATGAAATTTGTCAGCGCCTTCAGCACTCTCAACCAAACCATAAAGTAAATATTCCCCAAGCAGCATCACAAGTTGCATCTGTTGAGGGATTTCGACCTTCTGCAGATAGGAAGGAAAGCAGTGGTGAAGATTCATCTCTAATTGAAACCCGATCCGAATTTCCATCGCCCCACATTCCAACAAACTCACAAACGAACGTTCCATCAAAACAGAACAAGTTTGTAGAAATCTCTTCTGATGCCGAAAAAGTTAATTGCCAATCTGGGCTATCAGTTAAAGTTTCAAAGAGCTGGCAAACTGAGATAGGGAGTCCCTGCTTTCCCCCTTACGCCAATGTAAATCTACCATCTGATCGTGCATCATCTTCATCAGTCACTTCTGTGACCACAGATTTGGGGTTGGGAACAATATATGCATCCACTTGTAAGGCACCAAAATCTCCAAACTTACAATATCATAAAGAGCAGTCGCAATACTTTTCTGGCTCTTTTTCTGCTGAATTTGATACAGTAAGTAAGAGTTCTTCACAGAAACTTGTCCAGTCTTCTCTCTGCTCCGCTTCTAGTTTTAGAGGGCAGCATGATCCTGGAGATCTCAAATCACTTAGAAGCGTTCTCAGAGAAAAGGTTGGATGGCAAGATGAAGCCATATGTACTATTAGTCAAGCTGTATGTCGTAGTAAATCTGGTGGTGGAAGACTTCGTGGTTCGAATCTCAGAGGAGATATTTGGCTTACTTTCCTTGGCCCTGACAGAATAGGAAAGAAGAGAATTGCTTTAGCACTTGCTGAGATATTATATGGCTCCAAGGAAAGCTTCATCTCTATTAATTTAGGTTCCCAAGAGACGGGCTGCCAAACAAACTCAATCTTTGAACATGATGAATTAGATGGTTATGATGTGAAGTTTAGAGGGAAGACCGTTACTGATTATCTTGCAGGTGAGTTGAGCAGGAAACCTCGATCAGTAGTCTTTCTGGAAAATGTAGATAGGGCTGATTTTCCGGCCCAGAAGAGCTTGTTGCAGGCTATTCATACAGGCAAGTTTCCAGACTCACGTGGGAGAGAAATTAGCATTAACAATATCATTTTCGTGACAACCTCCACTGTGGGGAAGGGTGACAAATTGCGCCAGCCAGAGAAGGATCGTTTAAAATTTTCCGAGGAGACAGTACTTGCAGCAAAGAGATGTCAACTGCAAATGTCAATTGGATGTGTTGATACAGATGTCAACCACAACCGGGGAATGAATGTGAGAATTGCAGCGAGAGGACCCTCAAATCCGTCATCTGTAAAAAGGAGGAAGCTGCTCGAAACCTTGGACTCCACCAATCAAACGTTTGAGATGGCAAAACCGGCTCAAAAGCCATCAAGATCTTTTCTGGACCTGAATCTTCCTGTAGAGGAGATAGAAGAAAACATCGATTGTGGGGACTGCGACAGTGACTCCTCCTCTGATAGTTCAGAAACTTTATTGGAGGATTTTCTTGTTGAAGTGGATGAAAAAGTGGTTTTGAAGCCATTCAACTTTGATGCACTTGCTGAAAAACTAGTAGAGGAAATCAATTTACGTTTTAAGAGAACATTTGGATCCGAGGTTGTGTTGGAGATTGAATACAAAGTCATGGTGCAGATTCTAGCGGCTGCTTGGTTGTCAGACTGGAAGAGAGTAGTGGAAGATTGGGTTGAACAAGTTCTGTGCAAAGTTTTTGCTGAAGCCAAGCAAAAGTACCATCTTACTTCTCCTTGTGTTATGAGGCTGGATGCTTTTGGAGACCTTGCTGCCGAAGAGCAAACTGTGGGTGTTTGCCTTCCTGCTAGAATTATTTTGAACTAATATTTTTTTGGCTCACAATGCTTTTTGTAATTACATGTAAAATGTAGTTTTTAGCATATAATTATATAGCATTTGGCTTTTGAAAATCTTAGGTTTTGGCCCATCATTTTTACATAATAGTGTTTTTCGATAATTATTTCGTGTTGTATTTAATGTGTTAAAAGGATGTATATTTTTGTCTTTATATACAACGGCTTTGCTGCTTTCTCTTATGTTCCTTTTCTTTTTTGTTTAGATTGTTTATTTTTAATGGAGAAGCATGTCATTGTAGAATTTCGATCCTCTCCTAACTTTGTCATTACCTAGACTTTTAATAATCCTTCAACACGTATCAAACTAAATGTCAGAAATTTAGATTATTACATTATGGAGATTGAAAGAGATTATAATACTAAAATTTATGTATGAAGAGTAAAGCCTGAGAGGTCAATACAATAAATTTCTTACATTTTTTGAGTATCAGCGATGAACTCACCATCTGAAGTATCATGATATTTAATTTGTCACGTGTTTGTATCATTATAGAAAGGTTAGATAAGGACGAGATTGGGAGATGATCCTAATTGGCAATGTTGTAACTGAGAAACATAAAAGTTTCTCAAAATGGCAGAATAGTCTGACTGCATAACTTTCTGTGACAAAAGTAGTGGAATCCAAATGGTTGTGGAAATTAACAAAAAAAAATGGTTTTTGTCGGAAGAGACAAGAAGATATCAAGATTGTGAAATTATTTTCTGCAAAACGGATCACCAAGTCAAAAGAAGAATGAGGAGTAAGATTACAAGGGGATGATAGGAAATCTAATACACTATCACTCAAATTTGTGTAAAGTTACAGTAGTTGTCAACTCTAATAATAGTCCTTTTTCTTGTACAATTGCTGCTATTTTCTCTAAGATTTCAACAATGAAATTATGAAGATTTTGTACAAGCCTAAGGTTGGAGATATTCTATGGCTGGCAGTGGCAGCTTTTGGAGATTGGAGGCAATAGCCACTAGAGTGCTTAGGGAAGTGGAGTTGGTGAAATAAGAGATTCCAAAGGAGGATTTTTTTTATTTTTTATTTTTTATTTTTTGGTGAATTGGGCTGTGCACAATTCAATGTGAAAGAAAGAAATTTCATAGGTCATTTAGGAGGAGGCCATATAAGCTTTAAATCCTCAAGTGAAGCCCACATGTACTACGCAGATGATGATAAATGCCTTGCCATTTTGCTTACCCAAATGCCTTCCCCTTCCAAATATAGTGCATATTTTGGCTCTCCTTTTAATCTTACATTATCTTATGATATACGCCACGTTTAATGTGTACGACTAGATTATTATTAATACTTGAGCTGAATTGATCTGGTCGTATTGGATAAATCTTAATACTGTTCTATATTTGATGCAGCTATGGACTAAATAGTTGAATAGTTATAATATATATTATATATATTGAGACCATGAGCTTAAATGGGTTTAAATTAATCTAATACTAAATTGGTATGCAAGCAATTTTAATTCAGTCCTATGTACTAGACTAAATGCCGAATTGTGATTAAATATAATATAGTACTGTCTAATTTGACTTATCAAAAATGGTAAAGAACTCCATTGAATACTTGTATTTGATAAATGACATTCAATCTTTTTTTCTTCTTTTTTTGATAAAGTGTTTTCGCTGTTGTCCAAGAAAAAAAAAATCATATTCTTATGCCAACTTTGTATAATTAAACCATTCAATGCTTGTACTATTTCATCCCTTAAGGCAAAAATATTTAAAACCCATTCAAATTGGTCAAAATCATATTGAACTTTCCAACTTTGATTAGGTATCAGTAAGGCTTCATCAAAAAAAAAAAAAAAAAGGTATCAGTAAGGCGGTCACCTAGCTATCATTGTTTGTAGCATGTCTATTTAAATGTTTAGTTTTTATAAACATTTATTTTTCTTATAACAAATAAATCCACAGATTTGGTGATCAAACTCAATTTCTGTCTTTCCATCTGTGGTTAGACAAACTATAAACAAATAAATTTTACTTTAATCAAACTGTATATTATATTATTTACTCATTTTACCTTACATAATAAATGATTTTATTATTATTATTATTATTATTATTATTATTATATTCCATTCCTTTGTTTTTGAAAAGTCCTTTTTTCAGAAAGGAGGATTGACTAATGACCAAAGCCTTTCATTCATAAAAAAAAAGCCTTCCATTATTCAAATTTGCTGAATTAAGCAATGATGTCACCTCTTTTTGACATATTGTTTACAGCATGAATGTCAAAAAATAAAAAATTTAAACTCTTATATTATGTTAAATTAACTTCCTTGGAAGTTATTCCAATTGGAATTTATCCCAATAAAATTAAATTCATTATCCCATTGTGAGTGAGGGATATATTATTTGAATTATTTATTTCCTACAGTCGTCTAAATTTGAGTTATGAGTGACTTTAATAAAAAGAAGTAAGTTTAAAACATTTAGCCTATGTCTATATTAGGCAAGTCTCTTACTAGGATTTAATATCATTTCTTACTATATTTAATTCGCTTAGTGTTTATAGTAACGAATTTTTGGAATTTTCCAACAAAAATAATAGTAGAAGAAAACTACATATATAAACTTCGAGACCAAAAAAATAAATAAAAAATTATAGTGCAGCATTTTGTTCTTTTGTTTTTATAAAGTAGTGCAACTTTAAAATATTTGCTTTTGACATAACATACCATGTTCACACACATAAACTTCGATTTTTTGAAGTTAAAAAAAAAAATCTAATTATCGAATAATAGTTTATTCATCTAATTATTTTATTCTTACTTAGATTGATTAGTTTTTTGATTAGGCAAAAATAAAATATTTATTTTTAATTGGATTGTAAATTTTAGTGTCTTCAATTGAATTTTGTTTTATATGGATTAGTCAATAATTAATTATTTTTTTTTCAAAGATTACATCTATTTTCAAATTAAAGGAGATCTCAAAGGTATTTGTGCATAAGGCATGCCACTTGCTTAAGCTCACTCATTCAGTCAATAAATTGATGATTGTAAATATGATCAAATACTTAAATAAATTGAAAAAACTTTAGCAAACCCACCATTTAATAGTAAGAATAAAGACAAAAGCACAAACACTATAACATATATTTATATATACATAAATATTATTATGAGCAACGTCACTCATAATACCTTACGCGATACGCAAAAAAAAATTCACACCGTGTTAACTTTTTTGATCACCTGGCAAATTTTTTTTGTTTTTAAATATCTTCTCGCTAGTAGCTCTACTACCAGCGAGAAGACATATAATAAATCGATATGCCTTCTCGTTAGTAGTAATAAAATCTAGTTACTATTAGCGAGAAGGCAAGATTGGTTCATTTCATGTCTTCTCGCTAGTAGCAGAGATATTATTATTAGCGAGAAGGAAAATATATTTTATTATATGTCTTCTCACTAATACTAGAGAGAGCTCGCTACTACTAGTGAGAAAGCACATATATTTTTATAAAAACCAATCTTGTATTCTCTCTAGTAGTAGCGAAATCTCACTACTATTAGCGAGAATGCAAGATTGATTCATTATATATTTTCTTGTTAGTAGTAGATCTCTCGCTATTATTGGCGAAAAGGAAAATATGTTTTCATTATATGCTTTCTCGCTAGTAGTAGAGAAATCTTGCTACTACTAGCGAGAAGACAAATATATTTTTATAATAACTAATATTGCATTCTCGCTAATAGTAGTGAGAAGACATGATTGATTTATTACATGCCTTCTCATTAGTAGTAGAGAGATCTCGTTACTATTAGCGATAAGTCATTAAAAAAAAATTATCAGATCATTAAAAAATTAATATGACATGAATTTTTTCCGTGTATCGTGCAGGGTATTATAAGCTATGTCTGTTGCTCATAATAGTATTCCTGTTTATATATATTCATTACACTAACACCTTTTTTTGTTTTAATTATTTTTTGTTAAAAAAAGCTTATTTATTTTGTAAAATTACATTAATATCCTTCTCTTTTTCATTCTTATTGCACTAATTACCCTTAATGCCTAATAATGTTTAAAAAGTTAAATTTTTATACGTTTAAAGACCAATATGCCTTTATTACTAAAAAAGACCAATGTGCCTTTACAAATTAAATTTTAAAACAAAGTTAATAGTCATTATTGTATAAAAATGGTAAAAGAAATGAGATTTAGACTAAGAGAAGAGGTACTAGTGCAATAAAACTGAAATTATAGAGGTGGTTGGCGTTAGTGTAATTATTCAAAATATAAAACCTTTTTTAAAAATATATTAAAATATAAGAAGCGTTGGTGGATTTTTCTTCTTTTTTTTTTTTCCAAAATATTAAATTGAGAATCGGGTACTAGCCAACGACAATGATGTGGACGAAAGTGGTGTAAAAAATGCCTCTTTCCACAAATGAAAACGACATCAAAATGCATTCTAAACTGTTTGGATTGCTTTCAAGGGTCCCACCCCTCCCTCAATGTCCCTATCCAATGGGCGATCTGTTATTGTCGTTTATGCGTTTGGTTGGGTCCCACTTGGAACCACACAGCGTTCTACGACTTTTCTCCACCTAAATCTTAATGCGTTTCACAGTCAGTCAAAATACGGATCCCCTCCATGTCCCACACAATCTGAACCGTCCAAACCGCTTTGATTGTCAATCACGAATAATCGAACAGTGATAGTGAAAGTCAGGTTTGAGGTGAGGACGAGAAGAGTGTGTTAGTGATAAACTTGGAAAATTTTCTCATGAGAATTGGGTCCCTCCACCCTCCCTCGCCATCTTCTTCGTCTTCCGTGTCTATCCATTTTGAAATGAATTGTCTCCTGGCTTTTGTCTTGTAGTTCCAAATTTCTTAATTTTATAATTTTTATGTTTATTGTAAGACTAGGAGGGATGTATGTCTGTTGGAAATCAAATTGAACGGTTTCATATTTTATCAGTCGGAATCAAACCCAATGTGTAAGAAAAATCGAACCCAACCAGTCAATTCTCAATTTGGTTCGGTTGGTTTATCAATTAATTTTTTTTAACTCTTCAAATCCAACCGAATTGATTGAGTTTAATTTGACAGATTTGGTTTAATTTTTTTTTTTTTTTGGGTCTACCTTTACTCTTTTTTGGCCTTTCGTTGTCCTTGTTAGCTTTAAATCTCACCCTTCCATTTAATATTTAATGGATATAAAAAAGTCATATCACTTATCTTTTAATTTAATTAGAGTTTTATTTTGTCACATTGTAGTTTATAAAATGCCACTTCAATCTATCATTTCATTTAATTATTTATTTAATCTAATTAAAATCTTATTTTGCCATATCAAATATATATTTTGATTAACCCAAAATAACTATATATATATATATATAATCAAAGGAAGATGAAATTTTTTTTCTCTATAAAAAATTATTTTTATAGCTTTTATGATAAATAATTTGTAGGAAATCTACCATTAATTTCTAAGTAACTAAAAATATATAAAGAAGATAAATTAATATCACTATGCATTAAGATAAAGAAAATAAATAAATTTACTCGAAGCGTGGGATTTTTTTTTTCTAATCGTACATTTGCAATTTTTGTTGGATGGTGGTGTGTCAAAATAAAAGTTTGATTAGCTTGAGGTGACATGTTTATAAATCATGATGCGGCAAAATAAAACTTTAATTTGATTAAATAATTAATTAATTTAAAATATAAAGTGGAGTGGCTTTTTGATGTTTATTAGATATTAAATATATGGTTAAGATTTAAAGTTAACGAGGGACAAAAAAAGCTGGTAAAAATAAAAAGAGGATTGATCTATTTTATTTATCTCTCATATATATAGTATAAAAAATGTGACCATAACTGAATATTACCTTTAATTATATATTATATTGTATATTTATAATGTGCATGAAGCATAAATAACATTTTCATACGGTGAAATTAGTGATTTTGGTAATTCCAACATGTATACGTGATAAATAAAAGAAATCAAAATTAAGATGGCAAGAGCATTGCTTATTGTTTTTGTAACACTACTGAATTTGTTGATTTTTAGTAATTATCTTTGTAATTTATCAATAAAATTCATTACCAAATGATGTATAGTAACATTTATCATTATTAAAATGGATCTAAAATGACATTTGACATTGTACATACAAAAGTCTCAAATGTTATTTTAGAAAGAAAAAAAATATTAATATCTTCAATGAAAACCCAATTTATTAACTTGTAGTTCTTTCTTCTTCTTCTTCTTCTTTTTTTTTTTTCTTTAAAAAGGTTCAAGCAATTTTATAGTAATAATTTGTACTGAAACATAGTTAGACTTAGACCCCCAAAATCTTCCACAAAAATAGTACTCAAAATCTTAAATTGATTAGAATAGACAAAGGGACAGAAGGAGTTGTTTGAATGGGGCCATCGGTGGAAATTTGAAGCAAATCAACTCAAAGCCTCATTTAATATGTTTTTGGTCAAATTGTGAATGCCCCAAAGTTAGAAATATATATATATATATATATATATATGATGGATTGTTGTCATTGACAAATCAATTTAAGATGTTTCCCTATCTTTGTAACAACTTGTTATTTCATTATCATAATTGTTTTTACTCTTTAAAAATAGACAAGTTACATGGCAAGGATCACTATAAATACTCAAAAACTTATTCATGTCTCAACAATGAAACAAAACCAATTATAATAATAATAATAAAAACCCACCAGCTTGTACATTTTAGACATATGAATATTATTATTTTTGTTCATTATTTTTGCCATAAAAAATTGTGTTCTTCATCATTTTTAAATTGTTATATATTTTGCCACATACGCATAAAATATCTAAAAAGTCAATATAAAAAAGTAGAAACAATAAATTTCAGTGAAAATTTATTAAAAACTTATTTCAGAAGAACTGTTTCAACTATGTTAGACTTTCATCATATTATACATGAAAAAAAAAATTCATTGAATTTCCAAACAAAATCGCATGGTAAATTTTAAGAAAATCATTGACTTCCATTTGTTTTTTTTTTTGTGTTGAAAAAAATAGAAAACAACAATAATAATACTTAACATAAATGTTAAATATGATAGCCAAAAAAATATATATATAAAATAAAATCAACACGATATTGTACGTTTCTCAACTTTGCTTTGAATTGAAAACTGCTTTTATTTAGGTTGATTTTATATGTAGTTTTTTATTTTTTTTTGTCACACGAAATTAGTGAGTTAACTACACATAAATACATTTATTTGATGGTTAATTAAAATACCATTATGATTAATTTTTTCATTTCATATTAACTAATTTCCATCTGACTTGGAATTTTGGTTCCTTTCTCATTTTTTTTTAGAGCTTGGAAACTTGGAATTCAAAATTATTGCAGGCGACAAGAGAAATCTTCTAGAAACCATCGCGCGCTCTCTATCATTCGTCGATGGCTTCAAGAATTCGTGAGTGCTAATCTCACAGCGTTGCTACTTCCTCAATAACAACGGACAAATAGCACTGAGAAAAAGGGTAGAAAAATTGTACCTTTGCGTAGACTCGACAAAGACAGCAACGACAAGTTTCATCAGTCAAATACCGATTTCCTGACGGCCGGTGACGATAGAGAAACCAAGTAAACGAATAAATAGCTTTTTATTATTATTAACTTTTTATAATTTTCGTAACACGCTGACGGTGGTGGTGCGTCCACGTCATCAAAGCCCACGGCCAAATCGAAGGGGTGCGGAAAAAAAAAGCGTAAAGCGTGACGATGGGGAATCCAAAAACACCGTACCACTACGGTGAGGCCGTTTCTACAGGATTGCAAACACGTGGCGTTTCGAGACTCGAGGGCGGTTAGATATTAAATAGATAAGGGACCCACAGAAATTTAAAAAGGATTTGGTTGCATTTGGATTTCATTTAAAGTCAATTTGAATTTGAATTTCATTTCCCGAGCACTAAAAGATGGTAAAAAAAATAAAAATAAAAATAAAAATAAAAATTTTGAGAGAGGACAGAGGAGCCTGAGAGGTAGCTCCATTAGGCTCGTCTTTTTGACCCCCAACAAATACCATAAAGGGAGGGAAGAGAAAAAGTTTTTCTTTAGCTTTGGGTACCTGTAGTTGAAGAGGCTCTGAGTTGGGTTTCGCTTACCAGTTTTGAGTTCAGCTTCTTCTCTCATTTTCTGTGTTGCAAGGTATGCTTCTGTTTGTTAGTTTCGTTTAATCTATTGTTTTGTTTCTTGGGTGTTTAAATTTGAATTGTTATGGTTTTTCTGTGCTTTTTTTCTTCTGTATTGTTTGGTTGGTTGGTGAGAAAATGTAAAAAGATGGGGTTTTGAAGGTCTTTTTGTAGTTTCGTTGCTGTTTATTTTGATGGGGGGTTTTCTTCTTTGTTATTTCGCTGGAGCTTTGAGCCTTGGAAATGAAAATTAAATAGAGCTCAATTTGGTACGACAACAAGTTTTCATGTAAAAGGTGGTTTTTTTGCCCCAGTTTTCTCTGCCACCTAAGAACTGGGTGTGTTTGTTATGTGGTTTGTGTTGGTTGGGATGGCAACAAATTTCTGTTTCATCGACGCTTGAATTTGGGTGCTGTTTGTGTGATTCTATGGCTTTAGGTTGCTACAGATTTGAAATTTATTGCTTGATTGAATGTTTATAATTCATGGACGAGGGTTTTTTTTTCTTGAGCAAAAAAATTTCTTTCTTTTCCTTTTATACCTTTATGTTTCACTTTGAACGCCTTTTTATGATTTTTATTTGAAAGCCTTTCTTTATGATTTTTCTTTTTCGTTCCTTTACGTAATTGAATCTTCTTCTTCCTCTGTTCATGATTTGTATTTTTCCTCCATAAAAAGTTGTGATTTCTGGGAGAGGATTTTCAATTAATACGTTGTTATAATATCTTTTTAGAAATTGACTTCTTTGGACTCCTTACAGAGGGAGCTTTCCATGTGCAGTGGTTCGAAGAGGAAACCTACTACCACTGGGTTGATTATGGAGGGTGAATTAGAGAAACAAGAAGGGTTGCGTTATAACTTTTCGGTTTTGCTTGAATTATCTGCCTCAGATGACCTTAGCGGCTTCAAGAGTGCTGTTGAAGAAGAGGGCCTTGATGTTGATGAGGCAAGTTTTTGGTATGGGAGGAGGATGGGCTCGAAGAAGATGGGGTTTGAAGAGAGGACACCCCTTATGATTGCTGCTATGTTTGGAAGCAAGTATGTGTTGAACTATATACTTGAAAGGGATGGTGTTGATGTTAACAGGGTTTGTGGTTCAGATAGGGTGACCGCTCTCCACTGTGCTGCTGCTGGTGGCTCTGCTGCTTCCATTGAGGTTGTCAAGCTCTTGCTTGCCGCTTCTGCTGATTTAAATTCTCTTGATGCTAATGGAAATCGACCAGCTGACTTGATCGCCCCCTCTTGTAAGTCAGCCTTGAATTCTAGGAAGAAAGCCTTGCAGGTAATGCTGAAGGGCATCTGTGGTATTGAAGAATCTCTTTGCTTGCCTGAGCAGATGGTTCATGAGTCAGAAGGACAAGAACAGCAAGAGATCTTGACCCCCCGGTTTTCTAAGGATGGGATGGAGAAGAAAGAGTATCCTATTGATCTCTCTCTTCCAGACATCAAGAATGGGATTTACAGCACAGATGAATTTAGAATGTATACTTTCAAGGTCAAACCTTGCTCGAGGGCTTATTCACATGACTGGACTGAGTGCCCATTTGTTCACCCTGGGGAAAATGCAAGGCGGCGTGATCCAAGGAAATATAATTATAGCTGTGTCCCTTGCCCGGAGTTCAGAAAGGGATCCACCTGCAGCAAGGGAGATGATTGTGAGTATGCACATGGTATTTTTGAGTGTTGGCTTCACCCTGCACAGTATCGTACTCGTCTCTGCAAGGATGAGACTGGATGCACCAGAAGGGTGTGTTTCTTCGCTCACAAGTCGGAAGAGCTTCGTCCCTTGTATCCCTCAACGGGGTCTGCAGTGCCATCTCCCAGATCGTATTCTACCTGTGCTTCTTCTCTAGACATGAGTTCAATGAGCCCACTTGCTCTTGGTTCACCATCCGTCTTGATACCTAATACTTCAACCCCACCAATGACACCCACAGGAGTCTCTTCACCTATGGGTGGAAACATGTGGCAAAACCAATCTAACATTGCACCCCCAACCTTGCAGCTTCCTGGTAGCAGGTTGAAATCAACCTTAAGCGCTAGAGATATGGACTTAGACATGGAGTTGCTTGGCCTGGAAAACCATCGGCGCAGGCAGCAGCAATTGATGGATGAGATATCCGGTCTCTCATCTCCATCTAGCTGGAACAATGGCTTGTCTACTGCATCAGCTTTTGCTGCATCTGCGGATAGAACAGGGGAGTTCAACAGGATTGGAATGAAGCCTACTAACCTTGATGATATTTTTGGATCTCTTGACTCTCCAATTTTGCCTCAATTACAGGGACTCTCACTGGATACCTCTGCATCCCAGCTGCAGTCTCCAACTGGTGCCCATATGCGCCAAAACGTGAACCCGCTCCGCTCAAGCTACCCGGCCAGTCTCTCATCCTCTCCTGCAAGAGGTCCTTCATATGGGGTTGATACATCTGGTGCAGCAGCAGCAGCAGTTCTGAGTTCTCGTTCAGCTGCGTTTGCAAAGCGGAGCCAGAGCTTCATCGAGCGTACTGCTGTTAACCGCCATACTGGGTTTTCCTCACCTGCTGGTTCGGCTGGCATTATGACTTCTAACCTGTCAGACTGGGGCTCCCCTGATGGCAAACTGGACTGGGGAATACAGGGTGAAGAGCTGAGCAAGCTAAGAAAAACTGCTTCTTTTGGTTTACGTAGCAGTGGAAGCAGCTATGCTGCAGCTGCATCATCCACAATGCCAATAACAGTGGATGAACCAGATGTTTCTTGGGTTCAATCCCTGGTGAAAGACGCTCCGCCTGTGAAACCAGGGCAATTTGGTTTTGAGGAGCAGCAGCAGCAGTGTCATCTCGACACTGGAGGTTCTGAGATGCTACCGGCTTGGGTGGAGCAGCTGTACATGGAACAGGAGCAGATGGTGGCATAATCAAATACAACCATTTGTTGCTTCCATTTAACCTTTTAATTAATTTATTTTTTCTATTTATTACTGTTGCCATTTTTTTAATTTTTATTGATATTCATCATATTTAGGTTGAAGAAATGGGGGAGAGGAAAAAAAAATCCCAATGTGGGAAACAAAATAGACTGAGTTTGGGCAGGATAAAAGGTTTCTGCTCATATATTTATTTAGGATCGTAAGAATAATAGGGGTTGTAGTTTGTTGTTATTGTTATTTTTCTCTTTTAATTGGTCTTCTTCTTGCATTGGGAATTCTTGTTTGCATTAGTATAAAGCAAACGAGACCTGTGGCAATTTATTCCGGCGTTTGCCAAGAAGTATTCATTTTAAACATGTAACACTTTCCATACTTTAATAAAAGTTATTTTATATTTATTAGTATAATAAGTAAATTTGTTGTTGATTGTTTTTCCTTGTTTAGAAATTTAAATTAAATATCTTAATCATTTTTAGTTTAAATTATAATTAATCTTTTTTTTATTAGGATAATTTCTAACCACAGCTCATTTCTTCATCTTATTGGGTTTGTATTTCCAAGCTTTTAGAAAGTTCCCATCTGCATCTTGGTTCTGGTTGAATAATCCAAGGTGGTTGGTGAATTTTAGACGCTCGGTTTTTTTTTATTTTGTTTTTTTGGACTTTTTCAATTTTTATATTTACTTTTTCCGAATTTGGGCATTTGCTTTCGGCAGGCAAAAGTTAAGATTCATTTGTTCCATTATGATATTTCTACTGGGTGAGATTCCGAGCACTAAAACATTAAAAGAAAAGAAGAAAGCACCTGTCCCCATTTAAAATTTGATAAATATTTATTATACTTTATTATTTTTATTTTAAATAGTAAATATATATCAAATTTTAAATGGAAATATAAATAAAGGAAGAGAAAAAAAGACTGGGTGGTATAAATTCGCGTTCCCAACTTATTATTGGGTCTTTTAAGCAACTTTTTTTTTGTATTGGGTGGGTGTTAGTGGTATGAGCACTACAATGAGAAAGGAATGCCTGACAGCCAGAGCACTCTTCTGTAAAATTTGCAAAGTCGTTGTTTTGGATTCGTCACTTTGATATTTCAAAAATGGTTTACCAAAAATATAATAATCAATTACTTTAAAATTCTTACCAATTAAGTTCTTTGGAGTATGGATTTTGTCAAATTCCCATATAGAAAAACTATGGAGCTATAGTAATTGGGTGACAAAAAGTCAAAGAAGAAATTATTCCTTTCCTTCATTTTTTCATAGTAGTATAAATTAGTGGAGTGCTGGGGTTGTGACTTTTCAACCTGTGTATTTGATAATATATAAATGGATAGGTGGGCTGCAATGCTAAATAGCAGCAGAGCTCTTCTTAAAATTGTGATTTAATCCCTGTTTTATTTAAAATGAGTTGCTTTGGGAGCTGTGAGTATTGGGTCAAACATCTCTAATTTCATTTGAACTATAGTTTTTCTTAAAAGCTAATGACATGGTTTTATAAAGTA
This sequence comes from Rhamnella rubrinervis, assembly GCA_007844105.2. Taxonomy (NCBI): domain Eukaryota; kingdom Viridiplantae; phylum Streptophyta; class Magnoliopsida; order Rosales; family Rhamnaceae; genus Rhamnella; species Rhamnella rubrinervis. The sequence goes on from CM017578.2 coordinate 9,530,655, forward strand.
GAATATGCTCTCTCCTTTTTTAGATAGAAAAATGACAGTAAATTGTACTGATAGTGTTGGTCCACAAAAGATGGGAATTGTACAAGTCTAAGATTTTCAAACTGATACACTTGTGGTGTTGAATTAAGTTAAAAATTTCAAACTTTTGAACCTAAAAACATAGAATCTACATACAATCTATACTCCTCTTCTATTTTTTAGGAAAATAATAATAATTTTTTTTATAGAAAAAGAGACAAAAAGTACGGAGCTTTCTCATCTCTACTCTGAGGAATCGAACAGAAACAAAAATAGAGATAGAGCTTACAAGAGCAGGGCCCTTTAAAGTTTAAACCATTACAAAGTAAGCCTAAAATGAGATTTGGGCAACATTTAGATTTATATTATGTAATAAAAGTCAGTTTTTTTTTTTCCCCGGGAATGTTAGAATTTACAAACAAAAAGAAAAAAAGTTGAAAATTTTCAAGGATTTTCCCACAAAATTTGATCTACAACTTCCTCTAATAACTGACCCAGAATTTGAGACTGAAAATTTGCACCAATCCCTTCAAAATCCTCATAGTTCCACTCAATTCCTCTGCTTTGCAACCAATATGATCCAGCCAACTCTGCCTCAGTCAGACTGCAAATTTTGTCCCACATGGGTGAATACTCTTGGCGCTCACACACTTTCTTCTTTGTCCCACATAATTTACCTTCATTTGCTTCATCATGTATCAAATTATGGTCTTTTCTTGGACATGGAAGCTCACACTTTTCAATCTCCGAAGACAATTTCCTTCTTGAATTCGGAAAGGGTGGCAGAAAATCCTCTTCTGAAAAAGAAAATAAATAATCAATGAGTGTAAATGAAAGAATTTTCAGGTCAAAGTTGGCAAATTTGCAGAAATGAAAATTAAAAGCCACAAACCTGAAATGGGAACTTGAGGATCAACAAGGAATTTGCCAGAATCAAGAACAGAGACTGGGCTCGAATCCTCTGAGTTGCACTCTGGTTCTACACACTCAACCACATGATGACTCCTCGTCGTTTTCTTCTTCTGCTTGAGATTCCTGGTGCTTGATTTTCCACTATTAATGACTTGCTCTCGGTTCTTCATGGATTTCCGACACCTTTTTGCCTCTGAATTCTTCATAATAGCACAAGTAATCCTCGAAGCTCTGTCTCTGCCATTGTTGCAGACCTTATTCATAGCAGGCTTATCAGAGATTCTATTTCTTCTCCTCAACATCATTTCCTTCCCATTCAGATCACTCAAAACCTTTCTTTTCTCAACGTCTTCTTCATCTACCACTACCTTCTCTCTCCTATTCTCCAATTTTTTACTTCTCTCCGTCCTCGTCTTCTTCATTTCTTCAAAACCCAACTTGCATTTCCTCCCTCTCGATCTCAATTCCTTCCCTTTTTCAAAGCTGAGCACATAGAATTCCTCATTTTCTAGCTCAACAAACGCAGGCACTTCTCTGAACGACAAAGTGGATTTGACCCTTCTATGCTGTACCTGATTTGGATCAAAACCCGCCAAGCGATCCACAGAATTCATGGATTTGCTACGGGTAACTGAATTCAGGGTTAACTGGGAACATCCCAAATAATCCATATCGGGCATTGAATCCAAACCCATCAACCTTGCCACTAAATTTGGAGTTGCAGGGGTCTGAATTTTGTCCTTACCCTTTAAATCTTGGAAAAACTCAACGGAGTTTGTTTCATCTGTAATTTGATCGGAAGGGTGTGTTGGAAGACTACCAGAACAGAGAATTCTACGAAAAATTCCAGCAAGACAACCAGCAGTTGAACTTTTTGAAGTGCAACAGCGCATGTTTGCATCGAAAGTGGCTGCAGAGGAAGAAGGTGAGGAAAGTGAAGAAGAAGAAGATAACAACTTCATGATGATCAAAGTTTCTGTAGTTGTCAAAGACAATACTGAATTGGGTCACTGCAAAAATTTCAACTTTCAACTTAGAAAGCAAAACAATAATTGAAAAGCAAAAGCTGTGGAAGATAACCGGGTGGGTTTTTAAATGTTGGTTAGTGAGAGGAAAAATTGTAAAAAGTGAAGTATATACAAGAAGAGAGAGAGAGAGAGAGAGATGGCGGGCTTTGGATTTGAATGTGTGGGGAATATATGTTTGTACATAGTAACATGCATGCCTTTTGTTTGGTCAATTTTTGTTGAAATTTTTGTACCAATTCAGCTGTATAGCAAGTTGTAAATACTAGTAGATTAAATAAGATTTCAATGCAGATTAACATTCTTGGTTGGAGTTTTATTTTAACTATTTTCAGTCATGGTCAGATTAAGTTAAAAATACTATTTAATAACAGTGACCAGCCAACCAGTGTAGGCAAGTTTTGCAGTAATACGGTTAAGTATAGTGGATATTATTAACTATCGCAACCCTAAAAGTACAGGTTAATAAAAATAAAAGAGTAATATATTGAGTAGGAGACCAAAAAGAGAGTGTGTCAGATGGTGGTCTTACAAAATACTAGTTGGATTGGCAAGCCGAAGAGGTTTAACTTTTAGTTATGGTGGTGGGGGTGTTCAAACTGAGCCACTACTGCAAATCTGAAAAAAGGAGTGACAAAAGATAGGGAAAGACGACCACAACATTTATGTAAATGCAATGTTTCTTGCCCGACCATGTCTGTGTGTGTCTCTGCGTTCATATTTGTTTCTTTCTACTTTTTGGTATTGGGGACCTCGGAATTTTTGAATCTCAAAAACCTATTATACCATTGCCTACCTTCACCAATCCATTTCTTGGTTCATTAACCTCAATTTCAACACGTGGTCTAACCATTCATAATCAATTCCCATTTGCGAAAAAAATTTAAACTATAAATTTTTTTTATCAGTCCACAACATTAATGGTTCTACTAAACAACATTTGGTTGAGAAATGCATCTTTAGGCAGTTCAAATGGTTATAAGTTAAAAAAATTAAAATGAAATTGTGAAGCTCTTACAAGTGCATGTTTATACAAAAAGGTCAAGATTGTTTTGTAATAAAAGTCTTAAACCAATACTTTGCATTGTTATTAAACAAATGTAACAACTGAAAATACGAAAACAGACCACAATTGGATTTTGATTGATTTGTAATAAAAGTCTAAACCAATACTTTACATTGTTATTAAACAAATGTAACAACTGAAAATACGAAAACAGACCACAATTGGATTTTAATGTCACTCAGATTTGCTCTTAAAATTCTTCTTGTAAAGATCAGGGTCGGTCTGATAGAAAACCACATCACAAGTGTCACTGACATAGTGATCTTGTCTGAGACTTTTAAAAGTCTAAAACCAACACTTCGCATTGTTATTAAACCTGAAATGTAACAACCAAAAATACGAAAACAGAACACAATTGGATTTTAATATCACTCAGATTCGCTCACAATAGGATTTTAATATCACTCAGATTTGCTCTTAAAATTCTTCTTGAAAAGAACAGGATCGGTCTGATAGAAAACCACATCACCAGTGTCACTGACATAGTGATCTTGTCTGAGACTTGACATTAAAATGCTAATCAAATGAAAAGGAATAGGCCCAGATGTTCTTGGCTCACGGTAGTACTTCCCAAGTACAGGTTTAATTGCCTTGGCCTGCGAAGAAATTAATACAATCACCAACAATTAGTAAGAACAAGTTCACAACGACAAAAAATTCAATGTAAAAGTTGGTAGAATGCAGAGAAAATTTACGGCTTCAACAAGGTGGTAATGTGGGATAAGAGGAAATAGATGATGAACAACATGAGTGCCAATGTCATGGTGGATGTTATTAAACATTCCATAATCACGATCAATTGTCGTTAACCCGCCTCTTAAGTAACTCCATTCCTGCAAATCCACCATTGATGTATAAACAAAAATTGCTCTCCTACTAACTAAAAAAATTGACAAATATTAGTAGTCCCACCTTGCCTCTGTACCAAGGAACTTTCTTCTCATAACCATGGTGATGCAAGTAAGTAACAACGTCCAACCACATTACAAAAACCTACAAAGTTTAAAACAATTGAGCAGTAGATACTTAAATGATCTGGTATTTAGTAATATAAATTTCTTGAGAGAAAAAAAAAAATACCCAGTATGGTACAAAATACAACTTCAGCATATTAAGAAGACCAATTACGAAGGACAAATAGACAAGCACAGCAACCATTATAGACCAACAAGCTGTGGAAAGCAGCACTTCTTTGCGTTCGTTCGGAGCGAACAGATTACTAGAAGGATTAAAGTGAGAACCTTCCTTTCCTGGACTTCTACTCCACTGAAAATCAGCAAAATAGTCCAATTCAAGAAGTTTCAGTACAACCAAAAAGCCTTTCATTAACAGCTGAAGTATACAACTAATTTGGAGATTAAATATATATATATATATATGTATGTATTCCTTACTAAATAAAATGGGTAAGCGAGTAACGGAAATGGGAGTGTGAATCTCAGCTTTTTTGTAGTATCAGCCAGACTCTTATAAACCTTTTCAGTTAGCTACAACAAATAACCACACACAATGGTAAACTATAATTGTAAGCTACTCCTTTTGTCCAAACATAATCATGCAAAAAATTTAATATTTTGAAAACATCAAAGGAGATTTTTAGAGATTGGAGAAAATGTACAGGAACCCATGATTCATCATTCTCAACATGTCCATGGTTCCGATGATGAGTTCTGTGGCTAATTCTCCTGCATTATTTTAAGCAATTTTTTCAAAATTTTTAGAACATTATTTCAAGTACAAAAATTGAAACAAAGTAGAATTTGACTTACCATCCATTGTAAGGTACAAGAATTGCAGAATGCAGAATATGACCCACTAAGCTATTCAGTGTATAACTTTCAGAAAAGCTACCGTGGCCACTGTCCAATTCAGATTCAATATACATTTTTAAAATTCAGTAAATTTTTAACAACAAAATAAATATTTAATAAGTGAAACTATGTTACCAATCATGTCCAAGAACAAATATAGCCCAGAACATTGTTCCTTGGGCAACCCAGTAAAGTGGCCACACAAACAAGCTATCCAAGTAAAGTGCTGCAAATGCTAATGTAAAGATCACAAACACATCCCTGAAAACATAACTCAAAGACCTCCATCTATTTCTAACCCAGCAGTGCTCAGGAATGGCTGCTCGAATGTCACCTATCTTGAATGGTGGAGGAACACTTGGGTCAAAATCATCATTCTCTTCTTCTTCATAAATCCCACGAACACCAAAACTAGCCTCCACTCGTTTCACTACGTCTTCCATCAATCTTTGTATCCGCAGAAAAACCCAATTTTATAAGTGTCACAATGATGAGGAAAGGAATTTTGACCTATAGATACAGACCTGGTTTTGTTACAAAATGGGAGGATAATTTATATATAAATTATGTATGTGTAAGTGTTTGGGAATTAGTGTAATTTCTGAGTGGTTTTATGCATGGGGTAATGGAAAAGACAATGTGTATATTGTTTTGGTACATGAACGTTACGGTGGTAAATGAATCAATGCAAAATATGAGTTATCGGAATCCGAAAAGTACACATTGTAATAAATAAAATTTATATATATACTAATCATTAATTCAAAAGTTTAATTAATTATTTAACAAAAAACGTATAATTAATTATACGTCTTTTCATTTTTGCATAAACAACTAAGATATGAAGATTTTTTACCCAACAAAATAAAAACTAAAGATGTGAACATTCAGGGAGGGAGGGGCTAGCTCAATCCAACGTGACCCCAACAATTTTTAAGAGTTATAAACTTAATACGCCACAAAACTGGTCTCCACTTCGTTCACTACTACTTCCATCAATCTCCCAAAGTTCGACAATGATGAGGGAAAAAATCTGACCTATAGATACGTAACTGGCTCCATTTCAACATGGGAGGGTAATTTATATATGTATATGTAAGTGTTTGGGAATTGGTGTATCTCAGAGTGGATTTATGCATTGGGGAAAGACATGAACTCTATGGGAGTAAATGATTAGGGGCTAACTCAATCCAATGTTAGCCTACAAATTTTGAGAGTTTTTATTTGTTACCAGCCAATGAACTGAATGGTTTACATATATTTTCTGTGATTTTGATGGGGTTTATTTTGTTATATTTGTAATGATTCATGAATAATGTGGTGGAAATCAAATCTCTTGGTGATGGTTGAATAAATGGAAAGGGTATTCTAATAATATTATAATAAGGAAACGATATTTTGGGAAATGGAAGGGACTTTTGAATAATGAAGTTTCAGTTTGCATTGGGCACGACCTACTTTTTTTTTGGTAGAATTGGGCATGTCCTACTTAAATACTAATTAAACCAGTGATTTATGGTTGCTGGGTTTCCAAAGCATAGAGCGTTTAATACCATCCATGGCTCATAATAAATATGTTATTGTATGCAATCAGCCTCCAAAATTCCAGGGCAAAAATAGTTTTGCCAAAAGTAGAAAGCTCACAAAAACAATGAGTGGGGAATAGGACGGTTTTGGAGATGGAAGGGATTGCTTTTAGAGCAATATCACTGTCTTCACTGTGCTGGTTTTGTTCATAGCTTTTGAGTTTAAAAAATGGTTCATATCATTACTAAAATTTACCGCAAAATCTCACTACTTGTTACGACGAATAACAAAATGAGTTTTAAGGACAATTTGTCCATCTCCTCAATGCAAGTTACTTCTAAATATGGAGATTTTATAGTTTCCATGATCATGGGTTCAAACCATGGCGCCATTATGTGGCTTAGCATAGCAAAAGTAAAAAGTATTTGTCATGAAAATGAAAGATCGGATTGGACCAAAGTTGATTTTTACTTAGCAGAAAGAGGGTATAAACTATCTAAAAGACCAAAAGGCCAACATTTTCTTTTCTTTCTTTTTTTTAACTCTTGTAAACGAGGAAACAAGGATACAGTTACTCAGGAGACAAAACCAAGGGACCAAAACAGAACAAGTCTTGGACTAAACAGAACACCTTTAGAGACTATGTTGTTGCTTCAGAAAGAGCAAGCACTGTATCAAAATGCAAAAACCAACATCCCCTTCTTGCAATTTGGGTTCTGAGATCGGTGTTCAGTTACATTTTTGTTATCTTGTAAAGCTCGTTGTCGGTCTGGTAGAACACTACGTCTCCACTGTCACTGACATAATGATCCCGACTGATGCTTGCTACAAGATTCTTGACCAAGTGGTATGGAATTGGCCCGGATCTTTTTGGCTCCCGGTAATATTTTCCGAGTACTGGCTTAGCTGCCTTGGTCTGCAAAGGTAATCAAGTGGTAACCCATTAGAACAGAACATTACCAAATTCCCAATAAAAACCAATTTGTTTGAAGGAGTGAGTAGTGATTAGAGAAATGTACAGCTTCCACAAGGTGGTAGTGCGGGATTTGAGGGAAGAGATGATGAATAACATGTGTGCCAATATCATGGTGGATGCTGTTAAACCATCCATAATCGCGATCAATGGTCGTAAGCCCTCCCCTTAGATAACTCCATTCCTGCAAAAAGGGCGAAAAAAAAAAAAAACCAACAATGGAGATTCAGCAAAGCCTCTTCACTTGAAGAAATGCTAATACTAAGATTTATCAATACGTACCTTGCCTCGGTACCATGGAAGTTTTTTGTCATAACCATGGTGATGCAAGTATGTGACCAAGTCCAACCACATTACAAAAACCTGTGAAGAGTAAATTTTGTATTCAGAGAGAGAGAGAGAGAGAGAGAGACTAAATTCAGAGAGAAACAGACCATTTGGTCATGAAAAAGCTCAGACTCACCCAGTAAGGAACAGCATAGAGCTTTAGTACACGAAGATGACCTACTGCAAATGATAGATAGACAAGCAGAGCAAACATAAGAGACCAACAAATAGTTGAAGTCATTACAGCTTTCCTCTCACTGGGGTTGAACAAGTTGCTGTAAGGATTAAAGTGAGAGCCTTCCTTTCCTGGACTTCTAGTCCACTGAAAAATGTAACCAGTTAAACAGTAAAAAAAAAATGCAAAATTTTCAACCTTTGCTTATTTGGTGGTCAAGTTATAAGATAAGCCTACCAGGTAAAATGGGTATGCAAATATGGGAAATGGCACTGTGAATCTCATCAATTTTGTAGCCAAGTCCAGACTTTTATAAATCTTCTCAGGCAACTAAATTCACAGAGAGAAAAAAGACCCTGTATTAATTCTGCTTCTCCGTTTATAATCAATGCAAAAAAGGTAAAAGGAGAAGCATGTTACCGGAACCCACGACTCGTCGTTCTCGACGTGTCCATGGTTCTGATGATGAGTTCTGTGGCTTATTCTCCTGCAACATTACATTCAAAGGTCTGTCAAGAAGTTTCTGAAAGCTCAAGCTAAAGTTTTTTAATGCAAAAACAAATATTTTTGGGTAGAGAAATTGGAACAAAAAGAACAATGAGAGCCTTTAATACCATCCATGATAAGGTACAAGAATTGCAGAATGAAGAATATGCCCCACAATGCTATTGAGTTTTGGACTGTCCGAAAAGCTTCCATGGCCACTGTTCAATTAGGATCGAAAAAGAGAAATTTACAAGTTTCCCACATCAAAAACAGAGAATTCTAGTTAGGATTAATTCTAGACCCCAATGTGAATGAATTAAAGAAAAACAAAAGGTAAAGAGCTAAACTTTCAATTACCAATCATGTCCAAGAACAAAGATAGCCCAAAACATTGTTCCTTGAGCAATCCAATACAATGGCCAAACAAACCATGCGTCCAAACAAATTGCAGCAAATGCCAACGCAAAGATCACAAACACATCCCTGAAAACATAGCTGAGAGACCTCCATGGATTCTTGACCCAGCAATGCTTAGGAATGGCTGCTCGGATTTCAGCTATCCTGAATGGTGGTGGAGCACTTGGATCGAAATCAAATGAGTCGACGCCATTAACAACAGCTCCACCAATTTCTTTCACCATTGTTCTGTTTTCCTGTGTTAATGGAGGTTTTTAGGTCTTTATATTCAAAGCCCAGCTGAGAAAACCTCGGACAGAGATTAATGGAGAAGAAGAAGAAAGAGTATATCACGTTCAGAAAACTGATTTATGGTTCGTATCTATATAAGCAAAGCAAACGCGGGGTTTAGCAACGATGATTTGCACGGATGCAAAATATGATTTGTAGTTTTGTTTTTGACAATACAAGTATCATTCTCTCACTGTCATTGTCACTCTCACAATTCATGAAACAAAATGGTTGTACCAAATCAAATCAATGCCAAATTTAACAACGTTAAAAAAACGAAAATCCCATAATACAAAATCATTTATGGGCTCTGCACATGGCCAAGTTGGCTAGCTTTTAGCAATATGAACTACTTGACCTTTTTTTTTGCTACACTCAGTCAGTCACTCACCGCCCATTGCCTAACAACACCTCCTAACGAGTCCATTTCCAAAACCTTTGTTTCCCATCAAAATATCTAAATCCCTAATAATACATCATTTTCTGTCACAAATCTCTGCCTAAGTTTGGTTCCATTTTTTTTTGTTTAATTAACTCTAACAGAATCAAAGTGCTTAAGTGTTTATAAATTTTGAAACCTTCAAATATTTATTTAAGTGTAGAGTTTTAAAAAATAGCATCAGAATCCTAGATTTTTGACCTTTTTATAGGAACACTCATTCATGCTTAAAGTAATTAACACTATCTTTTTATCACAAAAAAAAAAACCCAAAAACAACAAATGTACCATGATTCACCAAAAAAACAACAAATACACCATGCACTAAAAGCTGTGCATAATAATAATAATAATAATAATAATAATAATAATAATAATAATAATAATAATAATAATAATACTTTTAACTATAAGGCTGTCCTAAAGACAAGACCATCATGGCTTCACTAGTTCATAACGCTTTATTTTCCTGGAAAAATTAACAAACACACTTTTTATTATTATTACTATTTCTTTAAAGGCTTGCTAATGAAACCCACCTCTTTTTGTCTTTGTTTTCAAAAATTACAACATGTCTTTATTTTTGTTCGACTATGTCTGATGTGCCTTACCTTTTCTTTTACCCTACTTTGAAAAATAAAATTATATATTTGAGTTGTATTGACTGTTTTGTTTATTTGAGAGTCATTATTAAATATATTTTGTTGAATATTTTACAAATGGTATTTGCGAACAAGAATGATACTAAATTAGCAGTAAAATATTATAATAAAGAACATAAAAAATTTTGAAAAGTTTTTATAGTACGAGCAAAAGGAAGATACTTAAAACCGAGAATCAAATCTTTTAACTGAAAGAACAATATTTTTTTGTCACCCCAAATAGATTGTCAGTATCAGAGACTTTTCATTTATTTATTTATTTTAATGTATTTGGACGGCACCATTTAATGGAGTTTGAAAGCAATAAAGTACGTAGTTTTGTTTTCACATTCATCATAAATTTTATGACAAAGACATTTATGATGATTAATAATTCAGTTATTAAATGCCTGAGTAGAAAATATTCAAATAATAGTAGTAAAAATAATTGTAATGTGGACAAGGATTCAATACAAAATAAAATAATACAAATGCAGAGAGCAATGATAATAATATTAGTATTACTGGAGTATCGGAATTTACTCCTTTTTTTTTAAGGAAATATATATATATATTTTAACATATTTCAAAAATTTAATAATATAATATTGGAAGAGAATAAACAGGTAAGAGTCGAGTTACTAATAAGAATAAATTAAAATTTTAACGTGGTCAGATTGGAGTAAATTATATAAAATCCTCCAATATTTATTAATTATTTTTTTCAGATCTACTTTTGTATTTCAGAAAAAAGATATATTTAAAAGCCATTATATTTTAAATATTTTATTCTTACACCCCCTTTAGTCCAAATACTTAGTCAAAAGGCTCAAAGCTACATAATTATTTTGGAATATCAAATTTCTCAAAATTATTCTCCACACATGAATTCCCACAACTTTGAAGAAATAGATTCTAAAAATGAAAAGTTGTGAGAATAATTGAAAATGAAACTAATTTTCTTAAAAAAGAAGATAGCATTGAGAAGTAGCCAAAGAAAAGCAGAAACTAAAAGTGATATAACCTCAAAGCACAAAGCTGATAAAAGCAGGCAAGAGAAAAAGGAAGATCCTCCAACAGTGGGCTTGAATATTGGTTAATGGAGAATCAGTTCCACTTCCACTTCCAGTACCCAGAAGCAGGAGTAGAACTGCTGGCTCTGGTTATGAATTTGGAAGGAGAAAATGGATCTTCAGGTTTTGCTTCTGCGCAGAGCCTCCATGGTTTTTTAAGAGTTGCAGTCTCTCGTCATTTGCATGTGATTGTGTCTTTATAGTATTTATATATTACACGTCTGTCCCTCAAACTACTATTTTATGTTACCCTTGATCCACTTCAGCTCCTCCTCAACGACACTTCATTTTCTTTATTGGTGACTTATCGTCACGCCCAAATAATTCATTTTCCCAATATATATATATATATATATACATATATTTATATATTTCTTTACATTTTATGAGTTTAGTTGTCAATGTACGTGAAGGAAAAGTCTTCTTTAATTGCTTTTATTTTCGATGAGATTTTTATGTTTCTCGTTTTTCATGTTGGGTTGAGGCTATAGGCATACATACAGAGATTCAATGCATGTGATGTTTCTCCATTTGTGTATTTTAATCATTTAATTTATTTTTGGTTGAGGTACGTAGTCCAATTAATATTCATCACCTTTCATTTTCATACACTAAATTTCAAAACTACTAGGATTCTAATGTCCATTACACAAATTTATGTTGTAATTGACTATGAAAGCTGAATCATTCTCGTCGTGGTTTTCAGCTTTCTCTTTCTTCGTCTCTAAAATTTGGCTGCCCCCACACCCCCACCCGCATCCTGTTGCTTTGTGTCCGCTGATTCATGCTTCACAACTCTGACTTACATATATAGTTTATATGTATTATTTTTTAGTATGTATCCCAATTTTTCTAGTACTCGTTCACATGTTTGACCAAAAGATTAAACAATTTTAATTTATGTACGAGAATAAAAAGTTTTCAAGTTTTATGAAGAACAGTAGTTTTTTTTTTTTTAAAAAAAAAGGTAAAGAAAGAAAAACTACGTATTCTAGTAAAACAAGTAATCGCTGATATACTTTTTCAGGAAAAATAACATACGGGTGTTTTTATATCTTTTCTTCTTCAACAAGATATCGTATGGGTCTTAAAAATAGAAAAGGGATAGAAAGGAACTGCATGTTGTAGTAAAATAAGTAATCGCTTATTTACTTTTTCAGGAAACCAAAAATTCAAATCAACCCATAACATACGGGTGTTTTATCCTTTTTTTTCTTTTAACAAGTTATCGTATGGGTCTTCTGCTAGTACAGACCATTAATGGCATTTTGAATTTTCATTATCTTTAACAGCAAGCTATTTACAATTTGGGTGGCCCATATAAGAAAATTTTGGCTGACAAAACACTTTGCAAGAAAATTAATGTTGTAGTTTGGAATTAGATTCTTTTTATTCAATGCAGAGTAGCTGTGGCTGTCATTTGCTACACCTAAATTTGGCCATCTTCTTTAATATTTTTCCAACCTCTGCAACTGCTCATTTATTCTGAAATCCCAATTTCAACAGCGGCCCTCCCAAGTTGGAATTTTCTCAGTCTCAGGGCCATTGGAGTGAAAAAAATTTCCATTTTCCTTCCAAAATTTTTTTGTAGCCCCCACTACCATTGTACTTTTTCACTGCAACAGTGGGAATCTGTAAGTTTTTTTTAGAGTAGGGAATAGAAAATCATCATTCTGGTCTGCTCCGCAACCGCAACATTAAAGTGTTACCTTGAATATAGATTGACAAGGTTAAATATTTCTGGAAAAATGGTACTTGTATACTTGTTTCTTATCAGGCCAAATCTTTGGGCAATTCAGACCTTGAATTTTGAAGATTCAGTAGTAACTCACCCTTTACAAATTGGCTAGAAGGTACACAATTTTAGCCCAAAAGAAGAAACCAGCATGCACGGGGTATGCCCGCAACCATCTGCCACACTGCCATGGTAATTTATAGTTGTGGGGTTACTTCTGTTAAGTGTTTGACACAGTAGGCAGAGAAGCCCTGAAATTGGTTTTTAATGCTTATTGATTAGCGACGTGTATAAAGTACGTTCGCTTAAATTACTCCATGCAACTGCATGCCTTTAGCGTCGAGATCTCAACATTAAAGAGACATTTATACTAGTTTAATGAGTTCATAGGCTGGTTTAGTGTGTAAAGTCGACACTGGAGCAACATTGTCAAAAATGTGCTGGTAATGTGTTTGGCTTTAGAGAACACGCTTTGGACCTTTTCCTTTTTTTAGACAACATCACCGACTAATTTTATTGCTTTATGCCAAAGACTATTGTTTCAAACTGTGGATCTGCAGTGGCAATGGTAACTCTAAGCTCTGTACCATGTCACGCATGGAGAGTAGATTCATGCACAAAGCTTTAAGTTTAATACGAAAATGAAAAGGTTGAATAATTAACCTAAACAATGGTCGGTTGATATGATTGAACTTTAAATTCGTTCCTTTTGAGTCGTAAACTTTCCATTTTAGGTTGGTTTGATTTGGTTTTCAATTACAATCACTTTTTTGTTTTTCTTTTTTAGCTTACTATTTGATTTGGACTAAACTCGATATAGGCCTCGATGTTAAACTACGTCATTTAAGTCACCAAGATTTGGACTAACCTCTACATAGGCCTCGATGTTAAACTATGTTATTCAAGTCGCTAACATTTGGACTAACCTCCACACGGGCCTTGATGTTAAACTATGTTATTTTACGTCAACAGTCAGACTCGTTTGATCGTTTATTTGTATCTATTTTCCATCCTTCTCTCTGCTAATAAGAATCACCTTTGACAAAATGCAAAAATCCTAAAAACAACTCTCTTATTTACCAAAATAAAAATAACATTCTCTTACACCTTGTATGACAGGTATATAAATATATATAAATATTACGTGTGTTTATATACATGTATGAATTACAAACCTTAAATATAAGAACAATAACAAGGCAGTAATCTACATAAATCGTGTGAAAAAAGAGAAATCTCCTATATCTTGTTACTGCTGGAAAATACACTACTTCCTGTGAATATTGTTACAAAAAACGGATGCAAAATTTGAGACATTTTGCTAGTATACAGATAGATTGTAACTAAGGATTAGTCATATAAAATTAACACAGTTAAGAGTACAGATAAACACGTTTGTTGACTTACCTCCAAGACCGGGCCTGACTGGAAGCTTTTCCACTAACACCTGATAGCTGCTTTAGATTAGTAAGAGCATCCTGAGCATGCTTCTTTGTGTTCGGATTACCATGTTTAAACGCTTCCACCAAAGCCTTTACCAAAGCTTGATTCAATGATTGTCTGTGGTTGTGGTTCTCTGCTCTCAGTATCCTCTCTATCATCCAACTCACCCTCTCTTGAAGCTCCCCGGGACGAACTTCAGTGAAGAGATCAATGACAGCATTGACAACGCCTAATTGTTCGAGCTCATCAACTGCTCTCTTGTAACCACTAGAAGTGTCCAGCACTAGTGTGGAAAGTGCTTCCACTGCAGCAATCTGAACACTTGTGTCCTCATCTGTGAGAAGGTTGACCAGGGGTATGATACACTTGCTCTTAAGCAAGCACAATTGACCCTCTTCCTCACAAATTACATTGTGTATTGGGCAGGTGGAAGGTCCAGAAGAAGCTTTCCCACACATGAACACCAAGGAAGAGCAGAATCCATGAGGAGGTGATGGTCCCGCGTCCCTTGCAGCGGTTAACCTTCCACATTCTGATAAGTTTTTTAATCCAAACACAGCTAGTTGTTTTACTCTTGGTTTTGAAGGATAACCAAGCTGCTCACAGAAAATTGCCATGAGGCGATTCTCTCTGACTGCATGCAGAGATTGTGGATCACAGCTCTTCGTAAAATGAAGTAACAGACCCAGAAGACCTTCCAGCATGGTTGACATAGGTCTTGTGACCCTTCTACTGGAGTTGCACCGCTGGATTTTGAGAGTCTTAACTGTCCACCTTATGAAATCAGCTCCTAAGAGCATTTTCACTTCATCTTCTGAAAGGGATAGGTTAGCCAATATACATGCAGCATCAGCTTTCTCACCATCTGTAGCTTGGTTATCTAATAATTTATCTTTAAGCAAGAGAAGCTTGTTAGAAGTTCTGAGTTCTTTAGCTAGATCATGTCCAAACCTTTCTGAGAGTACTCTTGTAAGCCTGAAAGCAGATACCCTGTGTTCAACTTCTGAGTGTTCAAGAAATTGTAGAATAATTTTAAAGCCTTCCCTCGATTTTATATGGGAGGTTACGGGCTCTGCAAATCAAATAAAAGATAAGTAAACCATGGTAACCTATTAGAATATTACAATTATCTCAGTTTCCATTATAAGGTATAAAGGCGTTGTTTCTTTGCAAAACAGAAATCTCACCTACAGCTGCTACTTTGACATTTATTGGCTTCCAATTACTTGGATTCCTTATTTGCGTAAGGTAACTGGCCAGGCATTTCATTTTTAAAAAAGGCTAATTCTGGACTTCAAAAATGTAGTTTCAAATCCTGAGGCTTTCACCAGCAGACACCACACAGAAATTTAAACAATTCTGTGGTGTTGTGGAAAATAAACTTCCACTACACCCATTCTTGCAGCGAAGTATGTGCACTTCTTCAAATAATGTACTGGCTTCTGTTTTGTGATGCCATGTCTGGAAAGCCATTTCTTAGAATGTTGGTTTCAACAACAGCTTTTCACAAGACCTTACAATCACACAGAGGGAAGCCTTTTAACAGCATGAACTGCTTCTTATTCTTTTTGTTCATTTATTACACTTTTTTTGGATTCTATTTCCAATGAAACAAATGAAACCCAGGAAAAGAAAAGCGGTGAAGCACCAATCTAACAATCAGATAATAAAACAAAATAGACATATCCATTGGCACATAATGAATTAACCAGAGACTGTATATAGCAAGATATAAACACAGGAAAACCAGTAACATGGTAACCGGATGAATATCACTTGCACATGTACTAATCAAAGACTAATTACCTGAAGCCTGGGGAGAGGATGCAATTCCATAAAGGATGTGGAGAACAGACACTTGACATCTAGGGGATACAACAGCTAAAATGCCCAAAAGATTATATACAAATGATTCTGACTGCATAGAATGCCCTTCCTTGTCGGCTGATGCTAATTCCCAGTGCCCTGGATTCGAAACAATATTTGCAATTGTTATTGCAGCCAGTTCCTTTAATTCAGGAAATGTATCTAGGTTCGTGAAGAGAATATCTACAAGAGCTGGAAGCACATGAGAATCGACGAGGATGGTTGTGTTGTCATCCAGACTCGACAAGTTATACAATGCTTGCAAGCTTGCTGGCCTTGATTCTGGCCTTGATAGCATGTCAACTAGTATTTTAGTACCTTGCCGAGCAATTTGTTCCTTGCTGCTATTTGTCAAGGTCATTCTCCCCACCATAGTTGCCATCTCTATTTTGACGTCTTCAGAACCTGTGACCACAAAAAACTAACAAGTCTAATCTGTACCCATTAAAAAAGCTAGAGATCTCTCAAGAGTCTCCTGTTTCATGCTTTGTGTTCCATCACTATAGAATAAGAAAATTTTGACTGAATTGTACTCTTTTCTTTAGCATATAGTCATCGTATTGATAATTATATGGCACATACCTTCACATAGACGAGTAAGTAATGGTTCAAATCTGCCAGCCGCAGCTAAATGCTGAATATTATCCTCCATCTTCTCCATTTGCTTTAGAACCTCCTCTGCTAAGTTGGATAAAGCAGGATGCTCCAGGTTGCCTGCAATGCTTGAAAGAAGAACCAATGCACCTTTTTCTAATGCAATTTTAGTGCAACAAGCTTCATCACTGGAGAACTCAAGTAACAACTTCACAGCACTCTCTCTCTCTTTCTCTGAGCTCCCTGTGAGACTGTGTATGGCCAATCTAGTGATACCCTCTTCAAGCATGATTTTCTAAAAATGTTCAACAAATTCTATCAGAAGCTTCCAAAGGAAAAAATACCTTCTAGCCACAATTATCACTATACAAAGTAACAACCATGTTCAAGAACCCACCTTGCTTTCTTCATCCTTAGCAATGCTCAGCAGAGCCATGAGAGCTTTTTTCCTCAGATTGCTTCCAATACTCTTAGAACTAGTCCTCAGCAGCTTAACAATGAGCACAACAATCCCAGCGTTCCTAACTCCATATCTGCCAATCGGATGCTCTTCACAAATCCCATAAACACCGTCCAACACTTTTTCTATACAATCAACCGCTGGAGCTTCTTCACTAAGATGCTGCACAGCCTTCTGAACCTGAATCTCAACGTTCCGGTTCACCCACTCCTCGATCGCTCCGGCGAGTCCGATATTAGGTTTCAGCTCCAACGACTCCAGCAATTGTCCGGTCGCGGGGCAAGTCGGGTCTCGGCCGTCCTCTAAGCACTGTTCGAACCAGTACTCAATGGCGCTCCGCTCGTACGTCTGCGACGATTCCAAAACCACCGGGTCCTTCATCACGTCCTTCGTCAACGGGCAGAGGAAGTTCTTGAACGGCGTAATTTGACCTTCATCTTCGAATTCCAGGTCCAGTTTCCAGGTGGAAATGGTGGGCTCGATTGCCCAGTTGTCCAGAATCCGCTCCAGAGAAGCAAGAATTCTTCTCTCAGAGAGCAAACTTGAGCGCGCGAGGTCGTCCTTCAGAAGCTTGATCTGTTCGGATATCTCTGCGTGATTTTCTGGGTCGATTCCCAGAGATCGAGCTAAATCCATGATAATGGCGCTCTGTACTGCTTTGCTTGTCTTCGTTTGTCTTCCTTGCCCTTCTTTCTGTAACATGGAGTGCACTCTCTCTTCGTTCTCCGTCACCTGAAAAGCCAATTAGTCCATTTCAATTCAGTTCAACAAAAAAAATTCAAACACAATATATGCATGCCCACATATACATGTAACAGAGACATACTTGGAATCGGGCTTGCTTCATGTCCCTGGAGAGATCAGCAAACTTCTTACGAAGGTCAGGGACGTCAAGAAGAGCAGAATCGAGCAAGGTGAGCCATCTGGAGATGGCTAAAGTGTGCTCTTGGAGGGAAGCGCAGAGAGAAGGGCAGTTGATGAGGACGAATATCTTACTCCGGCTCCTGTAAACCGACAACGTATCGAGGGCCTTGATGAGGTCGGCAGCTATGCCCTTGAGAGCTGTGTGGACGGAGGGAGGGAAGTCGTTGGGGGACGGAGAGGAGCGAAGGAGGTGGTTGAGGGCGAGCTGTAGACGGTGAGCGAAGGCAGAGAAGTGGTGGAGGTGGTGGTTGTGGTTGTGATCGGAGATAGAGAGATGGGAGAGAGAGCTTTGAATGGAGTCGACGGCGTCGGAGACAGACAAGAAGATTGGATCAGCCGCCATATTCAGGGGGAGGAAATGGAAGGAAGGTGGTGGTGGCGATGATGACGAAGGGTCGACATTTGCACCGTTTTTGGGGGGAAGAAAAAGAAAAGTCAAAATCTTGACTTGGGCGCTGCGCAATGTGGCTCTGCCAATTCGGTCAGCGTTTGAGAATTCCGATGACCAAAATATTCTGATTTTAAATTCTGAATCTAAAATATTAAAGATTCCGAATCCTAAATTTCCTTCTTTTTTTTTTTAATAACAAGGAATCATAAGCCCCCACTCTTGAATGGAGGCAGAATCTATCTTATATTATATTTTATTAGTATTATCAGTTCCGTACTTTTAAAAGCTGTCCTTCGTTTTTCTTCCTTTTTTTTAATGAGTAATATCATATTTTACTTACGAACCATCGTCTCAAAAGTATGGCGGCAGAGGCTTTTAATCTCGCTTGTGCTGTGTTTTATTGGAATAAGTAGGCGGCTCATGGGGCCCGCAGAACCTTATTTATATTCGCCAAGCATATGTTCGGATGCCAACCTTTTTATTAAAATTGTATGCTATTTTACTTATAATTGCCTTTGAAGAGTAATGTTTGTTTTTTTTTTGGGTAAAAGAAGAGTAATGTTATTTGTTGTTTGTAGTGAGTACTAATTTCCAATTCATACCTTTTTTGTATTTTTCTATTTTTTTGATAATCGGGATGAAAAACAAGCATTTCCCCTGTGTGGTGGTGTCACTACCATTTTTCTTTAGGAAAATATTGACTAATGTTGAATATATACAATATATATATATATATATAAGATTGACCAAATGTAGGATAATATATATATATATGTGAGTCATGTACTTTTTTAAAATATATATATATATATATATATATATAAATTTTATGTAAAGTAAAGAATTAATTATCTGGGTTTTGTTGCAGAAAAGAAAAAAAACTGGGGTTTGGATTGGGCTGGGCTGTAAGTATGAGTTAGGGTCGTTGGGTTTGACCACATAGAATAACCCAATGAGCAGTGGAGTACGCACATACATGTTGCCAAACACACCCGGAAATTACCAGTTTCCTACTCTGTTCTTGACGGTTGACACGCACACTCTCCGTATCTGCAAAATTGGCAATGGATCGAGCCCAGATTCTGCTGTTTGGATTACCACTCTTCCTCCTCTTCACCGACCTCCTTCACCTCTTCACTCCGCCCCCACCTCCACCTCCTAAGCCATCCCACCCTCACCACCACCACGACCATCACCAACAACAACACGAACGCTCTCCAGCCGACCACCCTGAAACCCTAGAGTTTCCCTCTCAGGTAAACTTTGTAATTGCTTTTATATATATTCGATTCGGAGAAATCACATTTATCACAAGCTTAATGATTTTTCTTTTTGATTTGGTTGAATTTCAGAAAGCAGCAGTTGGTATTGGAGGTATCGGCCTCGGCAATACAGTCAAGATCGATTTTTGTTCCTCTTGCTCTTACAAGTAATTCTTCGATTCAATCCCATTTTTCTTTTGGGTTTTGTGGATTTTCTAACTGTGGGCTGTTGGGGTTTTCGTCATCAAGTGTGTTTGATTGATTTTCACTCATATTTTTGTTGGCTTTGAATTGAATACTTTACTCTTATATTCATCTATTTATAAATTAGCATAAAGTTTGGATTTTCTTTTTTCTTTTTTGGGTTACTTAGGGAAGCGTGTGGTATTTGTGTATTGACTTGAACATTTGTCTCTGTGAGTCA
This sequence comes from Rhamnella rubrinervis, assembly GCA_007844105.2. Classification (NCBI taxonomy): domain Eukaryota; kingdom Viridiplantae; phylum Streptophyta; class Magnoliopsida; order Rosales; family Rhamnaceae; genus Rhamnella; species Rhamnella rubrinervis. The sequence continues at coordinate 9,550,914 of CM017578.2, forward strand.
GAGTATTGAACATCTCAATCTGTCTGTAATTGTTTATCTCCAACTGTTTTCCAAAAAAGTTATCACAAAACCATCTGAATTTGTTGTAATTTGTTTGTGGTTAGTGTTTAATTTTCTCTACCGTCAAAAAGTTTCCATCCTGATTGTTTATCTCCAACTGTTGTCCAAAATAAAATTACAAAGTTATTCTTAAGAAAACCATCTGGATTCGTTGCAATTTGTTTGTGGTTATTGGTGAAGTCCATCCAACCTTAGAAAAATTCCTTTGTAAGTTGGAACCAGGTCTATAGGAAGAGAAGGTGTTTTGGTTCTCACTTCCAAAACTGAATGTTGGAAATGGGGCCTGTTTCTCTGTGTTAAGTTTATTTTTAAACTTAGTGTTGGAAAATGAAGCCTACAATTAATTACTTCGCGTCCCTTTACTCATGAAAAGAAGATAAGAAAATATTTATTTTATGTTGGGTTTTTGTAGGGGAAATGCCGTAACCATGAACAAGATGTTGGAAACTTCATTTCCTGGAATTGAGGTTGTTCTTGCAAATTATCCACCACCCTTCCCAAAGCGTTTACTTAGCAAATTAGTCCCCGTTGCTCAAATTGGTGTTATGGGGATTGTAATTGCGGGTGAACAAATATTTCCAATGCTGGGAGTTATGACGCCACCTCCTTGGTACTATTCTTTGCGTGCAAATAAATTTGGGACTATTGCATCAACTTGGCTTCTTGGAAATGTAGTGCAGTCCTTCCTCCAAAGCACTGGGGCTTTTGAAGTGTACCTCAATGATGAATTGGTTAGTGGCTTTTTTCTCAATCATGTTAAATTTGGTTATGAACCATACTTTCTGCTACTTGATTCTATTCCTTTAATTATAGCTGGTCATGTTCCTGACTCTTAAAAATTCGTGTATGCAGTTTAGTAATCACACTGTTGTTTGTTTAGTTCAGCTGATCCAAAATTTGTCTACCATGAAGGTGTCATAGTTGACATTTACATTGCATTATGTTTTTGTTTGTTTTCCCTTTCCAACTGCTACTAATCTTTAGTCCAACCATCTGATGAGTCTAAACAACTTTCTTAACTTGGTAAATTTTTTCTGCATTTATACACAGTATGCATAAATATCGATGGCTTTCTGTAAATAACTACAGATGAATTTTCAACATCTGAATAGTTTTTGGCATTTTTCTCCTCCTTCATTTCAGGTTTTCTCTAAACTAAAGGAGGGTAGGTTTCCAGGGGAGGTTGAATTGAAAGAGACTGTCGGCAGGCAATTGGCTAGTTCAAGAATCACAGATGGCGTTGGTGGTTTGTGGCCCTAGTTTACTAGCGGTGTTTAGAGATTCAACTTGATGTGATTTCAGGTGCCAAGCAGGGCTGCTGAGTTGTTTCAGAATTGATTGTAAACCGATGGGATAATATAGCATACGTTAACATCAATAGAAACTTAGGCAGTTAGATTGGCTTTTGTGTATGAGAATTTTTACGGTGTATGTTTGATTATCTACACAGGTGATTAATTTCAAATCTTGTTGCTATGGAATGCTATTGCAAATGTTGATTTCTGTAGGATGCTTGGTATCCTTTTCCATATGTTAATTTTAGTAAACTGCAACTCTTTGGTAAGTCCATGTCATGCTAAAGCCTTACTAGCTTGACCTGGTAAACCTTCATCATGGTCATTAAGTGATTGTATTAGAAGTTTTCGATTTGATTATGGACCAATTTTGTGTACTCAACTAGAACAGACACTCTTGTCCCAGATATAGTCAAACTACTATAAATTAAAAAAACATGAAAAGCATCTTAGATGTGTGGACTGCATTTAATTGATAAATACTTTTCGTGTGTAACACGTGAAAACTCCATCAAGAGTATTATGGATAATTTTGAGTAGGCATCCAATGTTGATTAAAGGAAAAAAAAAACCAAAAAAAAAAAGGAAGAAAATTTTATGGGCAAGTTGCGAATGAAATGTCTCATCTGTGATTGTATTGAACTATAATTTATACTATTTAACATTCTGTTTCATGTTGCTTTGAGATTGCCAGCATTCTGCGGCAAAGGTGATAATCCAGAAATAAAAATTATATAAAACATACAACGTTAAGCACACATTATTAACCATTTAACTTCGAAAAAAATAATCAGCCAATATCATTTACATCTTATAAATTGAATAAATACTGGGTGGTACTCCATGTACAAAAAAATTATAATAATAATAACAGTAAAAGCTGAGATCATAGAGAAGGAATAGCATAACAAAGCTTGGGAAGAATAAACTAAGAGATACATTTCACTCTAAGCATGTTTATAAACTTGACCATTCCATATCTTTTCTTCTTAATGCAGTGGCTGCAATCACATTGTAATGAGAACAATGCACTCAGTTACTCTTAACAAATCATGTAATAAATCCATAAGATTGCTGTGCCCTGCAAGCAATGAAAGAGAAAAAAAAAATTATTATCTCTAGGTAGGCCAACTGGCATTATTAGATTTTAAGAAAGAAATTCGCCAAAAAAAAGATGTTTAAGAAAGAAGACCAATATAAATTAGTGGTACCTTTCTCTTCCAACTCTATATTCTGCTGATATCACGTCCGAATACGAATGTTGTGGCCCAGTTGGTTGCCACATAGAATCTATTCCTCCAGCTTATGACACGTGTCAGATACGCTGATCGCCAAATGAACCAACTGACGAAGCCAGCAAGAGATAAACCTTTTGTTTCCTGCATAAAATTATTCCATATCTTCACTAATTTTTAAAAAAGCTCAAAGGCAAAATGGCTTAGTAAGTGAAACATGGACATTTCAGATTGACCTTGCTCTGTCTGAGGTCCACAAGAGCCTTGAAACTTCCAACTGAAGCCATGCTTCCCAAATGCTTGTATACAAATGGCTTCCCATAATCTACATCTTTCGCACTGTTTGCATGCCCTCCACCAGCTTCACCAATTTTATTGAATAGCTCTGCTAGATATTTTCCTTGACGTTCTGCGACCTTCAAAAAGTTTTAACGGAGGTTTTATCAGAGGACTAGTACTACTATGATAGATCAAAATCACTATCTCAGCATGAAACAAATCAGACACATGCAATGAATTGTCTAGTCTGGCTAATAAAGTATGACTTCGGAAAACTTAACCCAGAAAAAGAAACCCCTATTGCATTCATTTGTTCATTACAAGCATAAAACTACTTTTATTGATAGCTTCATTGCATATAAGAGTACCTCATTTAAGAAAAATAAAAAAATTTCAAAAATAAACTTTTCAAATACTCGTAAATAGAGAAAAATGCCAAAGGGCTACCACATATCTGTAAGATACTGCCACATATAAAGTTGAGGTAAGAGTAAAATCATCTTACACAAGCTTATCCGTACAATCATATTTTACCTGGGCCAAAGCTGGAAGGACTGGCTTCCCAGTACTTTCAAGAAAGCCACCGCAATCGCCAATTGCATATACATCTTCTACAGAAGGAACACGTAGCCACTCATCTATACCAATCCTGTAAATTAGAAAGCTTTTAATAAAAATCACCATCGTAGTAATCATTTCTAAAGCATAACAATCTTCAATTAAAAACAAAAGAAAAATGTTGATTAAAAAAAAAAAAGAAAAGGAAAAAGAAATGATAAAGTATGATGTATAGGAAGCGTTAGTAACAAACTATTGAAAAAAGATATAAAAAGAAAAAGAACAGGCATAAGAACTTTTTCTCAAGCTTATACACATTATGAAATCCAACTTCTTTTGGACTTTAAGAGGCTTTTACAAGCATAAACGAAAGTCCAACATGTATATGAAAACCTGCCACTAATTAAATACAGATTCCCACAGAATGTTCCCAGGTATTGCAATGTTGCTGACCTACTCTAAGATAATTTACCAGAAATATAGAAACTTAACACAGATTGAATACAGATTCCAAAAGAATGTTCCCAAGTATTGCAATTTTTCTGACCTACTCTAACACAATTTACAAGAAGTATAGAAACTTAAGCAGCTGAGGGGGGAAATTGCATTTTAACAAGCAAGAAATGAAAGTAAACTTACCTTCCACCCGGAGCTTTCGGAAATTCCAGGGACTTTACAAAAGGTGATGGACCAACACCTGTAGACCACACCAACAGCCCATAAGGAACTTCTGTGCCATCATTAAGAATTATCTTCTGAGCTTTGACATCCTTGACAATCCCACGGACAAGACGAACTCCTGACTGAGGAAGAACACTGAATGAAAGACAAAAACATCTACAGGTTTAATGGGAAAAGTAAGTCTAGGATTTGCTTTCTAAAATGCCGCCAATAGCCTAAAATTATTAGGTTAAGCCAGAGAAACCAGCTACGCCTTGCAGGGCCAAAAGCACCAAATATCTCACATGTGAAGAACTTAACTCCTTTAATAGACACGGGATTCTTTCTTCAAATTTTTTACTGTTTTAAATGGAAAAAACAAGAAAGGTCATCTATCCTTACATATGTTTCTGAAATAAAAAAGACCAAAATCTTTTACCTTTGTCAACTGATTGGTGGCATAGCGCCGGAGGCGATCATCAAAAGAAGACAATATTTCGTTGGCCTGTATGGAAGAAGAAAAACTCTTAATTACAAAATCTTCCTTTTAACTTGACAAATCCAAAAATATTTCTGAATCTCGCAATAAAATTCCTTAAAAAAAAAAAATTTTGAGCAAATAAAAAAAATTTCTATACCGAAGTAGATTAAAACACTAGTAAAATTGTAGAAAGAGTACTCAATCTAGTTGCATTAATATGTTTGTTAGGGAACAAACCTCAATCAAGGTAACATGGATGTAATCTTTTACATGGGCATATCTTTGACGAACATCTTTAATGATAAAATCACTAAGTTCACCGCTGAACTCAACTCCTGTTGGACCACCTCCTACAACAACACAGTGCAGGAGTCGACTTTTCTCTTCTTTTGAAATGCCTGCATTAACGCAAAATCACAAGTGAAAAATTCACCTCATATCATATGACTGATTTTCTCGAGCATTCAAATGTAATTGCAGTAGCATACCAGGGACATCTGACAGCATTAAGTTCAGAAGCAGCTTCCTACGAATTTCTTGGGCATGGTGAACCTCACGAAGAAATATTCCATATTCTTTTACACCATGGATTCCAAAAGTTAAAGCCTCTGCTCCTAATGCGATTACCAACTTGTCGTATGATAGTTTGAATTGCCATGGATCCAAGGTGTTCGCTCCATCAGCAACAGTCTCGCATTGCACCTTCAATACACAACCAAATTTCTTAGATGTAAGCCATTACAAAATTCAAACGTCTAACATCTTTACCCACCAAAAAAGGAAGCTCATCTTCAGTGCCATACAACATCATTAGGGAAGCAATTAAACACAAAGAAACTTCAACCTGTAAATAACATCAGTTGCTTTCCGGTTTCCACACAAAGTCACCAAAAAGGTCTTACAGTCATTAAACAAATGAAACAAAAAGCAGGCAACAAAAAGCATGCATCTTGACCAAAGTCACACATTTCTTTTCAACTTCATCATATATGTTTTAAAGGCATTCAATTATTGTTCCTTTTCAATTTCAATTCATTTTTTTCCACTTTTTCTTTTTCTTGTAAAAAAATAAAAAATAAAACTGATAATTTATTATAATATTACAGTATCAGAAACAAATTCCCCACGGAGATTCAAAGTTTCAGTTTCCATAAAAATCCAACCTTTTTTACACAGTCTCTAAAGCAAATGAGTCCCCACTGGATTCACAAATATTCAAGGAAAAAGCAAAAACATACCACATGTTCATCAGTATCGATGCCAATACATTTAGAGAGGAAGAAGTAAGAGCCTGGATCCTGAGAGATAGTGGGTTGGATCCTCCCAATGGGTTCAGCCACCGACCTGAATTCCAGCGTCCCAACACAGGTGGAGGCCAACAATGGGGTGAAGACCATGTGATTCCGAGGCGAAACGCAAACAACGTCATAGATTTTAGTGTCCAATCCTTTCATGAATCGACACCCTGCCCACCCCGTTCCCAAAACGACCACCCTCGGCTTATCGCCAGTCTTCGTCGGTCCCAAACCCGAAAACTGAGTCACCGATTGAGTCTGAGTCTCAAGGGTAGGCTCGGAGCTGAAGGGTGCGATCCCAAATAGCGGAGTAGGAGCTATATGAAATGTGTTTTTGCTCCTGGGTTTGATCAATGATGATCTGGCGATGGCTGAGACTTGGATGAGGCTCCTGAACCAAGCCATAACAGTTGCTTCAATCAAATGGGTTTTCTCTGAAAATTAAGCAACACACTGTTTAACGCATTCAGAAAGGAAGAGACAGTTCCCAAATTTTAGGAATGTGATGATGAGTGTTTCGTTGACTCGGTGAGGAATCGGGTTGCGTCAGCAATTGAACCGGGGGTTCTGGGTTGCGTGGCAGATTCTCGGAGCTACATGTGTCTCTGAAAGTCAGTAGCGGGCGTACGCTCCTTATCCGTTCCACCTTTGTGACCACCGTTTTGTCGACACAATCAAACATCTTTTTTATTTATAAGTTTTCATAATTACACAAATATATTTTCATACTATTTTTTTTAAATAATAATAATAAGTAATGAAAATGTTTCCTGTTCACTGTTCAGTGGCTAAGTCTAGTGCTTTAATTTTTATTATATAGGTCGGCTCTTGAATTTAAATCAGAGTTAATGGTTTGTAAAATATTTTTAGGATAGAAAAAAACTAATTGAAAATCATTCAATTTCAATGATTTTTATACATAGCATTAAGAAGTAGAAACATTGTCACCTTTTTTTTTTTGGGTAAACTATAAACATTGTAACTTTTTTCGATCGGTTGTTGTGACATTTTAATAGTATTAATTTCAAAGCTAACTAATAAATTAATATAATAATTTTTTTTGTCAATTTCATGAGCATCTTCTTTGTGGGTTCTTAATTAGATACATGTAGAATTTATCAGTCCTTAATTAGAAACTTGATAGTGCATGCTACTTAATTAAACAAAACATTTCATAATTCTCAAGGACACCTAATAAATTATCAAGAAGGTTTATTTCCCATTCATATTATAAATATAAACAAAGAAATTAAGGGTGGCTCATGATGGATAGAACATACTAAATATTTATTTGTCACCAACAATTGTCTTACAGCACAAAAACAAAAAAACACATGCATAATTATGAGAACAAATTAGCAGAATATTTATTAAATCAATAATTTAAAAATAAAAATTAAAAGTGGCAGTGTGTTTCAACCATTCAGGCCAACACTGCCAGCCGAAGGTCTGGCACGAGACGGAGGATCATGGCCGCGATTTGCTGTGGCTTCGCCGTAGTCGTTGGTCATCACCAGAAGAGACCTTTCCTTCATGCCCATTCTCATCTCTTGATCTGCATGCATTTTGAATCAACCAACTCAATTAGATTAATCTCACAGTGATTTAATCCCTTTTTTTAATCATTAATTATAATAAATCAAAACCATGCATATTGTAAATTAAATACCTGGAGCAGAATGTGGGAAAATGGTGTTTCGGGCAGAGCAGAAGACGAGAGCATAGGAAAGCAAGGCACACAAGCACAGCAGTTGACCTCCATATGCCATTTCTCTCCCCTGATCTGTCTCTGCTTCTCTCTTTGATTTGCAGGTAGCTGTATGCGCTCATGAAAACAAATTGAGAAGACGACCTATAATATGTAATCTGGGATACCCTTAGAGCTTAACAGTCAGAGTTGACATTTAATTTCCAATTTATTTGTTATTAATTAATTAATCAAATATTGGATGCCACGTTCCTCACACTATCTCTTGGGGTCAACCGCTTTAATTTGTCTGTAATGCATCTTTCTTCATTTTCCAGAAAAGGAAACACTCACTTTTCTCATTTCCCACTCCTCCTACTATTACATTAACATTACATGTTTAAGACTTATATATATATATATATATATATATATATAATTTGCAGTATATAAGATTACCAATATCCTGAACATGGTCTGAGTATTTTTTTAGTTTTTTTTTAAAACAAAAATTATATATATATATTTTTAAATTGCAGATTTTAAATATATTTATAACTAGTGCAATTTCATTATCATTCTAAATCTCAGTAATATTGGAGATAATATGTTTCTTTTTTATTGTTTATAAGATGTACAGCAATTTGCAATTTTATATGTTTGGTCGATCTAGAGAGTCGACAGGAATCACTGTTAATCTAATAAATGGTTTTATGGCAGATCTTTTATATATATATATATATATATGCTTTGCTTGGTGGCTTGCATTGTAGTCATCGGTCACCGCACTTGTTGTTGGTTGGTCCAGGTGGACGGAGAGGATCGTGCCCCGGGTTACGACCTGGCTCACTGTGATCATCAATCACTGTAGTTTTGTTCTCTGTAATACATAACACAGACAGAAAGTGATTAAAAGTAATTAAACAACATTATAATAAAAAGGTGCAATATTATATATAACTATCATCATAAATTAATACAAAACATAATTATTTATTTATTTCAACTAATTACCACACGACGGATTTTAATTAGAATTGACACGAATATTATTAAACAGAAACAGAAAATGGTGGATGGTAATTACAATACTTTAACACAAATATAGATTATAATCTTAATATTTAAATGAAAATTAAAACTTTTTTAATATATTATTATTAATTTCTAGAAGGAAAAAAGAAAAGAATTGGCCTTCATAGAATTTGATAATTGTGATTCATTACTCAGCCACTCAAACTTCCACGTCACCACAAACAAAATGCACTTGAAGAAAAGCTAACGGCCTTAAACGACCAACCAAACAATTCCAAACAGAGCCTTCCTTCTGACAAAAAGAGTAAGAGAGAGATATGCTGAGCAGAACAGCCACAGCTTCTCTCTCTGTCTCTGCTGTTTCTGCAAACCCATCAAAGTCCTTCTTCTTCAGAACCTCCAAATTCCTGGGTCTTAACTGCAACTTCTCTTTCGCTGCTGCTGCTGCTACAAACCCTCTTCCCAATTTCGCCGGTCTCTCATGGAACAGTAGGAGAAGCTCTGGCATGTCGAAAATGAATGGTTTCACCACTCGGGCATCGGCTCAGCCACTCAAGAATGCGGACGAGCTCATCGACTCCGTCGAGACGTTTATCTTCGACTGTGATGGTGAGACCGACTTCATTTTTCTTTGTTAATTGTGGTTGTTTTCAGTATGTGGAAAACTTAGATTTTGAAAGTGATTGCAAATCCCCAATTGTTTTTACCATTGAAATGATGATGTTGCCCAGACTAGACAGAAATCCCATTGATCAAAGAGTAAATTATTTGTGTTAATTGCATTCTCAGCTTTAATGGGATCGAGCGCAAGGTTATAGATCAAGCTCATTCACACTGGAATTCTTAGGGATAATAATGCTAAAAATGGAAACTTTTCTTCATAAATGCAGGAGTTATATGGAAAGGGGATAAGCTGATTGATGGAGTCCCTGCAACTCTTGACATGCTACGCTCAAAGGTTTGTATGCGCATGTAGGCAGCCATGTAATTTCAATTTTGTATATACAGGTTTCTCTTGCTTCATTAGTAAATACTTTACTATTACTGTAACTTTTCTCGTGGACCAAAAAACATTGCATATAATCTCTTTGACAGCATAATCGGTATTCAATCCAAAACCATAATGAACAAATGACAGTTTCTTGTTTCTGCAGGGAAAAAGATTAGTTTTTGTTACCAACAACTCTACAAAGTCTAGGAAGCAGTATGGAAAGAAGTTTGAGACGCTCGGCCTGAATGTCAATGAGGTTGGTTTATCACTTCATTTCTTGTAAGCTTTCACAAATTTGTGCGACAATAATTTTAACCACATTTATAATACTCTCTCAGGAGGAAATTTTTGCATCATCTTTTGCTGCTGCTGCTTATTTGAAGTCCATCAACTTCCCAAAAGATAAAAAGGTAACAAACATGCTTGAGCTTAGGAAAATGGTTTCAACACTGGTTTCAAGATTTATGCTGTAAATGCAGCTCTTCTTGTAAAGGAAAATGTAAATCCTTGGTCGTACCAAAGGAAGATGTAGTTCCCATTCAGTACAGTTAGTCATGCTTTCAAAATTCAAAACTAAGTAAAACGTATTGATTTTGATTTTGTTGAGTGACTGTGCTAATGATCCATTTCTATTATACAAACTGATGACAGGTTTATGTAATTGGTGAGGATGGAATCTTAAAAGAGCTTGAGCTTGCTGGATTCCAGTACCTTGGTGGACCAGTATGTATTAGTTCTGAATTTATAAGTTCCAGTGCACTATACAAATATACTTGCTTAGCCTTCTACATTTTCATGCCATGATTTGTGATACCAAGTCATTTATTCTGCACTTTTGACAAACAGTAGCATTTTCAGAACTAAGTAGTGTAATTGCTTCATACCAAAAAAAAAAAGGAGCAAGTGTAAGTGCACTCCTTCAAATTGGTTTATATGTTTTCTTTCGGAAGTTTAAGGATCAAGTTGTGGAATTTTACTTCAGCTCGCTATTGATCTTGGCATATGTTATTCAATCCTGAAGGTACCCTCTTAATACTATATATGATGCATGTCTCTTATGCATCCCTTCATTTTTACCTCACAGGAAGATGGTGACAAGAAGATAGAGCTGAAACCTGGGTTTCTGATGGAGCATGATGAGAATGTATACTTCATCTCTTTCTTGCTTCATAGAACTATATAAATGGTTTGGGTTTTTTGAGTGCATACTGCACCAAATTTAGTCATTGATTTAGGGGTTGTACATTCCTTGTTGGTACTTGCAATTTAACATCCAACTGCAAATTTTATTTTCCAGTACAATTTTAAAGTTTAATCAGGAGTATAAAATTTTTGCTCATTGTATTGTAGGTTGGGGCTGTTGTGGTAGGATTTGATCGTTATTTCAACTACTACAAAGTCCAGTAAGTTATGCATGTCATTGTTAAAGAAATGCTGTAACACAAATTAGGATTTATTGGCTACCCTAAATAAGGACAAGACTAGATTTATGAAAATTCTGTGTCACAAAATATACTTATTACACTGTTCATAAGTCTCTTGTTATTATCTTTATTTTATTGTTATGTGCACTAACTATGAAAATAAGTTTTGGTCTTCTGTGGAGCTAATGATCATCAATTATTGTTTCCATCATGGAAGGTATGGAACACTATGTATACGTGAAAATCCCGGCTGTCTTTTCATTGCAACCAATCGTGATGCCGTCACTCATCTCACAGATGCTCAGGAATGGGCAGGTCCACTTCTCTCCTACCATTCCGCACTCTTCATTTCTCTCCAGCCTTTCTATCTGTTCCATTGTTTTTCTGGCGCTAAAATTAATCATGAAAACTTCATACATGAAGACTCATCTTTTGTTTGAACATGTGTTTGTGTGGATTATAAGTACTTCAAAAAAGTTCAATAACATCTTAAATATTTTCTTCTAAGGCCTTATAATTTTTATCCGAGTTCAGGTGGCGGTTCTATGGTTGGTGCTCTCTGTGGATCTACTCAACGTGAGCCTCTGGTTGTGGGAAAGCCCTCAACTTTTATGATGGACTACTTAGCAACCAAGTAATTCAGATGCTTTATTTCTTGCTCCTCTGTTTTTTCTTCATTCATGAGTGCTGTTTATCTTGAGTATCCATTAAGCATTCTGCTAATATACATGTCATATATATGCTGCATAAGATTTGCTACAGTCTTGCTTCATCTAGCATTTTATGAGTAATTGATCCAGAATTTATCATCCTTTGAACATAGTCAATGTCATTAACTTTATAGTAGGAAATCCACAATCAAAGAAATTATTAGGCATGGATGAATAAAACAAGAGAGAAGATTAGCTTAAACCATACAAGTTATCAAACATTGGTACGACCTTATTAGTTATTGAACATAGTTAATGTTATATGAACATTGGTGTAACTTGTCTTAAGGTAATAAGACAGAGAATCATTTTCTTTGGAAGCACCTATTACCAAAGTGAAACTGTTCATTATCTAGTAGATTTAGCATCATCACAAGACACAGAAAAAACATTAGAACTGTGTATAGAGTGTGTAGTGTGCACATATGCACACAGACACGCACATGCCTTTACGTTGGTGAATTATCCTAATAACCATCTAGGGTAGTCGTGCCTAGTCACCAATTCTTGAAAGTTGAAAAGCAGTGAAGTTTTCTACTCATGATATTGACAAAATCATGTCGATAACTGAACTATATAGTAACATATTATAGGATCTTCACTAGATAATGAATCAAATGACCTGACTATTACATTCTAATAACTGATATGCAACGAACTTCAAAGTATCTATTCAAGAAGAATTACTCAAAGGTTTTATCAAACACACAGTTCGTGACATGTGCTTAATCGCTAAGTTTGTTACTTGGATTGAATCAATGACAGATTCGGCATCACAAAGTCACAGATCTGCATGGTTGGGGACAGACTAGATACTGATATTCTGTTTGGACAAAATGGTGGCTGCAAAACACTTCTTGTTCTTTCTGGTAATTAACCAAATTACTTTGATTCTTCCCAAGAAGACCTTCATTGTTATTTACTACATAACCTTGAATTAAGAATTTTCCTTATACTTAAACAGGTGTGACCAGTTTGTCAATGCTTCAGAATCCCAATAACTCCATACAACCAGACTTTTACACCAACAAGATTTCAGACTTTCTCTCTCTCAAGGCTGCAACTGTATGATCATGTAAGCACTAGGCAAAACGTTATCAACACTGGTAGATTTGGTTATACATAGCTGCTACAATGCCCATGAATTTTCTTTTTCCTTTCACAATTATTATTATTATTATTATTATTATTTTGTGTAATGGATATTGTTTTCAGAAATAACATGAAATAAAGCAATCTTCATATACAGTTCTTTGATTTGTTCTCTCTTTGTAATTCTTAATGTTTGTTTCATAAAATTAAAGCCTCTGACCAACCCCATTTAACCATTTACCTGAGAACAAAAAGAAATGTGAAGGAGGTATATTAACTGCAGAACGAAGATGAAGAGCTACATAAAACGGTTTCCATCAGATTGCATGATTGCTGAAGAATTATTTGCATATATAGAATGGAAAAGGATGACCTTTCCCTAAGCAGAACTTGTGGAAAATTGAAGTAAATAAAATTCCCTAAAAGACTAATGAAAGGAGCCTTAAAAGATAGAGAAAAGAATTGTCCTTCCTCTAGTCATTTAGAAAAGTAAAAGAACGAGGGCATAAAAGTTTACAGCCTTGAGGAACAACAAAGCTTGAAGAGCAAGAAATTATAAAAGTGAAAATTGAAAATATTAGTACTATGCAAGTGAGATTGTGAGAATTATTCAACATCATTAATGGTTATGAGTGTGAAATAATTGATAGAAGCCCCTCACTTCTTGAGTGTTTGGGATCCATATATTAATTATATTCACACAGAATGGTCAAAGATCAAATTTCTATAGCATTGAAATCTCATTATTATACTGTACTTCCAGATAACACACTATATTTGTTGTACTCTCCAGGAAGGTATGAACTTTTGGTTTTCTATATTGATCAAAAAAACTTTTGGTTTTCTATGCTTGAATGTGTTTTATTCTTTTTCATTTACGAAAGTAGAATATGCTAAAGACAGCCATTTTCATCTGGTGGGCTGTCTTTTCAACAATGTCTCTAAGCTATTTTATTGAATTTTTTTTATGGAAAAGTTTATTTAAAGGAATAAAGTTAAATAAATTTGGTTAATTTCTGTGGGTTGGCAGTACAGTATATCATTGACTAATATTCCGCATTTGTTGATGGAAGTACATGTTCAAAGGCATTGGCACATTGCCAGCTTATTAAGCAGCCTAATGTCTTTTTCTTTTTCAAAAAATAAATATTCGACTTCCTAATTCTTTCCATTCCACCAATTAGTACAACAATAATTTTGATAATCCAGACTTAGTAAAATTGTTGGAACTGTAAAAAGGGAAATGAAATACTAGTAATAATTATTTTGGTTATTATTATTATTATTAATTGGGCTGATAGTCTAATTTTGTTCATATCTGTTTTACTCAGCTGTATTATTAAAAATTAAATGAAACACGAGCATTATAGCAATTTGACAATTTATTAATGCAGCAACTCTCATCTCTTTTGGGTTTAAACCGAGTTTTTGTTTTGTTTTTTTAGTTGGATTCATCTGAATGGCATGCCTTTTATATAATTTTAATTGGCTATATTATCAGTAATAAAATAGCATAATACCCAGAATATTCCTTATAGGATTATTTTGCTGTCATTTTAAATGCATTTTTAAATAATTTTCTATACCAAACTAAAAATAATAATAAAAAAAGCATCCATGACATTGAAAGCAAATATATTGCATAAAAAACAACTGGTTTCAATCAAATCAATTGAAGTGATGATAAGAAGTTATCATGTTCTTAAAATAAGATGAAGGAAATCCATGAAAAAAAATATTATTTGTGCATTCAAAATAAAGATAAATACAAAATTATATATATATACATATACATATAGAGCCAGATGCTATAACATTATATTCTATTTATACACCACATGGTGGTCTATCCCTCAAAAAAAATGTCGGTGTGCAATACAAAACCAATATGTCACACTCATTCAGTGATGGGATTTTTGTATAATATTTTTTTTTGTTCTTTTTGTAAAATTAATAACCTTTCTTTTTAAGCCAATTAGCTATCAGATTTTTTTTACTTATTTGAGTAATGAATAACATTGTTAATTGCTATTTTAGTTTTTGTTCTGCCTAATTAGAATAAAAGCCTACCTACTACATGGTGAGCAATTATAGAAAATAATTATCTTAATTTTTTCTTACAATTTATTTTGTTAACAACCTGATATTTCGTTTAAAAAACATACCAAAAAATAGAAAAATAAAATATAAACATACATGTAATTATAGTAAAATTTAATCTTAGTTTTGATGATCTTTCCTTTTCTTTTTTTTTTTTCCAAAAACATTAGGATAAATAAAATAGAATTAATGTATATATATATATATATATATATAATTTTTCAGCCAAAAAAAGAAAAAAGAAAAAAAAGACAACCCTATCTTATCGAAACCTCTAAATATTTAAATTTTAAAAGAGAAAATGAGGGTCAACTTATTCAAGTTCATAAGAAAACGCATAAGTCTTAATTATATTATTTATTATATTTTTGAAAAATAAAAAAATAAAAACTTGAAGAACAAAAATATATAAAAATGAAAATGAATTGACAATGGGATGCCGAATTCTACTTTTCACAGAGAAGCACCAGTGACGTTACACCAGACTTCCCACCTCTTTCCCTCTCTTTGTATTTATATATTTTTATTTGCATATAAAACTCTTTTTTGTTTTCATTTATAAGTTCATCGAACTCCGACCACCCAGAGATCCAAAGTTTGTACTTTTCCTTTTCTTTTTTCGGGTGCCAGTTTTTGGTGCTCACTGTCTGATCCACCAAACCCAATTTTCCATCCATCTTTCTCTACTTTGTCTCTGTCTCTGCCTCTTAATCACTTTCTCTCTGTTTGTGATTGACTGAGTAAGATCTGGGTCTTATTGCTTGCTTTCTCTGGAATTTGTCAACTGGGTACGCTTTTGTTTTCTCTCTCTCTGTTGTTGTTCTCTTATTAATTTTGGTTTATGGGTTTGAATTTAATTTGGAGTATATTCATGTCATTGAATGCCATAGATAGACCAACTCTCTTATTAACTCTTCTGCAAATTCTCTAAATGTTTAGGCTGGTTTGAAAATTATCTAACTTTTTGATGTTATGATATATGTAATAATGTAATATGTTTGTGAAGCTGTAGTTTAGTTCATAATTTATTTGAATCCCTGTGTTTCTCTCTGTGTATGGTTGCAGACGTTTAAAACATATCCATACACATAAACATATATGTGAGAGCTGAGACATTAACGTACACGTGTCCATTTTTATACTGACCATTGTTTTTGTCTCTCCTAATCACATCATTCACATGAGAAGTTGGAAATTGCATCCTGGGTCATCTCCTAATATATACTACATTACGTTAATCATACTACTACTGCTCAAAATTGAACACTGGACCTGACAGATACTAGGGCTTTATGTATGTATCTCTATACTTGCAAGCGCATGTGTGCCTACTGCAATCAGTTTCCTTTGCTCTGTAATTGTTTGCCAATGGTGCTTTTGATTGATTTTCTTTATTATTGTTGCCAGATGTCTTGAGGGCACATACTGAAATGTTGCAGCTGCTTAAATCCAATAATCTTGATTGGTTGTAAATACAGATTTTGTAGTAAGAGCCAGTAGATTGCTAGATGACAGGGATGGTAGAATGCAGTGTCTGCCACTCAAAATTATTGTCTCAAACTGCAAAAACTGTGTCCAGGGCATACGACAGGCATATAAATGATGTTTCTTCAAAGACCAGAATCCTTAACATACTTTTGGTAGTTGGTGACTGCTTCTTGGTTGGTCTACAGGTGATCAATATCTCATCTCTTTCATTTTTATCCAATCTGAATGTAAAGATATATGGACGAAGATAATAGCAGATATGTACCTGGTATATGTGATACCAAGATATGTAGCTGAATACAGTTTTGCAATCTTCTCAAAGTAAAGTTTATTCATAGAACTTAATTCCTCATTGATTAAACTGTATTTTAAGTTTTAAGCTTTCTTCCTCTTTATGAGCAGGAGAAGTTATTATTGATTTGCTTCATTAATAATTTAGAACAATGAGTGTAAACAAATCCATTTGTATCAGTGCTTTTCTGTCTAATTCCTTTATTAGATTTCTTATTGAATTGCAATTTGGAAGCCTACTTTGCTGATGCTTTTTCATTTTTTCATCTCCTACTTATCTTCGGTCCTTTTTTTGCAGCCTATATTGGTTTATATGTCTAAAGTGGATGGAAAATTCAACTTTAGTCCTGTCAGCGTCAACTTTTTGACAGAGGCAACCAAAGTAGTTTTTGCTATTGTAATGCTCTTGCTCCAGGTATGTTTTCTTTTTCCATTCATTTGCACGTCAATTTCTTTCACTGGTTTGCTGATGGAGCATAAGTGAATTTTTCACAATAGTATACTTCATTTCATTTCATGAGGGAAAAATATTAAATTGAAGATTTTCTTCCCGCTTAAATGAAATGATTCTTCTTTTAACCAATCGAATAACAGAGAAAGACAATAACTATGTGATGCTATTAATATTTTTAATCTTCTTGGCTTGATTAATGAATTTAAGGCTTCCCAACCACTGAGTGTGATAGATTTGTCAGTTTCCTAGCCCACTTTAACTAGTTGTGGCCGGTGGCAACAGAGCTGTTTAGAATATTCTTGTGAAATATGTTTGGTGGAAACATTTATCTTTTCTTCCTTTAGTTATTGGTAAGCATTATGTTACTTCTTATTTCTGAACTATATTCACTTTCAGGCTCGGCATAAGAAAGTGGGGGAGAAGTCACTTCTCTCAGTTACTACATTGGTACAGGTATGAAAAGTTACATGACTACAAGTTTGTTGGCCAAGATGGTTTCTGATGATAAAAGATAAACTTGAATAACAGAAAACCAAACTACACTGGTCATCAGAACTAAAATCAGTAATGGAAATGTAGGATGGAGAAAAGGCATATGATAAAGAAAGTTATGCATGATGAATGATTATTGCTATATAAGTTTTCTTGTGATCTACATAGCATTCAGAGTATTCTCACAGATGAAAGTGAGCCTCATCTGTTGGGACCACAGGCTACTGTTTGAAAATTGTTTTCTTATTATTAATTTCTGAATTTTTTTGGGAACTGTACTTGGGTATCTTTATGTAATTTTATGTAGAATTAGAACTGTTTATTGACTTAAGCCTTTCATACTGTGCAAGTTCTTATTTCTTTGCATCATCTAGTTTGTCGAACTTTTCTGTAGCATATAGGTTCATTATACCTGCTCTGACCTCAAGGTATCTTTTTTGTCCTTTCTTCTGTCCCACCTCTACAGGCAGCTCGAAACAATGTACTCCTTGCTGTTCCGGCTTTCCTTTATGCTATTAATAATTATTTAAAGTTCACAATGCAGGTATATTCTTTTTTATATTTAGCTCAATATCTTTTTTTAAGCATTTCCTTTTAACTCCTTGTATATCTGAGATGATGATCCCTGCGTCCTGATTCAGTTGGAACGAAGAGCTCATCATAATGTGCTTTTCTTCTGTAAAACGTTTGCATGTTGAGGCAGAAGCCATAATTTCTTAGTTAGATCTTCATCTTTATCATATTTAACAATCCTAATCATAGTGATTCTTGTGCAGCTTTACTTTAATCCTGCTACTGTGAAGATGCTGAGTAACCTGAAGGTATCTTACATGTTATATAGTGACAAAAGTTTCTGTAAGGGTATATGTTGTATTGAGTTAATTTGTTCTATGTAGTGTTGCCTTTAGGTCTTATGGAAGCATGTTATGATTGATTGCAATGATCAATTTCTTCTAAATTGCATAGGAAAGTTTTTGACAGATTCTCATGGAAAATTAGTTTTAATTGGTTTTCCAAACATGTTTATTGACTTTATTCAGCAAGTTATCTGTAATGATTTGGATAATCAGTATGTGAATTTCAACAAAGCTACAGTCCTCATAGAGAAAACTTTTCGCCTTCTGTTATTTTCTTTGATGAATGAGATAATCCATACATCATAGCCCAAACAACTTTTTACGAGTTGCAAACATCTGCAGGTTTTGGTCATTGCCGTCTTGTTAAAGATAATCATGAGGCGACGGTTTTCCATTATTCAGGTTAGTTTGGATAATGGATGTTTGCTACTCATTCATATTACTTTTGACTTTATGAATTTGCAAATTTAAGTGTTTGTAGTGATCCACATTTGCTTCTTTGTTCATTCTCAGTGGGAGGCTCTCGCTCTTTTGCTCATTGGAATTAGCGTGAATCAGCTTCGATCCCTACCTCAGGGTACTACTGCTTTGGACCTTCCACTTGCAACAAGCGCATACTTGTACACACTCGTATTTGTAAGTACTTTGAAAATCTGTGTCTTCTTGAATTTGGCTACTGTGTGTGATCTGTAATGTGTGGTTAAATGTTTAGCAACTAACCCAATGTCCAACCAACCACTTTACATGAAACTACATTTAAAGAGCACACACACACTGTCACACACCACCAAACCAATGTAAGACATCAGCAAATGCAAAACCACAGTATTCAAATCTATGAAGGTGACTTCGAACCACATGAAACCAATAGGAGCTCTCTAAACTTTCTTGGCCTTGTTATGCTTTTATTCGTTAATAAGAAACTTTTATCTTCTAAGGAAATCAACTGGTGTGAATACAGGTCACAGTTCCATCACTAGCATCAGTCTATAACGAGTATGCTTTGAAGAGTCAATTTGATACGAGCATTTACCTTCAGGTAGGTTGACTGTACGGCTGATAATTTCTTACAGTTTTTATTCCTTATATGAGTGTCATGTTACTTGTTCCTTTGCGGTTGAAGAGGAAGTCACAAGGCTAAAAGCTGGGATTGGATAAACTCTATTGGTGTTAAATATTGATATGTTAAATTTTTCTGCATTAGTTGTGCTTACTACTTACCTTCATCTAGCTATATAAGGAAATTCAGCATTGGTTTTTAAACCATTGTTGGTGCCTCTAACTTTGTTCCTTTTATGGTTTTGTGATCTTTTATGCATTGCAACCTGCTACTCTTAAGAAGCTCATCATGTTTACACATTCTGAGTCTACACTCTTTGGATTTAAATTCTCACTACCACCAGTTGATTTTCTCTTATCAGATAAAGGTTTTGTTTTATAATTTGCAGAACTTGTTTTTATATGGTTATGGTGCCATGTTCAACTTGCTAGCAATTCTTGGAATGGCTATTTTTAAAGGTAAAGAGATCAAAGACACAGATAAAGTTATGCCTGATTACCATAGAATTATATCTAATGTTGTAGCCTGATGCTTGGAGCATTTTATCAAGTCAATTGGAGCTGGTAAAAGTTTATGATGATTTGTTTGTATTTATATTATTCCTTTTTTGTTAACATTTTAAGGTCCTGACGCATTGGACATACTGCAAGGACATTCAAAGGCCACAATACTTTTAATTTGCAACAATGCTGCCCAAGGGATTTTATCATCATTCTTTTTCAAATATGCAGGTGACACTGAATTGCTTTGATTTTATTACTTCTGTTTTTAGGTTTTGAAGTTTGATCTTTTTGCTTAATTTCTGTAGACTCAATTAATTGAAATTTTATGTTATTGCACCCCTTGCTTCCAGCCTCTTGCCTTGATTTTACACTTCAGTAATTGTGAATTTCTTTAATTCACTTTTGGACTTGTAGTTGATCGTTGCCTTGATTTTGGCTTTTAAGAATATATTTTGACAGCTGCCTGCAAGCCGGTGTGCAAATTCTTTCTAATGGTATTACTTTTACGTAGAGACCACAATGATTGGGGCCAACCATTACATTTTCACACTGATTGCTGTTCAAACCCATACTAAAGAATAATCCTAATTCCCACACGTAAAAGAAGTGTTTGTGTCACTGTAAAATTAAATAGACAGTATAAAAATTTAGACCTCATGTGCCTTTTCTGTACCTTTTGCGCATGTCTTATACCTTCTACTGTTGTAGTGTCTTTTCTTTTTCCCCTTTTTTTTTTTCCATAAATCAATCTGTTTAACTATAATTTTTTTTTTTGGATTTTCTAAATCTGCGTTTCTCTTATGCTTGCAGATACAATCTTAAAAAAATATTCATCAACAGTTGCCACAATCTTTACGGGAATAGCATCGGCTTTGCTGTTCGGTCATACACTCACTATAAACTTTATCCTAGGAATCTCAATTGTGTTCATATCCATGCATCAGGTAATTGTGGGATATGGTAAAGGGGAAAGGAAGAGATATTAGATTAGTCTATTTTGCTTTGCAAATTTGTGTAATATTTTATTTCCTCTACAGTTCTTTTCACCTCTATCGAAGATTAAAGATGAGCCACAGAATGTTAGCTTGGAAAAGATTGATGGTCAGAACTATCAGAGGTATGAGTGACAAAGAATCAATTAATAGAGTTTATCGGAAAAAACTCAACAGAGGTGACTGAATCCCATTGTTTTGACTCATTTGTCTCCCCAGGTCCAAGGATGCATCGTTTGTGAATATGGCAGCTGGGGCAAATGAAGATGTAAGAATCATTGGCCGGAATTTTTTGCATTTGTGAAAATGGTCTCGTTTACATTTAAATATATTCATTTTTATTTGAATATATGTTTTTACATATTTTTCAGGCTAATCACCATGTTGGATACGATGAGAAAGCACCACTTCTTCCGGTCTGAGGTTAGTTGATAATTTCTCAATATAGATCTCCATCACATGTTTTAATGGCACTTCATTTAGCTTTTGGATTAACAAATCACTTGATATCTCCAACTCCATAAGCAATTTCTTTTTCCTTGTGGTAGTTATGTATCTTAGACAATTTATTCATTTCAGGTATGGTGGCGCATGCATTCCTATGATTGGACTCACTCTTTTGTTTTGAAGATCAACTCCATAAGCAAGAGAATGAAAGGCATGTAGACCAAATTTCTTACATTTCCCAGAAGTCTTTTTCGCCACCTAGGTGTGGCCTCCAGGATCAAATCCCTTGAGCAATTCAGGTTTCAGGCAGCTATAGAAGAAAAGATTATATACACTTACTAAAATGGTAGCAATTTTTTAAAATCTTTTTTTCACATGGTATAGGAAATATAGTCTTTTTCTCTTATCTATTTTACAAATGTTTTTTTTTTTTGGGTGGTTTGGATGATAACTGCCCTGTAATATATATCTTTATGTAAGGAAAAGCAAACTCTCCACATTTTTTCTCATAACATCATATAGTTTTAAAATAATAATAACGCCAAAACTCATTTGCTTCAAACACCAACATATGTCTCTTTTATTATTATTTTTCTTGGTCCTTGTCTCTGTCATACAGATGCAGTATCTGTAATATTTTGAATCCCTAACACAGCTTGTTTAATTGCATCAAATTTACACAAGCCCACTGAATGGAATTTGTTTACTCTTTTAACTATTTATTTTCTAAGATGAAGAAGGCGTGGCATTAGGGGAGACAGAGATAGGGATGTGTATCTGGAATTATAATTATGTTTGGCTTACTTTCTTGCTTGCATTGAAAATGACATGAAAAAATATAACAGGTGTAGCCATAATTTCAATCACCAAAATTGGTAATGCTTAGAGAAATTGCAAACCTTTCCGTGAAGGGTGGCATGTGCTTGAGAGACACATCAAGAACAACATTTAGAGAAGCATTGCTTGTAACATTACATGTGATTGGCCATGCATGTATTTGTAAAAACCATTTGCGGCAGCAGTGACATGGAATTTCATGACACTTACTATTGCAACTCAAAAGCGGTGCTGTACAATGTTGACTAATTTTAGTGTTTCGAGCTGAACAAGACTCGAAATGTCATGGCTGTGAGCTAACGAATATTGCATACATGAATCAGCATCAACTGTCCTCTCCCAACTGTGTCATCGTTTGCAAATAATGTTTTCAATTCGTTCATTAAGAAAAATTAATTAATTAAATACAGAAAACAAAAAAGAGTTATGTGATTTCTCAAGCCAATTGAGTTTTACAAAATTAAGAAAAAATTAATAACTTCTTTTTTATTTTTCTTTTGGACTCTCTCTTTTTTGGGTTTTTTTTTTTGTTTTGTTTTTTTTTTGTATGTGTGGGTTCGTATGCGTTTATTTAATATATATATATATATATATATTTGGGCTTGATAGGTTTTTTGTTTTGTGGGCAATTATATATATATATATATATACACACACACATATTTATTTATTTTTATAAAAAAGTGAACGAATGAAATTCATAATATAATTTTATAATAGAACCATTTTTAACGCGGATGCTGTAGCCCAACTACCCAGACTTAACTACTAGAGTTTTTATGTTATATTTTGATTGGTTCTTAGATTACGTTACCGTACTGCCATCTAGTAACCACAGATGACGTCAAAAATAAAAATAAAAATATTTACAGTAGTATTGGAAGTCCAAGAAGGGTAGTTTAATAAATTGCACAATATATATATATATATATATATATTTTAGATTCATAATTTGTCATTATTAAATTATAAAAAAACTAAAATAATTTCATAATTTACATTAGGAGATTATAATTTTAGAAACATATTAATAATAGTAATTACAATACAATTCTCTCTCTCTCTCTCTCTATATATATATATATATATAAAAAAGCAAACATACTTGTATGATTAAACAAATATTTTTAATTTTGTTGTCTCCACAATCATAGAGAAAAACTTTAATCTGTCGCTTTGTCTCAAAACTTTCCAAGTCCCATTAAATCAGTAATAAGAAATAAACTTTTCCTAATCCTATTCAAGTAGTACTAATAAATTATTTTAATATTTAATTTGTATTTATTTCCTCTCCAACCCATTTATCAAAAAAGCAACCTTTCTTCGTTTTTCGTTTTCTACTCTCTCTGTGCTTCACAATCCCCCATTCCTTTCTTCCAATCGGGACACGATCACATCTCATTCCTGCCTTCTTCTCTGTTACAATCTTGGCTTTTTGCCTCCTATTTTGCATCTGCTACCTTTTCTCTCTCTAGAATTCGTACCCGATTCTTAATTTAGCAGCTGTCCAGCTAGGGTTTTGATTTTGTTTTTCCTTTGGAAACCCATAAGGGCAAAACTTGATGGAATCGGAGGATGAGTTCGATATGCACGATGCCAACGACGATGAAGACGATGACAATGACGACGACTTCTACAGCGGCGGAGACGACGATGCCGCTGCCGCCATGGACAGCGACGAAGCCGACGTTGCTGATTACGAGTTCATCGATAACGACTCTGATGATTCCGATGACATCGCCTCCCATCGCCATCAGGTGGCTACTTCCTTTCTTCTCTGTAATTTTAGAAAGAAAGAAAAAAAAAGCAGCAAATTTCATTTTTCATCTTTTTCCTTTTATGTGATTTTGCGGATGTTAATTTAACTTCACTTCTAATGTTGGGTTTTATTTGGGTTTCTGAATTGAAATAGGATTGTAACAACCTTATTTATTGTTTTTTCTACTAAAAATCAGCATCTATGTGCTTGTGTTATTTGAACTAGAGGCATTGTTAAATATATATTTTATTAATTTTACCATTGCTTCTAATTAATCTTTCTCGTTTTTTAAAGAATCCATGAACTTGTAAGCCTATTATTTTAAAATTATAGTTTATGAATAGCTTTCTGTTTTGTGTTTAGTCCTTGAATCATATATACATTATAAAACTCTGGTTGCTTTTGGTATGAATTATTATGTTGAGGTAATAAGCCAAAGTGCTAAAGAAAAGCCATTCGGAAGTCTTCATATGTGAAATTCGCTAACTTTAACAGCCACAGCGTGAATAGCCTTATTTTTGTCAGCATTAAAATACCCCTTGCTCAGCTGAAGCACAGTCTATGTATTTTCATGTATTTTTCTGGTTTCTTGTCACAGCAAAATTATACTGTTTTGACTGAAGGAGATATTCATCAACGTCAGGAGGATGATATTATGAGGATATCTACCGTGCTTTCTATTTCAAATGTTGCAGCTAGTATACTGCTTTGCCACTATAATTGGTAAAATTCTTTCTCAATGTTCCCTTTTTTTTTTTTGGCTGTCTAGACGACTTCCAGCTTGCATATTTGTGGACATAATGAATCCTGAATTTTTTTGTTTTTGAATGTTTCGGATCATATTTGATCATACCTGGTAAAAATTGTCTATTCCTTTATTGTTGGTGGGCTTTAGGTTGTTATACAATTTGGTGTTTATATGATCTAATTCTAAAGAATCTATAATTACTCTGTATTTCCAGGAGTGTCAGTAAAGTACATGATGAGTGGTTTGCAGATGAAGAAAAGGTTCGGAGGGCTGTTGGCTTACTGGAAAAACCAGTTCTTGATTATCGAAATGCTAAAGAAGTAATCCACATTTATGGTGTTAATTGATTTTTTTGACATTTTTACATGGAAGCTGGTCAACTTGTTGTAGTATTTTAATGTTACGGAAGACCTTTATGTTCTTAGAGTTTTGATTACATGTACTTGTGTTTTTGACAGCTGACTTGTGGGATCTGTTTTGAAGCCTATCCTCATGATAGGATTTATTCTGCTGCTTGTGGTCATCCTTTTTGCAATTCTTGCTGGGCAGGTATGATCCAGTATAGCTTTCTTTTTACTGGAAGCTAAGTTTGATTAGAAGCTCAGGTGATTTTTGCGACATGTCTTTTCTTGTCTCATTCTCTTAAGCTGAGAATATTTTACCAGATTTTAATCACTAAGATGATGAATTTGAGAAAAATTGACAATTACTTTGTTTGATTGTGTAAAGTTTTCTTGTGCTTAATGCTTTTTTTCACTTGCATAATTCAAGGCTAAAGTAACTATGGTGGCTGGTTGTAAATGGGGCAAACTGTGCTGAAACCTACTACCATATAATCTGTTAGACATTTTTCTACTGTCTTGATGTAATGTTATGTTTGGAATTAGTTCATGACTTGTCATAGAAGAGTGTTCTTTTGCTGTCCTTGTCTTCTTAGCATCATCATTAGCTGCACTATTTGATTTTGTAAAATATCATGATTCATGCTTGGTATTCCTGCTTAGTACCTTTCTCACAATTTTCATTCTGGGATTTCGTATTGAAAAATTGTAAAGTGAACTAGCAGTTTCTGCTATCTAGTGCAGTCAGCTTACTCTTGTGGTGGATAAACAAAAATAAAATATAATAAAAGGATTGAATTAATGCATTGGGCAGAGTTTTGAAATGGAAAAAAATTAATATCAAGGAAAAGAATGCTTCCAGTTTTCTACTACACAGTTGAATTGCTGGTTGGCTAAAAGAAACTGTAGGAATGATATTTTTATGTGAAACTACTGAATGTAAATGTACTAATTTGACCATGGGGAAAACAGACACTTTCTTTTGTCATTTCATGTATGAAACAAGTTTTTGTCCGATTGTGTATTTTGATTTCCATAACAGTTTAAACTTCGTATCTTCTTGTATTTTTCAAATTGTAACTTCACTTCTGATTAGGTTCGTCTTTGGTTTGTTGCATGCAGGTTATATTAGCACATCCATTAATGATGGTCCTGGATGTCTGATGTTACGATGCCCTGATCCATCTTGTGCTGCTGCTGTTGGTCAAGATATGATTAACATTTTGGCTTCCGTTGAAGACAAGGAGAAATATTCCCGTTACTTCATCAGGTCCTATGTTGAAGACAATAGGAAGGTAATTTGAACATTTGGAGCTTCAATGAATGATTTATCTATTATTTCAAAATAACTGCTGGATTTCACCTGTCAAATCTTTTACTTGCTTGAAGTTAAATAAATATTCTTTGCTGAATGAGTGAAAACCAAGCTGGGTTCTTTTGTAGACCAAATGGTGTCCTGCTCCAGGCTGCGAGTATGCTGTGGATTTTATTGTTGGCAGTGCGAGTTATGATGTTACTTGTCGCTGCTCATATAGCTTTTGCTGGAATGTAAGTCTCTTTGAATTATCTTGATGTGTGTTAATCATTCAGCTCAGCTCAGTTCAGTTAATGTATTAGTTTTAGGAAAAAATTACATGGGGGTGGTGGTATTTATGTGTTTTTTATTTTTCTTTTCTCTTGATATGTGAACACTTGTGAATTTGACTTTGCAGTGTACCGAGGAGGCCCACCGTCCAGTTGATTGTGGCACTGTTGCCAAGTGGATATTAAAGAATAGTGCTGAGTCAGAGAATATGAATTGGTATGAAAAGACCATCAATCTAAGAATCTTACTTATACATATCTTTAGTTTATGGTGGGAAGGAGGATTTGATTCAGAATAGAATTTTTCTTAATTCTCAAGGTGGTGGATGGAAGTAATCTAACTAACCTATGTTGGATTAGCATGGTGCATAGTTCTAATATCTATCTGTTTTTTTTTGTGATGAACTGAGTAACCCCTTGTCCACCTGCATTTTCAGCGTGGGTCATATGGTAGCATGGTACCTTGTCATTAAGATATAAATTGGTGACCGACGTTTTTAGTGCTAGAATGGTGACCTGAAAATTATTGGTACTTGAATTAATGTTATATTCCATGTTGTACATACTAAAGGCAAATATAATGATATGCATGATTGGCTTTTTATTCTTACTTAGAGTGTAAGGATGCCAATTGCCTCAATTAATTATCTTGTAATGAAAGGAAACAAGGAAATCAATTGTAGAGGAGATGGATCCTTTAGAATGTAATTACAGTTTTACACAATAATTTAGTTGTGCTTATATCTAACTCTGTTTCCTAATGTAGTGCATTTAATATTTTAATAGGCAACACTCTGAGTCTCTAGTCATCTGAAAAAGGGAAACGTAAAGCTGTAATAGCTTTCTATAAACTTAAAATGCTATTTTGTTGGAATGTAAAGCTGTGATTTACTTGGAATAGGAGATATTTTGTTGGAACTTTTTCTGAATATAAATTAACGTGGGTCTTTGATGAATTTCAGGATATTGGCTAATTCTAAACCCTGTCCAAAGTGCAAACGCCCAATTGAGAAAAACCAAGGCTGTATGCATATTACTTGCACGCCGCCTTGTAAATTTGAGTTCTGCTGGTAAGCTTCTTCACAGCATTACGAGGAGTGACGAATTACCTTTCACTTAATTAATTGTTTTGTGCTTTAATTCTGTTAAAGGATGATTAATTTCATTGTTATATTGCTTGACGCCACCTTTTATGTGGATGCCAGTTTCATTTAAGTTAATAATATTATCTACTCCATAGGAATAAAAGAAATTTTCCTTTAAGAACTTTATAATTTTGAGTGCTTGGTCAAGCATAATACACACACAAATGCACAAATATTCTCTACTCTTTTCCTCTGTACAAGAGGAAAGAATTTGGATACTTGTCAATGCTCCTAATGCAACTGATTGTATATGGTTGCAGGCTGTGCCTTGGTGCTTGGTCAGACCATGGTGAAAGGACAGGTGGTTTTTATGCATGCAACCGTTATGAAACAGCAAAGCAAGAGGGAGTGGTATGTTACTTTGTATTTTCATTGTTTCTATGACACGTTTCTATATTTATGAAGTTTACATGTACCGTGTTCTGGCATTGTATTAAATTACGACTGAATAAATTTTACAGTATGATGAGGCAGAAAAGCGAAGAGAGATGGCAAAGAACTCTCTAGAGAGGTATACTCATTATTATGAAAGATGGGCGACCAATCAATCGGTATGTTTCAGACTTCAAGTTTGTCAAAGTGTGCTAGTAAAGTTATGAGTTTGCGGTTTTCAGTTTTGCCAAATAACCTGAAATCGGAAGATTCTGCTTCTGTGGTTATAATGGTCTACACTGCACTAATATTGCTGCCTTATTCTTTTTTTTTTTGGGTGAAACTGCTTTCTTCTTTTTTGTTTATGAAGAATTCTACTTCAAGTTTGTTTTCTTCTACATTTCTGCTTATCTACACCGGTTTAATTTTGAGAAAGTTTTGTTAATACATGTTCCATTCAAGTTCATTGGTGGTTTGTTTTCCTCTTCCTTTAATCAAATATTTAAATGGAACTTCTTTGGTTGTTTTTATTTGGATTTAGTCATCATGCCTGGAATTATTTTGGCTGTTGAAGGAAATCTCAATAAATAAGGGTACATAGAATTGGGCGTATCGAAATTTGGATTATGGATATATTCAAGAGAAACGTATTATTGTAATGGATATAAACAGAGTTATTTATGATAGAGCCTCTATGAATTGTCAAAAAACAACTTCAGAATTTCCTAGTGTAACTTTGAATTAGAATTGCATTGCATTGCTGATTAGCTTAGGTTCCATATCTGTGATGTAGTCTGAAAATTTATTGTCGATTGCTAATAGACTACTAGTACATGTTATATCCAAATAGAGTGTTGTTTTTTGGTAACAACATTATAAGGGATTAATATTAGAAAATTTTTATGTCTTGAATTCCTTTGCAAATGTCAGCCAGGAAATAAGATGGTCTGGATTGATGTGTTGGAGATATTTCTCCATTCGTGCCTTTTTTTTTAAGGTAAAGTTAACTCAAGTTTGATGTCCATGGATGGAATTCAGTTGTTCGAACAATGTCCATCACTCCAGATTGCTTAAGCAGTTGCTGATGCTCATTCTTCTTGAGGTTTGGGAAGCATCTTGGTTAAGTTCAGACTATCATAAATATCTGCACTTAAGGTGTTCTAGAAAGCTGACAAACTAATTTAGCTAACTGAACCAATTTCATTCTGTTCCTCTTTTAGTTTTCAAGAAAAATTTCTGGTCTGTCTTTCATCAGCTCCTTTCTTCTTATTCATCCTCTCTTCTCAATCCTTTGTTGTTCTTAAATTTTCTCATACAGTTGGTTGGGTTTGGTTTCAATATATTACGGATCTAATCAGTTTAGTGTGAAGTTTCTATAATAACTCTTGAAACCAAGTGGTGAAGACTTAATCCTCGCATACCATTGACTGCAAAATCCATGCTTTATTTTGGTGCCTATTTGTAAGTCATCTAATTTCTTTTGGCCATCATCTTGTACCTTGTACAAGTATCTGACTGTATTTGGCCTCATTTATTGACAATATTGTATTATGATTAGAAATTGAGAAAATGACATCTGTTTTTTTTTCCCTATATTATTTTGCTGAAGCTATTATGCTTTGTCATTGACGTTGCTTTCTGTTAATAGACGATTGTAATATTTCCTATCAGACATAATATCTATATTCCTTTTTAGAAAATGAAAGTAAAATCTGTATTTATTTGCTTTCCAATTATCTGATTGACTCTTTACATTTATGTTTCATGGATGAGTGCTATCTATATTATTTGTAAAGTCCTATTTGGAGTCTGAACTTTTTCTCTTTTTCTATCATGTTTTCAGTCCAGGCAGAAAGCACTGGCAGACTTACAGCAAATGCAAACTGTACATGTAAGGATCTTCTTAGAGCTTGTTTATCTGTGAATTAGGAAGCTTTTCTTTGATTTTGGTTTAGGATTATCATGTTACAACATGTACCACGTTTTCTATCTTCTCGTTCATTCGGCTCCGTGTTAAATTGTCCTCAATTGAATGAACTGAAGTGTAAAATAAAATTAATTTTTCCTTAATTTGTTAATGTCACGTGAAAACTTTTAGAAACAAATACTATGGAGCTTAGATTAGTGATATGTAAAAGTTTTGGTACTAAATTGTATCTGCCACTTTGCTTTGTAAACCGTTACAAATTTTGATTTTGTTCTTTTTCAAATTTACTTTAAAATACAATGTATTCTGTTTTAGATGTTTCATGAGTAGTAAGTTTTAGAATAATAGAATTTGCTGTCTTCTGGAGGGAGGGAGCTGACCACATTTATTGATACTTAGAATATATTGAATATATTTTTCCTTATCTAACTTTAAGAGTTTTCATGATTATGTAATTGTAGCTTGAGAAGTTAAGCGACATACAGTGCCAACCTGAGTCACAGCTGAAGTTCATAACAGAGGCATGGCTTCAGGTAACTACTGAGTTCTCCACACTTATCCCCGAAAGATGCCAACCTTCTCTTACGACTCTAATCTGTTTTCAGATAGTTGAATGTAGACGAGTTCTAAAATGGACATATGCATATGGATATTATTTACCAGAGCATGAACATGCCAAGAGACAGTTCTTTGAGTACTTGCAAGGTATGTCGTTTCCTCAAGCTTGAAGCAAAGGTATTTATCATATTGCTTTCTTCCAATTACAGACTCTTTGTACAGGTGAGGCGGAGTCCGGCTTGGAAAGACTTCATCAATGTGCAGAGAAGGAATTACAAACTTACCTCAATTCAGAACACCAATTAGTAAAAGAATTCAATGAGTTCCGCACCAAACTTGCTGGATTGACCAGGTTATTGTTAATTTAAAACTTTTACCCAGTCTGTCTGGATGGTTTAACATGGAGAAGTTACAACTTTAGAGTAGTCCAATTATTTCTTCTTTTTTTGCCTGATGAGTTGGATGTAGTCTTTGATGTCAGAATCCCTCTTTAATGTGTCTCGCATCATGTCACAACTCACTGTAATTATATACACCGAGTAATAATAGTTACTTCTCCATAGATTGCATCAACTTTTAGATGATATTTTCTTGGGCTGCTTATAAAATTCGAATCTTTTCAACTTACTAAAATTTTTGGAAACTGTCAGACTGAGTCTTGTGCATCTTTTTAATATAGTGATCAACAAAGGTTTTAGTATTATATGAAGTCACCCATTTATGTTTTATTTATGAACAACAGTGTGACTCGAAACTACTTTGAGAATTTAGTTCGAGCTCTAGAGAATGGTCTATCGGATGTGGACTCGCACGGTGCCTGTAGCAGGGCAGCAAGCTCAAAAAGCTTGGGAAGTACAAGCAGCAAGGGGAGAGGTGGGAGGGGCAAGGCTACAACATCAAAAACAAGTAGTTCGAATAGAAACATCGATGATACAGGCCACTGGTCCTGTGAACATTGCACCTATGCTAATGTCAGGACAGCTGCTATTTGTCAGATGTGCCAGCAACGCCGGTAAGCTTCATTTCCCGATGAAAATTGACCTACCTGGAAGGGTAGGAGGCTTTGGGTTGTGCCTCTTAAGCTTTTGGTTGATTGTGGTGGAGGTAAAGACAAAAGACCTAGAAAGGTTGTTGGGGAGGACATTTCCATCCATGATTAGTCTCTGGAATTATGAAGACAGTTGAAATAAGGAGGGGCTGGGATGTTGGGGAAAGGAGAAGAAAACCTTTCTATTTTACTTTTGTATTGTTGGAATATTTGTGGTGGCGTTGTATATAGTTGCTTCTGTTCTATGTTATTTTGTGGCTGTGCCTTTTTCCATTCAAGGCTGGCAAAGACTATTAAACAAAAAGAAGGGCAAAAAAATATCATATCCCTATAATATAGTACTATTTATATTTATTCGTCTCTAGAACTTTCTTTTATGTTTATGCTAGATTTGGCCCGTTGCGTTGCGCATGAACTGAGATATAATGGTGTTGGCAAATTTTATTTTATTTTGTTTTTATTTAATCTCTAAGTCAGACGACGTACTGATATAGGATTGAGCTCTAAAATTTGAGAGGATAAGATCATTGTCAACCTTAGCTCACATATTACTGAATACCCAGCGAGATGCCGCTGAGTCAACGATCAAATGCAAAATGGCGAGAGGTCTTCTCGCAATGAAAGTTCCTTCAAAGTAGGAAAAGTGCGATGCTACAGTTTTATGAGCAAGATCCAATAGTTAAGACCCCCAAATAATAAAAAAAAGGAATAAATAAAAAAAATTACTAGAGTTCAAACATAGTCATTGAACAATCAAACACCCATATACATGTGTGACAATGACAATTCATTCTTGAATGAATTCATTTCAACAATACAGAACGGCAAGAAGTCAAAAAAAAAAAAAAAAGAAAAAGAAAAGAAAAATCTTCATAAAAACTTACAAAAAGAGTGAGAATAGACACGAGACTTCCACAAGATCAAAGCAAACACAATAATATTAAGACAAACTATTTACAGCTTTCTCATGTGAGTCAGCTCCTACAAAAATCACACCGAGGGAAAGTAATGTAGAATTCATTGGTCATTTCCAACTCCTAAGATCCACTGTGCAAGATGAGTCAAATGTGGCTCCGCTTGGGAACTATTGCTCAGTATTGGTCCAAGACTCTGGAGCTCTGCATTGAATTCCCTCTCGAAATTGCTGCAATTTTTTACAAGCATGTTTGTGAGAGAGAGACACAGAGATGTTTGTTTTATGTGCATGCATTGCATAAGTTGTTTTGAGAACCACTTCTCAAACTTACAGAATAGAATCTGTGACATTTGTGTTGCTGGAGCTTAATTTCAGCATTTGAGATGGGATACGTGATTTAGATTGCTTGGGTTTTTCTGATACAAGCGAACCATCAACTGCTTCCTCTAGGCTGGGAATGTCAATAGATGATGATATCAACCACTGAGTCGCTGCAGCATACTGTAGGCATAGTGATTTCAGCTTCTCCACCTTCTGTGTATGCATAACACACTAGTGAGGGAAAAAAAAAAAAATCTAATTCTAAGTTAATGGCTTCCCTCTGCAGTGCTTTAGTGCTAATTCTACTGATTTCAAACTAGATCTTTCTCAAATATCAAAATTTGAACATAACACCATATGAATGACCAAGTACTGGATCTGCTCCCCTTTTCTGAGGATTTTATATATAAACATGGAGGCAAAGTAGAGACCTCTATCCTCATACAGCAATTCCAAACTCTGAATCCCTTCTAGGTTCAACTACAGGTATTTCCGAATTCATAATTATGCATGTATTCAATGGACTTCCAAAGGGTTTGGTCATAAGTAACCTAGTCAGCACTCAGAAACTACATGTTAAACATCCGGAACTAACCTTGAGTAGTTTGGGCAAGAGAAGCAAACACTCTCTTAGACACTTGTCGAGGAAAAAGTCGTGATGTTGGATAACCTGCTTCAGAAAGAGCGAGAAAGAACCTTGTAAGACATACACACTTACCCATGCACTGATGAGGCAAAATGTTTTTGACGTGATGTTTATTTATATCAAAATGTAATACAATGTGAAATAGTCCATTCCAACCAAGACTGAATTCTACAAGTGGAAAACCAGACCTCAAAATGTAATACAATATGAAATAGTCCATTTCAACCAAGACTGAATTCTACAAGTGGAAAACCAGACCTCATCTATGCTCTTTGCAGTCTGAAGTCTACCATGCATTACATGCCAATTTGGCTCAAGAACCTGAAAACAAAAAATCTTGTCAAAAACCAATTGCAACCCCACACCTGAAAGAGTAACAGATTAACAAAAAGTTTCTAGAATTACAACATGGGCACCCTAAAAGAGAACAATAAATGAAAAGAACAAAAAGGGTGGAAGGTAAAACCTGCCTCAAATGTTAGGTAGTGTAGAAGGCTGTTGATAAATTTAAGCATACTACGACAGAGCAGTGATGATCTAGAGATGGCAGTACCACGCATTTTAAGGCTACGAACACTCTGCATATACATATTTCCTTCAATTAAAAGCAAAAAGAGGGAAGCTGAATTTGGCTAAATAAACAAAAGAAACTCCAGAACATACTTGATGCACTTGCCATGCCCCACAAAGTTGGCGATCCACATGTTTACAGTGGAAAAGAAAGCGGAAAATCAACTGATACTTAGTTAAGGATTTCCGAGATATGACAATTGACAATGGCCACCTCACCTGAAAAATAAAATATAATAAAATAAAAAGGAGGAACCTAACAAAATAAATGATTGAGAATGTACTCAGCCAAACCATATAATGAGATCTATGTTGCATCATGTGCACATTTCCAAGCTATGAAGCTACAATCGAGAGGTCACACAAGGGAGATTATATGACCAGATACACATCGTGTCAAGAAATTCAAAAAACATTTGACTGCAGCATTACTTGTATGAAAAGAATGGACTCCACGAAAACAATAAATGAGAATTAAATTTGAAGCTTATCTCTGTATAAGTTTTATTAATGAAAGATAAAACCCTCTGATACACTACGGAACTTCTCAACGTTATAGACTTTTTCAACAAGGACACAAAAAACTGGACTATTGAGGGGAAAAAGTTGGGACAACTGCCTCAGTAAGGGTTTTTGTATTTATGTTACACTTGAAAATAAAAAAGGGAATGGAAGGGAAGAAGAAGAAAGAAAGAAAAAGCTCTATTAAGAACTCACCTTGTAGCTCAAAGAAAATGTCTCAAGGCCAGTTACACTCACTGGTTCTTCTAGATCATTACCATCAGGAACAATCCTGCTATTTTCAATATCTTTGAGTGTCGCTAGTCTTTTAAGCAAAGAAGATGTTTCCTGAAATACAACAATAAACATTGAACTAACGCAAATTCAGGAAACAAGTTTCTCAAGTACAGAAAAATAAAGGAAGAGTCAGCTGTTTACCACACAACATGTTAAGTCCTCATTACAAGGATCTGCTGCAGCTGCTGTGGTGCGCAAAGCAAGGTCTAGTAGAGACTATTTAGCCAAAAGTCGTTTGTAATCTTAGTTAGTTATGACTCTATAAGATATAGAAATGTTTAGAGTGTAAGGAACCTAGTTAAAGTAAAAGACCAAACCTGCAGCTTCTCCACAGATATCTCATCAAGCTTTTTTATAAGCTCATCCCGAGCTATATCCATAAAATGAACCAAGAAATCACCCTGTAACAAATACCACCATTTCGTGCTTTAGAATTTGGAATAACATGATTAACTTAAATAAATGAAGAACAAAAAAAAAGCTCCCACCACGTAAATTGAACTACATTCAGGGAAGGTACAATCCCTGCCCCCTCCCTCTTGAGAAGAGGGAAAAAGAAAGAACAAAAAAGGAGAACAAAAGGAACTGTTTTATATTACATGATCACTTGATACGGCCGCTTTGCTCCAATTATGATGATGAAATTGGAAAGAATTGATTTTATATATCTCAGTTAAATTGGTTTGTAATTAAATTCATTTATTTGAAACAACAAATATAAAAGGATTTCATATATCATTTATTCTTTTTGAAATAAATTCAAAATCATAAGAACATAATTCAATATCATAATTTTGCACATATTCCCATTTCCTTCTTCTTTTTTATTCCCTCCTTCATGGCAATGCATTCCTTACTCCCTCCCTAAATGAGGACACAGCTGAGGTAGCATAATCTTATCCCTAATGAAACCTCTACTTGATATAGATGGCTCCAAAGTTTCAGTTTCACAGGAAAAAGCTCGTAAGTTATTGATATCTATTCCCAATTATACCGTACATGAAAACAATTTACCTGATCAAGTAGAAGATAGTGCTTCATAGATTGCAGCTTTCCCATCAGATCATACTACAAGGAAATATATTATAGCTAATCATACAAGAATTATCCAATAGTATAAAGCAGTTCTCAATCCAAGAAAAAAAAAAGAAAAGAATATGAACAGAAACCAATTGGTGACACATACTGAACCTCACCTTTTCATTTATGAGATTTAAAAGTTCATTACTGGCAAAGTCATAAGCAGCTTTTATGCACTCAAGATAATGATGGCTTGTGCCAAAGCTCATTAATTTTGTGTTTTCTGATACAGGAACCTGTCAAGACAATCCAATCAGTATCATTTACAAGTGCAACCGCATGGATAGTGAAGGTTTTCCTTTAATTTTTCTACAGAAAGAAAGCACAGTGTTTTAAGAGAGAAACATAATGGAACCTGAACATGGTGCCCACATTCTCTCATGACATTTAGATATTTTCCTGTGGTCAAAATTGTCCCAGCTATATTTGCAAGGAAGCTAGGAATTCCATCCTTGAGACTATAGCGTTGTCTCCAATACTTAGCGTCATAATCTTGCGTGAGGCTCTCCTGCAGAATTAACTCCGAACAGTGAACACCAGAATCCCCAATTTAGTGTTCTCATTATTGTGAAAGAAGACAACATACCTTTTGAAGAGATTTATTCTCAGCAATGAAAAATTCACCGTAAGGATCATCAATCACTCCTTCATAGACCCACCTAAGTTTATCAATCAAGAAACAAAAAAACAAGCTTAAAAACATGGAAAGTATGACAGATGAGGTCACAAGGATAAACAACATCAATACATCATATGTCTTCAACTTAGATTTAAAATCATTGTAAAATTAAGTTTGCTGCTAAAACAACATAAGCAAAAGATATGAATATACACCCCTGCAACAGTAATAGCAGATCATAAAAAGATATAGTGTAGGTTCTCCTCTCTGTTGTGCAAATTTTGCATATGTACCTCTCCATTTTTTTAGAACTTACATATACCTCCCTTTAATTTATGGAAAGTATTGAGACTTCCCTTTTAATTTCTTTTCTGTGGCACTGTCCTTCCCTGTTCAACATCTAATTTATATGTGAAGATATAAATATAATACAGAACAATAGTGTAACAGGAACGAAATTCTGTGAGAAGTCTGTAATTTCTATGGGAAAAAAGAAGAAGGTAACATTAGTAGAACTTGCAAAGCAGAGAGGATGTTAATGTAATTTATGCAAAAATAAATGCACACAGGCAGCCTTTTCTACTCCCAAACCTATTTCAGGAGAAAGATGGTCCAACAAAAAAGAAATGCAATAAGAAGACTGAGTAATTTCTGAAAAAGGAAGAAAAATAGGAAAGAGAGAGATCTCTAACACATGCAACATAGGGAGGATGGTAATTTAATTCACCCAAAATACAAGACAGAATGAAAGAACATGCATGCACAGACAGCCATTTCTTTTCTCATCCATATTTTACAGGAGAAGATCGTGAGGCAAAAGAAGATAGATCTTGAATTTTTTAACTAAGCAGTAAATAAAACTTCCTTTATGAAGTGAACTGTGAGAACATGAAAAAATATGAATCTGCAGACCAAAAAAAACAGTTAACGACTAGACAGTAGATCTGCAAAGTGTACCTCTCTAATATGCCAAGGTATGCGTTGCTAGCACATTGAACCATCTTCTCTAGCAATGACCTGACAGCACTATCACCAGCCATGGCTTTAGCCTGGATATTTCAAGAGCTACATCAGTTGGAGAGAAACTTATAATAATTGCTGAAGAAGACAAGAGTATTGTGCAATTCTTATTATCTTGGAAAAAATTTAAGAGAGACTCAGTAAAATTTGACCTGGCTCTGCAAGAGGTTCAGAACTGCAGATCCTGCAAAATTGTTAGATGAAGCCTTCTGTATTACAGTGTATAATGCTCGCATGGATCCCATCATTGGCTGAAACATATAGCAGAAAGCCTTCAGTAAACAACCTAGAAAGTGATTAATCTGTTCAAGGCATGCTCAAACCTGGCAGAAAAACCACAATCCTTGTAGGGAAAGTCTTCCAAGCCGAAACTGATGCTCAAGCTGTGCCACCATGGCTTGGTAATCCTGATTAAAAAAATTGAGGGGCTTTCAGTAAGGCATAGTAATCACATCAGCAATCACAGTTAAATAAAAAGTGCCATACTTGAAGTAATCAATTAAATCTACACCAAACAAATTAACAAAGTACATTTTAATTTTATTACAAAAAGTCCATGTAGGTTTTCTTTTGATTTCTACTCAAGTTTGACTTAGAAGCAACAATAGATTACAAGCAACAAATAAATCAGACACACGCTGTTTCTCACTTTCTCCAAGAAGAGAACTCACATCTTGAAAAAGTAGAGAGATAAATATAACAGCAATTGTTCGTACTACCAAGTGTTCATCAACCATAATATATATAAAATATAAAAATGACTAACAAGACAAGAAACATACTAGAAGGAGTGCCCTTAGTGCAGCAGCAAAGGCATGATTAACTAAACCATTATTGAATTGAGATCTTGATTCAACAAAATGATTGATCAACATAAAGCTCTCGCACAAAGGAAATACCCGCTTTGCCAATTCCTGCAATAGTGTATCTTGATCAGCTCAATCAATACAAAAATGCTGATGCTCAGTTGTCAATTCAGAACAAAACAAAAGGAACACTGATAATCATCACAGTATTTTACTTCAACCTTTAAGGCCACAGGCTGCTATGCCCTCCTTTAAAATTCCAAACACTCAGTCTGCTAACTTAACTGTTTACTAAATTCAAATTTAACAGAACAAAACCAAAGGCAACCTACCCATTTACTTGGCTTAACTCAATTTTTCCAACTGCCAGGCAGTCCAGAAATCAGCAACAACAAAGCTACATTACATTTCAAAGAGAAAGCAACACACATCATGCCCAAGTTTAGAACAACTCCAATAATCAACTTAGTAGTCCCACCTGAAGTGCTAAATCCATGGATGTATCAAGCAGGAAGGTAAAATTATCTTCCTTTCCACGAACCCTTTTGATGGAAATGTACCGTCCTTCAATCCCAACCAATGCAGAAAGAAGGTCATCAATAACTATAAGTTCCTACATATAAACCAAACACAAAACTATTCTTTTACTGATGTATAATATTCTTTCACAAAATGCACCCAAAAAAGCTGGACTTTATTTAAACATGGTACATTATCTAAACATAAAATCAAAGAAAATGTTCAAAGCGAAATGACATTTTTACCTGAACTGCAGCATTGTAACATCCTATAGCCTTTTCAGGTCCCGGTCTGCAATAATTTTCATTTTTTATTTTGGAATTTAAAAAAACAAAAAGAAAAAAAAAGAGAGTATAAAATCAACATTAGCTAAATGTTTTCCAATTATTAAATTACATTCTGAAACAAGTAATTACTCACAATCATCTGTACTAAGTAGAACACAGCGCTACCAAATTACTACTCGAAAAAAATGTCAAATTTTGAACTTGGTACCTAGAGGCATCAACGGAGTGACCTTTTGATTCGGCGGCGAAGCGCGAAGTCATTCTGCTTTCCTGAATCAAATAGAATCCACATTACCAGAAATTATAATTTTTAAAAGCCGTAGCCAAATGGAAGCCTTAAATAAAAAAAGGGAAAAAATTTTTTTGACATACCCAAAACTTCATAAGTAGAACAAAAGCCAAAGATATTAAGTTTAAGAGAGACAGAGAGAATTATAACCTGGTGAAAGCGGCCGGTGAGGAAGGGCCTCTCGGAATTCCAAAGAGGAGTGGAAGGGCAAGTTATAGAATTCTCCATCACACACAAAACTGAGTCTGAGAGCAACAAAAGAGAGACAGAGAGAGAGTAACCAAACCCACTCAGCTCCAATGGATCGCTCAGATAACCTAGACTTACTTTTGGTGGAACACAAAAAAAGAGCCAAACAGGGTCTTCTTTTTCTTTTTTGAATTTTGCTCCTGGATACGGTTAGCGCAAGCACCGTTCTGTATTGTATCTCACTCTCTCTCTCATGAAACGGAATGCTGTGAAACATCACAAATCAGCGCCTTGCATTGGATCGAGTTTGGCCCGACCCAAATTTACCATGCACTCATGTACCAATTCTCCTCCACTAACTAATTAGGGGTTTACTCATATATTGTAGATGGCGATCAAATATATTTCTTTTGACAAGTTAACATTATATAGTAAGAATTTTACAGAGTTATAAAGTTGGAGTAGTAAAATAATTATATTCATTAATAAAATTTTAAACTGATAAAATTCATATAAAAGCTCTTTTTATTTATAAAAAAATAAAACTCTTTGAGTTGCAAAATAAATAAAAAGTAATCATAGTGAATCTTATATAGCTTTTAAATGGTATTAATTAATTTATGTCATATTTTAACTTATAAATAAAATAATATTATTTATCACTGGTGATCAATATTGGAGATATATATAATATAATAGAACAAAGATATTTTACTATTAAAAGATGCCTTTCTAAAAGACAGTTCTGTTGTTTTAGAGTGAGATGGTAGAAATATGAGATCCAGAAAATTCTTGAGGGAGTTCTTAAATATGATTATTATTATGCTTCCTTGTGAATTTACAAGAAAATTATTAAATCATTACAGATGGGGGTAACAGCCACAATATCAAAAGGAAACAATATCTCAGTCTATGTCAGATTCCATAAGCCTCTGTTGTATCAAACTAGGTCTGCTTTCCTCTTCAGCCAAAAGAAACCGAACATCTAACTAGGGTTGCTTCTCTAGCATCCCTGTTAATTTTTCTGATTTTAGCTTCCTCTATGCTCTGCTCGAAAGTAAACAACCATCTTCAAAGTCCTCAATATCCTAATCCCCCACAACAGCTCAGAAGCATCCACAATTGTCTGGTTTGAGGTGACTTGAAAACCAAGTT
Organism: Rhamnella rubrinervis; assembly: GCA_007844105.2. NCBI lineage: Eukaryota > Viridiplantae > Streptophyta > Magnoliopsida > Rosales > Rhamnaceae > Rhamnella > Rhamnella rubrinervis. Next base: position 9,591,934 of record CM017578.2, read on the forward strand.
TTTCCAGAAGCTGCTTGAATTCATCAAGTTTTCTGTTGTATGAAGGTAGTGAAAACTACTTACTGAGAAGCTCTGCATAAAAATTTATACGGGCGAGGAAAATTTGCAGGATTTCATGTGCATTAAATGTGCCTAGTTTTGTAGAAAGCACAAGCCAACAGCAGTGGAATTGTGAAGCTATATACCGGAAAATGGAGAACTGGATTCATCTCATATGCTTTAACAAGAGCTCTGCAATTCTGTATAAAAGTAACAAACAAAACAGTTTCAGTAAAAAAGTTAAAAATAAAGTCTGATTGTGTCCTCCACACCACCATGTCCATCATTGAAATATATCAGTAGGAAAACTTACCATGAAATGCTTCAAACAGATAGCCAAGCTAACCACCAAAAGAACTGCTCGGATCCACCGCTTTCCAACACAAGATCTTGAATTCTTACTGCCTTGGCCATTCAACCGGGTTCTTGTTTGCTCTTGATCGTAGTCATCTACTTTCTTCCCTGTAAGTGATAGAAAATAGTCCCGGTAGATACTCCTTTCGGCAACCAAAGCAATAGAGACCAACATAGAAGGAAAAACCACATAGAAAAGGTGAGGAAGAACAATCACCATTACGTCTGGAGATCCAACATATTCATGTTTTCCCTTTTCACCGGAAGATTTAACCACCCAGCCCATATAAGTCATGTATCCCTTGTCCTTTCCATCGGTGAAAACTCTCCCAATAAACCAGGGGAATGTTACAAGGTAGAATAAGTATCCTAACATACCAAACCATACTATCGAAACCTTACAAAGTTCTAGTAAAACCCATCCAATACAATTTAAGAAGCCTTTGTCAGCAACAAAATTAATGTAAGTGAACTGCTTTTTCGAAAACATCATCACAGCTTTTGGAATCAGAAGAATGGAGAGCATAAAATATAGCGTACACCACAACAGTGGATAGTAAAAGGCATCCCATTGACAACCCATGACAAAAAACTCCCTCCATGTCCAAGAGAGCTTAGCATTAAGACCGTTAATGGAAAATGGCCTTAAATCAGTCAAACTCGATCTCCCAATTATGTCAGTTGCCTCTATTTGCAGCCAATATCTATCAGGAGATGGGTCCTCAAAGGCTTTATAATTCCATGGAGCAACATAAAGATCCCCTAGAGGTGTTATCCACAACCTTGGCCATAGACGCCTCCAAGACCAGATTGAGATTTCCAGGACTCAAGTCATAGATCCTAACCACAATGGACACAATTGGAGAAACAGAAAACACCAGAGCTCTAACTGTCTCATAAGATAAAGAGCTTATCTTTTGGCAAACGTACTTGTGATGAATTGAAGATGTCGACATGAAGCGGGAGTCTAGAGGAAATGTGGGCAATATTATAGTCTTTTTCCCTCCTAACTTAAAGTCGATATCGACATAAGAAACATGACCTCTATCAATGGCCAAAATTCTCATGGCTCTTCTCTTCCTCCAGTCACCCATCTCCCATTCCCAGAATTCTTTGGTTCCGGTTGAACAATTTACACCAATATCATCAGAAATTTCGTGCCCATTGAACTGAAAGAACTTCTGCAAAGATAAAAGATGATGATTCAACTGATGGTGCCGTTTTAAATTTCTACCAAATTTTGAATGGAGATGCCCGCATATATAAGCTGATAAAGAATGACTGAGGAAAATGTCTTTCAGACTCTTCCCAGAAGTTGATGTTGCTGAGAATGAAAGAGGAAAATGCCCAAAGGAAATCTTGGTTACTGGTCCTGTTGATTGAGAATCCCACTGAGAGAGCTCCTTATCTAATTCAGCTAATAGTTGATCAGTTGGATGCCCAAAAAGATTAGTAGGACCACGTAAACCAATGGGCATTGTGCTGTCAACTCCAACAAAGAGATGTTTCTCATCACCAGTCTGAAACAAAGAGCAAACACGTTAAGTTGAGGAAGGAACAAAAGCTTTATAATTAACATGTTTCTCAAAATGATATACTAACTTTTGTTCTAAAGATTGGAAATATGGAACTAAAATCAATTCCAGTCAAGCTCAAAGTTGGTTGAAGTTATAGTCCAATTGAAATATCAAGTAGGTGATGTTGCATTACCATTAAACCAACTCTAGGAGGAGGGAATAACTCACCCGAAGAGTGACACTGTTGATGTTTCTGGTTCTGCCCAACTGGCCATTGATGCTATACCTTGAAAAATAATCGAAAGAACCACCAGCCACTGGTACACCAAAGTTGTCATGATTTCCTCTGAGGTCGAAGAAGATGCCCTTGTTAAGGCTGCTCCTTTTAACCACATCCTCCATTACATTTTGATATTCCAGCCACTCCTCCTCATTTTGCTTCATCGTCAATAAATCCTTGCTCTTCCCATCTACCAGAGATTAACATAAAATAAGGATAAGAGAATGTTGGAAAATGAATATCAGGTCCATCCAGCCCATGACTCATGATGCATCCACATGCCTTTAAAAGAGATTGAGGAAGTAGAGGACAGCAGTAAATAAGACACTACATGAGTTCTCTTCTATATAAGACAAAGTCCTATGACTCGAAAAGGGCTGTCCATATACATTACTCACAGACGTCACTACTTAAGAATTGTTATCCAACACTTTCTTCTTTCTCTCTTGTACTTCTTTATACCACCATCGAAGCCCTTGTGATACCCTTGGACTTGGAGCTGCCCTTTTAGCAGCCAAGTAGTCACTATTACAGGGGAAAGAAAAAGATTGCAGGAGGAAAAGCTCATGATTAAGAACACAAAGCAAGTTGAGTTGGCATACTAAATGTTCTGTAAGCCATGATTTTGCTGTAAGGTAGGTCAGTAATGAAAGTAGGGGATTCTTAGAGCACTGAAACCTGTTTTTGGTCTTTCTGTCAAATAAGACCACAACAGACTGCAATGTGTTGTAACCAGTGAACACTTCGCAAATATTTCCCAAAAGTGGGTATACTAATACATATCAGGATGCATATGATGAAATAACTGAAAGAAGGAAATCTGTCTACAAGCCGGATAATCTACTTGTTCAAGAGAAATTTAAGCCAACTGTTCTGATCTAAAGCAGCACTGAACAAAATCCAAGTGCACTGACCCTGTCATCACTCCAATTGTATCTTCCTTCCTCAGTCATCAAAATCCAACAAAACAAAGAATAGATAGTTTATAATCTTGCATAAATATGCTGCAGTTTATAAAGAGTAAGGGATTGTGAAAACTCTCCCTCTCCCTCATGTGTTGATTGATCCTTTCGTATTTTACAATTTTCTTTCTCTACAGAAAAAGTTAGCTTCATATTCTAAAAAATAGTTTTTCAAATCAGGCGCTTGTCACTGATTCAGTGGCAAGATAATCATCATTTAGAATCCACCATGTTTCAATATAGCTCAGACCATTTTTCATGTAATTAGAAACTTAATAAAGGCAGTAAACTCCTGAGTGGCTTTTTCTGCTTATGGACATGATTGGGTCAAAATAACCAATACCCAACAGATATGAATTCAAAGAAAAAGTTGATGATTCGGTTTTGTGCCATGATTCTCAACAAATTAAAAATTCCACAAATCTCAAACAAATAAAGCAAGATAGAGATAATCCATAACCACAACAAAACGTCAGTAATGTAATGTCAAACATAAACAGAAGTAACATTAGTAATTAAAGGTGAGAGCTTTAAGGACCTGTGAGATCACCGGTAATGAGGACAAGAGATGGGTTGATCATGGAAAGAGCAGGACCCACAATTTTCTTGAAGTCAATAGCTCTATCTGGATGGTGAACACTGAAGTGGAGATCAGAGAGCTGAACCACCCAGACCACAGACTCTGGGCGTCCCTTTACATCTATGACTTTCCTGTAGTTACTATCCCATTTGGGTTTTGCAGAAGATAATCCTTCTTCTCCTCCTCCAACTTCCCCAGTTTCTGCTGCATGGAAAGTGGGAATGACGGTGAGCCAAAACAGCAACATCAGATTCAAAATACCCATTTTCCCAAATTCTCAATTGCTGCAAATTTTTCCTCCAAAAATCAACTGCTTTGGGTCATAAATTCTCACAAAACTTGAGAGAGAAGTGTGCGCTTTCACTATTTTAGGTGGAGAACAATTCCAAAAATGTAATTAATTGGTGTAGGAGTAGGAGTATACTACATACTGTAAGTCTAATTGTATCTCATATTTCTCTCAGTCAAAAAGAATTAATATATAATAAAAAAAATTGTATCTCATATTTCCTTCTACATTTTATTTATGCTTCATTACGGTCTCAAGTCCACTATGATCAACGACGTCGTTCTCTCTTGTCCGTTTTGAGTTCGAATTCGCGCGTTTATGTTGTACGGTGTCCATACAACTAACGGTAAACCGTCTTTGTACAAAGTCAACAATTCAATTCATTCATTCCATTCCATGGTACTTGAGAAAACCTCACATGTGCAAACGGTTGGCCGACTAAGAGAATGTGTGGAATCATTACTCGGAATTTGACTCACCCAGATTCTTGCTACTCTGTGTATATGAATATCTTGCAACTTTGTATGGATGCAGGAACCCAAAAACCGGGTCTTTGGGTTCACAACCAGATTACAAAAATGGGTTTGATTCAAATGTACATTTAAACACAAAACTGGTCATATTCTATTCTAAGTTTGGCGGGATGGTTGCTGCTCGCAACGTGTTCGACAGAATGTGTGAAAAGGGTATTGTCTCTTGGACTGCCATGATTTCTGGGTACACTCAAAATGGGTGTTATGGAGACGCTTTAATGATGTTCAAGGAAATGCGCCGGGTGGGGGTTAAGGGTAATCAGTTTGGGTATGGGAGTACTTTGAAGGCGTGTACAGGTTTGAGATGTTTGCATGGAGGGAGACAAATACAAGGGTGTATTCAGAAGGGTAGGTTTGTGGATAATTTATATGTGCAAAGTGCATTGGTTGATTTTTATTCAAAGTGTGGAAGGATGGAGGATGCATGCTTTTCATTTGAGGCGATGTCAACGAAGGACTTGGTTTCTTGGAATGCAATGATTGGTGGCTTTGCTGTTCAGGGTTTTACTGATGAGTCGTTTCAAGTATTTCGTTCAATGATGCGAGAAGGTAAGTTTTTGTAACTTAAAGTTCCAGAAAATGCATTCCTACTAATTCTCTCTCTTTTGTTGTTGTTCAATATTTTCAAGAAAGTTTCACTTGCCAAATTGGTCATCTTTTTGCATATTGACCATGTTCAATATATATTATTCCCTTTCTTAAATGTTCTTCTAGCTCAAATTATTAAACAAAAATTTTGCAAGTATCATCTTGTTGTTTGGTTAGACATAGTATATTTAAACTTTCATATTTGTTTCTCACATACAATCCTCATTTTCAATAGGAAAGACGCCTGACTGCTTCACCTTTGTGAACCTTTTGAGAGCCCTAGCTAGGAGTAATTGTTTCATGAATATTAGCCAAGTGCATGGACTCATCATCCACTTGGGTATCGAATCACATAACACTTTGAGTGGATCATTAGTCAATGCATACGCAAAATGTGGAAGCTTAGACAGTTCTCATCAATTTTACAAGAGTATGATAATAAAGGATATTATATCTTGCACTGCACTGATAACCGGATATGCACGAGAAGTTAACCGCACTAGAGATGCCCTCAATCTCTTCAAAGAGATGATTTATACACACATGGCAATGGATGGAGTTATATTGTGCTCCATGCTTAATCTATGTGCGAACGGAATTTTATTGAGCTTAGGAAGACAAATCCATGCCCTTACTTTAAAATACCACTTTTGTTATGATGTGGCCCTTGGAAATGCTCTTGTTGACATGTATGCGAAATCTGGTGAAATTGAAGAAGCTAAACGTGCTTTTGATGATATGGAAGATAAAAACATTATTTCATGGACATCTTTGATTTCTGGTTATGGGAAGCATGGCTATGGCCAAAAGGCAATTGCACTATTTAAGAAGATGGAATGCAAGGGGTTGAAGCCGAATGATGTTACATTCTTGACCCTTCTTTTTGCTTGTAGTCATAGTGGATTGACAATGGAAGGTTGGGAATGCTTCAATAATATGGTTGATGAATACAACATCTTGCCCCGAGCTGAGCATATATCTTGTATGGTAGATCTTTTTGCCCGTGGAGGTCAGTTAGAAGACGCTTGTAATTTGATATGCAAGATGAATATTAAGCCAAATGCCTCACTTTGGGGTTCCATTCTTGGGGCATGTAGCATCTATGGCAATACGTCTATTGGAGAAGTAGCTGCAATGCATCTATTTAAAATGGACCCAAAGAATTCAGTTAACTATGTTGTTCTAGCAAGCATCTATGCTGCTGCTGGTGCATGGGACAACGCTTCGAAGATTAGGAATTTAATAGAAGAGAGAAGTTTAAAGAAGGAACCAGGATGCAGTCGTCTACAACCTACAAATAACAAGATTGTACTTTTGCAACCCAGTTAAAAACACGGAACTGTATGAAATATGAATTCGTTGTTGATTCCGAAAACAAGGACTCGGGGGCTGAAGCTAGGTGATGTTGCACCAGGTAGTTCTATATTTACATTTATTTCACACACATAACTTAGGAAATTTTAGGGTACTTTACTGACTATGATAAAGTTTTTTAGCTGATATCCACTGCTTCTTTTTATATATTTATTTATTTGGTGTGAATACTGGTGCATGAATTTGGCTAGGAAATAAATGTGAGCGAGTTATTAATTTGTTAATTGTCATATAAAACCTTTTAATGGTACTGTGAAGCTAAAATTAGTGATGTTTAAATGATGTTCATTTTGTACCACATTGTTTGGGAAACATACTAAATAGGTACAGGCCAAAATTGAGACTTGGTTATCTTTTTTATGAAATGACCAATAATATTCTCCAAGAGAAGTTGAATTTCATCATCTCTGTTATATTTGTAATACCAATTAGATTTTTTATCCAAAACTGTGAATGTCCTTTTGGCAGTACCCATTCAATTCCTAATTGCAAAATTGCAAGCTATTTGTGATTGGGGTGTTGCTAGTTGGTCTGTGTATAATGCTCTACTGTAGTATCTCTATATTTTTGATGTTGTCCTTACTCAAATTGACATTAAAATACAATGTTTCCTTTTTCGACATTTTCCTGATTGGCTGAATATAGTACATTTTTCTTCTTTTGGAGCGTGTCTGACTACATATATATTAACTGAGACTATTTTTGCTTTAATAACTTACTTAGAGTTTTGATGACTATTTAATATTGTAGCTGGAGAAACTGACATACAATGACAATCTGATTCAAGTTCATGACGGAGATGTGGTTTCAGGGTAATCCACTGAGTTTTCACTCTTATCCTTGAAAATATTCTACCTTTTCTTAGTACTTTACACTGTTTTCTGATAGCTGAATGTAGTTGAGTTCTAATATGGGACATATGCATATGGATATTATTTACCAAAGCATGAACATGCCAAAAGACAGTTCTTTGAGGTACTTGCAAGGGGTGTCATTTTCTCAAGCTTGAAGAAAGGTATTTGATCATCACTCCACATAGCATACTTTTTGCGCCAGTAAGACTGATTCTGGCTTGGAAACTCTTCATCAATTCGCAGTAAAGGAGCTACGAGTTTACCTCAATGCGGACGACCCATCAAAAAGACTTCAATGAGTTCCTCACCAAACTTATTGAACTTACGAGGTATTGTAGAACTTCACTAGAGCTAGTTTTCTGTCTTTGACGATTTGTACTGGAGAAACAATCCATCTTCAAAGAGCTTATAGGAGGTACGAGCAGGAAGGGGGGAGAGGTGGGATGGGCAAGGTCTACGACATCCAGATCATTGTAGTTGGAGTTGAAGTATTCAATATCCATATTTACCAAACAATCAACTCCAAACAATTTTGTATTCCAATTTCTTGTTGACCATTTTTTTTTGGTAAACAGTAATTATAATACAGCTTCCTGTATTAACTTGAAATGAAAAATCTAAATAATATTTACTCAAGTACAGTGGTGTTTTTTGAAATTAACCTACAACAGTTTATATTTTGGGACATATATTTTTTTAGGTCAATAACTTTGCGACATTTGGGTTGTATATTACCATGATTTTGTTTTAAAGTTTCTTTTAATTTCGTTAATATTAATAACAAATATTTATATAATTATCATAATTTTATATATATAATGAACCTTTAAGAACTCCCCCGGTCTGAAAAATAGTGAAATAGTGAACCTCATTTTACTTTTTATTTTATGCCCGGAAAAGAAAACAACCTGCAGAACGAGAGAGTTAAGAAGCAGTGGGGCCGACTGGATATTAGCCTTTCGTTTCAGGAAATCAACGGCGTTGGAATCTTTAGCCAAATCAAATGGCTCCAAAATATCTGGGTATGAACAATACGGTAATAACAGAAGGAAACCCGAGAGGCGGAGATGAGGCTCTGCCATTGCTTTAATGGCTTATTCACAACTGCTGTCACTGAGCTCTCCATTGCTCCATTCTTCCAAGTTATAAAGCTACCAACTTTCTTCTTATGCTCCCACGACTGGCTGCTTTTGATTCAAGGTCCGTTGTCGTTTTGTTCTTTCAGTTTACTTATCTATATCCAAGGTTCATGCTGATAATTCTCGATGTAATTTGTGTAACTGGGGTTCGTTAATATCTTTTTCGATTATTGAAAGAAAGGGTTTCTTTAATAATTGGTTTAAAGTATATTTTTTTCTTTTCTTTTGAAGTTTTAGCTATTTGGGTGTTTTCTTACTTCTTAATGTTGTCTTATCTAATGTTTTGAAGGACCAGCTTAGTGTTTTCTTAGTTTAATTTTGTTTTCGTAAGGGTTCATTTTGGTATGTTTGTTAAGTTCATTTGGGTTACTTGCTCAAGTACTTGGTTTGACGTTTGAGGAGGCCATGAATCAATTTAGCTTGCGTTCATTATGGAATTGATGAAACTTTAACAGTGACTAGTTGACTCGTTCATTTGAAGGGATAAAGCTTAAAATCGGCTCTAGCCAATGTAGGACTTGGTTCACTAGGTTGGCCGTAAAGGATTTGGGTGGGGCTTTTACTGGTCGAGTCTTATTTCAGAAAGTAATATAGAATTACATGCACTTAAAATATCTGCATTTTAATTAAGGCCTTCATTTGTGGGGAAAACCAGAACTTGGATAAAAACGAGGCTAAAATTTTAAAATACTTGACATAAGTGATGCCTAGTTTCTATCAAAAGAAAAAAAAGGAAAAAACTGATGCTTAGTTGGTTTGTCTGTCATTTGTAATTTCTTATGAAGAATTTGTTTCTTATCAGTGTGACAAACGCATTTAACTCCTGGCATGCAAAGTTCTGAAACAGTTATTTAATTATCTAAATGATCTGTCCTTTGTTTCGTGACAAAACTAGTACCTTGCAATTTGTGCTACTGGCGCATTGTGGCCTGACATATGAAGTTTAATAATATCCGAAGTATCTTATTCAGTACTCCCTTTGGTAGTGTAGAATACTGTTGTAAACCTGGAATTTTAAGTCATCGTTGAAAGTATTTAATCATTTACTATTTGTATTTAAATCAATGTAAGTTTCTTCCTGCCAATGGAAACGGTGGGTGACTCAACATCCATACTATTTTGTATTTCATGAGAATATAGTGTGATGAATTGGATGATTGTTCGCTTACCCTATGAAAAGTCGGCACTTCTCAAACTAAGACTTGAATATTAAAGATATACAATTTTTATGTTCTTCAGTTCATGGCCTGTCAAATTGGAACGATGATGCCACACTCAGCTTTATCAATAATGGAGAATGAAACCTCAGACAGATCTTGTACTACTGTTGCAATTTGTTCTATCCAGAACTGGAGCAGTGAGCCAAGCTTTAGTGGTCGAAATATAAAAATTGGCATAAACTCTGTACCCTTACGCCCAAGAAGGTATTTTTTAAAAATTTTTATCGAAATCTGTTATGTTTAACGGCTTGTACCTTAGTTAATAATATTTTCACATCATGAATTGATTCTCTATTAATGCAATACTTAAATATCACCTGGGTAGAGCAAAGTCATAAGAAAGCCACTACCCCCTCTGTCAAAAGGTCCTGAGATTGAATTCCCAACCCCCAATACCAAAATATCCAAACTACATTTCCTGATCAATTATTGCTCGTCTAATATTGATGCCTTTATGAACATGCCTTTGACTTTAGTTATCTTAATACAGCTTTCTGACGAGAAGGCATCGTTGGAAATTAGTCTTTGCCTTGGACACGGGTGGGGTTCCTGGAAATGGTGAGGAAGGGAACCTCAATGGTGACAGCCCTGATCTAGGTGGCACTCGATTAGGTAGGATAGTGAGTGCAGGTGGCAGGCAGCTATTGGAGAAGCTGAACTCAGCTAGAAAGAATGTCCCCATGAAGATATTTCTGCTTCTTTTGGGTTTCTACACAGCAAATGCATTGGCTACAATTCTTGGACAAACAGGGGACTGGGATGTTCTGGTTGCTGGCATAGTGGTTGCTGCCATCGAGGGAATTGGCATGCTTATGTATAGAAAGCCTCCTTCACTTCCTACTCGGAGATTGCAGTCTTTTGTCTCAATGATGAACTACTGGAAAGCTGGTGTCTGTTTAGGCCTCTTTGTGGATGCTTTCAAACTAGGTAGTTAATCATGCTTTCTTCCACCACACTTTATGGTCTCTTTGATCCCTTATTGTTCCTAGGGTATAATGAACCTTTGGAGATTGCCCCTCTATTTATCTTTTCATGTAACCCTAGTTTTATGATTAGGTTCAAACTAGGTCTACATAGTATCATAATCTTTCTCAATTGTAATTGTGCAAATAAGAATTTCTCAAACTAGGTCTAAATCTGTTTTCTTTCATTTCTCATAATTTGATTTGATTTTTTTTTTTTTTTTTTTGGTAAGATGAAAAGAGGGAGAGATAGAAGATGTAATTTATTGTCCCTTTAACTGTAATCTTAGGATAATGGTACCAAGTTGTCGACCTATAAATAGTTTCATTCCTAGTTCTAGCAGTAGATAATTTTCTTTTGGGCTTATTTCTCATCCAGTGATGTAAACACATTTAACAATCAATGAAAGGTAAATATGGATGTTGCATGCAATCTTTCCTATAAAAATGAACAAGATGCATAATGTTATCATCTATTTCAATAAAGAAATTAAAAAAAGGGTATTAATTTTAGTGCTTAACATCCCTCTATTGTTCTCTCTAGTTTATCTATTTATTTATTTATTTTGGTTAAATTATTGTTATGCCTTAAAAAAGTAATGTTGTCATGAAAAAACAAAAAGATAGTTGGTTCCTCACCCTTGAACCTAGAGTTGAATAACATTGAAATGTTTGATCTACTTTCCTGATTGGGATTGCTTGGTGACATGTCCTAGGACTTCTATCTTCACTTGGATTTATGTTTGCTACTTTAGGGCTTGACCTTTTCAGCATGTGGGGCTCTTTGGCCTTTCCTTGTCCAATCTCAGGTGTTAAATTTGCATTCAGGGGGTTGAGGTAATTGTTTGTGGCAGTAGTCATAGGCCAAGTGATTCTTTCTGACGTCCTCATATGCTGCTTGCTGAGTAGCATTTAGTGCCCAGTACTGCTTCTCATTCCAAAAGTATTGGGAATTATTAGTACTATAACATTCTTCAGGATCTGAACTTTGTGTAGGACACCCATCAACCCCAAATCCCTTATAGAAGGCTGTAAATGGTCCTTGGCTCCAGTTTACTGGCTTTCCTTGACAACCCCATGTTCCATTCCATATGGTGCACTCTATGTGCATTGGCTTTGTAGGGTAAGGAACTCCAATCTTCTCATTGTTTTTGAACACCCTTACAGGAGTACCATCCACAAATAGCCTGAAATATATATATATTTGAATATAACTCCAATTATTATTAAATAGTAATTTAGCACAAAAAAAAAAAATGGAAGTCATGATCATATTAAATTGGATTAGAGATCACTTGCACTAGTTGGTGTCGATTCCAAAGAATTCTATACTCATGGAAATCAGCACTAGGATCGAACCAAAGATTAATTCCTTGTGTTCTATTAAGATTGCCATGTATAACGACATTTGTGTGAAGCACATAAGGTTGTTTGCTGTTACCTAAAAATTCAAAATCGTCCTCGTCTCGAGTATTGTCAAAGTTATTGGAAATTATCTACGAATATTTAACCGGCCTGTGTTAGTAATTAATCTCCATTAATTACTACATTATATATAGTTACTTATAATTAACTAATAACACAAGAAGATTTAATTGACAAAATGATGATCTGCAGCTACCACTAGAATATAATTAATAAAACAATCGTGTTACAAAAAGATAAAAGGTAAAAAGGAGTTCAAGACAAGGATTAATATTCAAAAGCCATTGGAAGTGAGGTTTTACATAGAAGGTTGTGATGAATCCGCTTGTATCCTTAGGTGGAAGCTTCATTCTCATACTTAAAGATCCAGACCCATATTTCTGTTTGGAACGAAATCCAGAACCTACATACATATATATTCATTAGGGTTACCAGATTTGCGCGTCATTATAAACAGAAACTTGCACACACATTCAAACACACACACATATATATGCATGCTTGCATGTAAATATACGTATACACACACACACACACATACGGATCAACCTGAATAGTCGTCCATGGAAATCCGAATTTCTTTGTTCTGGTTAACAAGCTGCATACGGTCTCCTCCATAGAGGACCTTGAAGTTTTGATCAAATGGAACATCATTATCAGCTGCATGAGTTGAATGCTTGAAGCTGATGAGAATTAGGAGGAATGCAAAGACCAAAGGCACGAAGGAAGCCATTAACGGATGAGCTAGATCGATACAACTAATTAAGCGAAAAAGAGGAATATCATGTATATATACTTTTATAGCTTGTTATTGATCAGTTTTGTCTTGTGCGTTTGACGCTTTGGTATACGCTTATCTATATAGACTATATATACATACACACAATGAATATATGCAACATAGTTAATTTGTTGATACTATCGAGCTTCATGTAAACTTAAATAAAAAAAACAAACAGCTAATTCTTCACTGGAGTAGTAATATAATTAGTGCTTGAAAATATCGATGAAATACGCATATTTGACTTCTTGTAGTTTGTTTGTTTGTTCTTATTTATTTCTTCAACTATTTGAGTAAACATATAGAGCATGAGTTATTTTAACAGTTCGTATCCATAATAGACAGCTAATTGGCAGCTTTATTATATATACCACAGTAAAAGTTGGAATATTGTACCACAATATATAGGGTAACAATATATATATCTGTTTACATTCTCTTAGTTTGTTTGAGACACTAAAATGTACACAGAAGAATATGAATACCCCTCGTAGCTAAAATCTAAAACCAGTGGTTAATTTTACAAAAGTCCTATTGGTTAAATCTGCATTCAGGGGGCTGAGGTTGGTTTATAATATTGCAGTAGTCATAGATCAAGGTATTATTGTTTCTCACAGCTTCATATGCTAATCGTTGAGAAGCATTTAATGCCCAATACTTTTGCTGATTCCAATAATATTGGGGATTACTAGTACTATAACATTCTTGATTAGGATCTGAACTTTGTGTTAAACACCCATCAATACCAAATCCCTCATAGAAAGCTTCAAAAGGTCCTTGGCTCCAATCAACTAGCTTTCCTTGAGAAGCCCATGTCGCATTCCATATTGTGCACTCCATGTGCATTGGCTTTGTTGGGTATGCCAATCCATTAATGTTCTTGAACACTCTTACAGGGGTATCGTCCACAAAGAACCTGACGATCGGTTTATCAATATATATAAAAAAGGAAAAATTAATTAAAAATGACATGATTATGATGGAGTTTGGAGATTAATTAGATTACAATATGTTAATATATAGTACAGATTACTTACACTATTTGATGTTGATTCCACAGGAGTTTGTAGTCATGAAAACTTGCAGTGGGATCGAACCAAAGTATAATTTCTTGTGCTCGGTTAATATTGCCTTTTACAATCACATTTGTGTGTAGGACATAGGTTAATTGTGTGTTGTTGTTACCTAGAAATTCGAAATCGATCTCGTCCCTAGTGTCACTACTGTCAGAAATTATCTGCCAATTAATTAACCCATCATGTTAATTACTAATCTCTTATACTGCTATATATAACTGAACATATATAAGAACAAGAAGATTAATAAATAGACACATAGTTTAAGTTTCTAAATCATCAAAGCTCTTTTATAAAGAAAAGAAAAAACAGAGAGACTAAAGTTAATCAAACTAAAGCCAAACTGGGATATTACATAAAAGGTTGTGATGACTCCTGTTGAATCCTTTGGTGGGAGCTTTATTCTCATATGGAATAATCCAGAGCCATATTTCTGTTTGGAGCGAAACCCTGAACCTATACACATGTGTACATATATATGCATTATGTACATGTATGTATACGTACTAGTGTAACATTTGAACATGAACATGCAGAGAAACGTACATATATATGTGCGTGTGCATATATATGTATACATGCATGGATATAGATAAATTAATTACCTGAATGGTCGTCAATTGAAATACGAATAGTTTTGTTGTCGTTAAGCAGCTGAATACGATCTCCACCATACAATATGTCGAAGTTTTGTTCAAAAGAAACATCATCAGCAGCAGCAGCATTTGAATGCTTTAGACTGATGATGATCAAAAACAGAAATGCACAAACCAAGGGCATTAAGGAATCAATTGAAAAATACATACATAAATGCATACATACCTACATACACAAACACACTTGCATGGTTGTTAGGACTATCAATCGCGTGCTTCAGACCCTGAAAATGACAAGATGTGATTTACTGAATATATTTATATTTATATTTATTTGGAATACATCTATTCCATTTTATTAATGTAATCATACAGCTGATATGAGACTTAGTTGTTTCTGCTTTAAATTATAAAATGCCTCTGTATTTCGCAATTTTTATATATCCACCTCTGTATTTTTGAAAATTACAGATTAACGATCACGCGAGCTTTTTTTGTTTAGTTGTATTCCCCCACCGACTTTACTAGCTACAACGGTAATAAGATTCTTTAATATATTTTGTCTTATTTTTTAGAACAATTTGTTTAACAAAATTCTAAAGTAAATGTAAAATTCTTTTTTATTATTTTTTTAGGTCAAAACTGTAAACTTGTCTGATGAATGGAGAAATATATATATATATATATATATATATACATATATAAAATATTTCCCACATGAATAATTATCTTATTAAGAAAAGGAGAAGGATCAAAGTTTTGAATTTATATAACTTATAATAATAGTGTGCTTTGCAAATGGCTCTTGTGATATCATATTTTTAAAAACGAAAACAATCATCAAAGGATCTTAAAGATCCATTTTTTTGCTTTAATTATATACAATAATAGGATGCTTTTCTAATATTGGCTGTTTGTTCCTTATATATATACATAATGTAGTTCTAATGTGGGATACACCCGCATTTTTTTAAATAAGTGCGAACTTCAATATGAACAGTTAGATTAAAATGATATCTAGATTTAAAATAATAATTGACATTTAGGTTCACTTTTTCCTCGTTAAATTTTATTTATTAAATTTGTTTGTAATTACTGGGTTCACTTTTTATTTATTAATATTTGCTGGCTCATCTAAAACCGTTAAACTGATGCAATAGCCTAAATTAAACTTGCATTTTTAAAATACGGGTGGTTCACATGTGAACCTAACTATATATATAGAGAGAGAGAGAGAGAGAGGGAGAAACAAATCCCTATCATTATACGTGATCAACAATGCAATAATATTTAATAGTGTAATTATAATTTAACTATAAAAAGAAGTTTGAACGATTAATTACACTATTTGTTGTCGATTCTAAAGGACTTTGTAGTCATGGAACCAAGCACTGGGATCGAACCAAAGCTTAATACCTTGTGCTCATTTAAGATTGCCGTTTACAATCATATTTTGTGTGTAGGATCTAAAGTTTTGTGTTTTTACCTAGAAATTCAAAATCGACCTGGACTGTACTGTTGTCGTACATAATTACTCATAGTTGTATGAGATGGATATTACATAGAAGGTTGTGATGAATCCAGTAGAATCCTTTTGTGGGAGCTTTATATTCTTATATGGAATAATCCAGACCCATATTTCTGTTCAGACCGAAAACCTGAACCTATACGCATTATATATATATATATACACACACACACACATATAAATGCATGCATTAGGGTTTGGTTTTCCAATACATGTATGTGTGTACATACAATAAAAGATTTTGCTACGTAATGAGCATGTGCGCCTTTTGCCTTCAATCTGATTGCATGTGATCACAAAACACGATTACATGCAGTCAGATGTACAATTAAAAATGCTAGCACGAACTTCATAAAGAAGCTGTGTGCTCTTTCTATAGCAATTATATATATGTTTATATGACTATATATATATATATATATATAAATGTATGTATGAATGTGATGTACTAGACAATATTATTCATGTTGAAGAGAGCAAGGAAGATTGATAGATGATGATCAACCTGAATGCTAATGAATCGAAATCCGAACTTCCCTGTTTTGATTAAGAAGCTGTGTGCGATCACCATAGCTAGAAGATGTCAGAGTTTTGTTCCAAGGGAACATCAAGAGCAGCAACTGCAGAATACTTGAAACAGATATGGGTGAGAAAGAGAAAGACACGAACGAAAAGCATGAAGGAAATTACCATTGAAAAAATATAAACGATAAGCTCAAATGATAGAGAAGCACGAGTGAGTGAAAACTAGGATAGGGGAGAGATGGAATTTCCCTCCCGCTCACTTGCTAACTTGTGCGTGTGACACATGTCCATTTTTGTCAAATTTAAAACGTAAATTTGTACCCAAAAAGAAAATTGATAGAGGTGGCGCATACTTCAATTACCTTCAAAATATAGGCTTTAATTTCTTTAAAAAGTTAACATGGTGGTCTATGTCCTTCAACAATAACTCTTGGATTCATATGAACATCAAAGATCGTTGTATTAAAATTTGGATTCTTTTATGTAGCTAAGGCTTTTTACTTCTAAAATTTGGTTCTATTTTTGTGTACAAGCAAATATTAATTTGGTGAAAAAACCATCAATTGGTAGTAGAAAATAGATGTCTATATTATAAGGCTGTGAGTTCTAATTTTATTAGCTTTATTTATGTCTTGGTAGTGAAGCAATATTAGATACCTGATTGATTTGGGAGTGTCAAACTCAAATAGCAATAAAATCTTCAGTTTATCATCTTCATAATAGACCCCCAATATATATATAAAAAAATATTTAGTGAAAAAGATATATGGGTTCCGAGAAATGTGTTTTGATATTGCATATAATATATACTTCCATGTATGCATGAATATATGCTCTCTTACACACAGCCTTGATCCGTGCATATACGTTCACATTTTTGTTCTTTCTACTTTTTAAGACCAAGAGAACCTCTTATCTTTTCCCCCTGCAAAGTTCAATTTCCCATATCAAAATCTTTAACGCTCAGATTGCATACTCTCATATATCTAGTCAACTTTCAACCATAACTGATAATAAAGAGGCAACATAACCAGGGGTACATCAATATATAGTTAAACAAAGAAGATTAAAGTCAGAGCTTCCCTTCAGTTCCAGGTCATATTTTACTAAAATTCTAAACACAATTACCAAATAAAGCCAACATAAATTAGCACAACCATCCGCATAGAATGGTTGATAAACAAAAGCAACCAGTTGGTATTACTAAATAATATATATGGAACAATTGATTGAATATATTGCAAAATAAAAGAAATAGTAATTTGCTTTAATATAAATGAAGAATACACACAATACAGTTGTCTGTGTAACCAAATTAAAAGAAGTAGTGATTAGCGATAATAAGAACATTAAAAATATAAGTCGATCTCTGCAACAAAGTTGTCTTGGGAGTGCTGCATGCATCTTTATGCTATTGTTACTCTTCCAGTAGGTGAAGAAATCCCATCTTCTGCAACACAACCCGCTTCCACTTCCACAGGTGCTTTCTTCCTTATCCAAACCAATATCCAAGTGATTGCTTCCAAAACCGCAGCTATACACCACAAGGCAATGATGATGACAGTATAAGCAGTCCTCCAAACACTCTTTCCTGGCTCCAATATATCCAAACCCTTGTATATATTTATAATACCAAGAATAACTGTTCCATAACCCACTGCATAGTGAAACAGTTCCCAATAGATTCTTTTTTTGTGTTCTTTGTTTGGTCTGAAAAATCGTCCAACCACTACTTGAATTGTTGCAAGAGCGAAGAGAGTACAACCAATGCATTCGTGGCCTTTATATTCTACTCCAGAAGATTTGCGTCCAAGCCAAATTCCAGTTCCCCAGCCAGCAACTCCAATAACGTAAGCTAAGCACTGACAAGTTACATGAAGGTAAAACCAAGCCGGTTCTGCTCTTTGAATACTTTGACGTGTCTAGCCAACATGGCCCCAATTGGCATTAAAATTCCCCAACTAATGGCATTCAAAAACCCATGGACGTTCTTGATTGTGGCCTTCTTCTTGGTATCTCCTCCTTTGCTGATTTCTATTTTTCCTGAAAGAAATCCAAGCTTCCAAAAGATTCGACATTATCACCGGACAATTTATGAATGCCAAGTACGTTTCCAGGAAGTACTGGTCCTTGTTGCCAAAGATGGTTCACCACAGTAGAATTATTTGGTAGTTTGATAGTAGCAAAGATTACTATTTCATTACCATCAGATGCCACTGAGATATCGTGCACTGGAAAACTAAGATTTCCCTTTTGCAATTCAGTACCATAACTGGTTATAGGTGACGAATAAGCGGACAAAGTTCCATCAGATTTTTGAAAAGCTACGAGAGCCTGTGAGCCAACCATTCCAGTTTAGGTGGGATTGATGGCCCAAGCAACCCACCTAGGGTTGCTGTTGCTGTTGGTTTCTCCAATTTGCCTGAAAGCAATTTCAACTGTGGCCGATGAGGGGTAGTAGTTCCAATGGAGGAACGAGTTGAGTAGGGTCAAATCTTTACAAGCAACAAAGGATTTGCCTTCTGGAAACTTGTGGTTCGTGCATGGTACTGGTAGTGGAAGTGCCATGCATGAAGCGCACGAAACAAAAATAACAAGAAACGGCAGCAAGAAGAACAACTTCGCATAGCCCTAAGAAGGAATTAATATTTTGAACGATGAGTTATAATGATGTTTAAAGACAGTATTTATATATAATAAATGGACTGTCCTATTCTAATTATGATTAGTTCCCTATTAGGAGATGTTTTTAGGAAAGCTTTGAAGGTAAGTTAACATAGTCCTATTCTGTGTTTTTAATATATATTATACACTCCTATTCCTAAATATATTATATATTGTTGATTCTACTTCAATTAATTAGGACCTAAGCAAATTGAATTTAAATATATATTAGGACAGCTTGGAAAATATATATATATATATATATATATCACAATTTCTTTTCTCAGCTAAACCATTATATAATATTGGCAATTCAACTCAGATTTCGGTGTTGTCAAATCCATAAATATAAATAAAAACGTTTTTTCATAAATCTTGTACTTGTACATGAACCAAATTAAGTATTTGTGTACAACATAAAAGAGAAAGCCAAAGAAACAAAAACGGGAAGCAGAAGCAACACCCTCTTATTGGATGGCACAACTAGTATTTGAAAGCTGTGCTGATGATGGTGGTGATGATGATCATGAGCCTCTTCATGAATGGTCTCCAATCTACTGAATCTTGAACATCTTTTGTGGGATATAAGCATTGCTGGTGCACCTTCATGACCAAGTCTGCTTCCCATCTTCCCCATCACCTTCTTATTAATAATATTTGTCATCCTCCAAAACTCAAAGAAAAAAAAAATCTCAATTCAAATAAGAGAAAATAAAGAGAGAGAGTAAGAGATAATTTATAAAGATTCTGTTAAAATTAATTATTTGGAAGCTTTGGTCATGATGAGGAAGAGATAGAAGTGTTTTATATATAGAGGGTGGTTCAGAGAATATTGTTAGGCCAAAAATAGGCGGAGGTTAATTTGGTTGGCCATGCAAAACTATATCTGGTAAATTAGAAGCATATGAGGCTCTGTACTATGAGCTAGCAATTATATTACATCGTTCATAGATTCCAAGGAAACAGATAGATTTTACATCTTAAAAATAACTAATTTTACAGCTTAATAACTATAATAATTATAGTGGGTTAACTAAAAATACATAAAAAAATTATTTGAATAAATTTATTCTCATTTTTGTTTATCAATTTTGCTCGTGAAGATATAGAAATGTGTTATTTTTAGGCTACGCAGGTCCTCTGGGGGCCAATTTTTTAAAATTTTGCTTAACACTTGCATAATTTAAAAATATAAATAATTTGTATACTTCAAAATTTTTTATCTTTTGTTATTTTATTTTCATTTTTTTCGTTTTATATTCTGCCTTTGTAATGGGCCGGGCTGAATGGCTCAATATAACAGAGGCCCATTCTTAAGTGAAGCGCCAAGGTGGGTCTCACGGGGAAGATGACGTTCTCTCACGTGACGGGATCGTAGATCCGAAGTGGCAAGTGAGAAACGTGTGCGCCGGATGTGCGACTGTGAGGACGCGCACACAGAACACAACACCAAGACGGGATCAGGGTTGGTCCCCCAACGATACAGAAAATTTCATAAGGTCGTGAGCTGTCAAAACGGGGAGGAAGAGGACACGTGGCGCATTGCCAACTGGGCCGGTCCCATGTAGTCGGAACACGCTATTACCGACACGCCCCTGCCCAGCGCATATCATATTTGCAACGTGCGTCGACGTTTTGATAGCGACTTGTGAGTGCGTTGGGAGCCATTGCCCAAAAAATTCCGTACGCACAGCTGCGTACGATTAAAATCTTTTCCATGTTAAAAACCCAATTTCTCGCCTTCGCCTAAATTTTATCACGATATTTTGAAAGGAGACAACCACCACCTCCTTCAATTCTAACTTCTAATTCTTTCCAACTCTCTCCTCCACTCTTTTCATTAAAAAAAAAGGAACTCTCTCTGTTTTGAAGTGGTCAAAAGTCTCTCTACAGTGTGTCCACCAAAACAAAAGAGTCCCTCCACAGGAGTGGTTTGGTTCATAGGCTACGTTCTCCATTTGGTATGTGCCAATTTTGACAACGTTACAAGGAATGTGTCATCATCGTGTTACTCTCTGCTGGCCTTTTTATTTAATAATAATAATAAAACATAAAATACAGTTCTTGTAATCACAAGATAAAACATAAGATAGGAATAGGAATGTATCGCCGAGTATGGCTTTAATTACACTCGCCTCCACTAATGGACGATTTTTAAGCTGGTATAATAAAAATTGTGAATTGGGAACTATTTAGATCATGTGTATTTAATATAGTAATTCATGTAATAAAAGGGTGAAAGCATATATTAGGAAATGGGCTGGTGGAAAATGCAAAAGGGTCATAATCAAATTAAAAGTCACGAGTGGAATAGAATCAAGGGTGATTCACTCTCAACCTCAAGTTTCTTTCATCTTTTTTAATCGGGACACCACTCATACAGAACCTGAAAGTGACTTCTTTTTTTTGTCAAAGAGTCCTATACAAAATGCATTGTTATCGCTAAAATATAATAAATAGAGCAAGCATTAAGTAGCATAAGCGTTGAAATATATAGATTAATCATTTTTATATATTTTTTAAAATAGAAATATAAATACATGATTAAATTAATTGTATTTTTTTTTTTTGTTACATGAAAGAACCACCGTAAATGAATGTGTGTCAGTTTGTAATGTATAGCTTAAAATAATGGTAACAACTGGAATTTTAAATAAAAAGCCCCGCTCGGACATGAATATCTCTCACGGATATTAAGCTATTAAATCCTGTAGTTTTGGTCGGTACGTCGTTGATGATGTTCTTTTACTTTTTCAATCTCCTTATTTTCTTTCTCTCTCTATTTATTTTTCTTCAAATTATATCTATCTACTGCTTTGACTCCCTTTTCCTGAACATTTATTATTATTATTGTTATTATTTTCAATCCTAATGAATACAAACACATTCCCATTTACTTGTCAAGAAACCAAAAAATATATATAAAAAATTTACGGGGTGGTAAATATTCTTTAGTACCAAACAAGCAGGCAAAGAACTAGACCCCTTTTTTTCTTTTCTTTTCTTTTTTTAATGCATGTGATGTGCCTAATATTCTTTTGTCTACCATAAAAATGAAAAAGAACCAAATATGAGATATGTAACAGAAGTTATCGGATTAGGTTACATTTGTAGGTTAATTATTGGTAATAGAAAATTAAAAACAAAATTAGAAAAGTAATGTTTGTCAAAGTAGTGTCTAATCAAGGGCATGTGTCACGCAGACTAATTTGGATCGTCATCAACAATATGTCACTGCTTACTTTATTGTTGATAAGTATACATAAAGAGACAAAAGGACACACGCCAGTATCACCTAGTTTGATTTTTTTTTTTTTTTTACACACTCTGATTGGGCATAGACAAGTCAGAGATGCCCAATAGTGTACCAATTGGCATAAAACCAAGCCATTCCATATCTCACTAAATATTCATGACAACGCCATCTCTTGGTTTTTCTTAGTGCAACCTCATTTTCACTCTCGTACATCATTACTGTATGTCTCTATGTGTGTCTATTTATAAGTGTATACATCAATCGCGAACTTTAAGTTAATTTCTATAATTATAATTTGCTTATTTATATATATTTTTCTACTTGTTTATGTATCTTAAATAACAGATAGAGTATTACTTATTTTTAAAAAATTAAAAAAAAAGTATATGTGAGGTCAAATATATCTTGCATAACAATTCTCTCTCTCTCTCTCTCATAGTAAAAAAGTAAAAATATAGGAGTGTAGAAGAAATAGTAAAATCTTAAGTAATATTATTATGTATGCATAAATTCATCATAAATATATATATATATTTATTAAAACCAAATTATATCACAAATTACAATTCCCTTTTTTATTAATCGCCAGTAATGTATAAAATGATTATTTTGGTTGTTTTTTTTTTGAGAAAAAAAAAACATGATGAACCTCTTGACTCAGAAATACTAGTCTATTGGAGTTATTTTCTTTAAAATTATGAAAATGTATATATTATATTCTTATTTATATCACATCTAAGGCATTTATTATTCCATTAATTCGTTAAAGGTATATCAAGAATGCAATATCATTTTAAAATAATAATAATAAACATGAAAACATGTAAAAGATGATGTTAACATCTCACTCAATATTGTTAATATATTTTAATGTTAATATGTGAAAAGAAATATTAAGAACATTAAAATATTATGAAAAAAGTGGTCAGACTTAAAAAAGGCAAATCACAATAAAATAAATAAATTAATTAAAAAGCAGGAGAATCACGCTATAAAAGCACAGAAAACAAATATAATTAATTGTATTTTTTTTTTGGGGGAACGAAATATTAATATTCAAAATTATTAAGGATTTCAATTATTGGTCAAATCCAAGTCAAAGTTTGATAAAGAAACGCCAACCTTTAGCTGCCCATAAACTATTAAAGGTGTCAATGTTGGTTAGCAAATTAATTAGGTGTTGAATATTCCGACTTACTGTTTTCTTTACTTTTCTTTTTGAATTATTATTGAGTCAAAAATCCAATTCAACAAGATAAAAACTAAGTTGTCAAATCATTAGTTTTCCTTTTAAATTATTTGTTATTTTAATAGCAATCATAATTAATATACATATATACACTCTATTTTAATTGCGTTAGGCAGAGGCTACTTGTATAAAATATTTAGTAATTGTGTCATGGATTTTTTTTTTTAGAGATAAAAAAATCAATTTTTATCTCTAAAAAAATTGATTTTAATTTTTAAAAATCAATTTTTATTCCGAAAAATTAACTTACATTTTGAAACATTAATTTTGACTCTTTTAAAAAATCAATTTCGATTTCAAAAAGTCAGACTTTGACTATAAGAATTTTGATTTTCATTTAAAAAATTAATTAACATTTAAAGATAACAATTTTTTATAGTTTTTATTTTTAAAAATTAATTTAGATTTCAAATCACAAATTTTAATCTTTTAAAAAATAATTTTGATTTTAAAATATTAATTTTTATCGTCAAAAAGAATATTTAATCCTAGAATTTAGTTTGTTATCCTTGAATGTTAATTGATGTTTATTTTTAAAAAGTTGATTTTGATTTTATAATTTTACTTTTGATTTATAAAAGGTATAGTTTGACCGCAACCCCAAAATGTCCGATTTTGATTTTCTAAACGTTGGAAATAAAAAGAAAAGTTGGTCATAAATAGTAATAAAAAATAAATGCATGTTGAACTACTTACTACATCCCTTTTTTGGATGCTTTATATTTTGCGAAAATTCAACGACACCAAAACGACGTCATTCTTATGGTCTTACAAAGTGGTCAACTGGTCACCTACCACCTTAAAAAAGTCATATTTTTTTATTCATCACGTGCCTCTCAAAAGAATTAGAAAAAATAAAAACAATTTGAATTTTTAAAAGAACGCCAAGGTACGGTTCTTCAAATTTCGCGAGTCAACCAATTTGCCTCACTGGTAGACAGTTGTATAAGAGTACGGTGGGGATCAATTATTGCTCCGACTGACCAATTGTACGGTCAAGATCATTTTTGCAAAAATCCAAGTGAAATACGCGTGCCTCACCCAATTTCTCGTGACCTCCGATAAATTGGAGCCGCAAATACCCTTCCCTCTCACAAGACCTTGCTCCTCCTAATAAGTGCTTCCAACATCAAAATCAAATCCCTCTGTTTTTAATTTTTCATAGTTTATTTTATATATTTTTTTATATTAATCATTTTCACCTCCTCTTTATTAGGAATTTTTTATTCATTGCTTTATATTTCAGGTAAAAAAAATTCAATTTGAAAGATAAAACAAATTTTTTTCTCTTAATTTTATGTTTTTTCCAATGTATTGATAGGTTCAATTATATTTATTTTATTTTATTCCAATGTGAAATTCATTATGAATCTCCCGTGATCTAATATCATTACCAAAGATAAATAAAAATAATGTTATTTCTTAAAATGAAAACTGTTATATATGTTTAAAAGTTATATTAAAATATAACCACTTTACAATAGTTATATTAAACGATATTCTAAAAAAAACATTGGTAATAAAAATTGAATATTGAAAATATAGTATTTCTTTGTAGAAATATAATAATAGGATATTGAGGGGACCAGTAAAAAAAAAAAAATAGATGAGAGGCGGAAAATGGTGGGGAGGTGGGAGTAGCTTTGTATTGAGCACAGCTGGGTCTTAGCGGGAGACAGCTGGCAAAGTACGGCGGCGAATACGCAGCTACCGTCGCCGTTTCCTCTTTTCGAAACGTACCTGTCCCGAATATAGCAGCCCCCCCCAAACAATGCCCTAATGCTCCTATTTTTTCTATTTTTTTAAAATAAAAGTTATTTATTTATCTGTATTTAATAAATAAACCAAAAAAAACCACCTTCTTTTATTCCCTGGTTTGCCCTTTTTCCTTAAAAAATTGGCAAGTGGGTCCTCACGAATTTTTTTTGAAACCTTCAATTTTGGCCGGCTTGGTGTTTTTGGTGATGGCTGAGGGCTATTTGGGAAGTTGGTCCTTTATTTTTTTACTAAAATATCCTTCGATATGATTTTCATTGTATAATTTTTTTTGATGGATTGAGTTTTTTTACGCCATAAAGTTTTTCCTTTTATTTTAATTTTTTTGATAATTTTTTACGTATATATATTGTCAAAATAATAATGTATTTTGTAGTTGAATAATGGAGTTTAAAATTGTGAAATTGTATTAAAATATAAATTAATTGAATTGTTAGGATAACTTTATATATATATATATATATATATTAGTTTGATGATTTGCATAGTTTTATTTATAAAATTGCTAGGTACAACAGACAACAATACAACTCATACTTTTTAGCTTTTGGTGAATTAATACAGCATCGACAATTTAGGGGTTGGTGCTCTGGAAAACCCATTAAAATATACCTACTTTTAATGTGGCATAAATATCATATTATTCACAGTCCATGTATTCTATGAAAGAGAACACCATGTTATTCACAGTTTAAATGAACTTAAATTCAATATATAACATACATGGATTATGTTTTGGATCTACGCATTAATATAAAACCATAACTTGTGAAATTTTTTAACAATTTGGTTTCACAACTTATTCATATCCAATTATACTGAGTTTAAAGCATACATTAAACCACAAATAGCATGACTAGTTGTCAGCCTCAGTGTTTTAAATGCGATATAAATGTAACGCATGGTTTATGCCTAAAAATAAAATCACACACCTTTCCATATCAATCTCAATCAACTTTCCAACCTTTTATTGAGCCAAAAACAATGATATTCCATTTTAACATATAAGCAATTTCAACTCCCCTCTCTCTCTCTCTTTTTTCTCTCTCTCCCTTTTTTTTTAATGCACAATTATATCATTACACGTAGGTTCACAAAACTACATTACTACTTGAAGCTTATGTTGTTATTGACAAATAAATTCACACCAAAATAATGCACACATAACGCTCAAAGCGGTATATATTCAATGTAGTAGTTCATCGAAGTTCATATCCTTCATAGCTCTAATGGTGGTTGGTTGGTGCTAATGAAAACTAGAAGAATGGCATAACATATTATCAATTGGGCAATGCACTACCCAATTCAATAGCAATACTTTAAAGTTAGGTTAGATTAGGAGTAACAGTATGATCAGATTAACATGTTAATCTCTCTATTTAATACAATAAAGTTTCCACTTATAGAAATAGTTTTTATGTCGATGAAAAAGCATTGTCTTAGCCGCCTCCCTTACCTCTTCAAACAAATATGGACAAAAACAAATAATAAAAGTACACAAAAAAATATATATATATATTTTTGCTCTCTCTCAAAAGGCGGTGTGGTGTACCAAAGCCGTAATTTATTGTAAAACCCAGTGGCAATTTTGGATGGATGAACGAAATCCATACAGGGTAAAAAATTTCCAGAAGCAGGAAGTCAAGAAATTTCCCATTTCATTTTCACCTCCAAAAATCTCTCTTTTCATACGGTAGAAAATCGCCGCAGTTACGGTGACAAATCCGGCATTAGAGAAAATCTATCAGGGCAAATTTGTCTTTTCGGATTTTATATAAGTATCCACCACTTCGCTTTCCAGGATTGCCTGTCCAAGGACCTCTCTCTCTTCCTCATACGCACACACAAACCTTTTCTCGAGCGGGTCATCTACAACACTTTTCCGGCGACCACAGCCGGAAAATCCACCGGAGAATAGTCCGGTTAAAACTCCGGTGAGAGTCTGAACCATCTCGAATCGGGAGTAAAGTTGTAGCTTGTGTTTTTTTTTTTCTAACCGTTGGTAAGAGCTCGTAACCAGAGAGGGATAAGAGAGGCGTTTATGGTGAGACGGCGCCGTTTGATGGTAAGCGGTGGAGGAAGGTCCGGCTTGATGGTGTGATTGATCGGAGAAAAGTAGATGGGGAGGGTGGTGGTGGGAGTCGCGGTGAGCGTGGCGGTGGCGGCTTGTGCGGTGGCGGCGGTGGTAGTGGGACGGAGAGTGAAGAGTAGAAGGAAGTGGAGGAGAGTAGTTGGGCTGTTGAGAGAGCTTCAAGAGAACTGCGAAACGACTGTGGGAAGGTTGAAGCAGGTAGTGGACGCTATGGCGGTGGAGATGCACGCTGGGCTGGCCTCCGAAGGTGGTTCTAAGCTCAAAATGTTGCTCACCTTCGTTGATAATCTCCCCAATGGGTAATCGCATTCGATGCTCTACTTGTTTTTTCTCAAATGGGTGTCTGTTTTTTGGTTGTTTTTGAGATACATTGTTGCGTGATTCGCTTTTGCTTTACATTTTCTTTTCGAGTTTTTATTTGATTGTTGTAGGCTTTTACCTGTTGAAGTAATATCGTCTTTGTTTTAAAGAAACGTAATTTCACATTTGTACCATGTAATCGTTTTGATATCCGTTGGCGTTGGTTTATGATCATTTTGCTAGTTTCGTTACTGTTAACATTTGTTTTTGTCTTCGTGGACTTTTTATTATCTGTTCCTTCTATACGTGATTGACGATTATGTTCTATTCCTGTTTTCGCTGTTTAATATATATATATATCTTTGGTTATAGTTGTTTAAATCATTTTATGCACATATCATTTTATCCCTATTAGGATTTTGTGGCGTAGTTCTATACATCTAGGTACCTCTCAATTTAAAGATACCATTTTGGTTTTGTGAAGTTTTTGGTATGTTTCTGTTTTTTTTAAAATTTTTTGTTGATTTACTGATTCGTTATTTTTCGTTGGGTTCTTTCTTCTAGATGCTGTTAATACGTTGTTTTTGAAAATTTGATGATTATGTTCACTTTTTAGTTATAATATCTTTGTTATGTTATCTTTCATTTTGACATTTGACATTTGACATTGGATTAGTCATTTCACTACTTTATTTAGGAATAATTTACTTGAGAATTTTATAAATATGGTTTATAGAATCTTAAAAGTTCTTTCTTTCATTCCTTTCTGTTCTCGTGATAGTGTGAGTTTGTTGAATTGTTCCACGAATACGGTGTTAAGATTCCATAAAAAGAGTCTTCTGATTCTCTTTTTCATTTGGATGATTTCTTTTTTATTCTTTATTAAATAGGTGCTAAATCAATTCTAAAGTAAGTTATCATTCGGTTAATATTTGCAATTTGGACTTTACTGGCTTTGGTGGTGTCAGTTGTTTATTGGTGCATGCATAATCTTTGATTTCATTTTGGTTGATAAATCGTTATTTATTCACAAATATTTATTATACATTCTTTTGTCTCTGTATAGTATACGGAGTATAGTTTCTCAATGATTTGGTTGCAAATCAGCACAAGTCCTTTATCTTTCTGGTGGTTTAAGACTAGTAACAGCGTGCACTTATGGCTGGTAGAAATGAAATAATACTTGTAGCAGTAATAATATGCGACAGTGTCTCTCTGGTGTATGTTACTTGTACCCCTACTATAGTTCAGGCTATTGTGTCATGTGTATGTTTTGTTATGCACTATCTGTAGTTCAGGTTATTGAGTTGTGATTATGGTTAGATACTTGTGTTATTGCATAAGTTATCTGTTTCAATTTTATTTGGTTTCTATTATCAAAGTTAGACTCAAGGCATCTGAAATTTGAGGTTGATTATTCCTTTTAATATCTTTGGGTCAGGAGTGAAAAAGGAACTTATTATGCACTAGATCTTGGGGGCACTAATGTTAGGGTCTTGCGGGTTCAGCTGGGAGGTAGAATGTCTTCTATACTGGATAAAGATGTGGAACGACAACCCATTCCTCAAGATTTGATGACTAGCACAAGTGAGGTAACTGAAATTACACATCCCACTGTTTACCATGTCTTCAAATCTTGCATTTTTTTTTGCTGTCATGCACACCAATCTGCTTCTATTGCCTGCAGGATCTCTTTGATTTTATTGCTTCATTGTTGAAGGAATTTATTGAACGAGAAGGAGATAGTCCTGAGAGTTTACTGGATAGAAGAAGAGAACTTGGATTTACATTCTCTTTTCCAGTGAAACAGTTATCAGTATCATCAGGCATTTTAATAAAATGGACAAAGGGATTTGCTATTAGAGACATGGTTAGTTGGTGTTGCACTAATTTGTACTTGCTAATTATCAATTATTAGACAGCCGAGTAGATGGCAATGATTCTAGACTATAGTTGTTTACTGGTGCATGTGCTAGTACTAATGAAATGTGTTTTCTCCCCTTCTTTTCTTAGGAGTATTTAATTCAATCACAAATCCAGTTATTAGGATGATAATTTTATTGTGTATCCTTTGGCTGTTAATAGCAAACTCTGTGCAGCCGTTGTGTTTATTGTTTATATTTCCCCAACTTGACTGTCCCTCTTCTGGTATTTAGCGGTGAATAATGTTTCAGGTTGGAAAGGAGGTTGCAGGATGTCTGGAGCAAGCAGTGACCAGAAAAGGCCTAAATATGAGGGTGGCAGTGCTGGTATGAAAGTGCTACTTTTAATTTATAAGGTTATATGTAATCAGGATTGAGTAAGGCTATGTAGCTATGTTTACATGATTCATCTGTCCTCTATGGTCACCATTGACAAAGAAACAAAAAAAAAAAAAAAAAGAGAAGGAAGAGAGAAAAAAACGAAAGTTGATTTTTGCGAGTGGAAATTTGATTATATTTGTGTGACATATGTATGTTATAGTTCCTCAAATGCAATGGGATTATCTTTCTTCTGTACACTTATTTTCACTGAGGTTTTGGTACCTTTTGTTTTCCTCTCTTGCTACTTGTTGTTGGTTTTTTTTTTGGGGGTGGGGGTTGGACCAATTCTCATTGACTTGTTAAAATTTGTTACTGTACACTCGTAATAATTTTGGTGAATGCATTTGTGAAAGAGAATTTGATAGTCTTGTTTATGTCAAATTGTTTGGGGGCCTTTAGTGTCAATGATTTAAAATTGTTATGGGCTAGACTACCTCTTTTACTGGTAGTTTTAACCCTTTTATTACTATTAATCAAGTACAAAAAACATAATTTTGCAAAATTGGATTGATTACCATTGAAATGTTATAATACCAGTGAAGGGGTTTGTAGGCATTTACTTGTGGATGTATATGTTTGTCTACAGAGAGACAGTTCAGTGAAATACACAAACTAGATTGGCTCTTCCAATTTTTTTTTTTTTAATAAAGGGATTTTTGAAGATCTGGTCTCCAATTTTCATTGACTTGTTAAAATTTGTTACTGTACACTCGTAATAATTTTGGTGAATGCGCTTGTTTATGTCAAATAGTGTCAATGCTAGACTACCTTTTTACTGGTAGTTTGCAAAATTGGATTGATTACCATTGAAATGTTATAATACATAATTTGTAGGCATTTACTTGTGGATGTATATGTTTGTCTATTCAGTGAAATACACAAACTAGATTGTGGGATTTTTGAAGATCTGGTCTCAAACTTAATGTCAATGCGCCTATGAGCTTTTAATTTGGACAATTTTTCATAATAAATCATTAGGGTGTGGCAAATAGATGTATGTATGTTTTTAATCTAATTATTTAATTTGTTAACTAGATTTTGTGGTTTATGAAACAATTATTAAATAATTGAATGACCACATTTCTAACAATTTGAGTTTGTTATTTTTGCTTATGGGTGATGCTTTATCAACACAGCAGAGTCACATGTGCATGTAACATGTCTAACAAGATTTAAGCAATTGACAGTATAAGTTCATAGAAGGATCAGCTTCTCAGATTTTTATAATTTAGTGGGAATGTAAAATTAAAAGTTTGAGTGGAGTTTGGTAAAAGAATCCCTTTCGCTGGAATATTCATTCTCTTTCTAGTGTCGAGCATAGTGGTGCATGCATGCATGGATTTCTGGAAAGGCTACAATGACATGAACAAGGATTTGCATGCATGTGTGTTTGTGTGTGTATGACTTTTCTGATAAGAAGATTATCTGTAAATATGCCTCAGTTGATTTATGCCATGTATTCACGCACTGGCATTGTGTGTGAGTGTTATACATTGTGTGTCTGCAGGAATGTTCTGGACTTTACAAATTACAACTATCCTTTCATAATACTGAGTGTTCTATATACCTGTTATTTAAATGTAGGTTAATGACTCTGTTGGAACATTAGCTCTAGGGCATTATCATGATGCAGACACTGTTGCTGCAGTAATAATTGGAACGGGTACAAATGCCTGTTATTTGGAGCGGATAGATGCTATAATAAAGTGTCAAGGGCTTCTTACAACTTCAGGAGGCATGGTATCCTCGCGTTGCTCTTCCTTCTAACATTATCTAAATTCATTTGTTAGAAAAGATTTTTCTTTATTTCTCTCTGGATTTGTTATCCCAAATAATTTTCTCTTGATTAGGTTGTCAACATGGAATGGGGAAATTTTTGGTCATCTCATTTACCAAGATCTTCATATGATATTGATTTAGATGCTGACAGCCCTAATCCAAATGATCAGGTAAAGTTTTATATGATCTTTTTTGTTGCTTGGTGTCGGGTAGAATCTTACATCACCAGAGAATTTCATGCAGGGTTTTGAGAAGATGATATCAGGAATGTATCTCGGTGACATTGTGAGGAGAGTGATCCTCAGAATGTCAGAAGAGACAGATATTTTTGGACCTGTTTCTTCCAAGTTATTGGTGCCCTTTATTTTGGGGTATGTTCCTCTCTCTCTCTCTCTCTCTCTCGTCTGCGTTATTGCACAAGAGATCCTTCCTTTTTCTATCTTACCTTGCTTCTTTCTTCTTCTGTTGGCCTCTGTATGATAAACTTTATTTAACAAACATGCAACTTGAGAACCTAAAATTTGGAGAATTTTAAACTAGTATTGACTGAAGTAACTTTTACTTTATGTCCATTGTATGTATTTTTAAACTTTTTTAAATGCTTTTCAATTTTTTTGAATTGTATACTCAAAGTGAAATGCTACGAAATATGTAAAAACAGTAATACAAATTCAGAAACAAAAGATGAAGCATCATTTTTATTTTTTAAGCGTGGACTCCATTCCAAGCGTGTAGTCTGTTGATAACAAACTTTGAATTGGGACCTCTCACGGCTTTGACATTCCTATTATCATAATACAGTCATAATAACTAACCAAGATGTCACTGGAATCTTCTTGCATTTCCTGGGAATACTTGGTAGAGTATTTATTACGGTGATTGGGATATAATTGAAGATGCATGGGCAAATTTTTGGCCATCTCATTATTTATTAATATGGATTTGTGATGCAAGGTCACTTTTCTGGTTCTTATATATATATAAAAAATGATAATGTTATGCTTTTAGGACAATTTAATGTCATTTGGTCCATTTTAACTATTTCAAATATTGCAAAAGACTTACTATTTCCACTGTTTTTGTTCAGAACACCATTGTTGGCTAAAATGCATGAGGATGATTCTCCTGAGTTGACAGAAGTAGGAAGGATTCTAAGAGAGAAGCTGGAGGTAAATTGAACAGTGCATAGTTATTATTCATTTCTTTAAGCTTTTAGATAATAGATAAAAATCTAAAGCAGTAGCCTATCTGGTCCTCTGAGAATTGGTTGTTTGGTGGGTCTCGGTGTTTTCAGATTCCTGATGCCCCATTAAAGGTTCGGAAGCTCGTGGTTAAGGTATGTGATGTAGTTACCCGCAGGGCTGCTCGATTGGCAGCTGCCGGGATAGCGGGGATCTTAAAGAAGATTGGGAGGGATGGGAGTGGTGGCATAACTGGTGGAAGAAGTAGAAGCGATAATAGAATGAGAAGAACAGTTGTTGCCATTGAAGGGGGTTTGTATACAAGTTATACAATGTTTAGGGAGTACTTGCATGAAGCCTTGACTGAGATATTAGGGGAAGAAATCGCCCAACACGTTATTCTCAAGGTTACAGAAGACGGATCCGGCATCGGAGCAGCTCTCCTAGCTGCTTCACATTCTAGAGTACAGTTGCTATAAATATATATAATATTATATATACATATAGCCCCTGTAAATGTAGAAAATCATTTTCCATAATCAACATCTCTTTGTATAAAGAAAAAGAGAAAGAGAAAAAAAGAAAAAAGAAAAAAAGGTTTGTCCATATTTTTCTTCA
Organism: Rhamnella rubrinervis; assembly: GCA_007844105.2. Lineage (NCBI taxonomy): Eukaryota > Viridiplantae > Streptophyta > Magnoliopsida > Rosales > Rhamnaceae > Rhamnella > Rhamnella rubrinervis. The sequence goes on from CM017578.2 coordinate 9,625,774, forward strand.
ATCATTCTCTTCAATCATTCTTTTACCTTTCGTGCTTAGCATTGGGAAATTGGTTCTCTCTACAAAATTTTTCATGGGCAAAGAATGTCATTGATGGTACAACTTTGGGAAATTTTATGCTTATTTGTTTGTGAACATGTGCATTGGAGATGATTCTGAAAAAGAATTAAGAGTGTGGTTTTGGCAAGAGAATTTGTGTCTACTGTCTTCTTCTTCTTCTTCCCCCACCATATCGTTTCGGTAGCCCTAAACATTCTACATTGTAGTTTACATTGTACTTTACCCAGTAAAACTTATTTGAACTTACAAAAGGAATAATAATAAAAAAAAGCGTCAAGATATCGAAGTTATTTTTTTTCTTCGCAAATCAGATTATGTATGTGGCCGTATATTCCTATATATTCTAAAGTTAATTATAGTAATTTGTTTAAAATTATTAGTACTAATGAGCGGCTTAGCAGTACAAAATTAATTGGGCCTGAAGTTTATATCCAAAAGTTTAGACCCGTCTCGCATTCGGGTACAAAAAGCCCAGTAAAAGTGACCCCTCATAAGTTGCCATAGCTTTTGGGCTCAAGAGAAGCCCAATAACGAATCCTTCAATCTAAAAATATAGAGAAAAATTAGAAAGAGAGAGAAAAAATGGAAGTAGAATACATGGAATTAGGGTTGGGAAGTTGTTTGGTTTGAGGTGGCGAATTGATAGAAATTGAATTTGGGGTTTCATTCAGAGATTTGTTAAGGTACTCTTTCTCTCTTTCTCCTTGTAACTATCTGTTTGAATTTATTATGTGCGGCTGAATTTTTGGATTTGAATTTTCCATTTCATACACTGAAAGCATGCTTTAGCTTTAATAATGCATTTCGTCGATAAGCAACCATTTTTCTAACTTTTGCTTCGGCTGCTGAGTTTTGAATTTTTATCCTTGCTTTTAGGGATGGTTTGTTTTACCAGAACCAAGACTTCTTTTTTTTTTTTGGTGTGTGTGTAGTGTTACTATCTTTTATTCGATTAAGATTTCTCAATTTTTTCCTCTTCATATTTCTCTTGGTTCTCAGTTATTCATTTCATTCTTCGAGCTAGATCTATGAGATCTGAGCCATAAGTATAAAATATTGACTTTGGTTTAACTATTTTTAAATGGTGTGGGAATTATTTTTAGCCATGATTTGGCAGGGCATTGCCACCTGCCTTCCAAATTCAAAACCCGAATGTTATTATTATTATTATCTTATAAAATTATAAATTATTTTATTTATATTTTGTGTGGTAAAGAATTAGCTTGTTTGATGATACCTGAAGTAGTAATTTAAGCAAGAAAGCTAGGAAGTGCTGGGTGTTGAAGTTTCCTCAATGTTGTGCAAGGATGTGAGTGAAATATTTATCTTTAAGTAAGCTAAAACTTTTGAGGGTTAAATTTGTTAAAATTAGCTGCATGAGTATGAATAAATACGCAGAACTAACTGGCTATTGTTGTTTCTGGGATTTCTATGCCATAATAAATGGTTATTGTATTTCCATCGCCTTCAATATGAATTTATTTTATTTAAAGTTGTTTTGTTTGTGCATTTTAATGCAACTGAAAAATGATATATTTTTGTAGCATTTGGAGCTTTTTTTTTTTTGCTTCAGTTTCATGAAGTTGGAGCACAATGGCTAGCTATTCTGGAAAAGGAGCCCCTTCAAATGGGTCCATATATGTTTGCAACTTGCCGCATGGAACTGATGAAAACATGTTGGCAGAATATTTTGGCACCATTGGGTTGCTAAAGGTAGGCAGTTTGACCAGGTATTATTGGAGATTGCAGTTGATCCTTGTTTAATTAGTCTTTGATATGTTTTGTTGTATTTTTAATGCAATTGGTATTTTACATTTTCTTTTAATTTATTTTGTGTACGATATAGAAAGACAAGCGGACAGGCAGGCCTAAGATATGGCTCTACCGAGATAAAATAACAAATGAGCCAAAGGGTGATGCTACTGTAACGTATGAGGATCCACATGCCGCATATGCTGCTGTTGAGTGGTTTAACGGCAAAGATTTTCATGGTAACACCATTGGAGTTTTTATAGCAGAATCCAAAAACTCAGGGGCAGAACCAAGTGTTGTGGTTGATTATGTGGGACCAGAAGAAAATCCTCAGGATATGAATGATGGTGATGGTAGGGGTAGAGGTCGAGGTGATGCTTCTGGAAAAACATGGCAACAGGAGGGAGATTGGCAGTGTCCGAATACAAGGTCTGTGATGTGAGATTGGTGAGCGGCTCTTTCTTGCTCCTTTGTTCAGCATTTCATTTCCCATGTAATAAAAATTTTGTGAATGGCTTCTCATGTTGTTTCCTTGTGGCAGTTGTGCTAATGTAAATTTTGCATTTCGTGGTGTGTGCAACCGCTGTGGAAGTGCTCGCCCTGTTGGGGCTTCTGGTGGTGGTTCATGGGGGGGTGGCCGGGGAAGAGGCCGTGGCAATGACTCTGGAGCCCATGGCCGCTCAAGTGGTGCTCCTACAGGACTCTTTGGTCCCAATGATTGGCCTTGTCCAATGTAAGACTACATAATCTATTTTTTTTAATGATAGGTTTTTTGTGTTATTGTTAATTACAATTTTAGATCCTTACCCTAATATTTAGTTACAATTTCAGTACATATTTTATGATGAATTTTATATTCCATCAGTTAGGTGAGAAGAATTTGAATTTACCTATAAATTATATGACAATGCAACCTAGACAAACAAAGTATATCTCTTTACTGAACAGTTTTTATTGAACTATGGAGGTTTTTATTTAGATTGTAGTATGATGTTCTAAATGAAAGATTAACGGACAATAATATCAAACTGACCAGTTCTAAACTTCCTTGAGTTGAATAATTTGTGCTACCAAGCTTCAAGCTGTGGAAGTCCCTAGTTCAGCGTTATGTTTCTTAATTTATATCAAGGAACATTGGATGATAGAGTTAAAGGTTAAAGCTGGGTTTTGGATCTACTGAGTTCTTTGACATGAGGCTTTTGGTGGACTAGTATCCACTTCTACTCAGCTTTGACATTCTGTCCAAGTCTGTACTTAGACAAAGCTTTGTTTCTGTACTAACGCTCTGAACAAATTATATCTTGTCTGTGCTTGAAGTTATCTCCTTTACAACAATTTCTTTTCATATTTTTGTACATCTGATGACGGATAAAGATTTTTTGCATACTACATAATGAGTTCAGCCAAATACATTATTGTTCATGTTTTGCTTCTTCCCTGTGATTTGTTTGTTTCAGGTGTGGCAATATTAATTGGGCAAAGCGCACAAAGTGCAATATATGCAACACAAATAAACCTGGTCATAATGAAGGTGGTGTCAGGTATGGTGTACATTTGCATTGCGGTGTGTCTAGCATTCTGACGGTTAATTATAGCCTTTTGGGACAAATGGTGTAAACTAATAACACATCAAGAGAGCCTTGCAGCATAGTTAATAAATGCTTATGATAGTTTAACATCAATTATCAAAATGTGCTTCAAACAGAAAGTTGACTGTATGCGATAGTCTTCTATTGAATGTAAGAAAAGTGATATTCATCGTGATAACTACCTCATCTTATTACAAAACAATTAATGCAATAATATAGCCTAGTTTCATCAGTCCCGATAATAAGCCTGCAGTTGGTTTATTCTTAAAATTTGAGATTCTCTTTCCTTTTCTTTCAAATTAAACATATTTTCATATTTTCTTTCCCCAATATTTACGGTATACTCTTCTGGTTGCATTTTGCCAACATGTGTTTGTCTTTATTCCTCTTTCTTGTTTCTTTGGGGTGGTTGATTGGTTGGGGTGGGTATTTGTGTCTAGAAATCTAGTCATTTATTTGGTCTGTATCTTTGTTTCAACATAACTTCGATGTGTAAGCCTTCTACATTTATACTTAGACATAAAAATTTATGTGCAGGGGAGGACGCGGTGGTGGGTACAAAGAGCTTGATGAAGAAGAAATAGAGGAAACAAGGCGTCGGCGGCGAGAGGCTGAAGAGGTAAGAGTTAACACCAGCATTTGATTAAGTTTCATTGTCTTTCTTTTGGTTTGACAATTGATCTGTGCTAATCTCAGGATGATGGAGAGATGTATGATGAGTTTGGAAACCTTAAGAAAAAATTTCGTGCCAAAATGCAGCAAGCTGAAACTGGAAGGACACTTCCGGGTGCTGGACGTGCTGGATGGGATGTGGAGGAACTAGGTACCTTTATCCTTTTTGGGCATGGTTAATATCCATTTCTTTCTATTTATAAGTCATGGGCAAGAGTCCTTGTGCAATCAACAGTGCATAACAATGAGAACTAATTAAAAAGTTTCCCTTTTAATGTGCTGATGTATTGAATGGATATTGCATGGTCTTGAACTAGGCAGTTTGAATCAAGAGCATAATCGAGAAGAATTTGTTCCTTAGTATTGGTCATCTTGGTTCATTGGCTTTACCAGTTGGTCCACAGTATGCCAAACTATACTGGCTTATATGTCCTTTTATTTTTATTTTTTTGGTGTGGAGGCTTGTACATCTGCTTATTTTCTGGACTAGAGACCTTTTTTTTTGTGATTTAGGTTGTTGTATGCCTTTTTGTTTTGAATGTTTTTGTCTAAAATAGTGTGCTTTTGTGGTTGATTGTAAAAACAAGGATCATTTAGTAAACCAGAGCTCGCCTCAGCTGAACTTAAATTTGCTAGTCCTTGATTTCTGTTTCTTCAGCTGAACTGTCAGTACTATGCATTTTGAATAACTGCTAAACCATGGATTTACATCTTACAATTTAGACATTTCGGGTTAAAACATCCTATAACAGGCTTTTTTGACATCTATGGTCATGTTGGTTGTCATTTGGAATAACTTTATTTACAAATACTTCCACAGGTGTTATTGATAGAGATGGGAGAGAGAGAAGCAGAGACAGAGGAAGGGAACGAGATGAAAGGGAGAGCAGCAAGAACAAAGAACGGGATGATAGAGATAGGCATCGGAGTCGAAGCAGAGAGAGGGATAGGGGAAGAGATCGAGACCGGGATTATGTTTACGACAGAGATAGGGATTATGGGCGGGAAAGGGACAGGGATAGGGAAAGGGATAGGGACTGGGATAGGGAGCGGAGCAGGTACCGATATTGATGATCATGGAAAAGATTCCCAAACATTATCTTGGTAGTCTTTTCTGTCTTGAGGTAGGAGTGATGGTTGCCATGGCTTCTTAGTTGGAATGGCATTTGATTGAAGTATGTTTTCCTTGACCATCTGCACTCGTGGAAATTGGGCTTTCCCCCTTCTATGGTGTAGACTTTGTCTTCCAAGTTCCTCTTTCGGAACTTTGAATTAAATTTTGAACTTTTTATCATTTTATTACCAAATGGGTTATTATTGTACAAAACTTATCCAAGAAAACAACTGTGGAAACAGTTTCTTTCTTTTATATATATTTCTAATTTACTGCAATGTGCAGTCTTAGCTTAGCTTAACCATTCAATCCGTAAATTTCAAGGGAGAAAATCCAAACACTTGGAGAACATAAACTAATACCATGTTATATGAAGTGTAGCAGCTAAAGAAACTAGAAGAAAAATTCATACATATAAATTATAATAAGATGTAAATTTACATTATGCTTGGAGACTTAAACAAGATGATACAATTGGTGCGTGGGGTGTTCATCCATAATTAATATAGCAAACTCATTTAATGATGGTTCTCTCACGTTGATCTTTTTTTAACGTACTAATAATAACGTAAAATTTGGTCCTAGAACAAAGTTTAAGCTACCCAAAATAAACTTTCGCAATTAAACACGAAGTAATTTTGTAAATATATTGATAAAACTTATGGGATAATATTCATTGGGCGCCACGTGGAAGGCTGGAGGAATCACGAGTCGGGCTGAGAAGGAGCAGTTTAAGGTGGTAGTGTAGTTAGTAGTTCAAGTTGAAGAAAGAAACTCTGTGGGTTCCTGAGTTTCTGTGTTTCTTTACTTTAGGAATGGCCGCCGATAACAAATCCAAGTCCGCTTCCGTCTCCAACGACAGCACCAGGTCTAAGAAGAGGAAGCACCGCTATCTCCCACAGAACGTCAGCTTTCTTTGCCTCTCGCTATCTCTCTCTTGCTCTTTGAGATTTTATAAACAGTGAATGATTAATTTTTTGTAAACTTGCAGAAACCGGTAAAGAAGAAGGGCCAATACCCATTACACCCAGGAGTGCAAGCTGGTTTCTTTATTACCTGCGATGGTGGTAGGGAACACCAAGCTTCTCGTGAGGCCATCAACGTTATTGATTCTGTATATAACTTTTCTTTTCTTTCGTATTTTTCTCTGCAAAACATTTTTCTTTTTGGGTCTTATTTTCATGAGTTTTCTTCACAGCTGTTGGTTCATTTTCTAAAGGGGTTTTTGGTTATTGTAGCATTTTATTATAAATTTTTAGTTTTTACATACTTATGCCTTCTTTTATAATTTCAAAGTTTCAATTCTTACACTAATGTGCTTGTTATATAAATTTGTCTGAAAATTTGTTCAAATTCGTTATCATTCCAGACCCAGAATCATGTAGTTGTAGATGATCAAAATAAATAAATAGAGCCATAAGTAAATTAATTTGGAACAATTGGAAATTAGGAAATAGTAAGATATGTTAATTGTTTATTATCTTTTTTTGTTAATAATTGTTTATTATCTGATTAAGTAGAAAGTTGTAAAAATTGTTATTTATTTACAAATGATAATAAGAATAAGCGCTTAATTAAATAAAATCGTAAATTTTGGGTTGCCACTGTTGTCTGAAGTTTGTTAATTTAGAATATTCCTTGGGAGAACTAAGTTCAAGATGAAAATTGGGAACTTTCTGACCAAGTAGGTCAATTATTGTTTGGTGATTGGCAAAAGGCCTTATTGGATGTTCATCACTTTTTCTTACATATATGTGACTGTTTACAAGTTCTGGTTTCCGTGTTGAAGTAGCAAAAAGTATTTCATGTTAGTTATAGAATATCTTATTAACAATTATTTGAGGGAATAATATAAAACACAAAAGAAAAAGAAAAGAAAAATATGTTTCTGTTTACAATAACCAGACCTATGCTGGAAGCTATCAACCTTTTAGTATGAAGGGCCTTTGAGGTTCTATTTGTTTGTTAGGCTTGTTGGTATGATAGATAGATACTGTTATCTATCCTCCCAGATAAATATGAAAGTGAAAGGGATGGAGACTTCAACTTTATGAGATGGAGCTACTATGAGTCCATCTGTCTATTTTATCTCAGTTTTTGTTTCATCGTGTGATTTTACACAGCTAGTCTATGAGTAACCTTGATTTGTGGGTTCTTATGTTTAATCATGCAGTTTTTTGAGGAGCTAGTCCTTGGAAATGATACAGGCAATAAACTTGCGGAGTTACCCAGAAAACCTTTAAATAAGAAAATTAAGTTCTCATATTCTGATTCCTCTGATAGTGATGAGGAGGATGATGATGGTGATGATGATCATGAGGAGGACAAAGAAAACAATGAATCTGCTAGTCACATAAAGGATGATGCAAGCAATGATAATGCCAGGACTGAGACACTAGATTCTCATAAAGAAGATGATGAGTGCCCTGAAAATCAAACAGTGGTAGAACCTAATGGCAGCAAAGAGGTCAATAAAAGTAATGAAAATGAAGCAAATGAAGCTGAGGATCCACCAGCAAAAAAACAATGTCTAGAAACAAATGTGTCGAAATGTTTGGTTCCAGATAAAGTTGAAGAAAAGTCAATTGATAAGCTAATTGAAGCTGAGATCAAAGAACTTGGAGATACTAACAAGGTGCGCTTGCAAAAGCTACTAAACTATATAACTTGATTTCCCCCCCTTTTTTGGTGTGTCATACTGGAAGCATATCAAATTCAGTTCTTTCTGATTATTTTCGTGACTTTTTTCTTTGTACGACATGGATGTTGAATCACCAGAATTGTTTCACGAGCAGATGTATCACTATTATATTTGTTATTGTTTCTTCGTTGGTTTTGTCCTATATGTTTACAATGTCAACTCTGCTCACCACTTGTGGCCCTTCAAACTTTTCAATCTTTTTTAAATAAACATGGTGATTAATAAGAGTATATTTTTCTACAGAGGCGCTTTGTCAACCTCGATTCAGGATGCAATGGTGTTGTCTTTGTTCAAATGCGGAAGAGGGATGGGGACCCTGGCCCTAAAGACATTGTGCAACATATTATGACATCTGCTGCTGCAACAAGGAAACACATGTCAAGGTTCATGCACGACTTGTTAGGTTAAATATATTTAGAATCCATGAACAGAACAGTTACAGATTGTTGGTTGTTAAAAGCTCATCTGTAGTGCTTGTTTTCACATGTAGGTTTATCTTAAGAGTCTTACCTGTTGAAGTAGCTTGCTATGCTTCAGAAGAAGAGATTTCAAAAGCAATCACACCACTTGTGGCACAGTATTTTCCTGTGGAAACTGAGAATCCACAAAAGGTCTCTCTTACGTTCTAATCCATTCCTATCTTTCATTTTATGATTGGTAGATTTGAATGTACATTGACAAATTTCTTGGTGAAAAAAATGGTACTTATTCAATAATATAACATTACCAAGGACATTATCACATCCTTCACCCGTGTTCTGCATTGAATTCAATTAGAATGAAGCTTTCTACTCGTTGAGTACTTCAAAACTAAACAAACCACTTGGGTTAAAACTAGGAAAGGCTTTGAAATGATGTGAGATCAACAGTTTAAGATCTGTGTTATATATGCTGATGTGGTTTCTGTCTTTATTAATTTTTCTGTGCAGTTTGCAGTGTTGTATGAAGCCCGTGCAAATTCTGGTATTGACAGGATGAAAATAATAAATGTAGTTGCGAAATCTGTTCCTGGGCCGCATAAAGTCGATCTTAACAATCCTGATAAAACCATTGTAGTCGAAATTGTCAAGGTGAGAAAGTTCCTTTTCCATGTAAAACCGTGTCATTAACTTTGATCGAGTGTGAAACTGAAGTTTTATGCTTGAGGCTAATTTATTACACCACTATTTCCCAAAAGTTGTTTGGCCCTCATCTATGTTTTGATGTTTAAAACTTGTGTAATTTCCTATAGAAAAATTCTCTCTACAGCAACTTTTTGAACGTCGACACTCTTATGTAGATTTCGGGTTTACATATTTTTTTAAACCTGTTAAAGAAGTATAGTGATATTGTATCTATAAAAGCTTTGCTTCCTAATTGCAAATTTTGTATCGTTTGTCAGACTGTATGCTTGATAGGCGTGGTGGAAAAGTACAAGGAGTTGGCTAAGTACAACTTGAGGCAGCTGACATCGTCAAAGCCATAGCCATAGGGCCTTGTTTATGTCTTTTTTTTTTTTTGTGTTTTGAAAGTATGACAGTTGTAATGTATTATGCTTAATTTTATCAAATTTTTTACATTGTACTCCCAGTTTTTAATCCGGGTATGTGATATAATTAGAGTTAACACTAGTTATTTTTAAGTTAAATGAAGAATCTCCAGCATTTGTAATTTTGCATGATATATTCAAATGTTGATGTTGTGGATCCTATCTGGGTTCACACCCGAGCTTGTGATAGCCTAATTTTACAATTAAAATTCTAGGATTTGTGAGGCCAGTTTGTGACCTTTTTTTATTTTATTTTTTCAATGAACTTTACCTCTATATTCACGATAAATTAATTAAAATGTTTCAATTACAAAGTGCGCAAGCTTCATCTTTTTCTTTTTTAGTGAAATTGGTGAGCTAAACCTAAGCAATTATGTTATATGTACACATATTCTGCAATTTGGAATTTAATTCGAAGATCATTTGGTTTTGCAATCGAAAAATGAAAAAGGTTATGCTCCAAAGAAAATAAAAAATGCAAAGGCGAATGAGAGAATAAAAGAAAAGAAAGAAAAAAAGGGAAGCAGCAATAAGAGAAAAAAAGAAAAAAAGGAAAAAAAAAGGAGGTATTAAAAAAATAATTGTCAAAATTTACAAAAACCTACAAATATAGCCGTTGGAAAGACAAATAGGAATAGAAATCTGCAACGTTCAAAAAATCCAAATTTCCTGTTTTAAAGCTAAACCCGTCTGCTTGCCGAGAGCTTCCCATTCCCATTCCCATTCTCTCTCTCTCGCTCTCTCTCTCTCTGAAAAGGAAGAAAGAGGAACAAAACTCTCTCTTTCTTTCTTCTTCTTTCTCGTACGAAACCTACTTACTGTTGTGGATTTCTCAGTGCTATTCCTAATCTGGGTTTTGTTTCGTTCTTACTTGAAATCTCTACCTGCTTTCTCTGGGTTTGATCCTCACGAAAATTTTAAGAAAATATGGCTGCCGTTAATGGGTTCACTGAAACTCACGGCTACCAGGACAATACTCCTGTAGCCGCTGCCAACGCTCCGGTCAAACAATCTCTGCCTCCAGCAAAGACCGTTGATTCTCAATCTGTTCTCAAAAGGTATTTATTTATTTGTTTATTTATTTTTAACGTGATGATTGATTTCCTATTCATAACCTGTTAGGAAGTTTCGTATAATGCTATGAACGTTGGATATTTAGTTTCCTCTGGAGTGATTGGTAAGGGGTAGATCGTTTTGGCTGCGGCTCTTTAGTACTTAATCTGCTTGTTGAAAGGGCTCTTACAAATCTATATGCGTTATAGAGGGTTTTGGTGTTTTTTCACCCCCCCCTCTTTTGGTGACTATGAATTTGTTTCAACAGTGCATTTTTGGGTTCTAGTCAGAAATTATAGATTTTGTTTACAGTTGAAAATTCAAGGGTTTTCATGTATAAAAATATTCATTTTTCTTTTTCGTTCTAACGTGATTATTTATTTTATTTTCGTCTGACATTGGAGATTTTTAGGGTTCCTAACAATCCTTTGTTTTGTTGTGTTCTTGCAAACAGGTTACAGTCTGAACTGATGGCCTTAATGGTAAACATACTATGCCTTTTTCGTTTTCCACCTGTTTGGATTTTGAGAAAAGTTTGAATGAAAAAGAATCAAATAATCAAGAATCAGATTTGTCTTTTTCATTTTTCATTTTACACGGAATTCAAAATTTTTATACAACCCTTTTTTCTAAGCAACTGATTCACTATTTAGGCTCTTCCTAATAATTCTACTTTTGAAATACCAGATGAGTGGGGATTCTGGAATATCTGCTTTCCCTGAGGAAGACAATATCTTCTGCTGGAAAGGAACAATCAATGGAAGCAAAGACACAGTCTTTGAAGGAACACAATACAGACTATCCCTTTCCTTTCCAAACGATTATCCATTTAAACCTCCAAAGGTCAAGTTTGAGACTGGTTGCTTCCACCCTAATGTGGATGTCTATGGCAACATCTGCTTGGACATTCTTCAGGTATTCAGAAATCTCAATATTCCATACTTTATGATTTGCTCAATGTGTTTTGGTTTAGTCTGATTTACATTTCACTTTAATATTTACTTGTAGGATAAATGGTCATCTGCTTATGATGTGAGAACGGTACTAATATCTATCCAGAGTCTGCTTGGAGGTAATCTTCTCTCTCTCTCTCTCATTTTTAAGTTGTAGTTTTTTGCTCCATATAGAACAATGGTGGGGCTATTTGCTACTAAGTAATAAACCCATTGACATTGTGTTTCTTTTTCTTCTATATGTGATGCAGAGCCAAACATTAGCTCACCTTTAAACACCCAAGCTGCTCAACTTTGGAACAACCAAGAGGGTAAATGACATTTTTTTTTTCTTCTTGTTTCTCTTTTCTTTAATTTTAAACCTTAAAACTTTTGTCATGACAATGTCTTCCTGTCTATTGCAGAATATAGGAAGATGGTGGAGAAATTGTACAAGGCTCCAACTGCTGCATAGTCTGAAGCAGAGATATAATACAAGTTTAAAAGAAGAATTTCCTTCTTGTGTTCTTATTTTCTGTGTTGGTTTTTTTTTTTTTTTTCCCTCTTTTTTTTCTTCTTAAAGAATTTTTTCAATGAGGGCAGACCTGACCTGTGTGACCCTCTTAAAGTTCTTGATATTATAATTAATTAGCTGCGACGTCATGAAATTTGCACATTTTGTTTGTTTAACATTTTCTTCCACCTCAACGTCTCTTGAAATAATGCTGAGAAGGGTAAAGGGCCCACCAAATCCTGCTGAATGCAAATTGAAGCTGTTAGAGCAAAGAGCGATTGAATTAGCTCCACCATGTTAAATTATTATTTTAACGTCTCTTTTTCTATTAAAATTTAAGTTATAATAATCCATCAGAAAAAACAAATGCTCCACCATGTTAAATTATTATTTTAACGTCTCTTTTTCTATTAAAATTTAAGTTATAATAATCCATCAGAAAAAACAAATGCTGAAAAGGACCCCGGAATCCACCTGCTAGTTGAAACTAACTCCTGCTGAATGCAAAATGAAGCTGTGCGATTGAATTAATCCCACATTGTTAAAATTAACATAACATACACAATTAGGAAAACCATTTCTCAGAAAAAAATGGGATGCAGCCTGTGGAAGCAAGTTGTCTCAACAACTCATCACACAACATATGTTGATTTTACAAAGAACACTTGCAGGTTAGGAGTGCAGCAATCTCAGCACTGCTCTGAAATAATACGTAGTTTGATATGCTTTCTCAGAAAAATACACTCTAAGCCTAAGGAGACAAATTGTCTCAACAACTCATCACTACAACATATGTTGATTTACAAAGTAGACTTGCAGTGCAGCAATCTCTGTTACTTAGGAGTGCAGCTTGACGACACGGGACACCCTTTCAAAGAAGATTGGGCACATGGTTGTACTGAACATAATAACCTCCTTCATCCATTCTGGTGCCACTCTCTCGAATGTCCCCAAAGACGAGACACGGTACTCAAGTTGTACTTCCTCTGAGCCTGTGTTGTCTAACCATGTCAGACTGAATGAGTAACCTGTTACGATGAAAATCATTCATAAGCCCTTGTTGTGCAGCAGATAATGATTACAACTTTAACGGGAATAGGCAATACTTTGATTAGCACAGACTCCAAGCCCATTAAGGTTAGCAATGATATTAACATAAACAGGAAAATGTTGTGACAAGCATTTGTAAATGTCAATAAAGGTCAGTTACATTCATGAATTTGATTCATCCAACAATGTAACAGAAAGGTCATTAACAAAAATGTAATATTTATTACTTCCTAGACATCAACTTACATCAGCTTTGCTTTACTTGTCAATAAAATGGCATCAGCTTAGCACTCAAGTGGGTTGATTTCAGCTACCTGATTAGTTTACAAAATGACTCAGCTCATGAGTGACCATTGATGACTCACATCTATCTCTCCAATTCTTGGTTCTACCTTTTTTTCAATTTTGATTTGGCGAAACGTGTTAACTCCACCAAGACAACATATTTGCATCATCTTTAAATTATTTGAAACCGCCCTTAAGGATTATTAGGATCTATGACCAAAGATATAACAATAAAAGTGTAATTTCATCATCTTTAAATTATTTGAAACCATCTTAAGGGATTATTAGGATCTATGACCAAAGATATAACAATAGAAGTGTTTACATAGTGGAAAAACAGAATATAAAACAAAGAAAATTAGGAGGGGGGATGAGGAAGCCAAAATTCAAGGACTGAAAACATCCCTACAATAATCTGAACAATTACCACTTGATTGGTGCACAGCAGAAATGCATATTCTTTCACTTTGAGTAACAGTGGAGAATTTCATGCCCACCAAATACTCAACAAGTGCTCGAAATGTGCAGTTAGCAGGTATACTGCCATTTACAGCACCACCTGGAATACATATAATACATAAAGCAGTCTATGGCCATAATTAGCAAGAAGACTTCAATTTCAGACACATACCTGATCTGTCAATAGTTCTTCTACAGCATTCTGGCTGAAAGTTCACATAAAGTAAAAATGAGAAAATTATTGCTTCTGCTCAAGAATCACCATGTGTAAGATTACCAGATATACCTGCTGATTATTGACAAAAGCCATACTAGACAAGGCTTCCTTGTGCAAGTCCTTTGCTGATTCTCTTTGCATGTCAGCATCGTAACCCCCGCCACTAGGCATAATCACATCTGTTCCACTCCCAGAATATCTCATGCGTTTTTGTGTCTTGCTTCTGGTTGAGCTATCGGACAATTCTCTTGATTCAATTTGAGCATCACCAGGTGCACTCAGCTCTACATTATCTATTCTCCTGTGCTTTGAACTGCTTAAATTTCCCTCCTGTAGCTTTTGTAGCCTCTCAACTTCCTCAGAGAGCACTTTATCTGCCATAAATTTGAGCCTGTTAGTGAAAGGGGTATTCAGTGATTTACATGACTACATAGGTGAAGGAAACTACAAAATACCACTATACAAGTAAATGTTGTTGATGATACCTAATGGATGGATTTCAAGTTTTCAACGATAAGAGTTTCTATCTCAATATGGACTAATGGTGGCTATAAGAATGGTTTGACATATGACCCCAACACTAATGTAAACTAATAGCAATGCATACATCATTTAGATAGAGCATCAACATGGCTCAAGTGTTGGAGTGAACTTCTTAAAGTAAAAGAAAGGATAAAGAAAAAATATAATTCAAGTATGTGCCTTTGCCAAAATGTTCCAAAACATTTCCTCTAGAAATAGAATATCTAAATTGACCTTGATACAAGATGTATGTGTATAAAGAATTAATAAATATTTTCCTAAATCTGCATGTTTGATCAAATCCAGTAAAAGATGTTGTGGAGGCCATTTAAAAGACAGTCAAAAGAAGTACCAGTTAATAATTCAAATTTAGATCACAACCGGATTTCATTAGTTATATGCTGGTTTTCACAGGGAAGAAACAGTTAATGCAGTGCTAATCCAGGATACTCTAATATGGTAAAATATCAATAAAACTTGAGGATTAATTACTCTCACATAGATGATAGATTATTATTAACGTTAACAAGGAATACTAATTAAACAAACCAGCTTTGTCTTACTCTTCTGGTTCTCTTCCATCAAAATCTTCTCATACTCAGCACATTGTTTGTCCATGGAAGATCTGCCATGAAAATAATAAGTGATTTATGAGTCTATTAAGGGAATAATACAAGCCTACAAAGAAACAGAAACTACTGAAACTTCAGATTACATGCCTAATAGAAGCCAATTCACTTCTCAAGTCATTAACTTGATAATGTAACTTCTCATTTTTATTTTGCAAGTGTTGTATTAACTCCTCTGCAGCTGCAACAGTAAAAATAAACAATGAAATGCTTAGAATACAATTTACAAGCTGAGGCCTAGTAGGAATTAATAATTATGTCAAATAACAGTAAACCGAAATTTACTATTTATTTTTATAAGTCTCAGTTATCATCTACAAGGTTTATGTATGTATTAATAGCTACGGAATATATATGTATCCATGTACCTTTTTTTTTTTTTTTTATGTGTAACATGGATATGTATGCTACATATGCTATGAATGTATACAAATAAAATACGTAATGTATGTATCATGCATACAAACACATATGAAATCATTTGTGGATCTGGAACAATATAATAATGTGATTTATTAGGACATATATTATGAAAGCAATTGCAGCCAGTTAGAATTGAGAAAAAGAGCATGGTTTGTGTGATTTTCCCCAGAACTTCTTGAGTTGTAAGAGAACCAAAAAGGAACAAAGGAATACATATTGGAGGCATGATTTCCAGTCATTATTGGTAATGTAGGACAACTAACAAGTAACAAGTAGATGGAAATTAGACTAGACAAGAATAAGAGTTTAATCAGAAACAAATGAAAAGATGAACCCAGCAAATACCAAATTAAATAATACATACCAGAGACACAATTTGCAAATTTTACTTCTTGCTCTTTGTTGATCTTATCCAACTCTGAAAAGTTTTTCGTCTGAAAAATCATGAAATCATGAATAAGAATAAGAAGAAAAACACAACAGTTGCTAAAAACAGCATATCACAATGAGGGATTTTATAAACTACTGCCTAAACTTTGAAGTTAGCACCAATTTGGCCCCGGAATTTCAGTTTGCTCACAATTCAACATGGTTGTTAGAATTTAACGAGTAGAATATTCTAGCAAAAAGTTGTGGCACAATCCAAACTTTTCATATGTATTTCACATGTAAGGCTCTACTTGATTTAGTGCTACAAAAACAAAATGATAGAGTTACAATTTTTTGTTTTCACCATCGTGCTAAAGTAAACATTTTTCCAAGGCTCAGAATAAAATAAAGAAATGGATATAAAAAGCGACAATAGACCTTGAGTTTAGTGTACTTATCGTAGAGTTTCTTGTAAAGAGCCTCCATCTCCATCTGCAAACAAAAATTCAAATACATTATAAAAATAAAAACAAAAAGAAAATTCAACAAATTTTCTTTTATGAAACACAAGAAGGAAGTAATTTTTTCTTTTTTTTAAATGCAAAAACTGGAAAATTAAAATGGGTCGTCTAGTTTTTCCAAAGGATTCGTAAACTTCACAAGCATTTTGGGACGTGTTAAACGTTGAAAAAGACTGATCCACAGACCTGACTCAGCCCTGTTTGGCTGCTGAGAGAACCCAACTAAAATACAAGAAGGAGAAATCCAGAAATTAGAAGCTGAGCGAAGCTGTCTCCCTCACCTCAGTGCGAGTGTAAGGAAGAAAAGGCGGGACAATGGGTTTTCAAGTTACAGAAAGAGAGAGAGAGGGTTTCGCCGAGCTTCAGAGAGAGAGAGGGGGGACGGGATCACTGAAGCGGTTTTTGAATTGGACCTGGATCCTCATAGAATTCCGGTTTTACCCTTTCCATTTTGAATGCTGTAACCGATGGTTCATGGCGGTCCGGGAATTTCATATATACGCACACATTTTTTATGGAAAGAAATTCAGGTTATTTTCTTCTAATTTGTATTTAACCAGTAATTAAAAAAAAAAACATTCTATTCTATTTCCATTGCATATAGTTGTTCAATAATTTTATTCTTAATTTCCTCTTTTGGATAAATACATTTATAAATATTCTGTAACAAATTGGAAGAACCACGTTTTGAAATTTTTTTACTTTGAAGAAAAAGGAAAAACGTTATTTTATTTGTTTTGTTTTTTATTTTTACAATAAAAAATTCATGTAATAGATATAAGGATACAAGTACACATATTTAATCCATTATCACAGTTAACGAATGAAAAAAATGATTATTTCTTAAACAAAGAAAAACAAAAAACAAAACAGACAGATATAATTGCAGAAGAGGTCAGTTTTATATGCATGGAACAGCTAAATGAGAAAGTTTGGATTTTTTAAAAAAAATTGTTTTTTTTTCAGAATATAATTTACATGTTGGATTGGCTAAAACCCCTATATGCTTTGATTCTGGTAAGAGTAGACACATAAATTCAACCCAAAAAACAAAATGGTTCATGAATTTTTTATAGCTGATAAAGCTTCCTTTGTTGCAGCAGAGATAACTGCATCTGATGCGTTTGGCAAGTAATAGTATTTTCCTGCATAAAACAAAACCTTAAAAAAATGAAATTATCCATTAATTAATCAATGATCGAAGAAACAAGGCAAATATAAGCTAATGGGCAAAACCTTGCGCAACTCTCGCAATCTCCTTGGCAAACCCAGTTGAGATGAACTTGTTTTCGGTGTCGATGACAAGGAGAGACATCCCTGCTTTGTATATTTTACCAGCCACTTCAAGTATCTCATCCTTCATTCAGAATCAACAACAAAAAGTGACCACAATATCAATATGATACATCAAAATTTTCAAGTATTCAAAGCTACAGAAAAATATCTCATTTCTTAAGCGGTAATGAAGTTCATGGTTTACTGTTATCCAACTGAAGTCATCTATTAAGAGATCCAGATTTGTTACCATTAAGATGCCATTTGCATAATCAAAGTACCAAAAGGTTTACCTTCAACTCCTGTTGCGAAGGTCTAGGTGTATCCGCAGCGGTAGCTTCAGGATCAGTGGATCTTTTAAGTGATATATTGGCTCTACCATCGGTTATTGCAACAATCATTATACGTCCAACATCACCACTCTTCTCTGCATTTAGCCCAACCCTAACAGCCTTGGGAAATTTAAGTTGAAAGAATTGTCAGCCATGAGAGTTATAAGAAGAAATTAGCACTACGGAAACTTTTAACACAAAAGCAGAGATATACTAATTTCAAGAATTTTGCAAGTAGCGAGGAGGTACTTCCAAGAAGAAATCTAGGATGATTAGACAGGTAGAAAATGGATGCCAGAATATAATTACAGCAAACATGGTTTGCCAGCCAGTAGATTATACTTGTTAGAAACACTGATAAATACAGTGTGCCCATAAATATTTAGGTTGGCTTTACAGATGCTCGTTTACAAGGTTTATGTTTTCTGTTATATTAGTTATTTTCTTCTCAAAGTTCTTCCCTTGAAACCATAGGTGGGAATACAGATATCAAATATACATACCGTGGTGAGACCATGGGCAAGGGGAGAACCTCCACCACATGGAAGTCTTTCAAGACGTTTTCTTGCCATTGCAATTGACCTAGAAGGAGGAAGGAGAACTTCCGCAGAGTCTCCGCGGAAAGGAATAATAGAAACCTATTTGACATTATCAATTAAGCATAACATGAAATACATCTACTTAAGTAATATTACAAAAAAATGGAAGAAAAAGAAATAATGTTTATCTTCATGGTTTGGCTTTCATCAGAGCACATACAAATAGAATACATAACCTTTATATCAAATAATGAATTTTGGGAATAAGAAACCGATTTGAAAAATAAATGAACATAAAAGGATGATTTTTATTTTCACACTCAATCAAGTGATTACTCTAAATAGATCTATAATTGTCATTGTACTCAGTCTCCTGGCTGTCACTGTATAGATTATTTGTTTGCATAACATGCTAATCTTATAGAGGATATCATGTAAACCTACTTTTGAACATTCCAGGTATACTAAAAATATGTCACATGCATAAAACTTCTCTGTCATTCAAGCTACTGCTTCACATAATGCATATATAACTTTCCAAATACATGCAATAGCACACTTCTAAACAGGACAATTATTGAAATCATTATTACTTTTTTACTTCCTTTTGATTTTTGTTTCTCTTAAATCATATCATTTAAAGAGCTAAATCAGCAACTTTCCTTTCAATTGATCTTTCCGTTGCTACACTAATTGCTATATAAACCCCCTGTTGTATAGACATCGAACTGACATATCTAGTTCAAAGTAGGTTACTAGCAATTTTCTGCACTTGGTGGCTATAATTTCAATTTTTATACTAAAACTATGTTGTAAAGGTGTAATAGTTAAGAGAACTAAATTTTCATAAGATACTCTTACATCCTGAAATCTTGAAATTTAAAAATATTTGTGTTATGTCACCTGATCCCTGCTTGTATAACTTTCAGCAAGTAGCTTCAGTGCTGCACCTTTTGCATTCTGCATTCGGTTCAGTGCCATGCTTCCACTTGCATCAACTACAAATATAACCTGTTGTAGGAATTTCTCTTTTTAAAACTAGTTATGCTTTACTACCTTAAACTCATTAAATGACAGTATTTTGGCCAAAATCCTCGTCATTTGAATCTTTTTCACTTCTAGTAAAGGGCAATGTAGTTAGATTACATTTTGTCAGCATGCTAACATATGTTAAAACTGAGATTTCAAAAAAACTGTGTCGCCGTGAGCAAGACATTAAATAGGTGACATAGAAAACAGAGGGGGTTTTTCTGTAAAATCAGCTTTCACAGCATAAGCATTTGTTTCTCATTTTGATAAAGGGATAAATGTAACAAATTATGCTTTTGATACCAATGCTCCTGCTTTTCGTGCCATTCTCTTTGCCCTCATGTCAGTTTTCTCCACAAAAACTTTTCTATTCTTTTGTGTGTCCTTTTCCCTGCGCAACTTCTGATATGGTGCAGCTGCCCTAAGGGTTGCATCAACAGCTAGTCTCTTTACAGGGCCCTGCAAAGGACACATCTTTTTCAGAAAAAATATTATGCAGTAAAACAAAGTGCAATATAAACATAAATTTAAGACATCTTCAGACTTGTAGACGAGAATTGAAAATGCTCTGTACTTGAGAATGACAAAATATAGACATATGATGACAAGAAAAAGTGTCAAAAGGAAAGTAAAATGGAAAAAATAAAAACAAAAACCAAAGAAACAAAGGAGATTAGGTTGAGAGGGTTGATATCAATAGAACAAAAAAAGTGGGAAGGACTAACCTTTGGAAGCATTGGCTTAATATATCGGCCCCTCTCTTCTGAAAATATAACATTCTTTGCTCTGCCTGCCTTCCCTCGCCGTCTCTGTGCTTGTTGTGCAAAGAAGAGAAGTTTCTCATCCACCAAACCTCCTTCTGCATCAAAGATAAATTCCTCAGGTATTTGTTCTTGCTGTTGCTCATTCTCCTCATCATTGTCATTCTGCACAGAGAAGTTTTGTTTTAATGATAAAATATGGAAGCAAAGACATGAAACTTAGGAATAAGTTAATTAGTAGCATAGTCACTTAGTGGAAAGTAAGCCCTCCATATAGTTTAATATGTGTAAAATTTTGAAAAATATTAACAAACCTCGTCATCATCCTCCTCATTCTCCTCTTCACCAGATTCTTGGTTTTGAGGAGGTGGTGGAGGCGGAGGCTGTTGATTTTGCTGGTCTGGTGGGTTCTCATTGATGACTGAACGAGGCAGAATGACAAGTTCTACCTGTTATACGT
Source organism: Rhamnella rubrinervis (assembly GCA_007844105.2). Lineage (NCBI taxonomy): Eukaryota > Viridiplantae > Streptophyta > Magnoliopsida > Rosales > Rhamnaceae > Rhamnella > Rhamnella rubrinervis. The sequence goes on from CM017578.2 coordinate 9,646,560, forward strand.
AAAATGTCAGAATAAATTATATATCTGAGTGCAAAAGAACAGTTAAATTAATGCAAACATTGAACGAATTTAGTTACATATAAACAAGATGTTTGTTATTTTAAGTGTTTTGAATATCTCTTTGGCTGAAGAAAAGAATGAGTCAAAAAATTGGCCACAGTTTGAAAAGGAGAAGAGTAGAAGGAACTACCCAAATATAAGCACTAGTATGCTGAACAAACATTTCCAAAAAAGAAAAAGAAAATGAAAAATTCAAATTAATACCCTCAATGTTCAGGATCATAAGTTTATTTTTTAATAATACTTTTTTGGCTTGCAAGGCACATATCTTGGAAACAAAGTTTTGTGTAAAATATTGGGAGGATTACTTAACAGCTTTTTTCAGGTCATCAACATTCACTTTATCACGTCCTTCCAGAGCAGCTAAGCATTTTGCAACACGGGCAGCATATAACTCAGCTCTGTGTCCCTGTTATTAACAATATATATTTGATAATTATGTAAACAGTAGTTCATATACAGAAACCAAGAATGTGATACAATCTAAAGCCAAAAAGAAGGGCAATTGTTAGAGGGTTGTCAGGATATGCCAGATACCATATACAACAGCAACTTTATATTCTAGATTTCAATAAAATGGTATGCTATAGGAGACTAGGTACCATGCATTCTAAATCAACATAACGGGTAAGCCTATTTTCAAATATTCATTTTTATTTATACCTCCATTTTCATTTACATATAATCACCATTTTTACACGTTTTCATCTTCAGTTGTTACAGATCTCCTGTGTTCAATCTGTTTGACTTAATTTTGCTTATCCAATGGGAGTGACTCATGAAAAAAATTATTCAAAGTAGTTTCATAGTAGGAACCTGGCAGCCACCTCGGAGGGCTTCCATAACAAGGTACTTTAATTGTTCTCGGCTGATTGTAACATCTTTCAGATACTCCCTTGCCAAAATGATCTGCAACGTGCAAATGTATGAAATATTTAACTATATATTTGAACAAATTTTATCATTATTGCAAAGTCCTGTAAGTAACCAAGTACAAATGTGTGAAGTTACCCCAAGACAATAGACATAAAAAATAAATGAAGAAATTTGATTGGTGCAAATCATATAAAACTAGTGGAAATAGTTGAATATTTACGAGAAACATAGTGATTTTCATATACTAGCAATCATCTTAGCATTTTAAAAAGCTACTCGTTATGAAAATTAATAATGTGGCATGGACCATTAACAACAAAGGGCAGAATAAGTTGTTTTTCTTAGTTGTGAAAATAAACAATATATCAGTAAGTCCCTATGACCATTATATATGAAACTCCTCTCAATTCATAATTTCTTTTCCCTGCAAAGCACTATAAAATACCCCCTTCTTAAGTCTTAAAATCTAGGATGTAACCAATTACGGTTTCATAGATTCCTACCTGAGTTTTTGCATAGTCTGTTTCTTCCTCAACCATCTTGAAAACTTCAGTACTACATTCCTGAAATTGTGTTGCAATTCCAACAGCTGCAACACGATTGTCAAAACTCATTGGAAGGTCTGCACTGCAAAAGAAGTGCATCATTAGTAAATAATATAGTAAAGAACTGATTCTACTAGCTAATGCTAGTTTCTATACCTCAAATTTATTGCAATCCTGTCCAGTAAGTGTTCACGTACAGCACCCTCTTCTGGATTATAAGTAGCAATCAAAAGCGGCTTGCATGGGTGTTTAAAGCTGATTCCCTCTCTTTCCACGGTATTAACCCCTTCAGTTAATACATTCAGAAGCAAATTACTAATACCCTCGTCCAAAAGATTGATCTCATCAACATATAAAACACCTCTGTGAGCTTCAGCAAGAAGCCCTGGCTGGAAGACAGTGGTTCCCATTTTCACCGACTCCTCGACATCAACAGACCCAATAAGTCTGTCCTCTGTTACTCCAAGTGGAATCTGTGATATGGAAGGAGAACAATGAATAAACAATTAAAATAAACCTAGTGGGAAAGGCTTCACTTATAAAAGGTACCTGAACAAAAGGAGACCTGATAACTTGGGTCTTAATATTGCCAGAAGAATCATACTCCCCTTGTTCAGCTAGACCATCTTCCCACCTTTGAGAATTGAACTCAAACCATCATTACCTTGAAAGAGGCTATGTGAAAGATTGTCTTTTAAATTAGATATTCTTTACTATATGTTTTACTAATGTTAAATCTCCACAGAATTCATAATGAATTAAGTTGATTAAGTGAATCTAAACACTAAAAAGTACACATATGCTTAACCCTAAGTTCTAACATGCAAAATCAGGTTTCTCCTTACATACAAATCTGGCCCTATCCTCTTGATTGGTCTTATTTTTTAATTGAAAACCACTTAAGGGGGGCGTCACCTATATTCCAAAGGGAAGGTTATGATGATACTATGCGATCCTTGAGTCTTTACAAAAATTCAAATGCAACAAAGAGTAAAGACCAAATGATCACAGTTACAAGATTCGGATGGAAAAAGTAAAAGTGTTCCTTGATTTGTATGACTTCATCAAAGATGTAAAAAGTAAAGAAGTGTGTTTTTGGTTCAACTAGAGTCCCTAAACATGACTTTCCTTGAAAGAGTTTTTCAAGCTGTCATCTAAAACAAAGGATGCGAACTTTCTTTTCCCTTAATCCTTTTGGAATGAGAACAGAAAACCCAAGATGAATCTGTTGCCACTTCATCAGAAGCTGAAAGTGGCAGGAGTATAATAAATTCATAAATAGCACTAAATCACTAAATCAGTTGCCTTACTTCAAAATAACTGGTAAGCACTCAGTATCCTTACTCTTCAGGACAGGTTGGATCTGAATTTGCAATAGAACCAGCAACCACATCAATGGGTGGCAAAATTGCATGTAGCCCACGTGCCATTACTGTCTTGGCTGTTCCTCGCTTTCCAGAGATAGCAATCCCTCCAATTTCGCGGTCAATAGCCCCAAGCAATAAAGCAGTTTTTATTGCATCCTATGACACAATATGTATTCATAAATGCGCATTGATTTAACTAATTAATCATTAGTAGATGCTAAATGGTATTGAATGAAATCACAGAAAAATTGTGTAAGAAGACCTGGAAGTTTGTGTCCAGCCAACTAAATAAATAGGAAGATCTAAAGTCTGAAAAATGCCACTGATCCTAGTCTTTTCAATCAATCCATCTTATTATGTCGAAGATGCATATCGAAGTCAAAAAGGTAATAAGGCAACATCTTTAAAACTATTAGACAAGTAAAATCCCAACCAACCAATCTTTTAATCTATTAGCCAAGCAAAACATAAATAAAAGTAATGTTGATAAGTTATCAAATTCCGCAACATGGTAACATCTTTACTTCTTTAAATCACAATGTGATAATAAAGATGAAAACCATCAAATCCAGCTTCGGAATTAAACAAGCTTAAGAGTCCAGCCTCAGAAAAACCGGTACACTACATCCACGAAGAAGCCCGAACCCAAGAAATTCGAATGGAGTTCTAGACACAATAGCTTCCGCAGAGAAACAACAAAATTAAGCAACAAACTCTTACAATAATCAATATCCCAGAGAGAGTTCAAGAAATTCACACAATTAAGACCCATTTGCCAAAACCACAAAAAAGCTAAACCCATATAACATTTCGACAAGAAAAATGCAGATTTAACAAGCTAAAGCAACCATTTCTCCGGGAAAGATGAAGAAAATGGAATTACTTGACCAACAACAGCAGCTAACGGGAAAAACTGTCTTCCATAGGGAGTAACGTCCGAGTTCTTATCTGGAGTTAGTACGGTGCCATTTCCAGAGTCAGAAGCAGCAGAAGTATTTGCAGAAGCACGAACATGAAGACCGCGAAAGCAAAGGCGTTTCGAGTTGAAAGAAGAAGAAGCGAATGAGGGAGAGAAAAGTGGATTTTGTAATTTAAATGAAGGAAGTAATGAGGATCGGAGGCAAGTAGAAGATGCGCACGTTGGAGTTGCATGTAAGACCGCCATTGAAGAGGGAAAGAGAGCTACTGAAGAACTCTCTTTCTTATCTGCTACCTCCTACAGAACGCAAGTCGCTTTGACTCTCGTTGTCTTTGGGATAACGGACATCACCCACGCGCTACAAATTGCGCTTCACAGTACGCGCATGTCATTTGAAGCTGCTTTTTTTTTTTTTTTTAATTCTTTCTTTTATGGATAATAAAAAGTTTTTTTAAAAAAACTTTAATTAATGGCTTAAGCTTTAGCTCAACTTACAAATCTAAACAAGAGTAAAAAATAAAAATAAATTTACTTTTATGTTTTTTTTCACATATTTATTTTGGAAATTTTATCTGATTTTATTTTTAGATATTTGTTGTTGTTATGCCTCACTAAATAATTATTACACTAAAAATTAGAGGCTTGAGTATGATAAAGATATGATGTATTACAGTAATTTCATTCTTTGTATAAGGTAATTCAGAGACTCCTGTTAATTTGCTAAAGTCAATATTAAATAAATAAATAAATAAAATAATGCTGATGCTGAGGCTGAGGCTGTAGAAGGAATGATTATAAATATTATTGGCACGGTGTCCAGAGCACTAGTTTTCCATTTGGAGAACAAAGAATTCATGTTTATCTTTGATTTCTATTAATTTCTCAAGAGAGCTGTACAATGTCATTACAAAATACAAGAAAATGGACTACCACCAAGTCTTCATGTCATCCAAAAAATGTGCAGTCGATCAGAAGCCTATTTTTTGTCATCCTCCAAATATAACCTAAAATCAGATAACTAATAGTTTTCAGTGTATCAATTAGTTTCTAATGTAGCAATCAGGCAAGCACAACAATATTCGGTATTTCATCCCTACTTCTAACTAACATCTTCAGTAATCTAAATAATCCTACTCCCCAAGTTGCACTTTCTTAATAAACTGTTCACCAACCATATGAAATCACATCATCCATCTCAAAGCTTCTAGGACTGAATCAAAGCAGCAATTGGTGATGCATGCCGGTGTAACAAGGGATCTGACCCCCAACTCTGGAGGGCAGCATCTTGCGTCTATGGCCTTCTTTTGCAGTATTGATCTTCAGTACATCTCTTGAAAGATCACTTAAAAAGCTGCAGGAAAGGGAAAGATTTGATATCAGGCTCTTGCATGAACATGGTCCTTACATGACAACAATTTTGTATTAGAAAAACTAATCTTGCTAACTTCAATAGAACTTTGGAAAAGAGACAAAAAGAGATTTGATTTGAGAAGTGGAAGAGGGCAAAAGTTTCGTGCTTATAAGTAGAAACGACAAGTTGATGTAAATGCAACATTGCTTAGAATTCTCACAAGATGAAAGGCCACGTTGCAACATAACAAAAAATGATCACGGGGTTTGCAAACATAGCAAGATATCCATCCAGCAGCAGATATCCATCCCGTAGCACTTGTAAACCATACTAAGATGTTTGTCGTGATTAAATAAATTTTAAGTAATTCAATGCAGACAGATGTAGGAGATAGAAAACTTCATTTCACTTCTTTTATTTCTCTTTTCTTTGGGGGAAGAGGCGGGTTGGGTTGTCACCAACATGCTAATAGTTGAACAGTTTAATAGGGTCTCAAAAAAGCATGCACACCAATGCATCAATACCAACTTAGTTGCAAGTAGTTTTAACATTTCTATTTATATACAGTTGTATTTTTAAGGCATAAATTATACCAATCCTGACCTCTTGGGCAGGTTCATTTGTTCCTTTGTGATAATTCTCAATATGTGAATCCACTGCCACAAGCTTCTGCCCCGTTACACAGGAAGGCACCTTTTGCTCAAGATTATATTTCCTTCAGCAAAACCAAAGGTGTCCATATTGTTTGAAAAGTAGTCTTGCAGTTGATGATTATGAAACCCATCTTTGCAACATCTATTCCTTAAGCTAACCAAAATGAGAAACTCAACTATAAGCATCCCTCTCCATAGAAAAGGAACAGAAATCAACCCTTAAAACTGAAGCATCCCTCTTCGAATGCCAAAAGAATTCAATTACATGCAATCTGCAACTGTAGTGATTCATAAATAAATCATAAACAGATGTTGACAGCAAAAACAAATTTGAAACACACCCATAAACTTAAAACTTGAAACCACTGCCATTTCCAAAGAAACAATTTCAGTCTTACATTTAGTTGTCAAAAAAAGTGCTACGTTTTTTTTCTTCTTTGGTTTGTTTTTACTCAAAAACCAACGTTAGAGCTAAGACACCTAAGATTGTCAGCACAATCATTTTCTAGAACTGCAAGTAAACCTCAACAGTCAAACATCTGAAAATATATGAGCAATGGTTCATCAAATAGTTGCTATTAAGTAATACCAATCATAGTCCTAAAAGATGAGAATAATCAATACTCTACGTTCCCTCTATTTTTTTTTTTTTTTTTAAAGATGAGAATTATCAATACTCTACGTTTCCTCTATTTTATACCTTTGTATTGATTTCCTATTAATAAAAGTATGTTTCTTATAAAAAAAAATAAAAAATCAATGCTCTAAGTCCAGTCATTAATGTATAAATCATTCCAAGTGTACCTCACTCATTGGGGGGACTGCATTAGACACTTCCTCAGAGCACTCAACTGCAGTATTATTTTGTGCTTCAGCCAACTGAGACACATCACTATTTGCAGCTACCAAATGGGGGCATACAGGAGGGGCCCTTTCAAGACATGTATGGCACTTAAATCCAATTAATATGTCAATTTTTTCTGAATGAAGTCCAAAAGCATCTCCATGAAACCACTCTGCATGATGAAATGGGAGTAAAAGCATTATTGAAAAAATCACAAACAGGTAAAAAAAAAAAAAAAAAAAGATGGGCAGAGGGCAGTGAAAAATAATGGTACAAAAAATAAATAAAAAGGGCAAAAATTTCAATCGATTTTTGCTTATGAATCAGTATCCAAAAGGATCAACTTACAACTAATTGATGAACAACAGTAAGAAGTGATTACCTCCACAGATTTCACATGCAATGTAACTTAAAGTAGTTGTATATCCTGCTTCACAACAAAGCTGGCATTTGGGTTGATCTGGAATGGTAGACTGTTCAGAAGGGACTAGAAATCTTTTCTCTCTGAAAAGCATAACCCGATCATCATTTGGCTTTCTAGACAACAAAAGGCCGTTAAGCCAGTAACTGTAATAAACTTGTGTTCTCTTCTTCTTCAGGCAAGAAGTACCTCTCTTTGGTTTTTTACATGTTCCCTTTTTAGATTTGATCTTTTTCCCTTTCCTGCGTCCTCCAGGCTTTTTGGTTGGCACTATTAAGCATTTAGCTTTCCTAGCTGAACGACGTAGTGGAACACTTGGAGGAACTTTTCTATTGCTTTTTGATCTTCCTTGTCGCCCACCACTCAGCAATTTTTTATTGCTTTTCAAGCGCGGCGACGACCTGCAGTTTTTCTGAATATTTTTGGACTTCTGCGAAGGTGCTTTACCTCCTTTTTTGTTAGTTTTACCTGCTTTTGCATTAATCTTCATGTGCATCCCATTGTGGCATCGGTGGCATGTAAATGTACAATCAGCAATGATAGCTCCAGCAGACTTCTTGACATGCCTTTTATGGAAAAATCCTGAAATTTCACATAGTAATATTCAGATATCAATCCTACCAGGAGTGCTTGACGACTTGGACTTCACAATATCAAAAAGCAATAACTGACCTTTACAATACTGGCAACTAACAGCTTCCCTGAAATTTTTAAAGAAAGAAATTGAAGAAGTCAATGAAACAAAAAATAAAAAATATGAAGTAATAAGTAGTTGACAAAGAATCATAATTACTTGAACTTCTACCAACAAGACTAGTAAAAATTGAAAAGCTCCTCAAATTTCATCAGTTGATATATTTCTTAATCTCACAATCACGACAAAAGTCTAATAAAAAGAACTAGAATCCAAAACCCCTTTAGCCTTCCTTTCTATCTCCCTTTCCACGTTATCTAATCGCATTTGACCTATGTGAAGTACTTAGAAAATTGTAATTTAGATTTCTATTACTTCTTTGCTGTACCATTTTCTTCAGACATGAGATAAAGAATGATATCTTTACTTTACCTAACTACAAGAAATAAGAACTTCCTATGAAATTATTAAAATGGATGAGCTATTCACAATAACAACAAGCTAACAGCATGCAGTTGAAAAAATTGATACTACCTGATTAGGACATCTTTGTTGCAGTGCCCACACTGATAATTCTCAGACCTTTCAGCTTTTGAAAACAAATACTCCAATGCACTCTGTTGTCGAGGCCTCTTCATTACTTTTCCAAGCCCATTAAGTTTCCCAGATTTCATATCAGTAGACTTACGAGCAATTCTTTTCTCCTCAAAATTTTTCAGGAGATGCAAGGGAACATAAGATTCCTCCAGCCAATATTTCTTCCTATCACTAGAGGATTCTTCAACTCTAGAACCATGTTTTGTGACAACGTCAGGTATAGCTTTTCTCTTGCCAAAATCAAGAAGATACTTGATCACTTTCCCTTCAATGCACTTCCTTCGGATGATAACTTTCTTGAACAGCCTGTTGGACTTTCGAGATTCCTTATCCAATGCAGAAAGAGCATGTGTGTTCTCAATGTCATCCCACCTAATGTTAAAATCTAACTCTCTAACCTGAAACCATAAAAAGAATTTATGTATCAAGGAAGTACTTGATCAAGAACATGATCTAGAAACGTAGGATCAATTAAAGATGGCGCCTTTCCAAACTATAAAAAGTTAAAACTTACATAGTTCACTTATAAAAGATGCCAAATCATATGTGTGTGTGTCTATATATATATATATATATATATATATATATATATAAAGAAATTATGTACACCTTCCACTATTTAAGACTCCATAAGGTCTATTTATATATATATATATGTATATATATGTATAAATTCACTCAATCCATTTGGACATCCATTAAAAAAAATAGCCTTTCTTGAGTGCGCGCACATGTGTGTAATGAAAATTAATATAGTTGAGCAAGTTTAGAGAACAATAGTCACGATTGGGCATCTCTAGTGTTGATTTACTTTTAGTTAAATGAATATTTAAACCATGAAGGAAAAATTCAAGAACTATATTTTTGCCACATCCTTTAAGAGCAGATGTAATCCAAGCAAGAAAACAGTCTCAAGAGTAAACACTTAAACATTAGCATTTCAAAGAGACAGTTATAATAGGTGACTACCTGGAAAGCAAGCTGCTCTGCACTCGTTGATGTCTCAACAGCAGCTTTCCAGGCAACATATTTGCTTCTCCTTGCATATTCTGAATTCTCAGGATATGATACACCTGGAATCTTCACACACCCAGCTGCAGAATTTAAACTTCAAACAAATTCAGAATAATTGTTTAGTTGACTCAACTGTAAGCACTACCACCCAAAACTAAGCACAAGAAAGAGAGTTGGACCTTGTCTGGCAGCCTTGGAAACCAAGGAGTGTGGCAAACCCTTCCAATTGAAAATCTGACGAGAAAGCCTACCACCCCTCCACCAAAGCATTCCCAAACCACTGGCAGCATTTGAAGCAGGGTTGGATTCATTATCTGAACACCTAGGCCTTTTTCTGGCAAGCATGTACTTTGAGGATGCACGTGCAAAACTAGTGACTATATGTGAAGCTGAACCAACAGAAACAGCAGAATCGACATGCTTCAACCACTCACATGAGAGTGCAAGACGACTCAGATTCGACTCCAACTGCATAATGGCCATAGAATAAAATATTAGCCCCAAATAGTATCAGAGAATAATTTCAAAATAGCTTATGCAAAATGGCCATAACCAGGCAAAAATTTACGAACCCTTTAAAATGAAATCTTTGACCAATTTTTTATTCATAACATGAGTGAATCTCTATAGACTATGAAGTATACGAGTGTATGCAGAGATTATGCTACCCTGCAGCTCCTACATGATCCTTTAAAAGTAATTCATGGAAGCCATGTGAATAATTCTTGAATGACAAACCCAACCATACCACTGCATTATGCATCATTGATACACAATGTTAAATGAATATGGGATAGTTAAAAGGTAAAGCTGTCCCTTACAGTGAGTAATAAAAGTTTAACAGACAAGAGATCAGATGCCATGAGGACACTTTTACGCCAAAGCTTGCTATGCTGAGGATTCAACCATGGACCCAACAAAAGTCCAAGCAGACGATTTTCAATGGATAGAATATGACATTTGACATCGGTAAGATGACCTTTACTGTCCTTTTTGAAATGAAGGTCATCCGTGTCACTATTAGAAGCTGCTCGAACAGACCCCACATTCATGAGAAACAAGCAGTCCATGTCATCACTGGGAGCTTTGCATGAAAAGCACCAACCGCATTTTTCTTTCTCAGCATCTATATTAAGGTTCTGAATACTCGACCAACAAAACTTGGAAGACCTTTTCAAAATGGCCTTTGTCTGCTGCAATATTATTTCCTCTTCTGATACTACTGAGTTTTCTTTCTTCTTTTCTGATGACTTATCCAATAACTCCTCTGCAACTGATGAAGCAATTTTACCAAAACTGTAATAGTTCATGTATTCGATTCCACATTGTACCTGTGAAGTATACCCTGTTTTGGTAGTTAGAGTACTTAAGGGGTTTTCAGGACCACTAGACTCTACATTAGTTCCCCTTCTCATGTCAAAGGTAGAGGATGTCAAAGAACAGTCTCCAACAGGAAGAAGATTTCCCAGTATGTCAGACTGATTTAAGAATTTAACAGATTTATTTGAATCATACCCAATGCCTGAACCCCCTTTTGTTTCTGTGGTTTCCACTGATACTTCAGAAGTTATACGCATACTTTCCTTTGCAGACACAGAATCTAACAAGTCCACAGACTTTGAAACATCACGTCCAAGACCAAAATTCCCTACATCAGAGTCTTCTTCCATTTTTCTTTCTGCATCAGTCTCATCCTTAGCTGCACATGTCGCTGAAGATGCCATTGGGACAGGTGCATTTGAAAGAACTGGAATCCGTTCCTTCATATGCATTTCTAAGGACATAGAACGGTAAAGCCTATCATTATTACTGCCTGTACCATTCAAGCTTACATTATCCCAGTGCTTGCAGATTGCCAATAAAATGTCACCATAGAAAAAATCTGAAGACTTTAGCACTTCAAGAACCATATTCAGGTCATCTTTGTGGTAGTAACTAAATGAGGACTCAGCATCAAACGAATCAGACCTGCAAGTTCAACAGCCATACAAAATTGAAGCCAAATATAAAGTATAAAATTTCTATAAAAGGAAAAGAAACAACAGCCTATTTGCTCACTCGAAAAGAATTATATAGCTATGAGAAAAAACAATTAAGTAGAAGAAATCTAAGGTACTATTAGAACTAGTAATTGAATTGTGTATTAAGTAGGCTCCTCTCCAACACCGCCAATGTTCATTCAGTCAAAAGTTTTAAAATTATAATCCAATTTAAAAATTAAAAACTTCGAAGAAATTTCAGAGAAATTTCGGAAGAACTTATTTTCATTTCAAACAATCAACTAGTTCACATTAGAAAATCTATCAGAAAATAGCTCTTCTTCTGTTATAAATATACTCTTCAGTTGAGGTTCTCAGCTACAACCTCTTAATAATAATTTAAATCCTGGGATGATAGGACACATCATTTTGTTATATTTCCCTAAAATTATTAGAAAAGGTCCCCAAAAGGTAATATTGATAGGTAGTTAATATGACATGTTTGCTGATAGGTAGTTAGTTCAACCACAATATCCCTGATTGAGGCTTTGTTGATTTGAGTTGCACTAGGTGCTGACCTAGAAATGATTAAGGGACAATTTTCTAGAAAACAGGCCTTCCTCATATTTAGATTCTGAAAATATGCTAAGGGGCATTCCTATAGAGTTCAAGTTCGCTTCTTCAATATGGATTAAGAAACACAATTTGGTAATTTCAAATTAATAAGGAAAATCATATTATATTGAATTATGTAGATATTAATATAAAGAACTTACACCAACAAGTAACCACAGCTGTTAAAATATAGTCGACCATGAGGATCGATTCCTAACAAATCTGCTCCTCAAGTGACTTTCGTGGTTTCGATCCATGACTTTCGCCTGTCAATGGCACACTCAGGGCAAAACCAGTCACCCTCTGGCAAAAGATCATTGACTATTCCTACACATTTGGAATGGTATGCAGCAGGACAGCCATCACAGCATATTAAGCTTCCATCCATCTTACATAGGCAGCACTCATCACTATTCCAGTCAGTGGAATCGTCAACAACCTCATCATTCAAACAAAAGCCACTGGAAACATCCACTGTAGTCCTCCTTTTCTTGCAAACCTCAAAGTTTATGTTTCTTTCGAAAACCATATCAGGCTCAGCTGCTGCTAAAGATCTTCTATTCAGTTCTGACCTTATGGCTTCCACTTCAATCAAGTCATCACATAAAACCGGAGTATCTCAACCTTAATGGGTGTAGGTTGTTGGTAGTAATCATCATCGAATAGCTTCAAGTGACTGAGATCAAAACCAGGTTTCAGCCCAGTGCTATGAAATAGCAAGTACTCAACCATAAAAATGGGCCATGTGATCACATCCAGAAAATCCCAATTAAGACTTCTACATCAAAAATTAAAAGACAATGTTAATTGTTAAGCATGAAAGAAATATATAAATAACCACCCATGGACCTCGGATTTAAAAAATAAAAGGACTGCACAAGGTGTACCTTAGGCACTCCGCAGCAGATTCAGAACCTTCATTTGAAAGATACTCCACATGCTTTCTCAGTATTTGCAAAATAGAAACATGAACATTATCAAATAGTGAAGAAGGAAATTTGAAATGCAGCGCTGCAACAAAATCCTCCAACTCAAAAGGACTCAGAAATAATAAAGTGCTAAATGATCTCAGGCAGGCATAAACCGAAAAGACATCAATTATGGGAATATCATCCAAATTTAAATTGTGTGAAGAAGGGGGTAACTGAAGTTTTGGTGGAAGGAGACTGGGCTTTTCAGATTCTTTGCAACGGATTGGTTTTTCCTCTGTTATTACACTGACTCCTGGGGAAGATAATGTATCATTGACTGCAAACGGCAATGAAACATGATGTTGAGCAGACCCTCTACGGGTACTTCTCCTCAAAACTGTCGCTGTAGTGGATTTTATGCTATCTGATAGTTTTCTTCTCTTTCTGCGGCCACTTCTTTGATTGCATGGACTTCCTGAATCGCCTAGGTGGCCATGAACCATTTGGGTAACAGCTCCAGAAAGATCATCCTTCAACTGAACTTCCACAAGACCACAATCCTCAGCATAGTTGGTATCCAAAGCCACGACAGAAGCATTAGCTTTCACATCTTCACCAGAACAAATGTTGACATTTTTAAGTTGATCAGCAAACCCTGAATGTGCATTCTTGACTCTGTTTTCAAATGAATGGATGATACTCTTGCCCATAAAGCCTTCAATAATATCCAAATGAACTTCTTTCAAAGTCCCATTTGAACCAACATCTTCCATAAATTTTTCTCCAGCATCTACACCGCTCTTTTTCATTTGGCTTTCCTCAGCCATCCGAAAAGAAGTACTAACCATGAACTGTCCCCCTCCATCACATTCTGTCTCTTTACACTCATCAACTTCCAAATTCAAATCAAAATCACATCCCCTCCTCTGGGTTTCCTTGGGTGAACGACCAAAATTACCCACATTCAAATTTTCATCAAAATCCCCATTCACATCCAAATTCAGATCAATACAATCTCGTTTCCTTAAATTTTCTCCACTATCAACATGCATGTCACAAGCATCATTCAGATTCAAATTAAACCCAGCATTCAAGTCAATTACATCTTTGAAATTATCAATTTTATTCACATTGCCATTAACTGATACACAATCTTTCAAATCCTCCCTTAATTTTAGGGTTTTTTCAGACCTGTCACCAGAATTAACATTTTCATTCAAATGACCGTTAACCACCACTTCTGCTCTCAAGTTCTCTCCAACCCCATTTCCCATTTCTAAGTTTACCTCAGACCCATCATGTGAATTATCCTTCTCATTCAAATCCCCCACAAACCCGCAAAAATTTCTAAGGATTTCCTCACGACCCACTCCATCAACCAAAAAAGCCTCACCAGCATTACCTGACTCGCCTGGTACTTCGAGCCTTTTCTCCAACCGCCGCCGCTTTTTGGGCTTCCGGCCAAGCCGGCTGGGCTTCACCTCCTCCTCAACCACCTGGACCTTTCCCTCAATAAGCAAGGAGGTCTCCGCCCAGTTCAACTGCTCGGAATCTCCATCTTCATAAACGACCTCGAATAACCCAGATGAAGGGTCGTAAGATTTCACAATTCCCGTGAAAAAGCCGTTGCCTTTCAACTCTTTCTTCACCGTCCTACCCACGAACTCCATTTCCAATCAATACCCTTCGTGATCTGCAACCAAAAACCCCTGTTGAACAACAAACAAGAAGGAGCCTCTGCAACTAGAATTTGCCTTTTGGGACGTTGTAAAAGAGGGAGCACAAGAAGAAACCCAACATTAAAAAGATTTTGCGTGACTCTCTCTCCGCAGAAATGCTTTTAACGTGCAGAGAGAGAGAGAGACAGTGATGGGCGTTCGGGAGTTAGGAAGGAAGAAAAATTGGTTTGGTTCTCTCTCTCTCTCTCTCTGAAGAGAAGTGGGTCGTACTCTTCAGCAAAACTGCTTGACTTCGTAGAGAGAGAAAGTTTCGCAGGGTAGAAATATCTCTCTCCCTCTCTTTCCCTCTCTAAATGCAGTTAAACTATTAAAGAGAGACAGCATCAAGAGCAAAGTAAAAATAGATTACAATTTTTCATTTATTTATTATTTATTTATTTTCAATTTTACTGCCACTTGATTGGTTTAATTTGATTTTGGTGGGCTGGTGAGGAAAGAGCAGGAAGGGGGTCGGAAATGAGGAATTGTTTTTTATTATTTATTTATTTGCAGGTCAAATGAAATAAATTGTACATTTAATTTTGTATAAATTAGAAGGTAATTAGATTAATTTGCTTAAATTTGCCTTACTGTATTTGTTTTAGGACCGATACAATTTTATAAATCTGTTCAAAAATTTTATGTTTTTTGGGTATGAAATTATAAATGGTATGGCTTTTTTTTTCGAAATGCAGAAATCCAAAAAATTAATATCCTATATCTATAAATATTTTTAATAATAAATTCTATCAATTTTAAATAAATTTATTTTAACATATAAAAAAAAAAATTAATATGCATTAGTCATCTAAGATCTGTTGTTGTGACAATGCAAGGAGAGATTCGACCAAGTTACCCAATCATTACAGGAAAGTGGCCTTCACTACTTCTACTGCTGCTGTCTCTTGGACTTTGGAGTCTGTGACTGCTCTACTGACTAAAAAGTTACTAGGCAATCTAATCTAACCATGTCCTTTACTATACTAGCTATTATAACCTATACACCTATCTAAGTTTTATAATATTCTTTATTTATTATTTTGTAAGAGAATAACCTAAAACCAATATATAATAAGTAAGTTGATCATTTTATATCTTTTTTTAGAAATTTTCATTTTTTCATTTTGTTTTTGTGTGAAATTATATAAACTAGAGTTTGTTGCGAGTGCTTGAGATTAATTTTGAAGTCTACATGCACAAATCGGATATAAATATGTAATTCTTATACCATAACAACATGTTATATATGCATGGATAGCAAAGTGTTATGATTTTGTGATTTAATAATTTATTATTGTAAAAAAAAAAAAAAGAAGAAGAATAAGAAGATAACTATAAAGGACCTGTGAATCATGGTGGGCTTATTATTGCTACAAATAATAAACATCTTTAAAAATGAAAATTGCAATTTTTTATAATTAAAATCTATATTTTCAAAAATAGTTTTATATTGCATAATCGGAGGAAGTTCACATTCTTACATGTATAATTCGGCAGTCTATATTTGTAAAGGTGGTAAGGATAAGATTCCATTTTATTAAAATAAAAAATAGCAACTTTATCCAAAATAAGTATAAAATTACAGCCCCATAATTATGCATAAATTATTACAGGGCTTCTAAATATTTGGTAGGTGTCAGAGTGTAATATTCAAAGGATTAGCATACAATTGTGTCCATACCATTATTACATTACGGATTTAACAATTTGGTTACACGCTTTGATATTGATGGAATAATGTTATTTATCACTGCTATACAATATGAGTTTATATGATAATCACAAATCAATAAATTATATCTATTCATAGTTATTTATTTTTTTGGTTTCGATACATAGAATCACATTAATGGTGTTATATCACCAAGCAGTAGTAAAATAAACATATATATATATTATTTGTGAGGGTTAGACTTTAGAGAGCTAATAACAATGACTTAACTACTCATGCAAACACAATTTGCATGGAAGAGACTAAGGAACAATGGCATTGTGAATCAGAGCCTTAAAAGAGTTTGGCAAAGTCACTAAGCCTAGCGGCTTAGATATAATTCAAAATATTACTCATATTCATTTTATTAAATACACTAATTATATGTAGCGTTGTAATAATGGAACAACATTGTTGGTTGGCTGGCTGGTTTTTCTTGTGGAAAAAAGAACTAAGAAAGATTTTGAAATATTAGTCATGTCATGCATTATAGTGGAGACATACTAGAGAAAAACAAATTTGGAAGATTTTAATTTGCCAGATTTAAAAAAAAAAAACAATCTCAAGAAACAGAATAAAAGAAAAAAAAATATAAAAAAATGAAGAACATAAAGGCTGAGAGTTGGAACATGGAAGTGACCAAGAGACTACAGGTCCAAAGGTAGAGGCCCAACTTTACAAAGATAATATTTTCAAAGGATTTCACAAACTTTAGGAGAAATAGCTTGAAAAACTGTCCAAAATGTTGTTGAACAACTTGGTACCCATACTATATGATATATGTATAGTATTAAGTAATAATAATAAAAAGAAAAAAGAGAGAGAAAAGGAAAAGAACAGAAGACAGAAAAGCAAAAAGTAAATGAAACATAGCCAATAGAATCTATTCCAATCTTTAAACATTTTATAATTAATTTTATTTTTGAGGTTTTGACTAAAACTGAGTACCTATCCTGAAATAATCAAATTCCATAAAAAATATTGAAGTTATATATATATATACATGCATATAAAAATGCTCTGGTATACTACATTACTTATATATGGTAAGCAACACATGCATATCATTTTATTAAAGATGGACAAAAATATAAATTTATACCATCAATTAATTTTTATATATACCTTCCCCAAACTCTGCGTAAATTGATCAATTATACTTTTATTATCGCTCATCGTATATAAACTACATAATACACTAAAGCATTTCTCTCTCTCTCTCTCTATATATATATATATATATATTTCTACTAATAAAATCTACCCCATTGGCTAAATTAGCTACCAATTTGTGTTAAATTTCAGAGTATGTGTTCCAATGAGCAGAATAATTTGGTTATTTTTCTTATCAGTGATGCTTTTTAATTAGGGTTTCCAAGTAATTTGAACAAACCAACCAAATTTGAGAGAAAAAAGTAAGGTTTCATAATGCTATATGGTTACAATATCAATGTGGTTGAACACATTGCAACTGAGCTCACTCCTTGCCCCCAACCCATCAGATCCCATAATCTACACAGAGATAGGAAGCAATACCAGATGTTAAAATTATGATTGAGTTAGTAACCAAGATAAACCACATTCATGCTCCATTCATTGATCTACGCAGACCGCAATTCACCGCTTTCCGGAAAAGAGGATGCGCATCTGCTGTTAAAATCTCCGCATCCAACTTGTCAATGTGTGGCCATATCTGTCAGACAGGAAAGAGGATGTTCGAAATAAAATTAGCTACTGTCTATGAGTAAATTTGTTTAAGTAGAATAATGATAGTATTAGTACACATGCCCTCCTATATTGATGCATGACACAAATTACAATGAAACGCCATATTTAGGGAAACAATACTGCAATTATGATAATGAAATCAACCATTGTTTGGTGGACAAACTAGCATTCGACCACCTCCCAGATAATTGCAAGGAGCAAAACTTTAATTCTACCATATTAGTAAAAAATTCCAAGGCAATTCCTCAACAATCTCTTAAGAACAAGCTAGGTTAACTTTCAAATTAATTCTTTTTGTGATACTCAATAATCATTGTCATGATTATCTGTCATAGAGTAGGCAACTTTGCATAGGGCATAATCCTAGAGTAGCATGTGATCGGGTTAAGGTGCTATGTCAACAGAGTGAAGCCGTGTGGTAGGTTTATGTTATATAAATAATGTACTGCTATGGACATGAAAATCCTTACAAAAACCTGCTTTTGTGCTTTATCCATGGCTACACCATGTATGCACTTCTACAAATATATTTCAGTAGCTGTGAAAGAGACAAACAGGTTATGGATAGTGAAGAGGAAATTCTGTGTGCTAGAACATCCCATTCGGTGTATTTTAGTGCACCTATTTACCTATCAAGTGACAGTGAGATTCAGTAGAGAACAGGAGCTCCAAAACTTGCTTACCTCAGAAGCGTATTGCCTTGAGAACGCTTTGAGATAGCCCAGAGTTGTTAAACACCATTGTTCTTTTTCACCTAAATTATAAAGAGTGCCTGTCTTTCCACCATTTGATTGACTGCCAAAATAAAGAAAGAAAAAAACGTTATACTAAATGTTACACTTTTTACTTGGGACACAATGACATTGCATCACAAGGACTTTCTCTTTCCAGTGAAAGGGAGAGCAGAACCTTTTCTTAGGTCTTCCATTCTCATTGTCCACCTCCATTTCTGTTGATTCTTCAACGTCAACAGCCATACTATCTGCTGAATAAATAGATTTCAATTCTTGAAACGTTCCAGCTCTAGATGCATCTGGAAGGCGTTCCATCAGTACGGTAGAGAAGTTCTTGTACAAGGAGAGGAACAATGCCTGTAAATGCAGGACATGGTCAATATAGAAAAACTACAGAAGAAGAAAAATGGAAAAAGGTAAAAAGGGAATTCAATCTTGACTTCAATTCCTGAAACTAGAAGTTCTCCAGCTTAAGCTATTAGGAAGTGAGCACAAAAATGAAAATATAAAATTACAGACCTACCAAATGAACAAACTTTCTTTATCTGGTACAGTCGTGAACTATTTACAACCCAATTAAGCCCCAAACTTGGTTTTCTTTATAGCCTAAACAAAAACTACATTCGGCCTCTTCTGTAATAACAAACATAAACCCTTAGTTCCACAAACCTTTTTACAAACATAAACCCTATGGCTTGTCCCTTGAACTCCTACATCAAGGGGAGGATTAAGCATGCAGCACCTACTTCCAGATGATCCCCAAGTAAAATTAACCAATACCAACTACTTGTGGTGAAGAAAATAACAGGTCACATGATTTTTCTATTTCTTAAACTTAACAAGATTCAGTAATTACAACACCTCAACTCCAAGATTTTTAATTATACTACCTCATTTTCATCAAGGGCTCGAGTAAGAAGAGCCTCCTTAGCCTCCAAAGATTCACGAACTGACATCTCCTCCTCTTTTGCCTTCTCTGCATATGATTTTAAACGCTTCAGCCTCACAGGGTTCTCACCAAGAACAGGTTCACCATCCACAAGTGTAAGCTTTGACTCTGCATCGTCAAGCTCTGTTTTTGCCTTTGCTGCAGCTTCTTCAGCTAATACAATACTCTTATTCAGAGAGGATATCTCTTTCCTCAAATCACAAAGACGGTTAAATGTCTTGCTAACAGCATTCCTTAGAATCTGTATGGAGGTAGCGGAGAAAGAGAAGATGAAGAGGACAAGTTATCAACCCAATTAGACTCATAATTGTAGTAGATAATTCTTTTAAACGTTAGAATTTTTTTTATTTAATTCTAATAATGCAAGGGGTAGCATCTCTCTGAGGTCAGTCACCAATTAGAAAGCTGAAATACAGTTGGCAGAGAATTATTATGACAAAAGAAAGCTTGAAATTAACACCATTAGCAACTGCATTCTCTAAGCACAAATTTTAGAAGGTTATACAATATTGCCAACAAATATTTTCAAGTATCCACAAGCATAGAAAGGATCATATTTATTGTTCGACTATGGACAGGTGTAATATGAACCTACATTTGAATATACAATACCATAGAAAATTGGATTAACATGATGCTTTACCTCCCAAGGACGATCGGACATGTGGAACTGCTCAATATTTTCTGGGGAGAAGACCCATCTCACAATGGCTAAATTAGATAAAAGTCGGTAACCCATCATCCTATCAATTGCTATAGCCGTCCATTGAGCATTGTTCTTCCAGAAAGAATCCACTTCTGCAATTAACATCACTTGCCTATCCTGATCAGAACATATCTTTGCAATGACTTGACCATATCTCTCCAGGACAGTAATCAAATGAGTGAAACTTTTTGATCCAATGTCAAGGAGAGTTTGCACAACTACTCTAAGGGTAACCTCTAATCCATGCGCAGGAAACACATTTTCTTCTATCCATTTAATTATTTCACGGGCAGCTGCTCTTCCTTTCACCAAGTTGCTGATTTCTGCAGACAATGCATGCTCACTACTATCTTCACCACTAAATTTGAAGTTTGGTCCACCCTTGGGAGGAAGCAACTCTTCTAAACCAGGGGCATTCTCAATACTCTATACAGAAACATTATGAAAGACAAATGAGAAAAAGTGGCACAACTTTTTTTTTTTAATAAAAAAATAGTTTTATTAAAATAAAAGTACACTCTTTACAGGGTGAGAAATCTTAGAGTACACATAAACATAAACACAAAACAAATTTGGGAACTAATTACTACGTAATACCATAAAAATAAAGTTTTTAATAATATCAATAAACATATTCGTTTCATGGACCACAAAGGAAAGGTGTGCACTGGGGACAGTAGCAACACAGGTCCCAGCAGCATAAAGGTGGCAATTTCAGTTAACAGTACTGGTTGCAAAAATACGGTTCTGCCTGGGGGGAAAGCACACAAAATCCACTGGCATATATAATGATATTCTATTGTGCTTCCAAAAGAATAAAGATTCATTGGATAAACTTACCAAATGTTCTCCTCTTGTAGTATATGGATCTGGAGTTAGTCAGACATGAATATTGAAGGCCAGGAATCACCAGATCAAGATATCTTATACAGTCAGGGCCAATTACTAACGGTTATGACAGAATTTCAAAGATACAACCATTTCACCTCACCTCACAAAGTGAGCTAAGCCAATCTTAAAATTTATGTATCAAGGTTAATCTAGTTAGATATGAAATGGGATTGAAGCATAAAAGGCAAGTACTTGATACTTATTGTAATTCGGACTACAACAAACTTAGTTTTCTAAATAAATAAAATGAAAAGGTGTAACCAACATGCAATAAGCTAAAAGATATTTCTGTGAGCAAGCATACTTTATATGTTTGTAACTAGGAAACTTGACAATATTCCATCAGAATTCAAAGAAAACACAACAAAGAGTGGCTTTAAGGGGGAAAATAAATAAATAAAGCCAGAGACTCAAGACATTAAATATAAACATGAATGCTTAAAAAAGAAAGCAGAGCAAATGTATCAGTTGTATAAGGCATGGTCCCTCAAAAACTAAGGTTTTATCGAGCACAAATAGAATGTCAACGAGCATGCCATTTAGATGTATATATGTATAATAAACCCAGCATACATTTCTTAACACTAGGCTCCTTTTGGGAAACCTCATATTGAGGCCAGGTCCCAGATAGGAAAATCAAGACATTTAAGCATAAATTAATACCTGCTTAACTTTGTCCCAGTATGATAACCGGACTTCTCTCTCCAAAACCTCCTGAACAAAAACACGTTGGGGAGCCCATCTTGGGAGGTCTAGAACATAAGCCCACTCTTCCCAAGGCCAGATGAACTGGAAGTTTGACCTGCATGGTCATGAAGTCATTACTAGATGCACTAAAACCAACATTACAGAAAGCCCTACACTTTTCTACCAGATAGGTCAACCAAGCAAGTAATCATAATTCAAAAGATGATTTCTGCTTATAAGAGTTGGAAGGTAAAATCAAATTCCACAGGTAAAATCAAATTCCACAACTAAACAAGAACAATCTTTTCTTTGCCCTTGGAAAATATTCAAAAATAGAGTTCAAGTTATTTAAAAAAAGAAGAAGAAGAAAAACAACAAAAGAAGGCATGACCCAAGTGCCAGAGATTTTATCTTCACAGAGAAAGGGAGGGAAGAGAGAGAGACATGCACAAAGAGATTGGGGAATAGAGGGAAAAAAAGGAGAGAGAGAGAGAGGAAAAGAGACATTCTTTGCTTGAAAAAAATTGCCTCACAATACTGAAAAAGGTCAGCTAACTTTCAGCATTTCACCAAATAAACCGAACTTCTTTATGAAATGATCATAACATTACATCAAAACATTTAATTTCATAATTTGCACAATGTTCACTGAAACCCAAAGTAAAATCATTATTTGTATTGTTAAAGTTCATTTTGCTGGCTGAACATAAATAGTTGGGTCCACTTCTCATCAACTTTAAACATCTAGTATTTGTTAAAATCTTGCTGATCCTCATTTTTGGTAATTTATCATTTGTTCACATGTAAAATCCACTTTCCATCCTGTTGTTGGACGAGTCCTTACACACTTGGGAGAGTTAAGTGTATCTTGTCTTGGTTTAATATACATAGTGACACCCTCTTCCTATCAGCTCAAGTTTTTAGGGTTGATTAACTTGACATGCAGAATAGAGAGATAAGCTTGCACTTCTCTAAGCATGCATTTCCATTTTTCACTCTCAAACTCATTTCAAATAACTTATTCCATAATTTCAAGTTTACACAAAGCATTTTAAATTTTATGATTTAAAAAAAAGACAAAAACAAAAGAAAAAAACAGAAATACTTTAATAGTCACATGATTTCTCAAAAGCACACATTTAACAAAAGTAAAGAAAAAGGAAAAAGAGACAGAGATAGATAAAGAAAAAGATTTATATGGATGGAATAAAATTTCCTTGATAATACTTGAAATGATGAATAATGTACAGGTTATGAATATTAACTTTCTCTTCTGTACTATAAACTTTTAGACAACCTGATTCCCTTATCCAGGGGCTGTCTTTCCCTTGTATCCCCCATTGATAGAGCATCATTGCAAAAAAGTAAAACCTTCAAACAAGACGATGCATGTACAGACTAAAGTGGCAAGAAAGCAAATAGAATGCAACAAGAGAAATGTGAAAGCAAATAGAATGCAACAAGAGAAATGTGAAAAATTCATTACAGATTATACACTAAATATCAGTAGTCGATATAGTAGTCGTCAATCTCAGTCCAAGATCACAAAAAATACATACGCACATATATATATATATATATATATATATATATATACTGAGATCAAACTGAATAATTTTTCAAAGGTGGTACTTACAAATGGTGTGAAAACCAAAGAATGAGTCGTGTCCGACATTCCATATCCAGATCAACTATTTTCTCAAAAAGAGCACGGACTGCACCAGCTACAACTGCAGGAAAGGCCCCAGGAAGAGCCTAAGAATTGAAAGTCAATTTCAGATTATCAGAACTGTTTTCTTGAGCCTCAATTACTTTCAGGGAAATGTAGGTCAAAAAGGACAAAATACAGTTATTCTAACAATAGCTTCTTTGTTACCTTACAGAGGTCAATTATAACCAGTGTGTAATATATTGGCTTGAACGGGGGATGTGGTAGCATAAGTATCTGGATTGAAAATGGAACTATATTAGTATAAAGTACCCAAAAAAAAAAGGAAGTTGTCAAAACAATGCCAAATATCTAACTTATTTCTACCACATGAATAAACCACAAATATCTAACTTATTTCTGCAACTACAAAATCTCAACATACCAGTTTCAGCATAAAAACAAAGTTTTACGCATATATGCAGTCTCGAGAAAAAAGCACAAAAAGGAGAATAATTTCATGCTTTTTATGGGTCCACCATAATGGAAACTCTTATATAAAGCTTTACCTGAGAGAAAATTGTCTCTGCCATAAGATATTCATATCTAAAGGGCACAGGTAGACCAACCATGAACGAAGCACATTCCTTTCGACTACCTTAGCATGAATGAAGAAACAAAAGAAATAAAAATTAAGCCAAAATGCTCAACTTGAAAATGGAAATAAATTTAATGTTCAGGAAATTAGTTTGTACATATACAACAGGATAATATCCTAACGTTCAGATGGAGTTAATTTATGTTAAACATTTTAAAATAAAGTTCCACTTACTCCATTCACATGTGTAAGATTAAGCACTTCATCATCAATCAAAGTTTAGTCATTCAAAGAAACTCAATCTATTGAGGAAAAATTAATATATATATATATATTTTTTTCTGATAAGAAACATACTTTTATTGATAGGAATCAATACAAAGGATAAAATAGAGGAAAAAATAATTTGACAATCCCTATCTATTGCAACCTACCACGGCAGTTAAACAGTACTTATTAAAGGCATCCAATAGGTGAGAATACTAAATTTAAAGTAATTAGAAACTAGTTAAAGTAACAAGCAGATGAAATTTCATTTAATTTTAGACAACAGGTGAATAGTGTTTACAAACCTGCCATTGAAGTAAAAAAGCACATCCAGGAGATACTCTTCCACAATGAAGCGATCTATAGGCTGTAGATCCTGTCATCAAGGAAAAAAGCAAAGCATAATAAGTTAACGGATCAGCCTAACCCCACCCAAAAAGAAGAAAAGAAAAGAAAAAAAGGACAGAAAAATAACATTTTGACAGCAATCCCATACAAAATCAGAACCTGCAATTTAATGGAATAAAGTAGTCCAAAAAATAATTGGTTAAAAGTTAAACGAGCAGAGTGATGCAGAAGCTCTAGGTCACCCAATGTCCATGTAAGGCTAAAAATTATTCTTATTTAAGCCCAAAAACTTAGCAAAAATAGGAAGAAAAAAATGCTACCAAACAAAAAAAAAAAAAATCTATGTTGTAGACAATATCCTAAATTCAATCAGAACTAGTACAAAACAATATCACTAGTTGGTAATGGATAAGGCTTGCAAAACGACAGATAAAAAGGACAAGACTAATGGTTAGCATGAACGTTTATATTAACATCTTAGATTGCACACTTACCTCAATTTTACTTGCAGGAAATATACCGAGTCTCATGTATCCTTTGAGGATACCTCAATTCTGCATCATGCTTTTGTTTTCCATAACTTATACCAGAAACTGTTGAAGGCTGTTTGGGTTGATCAGGGCAGTTGATAGGCCCAAACTCATGAGACTTTCCAGCAACTAGCTGTGCTTCAAATGATAGGTGAGTTCTTGGAACTAGCCAAACATAGAGTATAACTTGTTAGAAAATATACAAACAGAGAAAAAGAATGAAGATGAAATCAAATTACTGTCAAGTAAAACATCAGTAAAGTAAATGCATGTTGTATTGCATAAAATTATTAGTTGTTCACAACTGTATAAACTTCAAGTCTTTAATTGACAGTAAGCATCATAAAACCATAAAATGGATCATAAATTTCAACTGTATGAATTATCTACATCATTGATCAAAAGTAAGCATCATAAAATGGATTAACGAATGCAATGAAAACCATCAGTGAAGTTATCAACGTCATTACAAGTTAATCTTTGTGTTGCTTTCTTTTTATTAGAAAGTGCAACAGCAGCTCAACCCAGCCATTACAACCAGGATGAAGGGATAGCTTAAAGGAAAAATATCATATAAACATGTTAAAATTCCCCATTTTTAACTTATATTCCTTCATCATTTCAGTTGAGTGACTAATAAATGTTTTTTTCTTCTTGTGAATGATAACAGGTAAAATTAGTATTTGAACTAATTGCTCACTAAAGGGAGAGGAGCAATTGAAGTATGTTTTTCAATAAATTGCTCCTTAAAAGGCAGAGGAGCCAATAAGACCTATCTATTGTAATGAAGCCAAAATACAATAACCTAAAATTTTATTGATAGGAGAACGTTCAGTACTTGGTCTTAAGAGGGTGAGGAATCCTCAAGAGATCAGAGACAAAACAAAATAATAATTGGAAAAAAAAAAATAGCACTGCATCTGTTTACAGGACCCTTCCATCATCAATTAAGCATAAAAACAGATAATCTTTAAATTCTTTCATTATTTAATAAATAAAATCTAAATGAGTATGGATGCAACGGACTGACATGCAATTTTAAGAAGTGCTACTTTTCTCACGTGACCAAAATCAATTCAAGAAAACAAGCAATTAATGAGTCCAAGCATGTCATTCTTCCTCCCTTCCTCCCTCCCTCCCACTCTTAAAACTAGCAGACTTCCCAATAATTTCTCACTCTGCTAATTTTCCATTGTAAATACACATTAAAAAAAAGAATCCACAGTGATAAATTATTTACTTCTAGAATAAAAAAGGAAAGAAGCTTAACCCATACCCAACAAAAACAAAAATAATTCACTTCCCCATATCATGAGTAACACATAGGCATACTGAAAGGCGGAAGAGAAGGAAAATCAATGTAGAGAAACTAGGAAAAGAATTACCACTATCAACCTTCCACCCGTTGCTAGATAATGCTTGTATGCGGCCCCATAAATCTTCCAAGAAATCCTAAAGAAGAAAATATTAGAAAAAGAAGTTACTCTAGAAAAGCCGCATCCAGCTAGTTTGAAGATAAAAAACGAAGTTACATTAGCTGGTAGTATACATATAACAACTAAATAATATGAACACAAATTTGTTGGCAAGAGCAAATAATATGAATACTACCAGCACAAAAGAATATCCAAATTGGGAAGTAAAACCCAGTGCATATTCTTTTGAATAAAATAAAGAGCCAGACATGTCCATGTCTATAAGAATTTATTTGTGTCAATAAACTGCCAAGGGCTGACAAAATTAATACACAACTGAATTATGTAGAAACAGTAACAAAAGTATAAATGCAGTTACCTTTAGGTACTCTAGTGTTTAAAGGGATTTTTAAGGTCTCAATCTCTACAACTAAGATTTTCCAATATCTATCAAGTATTGCATAAAGTATGATGTAGCTCTTCTGCACCATTGTACGTTATCACCCTGAACCAACTAATTTCAATCTAATCAAGACTACATATTTCCTACACACATTTTATATGATAATAGTAGTCATAGAATAGCCAACATTTACCAAGCCTAATAACCAGTTTTTCTTTAACAAGGATTGCAGAACTTTCTAGGTTATCTATATTTTAGTTGTCATTCTAGGCATATTTTGCTCTTGAAAGCACCATATTCAATGGTCCAATCATCAATGTGATCACTACATATGATCAACCCAGCTCAACCATCTTTCACTTTGATTTCCATTGATGATATCTCCATCCAGCAGAACCAAGAATCTGGAAAGAGAGAAGACTCCATACACATTAGATAATCCCAAAAGCCTAATCACCAAATTTGATGGTTTTAACTCTCACACGGAAAATAATATTTTAAAGATGAGTTACTAATTTCACAACTGAAACATAATAGAGTGCACAATTGTACTGCCTATTCCACAATACCCAAGAATTCAGAATGAGAGGAGACTAAATAACCCAAACAGACCAATCACCAAAAGAAGGCTTTAACTTTGACAAGAAAACTAGAAGTTCTAAAAGAAAAGAGAAAGCAATTATTTTCCATAAAGATAATTAATAATTAACACAGAAAGGATATACCTTGTCACTATTTCCTTTCTCACTATCATCATCATCCTCAAAGAAAGACAGACCAGTGTCAGAACCATGTCTTCTGATGCTCAAATACGCTTCAATGCCAACCATAACTCTCTCAATCTCCTCGGGAACTTGCTGCATAAAGATGTGCCGATGTGCCTTGTTATCAAACTCATAATATAAACACACACACACACACACAGAGACGGGGCAGCCGGGGGGGGGGGGTGTTTAGAATTCCTTTTGGAGAGGAAAAGAAAAGTAAAAGTAACAAGATAAGGCAGGCACATAAAGATTAAATTCAATACATTTGCAACACTGAGAATTGATGTAATTTTAACAATAAATGGGTTATTTTCCTAGATTACATCCAATAGTTGCATATAATTCGCAACCACAGTTGAGGGCTCTTACACAAATAATCAGTGTGTGTATTAGAACGAATCAATCATTTTAAGTTGATTTACTAACAAGGATAAACTTCTCACAAATCTTCCTTCTTTTCTTTAGTACTTCTGAAAGGTGGCAAGGGAGAAGAGAGCAGAGAATGTAAATTAAAGAACAGAATGTCCCCTTGTGGCTATAAGATTATTAAGATGTAAGAGAAATATTATAGATATCACTCAGCAACTGCCTTCAAACTACATTCTCTTTTAAATTTTAATTATATAGATATTCCTTTTGTTAATAAGGAATTCCACTAAAAATTCTCTAAAACAAAAGGAAACAAAATGGTCACTTAATGGGAGAATTGTGACCGTCATTCCAGCGAACATACAAATATCATAACTCAAGTTAAGAGGAAGATGACAATATTGAGTTTGCATTTATTTGGAACAATAAAGATAATTCAAATTAACAAGCATACAAAAATAAACTGGCAACATGCCACCAGAAATAAGAGATATTTTTATTAACCACTGTAAACTTAATACCTCAATAAGCTCTGCTCCACCCCATGGGAGGCAGGACAAGATGCACGTAATATAGAAGTCAGCTCGTGCTTGCCAGGCTGGATTTCCTTTCTCCTCGTCAACTGTTGTGGCAGCCGACGATAATAATGTTTCAAAAACAACCACCAAAGAGCTGGGTTGAAGGACTTTACTACACATCTATGGAACAGATAAAAATACCATATAAGAATGATTTTAATTGAATACATATGTGTATACACACTCAAAGAATAGCACAAAAGACAATCATCTAAAACTGAAGCATACAAAATATTTTGCATCACTAGCACCATAGTAACAAGTAACAAGAAGTTTTAAAAGTATCCGCATGCATTACTAAGCAAAAACATGTACCATATAACCCCAATTTGTTAAATGAGCACAAGATCACATGTCATCTCCAAAAACTAACTTCCAAATATAAATATATATATATATATATATATATATTTATATTTATAAGAAACTTCTATGGCATATATTTAGACATTCATATTAGCTGTAGTCTAGCAAACTATAGAATGTACTGCACAAACTACATCCTATATATGAAGCACCCAAGTGTTTTAGCACAAAGGTGCTATGCACCTAGTATTGCCACAAAAATATAGATAGGACTTCAGGTAATGACAGAAGTACCTTACGTCTTATCCATGCCTAGGTTTATGCATGCGAAACCAATTTCTATGAAGAGAACAACAATAAAGGCCATAATTTCATGTTGTGGCTAAAAAGAATTAGAACATACAGAAAATGCAAGAAATGGATAAAGCATCATCTACCCATAAAACTGTACTAGAAAGGAAATGCAAGTTAAACATTTATCATAAGGATACGAAGTTATTTGATATAAATGATAAAATCCAACAAATTAGCACCAACAGAAGGCATGGAGCACATATACAAAAGACTCGTAAGAACACAAAGAGTGACTGAAAAATCAAAATATTCAACTCCTTCCTAGAATTGTGATTAAAATTTTTACTAACTGCAGCAGAAGTACAAACGTAATAAAGAAAAACTGAAAGATGGAAAAGGAAGAGCCAAAAGGTTGAGTTTTACAAGAAAAATTCATGCCATACATCATTTGCATAAACTGATATATTTCTGAGTGTACCCTGAAATAACTTATGGAAAATAACCATTGACATAGATCTGGAATCATAATTACATAAATGATGATAAAAACATCATACATACCATAACAGTCAAAAACCGCATTAGAATACGAATCCTGTTGCAATCTCCACAATCTAGGGCATCCTGAGAATAAAACCATAAACAAAAATATATAACAATATATCATTTACTGGAATAAAGGTAAATGAAGAATATATAAAACAAGATAAATGTTACCCAAAAATGATTTTAGAAGTTTTGTTCTTCCAAGAAAGAAAAGGAAATCATATCCATAGCCTTTAGGCTCAGGATTAAACTAAAACCATATCTCAGAGCCTGTGGTGCCACAAATTGCATGTAACTGATTATAATGTCTGAAGATCAATTATCCAAACAGCCCATTATAAAAAAGAAAACATATTTTTGTAGCTTCAATCCATCTGATAAGAATGGGTAAAAATATTATTGCGGCCATCATAGTTATTTTTATCATTATATATGAAATAATTTATTGTAATTTGATTGTTGAAATTAATCATGAGTACCTATCAAAGAAAAATTTATCTGAAAGCTCTATGTGTTGGGAGAATTGATAAGATTAGACTATAGGTGTCTGCTTCAATACACATGATGACCACAACAACCATGATTTCAACTATAATCCAACTAAATATGTAACAAATGTCATTAGAATAAGAACTAATCGCTCTCACATGATTCATCAGTTCTCCTGCAAATAGAATCTCCAAATCCCCAACTTTAACAATGGCACACATATTTAGTTCTGACACATGACACAAGCCATTTTTTTTCCAGTTTTATAGCAACTTCAGGAATCTATTTTGAGAACCACCAATGATAGGCCATTACATTATATCCAAAAGTTCATATATCAACCCAAGCAGCCATTCCAGTAACAAGGTACCTTTTCTCTGATAAGGATTCGGTCGCTTAATACAACAACAAAATATAACTCAATAAGGCCTAACTTTGATCAATTTTTTTTTCTTTCTAAAAAACAATTACACCCTCATCGAAATCCTCGGCCAGCTACCAACTGATGAATCAAGTGATTCTTCACTCATCAACAAGAACAACAGTAGTCATGTAAAAGAACAGGTAAATAGTATAGGATAATTCATGTTCTACAGTATCCCTTGAGAGAATGAAAGTGTCTCAAGGCATCAATCCAATATATTTTAAAGTTCAAGACTTGGAGTTGGCAATTTAAAAGTAAAGTAGAAATACTCACAGCCTCTTACAGCTAGACTTGCTCACCTGAAAGTTGTTTTGCGTATTCTCCAATACTTTCTTAGCAAGGTCTTCATTTTCCAAGTTCATCAGACCAATCTGGAGTATATATGGACATAGAGAGAGAGAGAGCCATTAGAATCAGCAATGATTATCTTTAATGTGAATTAAATAAACAAATAATTCACAGTTAACAACTAACACAACTAAAAGCACATATAACTGAAAAGTGATAAGTAATGAGCCAATCACAAATTAGCATCCATAATGCAAACAGAATCTGTAAGCAATGAAAATAATGAACCTACATAGTGCACACCACATGCAATGATTGCTGATCATAATCATGGTTGTATAACTTGTAATTGACATAGTGCATCATGATTGTATAGTGTTATTGAACATGGCACGCGTACTAAATGGGCTTTCTTCTTCACAATTTGTTAAATATACCATTCTACAGGTTGGCCCAAAGCAGTTCATTGAACAGTGCAACTGACTGACAGATCTTTTGCAAAGTATCTCATACAGGTGTTAATTTTCAACGTCAAACACTACAGAATCTGCAAGAGTAGCTAAATTGGAAGCACACAAGGAGATAGATATAATTTTTGCCTCCATTGAGCCTGTGTTTCTCAGCTCTAAAACAAAAGAAACCTATGTTCTAAAGAGGACTCTTGAAGCCAAATGTAAATCCCCATTGATAATAAAGGTCAGTCATTCTTACATAGCCATCATAACCACTTTAGTAAGAAAATGAAACCCTTAAAAAAAAAATTATGACCCTTGCTTTAAACAAATACATAAAAAAAACTGCACTACGAAAACACAAACAACTTTTAACAATCTAAATTGAAGAAGTTTGACAAAGAGAAAAGTAAAGAAAAAAAAAAACCTGAAGTAAGGCAGACTTCTTCAGCATCCATTCACAATTAACCAAACATACAAAATCTTGAAAAACCTATGAAAACACGCTAGCTTTACCAATGAACACCAAAAAGAAGCTGCCACCACATAATGCAAGAATAACTTATCAACATTTTCTCCAGTTTCTTTCTGCACATGGCACAAAAGAAGGTGCCAAAAACTTTTGGCCTTCACTTTTGGTTCAAGGAAGAAGAGTTAATTTTCCCATTTGATAGAAGCCAAGCACGACCTGAACTTTTATTGGGACACATTCTTTCTATACTACTCCAAAAGGTTGAGCATTGAAGATGGAGGATTATCAATCAAGAAACTGAAGAATGGGTTACAAGAGAAAACCTTGGAGGAACGTCGTTCCACTCTTTCATACAGAATATTTTAGTGAAGAATGACCTCATCAATTAAATCCAATAGATAGAACAATCAGAATAATAATTGAAAGTTTAACGAAGTTAATGGATCAAGAAATAGAATGATTGAATCATTACAAGAGACTACTGACAGAATAATGGCATTAATAAAAGAGTCAATGGGAAGATTTTAGGACACATAATGAATTAAAGATCATAGTTGCTTTCCACTCTAGGCAGCCCCCAAAAGCTATTAGAATTACCCCACCCCATCAACCATTGGTTGCACTTCAAAAACAAGGATGGCCCAGCAACATAAATTTTCAAGGACTTCTCAGGGATCCTGTAAACACAATAACAGAATCCAAACTATTTGAGAGAAGATACCAAATGCTTTGTTAATTTTGCACCCAAAAGAGTCCCTCTGTAAAGGGAATCTCCTAACCTCTTCCCAAGCAATGTAATTTTCCACATGTTTACAAAGCGTGCTCTTAAACCTTCTCTGGCTATAGTTTAACAGTAGACTCTATTAGTACATGGCACTCAACATATCAACTACATCAGTGATGGTTTACACACTTATATACTTTCCAGTTTGACAACCATGTCCAGAATGTTTCCCCTACATATGACACTACCAATGATATAATCTCAAAATCTTCTTTAACACCCTCCTCCCTCCTACCCCAACCCAAAAAAGAGAAAAAAATCTTCTCCTTTATAGCTTAATACGGAGAGCTAGAAGATTCTTATGCACTCCAAAATTCAAGTCCAAACTCATTTTCCAATGAACTTCACAAATTTAACAACTTTCGCTACCAAATTATGCACAGTGAACATAATAAGTAAACCTAATGAAGTATTCTAATGCTTGAAACCAGATAAATGCCAAAACACTAACTTCTATATATTCAGCTACCTCTAGATGTAAAAGGAACAACATCTTATAAGTTACCTCAACATACAAAAGGAACAACATCAGCAGACGTTTTGGAAAAGACAAAAGAAAGGGAGAGAAAATGTATACTCTACCACCGTCCCATAAAAGGTATCTTGTGTGGCAATTGTTCAGCACATTGAAGAAGGAACTGCCATGATGAACAAACAGTGTAAACATACATATAACAGCAGAATGATACAATGCTGAAAATATAAATCAAAATGATATTCAAACAAATCACTAATTTAGAAAAACAAAACTTTGAAGTGTGGGACAGAACAAACAGCAGAAGCAGAACACGTAAATAGTAAGCACACAGATGTAACAATATTGTTTATATTGGAACTGAAAAAATATTAGCCTGATTGCCACCATAGGCGTCATAAAAATAACGTAAACAAGCACGATAGTCCAGAACCTACACTTCAAGCACCAATTTTTTTATTATTTATATTTGTCCAAAATATCAATTACGAAAACTTTGAACACCCTACACTATTTCTTAACAATCATCTCGTTGAAAACAAAAACTTCTAATATTCAATTATTGAGTATTTGATTTAAAACCCACAAAAGTTTACCCTTTGAGTTGCATCCACAATTCTCAAAAAGACACCTTTTTTGTTCCCCTTTTCCCGAATAGCTTAAGGTGATCAAATAGATGGTAACTGGAATATATATATATATATATATATATATATATATACTTTAAGGGAAAAAAGAAGAAGAGGCAATTACGTTCAGAATGTCATTGGGGGAATGCTCCAGCTCTCGACGAAGCACGCCAAAGCATGTTTCCTGCAAAATCGAAAACAATAATGTAGGTTTTAGAAAGAAAAAGAGAGAGAAAAAAGGGAACAGCAATACTTATATAAATAAAGAGAATTCAATAAAAGAGGAAAGGAGAGAGAGTGGCACGCACAATATGGTCTTTGAAGTCGGAAGAGGTGCCGTACTCGGGGCATTTGTCGCCGATTCGAAGAAGAAGACTCTTCCAGCTGCTCATGCTCTGTCTCTTATTTTTCCAGAACACGGAGAGAGAAACGGAAACTTCAACTACAAACGAAGAAGAAAAGGAACAAGTGAAGGTTACGGAGAGAGTGAGCTGAGTTGAGTTGAGTTGAGTTGAGTCGAGTCGAACTGAGACGAGTGGGGGATTTGCAAAGGGGTTTCCTTGAACCCTAACGCAGTTCGCCACGCGCCAATTCTGCTTCCCACCCTCTGCTTCTGAAATATGAAAAATAAATAAATATTTACCATCAGCTATATAAATAATAAAATGCTTACATACTTTTCACCCAAAAATAAAAAAAAATTATTTACATACTAATAGCTCTATTTTAAAAAATAAAAAATTATAATAATTTTTATTGTTGTTTTTTTGAATTTATTTTCACTGGTAAAAAAAAAAAAAAAAAAGAATTCTATTGATGAAATAAACGAGGCTAAATAGACAATTGCCACGTTTATTATTATTTAAAATCTAATAAAAATAATTTGGTTCATGTAATATTGGTTTTGATTTTTCTTTTTTGTATTCTTATTTTCCAAAACAACTTAATGGAATAATGTTTTCTATTACCAAACCACAATTCATGTATATATAATGGTTAATATCGTCCATATCATAATTTTTTTTATTATTTTTTTTTTATAATACTCTATCCCTATTAGATTTGCCTTAATAAACCATGAATTTGATGCTTCTTTAATTCTCTAAAAAATATATATAAAACAAGCAAAAATGCTAATGCTGGGTTTAGCAAGGATGCTTTATCAGCTAGTGACATAGACCAAGGAGTGGAAAACACTTTCTTCTCTGAGACTGTGGAATTGGACATGATTTATTTGGCTGATCATTTTGTTGTGAGACAGTGGATTGATGAAGATGGCGCTGAGAAAGTGAAGGGCATTAGCAGATGTTAATGGGCAATATATATATTATTTGCATCAACACCTTAAATTAAGGAGATGGAGGTGGTTGGCTTTACTCGAAGAGCAGAACCTCATGAAGTTGAGACTGTGGTGTATGATCTGCTTGAGACTGGTGCTTAATTTGAGACAATGTTCATGCCTCCCCTTTTACTTTTAGCTCCTTTTTTATTTATTTTCTCTCCTTTCTCTAATATAATTTTATAATCGTTTAAAACTCTAATATTTTGCTTTATATTATTTTAGTAATTATAAGGCAATAAATAAATAATTCAACAAAAAGAAATTATACTTTTATATTATTTATTTTAATTGTTTATAATCGAGGCCCATAGCCCAATTATAAAGAAAGAATTAGCCCAGCCCAATTGTAAACAGATAGCTGTCCTGAAACAAGTTTGGACTTTTATAATCAAGGCCCAACTACATGGTGAAACAATTGCCCAAAAGCTATACAATTCATTGGATTAAAACAGCAAAGGACACATCAAAAGTTTCCTATCTGATGTGGAATTACATGTGTTAATAACAAATATTTTATACAACAAATAAAATAAATATTTTAAGTTTTACAGCTCGAACAAACTCATCAAAGGTACTTCAATTGAGTGAGGGAATTTGTGCGGTTCCACCTCTCTCTTCTGTGTGTGTGTGTGTGTGTGTAGCATTTAAGAGGATACCAAGTATATCAAGCCCTCATGGTTTACTCCTCACTCTCAGCGTCAGCTGCTTGTTTGTTCTGCCAAAAAGCATATGGGTGGGGCCTCCTAAAGACCAAGATGAGCATGTGCTTCCAACATGCAAATGGGCCTATCAATACCCAACTGTTCTCTTCTCAGCACATGGATGAGATAAGAGCCTTGAGCGTACAAGTCCCTACTTTTTGTGCACTTTACCATTTTAGACCTTCCCAAATATTTCCAAGTTTAATTAATTAAAAATCAACCAAAATAAGAAAAAAAAAAATCAAACCTTTTACATTAAGACTTTAATTTATTTTATATTCCTTCCAATCCTATTAAGTTAGTTTCCATTTTTAAAAGTTTATGAGGTTAACTGGAAGGATTCAATTATGTTCATTAAGCTAACAAAAACACATTCAAAACAGGCACACAACATTTAAAAGTTTAAGATAGATTACAAGACGAGCCACCGACACCATAATTGGATGTGCGGTTGACTATGCAAATCAAACTCAGAGAGTGAAAAAATGATGCAAGGAAATGGTGAGTTATAGGATGTTTCTCTTGGTCCTTTTTGCTTACATATCTTCAAGCTGTGGCACTGCACATTGCAGAATGGAGCAGGGTAAATAATTTAATTAATAATTGAACTTTTCATATCCATGGGAAAACCAATTTGTCATTTTCATCAAATTGAATGTCATGTACCTCCCTGAGGGTTAAAAGGGCAGTTTTGTCATTTTAAAATAAACAAAAAGGACTGTGGTCATGTAACTTTATGTGTCATTGATAATTCATCAAATGGTATCGGAAGCTTTGCTGAAATCAATCAGTTTTATTTTTGGACAAATATATAACCTATAGGTACTAGTCCCAACAGGAAACTGCCTATAAATATACTCCCTCTTCTTCCCTTTTGCTCAACACATCACATATACTTACTCTAGACAACACTCTTGCATGCTCTCTTCTCGATCTGCTCTTTGGTTATTTTTCTTCTTTTCTCCTTTTCAAAGTTTTCCAAGACAGCGAAATTATGGGTAGGAGAGTAAGCATTTTCATGCTATGTGCAGCATTGGTGCTTGTTTTAATAGCTGAAATCCAGGTATGTTGGAGAAAATTTATATATTGATATCTGTGTGGCAATCTTTAACTCTACTTGAAACCTTTTAAGACATAATGTTTCTTCTTCTTCTTGTTCCTTCCCTAGTTAATATGAAAGCAAAATACCCATTGAACTGATTTTAAAAGAACTAGAGCCAAAAGTGTTCGTAGGGTATGCTACGCCAAAAATGTACAGGCAGAGGTGGAAATGCATGAATGCTGCCAAACTTGGCCCTTGCATTTGTGTCCTTGACACAGGATTTTATGGCCTATTTAAGATGGTTCTTTTTCTTGGGAACCTTGTAGGTCAGGGTTTTCAGCCCAGCTGCTTCAATTTACTATAGTTCTGTTCCAATTTTGATCTTTTATAATTAGTAAACCAGCCCTCCATGTGACAACCATGTGGCCAAATAAGAGTAAAAAGAGAGTGACATTGTACCCATTTCTCATTTGCAAAACCATAGAACATGTATTTGTACAAGTTTCTATTTAATTTCTGATGTACTATTGGAATTTTGCAGGCTTTTCATGTGGAAGTATCAGCAGCTCAACAAAAACGAAAAGCCAACAACCGCCCAATGGTACTGAGACCAGTACTGTGTATATATATATATACATCTTTAATCTTGGTCCCTAATTATACGTTAAATCACCAAAAACGTTGCTCTTTTTATAACCTTCGTTTTTACTAAGATTCCATGGCTAACACTTTCTGGGTTCGTCTCTTGGATTGCAGTACGGTACCACCCAAGGCAGCCTTCGTCCTCAAGGTATATATACTCACAGAGATACAAAGTGAAATAACAAAATGATATATTATACTCTGTTTTTCTAATAAACCAAACAAAATTAAGGCCAAGCCCATCAGATTTGTACCATTTATGTGTAATTGTTTCATTGCTCAACTGGCCAAGAAAAAAGAGGAAATAATTAACATAGAAAAATTGTGTATAAAATGCAGACTGCTCACCAAGGTGCAGAACAAGGTGCTCAGCCACAGCACACAAAAAGCCCTGCTTGTTCTTCTGCCAAAAGTGTTGTGCAGAGTGTTTGTGTGTCCCTCCTGGTACTTATGGCAACAAGCAAGTTTGCCCTTGCTACAATAACTGGAAGACCAAGAGTGGAGGACCCAAATGTCCCTGATTCTCTCTGATTAATATAATTAAGACTATCAAAGTTATTAAAATAATTTGAATTTCATAATAACTTTCCTGTCTACCCTTTTATTAATTTTGTACTATTTGAGGTACCAAGCATGCATTTTAATGTCAACTGTTTGTTTTGACTATTTAAGAGCATTTACTACGTCACTGTGTGTCACTTCTTGTCTACCTTTACCACATACTAGTAGTGCTTCATGTTAATTCTCAGTGTGTGCATTTATGAGTAATTTGGACTAACGTCTGTTCTGCCCTGATACCTTTAGCGACATTCCCATGTTAGTGGCCCCCAGTGAAATATATTTTAACATGAATTATGCCATTTAAACCAATTTACAAAACCAACTACAAAACACATATTCACATGTGCAATAATTTAATCCCACACATCCAATTTCATAAAAATCTAGCATCTTTCAAATTGAAAGAATTTCAACATAAGATTTATTTATTTCAGAATAGTGAAGCAAATAAACTTAAAAAGAACAAAAAAATTAACAACAAATTCAACAGATAAAATAATTGACTAAATGAAGTGCACCATCCAACAGATCACTAATTAAAGTGATCCATTAATGACGCAAAGCATAATAATTCCAAAATGTTTTACAATTTTAAATTTTGGTTCTTTAAATTAATAGATTAAGAGGAGTCTAGATAAAATATTGTTTACCAAAAAAAAATCTTTGGGTATTGAAAGGGAAAATAATGCATAAAAAATGTAACTTCTCTTTTAAATTATGAAACAATTTCCAAGTAGGTGGTTATATCTAATACCACAGTGTTGATCACATCTATGTTTTGATGACTTAATAGTAATTTTATTCTATTATATGTATAAACAGAACTTTTATTTATTTGATTGTTCATCATTGTATTAACAAATTCTTAAAATTTTCGAATGTATGTAAAATATAAGTAAAGAAGAGCAACAGCACAAAAGTAATAAGATTGATCTACTTAACAACTAGAGCTCCAAAATAATGCATTTCTTAATTGCAATTGTTTGACATTTATTCATATTTTTCTTTTCAATCAAATAACAAAAACCTAATATAAATTATATTTCCAAATTTTACATGCTAAGAAGGGTAAAAAATTAGTCTTCACCAATAATCCTGTTAGTAGGAGACATGAATTTGGTGAACTGCAACATCGTCTTCATCTTCTACAAAATAACAACCTGCAGTAGCCAGCAAAATGGCCATTCCTACAAAAGGTAAAATATATCGAAATTAAAAACTTTCCTAGTATTAAGGACTAAAAGTAAAAGAATAGTAATAAAAAGAATATGGTACCTGGGCTTTTAGCAACTCCAAGAATAGTTTTTCCCTATTCTGAGATAACAGCAACCAAAAACCAGAAGCTTCTATCTGTCCATGCATCGTTTTGGTTGCATTATCAGCATGCACTTTTCAATCAAACCTGCCATAATCATTTATCAAATTTGATCCTCTTCTGCGGAACTGTCTTCTTCTTCTTCAGTCTGTGTTTTATGTAATACCCTAAATTCTTAATTCAGAACTAGTGAAAAAAAATATCACCAGCTAGTAAAAAAATGACAAATAAACAAGGACAAAACTGATGGTTAGCATGAATATTTGTATTAACATCTTAGATTGCAAACTACCTCAGTTTTACTTGCAGAAATATAATGTCTGAGTATCCTTTCAGGTGTGTATCCTTTGAGGATACTTTCAATTCTGCATCATGCTTTGTTTTCCATAACTTATACCAGAAACTGTTGAAGGCTGATTTGGTTGATCATGGCAGTTGATGGGCACAAGCTCATGAGACTTTCCAGCAACTAGCTGTGCTTGATATGATAGGTGGGGTCTGGGAACTAGCCATGGAAAATGTAGAGTAAACTTGTTAGAAAATACACATACAACTGGATTATGAATGCAATGAAATCCATAACTGGAATCACCATTATCAGTAAAAGTAAATTTGAGAAAATTCAAGACTTAGCAGAAGAATATTACCTTACCACGAACCTCCGAATTTTTTGTATTGAATATGGAGGAAACACAGCAATATATCTCTCATCTTGATATGTTCAGGCAATCACCAATTTTAACCTGTTTGTTCCATGTTCAACTAAAAGCCCTCTGTTGAAATTTGAAGCTTTCCCTCTCACCAATAATATCAAACACTATACGAGCTTCTTGCAGTTTATTCTTTTGTATAAGATGCAAAGTAACCGTTCAGAGTTAAACTGGCGAGGTATATAATCGAGGGCAACCATTTCTTGAAATATTTTGAAGGCATGATTACCCAAATCACTAGCACAAAAACAGCTGAGTAAGTTTTCATAAGAAACTCTGTTTGGAAAAAATCCCCTCTTATGCATTGTGTATAAGAGTGACAAGGCATCAAGTAGTCTTCCACCCTTACAAAGCCCTCTGAGCAAAGTGTTATATGCAAATCTATCTGGAAGACAACAGTCTGCATTCATCTTTTTGAAAATTTCAATCCCACTGTCAATATCACCAGATCGAAGGTGCCTGTCCATAAGAATGGTGTAAGTAACTTGATTTGGACATAAGCCTTCCCTTCGCATCAATTCCAAATGATCTGCATCCTGCATCATTTCTAACAAAAAATATCCAGAAATGATAGTATTGTATAGATACAAGTTTGGCGCAAGATTTGTCTCTTTAATAATCTGGATCAGCTTCATTGCAAGGCATTTCTTTTCTTCAGAAGAATGGGCAGAAACTCCAATACTATTCTCCTTCAGCAAGAAAGTATTCTTACTGAGCAAACGGAACAACATCTCTCTTGCCTTGTCAGACTCTCTACTTGGAAAATGACCCTTTATCTTATTTCTCTTGATATTTCTGCAAACGCCACTGACTAGTGAGGAGTACATGATGTGATCAGTGGAAATCTGGCTCTTGAACATCAAATCATATAATCTAAAGGCAAAATCAAATCTATCCTTCTTCAAGTAATTACTGATGAGAGACGTATACAACACAACATTTGGCAAAAGACCATCTCTCAACATTCTACCAAGGTACACACATCCTTCACTAGTCATGTTTCTCTTCACTAATCCACTTATAAGGGCAGTGTAAGAAATCAAACCTGGCCGGATAGAATTCTCCACCATGTTATCGAACAATCTATGGGCTTCAACAGCTCTTCCATTCTTCAAATAACCATTAATCATTGTCAAATAGACTACCTCATCAGGATCCACACCAGCCTCAAGCATTTTCTTAAAATTATCTTCGGCTTCCAAAATTCTTTTCTTTCTGCTTAGACAACCTATAACTGAGTCATAAATAGCTACACCAGGCTTCATCCCCCAATCATCCATGT
This sequence comes from Rhamnella rubrinervis, assembly GCA_007844105.2. Taxonomy (NCBI): domain Eukaryota; kingdom Viridiplantae; phylum Streptophyta; class Magnoliopsida; order Rosales; family Rhamnaceae; genus Rhamnella; species Rhamnella rubrinervis. Next base: position 9,688,147 of record CM017578.2, read on the forward strand.
TGTCCATAATACCAAAGGCTAATTCAAGATCACCTCGCTTGCAATATTCATTTATCATTATTAAATAAGTAGCGTGGTCTGGAACTATGCCCTGGCTTTTCATAAAATCAATTAGGGACTTGGCATCCTCAAAAAGTCCCTCCTGGCAAAGACACTTGATCAAGGAGTTGTAGGTGAAAAGCGAAGGCCTGCATCCCAGATTTAGCATTCTATCCAAGCAAATCAAAGCAATCTCTATTTTTCCACCCATAGTCAAAGCATTAATACAAACACTGAATGCCACAACAGCTAAATTTAGATTTCTTCTAGAAATTTCTTCCAGCAGGATATGAATTTCTTGCTCCTGGTCTCGGGATGGACTCAGACTAGCAGAGTATGAGAGGCGAGAAAGGTCAAACCCACAACCATTCTTTGCAATTGCTTGCAAAATCATAAGAGCAAGCTGAAGCAAGTGATCCTTTGGAAACTTCTTTGCTAGGATTAGAAACAGCACATGATCAGGAACAACCCCTCCATCCATCATGCTTTTAACAGTTCATCTACTTCTGATAATCTATTCTCTTTTGTAAGGGCTTTAATCAAAATCGTGTAACACTGCACGCTGGGAATTAAATTAGACTTAACCATGTCGTTCAAGAGCACCAAAGCATAATCAATCTTTCCTTTCTTGCAGTTCTCGTTAATCATAATGCCATAAGTACTCACATCAGGTTGCATTCCCCATTCTGTCATTTGCTTGAATATGGCTCGACCTTTATCATACAAGTGCAATTTCATATACCCTTGAATCAGTGTATTGCATGTACAAATATCTGGCTCACAACCAGTCTTCAGCATTCTTAGGAAAACCCGCATGGCCATCTCCATTTTCTTATTCTTGCAATATCCGTTGATTAAAGTAGTATACATGACCTTATCTATATACAGACCCTTAGACTCCATTTCCATGAATAACAACTCAGCCTCCAGGACCTGCCCTCTTTACAAAGACCATAAAACAATGTTTTGTACAAATGAACTGTAGGTAAACATCCATTTCTGTTGGACATTATATCATACATCTGAAGAGCTTCATCCATATACCCTCTATTGCATAACCCATCAATCAACACATTAAAGACCAAAACCAAGAAACAATCCAGCATCACTGATCCTAACAAAACAATCAAATGCCTCTAAAATCATTCCTTGGCTACAAAGTTCCCGAAGAAGAGTATTACACGCAGCTGTGCAGGGTACAGAGTTCATCAAAAAATTCTATCCAAATGAATTATTGCCGTCTCTAGTTTCCCTAACTTAGAAAAGCAAAGCACCATAGAATTCAACATCGAAGGGTCAGGATCAACCTCTCTTCTACAAATACATTCACGATATATATGCTCAGCCAGCTGATGCTGACCCGAACTTACCAACTTCCTTATGAGCACGCCATAGCTACCCAAATCAAGTTCCACACCACGGACATCAGCAAATTCAAAAACCGAAACAGCATCCGAAAGTGAAGAAGAATTCGCGATGATTCGCTTTATCAACTGCTGCGCGGTGGACAACAAGCCGCGCCGAATAAGCTGGTCTACAGACGATAACAAGAGGGATTCGTGGTCATTGGCGATAACTGAGACTGAGGAATTTGGTTGGTCGAGTGGAAGAGCAGAAGAAGATGTTATTTTCCTTCTGGTTCTGAAGAAAAGGTAACAAAAATGTTGCCCTTTCTCAATCATGAACTCAACCAAGTCACTATACTTGAAAGAACGACACCAAAAAAAGTGTATACGACAGAGCCCACAGCTAAAGCGATAAGAGACCGTAGGAAAACATGCATTGAAGAAAAGTAGCTTGAGCTTCAATTGTGGAAAAAATAAAAACTCTGAAGAAAAAATGAATAAAAATCGAATGGTATTGAATTGAAAGCATTAAAGACGAAAATTTTACTCTGAGAACAGAGATTGACGAAGAGGTTACAGAGGGGAGCACAGCAGCGGCAATGGCAGTCATTGGAGACGACACAGACGGAGGAGGAAGGAAGGAACGAGAATTGGGCTGCTCCGAAAGAAATTCTAAACCATATAAGTCGGGTGGGTGGGTTGCCTGGTCCAAAACCCGAATAACAATTCATTCATTCTTATTATTATTATTATTATTATTATTATTTTTTTTTTTTTTTTTTGAAAGAATAAAAATGAAAAAGGAAACTAAGAAGTAAGAACCTTAGCAATTAAAAAAAATGCAATTCAATGTGGGGACACGAGGCTTGATTTGTTTTATTTTATTTTTGAGGAAGTTTGTATAGAGTTTTAAAATTCATCAATTAACTATTTTGTCAAAACAACAATTATTACTATAATTGATATTATAATAAATGAATAATGCTTGGACACTATATATATTGTAATTAAATTTATGACTATGCATGAGAATTAATTACATGAATTTATTACTCCATATATATGTACATATGTGTGATAAACTCAAAATTAAAGAAGAAAAATGCTACGTAGATCACCAATTAATTAATTACTACATACAACCAAAAGTCATTTATTATTTGGTTAAATTCATTATTATGATGAAGAGCCCTTTAATTATATATATGATAATATTCTTGCTTTATTGGATAAACAATTTTAAGATTCTTTTCATTTGACAACCATGCCACTTTTACAACCTTTTTTTACTTTATGTTCTGATTTTCATTTATTCATTCTCATCAAGATCTCATAGCTCCACAATATTATTAAAGATGATGATGATTTTCTTTTCATTGAATTCTCATTTATTTTAAATATCCAAATATTTTTGTCTTACAAAAATAGACCCACCAAAACTCTTCCACATGCAAAAGTAGATTTACTCAAATCTCCAATATTTATTACTCACATTTTGGTTTTTTCGGGGTCATTAATTTATAAACCTAATATGTCATGCCATTCAATTAGAGTCGTCTCACGGGCACATTAATTTTCCAAAATCCTAAGAAGGAAAACCATGTAAGAATTACCATTAATGTTGAGCCTCCATAACAATTCCGATAAATATATGGAGGCCAGCAATAGAAAATTCAATACAAGCCATTAATTTTAATCTCCATCTAATTATATATAACATAGTTTTGAAAGGGTCTAAGGTTAAGGTAACACTGAGCTTATAACCTAATTAACTATGGCTGTCATTGGAGTTGTTCGTTGCTTTGGCTTTGCAATTTTCTTGATGGCAGGAATTGTGACCTTGAGTAGCATTGGGGTCTCGGCGCAATGCGGAGGAAGCATTACGGATCTGATATTTCAATGTCAGCAATACTTGTCGAAATCGGGGCCGAAACAGGCACCGTCGGCGGGATGTTGCGCGGTGGTGAAGAAGCTGGACATACCATGTATCTGTAAGTTGGTGACAAAGGAAGTTGAACAAGCTGTTAGCATGGAGAAGGTGGTCTACGTTGGTAGAACTTGTGGCCTGACCATCCTCAAAGGAATGAAATGTGGAAGTATGTGACACACACACACACACATATATGTGTATATATATGTATATCATCAATTTCATTTCCTGCCCTTTATGTTTTATATTTTGATTAATTATAATTTCATTTTCATTTTGTTTTTCAATCCAAATGTATAAAAAAAATATTATATTATTTATGTTTTGACTCATATTTTAGTATTTTATTTATATATATTGGTAGAAAAATATTGTAAATAAACAATTGTTTGATATGGTCAGGTTATACGGTTCCAGATGCACGAGCAGGGAAGGCATGAAGCAATTGAGAAATTGAAGAGAGTGGGGCCATCAGTAGAAAGTATCTGATCATGAATAAAAGCCATATATATATACATTAGCTATCTTTTTTAATGAATATATGTGTTTTTGGTTTTTTTGGAACTTGAATGAATATATAAAATTAGAAAAATAAAGACATATAAATTAAATTAACCATACAGATGATAAATACTTCATATATTATAAAATAGTAATGATAGACTTAAGTAGCGTAATTTTCAAAATAAAAGAAAAAAAACAACCATTGTGGTGTTGCGGGTCCCACATCGCCTATATACGCAGTGACGTGTCTGTGATAGTTGCTACGTTGCCCACCAAGAGGCAACAATTATTTATTTATTAGTCTTAAATATATATTTGAACAAAACACAAATTAATATGCAAAATACATAAGAGTACTACAAGAAGCCAAGCCATATATGAACAGTACAACATATTGCCACACCCTTAATGTTATTTTTATATCCATTTCTTAATGGAAATAACTTACAATACCCTAACTACCAAATACATTGAAAAACACACACCTAATTAGTCTTGAAAGGCTTTGAGCATATTATGAAGTTGTAGTTAATTTGGAACCCAAACAAGACTATCAGTAGGAAGGAAATGACAAATAGGAACTGTCCCTGGCTCAATTTTGAGAAGCCTAAATGCAAAATGTTTATGGTTCCAAGAGCGTGTATCAGTGTGACAAACAGCTACAGCTTCAGCTTTCGTACCATCAGTTGTCACCATTGAAACCATGTAAGCTTTAGTGGCTTGGATTTCATGGCAATAAAACACAGCATAAGCATAGTTTCTGTTGTGGCAAACCACTGACCTGTCTCCTATCTTTTTCACTCCCTTGTCAACGATCTTGTACTCCTGCTTGGTTTCTTTGTCCACCTCTGTGGAGTACACCTTGATGTTCTTATTCCCGAGCTTCGAAACGCAGAAATCGACCAACGATTCCAGCGACGTGGCGCAGTACTTGTCTTCCCCTTTAATCCCTGCTTGCTCGCATTCTTCAATGGTTTGTCGCAGTATTTCTGCTTCCACTGATCCAGGCTGAACCCTAAAGTGGTTCAGAATTTCCGACAACTTGGTGGTGGAAAAGGGTATGGATTCCGCCACCTTACGAGGCAACAACTTTCCCCGGTTTGTGGTTTTGGGAAAGTACAGCTTCATTTTCTTCCCGGCGTGGAGATCGTTTTCCAAGAAGAAAGCCGTCACCCCCGGTTCAACTTGGGCCTCAGCGTAGTTGTCTTCCCCTATTGTGGGTAACCCAGATCCTTCAAGTGTTGTCTTCACATTTATCTCAGCTTCACTCACCCTACCATCTTTTGTGTTATGGGTGACATATATATTAGAGGCTAATTATAACAGTACTAGTTTTTTTTTTGGTAAAATTAACAGTACTAGTTTTGATGATAGACATCGATCAATAATAGCAATCAAGTTTTTGATGTGCACGAGACAAACTAATAGTAAGTACTAATTAGATGGTTTTATCAAATCAATGAGAAGATGAAACCTTGTGTAATTTACCGATTAATATTATTTACTGTAATCAGAGGACCATATGAAATTAACTAACCTGGCTGTAAAATCTTCTGCAGATATTTTGGGAGCTGAGTATTTGGCAAAGCAGACTGCCAGTAAGAGTTCTTCAAGTTCTCAGTCTTAAAAGCATAGCTTCTGAGGATTGCAATCTGCCATGTGCATCATGTACAAATTAAACCAAGTGCGAGAAATTAAGAAAAAAAAAAATATAATTAGCCTTTTAATTATTATATATATATTTATTGAATATTCAAAGCTATATAGAGGGCTATAACAGTTGAATTGAAAAACTTACATGGATGAACGATAAGAGGAAAAGTAGACGACAGGGCTCCATTAATGAAGTTTGATGAATGAAATGAAGATGATGGTAAAGGAGCATGAAGGCCTACTTATATTTACATGTGTAATTACATAAATATATTTATATATAAAATGTTATTAAATGTTCGTACCCCACCAATCCACCATCGTATGTCCTATCATATCCAACTTTTTTTTTTGGTGAGAACTGTCATATCCTACTTGTCTTTATACATATATATATATATATATATATATATATATATATCCTAGTCTTCAACCGGCCCCATGGAATAGTAAATAATAATAATTGTTACAATTCTCTACTTTTCAATTTTGTTTTTTTGTTTTTTGGTAATTTACTTTTAAATTTTGTTGTGTGTGCGAAGAACGCAGATAGAAAAGTCAGAGAGAGAAAAGAAAATTATATATAATTAATAAAGCATCTTCGGTACCTATCATTTAAAGAGTATATTTTTAATAATAAAGAATATATTTATTAATTTTTAAAATAAAAAATGAGAATTTTTATTTAATTTTAATAGGTTTTTTTATATATATTTTTATTTTTTTCTTCATAAATATTAATAAAATAATTAATAAAAAACTATATAAAAATTTATATTGTATTAGATGAGATAGTTATAAAATTAAAATAGAGAATTATTTTGGCTTTCCGAATATAAGCCAAATACACTATCTATTTTAATTTTAATTTTAAATATAAAAAATTTGTTAAATTTTAATTTTATAAATTAACTCTATACAGAGAATTCCTTAAAGATACTCTACAAAGCCAAACATGAGAGAGAGAAACACACTAGCCTTCTTTTTCTTTTTGACTCTTTATCTCATTTATATATTTGAGAAAATATTACAAAGTTGATGTAACAGAATTCTATTCAGTCGGCATGCACTAAAAATCTGAACTATTGCCACTTGACCACTCAAATTGGTGTGTGTGGTGTGTAGTGACTAACTAGGCTAAGACATATAAAAGACATGTCGTCTAGTTCGGAGGCTATCTTGTCGTAAAAAAATAATTTAAAAAACTAATAATTCAGAGAGAGATTGAAATCAAATTGCCCTTTTATAAAATTATTTCTCCATCTTTTCTTTTTTGGCGGAATATCATAAACTATGTATGTGTAAAAAGTAGATTTACAAGAAAAATTTTGGTGCTTTTATACATTTTAATATAAATTTTCTCATTTGAAAAATTATATTTCTTTTAAATGGTTTATTTCTTCTTATATCTAAAAAAAATAAAGAAAATAATTCATCATTAATTCTCTTTTTTTTTTTTAATTCAATCCTATTATCTTCTCTTGTGCCTTTTTTTTTTTAGTTCCTCCATTATTAAGGTACGTAGCTTTATCATGCATGTTGGAATTGAAGACTTGGAATAATTAAAGAAAATAATTGAGAGAATGTAGTACGTATAAGTTATCTGTGGAGTACAAATTGACGTTTCGAAACCGATCATCGACACCTATCAATGGTTTGAGCCGCCGGTCACATTGCACGCTACTTGTCTGCCACTTGAATGCTTGCTTGCTCGCATTCTTCAATGGTTTGATGTGTAATTAATGGTATCATCCTCTCTCACTTTATTATTTCCTCCATTATTGATAGTGCATTCAATAATTTTTTTTTGAAAAATAAAAAAATATCTCGTTATAGATCACATTAGAATTTTATTAATGAATAGAATTTTTTTACCGTTTTAATTTTACATCTGTATAGGAGTCTAGAATAGATGATCCGCATTCATAATAGATCCGCTTCACATAGTATTTTAAACAAGACTGAGTATATATGAAACAATAGCAAATCTTTAAAACTCGAATTATAATTTTCACAAATGAGTAGTGAAACAGTCGACTTAATTATTGAAGTGCATTCAATAATGTACATGTTACTAGACCCTTGGTAGTAAATAAAAAGAATGATTGTGAAACAAAATGTATAATATGCCACACTAATTAATTTCTTTAATGTTAATTAATTGGTTCATATAAATATATATATATATATATATATATATATATATATATATGTGTGTGTGTGTGTGTGTGTGTGTGTGTGTTTTAAATTTTTAGTAATGGATGAAAATATGTTGTTTTCAAAAGTCTTAAAAAATAATTTGATACGCATATAAATTAAAAAGAAAAGGCAGAGAAAAAAAATTGATAGAGAAAGTTTATATAACATTAAACATAACTTGTAATATAGATAGCTTGCATAATTTAATATTAAAATTGGTTTTATAATTTAATATCTCTAATAATAGAGATAACTTGTAACACAAGCTGGAGGATTAAATAAAAGTGCATGATTTGTTTCATGGTTTAATGTGTGGAAGATATTTCAGAAGATTCTCAAAACTCATGATTTATTTGAGGGACTAATAACATATACGTATATCCCTCAACTGCTTATTAATTTGCATATATATATATATATATATATATAATACAGATAGGCTTAATAATTAACAACATCAAAGTCTTAAATATATGTTTGAAGAAAACACAAATTAATATGGAAAATACATGAGAATATTACAAGAAGCCAAGCTATATATGAACAGTACAACATATTGCCACACCCTTAATTTTATTTTTATTTCCATTTCTTAATGGAAATAACTTACAATACCCAAACTACTAAACAACATTGAAAAACACACAATCAGTGTTGATAGGCTTTGAGCATATTATGAAATTGTATTTAATTTGGAACCCAAACAAGAGTATCAGTAATAAGGAAATGACAAATAGGGACAGTCCCTGGCTTAATTTTGAGAAGCTGAAATGCAATATGGTTAGGGTTCCAAGTGTGTGTATCAGTGTGACAAACAGCTACTGCTTCAGCTTTTGTACCATCACTTCCCGCCATTGAAACCATGTAAGCTCTTGTGGCTTGGATTTCATGGCAATAAAACACAGCATAAGCATAGTTTAGCTTGTGGCAAACCACTGAACTGTCTCCTATCTTTTTCACTCCCTTTTCAACAATTTTGTATTCCTGCTTGGTTTCCTTGTCCACCTCTGTGGAGTACACCTTGATGTTCTTATTCCCGAGCTTCGAAACGCAGAAATCGACCAACGATTCCAGCGACGTGGCGCAGTACTTGTCTTCCCCTTGAATCCCTGCTCCCTCGCATTCTTCAATGGTTTGTCTCAGTGTTTCTGCTTCTACTGATCTAGGCTGAACCCTAAAGTGGTTCAGAATTTCCGACAACTTGGTGGTCGAAAAGGGTATGGATTCCGCCACTTGACGAGGTAACAACTTTGCCTCGCTTGTGGGTTTGGGAAAGTGCAGCTTCATTTTCTTCCCGGAGTGGAGATCGTTTTCCAAGAAGAAAGCCGTTACCCCTGGCTCAACTTGGACTTTCCCGCCGGCTGCGCAGTATCTAATCTTTATGCAGCCTTCTCCAGTACCGGTGGCGGCGTAGCTAATTTTCACTTCTGTAGCTGTAGGTAACCCAGATCCTTCAAGTGTTGCTTCAATTACCCTACCATCTTTTGTGTTTATTGGTAACATATTAGAGGCTAATTATAATTAGAGGGAAACAATTAAGGCCATATTTGATAAGGTGTATTGTGGGGGTGAGATAGTATTATATAATATTATTCTATGTTTGACAAAATTAATAGGGGTGAATATATTTTTATGTGGAAAATATAGGTTAAATTATACGGTGTTGTTCAATGTTATGATATTATTACATAACAACTAAATTATTTTAAAATTATTTTTATATATGTATAATAAATAATACAGATTAATATAATTTAGTTATACAATACTAGCTAATACAATACAATCTAATACAATATATACCAATATAATACGGCATACCAAACGTTTCCTAATAGTACTAGTGTTGATGACAGACAATAATAATAATAATAAAGTTTTTGATGTGCATGAGACAACTAATAGTGAGTACTAATTAAATGGTTTCATCAAATCAATGAGAAGATGAAAACCTTGTGTGATTTACCAATTTTACAATCATATATTACAAAATTTGTAAGTTATTCTAATTTTAATGCGAATGTAGAGTAAGTACATGTACATATATAATATCATAGTTCCAAAACTTTTTCTCAACACTTTTAATATATATATATATATATATATATATATATATATATATATATATATACACACACTAAGCGTGTGGCTAGCTAGGTACTTTGATGTATACACACACATAGAAAATGAAGTGTTAATTAATCTTTTCCACGTCGATATAGCAAAGCTAACTAAAACAAGTTTTAATTTAATTTGTTGAAAGAAAAAAAAAAAGAAAAAAAAAACAAGTTTAAGAGCATCTCCAAAGGGCTTTTTAAATCATTCATATTCTTTATTTTAGAAAGTAAATGATTAAAAAGAAGCAAACTCTTTATATTATATATTTAAAATAAAAAATAAAATTTGACTCTTCAAATATAGAGAGCCAAATCAATCTCTTCTTCATAATAAATATATTTTTCAATTAATATTGTACAACTTTCAACTACTATTTGCATTTAATTTTACATATTTTATATAATATTTGTATTTTGCTTAATTATAAACTAAAAAATAAAATGAATAGATCATAATTATGCTTTGAAAATAACAAAATAAAGATTATGATAGAGAGTTTATTGAATTTATTTAATAAATTTGCCTCTTTACTTTTAAAGATGTTTTTTATTTTTTAAAAAATACTCTTTACTATAGAGAGAGTAGTGTTGAAGATGCTTTAATTATAGATTAATTAGTATATAGTATATTATTTGTTTGAAGAATTAAAGTCACCTTAAACTATTAATATTATTTACTGTAATCAAACGATCATATGAAATTAACTAACCGGGCTGTAAAATCTTCTGTAATGATTTTGGGAGATGAGTATTTGGCAAAGCGGACTGCCAGTAAGAGTTCAAGTTCTCAGTCTTAAAAGCATAGCTTCTGAGGGTTGCAATCTGCCATGTGCATCATGTTCAAATTAAACCAAGTGTGAGAAATTAAGAAAAATAATAATAATATAATTAGCCTTTTAATTATTATATATAAATATATATATATATATTTATTGAATATTCAAAGCTCTTACTTCAATATATAGAGGGCTATAAGAGTTGAATTGAAAAACTTACATATATGAAAGATAAGAGGAAAAGGAGACGACAGGACTCCATTAATGAAGTTTGATGAATTAAATGAAGCTGCTGGTAAAGGAGTCTGAAGGCCTATTTATATATAAATGTTCGTACCCCCCCCAATCCACCATCGTATGTCCTATCATATCCTACTTTTTTTTTTTTCTTTTTTTTTTTTTTTATTTACCAAAAAAAAATATCCTACTTTTTTTTTTTTGTGAGAACTACGATATCATACTTGTCTTCCCATTACCTATATATATATCCTACTTGTCTTCGATCGGCCCCATGGAATAGTAAATAATAATAATTATTACTATTCTCTACTTTTCAATTTTGTTGTGTGTGCGAAGAACGCAAACAGAGAAGCGAGAGAGAGAAAATAAAATTATATATAATTAAAGAATTTAGAGTATCACCGACCCACGTTACTCTATAATTTAAAAAATATATTTTTAATAACAAAAAATATATTTATTAATTTTTAAAATATTTTTATTTGATTCTAACAGATTTTTTATATATGTTCTTTATTTTATTCTTTTCATAAATATTAATAACTTTTATATTTTTTAGTTTAAATTATTAATTAAATAAATAATTAATAAAAAAGTGTATAGAAATTTATATTGTATTAAATGAGACAGTTATAAAATTAAGATAGAGATTCGTTTTGAATTTTTAAATATAAAAAATCAAACACATTATTTATTTTAATTTTTAAATATAAAAACTTTGTTGAATTTTAATTTTATAAATTGACTATTTATAATAAAAAGTATAAGATATAAAGAGAGTTTTGCTCTAAAAAGCGAAACACGAGAGAGAAACACACTAGCCTTCTTTCTTGCTCTTTATCTTCTCTTGTGCCTTTTTTTTTTAGTTCCTCCATTATTAAGGTACGTAGCTTTATCATGCAAAATAATTGAGAGAATGTAGTACGTATAAGTTATCTGTGGAGTACAAATTGACGTTTCGAAACCTATCATCGACACCTATCAATGGTTCGAGCCGCCGGCGACATTGCACACTGCTTGTCTGCCACTTGAATGCTTGCTTGCTCGCATTCTTCAATGGTTTGATGTAATTAATGGTTTAAAATTTCTGACGACTACGTGGTTGAAAAGGGTATGGATTCCGAGACTTCACGGGGTAAAAATTTTGGCTCGTTTGCTGTAAAAATTAATATTATTTCTCAAAATTTTAATATCAATGCCCTCTTAACCACATATAAAATTGCAGATTACTTTTTAAACTATCTCTAAAATTATAAAATGCCTTTTAATTATACATAAAAGTTATAAACTGCTTTATATGATATATTTTTATCTTAAACGTGGATTTTCTTTTAATTGTTCAAATATATATATATATATTTTTTAACGATTAAAATTAATTTATTTTTTATATACTGCCAATTACTTTTTAACCTCTAAAAAAATACATCTAAATATGAAATAAAATTATATTGTCTATGGGTAAAGGCAATTTGCAATTGTTTTAAATTCAGGGGCATATGCAATCTGCCTTTAACTCGTAAATATAATATATGAAAAAATAAATTAGTATGAATCATTTAACTAAAAAAATGTTTTTGAACAATTAGAAAATATTATATTTTAAGTAAAAATATACCTTTAAATGACACCTTCTAATTTTGTATATAATTTAGTAAGTATTGGTGCCGAAATTTCAAAAAAAAAAAAAATTTAAATTCTATTTTTGTTCTTATCCACCTGACAAAAAAGAATAAGGGTATTGGTGCACCAAATTGAAAATTTAAAAAGTTATATTATAAAAATTAAAATTCAGAGGCAATATATAATAAATTTGTAAATATATATATATATTTAGATGAAAGGTGAAAGTTCAAAGGAGATTACTATAAAAAAAAACCCTTGAAAATATGTAACTATTGAATAATTCGAAGCTCTTCAATATTTTTAGGTGGCTATAAATATTGTTGAAGTAAAAAACTTATACAGAGGAAAGAGCAGAGGAAAAGGAAAGGATATAATTATGAGAAGGCCTTCTTATGCATTGCCTATTAAATAAAATAAATAAATAGAATTGTATTGTATTATCCTCTCTGACTTTATTACTTAATTTCCTCCATTATTGACAGTACATCCAATAATGTACATGCCAATAATGCAAAAGATGAACGCGACTGGACACTTAGTAGTAAATAAAAAGAATGATAAACAAAATGTATAAAGTCGAATAGACCGAGAAAGAAAATAATTAAATTGAGACAAAATAATGAATTAGTGGGTCTGAATTCATCATGCAGGGTTACCATCACATAAGACCTTTCCAAACACGAATATATGCCACATTAATTAATTTCTTTAATGTTAATTACTTGGTCCATGCAAATATGTTTTAAAATTTTCGTAATGCATGAAAATATGTTGTTTTGAAAAGTCATAAAATAATCTGATACGCATATAAATTAAAAAGAAAAGTCAGAAAAAAAAATTGATAAAGAGTTTATCCGGCGTATATACTACTGTATGCCTCTGTATTTGGCCATTGAGATTTAATATATGGGTTATATAGATCATATGATCTTGAGGTTTGATTTTATTTTAAATCACCTATAAATAATATTATTCCGCCTTTTAAAATTAAAATTAACCGATTAAAATATATTTTCTCTTATGACATATAAAATAATATTTTTATTCTCAATTTTTTTTATTAAATATTTATAAAAAAACGAAAGACTCGGTCGCATTTCATTGGTCTCTAAGGCAAAGTTTCGCTTCGAAATATTTAAAATCACAGTTTTACAATAAATTATTAATATAAAATAAAAAATATATTTTTTTGAAAAATAAATGGTTGACCTTGTCACTCTCTCCTCCCGTCAATGCTTGTTTTTTTTTTTCTCATTCTTCTTCCTGCAACTTCTTCTTCTCTTTAATTTTAATTCCTTAAAATAAGATTTTTCAAATTGGGACCATATTAATTTGATGTGATTCATGTTACAATGCCAGCAAAAATTTCAATCACCAATATAATCCAAAAATTCAAACACAACCCAAAAATCTCACAGATTCAGAAGAAAACAAAAATACAAATTTTCAGAAAATTACAAAAAATAATGACTTTTTGCTAGACGAAAATTTGGATTTCCTGTGCCGCCGACACCGGAAGAGAGAGGGCAAAGCTTTAACTTTTCTTCCATTCCCCTCACTTGCCATTGATTACCTTTTGCAAACCCACTGAAAAATTGCTCACGGTGCGAAATTTTTTTGAAAAACACCAAGCTTGCTGGCGGGATTCAAGGTTATCTACATGAAAGAGAGAAAAGAAAAGAAAAGAGAGAAAAGAAAAAGTCGGTGAGTGTGAGGGTGAAGGAGAAGGAGGGGAGATAGATGGACTGTGAGAGTGGAAGAGATTGGAGAAGTTTTGGAGAAACAAGGAGAGAGATAGGATAAAAGAAAAAAATAAGAAAAATAAATTATAAAAGAGAGAGAAATAGAAAAAGAAAAAAAATAAGAAAAAAATTATAATATAAAATTATTTTTTTTATGAATATTATTTATTTATTTTAGTTAAAATGATATATTTATCTTTTACAGGTAACTTTAACTGTGAAAGAGGCTCTAATACTATTTTTCAAACCCTTGAATTTTTGGGCATTGGATTCTCACCATTATATATATATATATATATTTTTTTTTTTTTTTTTGGGTAAAATTCTCACCAATATTTGCATTACAAGCCGACATTGGAAATTGATCAAATGTCAGGGTACTACAGTAGTAGCGCTTATATATAGACAACCTTATGCAATTTTTGGGCAATAAATAACAATATATAAGGCAATAAAATTAATTAATTTTTATATAATTTCACTGAACTTAATTAAGAATGCTTAGATATTCATGAAATTGAAAACCTACCCATTTAATAAAAAAATTTACCCAAAAATTTGCATGTTGGTTCTATATAATTTAATTTCTTTAATATAGATGACTTGTAATACAAGCTGAACGATTAAAGTGATTTTTGTTCACTAAAAAAAAAAGTTAGAATTAGTCACAAAAATGGTTACTATAATTTAAAATTCTTGATTAAAGATTAACGTATAGTTATAAAATTATATTTTATGACTGAACCTTCATAAATTTTTACAATTAATTACAATATAAATATCATAGCTATATTTCATAACAAAAGCTTAAAAAAATGATGTCACTGTAAAAAAATTTTCGTTTAGTTACAAAATCATTGCTATAATTTTTAAATTCAAAACTAAAGCATATATTTTAGTCATAAAATTTAATTTCGTAACTTAATCTCAAATCAATTGCAGCATATATTCACAAAAAAAAAAGATTACAGCATATATTGTAGTAGAATTTTATAATTAATTAATATAAATTAAATATATTTTAAATTTTATATAGTTACAAAAATAAATTTTAAAAAAATATATTCAAATAGATTTTGCGCCAAATTTCCTTTTAAAAAATTTAATGATGTGGCATAGTTTTATCATATGCTAAAAAAAAATTTATGACTAATTGAAATAAGGGCATAATTATAATTTGATCAAATATTTTTGAAATTTAATTGTTCCTGAACCTTCTATCGTTTTTCTTCTTTCCCGCTCTCTCTTCCCACCTCCTCCCCATCTCTCCTTGCTGCCGCACCATCACACGCCACCAACGGCCGTTGCCACCGCCGGTGACCTACGCCAGCCACCCCAGCGCTCCTTCTCCGGCCATCACCAGCCTTGCCGGCGCCGGCAGCTGCTTGTATCCGGTGCCTCTACACCCAGATTCTCCTGTAAGTTCTCTCTTCTCTCTATCTATTTTTTTTTTCTTTCTCTATCATCCATATTTTCCTTTTTTTTTTCTCAGAGCTTGGAAAAAAAAAAAATTTCCCGAGAAGAAAAATCTAACCTTGTTTTTCCCGAGAAGACTCAATGCCCTGTCCTTAGCTCAGATCCAAAGATCTCCTCCGAATCTCTAATTCATGTTTTAATTTCCTTGCCGTGAAAATTGCAGGCATTAGATTCCTTCTCCGACTTCCATTCTTTTAGCAAAAGCTGAACTCTTTACCACCTCAATAATTTTCCATTTGAGAAACCCTTTTTTTTTTTACATTCTTTTTTCTCCTATCGTTGTCCAAGGAAGTGCCCTTTTGATGACCCAAAAACATTGTTTTGGGTTTACTATTTGATAGTATTTTGTTTAGAGAGCCCTGAATCTTGTATAGTATTTGTATTTTTGAAACTAGTATACTACAAAGCATTTTCTTATAGCTTTGATTCATAGAATATAAGATTTTATATCATTCTGCTTTTGTTCCGTTATTTTATGGATCTGAGATTGCACTGCAAACATGAATCTTTAGCTGAATAGGAGTTTTAGACAGATCGGCGATGAGATTTTATATTAGAGGGCGAAGAAATCCTTGGATCATTGGATAGATTGGATTGGAAATTGTATTGGGAGTAACGTTGGGTATGAGTCGAGTTTATATATATATATATATATATATATATATATTTGGTAAATAGTTTATATATATATTTGTTAGATCATGGAACACGTAATTGGGGGAAAGTTTAAGCTGGGAAGGAGGATCGGGAGCGGATCGTTTGGCGAGCTTTATTTGGGTATGCAATTAATGTGATTCGTGTGTTCTATTGTAGCATATGTTTTGCTGGTTTCATTGTTTGTTTGTCTTGTGCTGATCATTGATGATTTGGCTTGCTTTTTCCAGAGATTAATGTGCAAAATGGGGAAGAGGTAGCTGTGAATCTGGTATGTTTTGTTTTTGAAAATTTAAAGCAAGTCTATTTATTTCTTGAAATTTTGAACTATTATGTCCTATTATGTCTTGATTTCGTGTGAATTGGTAAATTAGCTATTTGATGGAGTTTAGTGGTAATTATGAATATCAAAAAGTCTCAGTACATGCTTCTTCGAGGAGGAAGTAGGTTTCCTCACTTATAGTTATAGTTATGTCTGTGTTGTCAGTGATATGAATGTTTATTCTTTAAAACCAAAGCCTGTGTATTTACTATTGTATTTATTTATAACTTTATTTATATGAAGCGGGTATTCCCCATCTCAAATGGTTTGGTGTCGAGGGTGAATACGATATGATGGTTATTAACCTTCTTGGGCCAAGCCTTGAAGACCTCTTTAACTATTGCAATCGGAAGTTCCTTTGAAAACAGTCTTAATGCTTGCAGATCAGTTAGTAAGTTAGCTATTGCTTTAACAAATATTTTTATGCAGTTAATATGATGCTTTGATCATGTTTCTCACCCTCATTTATTTCATATAGATTAACAGGGTTGAGTACATGCATACACGTGGTTTTCTTCATCGTGATATAAAGCCCGACAACTTTTTGATGGGTCTGGGGCGCAAAGCTAATCAGGTATGTTACTCTTAAGGCTCAGTCTATATGTAAGTGTGCTTTCTGTTTTGTTTTTTTTAGTTTTGATCCAATTAGTTCTGTTGAGGATCTTAAAAACCCTTCCACTTGAGTTCTGAATGTTTGAAAGATGAATTTTACATGTAATAAGAATTATTTATAAATAAAATAAAAATAATGTTGTTTCGTTATGCACAACCTTTGCTGGGAAAATTCTCTGTGCTATCATTTCCATAATTTTATTATAATATAAATTAGGCTGAGGCAATTTTGACTTATTGTAATATGGGTGACATGCCAAGTTAACATGACATTAGTTTAACTCATCATGCTATTCACCAAGTTGAAATTAATTTGCAATAAGCCCCTGAAACAGCATTGATAGTTGGTGTTTATTAGCTTTACTATAGGTATATATCATAGATTACTACAGCATCCTTTTCATAAGGTGAATACCCGTCTAATTGGCTTATGTTTTTCTATCTTTTAGGGTATGTGAGAACATTCCATTGTTTTGTGTGGTAACAAGGTTGATGTGAAGAACAGGCAGGGGAAAGCAAAGCAGGTTACCTTTCTCAGGAAGAAAAATATTGTTTTCGTTAGATTATTTTAGGATAAGTGTTTATGAATATTATTGTTGTACTCTTCCACTGTAATATTATCATTGTATATAACAGGTTATGTTTTGATTATTAATAAAGTAATTTCATTTAAGTTTGATATTGAATATGCTTAGAATATGTGAATTGTAATATTTAAGTATATTATGTAGGTATTAAAATTATAAAAAATGCATGTGTAGCTACAGATTTTTGTAACAATAATTGATTCAATAATAAATTATAAGTTTGTAGCTATTCTGTATAAATTTTTATTTTGTAGTTTGTAGTTTTTAAATGACAAAAATATTCGTAGTTTATTATCAATAGTGACAAAGTTTAATTGTATATATATTGTAACTAAATGTAGTTACGAAGTGTAATTTTGTAATATTAAAACAAATAATAATGAAAAAGTAGTTGTATTTAAATGCATGATTTTGTAATAAATCATCTAAAACACCAATATTTTCATATCAATTAGCCACGATATGACCTTTCGAAAAAAATTACTAATTAGTTACAAAATTTTTTATACCTAAAAGCTTAGTTTAGCTATGAGATAGGTATTGTAATAAAATAAACTATATTCAACCATGAAAATTAAATTTAGTAATTTAAACTATTCTATCATGAGTCTTTAGTAACAGTCAAGTTATAGAATATTTTCATAGCTATATGTAAATCTGATACGATTTGCTATAGCTTATTAATCTTTGGGTACGATTTTATATTAGTGGCTAAACCAAAAATTTTTTGTAGTGGTTTCATGGTTTAATGTGTGAAATATATATGTATATGCCTCTACTGCTTATTAATTTGCATATATATTCTATAGTTAATATAGATAGGCTTAATATCTAACAAAATCAAAGTTATTTTAAACATATATTTGAACAAAACACAAGTTAATATGCAGAATACATGAGAATATTACAAGAAGCCAAGCTATGAAAACATATTCCCACACCCTTTTATTTATTTCCATTATACAATAGCACCCAAACTACCGTATACATTGAAAAACACACACCTAATTAGTCATGAAAGGCTTTGAGCATATTATGAAATTGTAGTTAATTTGGAACCCAAACAAGACTATCAGTAGGAAGGAAATGACAAATAGGAACTGTCCCTGGCTTAATTTTGAGAAGCTGAAATGCAAAATGGTTATGGTTCCAAGTGTGTGTATCAGTGTGACAAACAGCTACAGCTTCAGCTTTCGTACCATCACTTGCCACCATTGAAACCATGTAAGCTCTTGTGGCTTGGATTTCATGGCAATAAAACACAGCATAAGCATAGTTTTAATTATAATATATATATATATATATTTATTGAATATTCAAAGCTATTACTTCAATATATAGAGGGCTATAACAGTTGAATTGAAAAACTTACATGGATGAAAGATAAGAGGAAAAGGAGACGACAGGGCTCCATTAATGAAGTTTGATGAATGAAATGAAGATGACGGTAAAGGAGCATGAAGACCTACTTACATATATATCTGTAAATACATAAATATATTTATACATAAAATGTTATTAAATGTTCGTACCCCACCAATCCACCGTCGTATGTCCTATCATATCCTATTTTTTTTTTTTTTGGGTGAGAACTATCATATCCTACTTTTTTTTTTTTTGGGTGAGAACTATCATATCCTACTTGTCTTTATGCATATATATATATATATATATATATATCCTTGTCTTCAACCGGCCCCATGGAATAGTAAATAATAATAATTGTTACTATTCTCTACTTTTCAATTTTGTTGTGTGCGCGAAGAACGCAGACAGGGAAGCCAGAGAGAGAAAAGAAAATTATATATAATTAATAAAGCATCTTCGGTACCGATAATTCAAGGAGTATATTTTTATTAATAAAGAATATATTTATTAATTTTTAAAATAAAAAATGAGAATTTTTATTTGATTCTAATAGGTTTTTTTATATATATTTTTTATTTTATTTTATTCATAAATATTAATAATTTTTTTATATTTTTTCTTTTATTTTTTAATTTAAATTATAAATTAAAGACATAATTAATAAATAACCGTATAGAAATTTATATTGTATTAAATAAAATAGTTATAAAATTAGAATAGAGAATTATTTTGACTCAAGAAAATTAAACATATATTTTTTATTTTAATTTAATTTTTAAATATAAAAAATTTGTTAGATTTTAATTTTATAAATTAACTCTTTGTTATGAGATATATAGAAAGTTTTTTATAAATTAAGTCGTGTAACAGAATTCTATTCAATCCGCATGCATTAAAAATCTGAACTAATTGCCACCTGACCACTCAAACTAATTACAGGTGTTGTGTGGTGGTGCGTAGCGAGTAGTAACTAACTAGGCTAACACATGTAAAAGACATGTCGTCTAGTTTGGAGGCTATCGTGTTGTAAAAAATTAATTTAAAAAACTAATAACTCAGAGAGAGATTGAAATCAAATTGCCCTTTTATAAAATTATTTCTCCATCTTTTCTTTTTTGGTGGAATATCATAAACCATGTATGTCCAAAAGCACCAAAAATTTTCTCTGTCTGCCACTTGAATCCTTGCTTGCGCATTCTTCAATGGTCTGACAACTAGGTGGTTGAGAAGGGTACGGATTCCGAGACTTAACGAGGTAAGAATTTTGGCTCGTTTGCGCTATAAATTAATATTATTTGTCAAAATTTTGATATCAAATGTCCTCTAAATCACATATAAAATTACATATTACCTTTTAAACTATATATAAAGTTATAAAATGCTTTTAAATTATACACAAAAGTTATAAATTGCTTTATATAATATATTTTTATCTTAAACGAGGTTTTTCTTTTAATTATTCAAATATATATATATTTTTAATAATTTAAATTAATTTATTTTTCACTTCATTTAAAAAAATATATTTAAATATAAACTAAAATTATACTATCTATGAGTAAAGGCAATTTGCAATTGTTTTTTATTTGGGGCATTTACAATCTATCCTTAACTCATAAATATAATATGTAAAAAAATAAATTAATCTGAATCATTCAACTAAAAAATATTTTTGAACAATTAAAAAATATTGCGTTTTAAGTAAAAATATAACTTTAGGGGGCACCTTCTAATTTTGTACTTAATTTAGTAAGTATTGGTGCCAAAATTTCAAAAAATAATATAATGTTTTAAATTCTATTTGTACTCTCATCCACGCTGGTGTACCAAATTGAAAGTTTAAAAGTTGTATTATGGCAATATACAATAAATTTGTAAACAAGAAAAAAATGAAATTTAAACATTATTTTTAGATGAAAGGTGAAAGTTCAAAGGAGATTACTATAAAAAAAAACCCTGGAAAATATGTAACTATTGAATAATTCGAAGCTCTTCAATATTTTTAAATTGGCATGTAAAGATCCCCATTTGAAGATCAAATGCTCAGATTCCGAATGCCAATGCTAGACTCAAAAAGGCTACTATCACAGGCTTAGCAAGAGAATAAATTTTAGGAGTATTAGTGTAAAGCTTGTAGGCTCCTTTGTCTCTTATGCCAATTTATACAGAGGAAAGAGCAGAGGAAAAGGAGACGATATAACTATGAGAAGGCCTTCTTATGCATAGACCATAAGGCTTTAATGAATTATATACTCTTATTAACTCCATTGCTGCGAGTCCCACATTACCTATTAAATAATAATAAAATAAATTGAATTGTATTGTATTATCCTCTCTGACTTTAGTATTTAATTTCCTCCATTATTGACAGTACATCCAATAATGTACATATCAATAATGCAAAAGATGAACGCGACTAGACACTTGGTAGTAAATAAAAAGAATGATAAACAAAATGTATGAAGTCGAATAGACCGAGAAAGAAAATAATTAAATTGAGACAAAAATAATGAATTAGTGGGTCTGAATTCATCAGGAATTAGTGGGTCTGAAAAATTTAAAACATATATGCATGGACCAAGTAATTACCATCACATAAGACCTTTCCAAACATGAATATATGCCACATTAATTAATTTCTTTAATGTTAATTACTTGGTCCATGCATATATGTTTTAAAATTTTCGTAATGCATAAAAATATGTTGTTTTGAAAAGTCAAAAAAAATAATTTGATACGCACATAAATAAAAAAGAAAAGTCAGGGAAAAAAAATTGATATAGAGTTTATCCATCATATATATTACTGTATGCCTCTATATTTGGCCTTTGAGATTTAGTAAATGGGTTTATACAGATCTAATCACCTTAAAATTTAATCTTATTTTAAATCACCTAAATATGAAATTTATTCTCATTTTAAATCATCTATATAGATATGAATAATTATTCTGCCCTTCAAAATTAAAAAAGTCAGTTAAAATATTTTCTCTTGTATGTGACATATGAAATGATATTTTTATCCTTAATTTTTATTAAATATTTATAAAAAATAAAGGTCTCATTTTCAATCACATTTCATTGGTCTCTAGGGCAAAGTTTGGCTTAAAAGCATTTAAAATCACAGATTTACAATAAATTATTAATATAGAATAAAAAAATATTATTTTTTGAAAAATAAGTGGTTTAATTTTTTTTTCTCTCTCTTCAATGCTATTTTTTATGCACTTCCAGTTTTTTTTTTTTCTCATTCTTCTTCATGCAACTTCTTCCTTCTCTTTAATTTCAATTCCTTAAAATAAGATTTTTCAAATTGGGAAAATTAGGACCATATTAATTTGATGTGATTTATGTTATAATGCCTGCAAAAATTTCCATCACCAATATAATCCAAAAATTCAAACACAAGTAAAAAATCTCACACATTCAGAAGAAAATAAAAATACAAATTTTTGGAAAATTACAAAAAAAAAAAAAAGACTTTTTTTGCTCGACGGAAATTTGGATTTCCTGTGCCGGAAGAGAGAAGAGCAAAGCTTTAATTTTTCTTCCCTTCCCCTCACTTGCCATTGATTACCCTTTGCAAACCCACTGAAAAATTGCTCATGCTGCGAAAATTTCTTGAAAAACACCAAGCTTGGTGGCCAGACTCACGGTTATCTAAAAGAAAGAGAGAAAAGAAGAGAAAAGAGAGAAAAGAATAAAGTCTGTGAGAGTGAGGGTGAAGAAGAGGGAGGGGAGAAAGATGGACGGTGAGAGTGAAAGAGATGAGAGAAGATTCTGAAGAAATAAGGAGAGAGAAAGAATAAAAGAAAAATAAATTATAAAGGAGAGAAGGTTCTGGAGAAACAAGGAGAGAGAAACAGAAAAAGAAAGAAATTATAAATAATATTATTTTTTTATAATTTAAAAATTAATATTTTTTTTATAAATAAAATGGCATATTTATCCTTTTATAGGACGGTAAAAAATTAACGGCCTAATATTATTTTTTAAATCTATATAAGTTCAATGAAAATTAATCAAATGTCAAAGGTAGTATAATAATAATAATAATAATAATAATAGCGCTTAATATATAGATTTTTGGGCTCTAAATAACAATATACAATAAAATTAATTAATTTTTATATAATTTCACTGAACTTAATTAAGAATGCTTGGATATTTATGAAATTGAAAACCTATCCATTTAATAAAAAAATTTACCCAAAAATTTGTATGTTGGTTCTATATAATTTAATTTCTTTAATATATATGACTTGTAATACAAGCTGAACGATTAAATAAAAGTGATTTTTGTTTCAAGGTTTAATGTGTGAAATATATATGTATATGCCTCAACTGCTTATTAATTTGCATATACTTGTATCGTTAATATAGATAGGCTTAATATCTAATAAAATCAAAGTTATTTTAAACATATATTTGAACAAAACACAAGTTAATATCCAAAATACATGAGAATATTACAAGAAGCCAAGCTATATATGTAAACTTATTCCCACACCCTTTTATTTATTTCCATTAGACAATAGCACCCAAACTGCCAAATACATTGAAAAACACACACCTAATTAGTCATGAAAGGCTTTGAGCATATTGTGAAATTGTAGTTAATTTGGAACCCAAACAAGACTATCATTAGGAAGGAAATGACAAATAGGAACTGTCCCTGGCTTAATTTTGAGAAGCTGAAATGCAAAATGGTTATGGTTCCAAGTGTGTGTATCAGTGTGACAAACAGCTACAGCTTCAGCTTTCGAACCATCACTTGCCACCATTGAAACCATGTAAGCTCTCGTGGCTTGGATTTCATGGCAATAAAACACAGCATAAGCATAGTTTTGCTTGTGGCAAACCACCGACCTGTCTCCTATATTTTTCACTCCCTTGCCAACAATCTTGTACTCCTGCTTGGTTTCCTTGTCCACCTCTGTGGAGTACACCTTGATGTTCTTATTCCCGAGCTTCGAAACGCAGAAATCGACTAACGATTCCAGCGACGTGGCGCAGTACTTGTCTTCCCCTTGAATCCCTGCCTGCTCGCATTCTTCAATGGTTTGTCGCAGTATTTCTGCTTCCACTGATGCAGGCTGAACCCTAAAGTCGTTCAGAATTTCCGACAACTTGGTGGTGGAAAAGGGCATGGATTCCGCCACCTTACGAGGCAACAACTTTCCCCTGTTTGTGGTTTTGGGAAAGTGCAGCTTCATTTTCTTCCCGGAGTGGAGATCGTTTTCCAAGAAGAAAGCCGTCACCCCCGGCTCAACTTGGACTTTCCCGGCTGCGGCCGCACCGTAGCTGTCTTTCCCTATTGTGGGTAACCCAGATCCTTCAAGTGTTGTCTTCACATTTATGTCGGCTTCAATCACCCTACCATCTTTTGTGTTATGGGTAACATATGTATTAGAGGCTAATCATAGAAACAATTAACAGTACTAGTTTTGATGATAGACATCGATCAATAATAATAATAAAGTTTCTTATGCGCACGAGACAACTAGTAGTAAGTACAAATTACATGGTTTTATCAAATCAATGAGAAGATGAAACCTTGTGTTTATATTTTAAAATTTGTAAGTAATTCTAATTTAAATTGAATATAGGGTGAGTACATGTAGATAGATAATATCATATTTCCATAAATTTTTCTCAAAACTTTCAATATATATGTATACACAATAAGCGTGTGGCTAGCTACCTAGTTTGATATATACACAGAGAAAATGAAGTCTTAATTAATTAGTCTTTTCCATATGATCAACGTTGACATAGCAAAGCTTAAAACAAGTTGTAATTATAGATTAAGCATATTAATTAATGTTTGAAGAATTAAAGTCACCTTTAAACTATTAATATTATTTACTGTAATCAGAGGACCATATGAAATTAACTAACCTGGCTGTAAAATCTTCTGCAGAGATTTTGGGAGCCGAGTATTTGGCAAAGCAGACTGCCAGTAAGAGTTCTTCAAGTTCTCAGTGTTAAAAGCATAGCTTCTGAGGATTGCAATCTGCCATGTGCATCATGTACAAATTAATTAAACCAAGTGTGACAAATTAAGAAACAAATAGTAATATAAATAACCTTTTAATTATTTGGATATACAATTATTGAATATTCAAAGCTCTTCTTCAGTAGATAGAGGGCTATAATAGTTTAATTGAAAAACTTACATAGATGAAAGAGAAGAGGAATAGGATACGACAGGACTCCATTAATAAGGCTCTTGATGCGTGAAATGAAGATGATGGCAAAGAAGTGTGAAGGCCTACTTATACCTAGGTAAATACAAATATATAAAATGTTTATAAATGTTCGTACCCACCAATCCACCATCATATATCATATCATATCCTACTTGTCTTCGTTTATTTTACTCTATAAATGAAACCACCAAAATAGTAGATAATAATAATTGTTACTATTCTCTGCTTTTTAATTTTGTTGTGTGTAAAAATAATTTGAAAAATTAATAAGGGAGAGAGAAAATTGCTTTTATATAAAATTATTTTCCTTTTTTTTTTGGACTATCATATACTATGTGTGTGTAAAAGTAGATTTACAACTTTATCAAAAAAAAAAAAAAAAACTTTTGGTACTTGAAGACATGTTAATATCAATTTTCTCATTTGGAAAATTATATTTCCATGGTTTATTTCTTTCTTATATCTAAAAAAAAATAAAAATAATTCATTGTTAATTCTATTTTTCTCAAGTTTTTTTTCCCTTTTTTATATATATATAGTTTCCTCCATTATTAAAGTACTATAAAGGTAACGTAGCTTGAGCATGCATGATGGAATTGGGAGTTGGCATTATTAAAGAAAATAATTGAGAAATGTAGTACGCATAAGTTATAGCACGCCTCCCATTGAAGACGTCAGACACAAACGACACGGTTACCGTAAAAAGACGACTTTGCGGTGACTTGGACTTGCACATTCCCGCGAACCAAACAGAGACCAAGAAAGAAAAATAAAAGGGGAAAAAGTTATGTCGGTTTGGAATATTAATCATGCCTGGTGCCATCAGACATTATGCCACGTTCTTTGAAATTCATTGGACCGTGATGCATTTCGTGTATACCCAGAGCCGGTTATATATATATATATATATATATATATATATATATATATTTACAATAATTAGTGTTGTAAATAGTATCTGATTTTCCTATCTTTCTCTAAGGGCACACTCCAATGGATCCAAACACAGTTTTTTACAGGAAAAAGCCAGGAAGGTCATGAAAATTGTCTTTGCCTTGGCCGGCACGACAAGAAGAAAGAGCATTAGATTAAGGGTCAAGATTCGTGGTATTAAAGTAAAAATTATACATAAGATTGGTGAGTTTTTCACGGACACACATATTTGATAAATGTTTTGGCTTACCTAGGTTCAGAAAATTAAATTCCTCAATATTTTCTGTGTCACCCCATATATATATATATATATATATATTATTCACACAAACTTTGTAGCTTGCACTGAAAGAGAATATTAAGCACTCTCTATGAAACTGCACTAGTGAAAATGGGACAAAATTAAGAATATATAAGCACCCTTCTATGTGAAAATTGGATTTTTATTGACACAGAATTTTAGGTATTAATTAGCCATTTTGTTCTTTTCACCACTAAAGACATTGCTTAGGACATTATCCACGTGACATGGAGGGCCACGTACCCTGTGATGCTGACTTGTATACATTGTCTTCACCATCAACTCCTACCCTAACAAACAAGGGCATCTACCTTTACAACCAAGCAATCACCTACCAATATTCTACAAAAAAAAAAAAAAAAAGAAAAGAAGAAGAAGCATTTACCGACCAATAAGAAAAAATAGTACCACCCTCAACCTTCAAATTAATTTTTGTCCTTCTATATAATTTAACCCACTTGTGCGTGCTGTTTTACACTTGCTTTAACCCTGAGAACGCTTGTGAATAAATATTATGCATGAGCAACTTTCACATCCCTCTATATATATAGTTGTAGCTAGGCTAAACCCTACGAGACACTTTATAAATATAGACAAATTAAGTAGTAGGCTACAGTGAGAGCACCAAATAAACATCAATGGCAATTTCTTCTAGTAGTGGTCCTCTTAGTGGTACTGTTCCTCGGTTGGGCTTGGCTATGTTAGTAGTTGCTGGAATATTGGCATTGATCTCCAGCAACAGCAGCTACCAAGTCATGGCCGCACAAGATTGCAAAAACAAGAGCGCTCTTGGCAGCCTTGTCTCACAGTGCTCCAACTACGTCAAGAAATCGGGGCCAAAGGTTAAGCCATTGCCGCCTTGCTGCAAGGCTGTGAAGGCCGTCGATGTTCAATGTGTGTGTGATCTTGTCACTAAAGAGGTCGAAGAATACATCGACATGAATAAGGTGGTCTATGTTGCACGCACTTGTGGGAAGACAATTAAATCCGGAACAAAATGTGGAAGTAAGTTACATAAATGTGCATTATAACATTGCTCTAAAATGTCGTGTCATATCACTTTTTCTTTTTCTTGGATTTTTTATGGTTGGTTTGTGCACAAATATGCTGAGACTGAAATGCATGTAATTTGCATGTACATGCAGGTTATACAGTTCACGAGGATACGAATTAGAGGAACGTGCGCAGAGATATAAGAGAAGGAATACACTGGAGGGTGTGATTGATGAGCTTGGGGTCATTGTTGGATTTTTTTTTTTTTTTAATGAAAATCAATTAAACAATTTCAGAGATATATGTTCGTGGGTACTAATTTCAATTAATTGTTGTTTTTTATTCAATGTTAATTGGTAAGAGCTTCATATTGATGGCATTAATGATTGAGTATTATTAATGTTGTAATTTTCATAGAAGAGATTGTGCTAGAAATTATTAATACCTTAACTTTTTCATTCAAAGCTAAATAACATTGACAAATAACTTTTGCTTAAAATCTTATACAACTTATCGGTCATTATGTATACCGAATCATTAATCATGAAAAATTGATTTAGAAAGTAAAAAAGCAATTAGATAGATTAATACTACTTGTCCACTGGTTATCAACAGCGAACCGATATTCTAATACCATATTTCGATAGGGACGACTTCTTTCTTTCTTCTTCTTCTTCTTTCCTTTTTTTTTTTAAAAAAAAGAATCAAGGCTGTAAATGCATTGAATACCTCTAGTTTTACACAAACCTTTTTCTTCAACAATTACCACAATTTTTTTTTTCTTGTTGTTAGGTTTATCATCTATGACTATTCCAAAGAAATTGAAATTTGTAGTGCTTATCATCTATGACTATTCCAAAGAAATTGAAATTTGACAAGAAGTTGATTTAATACATATTATAGTTACTCTTGCAATTAGTATTTGAATTTAGATTTCTTTATTATTTTTCAGAATGCTGATTTCATTTACTTCCTGTTATTATTATTATTATTATTATTTTTCTGAAAATTATAGTGCTGTGATTTATGTTTTTCAGGTTATAAGGTACCACCTACATGAAATTAAGCATACCAAAGGCTGAATGCTCTTTTATCAATTTTCCATGATTGGGAATACTGAAATTGGAGGAAATAATTTGTAACCCTTTTCCTATGTGCGTTTTGTTTCTTATGAAATAAATTTCAACTAGTCAAGACATATAATAAATATGTCATCATGTAATATTTAGATAAGCTGTTCCAAGTTTCTCACCATCTCCAATTTTAGTCATATGCAAAAGAAAAAAAAATAGCCTGCAGAATTGTATAGGAAGTTGATGTTGCTTGGAAGATATTGTATTTATGACTTGGATTTGTATAAAAAGGGCTCCATGAACTCAATTTTGTTGTGATAACGGAGCACATCATAATGTTCAACTTCTAAGAAACTATTTCTACTTCATAACTAATCTATACCTCGCGAATGAATAAGACATAAGAGCTCAATGGATTTGTTTCTTCTTTCCTTTTGAAACAGAATCAAAACTATAATTTGCACACACAGGACGTCCAGAAACTCCATGGTTCCTAGAATCTCGAGGTTTTGTAGGAAGTGAGTAAAAAAGTAACTTCACAGTGCAGTTTATACATATATGAAAGGGGTAGAGGTACGGAGTTGTGGACCATCAAGTGTCAAAATTCATATCCTAAGGAATCAGAGCCTAAATGAATACAAATTCAAGCCCCAAAGGGTGAAGAACCATAAAGACTACTACTACGAATGCCATTGAGAATTTGAAATGTCAGTGGAAGCATCTGAGTGAATTCACATTTATAACTTGGTAATAAACCTTATTTGCTATTGCATTAGAATTCTAGAGGCATTATAGTGAAGCCATAAGAGCATGAAAATGCACAAACTACAGGTGCGTAAAATAGAACTATCACAGAAATTCATTGAAAGGGAAGAGAAAGAAGAAATTCAAACTGAGCTTCATAAGCTTATAACATGCACACACACCATAGGTCAGTATTGGGTTCTATTAGATACAAAAGTGTTTAGAATGCAAGCTTGAAAGCATGAACTTGTACATACATGCATCAAAATTTCAGTCTACTTTGAATTAGATATAAGATGAGAAAGATTAAACAAATGCATTGTAGATAGGAGAAAGAAGACATCGTTGTCTTCTTTTGTTTCTGCTTGTAAGAAGAGGGCCTTCGAGTCACTTCTAATAACCAACCATGAACAAATTCTTCAAAAAGAGAAAAATGTCAGACGCCAATCAGTATTCCAAATCTTACTTCCTACACCTCCAAGCTGATACTGAATATAACGGCCTATCTTGCCAGCAAATCAACACACTGCCATTCTCTTCCTTGATCCTATACCCATCACAACCGTAACCCTGCAACAACCTCCTTGCCTGCAGCATTCCATAATAGCTTAGAGGTACATTTCCAAATCCAGCAGAGTCAAGCCTTTGAATCCACTTGTCGAGCTTTTCATGTCTTTCCTTCCTCTCAGCCCCTTCACATGCAATGATGTTCTTTATTTCCTCTCAAAGAGTATCTTCTCGACCTTAAATCTCCAATGAAGTTCTTGACATGGTAGATTCCAAACAATCAAACAATGCAGCGTACGAGTACAGAGCTTCCAATAGCCTCTCCATGAGAGTTGAACCATTATGGTTAGAATCTTGTTCTGTTATTACCATGATCTTAGGTGTTAAACCCCACAAGGAATTAAGAAAGCTATCCATCTTAACTGATGCAGTTAAAGATAGTGGTGATGATGAGGCTGAGTCGGGACTTGGGCTATACCCATTAACCAAATCTTTCTCAAGCAGCTCACCCAATGTGCTTTGATTCATTTGAAGGACTCTTGATAAGTGAGTTCCATTTAAATTCTTTGATGCTAAAGGAGATGATTTCTTTCTCAGGTGTTCCTCATCAGAAGCCAAAAGGGAGTGCAGTTGAAGATCGGAGCTGATAGCTAGAGCCTCCCGGTTTTGACACGAAGTTTTTCAACATCAAGATTTTCTAATTTGCTGACTATAGAATTAAACTGAAATGGGATATCCAACTTTTCTGCTTCTTCAGTCAGTCTATGAGCCATTTGATCTAGTACCTCTCTCTGTTGATGGACACTGGTAATTCTCAAATGGGGTGGGCCTTCAGGTCTTGCACTCAAAACCTGAAGAAGTGCAATCCACTTTGCGGGTTCAGTTGCATTAAGATCTATTATATGAACCATCTTTTCACCCTCCATAGCTTCAGTAATAGCTTGGTCGCTAGCACAAAAGCCACCTTCAAGAACGGAAACAGCTCAAAAACACTTTTCGAACAAGAATTTCTTCAGAAAGCAAAGACATTCTCGTCGAATTGAGAGCCTTGTGAAGACCAGGCCAAGTTTTGAGGATACGGTCTGCAAGAGCCTCAGTGAAGTATGCAGCCATCCGCTGCATTGTATCACCATCAGGAGAGGCGAGATGGGAAATTTGCTCAAGGGCAATATTTGCATTCTCAAGGCTACCAGCAGCAACATGATTTGCACATGAGATCAGCAAATGTATCAAATACAAACCCCTCTCCTCGGATTTTAGCTCTCTAAGCCATGGGTATGGTGATCCTATGTTAGGTGAAAGTGACATCATGGAAAAGAATTGGAGAGGAGATGAAGTCACAGATGATGACCCTTCATCTTGAAACATTGGTGCCATGTAACAAACCAGCACAAATTTTGTAATTGGTGAAAAAAGGCAGAAGATTTTGGTCAAGAAAACAAGAAGCCGGACTAGCTCACAAAACAATCTAGACTCAAAGAATGACAAAATTGGAGACTTTTGAGTAAATTTTTTATTGCTAACACAGAGAAGAAATTTGCTTGAAATCCCATAATGACAAAAAATGTATACACTATCCTCCTTGCATTTACAGCAAGTAACAAAAATTGAGGGATGAGCAAAACAAAGTAGGCCTCAGCAATAGCACTTAAAAGGCAAACAGTGAAGCATATGCATCATATATCAAACATGCAAAGAAGGGCGTGAGCAAGCCAACAACTTGAGGATCATAATTCACCAGAAACTTAATCTAAACTAGACAAGTGGACATAATAGCTGAAGCAGATTGAGTTAAGAAATCAGCTAACGAACAGAAAACACAATAAAAAATCTAGCTTTAACAATTAAAAACAAAAAAAAAGAAGCCAGAAACTAATCAACAAAGAGCAAAAGAAAAGCCAAATCCTTACTGGGTTTTGCAATTAATCAAAAACCCATATGGATGCCCATGGTAATTCCAAAGAAACCTTCTTCAATCTCTCTGTGAACAGAGCTTTTCACGGTTCTTCCTGGGCTTTCTCTAAGACAGTTCAAAACTTCAAAAAAAAAAAAAAATGGTCTTAATTAAAATTTTTTGTGTATCTCTGAAGGACTTCTTCATGGCTACGTTGTCGACAATGCGTGGGGGGTCCTTTTTGTCGTTATTGTTTTGCTGTCCGTCTCCCCCGAGTGGAATATGGAATTTATGAGAAGTTGAGCCCCTTTGCAGTCTTTCTCTCTCTAAAAGTAGACATTTTTCCCTCTCTTTCTCTCCCCGCCAGATCTTGTCTTTCTTCTCCTTCTCTCTCTAAAAAACTACCACTTTTTTGTTTTTATTTGTCTTCATCTAAGGTGGATAGGGAATCAGGAGCTGGCCCTTAGACAGAAAAAAAAATATTAAAAAAAAGACTTAAAAATATTCCCAAAGGTTACATGAATCCAAACATGCCCTAACAAAGACAAACAATGCCCTCAGTTTTGTTTCCTAGTGGGGTAAGTGTGGGAATTGCAAGAAAGCTCCCAAGAGTGCTTCCAAAACCCATTTTTGTTTTCTTTTCCATGGCAATGACCACGCACTTGTTATTACCTTCCGATGTTAAGACAAAGAGACAAGGATTTTAAGGAACCTGCCAAAAGCAGATGGTACATTTATCTCCATTTGTGGAGTTTTAGGTGTGGCTCTTCTGTAATTATTTATTTTGTTCAAAATAGTTGCACTTTAATTTCCTCAACCAAGTTTTGTAATGTACTATTGACTCGTGCCATGTAATCATATACGCGTAAACTTCCAATCACAGATCGCCACGTTAGTGATAGATACCTGACTCGTTGTTTATCAGTTTGTATGACTTTGTGTAGCAAGGACAAAGGCTATGTGATTTTGTTGGTGTGGTGTATCAAATGG
The DNA here is from genome assembly GCA_007844105.2 of Rhamnella rubrinervis. Lineage (NCBI taxonomy): Eukaryota > Viridiplantae > Streptophyta > Magnoliopsida > Rosales > Rhamnaceae > Rhamnella > Rhamnella rubrinervis. The sequence continues at coordinate 9,720,984 of CM017578.2, forward strand.
CAATAAATTCAATGAAACTATAAGATTACCCACTCTCCTTGAGTTGGGTGAACATCACATTGTGGAAACCATTTAATAAATTGAAACTTTAATTTCTCTGTCAGGATTCATGGGATTTTTTTCTTTCTCTGTCAGGGTTTATGGAATCAAACAGCTTATTATTATTATTATTATTATTTTCTTTTGCTATAAGTTTGTGTAACTTTTTTTTATGCATATCACGTACTTAACTAGTTGGAACTCCTATAATTAAACCCACAAACAATTGTGGCTTCTGTAAGCCCGCGTCATGTATTGTATACATGGATCTCCAATCACCACCACATTATACTTATATAAAAAAGACATATTTACCAATATATATATATATATATATATATAAGACATAGCCACTATTCCTCTGGCGACATAATTAAAAACTGTTTACATATTTATTTATATGCCCCACCTGATCAATACCCATTACGCAGTTTCACTCATAAATACAATATTGATAAAAGTTTTATTGGGGATGATGTGGTCTATTTCAGTCCTCAAGAACATCAAAAACACAGTGTCTTTCTAGTTTTTCTTTAGAGGTGTTCATGTTTTCATATATTTCAGCTCACTGTGTATGTTTTTATGTATATATGCATAATAATAGGTACTGAAATTTGGAAAAGTAAATTGTGGTATGAAAAAGCAAGGGTTAATAGTAAAGGTTACAACTGTGATATCTAGTCTTGCAGTACTTCTTGTAGTTTATGAAATGTAGTTTTAAATAGATAGAGTGAAAAGAAAAAAGTAGCACAATTTTGGTGCAGCTTTTAATCTTCAAGGACTTTTGATGCAAGCAAGTACCCAAACCTATGACCCATCAGCACCAGTACCACAACACCATGTTTTCACCACAAAGATTCACCTTTTGTTGTGTATGTATATGTGTGTATCTCACTTTTAGCTTTTCGGGTGACATAACAGCACTATAGCTTATTCATTTTCATGAACTACTCTTCATTAATGCTATGTGCCATCTTATATTTATTTATTTATTTCAAGTTTTTAATAAAATGATTAAACAAGAAATGAAAAGGAAAAAATTGCTGCTTTCCAATCTATTTTATGATTAAATTAAGCTAGTTTTCTAAGAGTAAAGAGTTGACTTTCTTCCTTATTTCAAGTTCATTTAAAACAAGAAAAACTGGCATTCTTTGAAGGAAACAACATACTAAAAATAATAGGTTTACCACAGTTTTGTTACTAAAGATTCAAAACGTATGTGGTGTTGGTGGTAGTAGATAGGAGCAATGTAAATGAAATGGACAAAATGGAGAATAAGACCAAAGCAAACTCCAAAGCTCTGCTGACTGAATGGAGGCGTTCACAAGGAAAGAGGCTTGGTTTCTCAGCTAAGTTTCGTTTGTTCCTAGGAATATAAACCTTAAAAGTATCCCACCAAGCATGTGAAACACAAACGAAATCTTTGAGAATTTTAGCCACCAAGATAACATTAGCCACACTACTTTGGTAACTTATTTGGTCATATTATAAAAAGGGATTTGGGTGTCAAAAGAAAGACTTAGATCATCATAGTGGAGACAAACACAGATAGAAGTGAAAGTGTATGGTGTGGCCTGTCTGACGAGTTCATAGATATTTGGTTGTTTTGGGACCGAATTTGAACATTAAAAACATTTAAATTGTTGAATAGCATTGGAAACAACAAAGTAGAGATCAAGAGAACAACAATTCATATTCAAGTTCATATACAGAGAGGGTCAGAGGCACATCCACAATTCCAATTTCTTTTTAGGATTTGTGTCTGACACATTCAAGTTTAATCAAGTTCCTTTAGTTCTATTGATTTAACATTAAAGTTTACTTTTAGTACCACAAACTGTTTGACAGAAAGATTGAGTTTCATCAATGAAGTACTCTGTTATAAATCATGAAACAACAAAAGCCATTTGACTTATTTTTAGGCTAAAAAGACATACAATTCAGTTGAAAGAATCTGAAAAATTAAACAGAAACTAATGTACACTGAAGCTCACATTGACTATTATTTTTATAACATCCAAAAGTCAGAAAAGAAAATCATAATCATGAAAAGAAATGCCTATTTGTTATATGGTTGTCTACCATATCCAGATGCAATGCATTTTGGGGCCTATGATATGGATTCCACATCACCTGTCAAAAATAAGGAAGTTTTTCAGCGGAGAGACCAAAAACACAAGGTATCCACAAGAGAAGGGCCAAGAAGAGTAGACAAGTAGATAAAACACATACACACTGTTTCAGAATGAGAGAAGGGGACAAGTTGCTTGTATAATTTCTGACCAGCGGTTGGCCGATTTTTCGATCAAATCATTTTGGAAGTGTGCAGATATATAGCATTATGAGGAAGAATAGTTACAGAATACCAATCTTTCAGTACATCATATTCCTGTCCATGTGGGTATGTTCAGTACCCAAGAATGAGTCGCCCCTAGTGAAATACCCCAAGCTAATAATTGGAACAACACTAAGACCCCAGATCGTAAATTATCCATTATTGTTCAGATAAAGTGACAGTTAGGAAAGATAAAGCAGCTGAATGAATTGCGACAATAACAAGTTTACGAACATGCTCATCAGCAGCGTAGACAATTTTTGCAGAGAGTAGGTATTCAGTAGCCTGAACATAATAATCTTTAATTAAATGATCAATTTCAATCACAAATTAAGAAAACACAAAGTTACCTCTAGTGCAACGATCCCTGAGCTGGGTGAGTGCTACAGCAATTTCAGCACCAACAAGAGCATTATTCTTCACCAATGCAATGTCTAGGAGTTGTTAAGAAGATTTATAAAATTTAACTATCATCAACACTTCAAGGTGAATGTTAAAAGAACATAAAAGTTTAAATGCAGAATGTTCCTTCAGCCTCCACTATGATTTAAACAATGATTAATTCACCTGCATGTGTTTTGATGGGTGATACAAAAGATCATGTACATAGAACCTTATACAAAAAGATACTTGAAGATAGGGAAGCTCCTCCAGTTAGTTCATTCACCCTTGAAAGCAAGAAAGGTGTTTCAGCATTTCCGGTTATGTTCTTATCCCTAAGATTTCACAATCTCACATAATTAGAAATTTAAAATATTATAAAACCCAAAATAACTTGGAAAGAGAACCACCATCTCAGGTCATTGATTGCAAAAATGCAAACATATTTTACCTAGCTTCTTTAAGGGCTATTTGTATTGCAGATTCAATTAAACTTCCAGAAGCTGAATGTTCTCTTGGAATTGGAACTGCAATTAGAATCCCAGTTCCGAGCTTAAGTTTTATGTTTGCATCTGCATAATGAGAAGAGAAAGGGAGAGAAAAAACAAGGAGGAAAAGATCACCATTACATTAAGTGTGTGTGTGTGTGTGTGTGTGTGTGTGTATATATATATATATTTGAAACAAAAGTTGAAATACATTGACTTTGTTACTTGCCAATAAGCCGAGCACAGTCTTCTGGGGTGTCTACACGACAAGGTGCCTACATCATTATCAAACAAAAGAACCTCAATTACTTAGATATTTTGGCAAGAATTATATAAATTTGTATTCCTGAAAGCATATATGCCATATGACACAAGTATTCGTATGACATTTTGCTTATCTTTTATGCATCATAACTATTAGAGCCTTCAAATTGACAGAGTTTTAACACTGTCAACCACAAAGACAGGTTTTTCAATGTTTTGGACTTTTAACAATAATAATAATTCACATCTAAACCATTTGTTTGGAAACAGGAAAGGAAACTGGGGAAAATACTGAAACATTTTTAACTTTCTTTAAAGGGACAACCAGGAATATTTTAGTAAAATGTAATGCATTGGTCTATTTACTCATACAGGAGTATAGTCGCCTATTCATCCACTGCCCTGACCATCCAATATACACATTACCACCTGGATGTATCTCATACCATAAACTAATGGCAAAAACAAGAGCACAAAATTGAGCCAGAAATTAGAAGTTGGATACACCACTTGATAGAAAGATTTAACTAAGAATTGTTAAGACTAATCAAAATATAGCTATTAAATGAATAAAAATTTCAACTTAAGAAAGAAAACAATATTATGCAATAGAATTGACCATTAATACCTTGCAGCCACTTGTTTCCGTGAAAAATGCTGGAAACTCATTTGTCCTGTAAGCAGCAACACAAACTCCTGTGTTTCCTACAATTTATAGAAAAAAGGAAAAAAGAAAGTGATTAATAATTGATAACCCAACAGGCAGACACTTGACTTCTAACAATATACTAGGGATGCAGTGAGTACCAAGTATTCAAGTGTTGGAATATCCAATATGGATTTTACACCAGCAGAAATGACAGCCACTGGTGTCCTTCCAAGCTCTGTAAGATCAGAAGATATATCCAAACCTGAAAAGAAGAGGTAGTATCAGATAGAATATATCAAGAATATTAGCCCTCATGTTTACATAAGCTGACTATAAATCCTATATTGGTTAATGGCATAAATGATTACATGATAGATGAAAACATCATCTTCATGACATTAAAGCACAACCCCTTTTACCACCTAATATTGTTGCATGTGTCTATAATAATTTTTCTCGTTGAAATATAAAAACTAAAGAGTTTGACGTAGACATCAATTTCTACCTCTACAGTGTCGGAGGAGGATTGATTTCTAAGTGTTCTCTTGTTGAATCCTAAGAACTTTATAGGAACCAAAGATCAATTACCAAATCTTCTGTATATGCAACTTTTTGAATGAAACAGAGGCTAAATCTTTGCTTGTCAGGTGACAGCATTGTGTATCCAACCTAGACCATTTAGAAAAACATACAAACAATTACAATGTAGCTTGCTTTATCCTTAGAAGCAAAACCCATCGACCTACAAATTCCCTGGTTTAACAATGCATCGGTTAAAAGTTTGATATCTCGGATGTTTCTTATGATCCAAATTACAATACTGGTTTAAATTTCCAGAACTGCATCTTGAACACCACAAATGGGAAACGGGCTTGAATTGTATATATTTGAATATTTTAAGATTGAAATGTAAATATAGAGAAACTTACTATCTTCACCATGTCTATGAACTCCCCAATCCCTCCAGTAACAAACACTGAAATACCAACCTGCAACAGTTTGTATTGTGAAGTATTAGCAACAAGTACAACTGACACAAGAACTTAAAATATGCATCTCGTAGTTTGTACAGCCAAAGACAGGAGGAAAATTCTCAAAGAATAAAAAAGTATGAGAACAGAGAGGTCACCAAAGAAGCAATAAACATTGTTGCAGAAACAGTAGTCGCACCATTTCCCCTGGTGGCCACCTGGAAAAAAGCCAGCCAGCAAGTCATTACGTAGAATTATTAGCAGACAAGTCATTGTGGCCTATTTGTTTCACAAAATCATTTAACTTCAGCTAATAAAATAATTTAATCATCCTACTGGTAATTTTTTACTCTTAAAACTTTAGTCTGAAATGTGTGCAACAGTTCCAATTTACTGTGACCGAAGCAAATAAACTACTAATGTTGTCATAGTTTCACTGTTAAAGAATAAAGTTAAACTAAACAAGGCCCAGAAGGATCATCCAAGTTCCTGTGAAATACATGCATTCAAGTACATTTTCATATGTAATATAAGCACAAACTTGTCCACTATACAAATTCACATAACTGTCACTTTAATATTAGCATTCTTCAAAACGATAAGAAAAAAGTAATCTTATAGAAAGTATCAAATTTATTTATCCAACATTTACACTGAAACAGAAAACTACCTATTCTGCACAGTATATAGCTCTTCACAGCAAGACCCAAACCCAAATGATTAGTGAATTTGCCGTTACTACATAACCTACTAAACAGCATACTACATGACCAGTTTCTCTATGTTCATGGGTTACTCACAACATGTGCAATGTCCCTTCGAAGGTCTTCTGAGCTTGCTTCCCAAGAGTGGCAAGCCTCCCAAGTTCTTCTTGACTTAGACCTGCATAATTTACCAATGTCAATAGTAAATTGTGTAGCATATTTTGTAGCTGCATAAACCATGTTGGGTGAGGGAGGCAGCACCCCTATTCCACTAATTGAGCAATATCTGGCAGCATCAACTTTCCCAGAGTAAACTAAGCTTATGCAGAAGTCAATCTGAGTATGACTTTCATCATATTATTAAATCACCTTTGCTTAAATTTAACCAAGCATCATTAAGGCTGAGAACAGAAAAATGATCTAATCAACAACAAAATTTAGGGTTCACCCTGAATGAATTCATGATGAGAATTTGCTAGAAGGCAATCATGATGGGTTCACCACTTGCAATGAATTCATCATATATTCTTTATTGTGTCTCCATATTTTTTCTCTCTAAACAACCACCATTCTATCTCAAAAAGTAAAGGGTCAACATCATTTCAATCATAGACAAATATTATTTACGCAAACAAATTATAAGATGCATCCAGATTTTTGAGAGAAATTATATAAAAGAAGTATCTCCAATTTTAAACGAATGAATATTAATATATTAAATTGAAAATTCTATTCCTGAATTTTCTCAAATTGACAGACCAAAGCTTCTTAGACTACTTACAATACTCAATAAAGCTTTTCAGACAGATTTGTTCAAATATTGAGTCCACACTGACAAATTATTGCAATTAATCCCAGAAAGTAGAAGTAAAAGGATGATATAAATACCTACGCATGGTATGCCATCTAAAATTGCAATTGTAGCAGGAACAGCTCCATTTTCTCTCACATTTGCCTCCACCTCTTGAGCGGTTTCCAGATTCAGAGGATATGGCATTCCTAAGCAATTATGGGTTTTTCAGTTGATACATACAATTATGAGTATGAAAACAAAATATACAAAGCCATGCACGCATTTTATGCTGTAGTTATAAATATTAAAAAAAATAGAAAACGAGCCTTATATATATATGACTCTCGACAAAATACGAACCCATAAAGTCAATACATGTCACAGGATAAAATCAAACATTCTCTAAAATTGGGTTTTAATTAAACTTGGAATAAAAGAATTTTGAAAAAGAAAAACTTGAATAAATAAATATCACTATTCTCCATTAATGCTTCACAGACTAGAACAGTAGAACTCTTGATGAAAGTTCACTTATATGCCTAAAACTAGTAGGCAGAGAAATTATAAAGTAGTGTTTTTCACCATGGGAGATGATAGTCGATTCAAGAGCAACAACAGCACGTCCATTTGACAATGCCTCAGAAACCTCCGGAGAAACCTTGATTAACCCTGCACCCTATTCAAAAAGAAGCTTAATAATAAAAATAAAGAGTAATAAAAATAACGGTTACTCTTGAAATTGAAAATTGGGAACCACACACAAAATTGTAACTGAAACCTTATTGTCAGAGCTTGAGTGTGAGGGGTGGAGATGTCTGCGAAGATTGGATATCCTGGAAACAGCTGAAGAAGAAGAAGATGACGACGATGCCATTTGTGTTTATTCTGAACACTTGGTTAGTGCACTGCCGTATAAGTTAATGTTCCCGAAATTAGGTGTCGGGATGGAAGCGATACAGAACTGGGCAAGTGGTGGAGAAAAAATGAAAATTTTATTTTCCTGAGAAACAAACAAGCGAGGGTTTTAGCGTTTTTCTCAAGAATTATGCATTTAATTGACGAAAAGAAAGTCCTAATTATTATTATTATTATTATTATCATTATTTTCTAATAGAATCCAAAAAAAAATAACAATAGTAATAATTGAATATTTAAAGAATATTTTAAAGGAAAAGGAAAATTAATCAATAATGGCGGTAATAATGGAATATTTAATTGTCAATTTTGATTTTCTTAAAGACAGAAATATTTGATGGATTATTCGACGTCTAAACGATGATCCAGAGGGTATTTCGGTAAATGCGTTTGGACATCTAACCACCACAAATCAACTGCCTTTTCTTCTTCATTCCCCTCTCTGCCATCAGCTCTGCTCACTCATGGCTTCCAGACTCTCACCCAATCCAATCCCAGTTGAAAAATTCTCGAAACACCCCAACAAATACCTCTTTTGCATTTCCACCACTGGGTTTTCGTTCAAAGCGTGCTTGTTTCAAGACCATTTCGAGAGGAGAATTATCGAAGCAGGTACTTCGAGCTGTCAAAGAAGAAGTTATCGAATCCCCAAATTCAGAGTCGACCTATGGTTCCCAAACTATCCCTTCTTCCTCTAATAAGCTCGTCCTTGTCCTTGAGGCTCCGGTGGTGTTGGTAAGACTCTTATGGTCTTTTAATTTCTACTCAATCATATGCTTATCAAGTGTATAGAATTTGTGTGTTTATTGTCCTTCTTTTCTGCTAATTTAGAGTTCTGGGTATTTTTAATTCTTATTTTTCTTTGTGTTTATTGCTCAGCTTTTGTTGGTGGTTTGCTATTTTAGGCAGTTCTTGTTTGGGGTTCATTAGTGAAAAATCAAAGTTCTTTTCTTTGATACATTGTGTCCAGTAAAGAATTGGTTACTCAAAGATTTCTTTATTTTTATTTGATAACACTCAATTTTGAATGTGGTAAGAAGCTTTTGTTAATTTGGCTTGGTGCCTTCTCATCTATTTCTTCAGGGCAACTAGTTGTGGCATCGTTGCTGAACCGGAATATGAAGTCACGCCTACTACTGCGTGACCCTAAGAAAGCAACTGCCTTATTTGGTGAACAAGATGAAGAGACTTTACAGGTACCAATTTCAGTGTGGATTATGTATGTGTTTTGGTTTTTCTAGATTAACGTTGTAGTTTGAAACAAAGTTTCTTGCATGAAAGCTTAGGTATGCAAAGGGGACACAAGGAACCCAAAGGATCTTGATCCATCTCTATTTGAGGTTTGGGCTTTTGATTCATTTCTCCTTTTATGTTATTTTATTTTATGGAGGGTGTGTGCGCTTCTGAGTGTTTGTAAAGGTTGTTGATTTGGCGTTAATGGGAATATAGATTGTTATAGAACTTCAATAACAATGTTGTTTTGCAGGGTGTAACGCATGTGATTTGCTGCACAGGGACAACGGCTTTTCCTTCAAAGCGGTGGGATGGAGATAATTCACCAGAAAGAGTAGGTAAGGTTTATCTACTTTGTGAAAGATGGATGGAGATAATACACCATAGATACATAGTAAGTGCGGTTTATCTATTTGAGTTTTAGTTTTAATTTTTTCGATGAGCAAAAGTCTGGCATGATTAAGAAAGCTTGCAATTTCTTTTGTTGGTAGTTACTTCATATGCATCTTGTTTGTATGTAATGTTCTTAGACTGGATGAAGTTCCAACATTTTTGTGCATTTTGAAAACCATGAAATTGTGAAGAACAAATATAGACACATACATGAAGTTGCATGGACACTGATGTGTGGATTTGCAGTGTTTTCTACTGCTGAATTTTTATTTATTTATTTTTTAATTTTTAGATTGGGAGGGTGTAAGAAATCTTATATCTGCGCTGCCTCAATCAGTGAAGAGAGTTGTTCTTGTTTCTTCAATAGGTGTAACCAAATTCAATGAACTTCCATGGAGGTAAGATTAATAGTGAGTTATAAAGCCAGCCGTTGGTTTTGATTTGGTCTTTGTTAGCATTTGCACCAAATCAGATTTACTGATTTAGTTTATGTTGGAGACTTAGACTCCTTAAATATTTTCTGGTTGACGCTGAACATTTTTGGCTATGTTTAGACTTAAAGAATCCATTTAAGATGCAATATCTAACTGTTTACAATGTTTCATCACAATTGCAATGACAATATCTCTGAACAAGAATTATATGCGTTAAGCATACTTTTTGTTTTGTAATTATATGTATCCCACTGTATAATTTTTTTTTTTTTATTATGTTGTATTAGCATTATGAACCTTTTGGTGTTCTCAAATACAAGAAGATGGCAGAGGATTTTCTTCGCAACTCTGGTCTACCATTTACAATAATCAGGTTTGTGTAAAATATATAGTATGTGACTTTCATATTATGTTGAGAAATTACTAGTTTACTATGATAACTACTTGGAGATTTTTTCATTGAAGAATTTCTGTATAATTTAAATTTGTTCTTATGTCTTGTTATACCAGACCTGGCAGATTGACAGATGGACCTTACACCTCCTATGATCTAAATACTTTGCTCAAAGCTACAGCTGGGCAACGACGTGCTGTCCTTCTTGGGCGAGGTATGTTGTTGAATATATTAGGTTACGACATGTTTCTTTATTACATTGGATAAGCTACAAATTTAGTGTAAATCTTTAGTCTTACTGACGTAATTCAATTCTTTTAAGAATTAGAAAGCCAGGAGTAAGAACCCTTCAGCCTTCCCTGGCTCTTCTGATTAGCACCTTAAGATGGATTCCTTCGGAACTTGAGAAAGCCTACCATTCTGACCAGCTGAACATTGGTTCACCTGGAAGGAGAATACTTTTCAATGATTTTTGACTTTTGAAGAGGATGTATATGATGGAAGGCAACATAAGTCATTGTAGGATAGATTTAGGTGGTGGATTTTATGGTATTGGAAGTTGTGGTTTAAAAGATTTGGGGTTTGTGAGATTTGATTTCTAATTCAATTGTAAGATGGAAAGGTTGCATATTTATGGCTGAATTAGATCCTCATTGGAGATTCTTGGATGTCATGGAAGCTTAGGATTTCTAAGGTTATTTTCAAGAGCTGTTTGAGGGCTAAAGGTTCTGGAAAATATTTGGGATTTCGAGTTTGTATTGGTTAAGAAAAGGCCTTGTATGTGGGCTGCGGGGAGACAAGAAAAGGAAGAAATAGGTACTGCTCAAAGCCTTTGAAAATTGTATTTGAATAATAAACAAGAAGACAGGGAAGAAAAGAGAGGGGAAAGTAGGAAATTTTAGGCACATTACCTCCATTTAATGAGGCCTCCATTAAATTTTAGTCGGTGTTTCAAAACTGTTAAAACTGCATTCTTAAAATGAATGGTACTAGGATTAAGGATTCTAATAAATCAAGTGAAATGACACCCATTTACGATCCCATTATCCAGCTACACTTGATTAGTAATAAGATGAATACTAAACCCTCTTGACAAACTACCAATGACATTTCTGGCCCAATATGTTTTCTTTGAGGCATGCAGAGCCACAGCCTTAGGTTTCGATATTGGGAAATAATTAGTCAACCAAGTTCCAAGTTATTTAAAAGTTCTTAATCTTGTATGTGATTATCATATCTGTGAATTTCCTATCCGTTTTAATCTTTTACTTACCAAATATACATATCGGTTCTCAGGAGATAAACTAGTTGGTGAGGCTAGCAGGCTTGCAGTAGCTGAAGCTTGCATACAGGCGTTGGACATAGAATTTACTGAAGGAAAAGCGTATGAAATCAACTCAGTTGAGGTATGTTTTCCAAGTGCTGATTGCAATAGATTATCTATAGGAGCTATGCACATACCGGTTACAAAAAGAATGCAACATGTTTTTCTTGTAACGATTGGTACTTACTAAAATGGACACATTCCAACTGATATGTTCATTCTTGAGAATTGAGATGTTTCATTGAACTTATTGCAGTGGTTTTAAGGTGCCCAAATTATAATGAGCCTTTTGAGCACTGCCATTAGAAGTCATTGAGTAATAAAAGTTGTATTGCTGTGCAGGGTGAAGGACCAGGAAGTGATCAGCAGAAGTGGAGAGAACTATTCAAAATGCTCAAACCCAATGATTAAAGATCTGGATTTTTAAAAATAAATAAACAAAATTCACATAATTCAGCTACTTCCTTCAAGTGTACCTAGAAACATATTGCTTTAAAAATAGAATTTATATGTAATATATTACTGCCTAAAGTTGTAAATAACTAGTATTTATAGAACATATATACATCAGCTTCCTTTTCTTGATTTAAATTGAGAATGAAAAGCAATTTTCGTAGTTCTTTTGAATTCTGAAAATATGTATAGTAAGGATCTGGTTGATATGTACTCGGATATTTTAAAACCTGAGGACATTTGTTAATGATTATTCTGCTTGAAAATGCCTACTATCATATTGAATGCATTCCTATATTATTATGATATATTTTATCATTGAATATGGTAGAACTTAGAATCACTAACTAATCGAAATTTAATATTTAATATTATTGAAATATATTTTATTGTGTAATATGCCACTTTTTCCTACATGTTTGTCTACAATTTAATCATGCTAATTAGACTAATGCAGGTACAACATGAATGGACTCGCTCTTAAATGGGGCGTACTAGTGCGGCATGACCAATTTTACACCTCTAATTTTAGCTAATTAATTCCTATGCATCTAATTTTTTCCACATGATCATATCAATTTTGCTATTTTAGTCACATATATGTTTGATGAATTCAGCAATATCCAATTTTACACTTGCTTGTCTCTTTTTTATTCTTTTAATCACATGTGAACCTAATACTGCACGCACAATAATTTTATATGTGCATTCCTAAAATTTTAGTAGCAAAATTAATTCTAAGAATTGTACCTCATTTTGTCCCTAAGTTGTTTATATAAATATTTTATACAATATGGTACGTACATCCAATTAAAGCGTTTTTAATATTAATTTGTTTATGAAAGTAATTATTTATTTGTAGCTAATTAAATTGAAAACTTTAAAGACAAAGATGAATACGAACTTTATATGTCTTTTTTTTAAATAATAAAAAAAATTTCGACCTTATGTTTAGTAAAATTTCCACCTTATGTTTAGTAAAATATAAAAACTCACAATGGATTAGCAATCCGACGCTTTAATCCACTCACCATCTCTCCCCCAATCAAAAGGAGGTAATTACTATGTAGTATTACAAAAAATGAGACTTGAAAAAAAGCCTATCTTTATTAATAGATTACTATCTATTTAATTCTTATTATATATTTTAAAATTTTCTATTTTTTTTTAGTTATAGGCATATTGACCCTTTGCTAGAGATTATTAATATTCAAACCACGATACTCTTAAATAAATCAGTACGAGGGTTTTAGTGGAAAAAAATAATGATATTTTTAAAGTATATATTTTTTTACTATTAAAATTATGACACGTAGATATAAATAATTATAAAGCACTAAATAACATCGTCGTTTAAATTATACCCGGACCAGAGTTTTTCCGTCTCAGTGGGCTTCCTTAGCGCTGAGCCACACCCAGATGCGATCCTCATATGTCTTAAATCTTAATAAGGGGTGTAATGTATATATATACACGTACAGGCAAGGAAATCGATAAGCCCCCGATGGTCGCTCGTCACACACAATCATATTTATTTTCTGGTTTCAATTTCAAGCTCGAGCATCCAGAAAATCCAGTGTACCTTTTTCTTTTCGTCAATGGAGACTTCCTCAAGTTTATTGTTGCACAAAATGTCTCCGCCAGTTACCAGCTGTATAATATTCTCCAACACTAATTGTAGTTGGAAGCAGAAGAGAACCTTTATCAAAGTTTCTGGAATTTCTTACAGGAAATTCAGTCACTTTGCTTTGGATGAAACCAAACGCAATACCCATTTGGTCCCTTCTTCTCTTCAGGTACCCACTATCCATCTCCCTTATCTTTTGCATTTTCTAGGATTTGAGCGCATCTGGGTTTCTTGGATTTGTTTAATTTAGGCTCAGTTTTATCACTTTCTTTCGAGCTCCTTGAATGGACCCATTTTTCTTTTGAGTTAAAAAGCTTGTGCATAGTATATATAGTTGTTAATTAGTTTCCCGAGTAGTATATATAGTTTTGGCTGATGAGCACTGAAATGATAGCTTGACACTGTGTGTTTGGATAGCCTACGGGGTGATTACTGATTGATATCATTATGGGAGTAGATTAAAGGCTTTTTGGAGCTTTTCTGGGATTGAATGTTTTGTGGATGCTCATTATTATGGAGGTAACCCTCTGAAAGAAGGAATGCGAGGCATCTGCAGATTCTAGCATAAATATTGTAGATCAATAAATTCACAAGTTAGGAAACTGATAATATATGTGAGTGCTTTTGAAACTCATAATTTAACAGATTCTAGCATCTTCAGAGAAAAAGGGCTCAAATCAGCATGATTACTCTTTAACTTAGAGAAACAGTAGCGTACTTGATAAATAAATTTGTGAACTTGTAGTTTTGGTCTTTTTAATTGTTGAGAGTTCGCATGCTTAGGACATTTTTCTTGATAACCCTTTAGGAAATCTGTTCTCCTCCCAAAAATGAAAATAGACTTAAAAAAGAAACAGAAACAAAGTAGAAGGAAAATCTTTTAGAGTTCTGTTCAACTAACAACTAATATCTTATCAAGAATGGCATTGGCTTTTTGTTGGCTTCCTCAATATTATTTTGGCTGATTGCTCATGTCTTTTGTTTTAATTCTTACCCAAAGGCCATGGAAGAGAAAAATGAAAATAGCTTTTATTATCAACTAATTATTGTTGATTGTTCTGGACTGGTTTGTATAACATGTGCACACACTAGTTAATGAAGATAGAACTGTTCTGAACTGTCAAGATCATATCCAAGTGTTTTCCTTCCATCAATATAATGAGATTATATTGTATGTATTGTGTTTGTTTCTTCCATTAATCAATAGTCAGTAAATGAGTTTAGATTTTGTGAGTGTGTGCATGTGTATGTTTAATCAATCATCTCAGTATCTTTGTTAATTATAGTTCCTGCTATCTATAACAACATAAATTGTTGCATCATTAGGAACAATTTAATTCGATGACTTCCCTTGACAGTGAAGTAGAACTTCAAATGCTATCATTTGAAGCTCCTAAGATTAGACTCTCTGCTAATCTGAGTATTGAAAATGAAACAATGCAGAATGTTACTTTATCCATGCTTGTGTCACCAATAAGAATTCAATATCAAGAGAGGTCAATTTTGGGTTTTCTGTTGAAGAGGTGAATGATATGTCTAGATTCTTCTGGAATTATTTAGGGATCATTAGATCTTCATCTATGTCTGAGGTTAGGACTTTATGTACTGTCATATATGACAATATACATGTCTTCAGTCTTTTGTTTTATGATTTGCTCCATTTCTAACTCTTTCTTTAGGCTTCAGTTTCTCTTCTACCTCCAATCCCTGCCCCTTATGTATAGGACTTAAAGCTAGAGAGGAGATGGGATTAAGAATAATGTTGTTAGACTCTGAACACCATAATGAATAATCAAATTATTTTAAAAGATAAACTATTTTTTTGTAGCAAGGTTTTAAGATTAGGCTGTTCAATATTGAAGAATCATCTAATTCAATGGAGAGTAAAATAAAACAGAGAAACCTCTTTTTTCATCATAACTGATGTTTGTATGCAAAAATAGCTTCACAAACATCAAGCTGCAGTATTTATTTCCACTACTGTTGCACAAATTCTTCCAATGTCGTACTCTTTTGTTGTAAATCTTTGTTCAATTTTTGCAGGTTTTAGATTTTTGTGTCTTCCCAAAACCAGAATATGATGCACCCATATTTTGCGCCAACTTTTTACCAGTGGAAATGCAAACATAGTTTTGCTGTAAGCTTTCTTCTTTCTCTAAATTTTGAACCTTTTTTCTTTTTTCTCATTTATATTAATCAGATTATGAAATTATTTTTGAATGTTATTCTCTCACCTTAACTGAGAAACACACGTTCTTAAGGAGATTCTCTCAGAAAATTTAAAACTAACCTGAAATGCAATGAAAACTATTTTTCAACATGCCCTTATCTTGAAACTCTGTTTACTTCTCTTTTATTTTGATTGATTAGTATATTTTTCTTATCCGTGCAAAGTAGCATTTTTCCTGCAACCATTTTGTATCTTTGTTTTGAGCTTGGCCAATAAGTTACTTGTAATTGATCATTTGCAGGGACCTTAACCTTTGCATCAGTCAGAAATTATAAAGAAAAATACTATAAAGGTTTAATGCCTCTTAAAGTTAAATATGCTGTGTAATTTCAATGCTTAGTGCTGGCAAATTAAGTATAAATCCTGATCTTTTAACATATTTATATTTGTTTCAGAATCTTTTTGAAAGTTATGGCATTTTGACTCAAAACAGATTTCATGCAGCTTTTTGGGAGGAGCTTACTAGTGAGTGTTTAAAATTTTTCACCAATTGTGTTATGGACGAAATTTACATCAAGCCAATGCAATCATGATGTCTTATTTTCTGCATTCATGGATTATTTCAAGGTATATATGATAATGGCACTTTCTAAAGGTTTCAACATATAAATGGTATTATTCTCATTGCATACTTTTGATTGCAATATGCTATACCATCAATTATTTGGTTAATTTTATTCCTATTTGTTAGTCATGCTGTCTTATGAATTTCTTCTAGCTCTGCAGGCATGGCTTCAGCTGATGAAGGAAGCAACAGAGGAGGCAGATCCATCTGGTTTAAATTGCAACCGTGAACCGCAACATAGATATCTGACATGGAGAACAGAAAAGTGATTAGTATTCTTTATGTTATTGTCTTCATATCCCTTTTATCAACCCCTTGATTAGAATAGGCTTATGTTTGTCTTAATACTGGTGAGCTTACGACAACTGTTATAAACTCTTGAGTTTAGTTAAATTGTTGGTGTGTAGAAGTGAAACTTGAAAAGTTGGTGGTGAAACAATGAGGTTGTAAATGCATGGATGGACTGAAACCATGCCATGCATCTCATGAATTAGATACTATATACCATGTTTTGCTTCTTCTTTTTTGATTCATTTGGTCAGAACATCTTGTGGAAATCAGGATCCTGGTCACAGAGTTCTGAAAAGTTGATTGGGAAGACCCAAACTAAGGTACAAATCATGCATTATTTAATACACATTTCACACTAGAAATGGCAACCTAGTTCCTTACTTTGAACATGGTAATTCTGTAGGAGTTGCTGAGGAACTTCCTGTTTTAATGGAATTGATGAACTAGGAAGCAAAAGTTCTCTGGACTACTTTCCTGAGTATCGTTGTGAAGATGGGACAACAAATGAGAAACGGAGTATGGTTGGCAAGTCTTTCGAAAGTCGGTTGGGATACCAACGGAGAATTCATTGGTACCTTATTTTAAAACCTAAGGGTATTGTAATGTAGTCTTTACGATATTTGCTTCTATTGCTTTTCTTTTTTATTTGAATTGAGAACTCTTGTACGTATTTTATATCAAATCCAATATACTACAGTGGATTCTCAAAGTTTTCACTTTAGGATTATCATGGAAAGCTATCACCAAACCTCCTGAATGTTCATCTCAATTAAGTCTTTTGGAATCAATTCCGGCATTTGCACAACGAGTTGTTTGCTGGCAGATTGACAGTGATGATATTTATAGCCCTAGCAAGATTTTTGCATTTCACAGTTCTTTTTATCCGGCTTCGAGTTGGAGTATGTGTGGCCTGAGTTGGCTTGGTTGAGCTTAGATGATGTTCGGCTGATTTCAATTACCCATTAATGAAATACCTGGATATTGAAATATAGATGATGAAAGATATGGTACTGAAAATGAGTCAAAAAGTAAAAGATTTTTCCAGAATTATTATTTCCACAACCTGGTGTTGAGGTTAATGTTTGGTTTAATGAAGTTATAGGGCCGTGGAACAATAAAGATCGAGAAATACTAATGAGGTGTCACAGCATATATATACAGATACAACTTGAGCTCCAACAACATATATAAAAAGGAAACTAAAGTGTAATATTTGAGCTGACTTGGAACTTGAGGACCCTTTGCCATTTGTCATCTTCAAAATCTTCAACATTTCTCCAGCTGGATCACCATCTACATAATTAAGTATTCTCATTATTAAATTGATGCAAATAATTCTAAAGGCATTTCGACCAAAAAATAATAATAATTCTAAAGGCATAACCTAATGGTCAACAACATACATATTCTTGAGCAAGCTTCCATAGTTATGTGAAATCTTTATTTAAATTTGACAATAATATATATTATATGTATCTTATTTTTTAACATAATATATTTTAAGCATTTGGGGTGTGGTCTATGTTTGTACCAAATTTTGCTCCGCCACAAACCGCATGCACTCCGTCACTGACTCAGCAAAACAAGATGAAGGTGGAAGGTTAAGTACCTAAAGGTGTTCAGGCCAAAGACACTATGCTGTACACAGTTTGCTTTGGACTTTTGAATGCCAATGCCTTCACAAGGTATCTCCTCGCTTCAAGAAGAGTTTGTGAGGTATTTATAGCTGATCTTGCCTCTACTTACCAGGAGGGGTAAGAAACCCTAGATAGAATAGAAACCCCTGTCACGCCGGCAAGTCTTCAAAGTCGCCTTCCATACTGGGAAAGTGGAATATGGAAGATCTAGATTGATCTTTGAATGGACTTTCTTATTTGGGAACTTCCTCAACTCTACCTTCATTTAAGTATGGAGACTGCCAAGCCACTTGTATTGATTGCCGCCCGCCTTATCGGCCCTCGAGCCAATCCAACTTCGCACTTTACTGAGGATATCCCGATCGACCGAAGCCATCAATCGCTCTTTAATTTATTCTAATCATTTCGGCCTGGATAACTAATCCACTAATGACTATTTTATCTCAGCCCTAATGGCCCAAGTCAGCCCACCACTCACCGCCACCAAAATTAAAGGGAATTTGTTCATATAAGTATTCCCGCCACCGAGCCAACGAAATAACCAGATACCGCCATCTGTTCATCCTTTTGCCGCCTTTTCAATGAAATGCAACTTTGATTCGTCCATCAGACACTCTTAATTACTTTCAGAATCGCCCGAAGAGTGCATGCCGTTTCCGAAGGAAATAACATTCTAACCG
This sequence comes from Rhamnella rubrinervis, assembly GCA_007844105.2. NCBI lineage: Eukaryota > Viridiplantae > Streptophyta > Magnoliopsida > Rosales > Rhamnaceae > Rhamnella > Rhamnella rubrinervis. The sequence goes on from CM017578.2 coordinate 9,739,784, forward strand.
GAATCAACCAAGTTGGCGCTAAGAATCAACCGACCAGACTTAATTAATAATGAGCCGGAAGAGTTTGACCTTCCTGACGGTCATCCTACTCTTTACGTGCCATAAAATTGTACCAAATCAAGGGTCAACCGACTGCGCAGACCACCTAATTAAATATGACCCAACCCTATAATTTAACCGTATCGGTGGAATATGCTGTTAAGGATAGAGGTTGAGCCACCCTCATCTTGAACCAAACTCATCCACAATGTAAGATAAAATATGAATGTACATTGTATAATATGGAAATATTATTGATTGACCAACAAAGAAATGAACAAAAGTAGCGGTGGCATACACATTGTTTTTCCTTTTTAATGATAAAGACGGGCGAAATGAACCAATTTAACTTCGGCACGCTGCACGCTTTTTATGGCAGTGTTGATGCCCCTGAATGGAATCAATGACTTTCCAAACATCTACTTCTATTATTTGTCCGTTGAGGAGTTTTTGTCCTCGGGGATTCTCCTTGGCTCTGTCTGCCCTATTCATCCGCTCAGATAAATCTTAAGTATTCGACAACAACTCTTCTATTTTCGCTCAGGCTCTATAGCCCCTTCCAGCCGCACGCTCCCGTGAAAAGTACACCACCGAAAGTTGTCTCCGTCCATCTAAACCATTTCATATGCATGATCAATGGTTCAACGATTGTTCTAATATTTCAAATTTTCGACAAATGCCCATATCCCAATTATGACCAATTAAATTGTCCGGGCCAAGACAAACCCTCATTGAAAGTATAATTCGGCTTACGAGCTGTCGTACTTAAAATATGTAGATTGACTGTCACCCTATACTATAAGTAGAAATTTGAATAAAATCATTCATATCTCTGCATGGGTACCCATCATGATAATTCTTGCAATTCATCATATGATTCAAGTATATTTACTCCCAAATTTTGTGGGTTTAGTATGAAACTGATAGAAAATTCAAAAGCAAATAATATATATTATGTTCTAGAAAATTCAAAAGTTAAGATAAATGCTATGATCCAAATAGAAACCAATAATCATAATAATATGCATCCCGTAGAAAATCCAATGTACCTAAAACTGAATAACTGCTATTCATCATTTAAATTAAACTTGATATGTATAATAAATTACGTCATTGTAAAATTCACTCATAAATATTATAAAAGCGTAAAAAAAGAAAGTCCACATAAAACTCCAATTGCAATAATAATATATTGATTAAATAAAAATCTGTTTATAAATAATGCATCCGACTTAATATAATATAATATTTAATAATGATATATTCAATGATATATCCAAATTCTCCAATGAAGATATGCAAAATAATTCAATAGACAATAAAATATATATTTATTATTATACTGCACCTCTTATTTTATTGTTGCGAGGTAATTAATTTTTATTTGTAAATAAAATAAAAATAAATAATAGGAGATATCGAGACTTAGCTTTCGGGTGTGTGAATATTTTTCTCCCGGCGCTGCTTATAAAATAGTATGCAATTGATTGCTGTATTCTTTGTCCGAAGGCCAATTCTTCAAAGTATATATATTCTTTCCATGTGGATCCCACATTAGTATTGCGCTTTTCATTTCTGTTGCCGCCAGCCCCCTTTGCCTTTTTCTTCTTTTTTTTTTTTTTTTTTTTTTTTTTTCTGACAGAATGCTAAAACCTTCAACTTCATTTATTTATGGGCCCCACTCATTATCATGAAGACCTTTTCTTTTTTTTTTCCCGTGGGCTCCAGGTTTGAGTTTTTCTTTTTTTTCTTTTGTCTGCCAGGTACCTCTCACGTGGACCCACATGCTTCTTCTTCTTTTCTTTCTTCTCGAAAAAACGGCGTGCCGTTTGACATGCAGAAAACAATCAGACAATGCACAGGGACGCCTGTGACTTCAAGCACCGAATGCCGGCGACTCTAACTTCCGATTTTTGCGGGTAAGGCACCGTTAGATTCAGAATTTCATAGGCTATCTGAAAAGACCAATCTTGAAGCTTGATTTTTCAGAAAAATAGATGTCGTGACAGCAACAATCGTGATTTTGAACTCCGACACGACGTTTTCCGGACGTTTTGGCATGGGCTCGAATGAGGTTTAATCGTTTAATTTGGTCTGAACCTTTGATGTAGATTTTGACGGCTAACTCACGGTGAATTGGATCGTGAGAAGACGGCACAGAATGCGGGGAAAAGATTGGGACGGGGTCTTTCAAAACCGTGATTTTTAACTTCTTCGTTTGAGTGAGATGGGTAACAAAGATGAAATTTGCTCTAGGGCCTCAATCGCTTTGATGCAAAACACGTGATCGACTCCTTCAGCCAACCTGCTTAGAAATTAAATTCGTCACCACAAACCGTCGCGGCACTCGTCGCCGACTGCGAAAATGGCATTTAGCTACGGTGCACTGCAAGCAGACCGAGCATTCGACGCCAAGTCGCAGATGTGTCAGTTGCTTTGACTTTGAATTTTAGCCAGCTGATGTTGCATTCTGCATGAAGAGTTTGGAGGTATTTATACGGATCTCATTTCTTCCTTACCAAGGAGGGTAAAGAAACCCTGATAGGAATAGAAACCCCGGTCACTAAGCAAGTCTTCAAAGTCACTCTTCCATACTAGAAAGTGGAATATGGGAAGATCTAAAGATTGACAATGAATGGACTTTCTTATTTGGGAACTTTCTCAACTCTACCTATTCAAGCTACGAAGACTGCTCCAAGCCATCATGGTTGATTGTCATTCATTTTATCGGTCCCAGCCAATCCAATCTTCAAGCACTTTTACTAGGATATCCCCGACGACCGAGCCGATCAATCGTTCGACCCCATTCTCGGTCGTACTCGGCCCGATAACCAATCCACTGAATTTATTATTTTATTCGTACCTAATGGCTCAGCCTACCTCCACCACCTTGTACCGCCTACCCCAAACAGTGGGAATTTGTTCATACAACAAATAGATGTGGGGAACTCACCGCTTCATCATATATATTATGAAAGTTTGTTTTCTGAATTTTGACAAGCCCCATATTATTCTATCACTTGCCAACATTACTTTAAGTCTAGTGGAGAGGATTGTTAGGGGTTGGCTATTTGCTTTTAGACTCTACAGAGTTGCAAAATTAAAGCAAGAAAAACTCTACCCACTAAATGTAATCAACCGATAAGATCCATATCAAGATTTTTTTTTTGACAAAATTTTTTTTTTTTAACTAAATGTACATCATTTAGGTTCCGTTATTATGTGTTTCTCACAAAATCTAAATTAATTTAAATCAAAACTAAGCTAACCCATATTAGATTATCCATATTTCACCAATTTAACATTAGAAAAAAGTAGGGTTTTGACCCATTGCTATTGGATTTGACACAAAAGATTTTTTTCAAGTTTGAAAGATTTACATGAAAGAAGTAGTCACTTCAAAAATGAAAATGCAAAGAACGTAAATAATAAATAACCTTAGCAAGGCTATAGATTAATATCAAACAAAAAAAATTCAAGATACAGTTAGTAAACTTACTGCAAAGGAAACTTTTTGCAATTACATCCAAGATATAAAATGAGCATTTAATATATAATGAAAACAAGGAAAGCAAAACTTATAATTAATAACCATTTAATTATATCAACAGCGAACGAAAAATAATAACAAATAAATAACATTTGAAACCAAGTAAAGGTAACCACGTACCTGATTTCTAGCGAGATATTTGTAAATGCATCTGAAGATGAATCCACTGCACACAACTTGTTTTTTCTTTTTTTTTTCTGTTTTTTTTTTTTTGGCACAACTTTTTTCTCTTTTTGGTACAACCTTTTTCTTTTTTTCCTTTTTTTTTTGGGCACAACTTGTTTTCCTTTTTTTTTTTTTTTTTTCTTCCTGGAGATTCTTATGGTAAACCAGGTACAAATAAAAATCAAAACCAAAGTACAAATTAAGGAAAGCGATAGAAAGGTAACTGAATAAAAAAAAACTAAAACGGAGACTTAAAGAACAAAAGGAAGAAGATAAGGAGAGTAAGGAAACAGAGGAGTAACGCTCTTTAATTACTTGGATTCCATGAATTGCAGATGGGGGATCAATGATCTGATCAGTTGAGTTGGAGCAGTAGTAGCTTTAATTGCAGATGGGGAATCGATGATCTGTATCAGTTGAGTTGGAGCAGTAACAGCTTTTAAAAGAGATTTACATTAGGACATTAAAGTTGAATATAAGAAAGTCAAATGAAAATCCAACTCAAAGTGTAATTATATAAGTGGACTCACCAATTGAAGTAATTGTGTGCTTTTCTTTTCCCAGTGCCAACTTCATGATCTTCTTGAGCATTCTCCACATTCTGTTTACAGGTCTGAAAAACATGCATATATATATATATATGTATATATATATATAAGATATACAAATAGAATAAAGTATTTATATATTAATGGGTGAAAGAGACGAGAGAAATTGAAAAGTGAAAATGAATAATATTAATGGATGTAGACATATACCTCTTCAGTTGCTGTTGAATCTCATATTCTTTTCTTCCCAAAGCTTTTGAATCGTGGTGTTTATATCGCCCTTCCAATAGAAATTTCGCTTTCGAATGGCGGTGTTGATATCGCCATTCCAATAGAAATTTTGGAAAGAATAGTACTCGGGGTCCCACATGATGTCCTCTACACGTTGTTTCATCCTGAGATATATCCTGTGCAAGGATGGGCATTCTATATTTCCATGATAGAAAGTCTTCATCTCTGGGCAATCACTCACAACTAATTCATACAGATACGGAAATTGAAGGACCACATTTTTATTTCCAGAGTAGAAGCTTGTGAGGTTGGGTAAATCATCAAGGATTAAACTGTTCAGTTGGCGGAAAATAATATTTATACTGTCTGCTCTAATTCCATCATCATCATCAGCTTCCTTTTGGTCATTTGCAATGACTTGTCTCAAACTTTTGCAGCCACTTATGCCCAATTTTGTGAGTCTTTGAGACAGACTTTTGGCTGTTGATGGAGACAATAAACTTATCAAGCCATCGCAATCTTTTACCATTAAAACCGTCAAATTTTGGAAACACATTAAAGGCAGCCTCAGTTCACTTAAAAGTTTGGCTTTGAAAACCATATCATGATGTTCCTCCAGGACCAAGTGGGTGGGGTTGGCATGTAATTTCGGAACAAGAGGATTCTGTACCCAACTCATCTTTCACAACATCCTGCCAATAAATAACCTCAAACACTTCACATAATAATCCAACAAAATTTTGTTAGGTGTAATTGAAACATATTTAAATTGAGAAGGTGTATCTGCCATTTATGAAAACTGTTGATTACGTGATAAATGATAAATTAAAATATAAAATTATTTCTAAATTTTATGTATCTTTATCTTTTCTAATAACTGAAACTAAGTTTTTATTATTTTTAAGGAATAATTAAACTAACAACCTTGTATTTTTGAAAATTTTTAGAAATGTCTTCGTATTTTAAGAAATTACAGTAACACCCTGATTATATTTTTAATTTTTCTTTCACTAACTAGCCCCCATTTGGCAAAAAATTATTTTGTTTTTAATTTTCTTCAACTGCATGAAATTTTCTTAATTAAAATGTTAGTTAATACTAGTTAAAATTTGTTATTATTAGTTAGAAAAATAATATATATATATATATATATAAAAGAAATAGTTTTTTATTTAGTATTTTTATCTTTAATTAGTCCTTTATAAAACTCATAAAAAAAATACTAAAACTAAAATACGAAAGGTTATTTAGTATGAAAAAATTGAGGATAAAAAAGGTGTTATTGCAATTTATCAAAATATGAAGGCATTTCTTAAAAAGTTCGAAATGCAAGTAATGTTAATGTGATTATTCTAATTTTTAATTACTAGATTCAATAAGTGTTTACTAGTAACGTTTTAAAATGTTTTTTTTAAACTAATTTGATTAGTAGTGTAGGAGTAATACAAAGAGATAAATATGAAAAACAAATTAAGAAATTACCTTATGATGAAAGAGATGTTGTTGATCCACTGAGTCCTTCGAATTTTCACCCTCGTTTTCTATGGTTGTCGCTGGCATAGTGTTTGTTTTGAATAACCTTAATTTTCGACAACCATTTATTTTCAGCCGTGACAAGGATGGATAATCAACACAATCCTCTCCGCAAAACCATTCAAGCTTTGGAATGTCATTTAGTAGCAGAGATTCAAGTTGAGGGAATGAAATATCCCCCTCACAAAACTTTTCTAAGTTTGAAAGGCACTTTAATTTCATAGATTCAATTTGAGGGAATGAAATATTTCCTTCACAAAACCTTTCAAGGTTTAGAAGATGAAATAGATCCAGAGATTCAAGTTTAGGTAATGATATATTCCCTCTACAAAACCTTTGAAGGTTTGGAAGGCCAAACAGTTTCAGAGATTCAAGTTGAGGGAATGAAATATAATTTGCCATTACTTGTGCAGATTCTTCAATAAAAACTATCTCTTCCATGGCCTTGCAATGTTTCACACATAGAATTCGGAGATGAACAAGACTTGCGATCATAAATGATGGTATTAGGCCCTTGAGATGATCGCAGTTGCTCACATATATTCCCGTAAGACTTTGGCCAAACCTTGAGGATGGAAGCTGATTATCATTCCAAACTTTTCGAATATTGAGTGAGCCAATATCTAATACATTCAACTTAGGGAACTCAACCTGCACGTAGACAAAATTTCAATTAAATGTACTAATCCTTCAAAAAGAAAATTTAAATATAAAAACATTAATATATTATTTAAATATAAATAGAAACTACAGAAATGTCTTACTTATATAATCTATAGTATACAAATTGAAGTCGGGTAATTCAACACAGATAGGCCGATTCACTTAGCCAGCCGAATAATTTTATATAAAAAAAAAATGTTCAAACTTTATTTAACTTGTTTAGTATGTTTGGGTGACGAACATGCTGCCTCCTCCATTAAATCATCATGCAACTCATCTTTTTTCTTTTCTTTTCTTTTTTTGTTATAATATGTGAAACAAAAAAAAATAAAATATATATATATATATAGAGAGAGAAATAATTATTATGTACTAAAAATATTTAATGTTTAAAAAGTAAAAACACTATACCCTCTTTTGATAAAAGTAGTTATGAATGTTTAATATTCCTTCATTAGTAACTCAAGGTTTCATAAAGTAATAAGGAACAAAAAAGGAAAAAAAAGATGAGTTGCATGATGATTTTATAAAAGCCACGTCAGGCCCTTCCATCCACGTCACTTGATAATTGAAATAATCCTTTAAAATTGTAATTTAATTTATATCAGCTATTGGTGAAATTTATAATTACCTAATTAATCACCCAAAACCAAACAATATTCATCAACTTTTTAAAACAAACGAGTTCCACAATAGATGAAGTGTTTGGTAAAACATAACTTAATATGTAAAGCATATACAATGTTCAATTAAGTGGGTGTCGTTGTCCTTTTCTCTTCAATTTTGAGTTTATATACCTGTTTTATGGTTAAAAAGAATAAATTAAGTGAAGTTAGAAGATAAGTATGTCAAAGATGAAAAAGACAATTAATGGTAACTACCAAAAAAATTACAAAGTTAGAGGCTAAGTTTATGTAATTATCAAAATAAATGAAATTAATTACCTGTCCACTGAATAACGGCGAAACTGAATCTTCAATGGATTGTTTGTCACTTTCTATTTCATCAGACAGACTTGCTGCTATGAATTGTACTAGCTTAGGTAGTCTTGACAGCGTCAATTTCTGTAACTGAGAAATCTGAATGTTTGGTAGAACACCATCCCTTCCATGATGACTAATTATCTCCTTCATCATCTCACAGTCCTCCACAACAATTTCCTTGAGTCTGGGAATATTATATAATGAAAACAGGCTCTTCATTTTATGACAAGTGCTCACTGCTATCTTTCTTAATTTTCTAAATGACGTCCCTGTTGTGAGTTTCTCGTGAATTATATTTTCCAAGTTCATCAGCCTTCTAAGAAACAATGACTCTAAACGTGGAAAAGCTGCAGGCAGATAATCCATATCCCCCTTATCTGAATTGACAATACATCGAATTTCATCGCTGTATTGGACTGAAAGATGCTTCAAACATTGAAAACCCATACTGTCAATCTCAAAAGCTATACTTTTCACACTCTTCAATCCATATAGATCCAAGGTTTCAGATTTTTTCAGTAATGCTTCAAAGTCATGCTCGTTTAATTCACTACCTGGGCGCAGCTTCAGCTTCAACATTCTTGATGCCCTCTTAAGGCGCCAATCTGGTTCTTCATCTCCTATGCATACATAATATTTTACCAATTCTTTTCCGAATATGTCCTTTGGCACACTGTTAATATCTGGTACACGTAATTTCAAATCAATGAGATGAGACAAATTCTTTACCTCGCTGAGACTGGCATTTCGTCTTTCATCGTCATTGATTGCTCCTTCAACCTGCCAATTTGTAAAGCTATCTTTAAGATTCAACTCTTCTAGGCGTGTCAACCTCGATATCACATTTGGTTCAATCACTTCAAGAGGTTGATGACACCCTTCTAGATTTAGAGACAGGAGGCGACTAAGATTTCCAATTTCTCTTGGCAACTTTGTAATAGAGTAATTAAATGAAAGGTCAAGAATTTTTAGATTTTTTAGCTCTCCGATCCAACTTATATCCCCAAAAATGCACCAATTCAAATGCAATGTTGTTAGATTTGGAAGACAAAAGGATGAAGCCGCTGGTAACGATTCTAAAAAAACTCCTGCCGAATCCAAAACTAAAAGCTTATTCAGTCCTTCGAAAAATCGAAGCGGAAATTCCCCAAAGTCACTACTTTCCAACCTTAGTAATTTGAGCTCTGGAGTTTTCAATGTTTGAGGACACTGATCAGCTCCTATACCATACAGTGATACAGCAGTGGAGTCTTTGAACATTTCGTCATTAACATACTTATCCAAGTCATCAGCATTTCTAATATTATGCATTTGATGATGACCATCAGCAATAAATATGACAACGTCTCGGATGACATCATGCAATTTTACACAATCATTTCCAAGGTAATCAACACCACCATCCAATAATAAAGAATGGTCCTTGAGATTTGTGACAAGTGTGTCCGTTTTATTTCTTGCCTCTTCAAATTTGTTGACGTCAAACAAATTTAACCCAAAACCATAATTGCACAACACTCTTAGTTCTATCTTTGCATCTTCAGGAAATAGACTACAGAGCAATAATAAATGCTTTGCCTCTTTACTTTCTAAGAAGTCAAAACTTAATTTTATGCTCTTGTAGACTTCTTTTTCCATACGTGAGATGTTAGTTGGGTTAGATTTTCTTAGCTCATGTAAGGCATTCTTCCACACTGCACCATCTTTGTTTTTCAATGCACTTGCAACTGTGGTGATTGCAATTGGTAATCCTCCACACTCTTTTACAATCTCAGCTTCCAAACCTTGGAAATCATCATCTTTCTCATCTTGATCGCCCACGATTTTATGAAATAAACTCATTGCTTCATGTTCCGATAAGTGTCCAACAGCAAAAATAACATTGCTGTCAACATCCATATCATTAGCCAACACATGAAAAGACCTAGTGGTCAAAAGTATCTTGCATCCTCTTTGATGAATCCCAAAAGATATTCCAACATCCTCTAAATCAAGTTTATCCCAAATGTCGTCTACAGTTATGAGTATCTTATTTTCTTGTTTCAATCGTTCCAGTAACCGTGCTGCTCTTATATCCTTATTTTCTTCATCCAATTTCATACCCAGGTATTCTGCAATATCTTGTTGGATCCTTTTAATGTTTTGGTCGTTGGATACAGTGATGAAGATAAACTTAGTGAATAACTTTTCTTCATCGATTACTCTTCTAGCAACTTCTTTAGCGAGCATGGTTTTCCGACACCACCCATCCCCCACACACCAACCATGCCAACACCTGGATCTCTTAGTGCTTTTATGATACCCTCTATAGTTTGGCTTCTTGATTCAAATTCCTCATAGCCTTTGTTAGCAACTGAATTCGGTGGAGGTAGACAATAAGAAACTGTCTTAATTTTCTCTCTGTCTTGGATTTGAGTAGCAACTTTTTCTGCCATCTTCTTTGCTCTCCTACTCAGCCGTTGTCGCAGCACCAGATTCGGAAACTTGGCCCCACATGTGAATTTGAGTTTGCGTCTTCTTCATGTCGTATGAAATTCCCATGATCTTCAATGATAATTTTATCAACTTTAGTGATCCAGTCATTAACATCATCAAAGATGTTTTCCCCATTTCTCTGCGCCTCTTCAACTTCATGTTGCAGCCTTTCTTTGACATTTTTCAAATCCCCAATTTTGGTATTGAAATCCTCCACATTTTTGTGGTAGGAAAAGAGATAGCCCAGTTGACGGCCAATAGGTGCAACAGTGTACTCACCCACTTTTGCTGCAATAGAAATTAGAATGTCGACCATGGTGCTTTGTGCCTGTGGCGAGTTGAATATTATAATTTAAATGCGGATAAACAACAATCGCAAAATAATTGCAATCACATCCAACATATAAAATGACCATTTAATTATATCACCTCCCAATAAAAAATAATAACAAATAAATAACATTTGAAACCAAGAAAAGGTAACCACGTTATAACCACGTACCTGATTTCTTACTGTACCAAGCGAGATATTTGTAACTGGATCTGAAGATGAGAGCACTGCACAAAACTTTTTTTTTTTTTTCTTTTGTGGAGATTGTTAAAAATCAAAACCAAAGTATTATGGAAAGCGATAAAAAGGTGACTGGATCTGAAGATGAGAGTACTTCACACAACTTTTTTTTTTCATTTCTTTTTTCATGCACAACTTTTTTTTTTTTCTTTTTCCTGGAGATTGTTATGGTAAAAATAAAAATCAAAACCAAAGTACAAATTAAGGGAAGCGATAAAAAGGTAACTGGATCAAACAAACTGAAAAAGGAGACTTAAAAAACGAAAGGAAAAAGATCAGGAGTAAGGAAACAGAGTAGCAACGCTCTTTAGTTACTTGGATTCCATGAACTGCAGATGGGGGATCTATGATCTTATCAGTTGAGTCGGAGCAGTAGTAGCTCTACTTTGCAGATGGGGAATCGATGATCTGTATCAGTTGAGTTGGAGCAGTAATAGCTTTACTTCCAAAGGCACTCTGATGAATTGTAGACTAAATGAATGCCAGAATGAAAGACTAGTATAAAGGAATCTGTACTAGTCTGTGGCGTCATGGACTAATGGAGTTACTATACTACTGAGGAATCTGTAGGGTCATGGAATAATGGAGTTCTTATACTACTGAGGTCCTCCTCTAATTGCTTTGCTTACCATTAATCCAAACTTACCACTCTGAGGATTGTTCATATTCCGAATTTGAGAATGGATATACAAGTTGGTAGCTACAAAGCAAGTATACTTTCACTTTTTGGGGTTTTAGCCATAGATGGTCAATTTAAAGGTAATGTAAATTCGGTACTTTCAAAACTCTAGTGTATATGAGAAAAATATTGTATCCATTTAACAATACTCTGTCTAATGACAACTTTTTTTACAACTATTCTAATGGCCTCCCTGAATATACTAAACAAAGGCTACTAATTTTTATTTTGGGCCATCTTGTAGTGCCCTTTTTCGGCCTGGGCCTGAGAAGCCATTTTCTCAGACTTACCAAAATCTTTATTTATCATGAGTTGTGCATTGATCCGCTCTGAAACAACATTATTTTCTTACTAATCAAACACACCGACAGGGTCACCTCCTCATAACTGTCATAGAAGTTGAAACCACATAGCTTCTTTCAAACTTAAACATACTTCACATGCACAAAGCACAAACTTTGCATGCTTCTATTATCAAGAAAGGCCTTCATAGCCATGTCTACCAGTCCAACCTCCTCCTTCAACCCTATTGCAAGTCCCAAGCTTTATCTGATGCCCATAAGCTTCTTACCCACATTCCCAACTGACATATTGTCATTTCTGGTTGTGTTAAGAACCAAATGGTTGAAGAAGGTTTGGCCCATTTTGTTAAATTGCGCAGTAGTTTCGTTAGGCTTGATAGTTTTACTTATTCGATCATAGTTCCTTGTTGTGATATGGTTTTGGGTCAACAAGTTCATGCGGATGTTGTTGAGATTTATTCTGTTTCGGATGTATTTCTGGGGACGAATTTTATCGGGGTGTATGCAGGAGTTGGTGAAATGGGTGCTGCAATGAAGGTGTTTGATGAAATGCCTAAGAGAGACTTGGTTGCGTGGAATGCTTTGATTTCTTGCTATTCTAAGGCTGGCATGGGTGAAAGGAGCATGAGGTTATTTCAGCAACTTGGAAAATAAGGGATTCAAGCTGATGAACATACTTACGGTATTGTTTTGAATGAACTTGTTTCCTGCTTGCTAGTATTTGAAGCAGTGCAATTGCATTCGGTTGTCATTTGTAGAGGTTTATGCTCGGATCATTTTATAAATAATGCCTTGGTAGAATAGTATTCAAAGTGTGGCTTTTTGCCTCATCATTGGCATTGTTCAAGGAGTTACCTGAGCAGGATGTCGTTGCTTGGACAACAATTATTACAAGGTTTTCAGAAAGTGGAAACATGGAGTGTGCAAGCTGGTTGTTTTATGAAACGCGGTTTGAAAATATACAGCAGAATTCTTTCACTTTTGCTAGTTTGCTTAGTGCCTGTGCACACCTTAATGCATTTCAGAGTGGAAAACAGCTTCATGGTCTTGTTCTAAAATATGGATTGGAGACTGATGTTGTTATGGGTAGTGTAATGTTAGATATGTTCTCCAAGTATGGTCAAATGGAAGATGCAATAACATTCTTTAGAATGATTCCTGAGAAAGATACCATTTCTTGTAATGGAATTATTGGTGGGTATGCTCAGAATGGTGAAGCTACAAAGGCTTTGAAGCTTTTCGATGAGATGGTGCACTTGGAGTCACCAACTGTTTCTCCAAACGATTTCACATTGATAGGTGTTCTTTCAGCTTGTAGTCACAATGGTTTACTGAAAGAAGCTTATGGTTATTTCAATGACATGATCCACAAGTAGATGATTGAACCCAAAATCGAGCATTATACATGTATGGTCAATCTACTTGGACTAACGGGGCTATTAGAGATGGCTGAAGACTTGATTCTGAATCTTCCCTTTAAGCCTGATGAAGTGATGTGGTCCTCATTGCTTGCAGCCTGCAAACGACTTGGAAATCTTCCAATGGGGATACGTACTGCTGAATGCGTTTTATGGTGATCATCAACCATGGAGTTCTTCAAACCATGTGCTTCTTTCTAATTGATTGACTTCAATTTGTGGGTGGAATGAAAGCTGTTGAAGTTAGTGAAGAAATGGATTCAAAGGGAGTTCATAAGAATGTGGGATGCTGTTGGGTTGAGGTTGGAAGTTGTATGCATTCATTTGTAGCAAGTGATAAGTCACACTACCAAGTGAAAGTAATTTATGAAGTTTTAACAAGAAGAATACATATCCATATGGGAGCAATGAATGGGAGATGAATTTCATTTTCCATTCAATTGATTTGCAAATATATGTTGTTAAATTTTTTACGAAATTTGTAATTATTAGTCATTCATATATACCTCAAATTTAATACTCATTACGTTAACAAATATTTAGAAAAATAAATGAAGAGAATTTTAACTCGTATATTGAACCCCCAAAGCATCCTTGAGAATAGTTGCCCTGTAATTTGTCGAAGGACTATAGCTAAGTAGGTTCATTGAGTGGGAGACGACCAACAAACATGTCCATGTGCACAATGCTGAGAAAGTGTGTTTGGGATGTCTTAGTAAATTTAAATGGATTAATAAAAATAGTAATATTTTTAATAGATAGGTTAAGGCAGTCAACACATATAACACAGCTCTTAAAAAACGTTGAAATGAACAGGCACGGTGATGTTAAACTTATAAAAAGTAATAATTTTAATTCTCTACGTATCGAAAACAACAGCTACGAAGCCACAATCCAATTATTAGACAACTATACAAAAGAATATCAACATGTTAGTCATGAAGAGTTCCATATATGTGAATATGGCAACTCTATTATAATTCTGAATTTACTCGAGGCAAAGGCGGCGAGCATTTCAGCGACGAAAAATTTCTTTTAAATTATTTTAAAAAAGATTTAATTTTTATAAATTTTTTAATTTTTATCAAAGTTTATCATGATTTTTTTATTTCAATTTATTTATTTTTCATATAATTATCTAAAAATTTTAAATATTTAATTAAAAAAACATTTCGATGAATTATAAAAAATAAGACAAAAATATATTCACCACTAAAAATTTTGTCACTAAAGCTAACGAAGAAGACATAGATAAAAAAAAAAAAAAGCATAAAAAACCTATAAATATTTAAGGATATATTCGATATTTCATTCAAAATCTAACTAAAATAATAATTTTGAGAGAGTGGTCAGGATCCAGTGATGATATGGCATCAAAAAACCCTTTTACCCATAAGTTATTTATATAAATATTTTATATACTATGGAATGTACATCTAAGTAAAGCGTTCTTAATATTTATTTGTTTACTTAAACTAATTATTTATTCATAACTAATTAAATTGAAAATTTTAAGGACGACCATGAATTTGATACTTATATATTTTAAATTTTAAGAATTGTTACCCATATGTAATGTTTAGAAAAACATTTTACATCCTACAAAAATTTTATACCCTACAAATAATACCCTATAAAATTTTTACACTATACAAAAACTTCCTTACTCTACAAAAATAGAAACCCTACAAAAATTTTCATACCCTATTAACAATACCATATATAAGAAATTTTACACCCTACAAAAACTTTTAAATCATACGAAACTGTCCACACCATATAAAAGCGTCTACAACCTACAAAAATTTTCTCACCCTACAAAAATATTTTACACCCTGCAAAAACATCCAACCACCGAAACAATACTTGATTGAAGTAGAGAGAAATGGTATGGTCCAGCCACCAGTTTAGTTGCCATAAACGAAAAGTTTTTAATCATCTATACCAGAGTTACAAAAATGTTATCGAAAGATGAAACTATCAAGCAGATGAAACAATGAAGCCTTTTAGATTAATGGGGTAATAAATATATAATTTAAAATAATCTGGTTGATTAATTTAGCTAGCAGAAATTACTACTTTAATTTATTTATTATTTTTAATAGAAATAATATAGTTAAAGCATCACGTGCTAAAGCAATCTAATTGATTAATTTTATGAATTTATTTTCTAATTATTATGTGATAATGTTTACAATTTCTAATTTAAATTTCAAAGCTAACAATTATAATTACCTCAAAAACAAATGCCAACAATTGTAATAATAATAATTAATAATAAATCCTGAAAGTTTGATTATGTAGATATGGACTGGGCTACTACTATACGGCACCCAAACGCAAGCCCAGCTCTGCTTAATTGCTCAGTTTAGTTTTTAATTCCCCAATATTATTTCGTTTTAAACGGTTACCAAAATAGCCGTTCAATTCATTCATCACGCCCTTCTTCTCAGCCCCAAAACCCTAAAACCAGAAAAACCCAAAATTCACCAAGACACACGATGACGAATTCTCCTATTTCTTCTTCTACTATTCTGAAATCCGAAACCCATGAACCAAAAGACTGATTTCGATTTGATTTTCGGAAAGTCCGGATCTTTGTTAAAAGGTATGGAATTTGTAAACTCTCGCTCTCTCTCTCTCTAGCATCGAAGACTTAAAAGCAATTTCTCTCTCTGTCAAGAAAATCCAGTGTAGCTTTTTCTTCTCTTCAATGGAGACTTCTTCTTCCTCAAGTTTATTGTTGCACAAAATGTCTACGCCAGTTACCAGCTGTATAATATTCTCTAGCATTAATTGTAGTTGGAAGCAGAAGAGAACCTCTATCAAAGTGTCTGCAATTTCTTACAGGAAATTCATTCGCTTTGCTTTGGATGAAACAAAACGGAATACCCATTTGGTCCCTTCTTTTCTTCAGGTACCCACTCTCTGTTTCCCTTATCTTTTGCATTTTCTAGGATTTAAGCGCATATGGGTTTCTAGGATTTGTTCAATTTAGTCTCAGTTCTCTCACTTTCTTTCCAACTCCTTGAATGCACCCATCTTTTCCTTGGAGACATTAAAAGTTCGTGCGTAGTATATATAGTTATTAATTAATTTCCCAAGTAGTATGTATAGATTTTGGCTGATGAACACTAAAATGATAGCTTGACACTGTTTGTTTGGATAAACCCTACAAATTTTAGGGTGATTACTGATTAATACTTAAACTTTACTGGAACTCTGAAAGTAAAATGCGTTTTGGTTGAAAATAGTTGTAAGAACAAATTCAGGTTATGACCTCTATAAATGGTGTTCCTTTTTGTTAATTTGGGCCTTTATTTAGTTTTACTGCGTTCTTTACTTATCTTTAAGAAGGAAATTACTGCTTTGGTCATTATGGGAGTAGATTTAAGGCTTTTTGTGGAGCTTTTCTGCAAGTGAATGTTTTGTGGATGCTCATTATTATGGAGGTAACCCTCTAAAAAGAAGGAATGCAAGGCGTCTTCAGATTCTAGCATAAATATTGAAGATATATAAGTTCACAGGTTAGGAAACTGATAATATATGTGAGTGCTTTTGAAACTCATGATTTAACAAATTCTAGCATCTTCAGAGGAAAAGATCCGAAATCAGCATGATTACTCTTTAACTTAGAGAAACAGTAGCGTACTTGATAAATAAATTTGTGAACCTGTAGTTTTGGTCTTTTTAATTGTTGAAAGTTCCCATACTTCGAATTTTTTTTTTATTGATAACCCTTTTTGGAAATCTATTCTCCTTCCAAAAAATGAAAATAGACTTAAAATTAAGAAACAGAAAAAAAGCAGAAGGAAAATCTTTTCAGAGCTCTATTCAACTAAAAACCAATATGGTATCAAGAATGGCATCGGTTTTCTGTTGGCTTCATCAATATGATTTTGGCTGATTGCTCATGTCTTTTGTTTTAATTCTTATCCAAAGGCCATGGAAGAGAAAAATGAAAATAGCTTTTATTGTCAACTAACTATTGTTGATTGTTCTGAACTGGTTTGTATAATATGTGCACTGTTGAGATCATATCACTATTGTTGATTGTTCTGAACTGGTTTGTATAATATGTGCACTGTTGAGATCATATCTTACTGTTTTCCTTCCATCAATATAATGAGTTTATATTGTATGTATTGTGTTGTTTCTTCTATTAATCAATAGTTTGTGAATGAGTTTAGATTTTGTGAGTGTGTGTGTGTTTTATCAATCATCTCAGTATCTTTGTTAATTATAGTTCCTGCTATTTATAACAACATAAATTGTTGTGTCATTAGGAGTAATTTAATTCAATGACTTCCCTTGATGGTAAAGTAGAACTTCAAATGCTATCATTTGAAGCTCCTAAGATTAGACTTCTGCACAGTCTGAGTATTGAAATTGAAAAAATGCAGGTATCATTCTCTGACATGTTACTGTATCCACTGTATCCATGCTTGCGTCACCAATATGAAATCAATATCAAGAGAGGTCAATTTTTGGGTTGTCTGTTGAAGAGGTGAATGATACGTCTAGATTCTTCTGGAATTATTTAGGAGATCATTAGATCTTCATTTGTCTCAGGTTAGGGCTTAATGTACTGTCATATATGTCAATATACATGTCTTCAGTCTTTTGTTTTATGATTTGCTCCATTTCTAACTCTTTCTTTATTTCCGCTACTGTTGTCGGATTCTTCCAATATCATACTCTTTTGTTGTAAATCTCTCTTTAAATTTTTTTGCAGGTTTTGGATTTTTGTGTCTTCCCAAAACCAGAATATGATGTACCCATATTTTGTGCCAACTCTTTTACCAGTGGAAATGCAAATAAAATTTTGCTGTAAGCTTTCTTCTTTCTCTAAATTTTGAACTTTCTTTCTCATTTATATTAATCATATTCTGAAAGAATTATTGTTGAATGGTATTCTGTCACCTTAACTGAGAAACACACGTCCTAAAGGAGATTCTCTCAGAAATTTTTAAACTGAAAACTATTTTTCAACGTGCCTTGTCTTGAAACTCTGTTTACTTCTCTTTTGATTCTGACTGATTAGTATATTTTTCTTATCCCTGCAAAGTAGCATTTGTCCTGCAACAAAATTTTGTATCTTTCTTTTGAGCCTCGCCAATAAGTTACTTGTAATTGATTATTTGCAGGGACCTTAACCCTTTTCATGACATCATCAGTCAAAGAAATTATAAAGAAAAATACTATAAAGGTTTAATGCCACTTGGAGTTAAATATGCTGAGGTAATTTCAATGCTTAGTACTGGCAAATTAAGTATAAATCTTGATCTTTTAACATATTTATATTTGTTTCAGAATCTTTTCTGAAAGTTATGGCATTTTGACTCACAGTAAGTTTCATGCAGCTTTTACCCTGGGGAGGAAAGCTTACAAGCGAGTCTTTAAAATTTTTCTCACCAATTATGTTATGGACGAAATTTACATCAAGCCAATGCAATCATGATGTCTTATTTTCCACATTCATGGATTATTACAAGGTATATATGTAATAGCACTTTCTAAAGGTTTCAACATATAAATGGTATTATTCTCATCACATGCTTTTGATTGCAATATACGATATCATCATTTATTTGGTTAATTCTATTCCAATTTGTTAGTCATGCTGTCTTATGAATTTCCTCTAGCTCTGCAGGCGTGGCTTCAGCTGATGAAGGAAGCAGCAGAGGAGGCAGATCCATCTGGCTTAAATTGCAATTGTGAAGCGCAACATAGATATCTGACATGGAGAGCAGAAAAGGTGATTAGTATTCTCCAATGTTATCGTCTTTATATCCCTTTATCAACTCCTCTGGATTAGAATAGGCGCATGTTTGTCTTAATACTAGTGAGCTTACAACAACTGTGACAAACTCTTGAGTTTAGTTAAATTCTGGGTGTGTAAAAGTGAAACTTAAAAAGTTAGTGGTGAAACAATGTGGTTGCAGTGGATTGATGAACTGAAACAATACCATGCATCTGCTGAATTAGATACTTTATATCATCCCCATGTTTTACTTTCATTTTGATTCATTTGGTTGGACAACATGTGGAAATCAGGATCCTGGTCACAGAGTTCTGAAAAAGTTGATTGGGGAGACCCAAACAACGGTACAAATCATGCATTATTTAATATACATTTCACACCAGAAATGGCAACCTAGTTCCTTACTTTGAACATGGTAATTCCATAGGAGTTACTGCAGAACTTCCTGTTTAATGGAATTGACAAACTAGGAAGCAAAAGTTTTCTGGACTACTTTCCTGAGTATCGTTGTGAAGATGGGACAGTAAATGGGAAACGGAGTATGGTTGGCAAGTCTTTGGAAAGTCGGCCTTTTGGGATACCAACGGAGAATTCATTGGTACCTTATTTTAAAGCCTATGGATAGTGTAATGTAGTCTCTACAATATTTGCTTCTACTGCTTTCTTCTTTTATTTGAATCGAGAACTTGCGTACGTATTTTATAACTATTTTATATCAGATCCAATATACTACAGTGGATTGTCAAGTTTTCACTTAGTTTCATCTTCATGGAAAGCTATCACCAAACCTCCTGAATGTCCTCCTTCTCAATTAAGTTTTTGGAATCAATTCCGGTATTTACACACCGAGATGCTTGCTGGCAGATTGACTGTGATGATACTTATAGCCCTAGCAAGATTGTTGCATTTCATATGGGAAAATAATTCAGTGTTCTTTCTTATCCGGCTTCAAGTCGGAGTATGAGTAGCCGGCTTGGCTTAGTTGATCATGGTAAAAAATAATGGGTGAGTATAAGTTTTATCCAGAATTATTATTTCCTTCACAACCTGGTGTTGAGATTGAAGTTTGGTCGTATGAAGTTACAGGGCCACGGAGTTGAGGAAATATACCACGGAGGTGTTATTCTGAAATTTATGCTTCTTACAGTCCAAGCACTGGTTTAAAATTCGTGGAAGCAAATACAAGTAACTCGAGCTACAGCATATATAAAAAGGAAACTGAACTGTAATATTTGAGCTGATCGGTTGGAACTCGAGGACCGTTTGCCATGTTCGAAAACTTTATTTCTCCAACTGGATCTTCCATCTACATAATTAAGTATTCTCATAATTAAATTGATGCAAATAATTCTAAAGTTACAAGCTAATTTAAGCCAAAACTAAGCTAATCCAAATCAGATTACCCATATTTCACCAATTTAACATTAGGAAAAAGTAGGGTTTTGAAGATTTACATGAAAGAAATTGTCACTTTGTAAATGAATAACCTTAGCAAGACTATAGATTAATATCAAACAAACAAAAAAAAATCCTAGATATAGGTAGTATTTAATTGGATAAACTTACTGCAAAAGAAACTACTTGAAGGTCTCCCTCCAGGCCTCTGATTTTAAGCAATGGGAGATGTTTTTCATTGACGGAAAATGAATTTGATTTTAGATTGGTCCTGTACTTGTTGGATCCTGAAAAGACATTCAACAAGTAACCAAATGAGCCTAATAAGAATAATGAAATATAATGTGTATATATATATATATATATATATATAAATGGAGCAACAAAAAAAAAAAAAACTGTGATTACATTTTACTAACAATAATATAAGAAAGAAAAACTAAAAGCATATGAAAAATCCCAATATATATACAAGGATAATAATGACAAATTGAGAGAAAAGTCAATTCATGGCGTAAAAATCAAAGGGTAGATGTTATTAATTTGAATTCAGATGGAGTGTTGCAAAGATTTATGTTAGGACTTAGGACATGATAAAAAGTTGAATATAAGAAAAAACATTGCCGTCCGTTAACAAAATATATCCAATTGAAAGTGTAATTATATGAGTGCTTTTCTTTTGTCCAGTGCCAGTATGAATTAATGAAGGACCAACTACATGATCTTCTTCGGCATTCTCCACATTCTGTTTACAGGTCTCAAAAACATGCATATATATGTATATATATATATATATATATATATATAAGATATAGAAATATAATAAAGTATTTATATACTAATGGGAGACTAGACAAGAAATTGAGAAGTGAATATGAATATGGATGGATGCATACATACCTCTTCACTTTCTGGTGAATCTCTTATAATATTCTTGTCTTCCCAAAGCTTTTGAATGGTGGTGTTGACATCGCCCTTCCAAAAGAAATGTTGGTCACTATTTGTTCCTAAGAAAAAGTACTCGGGGTTGGGGTACAACATCATACACCGTATATAGTGTTGCATCGACTCACTGAAAATGATTATTCTATGCAAGGATGGGCAGTCTATATTTCCATGATAGAAAGTCTTCATCTCTGGGCAATCACCCACAACTAATTGATTCAGATGCGGAAATTGAAGGACCACAATATTATTTCCAGAGTAGAAGCTTGTGAGGCTGGATAAATCTTCAAGTAGTAAACTCTTCAGTTGGCGGAAAATAATATTTATATTGTCTGCTCCAATTTCATCATCATCAGCTTCCTTTTGATCATTTACAATTACTTGTCTCAAACTTTTGCAGCCACTTATGCCCAATTTTGTGAGTCTTTGAGACAGACTTTTGGCTGTTGATGGAGACAATAAACTTGTCAAGCCCTGGCAATCTTTTACCATCAAAACCTTCAAATTTTGGAAACACATTAAAGGCGTCGCTAAGTCCTTTAATCTGACACCCCATTGACATATAACTAGGAATTCCACGGTTTGAAAGGTCTTGGGTAGTTGCTGCAGATAAGGAAAGCTCTCCAGCCACAATTCACTTAAACGTTTGGTTTTGAAAACCATATCATGATGTTCCTCCACAGGACCAAGTGGGTGGGGTTGGCATGTAATTTCGGAACAAGAGGATTCTGTACTCAGCTCATTTTTCACAACACCCTGCCAATAATTAAGCTCAAACACTTTACATAATAATCCAACAAAATTTTCTTAGTTCAAATGTTAGTTAATGCCAGTTAAAGTTTGTTATTATTAGTTAGAAAAAGAAAAGATATAAACAAAAAAAATTGAAAACCATTTCAAACGGTTTTTATTTAGTATTTTGTCTTTAATTGTTCCTTTAAAAAGTCATAAAAATACTAAAACGAAAAACTAAAATAAGAAAGGTTATTTAGTGTGAAGAGGACAAGAAAGGTGTTACTGTCATTTATAAAAATATAAAGGCATTTTTTAAAAAATTTTGAAATACAAGGAATGTTAGTGTTATTATTCTATTTTTAGTTACTAGATTTACCAATTGCTTACTAGTAACGTTTTAAAATGTTCTTTGGTAGTGAAGGAGTAATACAAAGAGATAAATGGGAAAAAAAAATTAAAAAAATTACCTTATGATGAGAGAGAAGTTCTTTATCCATTGAGACCGTTGGCGCTGAATTTTCATTCTCAATTTGCACAGTGTTTGTTTTGAATAACCTTAATTTTCGACAACGTCTTATATTCAGCTCTGACAATGATGGACAATCAACACAATCCCCTCCACAAAACCTTTCAAGGTTTGGAAGGTTATGTAGGTGCAGATATTCAAGTTCAGAGAATGAAATATAATTCACCATTACTTGTGCTGACTCTTCATTAAAACAATCTCTTTCATGGCCTTGCAATGATTCACAGACAGGCTTCGGAGATGGACAAGACTTGCGGTCATAAATGATGGTATTAGGCCCTTGAGATGATCACAGTCCCTCACAACAATTTTCTCAAGCAGTCTGGGAATATTATATGATGAAAACAAGCTCTTCATTTTAGGGCAAGTACTCACTTTTATCTCTCTTAATTTTCCAAATGACGTCTCTGTCTGAGAATTCTGGATGTTTGGTAGAACACCTTCCCTTCCATGATGACCAATTATCTCCACCATCATCTCGCAGTCCCTCACAACAATTTTCTCGAGCTGTCTGGGAATATTGTATAATGAAAACAGGCTCTTCATTTTAGGACAAGTGCTCACTTCTATCTCTCTTAATTTTCCAAATGACGTCCCCGTTGTGAGTTTCTCGTGAATTATATTTTCCAAGTTCATCAGCCTTCTAAGAGACAATGACTCTAAACATGGAAAAGCTGCAGGCAGATAATCCATATCCCCACTATTTGAATTGACAATACATCGAATTTCAGCGCTTTCTTGGACTGAAAGATGCTTCAAATATTTAAAACCCATATTGTCAATCTCATAAGCCATACTTTTCACACTCTTCAATCCACATAGACCCAAGCTTTCAGATTTTTTCAGTAATGCTTCAAAGTCGTGCTCGTTTAATTCACCGCCTGGACGCAGCTTCAGCTTCAACACTCTTGATGTATTCTTAAGGCGCAAATCTACTTGTTCATCTCCTATGCTTATATAATATTTTACCAATTCTTCTCTGAATATGTCCTTTGGCACACTGTTAATATCTGGTACACGTAATTTCAAATCAATGAGATAAGACAAATTCTTTACCTCGCTGAGACTGGCATTTCGTCTTTCATTGTCATTGAATGCTCCTTCAACCTGCCAATTTGTAAAGCTATCTTTGAGATTCAACTCTTCTAGACGTGTCAAGCTCCATATCACATTAGGTTCAATCACTTCAAGATCCCGACACCCTTCTAGATTTAGGGACAGTAGCCGACTAAGATTTCCAATTTCTCTTGGCAACTTTGTAAGAGAGGAATTAAATGAGAGGTCAAGAATTTTTAAATTTTTAGCTCTCCGATCCAACTTATATCTCCCAAACTGCACCATTTCAAACGCAATGTTGTTAGATTTGGAAGAAGACAAAAGGATGAGGCGGCCGATAATGGTTCTAAGGACACTCTTGCCGAATCCAAAACCAAAAGCTTATTCAGTCCTTCAAAAATTGAGGCGGAAGTTTGCCAGTGTCCATTTTACCATAACCACGTACCAACCTTAGTAATTTGAGCTCTGGAGCTTTCAATGTTTGAGGATACTGATCAGCTTTTATACCATACACTGACATCGCAGTGGAGTCTTTACACATCTCCTCGTTAACATATTTATCCAATTCAACAACATCTCTAATATTACGCATTCGAGGATGATCATCTAATTTCGACACAATAAATATGACAACGTCTCGTATGACATCATGCAATTTCACATAACCAAATCGGAAACCACCATCCAATAAAGAACGGTGCTTGAGATTTGCGACAAGTGTGTCCGTCCTATTTCTTGCCTCTTCTAATGTGTTGACGTTTTCAAACAAATTTAACCCAAAACCATAAATGCACAACTCTCTTATTTCTATGTTTGCATCTTCAGGAAATAGACTACAGAGCAACAATAAATGCTTTGCCTCTTTACTTTCTAAAAAGTCAAAACTTAATTTTATGCTCTTGTAGACTTCCTTTTCCATACCTGAGATGTTAGATGGGTTAGATTTTCTTAGCTCATGTAAGGCATTCTTCCAAACTGCACAATCTTTGTTTTCAATGCACTTGCAACTGTGGTGATTGCAAGTGGTAATCCTCCACACTCTTTTACAATCTCAGCTTCCAAACCTTGGAAATCATCATCTTTCTCAGCTTGATCGCCCACGATTTTATGAAATAAACTCATTGCTTCATGTTCTGATAAGTGTCCAACAGCAAAAATAACATTACTGTCAACACCCATATCATTAGCCAACACATGAAAAGATCTAGTGGTCAAAAGTATCTTGCATCCTCTTTGATGAATCCCAAAAGATATTCCAACATCCTCTAAATCAAGTTTTTCCCAAATGTCGTCTACAATTATGAGCATCTTATTTTCTTGTCTCAATCGTTCCCGTAACCGTGCTGCTCTTATATCCTTATTTTCTTCATCCAATGTCATATCCAAATATTCTCCAATATCTTGTTGGATCTTTTTAATGTCTGGGTCCTTGGATATAGTGGTGAAGATGAACTTAGTGAATAACTTTTCTTTATCCATTGCTTTTGTAGCAGCTTCTTTAGAGAGCATGGTCTTTCCCATGCCACCCATCCCCCACAAACCAACCATGCCAACACCTGGATCTCTTAGTACCTTCATGACATCGGTTAAAATTTGGTTTCTTGATTCAAATGCCTCATAGCCTTTGTTCTCAACTGGATATGATGGAGGTGGACGATAAGAAACTTTCTTAATTTTCTCTCTGTATTGGATTTGAGCAGCAATAGTGACTGCCATCTTCTTGGCTTTCCTACTCAGCCG
This sequence comes from Rhamnella rubrinervis, assembly GCA_007844105.2. Lineage (NCBI taxonomy): Eukaryota > Viridiplantae > Streptophyta > Magnoliopsida > Rosales > Rhamnaceae > Rhamnella > Rhamnella rubrinervis. Next base: position 9,765,102 of record CM017578.2, read on the forward strand.
CTGTCGCAGCACCAGAGTCGGGAACTTGGCCCCACAAGTGAATTTTGTAATTCCTTCCTCTTCATGCTGTGTGAAATTCCCATGATCTTCAGTGATAATTTTATCAACTTTGGTGATCCACTCATTAACAAGAGCTTCGATGTTTTCCCCATTTCTTTGCGCCTCTTCAACTTCATGTTGTAGACTTTGTTTGACATTTTTCAAATCCACAATTTTGGAATTGAGATCCTCCACATTTCTTTTGTAGCAAAACAGATAGCCCAGTTGACGGCCAATAGGTGCAACAGTGTACTCAGCCACTATTGCTGCAATAGAAATTAGAATGTCGACCATGGTGCTTTGGGCCTGTGGTGAAGTGAGTAGTATAATTTAAATGCGGATAAACAACAATCGCAAAATAATTGCAATCACATCCAACATATAAAATGACCATTTAATATATAATGAAAGCAAGGAAAGCAAAACTACCATTTAATTATATCACCAGCCAACAAAAAATAATAACAAATCAGGTAACCACGTACCTGATTTCTAGCGAGATATTTGAAACTGGATCTGAAGATGAAACCACCGCACACAACTTCTTTTTTCTTTTTTCTTTTTCTTTTTGGCACAACTTTTGTTTCTATTTTTTTGGGCACAACCTTTTTTTTTTTTTTTGGGCACAACCTTCTTTTTTTTTGGGGACAACTTGTTTTCCTTTTTCTTTTTTTCTTTTTTTTTTCTTTCCTTTTTTTTTTTTTTTCTGGAGATTCTGAGGGTAAAACAGGTACAAATAAAAATCAAAACCAAAGTACAAATAAAGGAAAGCGATAGAAAGGTAACTGAATAAAAAAAAAACTAAAACGGAGACTTAAAAAACAAAAGGAAGATCAGGAGAGTAAGGAAACAGAGTAGTAAGGCTCTTTAATTACTTGGATTCCATGAACTGCAGATGGTGGATCAATGATCTGATCAGTTGAGTTGGAGCAGTAGTAGCTTTACTTGCAGATGGGGAATCGATGATCTCTATCAGTTGAGTTGGAGCAGTGATAGCTCTACTTGCAAAGACTCTGATGAATTGTAGACTAAATGAATGCCAGAATGAAAGACTAGTTAAGGAATATAATATTCCGTAAAAGGAATCTGTAGGGCCATGGAATGATCTTATCAGGTCCTCCTCCAATTGCTTTGCTTACCATTGTCCCATTGTCCCTGAGTTACATCTAAGTAAAGCGTTCTTAATATTTATTTGTTTACCAAACTAATTATTTATTCGTAGCTAATTAAATTGAAAATTTTAAGTACCAAGATGAATTTGATATTTATATGTGTCAAATTTTAAGAATTGTCACCCGTACGTAATGTTTTTATAAACATTACAAACAATATTTTACAAAAACTTTCACGCCCTACAAAAATATTTACACCAATAAAAACTTTTAAATCCTACAAATTAAACCTTCACCACCCTACAAAATATTTTTACACCCAACGAAACCTTTTACACCAACAAAAAATACCATATAAAAATTTTACACTCTACAAAAACTTTCATACCCATACAAAACTTTTTACACCGCACAAAAACTTCCACACCCTATAAAAATTTTTACACCCTATAAAAACTTCCTTACTCTACAAAAAATACAAACCCTACAAAAATTTTCATGCTCTATAGGCAATACCATATAAAAACCTTCCACACCCTACAAAATATTTTACACCCAACAAAACCTTTTACACCTACAAACACCCTACAAAAACTTTCATACCCATACAAAATTTTTTAAACCATAAAAAACTTCACACCTATAAAAAAAAATTTATACCCTATAAATAATACTCTATAAAAAATTTTACACCCTATAAAAACTTCCTTATTATACAAAAAATACAAACCCTACAAAAATTTTCATACCCTATAAACAATACCATATAAAAAATTTTACACTGCAAAAACTTTTAAATCATATGAAAACGTCCACACCATACAAAAACTATTACAGCCTACAAAAAGTTTCTCACCCTATAAACAATTCCCTACAAAAACTTCAAACCATCGGAATAATACTTGATTAAAGTAGAGAGAAATGGTATGGTCCAACCACCAATTCAGTAGCCACAAACAAAAAGTTTTCGATTTTCTAGAGTTATGAAAATGTTATCAAAGAATGAAACTTTTTAGATTAATAAAGGTAATAAATATATAATTTAAAATAATCTGGTTGATTAATTAATCAATTTTATTTTCACGTGCTAAAGCAATCTAATTGATTAATTTTATTAATTTATTTTCTAATTATTATGTGATAATTTTTACAATTTCTAAATTCAATTTAAAAGCTAACAATTATAATTACCTAAAAAAAATGCCAACAATTGTAATAATAATTATTAATAATCCTCAATTTTAAAAAATTCATAATAAATCCTGAAAAATTGATAATATACATATGGACTGGGCTACAACTATACGGCACCCAAACGCAAGCCCAGCTATCGATCTGGCCCAGCTATGCTAAATTGCTCAGTTTAGTTTTTAATTCCCAAATATTATTTCGTTTTAAAACGAATACCATAAGGTCAAAATAGCCGTTCAAGTCATTCATCACGCCCTTCTTCTCAGCCCCAAAACCCTAAAACCAGAAAACCCCTAAATTCACCATTACACACGCTGACGAATCCTCCTATTTCTTCTTCTGCTATTCTGAAATCTGAAACCCTTGAACCAAAAACCTGATTTCGATTTGATTTTGGGAAAGTCCGGATCTTTGTTAAAAGGTATGGAATTTGTAGACTCTCTCTCTCTGTCTCTCTTTAGCATCGAAGACTTAAAAAAGCAATTTCCACCTATCATCAATTAATTAATTGTTTGTAATTCTTTTTTGTCGTTGTGTTCTGGTTTGCTCGTGTTCTTGTTTTTACAAGCTTTTAACTTTGTCTCTTGATACATGCAGATATATTTATGTCATCACCTTCCATACACGGCATGGACTTAGACGACTTCACACATTTGATTTCTTTTTTTTCCTCTTTTTTTCTTTATGGTTGTACTAGTTTACGAGTTAGGAAAAACTATATCTAAGCTAGAGTCTAGAATTAAAGTAGAATCAACGCCTCCAAGTCCCAACCATTGGATTCATAAATAAGATAGACCTTGATCAATTTAATTAATTAAGAGGTAATACACTAACTCCATCCAATTAATAGTCTCAATGAATGTGCCACAGCCTCCAAATTAAAGCCACCCATTTTATCTATTCATTGATGCCTGAGGTTTTTGACACAGTTGCCTACAGTACTAATAGAAGGAAATGGAAATCACTGTTGTGCTTACTCCACCCATTAATGTCCTAAGTCCAAGTTTTTGTGAGATAATTCTGCACTTCTCTCACTCACCACCGTTATGTCTATGCATCTCTATTGTCACCCTCACTCAGCATTAGGGACCATTTGTTGGCCTTGTATCATCAATCCTAGAGCGTGTTCATTGTAATGCTTGTTTTGGCTTTTTTTTGGGTACCAAAGACCCTTGCTTTGAGTTTGTGCAACCATGGCTTGGTGAAGGATTTTGCTTAACCGGGTTTGATATTCTTCTTGCTGGCTGGCTGATATGGATCAACTACGGGTTCGCTCACACTCTCACCAGTTTCTGCCTCTCCAAACACTTTGTTCCAGCTGAGGTACGTTTGGTCTGTTTTCTTACCTTTTACGCTTATTTTTTGTTCTCTTCAACATGTTTGTGGTCTTTGAATTTGGCATTCTGACAACCTTGTTAATGCATTAAAATAAAAAAACTTTAATTTAATTTCGTTCCCTCGTAATAAATAAATAAATTTATTTATATTACTGCTGTGTTTTCCCATTAAATAAAAAGTTTTAAAATCTTTTGTACAAAGGGGAATGGTTTTAAAATAAAATGATATCGTCCACCAAAATGAGTGATTGAATGTATAAGTATTTTCTGTTTCTTTAATTAATTCTTTTGGTTTTTTTATTTGTAGCACAAATATTTTTAGAATTTATTTATTAATTTTAATCATATTATACCATTACTTTTTATGTATGAATTCAAATTTAATCATTTTATATTATTGATTGATTTCAGTTAAATTATATAAAGTTATTGAAATAATTTTTTAAAGTATGAAATGGTATTATGGTTTAATCTGTTTATATAATTTAAAATGTATTTTTGTAACAATTTTGATATTATTTATAAGTTTACCTGATAATTTCATCATAATAGCTAGTTTTAAAATTTGATATTCAAAAGGACTATTCTCTTCTTTTCTATTTCAAGGGTTTTTTTAAATTTTATTTTAATTTTTTTTTTCCATTTTAAAGGAACGAAATTGAAAAGGTTTTTTTTTTTATTTTTTTTATGCATTTGCTTATGTAAATATTTGAATTTAATAAATTTTTAACCATATACTAAATTTTAATAAAGAATATATATTATATTATTTTTTTCTCTCGAAAGTTATTGGAGCTCTAATTTTTTTAAAAAAAAAATTATTAAAAGTTCTTGGAGCTCTAACTTTTTATGAAAAATTTATTAAGTTTTCAATCATATGGTTTTTGATATTAAAAACCGTGATACAATATATAGCTTTTTTCAATGCGGTGATATAACTTAATATTATGTGAAAAAAACATAAATGGACAATTTTCTGTTTCGAAAATAGCTTTTCTAAAAATTAATTGATAAAAAAAATAAATATACGGTTTTTTAATTAGATGCACAACAATATTAAAAATTCAAGGTTTAAGATGTTTTAAATGTATTTAAGCTATAAAATTAGCAAAAGTTATTATAATCAACTTTAAAATAACTTTTGAAGTGACCAAATAATATATTAAACCAAATAGTGTTTGGTATGAATGTCAAATTCAAATAACGAACATGTTTTTGGGCACAAAAATGGATTGGAAAGGGTTAGCAATAGAGTAAACACCAATGTTGGGGAACAGGTTTTGAAAGGGCTTGAAATGGTAAGATGTGAGACCCTTATTTGACCCGCCTTATACTCGAGGAGAGAAAACTTGTTTAGCAAATTCCTTCACAAAATTATGGCTTGCATAAAGTTTGAGATCAAGGAATTAGTACCAAATTGAAGCTTAAGAAACAAAGGCTTATAATGGACAAACCAATAAGAGATCTCTAGCGCCAAGTCATGGTGGCAGCTAAAGGGAGTTGTGACTTGAGCACGGTGGTGGCCTGAGTATGTGCAACGGCAAAGTGTTGAAACTCACAATTAATGAAGGTGACAAAGTGGCCTCAAAAGGGATATTTTCAGGGGAGGTACCGCACATTTTTTTTTTTTTTTTTAAATTTGTCCTATTGGTGGATCGCGTTATGAGGTCCAGCATTCATGAAGAAGGACGCAGAAGACGTAGTTGTTTGGGGACTATTATGCAGTGGAAATTTATTGTAATACTCTTCTCATTGTACATGAACAAAATCAACATGGGAATTTGCATATCGGGGCAATGACTAATAATCTTGCAGGCTTTTTGTGTTCTTATCCTCCAGTGCATTGTTTGCTTTTAATTTTAACACCTCCTGTCTCCACCATTACCACTTCTTTCCAATGCTTGTACCACTAAATTGAGATCTCTCTCTACTATTTCTCATACATAAGTTTTCTTATGTAATAATCCCCTTTAAAATGCTAATCTCAGGTATTAAACTTTCCAATATTCATTGGGTTGCAAATTGTTTAATCGACATTTAAAGCCAATTAACGTAATAAAAAGTTTTCCAGGTATAACGGATGTAAGTGTCAAAAAACAAATAAGCTGAAATAATTCAAAATAGCAAACACCATAGGCTTCTCACATAGAGAAGAAATAATAATTAGTGATGCGATTTTTTGCATCGACAGTTACAATTTTCTTTACTGATAGAATTACATATCAAAATTCAACGCAAGAATCTAATCTACATGCATCTAAAATTTAACCAAGCACTGCGTGACTACCGTGTCTTTTTTCCCTCGCAACAAGCAGGGAAAAGAAACTGCCTCTTAACATTTTTGTTCCATTTCAAGTTGAAAAAAACAGCCTCAACAAGGGCATGCTTCTTCTTAGGGTAACCAAAACCCAGTTGGTGATTCGGATACACCTTCCCATCCTTGATAGTAGCTGCTGTTATGCCTAGGCCCTGTGAATGTTGCCACAACAGAGGCTGTGTCCGAGCCATCAGAGCTCTCTGTTAATCTCCCAGATGGACCTGCAACTACAATCTTTGTTGGAGACAGTAACTCAAGCCTATCTCCAAATGTCAATGGTCCTTTAGACACCTTTATTGGCTTCACTTCATGTTCATGATCTACCTCCTTGCCTATATCAATCTGAAACAAGCTTCCACCCAAAGTATGGACAACTAGCAAAAACCCATCTGAGTGGTATACAATTCCGTTTAGACCTCCCAAGTTCTTGCACCATTCCTTTGCAGTGAAGAGGGGCTTGGGGGCTTCTTATTGAAACCAATTTGGCATCCTCTCCAACCTTCCAAATTTTTTGGCCCTAACATTAGTAACATATGCATTACCCTCTGCATCAACTTCCACATCATCAGCGAATGACTGACTTCTCATCACCTACATCCAAAGCAGTCTATTAATTTATCAACTTCGTCAAGGCTTGGCTTGAATTTTCAGAGATTTTTTTTTATTTTTTTAACTTTTCGTTTAGTAGCACGACCTGTTTTCAAGGACTAAAAACACATCCCACAACGATTTTTAAGACCCAAAATTTTATAAGAAGCATAAATGTGATTCAAAGTCACAACCCACCACATGCCTGTTTTGAATCAAAATAAAAGGCAAACTTGCATACTCTACTTCCATTATTTGTTGTCTTGTCTGCTTTTTTATCGACTTACCTTTTCAAACATCATTACCAAAATATTTATAAACCACATACTCATCCGCCAAAATTCAAATTTTGTCTGCTGACCTAACAAATTGAAAACCTACCTGCAAAAATTAATTTAAGATGGATTTTTACTTTTCGGTTTGGAGGTGGTGTCTCAAATTATTATTTCTTGCGCGTATCAGGTGCAAGTGATTTTTTCTGAAACCACACGGATGCGGTTGTATTTAGAGCGAACTTCAGTGGGAGTGTATGTGATATTTAATTCTATTTTAAAATGGACCCAACATTAAAGATTCACCACTTGTTTACATCAACTTATATGTGTACAATATTGGGCAAGTAAGTTCAACCATGACGAGTTTCTAAGCCCATCTTAGCAAACACTGTCATCTTTCACCGGAAAGTTAATCTTTCCTCCTGGTGTCAGGTCGTTCGCAAGCAGTTTACCTGTTTTAATCAGTTTCCAATGGATAAGGCTCAGGAAACAACAGCAAAGCTACAGGCTGCTCTTCGCAACCTTTCTTTACAGCCTAAAGAAGAAGGAGCAACAGATATTATCGACATTACTCTGTTGGGCAAGTTTTTATCTTCAAGGAATTTCAGAAGATTTCCTTTGAAGGAACTGATTCCTAAAGTCTGGAAGTTGAAGTCAGAAGTTAAAATTGAGAAACTTGGTGAGAATATTTTTAAATTCACCTTTGACAACAAAAGAGATAAAGACTACATTTTTGGACAGAGACCATGGTCATTTGATGGCTCCCATCTAATCCTGAAGGAGTGGTCGGAATATCTAAGCCTACAGGAAGTGGACTTCACTACTACTACTTTCTATTTCCAAATCCATGGGCTTCCACCAGCTTACCTTCACCAAGACACAGCTTTTCAGATAGGGGACCAAATTAGTACTGTGATTTTATCGTCAGTCACCCCAAGATGCGTGGTAGCTAATCGGTTTATGCGAATTCGAGTGGATGTAGCTGTAACAAACCCCATTCCACCGGGCTATTTCATGGAAAGGGACCAAGGAGAAGATCTATGGATTCAATTCAAATACGAGAGGTTGTCGGATTTTTGTTACGAATGTGGACATTTGGATCACGTAACTGGCAGAAGTACGCTCAAGGAGCCAGTTATGATAGAAGATAAGAAGGGGAGACAGGCGAAACTTTACGGCCCTTGGTTGAAAGCAGAGAGAAGTGGAGGGATCACCTTTACTGTAACTTCGGCACCAGAGGAGTGAATACCGAGGAGCTTGCCCTCGTTTCAAAATTCAAAATGCTCTTCCCAAGATATTGCCTTAATTGAAGATAACCCAGCTCAGCAATCACCATACTCTAAGAAAAGTAGGCTATCAGTTACCCTGCAACGGGACGCAACGCCGCTGAAGAAGGCAGACACATCGGATTTTGGGCAGACACATAAAGAACAATGCTCAGACCCTAAGCAAAATAGCGTCTCAAATCAGATTAATGTTATATGGGCTTTTCTTCAAACCCAAAAGGAGATAGGCCCAGAAATGATGATTGGCAAACAGAGAGATTGGTTGGGCCTGGGAGTGGGCCCTAGGATGGCATCAGAGAAAGCTGTTGCAGTATTTGAAAACCTAGCCCAACAAAAGAGTATCCAGTTAAAAGAAATAGACCCTCTTGAGAAACAAGTAGAGGATCTAAATTTCAGGGCAGATCATTATAGCAGAGAAGACAGTGAACGAGAGAAGGAACAATTAGAAGAGGATGAACATATAGGAAGGACAGCAGAATTTATTGAGGCATGTCATCTGGGAGTTTCGACGGAGACTGAAGGAGAAGATGAAGGCCAAAACATAGTAAGTCATCATGAATTACCAATCCATTCCCACCCGAAAAAGGGGAACAATGGAGATTCCATTGGCTCTGTTCGCAAATATTATACTAGAGCTAGCAATAAGACCTGGTCATGGAAAAAAGCAGCAAGGTACAGAGAAGAAAGAGAACTAGAGAATAATTCACGAAGAGGTCAAAGCTCCAAAAATTCCGAATCTACAAGCCATGCGGATTTTAAGTAGGCCGAGGAGGCGGGCCTACTCAAGCCCCCCTATACAATCTAAGTGTTTTATCTTGGAATTGTAGAGGTTTGGGAAACCCAAGGATTCTTAGATCGCTTCAAAGGTTGGTGAGGAAATACAATCCCACTTGCATTTTTCTAATGGAGACAAAGAGCAGTAAAGAAAGGATGGAGGTAGTGGGCTAAAAATTAGGCTTCAATAAGACTGAAGTGGTAGAAGCGAAAGGTTTGGCTGGAGGTCTAGCGTTTTTCTGGAAGAAAGGGCAGAACATTAAGCTGGAATTGAAGACAGAGAGAATATTTTGCATGGAGGTTTCTAATTTGGAAGGAAGCAGGAGCTACAAGATGCTAGGTTGCTACGGTACACCGTATTATAGAGAAAAGAAAGCTTTTTGGGAAGATTTTGGTGAAGTTATGAAGAGGTAGAGGGGCCTTGGGTAATTTTTGGAGATTTCAACGAGATAATTTCCGAATCGGAGAAATGGGAAGGAGACAGTATATGGAGAAAACAATTATTCCTGAAGAATTTCATGATGAAAGTGGGCGGAATCGATCTGGGATTTTCAGGAAGCAAATACACATGGCAGAACAATCAAGAAGGGAAAGCTTTTATAAGAGAAAGGCTTGACAGGGCATTAGCCAACCAAAGCTGGATAATTGATAATCCTAACTCAGAGATTAAACACCTGACTGTGGAGGAGTCTGATCATTTGCCTATTCTTATTAGAATGCATGTTGAAGAGAAGCGGCAGCAACGCCCTTTTTGATTTTTCAAGACTTGGACTACTGATCCTTCATGCATTCATATTGTTCGAAAGGCTTGGTTGGAGGATAACAGAAGTGGAATGGCATGCCATAAACTTGGCCGGAGTCTGAGGTTAACAGTAGCAGCTCTCAAGAAATGAAATAGAGAAGTTTTTGGGTACGCTGATCAGAATATTCTTCGTTTGGAAAAGGAGCTTGAAGGGATCCAACAACAGGAAGGAGATGTAAGGGAGGCTTATCAGAAAATTAAGGAAGAATTGAAGAAGCAAAGGGATAGATGGGAATCTATTTTAAAACAGAAATCTAGAGAATTATGGTTGAGAGAGGGGGATCGCAATACAAAGCTTTTCCATACTAGTTTGGTGATAAGGAAAAGGCACAATAACATTCAGAATATAAGGAATGGCACAAAATGGATATCGGGTAAGGAAGAGATAGGAGAATACTTTCTTCAAAATTTTCGTACTCTCTTCCAACAGAGGAAGAGATTAAGGATTGCATTTGGAATCTTCATCCTCTCAAATCCCCTGGGCCGGATGGTTTTTCAGGTATTTTTTATCGCCAGTACTGGACTGTAATTAAAGAATGAGTTATAAGTTTTGTGCAGGGGTGCTTCAGATTAAAGAAAATACCTGCTAGTGTGAACCAAACGTTTATAGTGCTGATCTCAAAGGTTAACAATGCTGCCAACTTTGGTCAATTTCGTCCAATCAGTTTATGTAACTTCTCTTATAAGATAGTTGCCAAGATCATCACTTTGAGATTGAGTGCTTACATGGATCGAATCATATCTCCCAACCAAGGAGCCTTTATTAAAGGACGTTGGATTGCAGAAAACACGGTGATTGCTCAAGAATTAACTCATAAAGTTTCTAAACACAAAGGTAAAAAAGGACTGATGATTTTAAAGATAGATTTGAAGAAAGCATATGACAGATTGGAGTGGAGCTTCATTGATAAGGCATTGGATGCATGGGGGTTTTTAGGAAATTTCAGAGAGTTGATTGGGAGCTGTGTCAATTCAGTTAACTTCTCTCTTCTAATTAATGAGACTATTACAAAGTCTTTTACTCCAGATCGTGGATTAAGGAAGGGAGACCCACTCTCCTCTTTTCTTTTTATTTTCTGTGCTGAATTCCTCTCTCGGATGCTAGTAAGGGAAGAAAGAGAGGAACACATCCATGGCATTAAGATCAGTAAAAATGGCCTTGCAATCTCACATCTTCTTTATGCAGACGACTTGCTGATTACTTGTCGTGCAAATGATCGGGAAGCAGCTTTTGTCATGGAAAGTTTTAAAAAATATTGTTACTGAACTGGACAAGAAGCTAATTTCGAAAAGTCAAGTGTTTATCTCTCCAAGGGAGTTACAGGAAGGGAGAAGAGAGATATCAAGAGAGTTACCAGAATGAAAACTATGAAAAAAGGAGCAATTTATCTAGGAAACGTTATGGTGCTAGGCAAGTCAAAGGTTAGAGAATTTGGTAGACTTAAAGATAAGGTTCAAAACCGATTGGATAGTTGGAAAAGCCAATGCCTCTCAAAAGCAGGGAAATTAACTCTAATCAAATCTGTGATGCAAGCAGTCCCTACTTACACGATGGTAACATTTGAGGTGCCTAAATCAGTGTGTAATGATCTAGATAGGATTTCTAGGCGTTTCTGGTGGGGAGTAAGTGATGATAAACAGCACTATTTGGCTTTAAAGTCTTGAGAGAATATTTGCAAGCCTAAAGCATGGGGAGGTTTTGGTCTCAGACTCTCAAGGGAGGCTAATGTGGCTTTATTAGCCAAGTTAGGGTGGATGGTAGCAGCCGGAGAAAGAAGACTGTGGATTGAGATGCTCTCGAAAAAGTACTTGAAAGGAGAGAGTTTTTTTAAATTCAAGCTGAAGAAGGGGGCCTCACATGTTTGGAGGAGCATCTTAATCACAAGGAAGGTTTTGGGAGAGAATTCCTGTTTCAAATTAGGAGATGGGGCTAACATCAATTTTTGGGAGGACCTTTGGGTTCCGGAATTAGTGGGTTATAAACCAATAGCAAAAGATGGTGTGGATATTTCAAGCTGGAAAAGGGTAATTGATTTTAAAAAGGAATCCACAAATGAATGGAATGAGGAGTTGCTGAGACAAACTTGTGAGTCAAGAACTATTGAGGCTATCCTGAAGCTTCAATGGCCAAGTATTGTTTGTGAAGATAAGTTGATTTGGATAGGCAGAGATAAGGGATTGTTTATAGTCCAAAAGTGTTACCAAGCATTGTTGAATGTTGATTTAAGCAGGGAAGACGAAGGTACTTGGTCTCGGCTTTGGGAGTTAAAGATACATGAGCAGTTGAAGATATTTCTGTGGCGCATGCATGCAGGGGTTCTACCTATTAATCTCACACTTCACCAGAGAACAGGAAGAGGCGATACAACATGTGTGCTCTGTGGTGAGGAAGATGAAAGCATTATTCACCTCTTTAAGAAGTGTAAGGTTACAAAGATGGCAGCTTTCGCAAGTAAATGGAATTGTAGGTTGGAAGCATGGAATCTGGAAACTGAATCCGAACTACTGAATTTTTGTATTGATCATTCGAAAGAGGCTTGGATATGTGGAGCAAACAAGGGCTTCATTGTTATTTTTCTAGCATGCTTGTTTTACATAATTTGGAATTATAGGAAATATATAGTCCACTCTGGCAGAAAAAGTTTGGAGGAGGTAGTTAGCTTGCTGAATGAGAATGTAATAGATTTTTTGAGGGTTTGGGAAGACTCTTCTCCTAGCACAGATACGAGGAAAACAAGGGAGGTGTGGAAGCCACCTTCACCTGGTTGGTTAAAAGGGAATTTTGATGCTGCTTTTAAGGATGGCAAGATAGCAATGGCGATGGTGATAAGAGATGATAGAAGACAAATAATATACATAGCCACCAAAACAGGAGAGGCAATAAACCCACTGGAAGCTAAGATGAAAGCCTTCATGTGGGCTTTGGAGATTGCAGTTACAAAACCTTGGTTGCAAATTCATTGGTCTTCAGACGCGAAGCTACTGGTTGCAGAGATCAATTCATCCCATGATCCGTATGATTGGAATTTAAGATATTTGACACTTTTTTGTAGGCAGACCTTGAAATCCAAAGGGTGGTTTTTGACGTGGAATGAAAGAGGTTCGAATAGGTTGGCAGATAGAGCTGCTAAAATCTCTTTTAGAAGTGAAGTTCCTATTTTATTTTCTTCTGCTGATTTAAGTTGTAACATTTTTCCTTTAAGTTTGTTAGACGTTGTTATACAAGACCATTGCACTGAAGGTTTTCAGTTGTAAGCCTTTTTGGCTTTTTTTGTGCTTAATGCAAGTATTATTCACCAAAAAAAAAAAAAACTTACCTTTTCAAACATTTTTACCAAAATATTTATAACCCACATACTCTACAAAAATTCTACAAATAATATCTTATAAAAATTTTCATTGCAAAAATTTTCACATTCTAAAAAACTTTTTAAAACAACAAAATCTTTTTAAACTCTATAAATTAAATTTTTCACACCCTACAAAAACATCTATATCCTACAAAACCTTTTACACTATATAAAACCTTTTACATGTAAAAAATACTTTCTTAACCTATAAATTAAATTTTTCACACCCTACAAAAACATCTATATCCTACAAAACCTTTTACACTATATAAAACCTTTTACATGTAAAAAATACTTTCATAACCTATAAACAATATCCTATAAATATTCTACACTCGACCAAAACTTTCATACTCTACAAAACATTTGACACTATACGAAAACTTACACGCTCTATAAAAACTTTAATACCCTACAAACAATATCATACCAAACCTTTTACATTCTACAAAAACTTTCGAACCATACAAAAAATCTTTTACAACATACAAAAACTTTCTCACCCTATAAGCAATGCCCTGCAAAAACTTCCAACCACCCCAACAATATATGATTAAAGTAGTGGGAAACGGTATGGTCCAACTCCAACCTTTACTCCAATTACCATAAGCGCAAGGGGTTTCTAGGATTTGTTCATTTTTGTCTCAGTTCTCTCACTTTCTTTCCAACTCCTTGAATGCACACATTTTTTTCTTTCGAGTCATTAAAAAGCTCGTGTGTAGTATATATAGTTGTTAATTAATTTCCCAAGTAGTATGTATAGTTGTTGGCTGATGAACACTAAAATGATATGTGCACTGTCGAGATCATATCTAACTGTTTTCCTTCCTTCCATCAATATAATGAGTTTATATTGTATGTATTGTGTTTGTTTCTTCCATTAATTAATAGTTAGTGAATGAGTTTATATTTTTGTGTGTGTGTGTGTGTTTTATCAATCATCTCAGTATCTTTGTTAATTATAGTTCCTGCTATTTATAACAACATAAATTGTTGTGTCATTAGGAATGATTTAATTCAATGACTTCCCTTGACGGAAAAGTAGAACTTCATATGCTATCATTTGAAGCTCCTAAGATTAGACTTCTGTGCAGTCTGAGTATTGAAACTGAAACAATGCAGGTATCATTCTCTGACATGTTACTGTAACCATGCTTGCGTCACCTATATGAAATCAATATCAAGAGAGGTCAATTTTTGGGTTGTCTGTTGAAGAGGTGAATGATAGGTCTAGATTCTTCTGGAATTATTTAGGAGATCCTTAGATCTTCATCTATGTCTCAGGTTAGGGCTTAATGTACTGTCATGTATGTCAATATACATGTCTTCTGTCTTTTGTTTTATGATTTGCTCCATTTCTAACTCTTTCTTTAGGCTTCAGTTTCTCCTCTGCTCCTTCAATCCCTGTCCCCTCCTATATAGAACTTAAAGCTAGAGAGAAGATGGGATTAAGAATAATGTTGTTAGACTCTAAACACCATAATGAACAATCAAATTATTCTAAAAGATGAGCTATTTTTTTGTTACAAGGTTTTAAGGTTAGGCTGTTAAATATTGAAGAATCATCTAATTCAATGGGCATTAAAATAAAGCAGAGAGAAACCATCTTTTTTTCATCACAACTGATGTCTGTATGCAAAAAGAAAATAGCTTCTAAAATCAAGCTGCAGTATTTATTTCTGCTACTATTGTACAGATTCTTCCAATATCATACTCTTTTGTTGTAAATCTCTCTTCAAATTTTTTTGCAGGTTTTGGATTTTTGTGTCTTCCCAAAACCAGAATATGATGTACCCATATTTTGTGCCAACTTTTTTACCAGTGGAAATGCAAATATAATTTTGCTGTAAGCTTTCTTCTTTCTCTGAATTTTGAATCTGAAAGAATTATTGTTGAATGGTATTCTGTCACCTTAACTGAGAAACACACGTCCTAAAGGAGAATCTCTCAGAAATTTTTAAACTGAAAACTATTTTTCAACGTGCCTTATCTTGAAACTCTGTTTACTTCTCTTTTGATTCTGACTGATTAGTATATTTTTCTTATCCCTGCAAAGTAGCATTTGTCCTGCAACAAAATTTTGTATCTTTCTTTTGAGCTTCGACAATAAGTTACTTGTAATTGATCATTTGCAGGGACCTTAACCCTTTGCATGATGTCATCAGTCAGAAATTATAAAGAAAAATACTATAAAGGTTCAATGCTTAGTACTGGCAAATTAAGTGTAAATCCTGATCTTTTAACATATTTATGTTTGTTTTGGAATCTTTTCTGACAGTTATGGCATTTTGACTCACAATAGATTTCATGCAGCTTTTACCCTGGGGAGGAAAGCTTACGAGCGAGTCTTTAAAATTTTTCTCACCAATTGTGTTATGGACGAAATTTACATCAAGCCAATGCAATCATGATGTCTTATTTTCCGCATTCATGGATTATTACAAGGTATATATGTAATATCACTTTCTAAAGGTTTCAACATATAAATTGTATTATTCTCATTGCATGCTTTTGATTGTAATATACTATATCATCTTTTGTTTGGTTAATTCTATTCAATTTGTTTGTCATGCTGTCTTGTGAATTTCCTCTAGCTCTGCAGGTGTGGCTTCAGCTGATGGAGGAAGCAGGAGAGGAGGCAGATCCATCTGGTTTAAATTGCAATCGTGAAGCGCAACATCAATATTTGACATGGAGAACTGAAAAGGTGATTAGTATTCTCCTATGTTATTGTCCTCCTCTTGATTAGAATAGGCGCATGTTTGTCTTAATACTATTGAGCTTACGACAGCTGTTATAAACCCTTTGAGTTTAGTTAAATTGTTGGTTTGTAAAAGTGAAACTTGAAAAAGTTAGGGCTTGTTTGATAACACAACTGTTTTTTGTTTTTAGTTTTTTCCTCTTAAATTATTATAATTTGGTTAGTTTAGAGATTGGTTAGAGTTTGTTAAATGTTAGTTAGACTAAAAATGTGAAGGAAAATAAAAAATACAAAACTAAAAATGAAAACACTTTTCGAAGTGTTTTCATTTTCTGTTTTTATTTTTACATTTTCACTTAATTAATTAGTTTAACTAACATTTAACAAACTCTAACTAACTTCTAAAACTAACCAAATTATACATAATTTAAGAAGAAAAAACTAAAAATAAATACAAAAAACAGCTGTGTTATCAAGCGGACCCTTAGTGGTGAAACAATATGGTTGCAGTGTATGGATTGATTGAAACCATACCATGCATCTGCGGAATTAGATACTTTATATCATCCTCATGTTTTGCTTTCATTTTGATTCATTTGGTTGAACAACATGTGGAAATCAGGATCCTGGACACAGAGTTCTGAAAAAGTTGATTGGGGAGACCCAAACAAAGGTACAAATCATGCATTATTTAATATATATTTCACACCAGAAATGGCAACCTAGTTCCTTACTTTTGAACATGGTAATTCCATAGGAGTTGCTGAGGAACTTCCTGTTTAATGGAATTGACAAACTAGGAAGCAAAAGTTTTCTGGACTACTTTCCTGAGTATCGTTGTGAAGATGGGACAGTAAATGTGAAACGGAGTATGCTTGGAAAGTCTTTCGAAAGTCGGCCTTGTGATACCAACGGAGAAGTCATTGGTACCTTATTTTAAAGCCTAAGGATAGTGTAATGTAGTCTCTACAATATTTGCTTCTATTGCATTCTTCTTTTATTTGAATCGAACTTGTGTAAGTATTTTGTAACTATTTTATATCAAATCCAATATACTACAATGGATTGTCAGGTTTTCACTTTAGGATCATCATGGAAAGCTATCACCAAACCTCCTGAATGTCCTCCTTCTCAATTAAGTTTTTTGGAATCAATTCCGGTATTTACACACCGAGTTGCTTGCTGGCAGATTGACCGTGATGATACTTATAGCCCTAGCAAGATTGTTGCATTTCATATGGGAAAAGAAGAATTCAGTGTTCTTTTTTATCCGGCTTCAAGTTGGAGTATGAGTAGCCGGGTTGGTTTGGTTGAGCTTAGAGGATGTTTGGCTGTTTTCAATTATCCATCGATGGAATATCCGGATGTCGAAATATGGTTGATGAAGGATCCAGAATGGGTGAGTATAAGTTTTATCCAGAATTATTATTTCCTTCACAACCTGGTGTTGACATTGAAGTTTGGTCGTATGAAGTTACAGGGCCACGGAATAATAAAGTTGAGGAAATATACTACGGAGGTGTTATTCTGAAATTTATGCTTCTTACAGTCCAAGCACTGGTTTAAAATTCGTTGAAACAAATACAAGTAACTCGAGCTACAACATATATAAAAGGAAACTGAACTGTAATATTTGAGCTGATCAGTTGGGACTTGAGGACCGTTTGCCATGTTCAAAAACTTTTAGGATCTTCCATCCACATAATTAAGTATTCTCGTAACTAAATTGATGCAAATATGTCTAAAGGTACAAGCTAATTTAAGCCAAAACTAAGCTAACCCATATCAGATTATCCATATTTCACCAATTTAACATTAGGAAAAAGTAGGGTTTTGAAGATTTACATGAAAGAAGTTGTCACTTTGTAAATGAATAACCTTAGCAAGGCTATAGATTAATATCAAACAAACAAAAAAAATCCAAGATACAGATAGTATTCAATTGGATAAACTTACTGCAAAAGAAACTACTTGAAGGTCTCCTCAGCCTCTGATTTTAAGCAATGGGAGATGTTTTTCATTGACGGAAAATGAATTTGATTTTAGATTGGTCCTGTACTTGTTGGATCCTGGTAAGACATTCAACAAGTAACCAAATGAGGCTAATAAAACTGTGATTACTTTTTACTAACAATAATATAAAAAAGAAAAACTAAAGGCATATGAAAAACCCCAATAGATAATAATGACAAATTTAGAGTAAAGACAATCCATGGCGTGAAAATCAAAGGGTAGATGTTATTAATTTGAATTCAGATGGAGTGTTGTAAAGATTTATGTTACGACTTAGGACATGATAAAAAGTTGAATATAAGAAAAAACAATGCCGTCCGTTAACAAAATATATCCAATTAAGTGTAATTATATGAGTGCTTTTCTTTTCTCCAGTGCCAGTATGAATTAATGAAGAACCAACTACATGATCTTCTTCGGCATTCTCCACATTCTGCTTACAGGTCTCAAAAACATGCATCATGCATATATATATATATATATATATAGATATATAAGATATAGAAATATGATGAAGGATTTATGTATTAATGGGAGACTAGACAAGAAATTGAGAAGTGAATATGAATATGGATGGATGCATATATATACCTCTTCACTTTCTGGTGAATCTCTTATAATATTCTTGTCTTCCCAAAGCTTTTGAATGGTGGTGTTGACATCGCCCTTCCAATAGAAATGTTCATTATTTGTTCCTAAGATAAAGTACTCGGGGTCGGAGTACAACATCATACACCATATATAGAATTGCACCGACTCACTGAAAATAGTTATTCTCTGCAAGGATGGGCAGTCTATATTTCCATGATAGAAAGTCTTCATCTCTGGGCAACCACCCACAACTAATTGATTCAGATGCGGAAATTGAAGGACCACATTATTATTTCCAGAGTAGAAGCTTGTGAGGCTGGATAAATCTTCAAGTAGTAAACTCTTCAGTTGGCGGAAAATAATATTTATATTGTCTGCTCCAATTTCATCATCATCAGCTTCCTTTTGATCATTTACAATTACTTGTCTCAAACTTTTGCAGCCACTTATGACCAATTTTGTGAGTCTTTGAGACAGACTTTTGGCTGTTGATGGAGACAATAAACTTGTCAAGCCCTGGCAATCTTTTACCATCAAAACCTTCAAATTTTGGAAACATATTAAAGGCGTCGCTAAGTCCTTTAATCTGACGCCCCATTCCCATATAACTAGGAATTCTACGGTTTGAAAGGTCTTGGGTAGTTGCTGCAGATAAGGAAAGTTCTGCAGCCACAATTCACTTAAACGTTTGGTTTTGAAAACCATATCATGATGTTCCTCCACAGGACCAAGTGGGTGGGGTTGGCATGTAATTTCGGAACAAGAGGATTCTGTACTCAGCTCATCTTTCACAACTTCCTGCCAATAATGATCCAACAAAATTTTATTAGGCGGTGTAATTGAAACATATTTAAATTGAGAAGGTGTACCGGCCATTTATGAAAACTGCTGATTATGTGATAAATGATAAATTAAAATATAAAAACATTTCTAAATTTTATATATCTTTTATCTTTTCTAATAACGGAAACTAACTTTTATTATTTTTAAGGAATAATTAAACTAACAGCCTTGTATTTTTTAAAATTTTTAGAAATGTCCTAATATTTTAAGAAATTACAGCAGCATCCTAACTATATTTTTAATTTCTTTTCACTAACTCGTCCCTGTTTGGCTAATATTTTTTGTTTTTGGTTTTTAATTTTTTTCGACGTTGTGAAATTTTCTTAGTTAAAATTTGTTATTATTAGTTAGAAAAAAGAAAAGATATAAAAAAAAAGAAAAAAAATTGAAAACCATTTCAAACGGTTTTTTATCTAGTATTTTTGTCTTTAATTGTTCCTTTAAAAAAGTCATAAAAAATACTAGAACGAAAAACTAAAATAAGAAAGGTTATTTAGTGTGACAAAATTTAAGGACAAGAAAGGTGTTACTGTAATTTATAAAATATAAAGGCATTTTTTTAAAAAATTTCGAAAGACAAGGAATGTTAGTGTTATTATTCTATTTGTAATTACTAGAAACGTTTTAAAATGTTCTTTGGTAATGAAGGAGTAATACAAAGAGATAAATAGGAAAAACAAATTAAAAAATTACCTTATGATGAGAGAGAAGTTGTTTATCCACTGAGACCATTGGCGTTAAATTTTCATTCTCGATTTGCATAGCATTTGTTTTGAATAACCTTAATCTTCCACAACTTCTTATTTCCAACCATGACAACGATGGACAATCAACACAATCCCCTCCAAAAAATCTTTCAAGGTTTGGAAGGTCATCTAGTTCCAGATATTCAAGCTTAGAGAATGAAATATAATTCGCCATTTCTTGTGCTGACTCTTCATTAAAAACTATCTCTTTCATGGCCTTGCAGTGAAGCGCAGACAGACATCGGAGATTAACAAGACTTGCGGTCATAAATGATGGTATTAGGCCCTTGAGATGATCACAGCCGCACACTTTTATCGTCGTTAAACTTTGAAAGCCAAACCCTGGGGATGGAAGCTGATCATCATTCCAAATTTTTCGAATATTGAGTGAGTCAATAAATAATTTCTCCAACTTAGGGAACACAACCTGCATGTAGACACAATTTCAATTAAATGTACTGATCTTTCAAAAAGAATATTTAAATATAAAAAGATTATATATTAATATTTAAATATAAATAGAAACTATATTAATATCTTACATATATAATCTATCTTATGTAAATTGAAGTCGGGTAATTCAACATATATATATATATAAAGACCGACTCACTTGCTGCATCCTCCATTAAATTGTATTGTATAGTAATTGCCCTACTGCAAATTTCAGTGAAGTTATCTTTCCTTCAAATTTACCTTCTATAATATGTTTAACAAAATATATATATATATATATATATATATCACACCATACCCTCATTTGATAAAAGTAGTTATGAATGCTTAATATTCCTTCATTAATTTATTTATTAGTAACTCAATGCCTCACGAAGTAGAAAAAAAGGAAGAGATGAGCTTGCATGATTTCATAAAAGCCACATCGGGCCCTTCAAATCATGCCACTTGTTAACTGAAATAATCCTTTAAAATTGTAATTTAATTTATATCAGCTATCGGTGAAATTTATAATTAGCTAATTAATTATCTAATTAATCATCCAAAACCAAACCAATGAACATTCATCAACGTTTTAAAACAAACAATAGGTGAAACTTAATAAAGCATATATTATGTTTAATTAAGAGGGTGTCATTGTCCTTTTCTCTTCAATTTTGAGCTTATATACCTGTTTTATGGTTAGAAGGAATAAATTAAGTGAAGTTAGAAGATAAGTATGTCACGAATGAATAGACAATGGTAACTATATATGACAAAAATTACAAAGCTAGAGGCTAAGTTTATGTAATTGTATCCCAATAAAAAAATTTCAAAAAATAAATCAAATTAATTACCTGTCCATTGAATAACGGCGCAACTGAATCATCAAGGGATTGTTTGTCACTTTTTATTTCATCACACTTGCTTGCTGCTATGAATTGTACGAGCTTTGGTAGTGTATACAGCGCCAACACCTGTAACTGAGAAATCTGGATGTTTGGTAGAACACCTTCCCTTCCATGATGACTAATTATCTCCTCCATCATCTCGCAGTCCTCCACAACAATTATCTCGAGCTGTCTGGGAATATTGTCTAATGAAAACAGGCTCTTCATTTTAGGACAAGTGCTCACTACTATCTCTCTTAATTTTCCAAATGACGTCTCTGTCTGAGAATTCTGGATGTTTGGCAGAACACCTTCCCTTCCATGATGACTAATTATCTCCTCCATCATCTCGCAATAACACACATTAATTTTCTCAATCTGTTTGGGAATATTGTATAATGAAAACAGACTCTTCATTTTAGGACAACTGCTCACTTCTATCTCTCTTAATTTTCCAAATGACGTCTCTGTCTGAGAATTCTGAATGTTTGGTAGAACACCTTCCCTTCCGTGATGGTTAATTATCTCCTCCATCATCTCGCAATCCCTCACAACAATTTTCTCGAGCTGTCTGGGAATATTGTATAATGAAAACAGACTCTTCATTTTAGGACAACCAATCACTTTTATCTCTCTTAATTTTCCAAATGACGTATCTATTGTGAGTCTCGCGTAAATTATATTTTCCAAGTTCATCAGGCTTTCAAGAAACAATGACTCTAAACTTGGAAAAGCTGCAGGCAGAATATCCATATTCCCATTATTTGAATTGACAATACATCGAATTTCAGCGCTGTCTTTGACTGAAAGATGCTCCAAATATTTAAAACCCATACTGTCAATCTCAAAAGCTATACTTTTCACACTCTTCAATCCACATAGATCCAAGCTTTCAGATTTTTTCAGTAATGCTTCAAAGTCGTGCTCGTTTAATTCACTATCTGGGCGCAGCTTCAGCTTCAACATACTTGATGCATTCTGATAGTCCCAATATCGTTTTTCATCTCCAATTTGCATATAATATTTTACCAATTTGCATTCGTGTCTGAATATGTCCTTTGGCACACTGTTAATATCTGGTACACGTAAGTTCAAATCAATGAGATGAGACAAATTCTTTACCTCGCTCAGACTGGCATTTCGCCTTTCATCGTCATTGATTGCTCCTTCAATTGCCTGCCACTTTCTAAAGCTCTCTTTAAGATTCAACTCTTCTAGACGTGTCAAGCTCGATATCACATTTGGTTCAATCACGTCAAGATCCCGACAACCTTCTAGATTTAGGGACAGTAGCCGACTAAGATTTCCAATTTCTCTTGGCAACTTTGTAAAAGAGGAACTAAATGAGAGGTCAAGAATTTTTAAATTTTTTAGCTCTCCGATCCAACTTATATATCCCAAACTGCACCATGTCAAACGCAATGTTGTTAGATTTGGAAGAAGACAAAAGGATGAGGCGGCTGGTAATGGTTCTAAAGACACTCCTGCCGAATCCAAAACCAAAAGCTTATTCAGTCCTTCAAAAAAGTGAGGCGGAAGTTTCCCAGTGTCCTTTTTTGTATTCACCAAAAAACACCTAAGTAATTTGAGCTCTGGAGGTTTCAATGTTTGAGGATACTGATCAGCTTTTATACCATACACTGACATCGCAATGGAGTCTTTAGACATTTCCTCGTTAACATATTTATCCAATTCAACAACACCTCTAATATTGTGCATTCGAGGATGATCATCTAATTTCGATACAATAAATATGACAACGTCTCGGATGACATCATGCAGTTTCACATAATTATCACCACCCAATAATAAAGAACGGTCCTTGAGATTTGCGACAAGTGTGTCCGTCCTATTTCTTGCCTCTTCTAACGTGTTGACGTTTTCAAACCAATTTAACCCAAAACCATAAATGCACAACACTCTTATTTCTATGTGTGCATCTTCAGGAAACAGACTACAGAGCAACAATAAATGCTTTGCCTCTTTACTTTCTAAAAAGTCGAAACTTAATTTTATGCTCTTGTAGACTTTTTCATGCATATCTGGAATGTTAGTAGGGTTAGATTTTCTCAGCTCAAGCAAGGCATTCTCCCAAACTGCACGATATTTGTTTTTCAATGCACTCGCAACTGTGGTGATTGCAATTGGTAATCCTCCGCACTCTTTTACAATCTCAGCTTCCAAACCTTGGAAATCATCATCTTTCTCAGTTTGATCGCCCACGATTTGACGAAATAATCTCGTTGCTTCATGTTCCAATAAGACTGAAACATTAAAAATACCATTCGTTTCCACATCCATACGATCCAACACATCAGAAAATCTAGTGGTCAAAAGTATCTTGCATCCTTTTTGATGAATCGCAAAAGGTATTCCAACATCCTTTAAATCAAGCTTATTCCAAATGTCATCTAGAATTATGAGTAGATCACTTTCTGATCTCAGTCGATTTCGTAACCGTTCTGCTCTTGCTTTCTTACTTTGTTCATCGAATTGCATGCCAAGCTGTTCTCCAATTTCTTGTTGGATCTTTTCAATGTTTTGGTCCTTGGATACAGTGGTGGAAACAGCCCTCGTAAAAAACTTTTCTACATCCCTTGCTCTTCTAACAACTTCTTCAGCGAGCATGGTTTTTCCGACGCCACCCATCCCCCACACACCAACCATGGAAACACTTGGAGCTTTTAGTGCCTCTATGATATCCTTCATGGTTTGGCTTCTTGATTCAAATTCCTCATAGTCTTTGTTCTCAACTGAATTTTGTAGATCCGGACGATAAGAAACTTTCTTAATTTTCTCTCTGTCTTGGATTTGAGTAGCAACTCTTTCTGCCATCTTCTTTGCTCTCCTACTAAGCCGATGTCGCAGCACCAGATTCGGGAACTTGGCCCCACAAGTGAATTTTGAGTTGGCTCGTTCTTCATCTCGCGTGAAATTCCCATGATCTTCAGTGATAATTTTATCAACTTTGGTGACCCACTCATTAACAACAGCTTCGATGTTTTCCCCATTTCCTTGCGCCTCTACAACTTCATGTTGTAGACTTTCTTTGACATTTTTCAAATCCCCAATTTTGGTATTGAGATCCTCCACATTTTTTTGGTAGGAAAAGAGATAGCCCAGTTGACGGCAAATAGGTTCAACAGTGTACTCAGCCACTTTTGCTGCAATATCAATTAGAATGTCGACCATGGTGCTTTGGGCCTGTGGTGAATTGAGTAGTATAATTTAAATGCGGATAAACAACAATCACATCCAACATATAAAATGACCATTTATTATATAATGAAAACAAGGAAAGCAAAACTTATAATTAATGACCATTTAATTATATCACCTGCCATGAAAAAATAATGATAAATAAATAACATTTGAAACCAAGAAAAGATAACCACGTTATAAACCGCGTACCTGATTTCCTACTGTAGCGAGCGAGATATTTGTAACTGGATCTCAAGATGAGAGCACTGCACACAATTTTTTTTTTTTTTTTTTGCTTTTTTTTTGGCAAACTTTTTTTTTCTTTTTTGGGAGATTGTTATGGTAAAACAGGTACAAATAAAAATCAAAACCAAAGTAGAAATTAAGGAAAGCGATGAAAAGGTGACTGGATCTGAAGGTGAGAGTACTTAAAAAAAAAAAGGAAGAAGATAAGGAGAGCAAGGAAACAGAGTAGCAACGCTCTTTAATTACTTGGATTCCATGAAGTGCAGATGGTGGATCAATGATCTGATCAGTTGCGTTGGAGCAGTAGTAGCTTTACTTGCGGATGGTGAATCGATGATCTGCATCAGTTGACTTGGAGCAGCAATAGCTTTACTTGCAAAGACTCTCTCATGAATTGTAGACCAAATGAATGCCAGAATGAAAGACAAGTATAAAGGAATCTGTACTAGTCTGTAGGGTCATGGAATAATGAAGTTATGATACTACTGAGGAATCTGTAGGGTCGTGGATTAATGGAGTTATTATACTACTGAGGTCCTCCTCTAATTGCTTTGCTTACCATTAATCCAAACTTTAACACTGAGGATTGTTCAGATTCCGAATTTGAGAATGTATATCCAAGTTGGTAGCTACACAGTAAGTATACTTTTGCTTTTTGGGGTTTAAGCCATAGCTGGTCAATTTAAAGGTACTGTAAATTCGGTACTTTTCAAACTCTAGTGTATATGTATTTAGAGATGTATGTGTAGAAAAATATTGTATCCATTTAACAATACTCTGTCTAATGACCTCCCTTTTTTTATAACTATTCTAAATAAAGGCTACAAATTTTTATTTTGGGCCATCTTGTAGTGGCCTTTTTCGGCCTGGCTCTGAGAAGCCATTTTCTCAGACTTATCAAAATCTTTATATGTCATACGTGTGCATTGATCTGTTCTGAAACATTATTTTCTTACTAATCAAACACACCAACAGGGTCGTACCGAGAAGAATGAGAGATGAGAAGGGACAGCAGCCCTGGCTTTGGTAATGAGAGATGAGAAGGGAAGGGTTGTGTATGTTGCTTCACATATGACTAATGCCGTTTCTCCTATAGAAGCGGAACTTAAAGCCATAGAATGGGCTCTTGAGCTGGCTACCGAGAAGAACTGGAGTAAGGTTATTTGGTCCTCTGATGCGCAGGTTGTGTGAAGAACCAAATGGTTGAAGAAGGAACTTATTCGATCATAGTTCCTTGCTGTGATATGGTTTTGGGTCAACAAGTTCATGCGGATGTTGTTAAGATTTTTTCTGTTTCGGATGTATTTCTGGGGACGAATTTTATCAGGGCGTATGTAGGAGTTGGTGAAATGGATGCTGCAATGAAGGCGTTTTATGAAATGCCTAAGAGAGACTTGGTTGCGTGGAATGCTTTGATTTCTTGCTATTCTAAGGCTGGCATGGGTGGAAGGAGCATGAGGTTATTGCAACAACTTGGGAAATAAGGGATTCAAGCTGATGAATATACTTACGGTATTGTTTTGAATGAACTTGTTTCCTGCTTGCTAGTATTTGAAGCAGTGCAATTGCATTCGGTTGTCATTTGTAGAGGTTTATGCTCAGATCATTTTATAAATAATGCCTTGGTAGAATTGTATTCAAAGTGTGGCTTTTTTGCCTCATCATTGGCATTGTTCAAGGAGTAACCTGAGCAGGTTGTCGTTGCTTGGATAACAATTATTACAAGGTTTTCAGGAAGTGGAAACATTGAGTGTGCAAGCTGGTTGTTTTATGAAATGCGGTTTGAACATATACAGCCGAATTCTTTCACTTTTGCTAGTTTGCTTAGTGCCTGTGAACACCTTAATGCATTTCAGTGGAAAACAGCTTCATGGTCTGGTTCTAAAATATGGATTGGAGACTGATGTGGTTGTGGGTAGTGTAATGTTAGATATGTACTCCAAGTATGGTCAAATGGAAGATGCAATAACAATCTTTAGAATGATGCCTTAGAAAGATACCATTTCTTGGAATGGAATTATATGTGGGTCTGCTCAGAATGTCGAAGCTACAAAGGCTTTGAAGCTTTTCGATGAGATGGCGCACTCGGAGTCACCAACTGTTTCTCCAAACGATTTCGCACTCATATATAAAACTAACATGAAATTGGAAACAGTTTTCTTGATTGCTAGATGCATTTACTTATATAGTATTAATATTTTAAATATATAATTTTAAAAAATAAATATATATGTATAAAGGCTCCGGTTTTACAGACTATATATAAAGATTTGAATTTAATAATTTTTAACCATATACTAAATTTTAATAAAGAATATATATTATATTATTTTTTTCTCTCTAAAGTTCTTGGAGCTCTAATTTTTTTAAAAAAATTTATTAAAAGTTCTTGGAGCTCTAATTTTTTCATAAAAATTTATTAAGTTTTCAATCATATGGTTTTTTATATATTAAAAACCGTGATACAATGTATAGCTTTTTTCAATTCGGTGATATAACTTAATATTATGTGAAAAAAACATAAATGGACAATTTTCTGTTTCGAAAATAGCTTTTCTAAAAATTAAATAATAAAAAACAAATATACGGTTTTTTAATTAGATGCACAACAATATTAAAAATTAAGGTTTAAAATGTTTTAAATGTATTTAAGCTATCAAATTAGCAAAAGTTATTAGAATCAACTTACAAATAACTTTTGAAGTGATCAAATAATACATTAAACCAAGTAGTGCTGGATCTGAATGCCAAATTCAAATAACGAACATATTTTTTAGCACAAAAATGGATTGGAAAAGGTTAGCAATAGAGTAAACACTAAAGTTGGGGAACAGGTTTTGAAAGGGCTTGAAATGGTAAGGTGTGAGACCTTTGTTTGACCCGCCTTATACTCGAGAGTAAATTTGTTAAACAAATTCTTTCACAAAATTATGGCTTGCATAAAGTTTGAGATCAAGCAATTAGTACCAAACTGAAGCTTAAGAAACAAAAGTTTATAATGGCACGCAACTCTGGGAGAGGGACAAACCAATAAGAAGTCTCTGGTGCCAAGTAATGGTAGCCACGAAAGGGAGTTGAGACTTGAGCACGGTGGTGTTTTTAAGTGTGGCGTTTTCTTTGCAACTTTGAAACTAGCTGACTTTTAGCTCCCTAATTATGCAACGGCAAAGTGTTGAAACTCATAATCAATGAAGGAGACAAAGTGGCCATTTTTAGGCGGTGTGGTACGAGCTCAAAAAGGATATTTTTAGGGGAGGTGCTGCACTTATTTTATTTTATTTTATTTAAAAAATAAAAAATTTAGCCTATTGGTAGATCGTGTTGTGAGGTCCAGCATTCGTGAAGAAGGAAGCAGAAGACGTAGTAGTTTCAGGAAGTAGATTTTCTGTATCAACAGTTACAGTGTTCTTTACTGATGGAATTAAATATCAAAATTCAAAGCAAGAATCTAAGCTACATGCATCCAAAATTTAATCAAGCACTGCGTAACTACCTTGTCTTTCTTCCCTTGCAACAAGCAGAGATAAGAAACTGCCTCATAACATTTAGTTCCATTTCAAGTTGAAAAAACAGTCTCAACAAGGGCACGCTTCTTCTTAGGGTAACCAAAACCCAGTAGGTGATTCGGATACAACTTCCCATCCTTGATAGTAGCTGCTGTGGCCACTCTATGCCTAGGCCCTGTGAATGTTGTCACAACAGAGGCTGTGTCCCAGCCATCAGAGCTCTCTGTTAGTCTCCCAGATGGGTTGTTACCTGCAACTACAATCTTTGTTGGAGACAGTAACTCAAGCCCATCTCCAAATGTCATTGGTCCTCCAGACACCTTTATTAGCTTCACTTCATGATCTCCCTCCTGCCTATATCAATCTTACACCAGCTTCATGATACCAAAAAGTCAAAATTGCCATTCAATTCATTCATCACGCCCTTCTTCTCAGCCCCAAAACCCTAAAACCGGAAAATCCCAATATTCACCGTTACACACGCTGACGAATCCTCCTATTTCTTTTTCTGCTATTCTGAAATCCGAAACCCATGAACCAAAAAACTGATTTCGATTTGATTTTGGGAAAGTCCGGATCTTTCTTAAAAGGTATGGAATTTGTAAACTCTCGCGCTCTCTCTCTTTAGCATCGAAGATTTAAAAGCAAGTTCTCTCTCTGTCCAGAAAATCCAGTGTAGCTTTTTCTTCTCTTCAATGGAGACTTCTTCTTCCTCAAGTTTATTGTTGCACAAAATGTTTCCGCCAGTTACCGGCTGTATAATATTCTCTAGCATTAACTGTAGTTGGAAGCAGAAGAGAACCTCTATCAAAGTGTCTGCAATTTGTTACAGGAAATTCATTCGCTTTGGTTTGGATGAAACCAAACGCAATACCCATTTGGTCCCTTCTTATCTTCAGGTACCCACTCTCTGTTTCCCTTATCTTTTTGCATTTTCTAGGCTTTCCCTTAACTTTTTGCATTTTCTAGGCTTTAAGCGCATATGGGTTTCTAGGATTTGTTTAATTTAGGCTCAGTTCTCTCACTTTCTTTCCAACTCCTTGAATGCACCCATCTTTTTCTTTTGAGTCCTTCAAAAGTTCGTGCGTAGTATATATAGTTGTTAATTAGTTTCCCAAGTAGTATGTATAGTTTTTGGCTGATGAACACTAGAATGATAGCTTGACACTGTTTGTTTGGATAAACCCTACAAATTTTAGGGTGATTACTGATTAATGCTTAAAACTCTACTGGCACTCTGAAAGTAAAATGCACTTTGGTTGAAAATAGTTATAAGAACAAATTTAGGTCTCTATAAATGGTGTTCCTTTTTGTTAATTTGGGCCTTTATTTAGTCTTACTGTGTTCTTTACTTATCTTTAAGAAGGAAATTGCTGCTTTGTTCATTATGGGAGCAGATTTAAGGCTTTTTGTGGAGCTTTTCTGGAAGTGAATGTTTTGTGGATGCTCATTATTATGGAGGTAACCCTCTAGAAAGAAGGAATGCGAGGCATCTTCAGATTCTAGCATAAATATTGAAGATAAGTTCACAGGTTAGGAAACTAATAATATATGTGAGTGCTTTTGAAACTCATAATTTAACAAATTCTAGCATCTTCAGAGGAAAAGGTCCGAAATCAGCATGGTTACTCTTTAACTTAGAGAAACAGTAGCGTACTTGATAAATAAATTTGTGAACCTGTAGTTTTGGTCTTTTTAATTGTTGAAAGTTCCCATACTTAGAACTTTTTTTCTTGATAACCCTTTAGGAAATCTATTCTCCGTCCAAAAAATGAATATAGACTTAAAATTAAGAAACATAAAAAAACCAGAAGGAAAATCTTTTCAGAGTTCTGTTCAACTAACAACCAATATGTTATCAAGAATGGCATTTGGTTTTTTGTTGGCTTCCACAATATGATTTTGGCTGATTGCTCATGTTTTTTGTTTTAATTCTTATCCAAAGGCCACGGCAGAGAAAAATGAAAATAGCTTTTACTGTCGACAAACTATTGTTGGTTGTTCTGAACTGGTTTGTATAACATGTGCACACACTAGTTAATGAAGATAGAACTGTTCTAAACTGTTGAGATCATATCTAACTGTTTTCCTTCCTTCCATCAATATAATGAGTTTATATTGTATGTATTGTGATTGTTTCTTCCATTAATTAATAGTTAGTGAATGAGTTTATATTTTGTGTGTGTGTGTGTGTGTTTTATCAATCATCTCAGTATCTTTGTTAATTATAGTTCCTGCTATTTATAACAACATAAATTGTTGTGTCATTAGGAATGATTTAATTCAATGACTTCCCTTGACGGAAAGTAGAACTTCATATGCTATCATTTGAAGCTCCTAAGATTAGACTTCTGTGCAGTCTGAGTATTGAAACTGAAACAATGCAGGTATCATTCTCTGACATGTTACTGTAACCATGCTTGCGTCACCTATATGAAATCAATATCAAGAGAGGTCAATTTTTGGGTTGTCTGTTGAAGAGGTGAATGATAGGTCTAGATTCTTCTGGAATTATTTAGGAGATCATTAGATCTTCATCTATGTCTCAGGTTAGGGCTTAATGTACTGTCATGTATGTCAATATACATGTCTTCTGTCTTTGTTTTATGATTTGCTCCATTTCTAACTCTTTCTTTAGGCTTCAGTTTCTCCTCTGCTCCTTCAATCCCTGTCCCCTCCTATATAGAACTTAAAGCTAGAGAGAAGATGGGATTAAGAATAATGTTGTTAGAATCTAAACACCATAATGAACAATCAAATTATTCTAAAAGATAAGCTATTTTTTTGTTACAAGGTTTTAAGGTTAGGCTGTTAAATATTGAAGAATCATCTAATTCAATGGGCATTAAAATAAAGCAGAGAGAAACCATCTTTTTTTCATCACAACTGATGTCTGTATGCAAAAAGAAAATAGCTTCTAAAATCAAGCTGCAGTATTTATTTCCGCTACTATTGTACAGATTCTTCCAATATCATACTCTTTTGTTGTAAATCTCTCTTCAAATTTTTTGCAGGTTTTGGATTTTTGTGTCTTCCCAAAACCAGAATATGATGTACCCATATTTTGTGCCAACTTTTTTACCAGTGGAAATGCAAATATAATTTTGCTGTAAGCTTTCTTCTTTCTCTGAATTTTGAATCTTTTTTTTTCTCATTTATATTAATCATATTCTGAAAGAATTATTGTTGAATGGTATTCTGTCACCTTAACTGAGAAACACACGTCCTAAAGGAGATTCTCTCATAAATTTTTTAAAACTAACCAGAAATGCAATGAAAACTATTTTTCAACGTGCCTTATCTTGAAACTCTGTTTACTTCTCTTTTGATTTTGACTGATTAGTATATTTTTCTTATTCCTGCAAAGAAGCATTTGTCCTACAACAAAATTTTGTATCTTTCTTTTGAGCTTCACCAATAAGTTACTTGTAATTGATCATTTGCAGGGACCTTAACCCTTTGCATGACGTCATCAGTCAAAGAAATTATGAAGAAAAATACTATAAAGTTTAATGCCTCTTGGAGTTAAATATGCTGAGGTAATTTAAATGCTTAGTACTGGCAAATTAAGTATAAATCCTGATCTTTTAACATATTTATATTTGTTTCAGAATCTTTTCTGAAAGTTATGGTATTTTGACTCACAATAGATTTCATGCAGCTTTTACCCTGGGGAGGAAAGCTTACAAGCGAGTCTTTAAAAATTTTCTCACCAATTGTGTTATCTACGAAATTTACATCAAGCCAATGCAATCATGGTGTCTTATTTTCCGCATTCATGGATTATTACAAGGTATATATGTAATAGCACTTTCTAAAGGTTTCAACATATAAATGGTATTATTCTCATTGCATGCTTTTGATTGTATATCATCATATATTTGGTTAATTCTATTCCAATTTGTTAGTCATGCTATCTTATGAATTTCCTCTAGCTCCCCAGGTGTGGCTTCAGCTGATGGAGGAAGCAGCAGAGGAGGCAGATCCATCTGGTTTAAATTGCAATCGTGAAGCGCAACATAGATATCTGACATGGAGAACAGAAAAGGTGATTAGTATTCTCCTATGTTATCGTCATCATATCCCTTTTATCAACTCCTCTTGATTAGAATAGGCGCATGTTTGTCTTAATACTAGTGAGCTTATGACAACTGTTATAAACTCTTGAGTTTAGTTAAATTGTTGGTGTGTAAAAGTGAAACTTGAAAAAGTTAGTAGTGAAACTTGAAAAAGTTAGTGGTGAAACAATGTGGTCGCAGTGTATGGATGGACTAAACCATACCGTGCATCTGCGGAATTAGATACTTTATATCATCCTCATGTTTTGCATTCATTTTTATTCATTTGGTTGGACAACATGTGGAAATCAGGATCCTCGTCACAGAGTTCTGAAAAAGTTGATTGGCGAGACCCAAACAAAGGTACAAATCATGCATTATTTGATATACATTTCACACCAGAAATGGCAACCTAGTTCCTTACTTTGAACATGGTAATTCCATAGAAGTTGCTGCGGAACTTCCTGTTTAATGGAATTGACAAACTAGGAAGCAAAAGTTTTCTGGACTACTTTCCTGAGTATCGTTGTGAAGATGGGACAGTAAATGTGAAACGGAGTATGCTTGGAAAGTCTTTCGAAAGTCGGCCTTGGGATACCAACGGAGAATTCATTGGTCCCTTATTTTAAAGCCTAAGGATATTGTAATGTAGTCTCTACAATATTTGCTTCTATTGCTTTCCTCTTTTATTTAAATCGAGAACTTGTGTAAGTATTTTGTAACTATTTTATATCAAATCCAATATACTACAGTGGATTCTCAAGTTTTCACTTTAGGATCATTTTCATGGAAAGCTATCACCAAACCTCCTGAATGTACTTCTCAATTAAATTTTTTGGAATCAATTCCGGTATTTACACAGTGAGTTGCTTGCTGGCAGATTGACCGTGATGATACTTATAGCCCTAGCAAGATTGTTGCATTTCATATGGGAAAAGAAAAATTCAGTGTTCCTTTTTATTCTGCTTCAAGTTGGAGTATGAGTAGCCGGGTTGGCTTGGTTGAGCTTAGAGGATGTTTGGCTGTCTTCAATTATCCATCGATGGAATATCCTGATGTCGAAAGATGGTTAACGAAGGATCATGGTAAAAAAGAATGGGTGAGTATTAAGTTTTATCCGGAATTATGATTTCCTTCACAACCTGGTGTTGAGATTGAAGTTTGGTCGTATGAAGTTACAGGGCCAAGGAATAATAAGGTGAGGAAATATATTATGGAGGTGTTATTCTGAAATTTATGCTTCTTACAGTCCAAGCACTGGTTTAAAAAGGAAACTGAACTGAAATATTTGAGCTGGTCAGTTGGAACTTGAGGACCCTTTGCCATCTTCAAAAGCTTTTGACATTTCTCCAGCTGGATCTTCCATCTACATAATTAAGTATTCTCATAATTAAATTGATGCAAATAATTCTAATGGCACAAGCTAATTTAAGCCAAAACTAAGCTAACCATATCAGATTATCCATATTTCACCTATTTAACATTAGGAAAAAGTAGGGTTTTGACCCATATCTATTGGAGTTGACACAAGATTTTTTTCAAGTTTGAAAGATTTGCATGAAAGAAGTTGTCACTTTGTAAATGAATAGCCTTAGCAAGGCTATAGATTAATATCAAACAAAAACAATCCCAGATACAGGTAGTATTTAATTGGATAAACTTGCTGCAAAAGAAACTACTTGAAGGTCTCCCTTCAGGCCTCTGATTTTAAGCAATGGGAGATGTTTTTCAATGACGGAAAATGAATTTGATTTTAGATTGGTCCTGTACTTGTTGGATCCTGATAAGACATTCAACAAGTAACCAAATAAGCCTAATAAGAATGATGCGACATAATATATATATATATATATATATGGAGCAAAAAAAAAAAAAACTGTGATTACATTTTAATAGCAAAAATATAAAAATGAAAAACTAAAAGCATATGAAAAACCCCGACATGTATACAAGGATAATGATGACAAATTGAGAGTAAGGACAATCCATTGCGGGAAAATCAAAGGGTAGATGTTATTAATTTGAATTCAAATGGAGTTTTGCAAAGATTTATGTTAGAACTTGGGACATGACAAAAAGTTGAATATAGGAGAAAATAATGGCATCCGTTAACAAAACATATCCAATTGAGTGTGCAAGCGGGTTGTTTTATGAAATGCGGTTTGAACATATACAGCCAAATTCTTTCACTTTTGCTAGTTTGCTTAGTGCCTGTGCACACCTTAATGCATTTCAGTGGAAAACAGCTTCATGGTCTTGTTCTAAACTATGGATTGGAGACTGATGTGGTTGTGGGTAGTGCAATGTTAGATATGTACTCCAAGTATGGTCAAATGGAAGATGCTATAACAATCTTTAGAATGATGCCTGAGAAAGATACCATTTCTTGGAATGGAATTATATGTGGGTATGCTCAGAATGGTGAAGCTACAAAGGCTTTGAAGCTTTTCGATGAGATGGTGCACTTGGAGTCACCAACTGTTTCTCCAAACGATTTCGCATTCATAGGTGTTCTTTCAGCTTGTAGTCACAATGGTTTACTAAAAGAAGCTTATGGTTATTTCAATGACATGATCCACAAGTACATGATTGAACCCAAAATCGAGTATTATACATGGGTGGAATGAAGCTGTTGAAGTGAGTGAAGAAATGGATTCAAAGGGAGTTCATAAGAATGTGGGATGCGGTTGGGTTGAGATTGAAAGTTGTATGCATTCATTTGTAGCAAGTGATAAGTCACACTACCAAGTGAAAGTAATTTATGAAGTTTTAAGAAGAATAAAAATCCATATGGGAGCAATGAATGGCAGATGAATTTCATTTTCCATTCAATTGATTTGCAAATATATGTTGTTTTGTATGGTCTATAATTGTTTTCTTTTTGTTGAAGCATTATAAATGCAATTGATTTTATTCTTTCACTTCTTCTTTTTTTTTCTTCCTTCTTTCTTTACCTTTTTCAGGTACAATATCAAATAAAAAAATGTGGTAAAATCCACTAATTCATGGAACAATGAGAACGACGGGGGATAATATTTTTTTTTATCATGATTCAAGTTTAATAGTTTTGTGCAGCTTGGGCTACATTAATTAAATTTCTCTCTGTTGTAGTTTAAAAATTTTGATTCACTTATCTCTGGGTAGTCAATTTTGATTCAATTAATACCAACTGATGTCTGTATGCAAAAAGAAAATAGCTTCTAAAATCAAGCTGCAGTATTTATTTCCGCTACTATTGTCAGATTCTTCCAATATCATACTCTTTTGTTGTAAATCTCTCTTCAAATTTTTTTGCAGGTTTTGGATTTTTGTGTCTTCCCAAAACCAGAATATGATGTACCCATATTTTGTGCCAACTTTTTTACCAGTGGAAATGCAAATATAATTTTGCTGTAAGCTTTCTTCTTTCACTAAATTTTGAACCTTTTCTTTCTCATTTATATTAATCATATTCTGAAAGAATTATTGTTGAATGGTATTCTGTCACCTTAACTGAGAAACACACGTCCTAAAGGAGATTCTCTCAGAAATTTTTAAACTGAAAACTATTTTTCAATTTGCCTTGTCTTGAAACTCTGTTTACTTCTCTTTTGATTCTGACTGATGAGTATATTTTTCTTATCCCTGCAGAGTATCATTTGTCCTGCAACAAAATTTTGTATGCTTCTTTTGACTCAAAAAATCAAGCTGCAGTATTTATTTCCACTACTGTTGTACAGATTCTTCCAATATCATACTCTTTTGTTGTAAATCTCTCTTTAAATTTTTTTGCAGATTTTGGATTTTTGTGTCTTCCCAAAACCAGAATATGATATACCCATATTTTGTGCCGACCTTTTTACCAGTGGAAATGCGAATATAATTTTGCTGTAAGCTTTCTTCTTCCTCTAAATTTTGAACCTTTTTTTTCTCATTTATATAATCATATTCTGAAAGAATTATTGTTTAATGATATTCTGTCACCTTTACTGGGAAACACACGTCCTAAAGGAGATTCTCTCAGAAATTTTTAAACTAACAAGAAATGCAATGAAAACTATTTTTCAACGTGCTTTTTCTTGAAACTCTGTTTACTTCTCTTTTGATTCTGACTGATCAGTATATTTTTCTTATCCCTGCAGAGTATCATTTGTCCTGCAACAAAATTTTGTATCCTTCTTTTGAGCTTCACCAATAAGTTACCTGTAATTGATCATTTGCAGGGACCTTAACCCTTTGTATAACGTCATCAGTCAAAGAAATTATAAAGAAAAATACTTAAGGGTTTAATGCCTCTTGGAGTTAAATATGCTGAGGTAATTTCAATGCTTAGTACTGGCAAATTAAGTATAAATCCTGATCTTTTGACATATTTATATTTGTTTCAGAATCTTTTCTGAAAGTTATGGCATTTTGACTCAAAATAGATTTCATGCAGCTTTAACCCTGGGGAGGAAAGCTTACAAGCGAGTCTTTAAAATTTTTCTCACCAATTGTGTTGTGGACGACATCAAGCCAATGCAATCATGATGTCTTATTTTCCGCATTCATGGATTATTACAAGGTATTGTTGGAACCTGTGTGATATTCTTCTTGTGAAGAGTTTATTTTTTTATGGTTTCTAGTTCTTAGGATTTAAATTTTTAATTTTTTTAGATAGTTTAATCAAATAGGACTTTGTTTCCTATTAGGTTTAGGAGGTCTTTCTATTAGGTTTAGGAGGTATTTCCTCTATAAATACCATATAGTCACAAAACCTATGTAGAGAGCTGCATATTTTTTCTTCTTTTTTTCTACGTGATATTTTTCTTTCTTTTTTCTACGTAAGCGTGATATTTTTTTTTTTTCAACGCTACCAAGCGTTGATATTTTTTCTTCTTTTTTTCAACGCTATACTAGTGATATTTTTCTTTCTTTTTCAACTGTCTAAGCGTGTTATTTTGTTAGCGACTTATTTTTCTTATTCAAGTTTTTCAATAAAATATTTTTTATATTCTCTCATATTTTTTTTCTTTTCTATTATATTTTTTCCTTCTCTCATAGGTTATCATAATTCTGAGGGTTTATCTTTTTTCTTCCGCAATACTCTTTTTTCCTTTTTTCAACAGTGGTATCAGAGCTTTTAGATTTAAGGGATTGTATTTTTTCTATGGGAGAAATTTTATTTGCTTTTTTCTATTTGAGAGGAAAAATTTTATTTGAGAGAAGTTTTAAATTTTTTCAATATGTCTTCTAGTTTTGGTGTTTCCACTCCTCCACAATTTAATGGTGAAAACTACCAATTTTGGGTTGTCAAGATGCAATCATATCTCAATGCACTTGGCCTATGGAAATCTGTTTTGAGTGATACTGACCCTGCACCGTTGGTAGCAAATCCAACTTTAAATCAAATTAGGCAACATGAAGAGGAGAAGTCAAAGAAACCTAAGGCTTTATCTTGTATTCATGCGGCTTTATTAGATTCTATTTTTTCAAGAATTATTGATTATGATACAGCTAAGAAAATGTGGGATAAGTTAAAGGAGGAGTTTGAAAGAAGCACAAGTGTGAAAGGCAGTTTCAATTTTTTTTTTTCTGCAACAAATTTGGGTTTACTCAAGAAGAATCTCAAGGAGGAGTGTTGGAACCTGTGTGATATTCTTCTTGTGAAGAGTTTATTTTTTTATGATTTCTAGTTCTTAGGATTTAGATTTTTAATTTTTTTAGTTTTTTTAGATAGTTTAATCAAATAGGACTTTGTTTCCTATTAGGTTTAGGAGGTCTTTCTATTAGGTTTAGGAGGTATTTCCTCTATAAATACCATATAGTCACAAGACCTATGTAGAGAGTTGCATATTTTTTCTTCTTTTTTCAACGCTACGTGATATTTTTTCTTCTTTTTTTCGTACAGCGTGATATTTTTCTTCTTTTTCAACGCTATACTAGCTGATATTTTTCTTCTTTTCAATTTGTACTAGCGTGTTATTTTGTTAGCAGCTTATTTTTTCTTATTCAAGTTTTTTCAATAAAATATTTTTTCTATTCTCTCATATTTTTTTTCTTTTCTATTATATTTTTTCCTTCTCTCAGAGGGTTTATCTTTTTTCTTCCGCAATACTCTTTTTTCCTTTTTTCAACAAGTATATATGTAATAGCACTTTCTAAAGGTTTCAACATATAAATGGTATTATTCTCATTGCATGCTTTTTATTGTAATATACTATATCATCATTTATTTGATTAATTCTATTCCAATTTGTTAGTCATGCTGTCTTATGAACTCTGCAGGTGTGGCTTCAGCTGATGAAGGAAGCAACAGAGGAGGCATATCCATCTGGTTTAAATTGCAATCGTGAAGCACAACATAGATATCTGACATGGAGAGCAGAAGAGGTGATTAATATTCTCCTATGTTATCGTCTTGGTATCCCTTTTATCAACTCCTCTTGATTAGAATAGGTGCATGTTTGTCTTAATACTAGTGAGCTTACAACAACTGTTAGAAACTCTCGAGTTTAGTTAAATTGAGTGAAACTTGAAAAAGTTAGTGTTGAAACAATGTGGTTGCAGCGTATTGATGGACTGAAACCATACCATGCATCTGCTGAATTAGATACTTTATATCATCCCCATGTTTTGCTTTCATTTTGATTCATTTGGTCGAAACATCTTGTGGAAATCAGGATCCTGGTCACAGAGTTCTGAAAAAGTTGATTGGGGAGACCCAAACAAAGGTACAAATTATGCATTATTTAATATACATTTCACACCAGAAATGGCAACCTAGTTCCTTACTTTGAACATGGTAATTCCATAGGAGTTGCTGAGGAACTTCCTGTTTAATGGAATTGATGAACTAGGAAGCAAAAGTTTTCTGGACTACTTTCCTGAGTATCGTTGTGAAGATGGGACAGTAAATGTGAAACGGAGTATGGTTGACAGTAACAGTGGATTCTCAAGTTTTCACTTTGGGATCATCTTCATGGAAAGCTATCACTAAACCTTCTGAATGTCCTCCTCAATTAAGTTTTTTGGAATCAACTCCAGTATTTGCACACTGAGTTGATTGCTGCCAAGACTGTTGCATTTCATATGAGAAAAGAATTCAGTGTCTTTTTTTTGGGGCTTCTGAGTCGGCGTATGAGTGGTCGGGTTTGCTTGGTTGAGCTTAGGTGGTGTTTGGCTATTTTCAATTATCCATGGATGGAATATCCGGATTTCAAAATATGGTTGACAAAGGATTATGGTTAAAAAAAAGGGTGAGTAAGATTTATCCAGAATTATTATTTCCTTCACATCCACGTGTTGAGATTGAAGTTTGGTTGTTTGAAGTTACTGGGCGATAGAATAATAAAGATGAGGAAATATACTGAAATTTATGCTTCTTACAAAAATTCGTTGAAACAAATACAAGGAAGTCGAGCCACAACATATATAAAAAGGAAACTGAACTGTAATATTTGAGCTGATCAGTTGGAACTTGAGGACCCTTTGCCATCTTAAAAAACTTTTAACATTTCTCCAGCTGGATCTTCCATCTACGTAATTAAGTGTTCTCATAATTAAATTGATGCAAATAATTCTTAAGGTGCGACCTAATTTAAACCAAAACTAAGCTAACCCATATTTCACCATTTTAACATTGGGAGGGAGTTTTGACCCATTGCTATTGGATTTGACACAGAAGATTTTTTTCAAGTTTGAAAGATTTTCATGAAAGAATTTGTCACTTCGTAAATGAAAATGCAAAGAATGTAAATAATAAATAACCTTAGCAAGGCTATAGATTAATATCAAACAAACAAACAAAAAATCCAAGATTCAGATGGTATTTAATTGGATAAACTTACTGCAAAAGAAACTACTTGAAGGTCTCCCTCCAGGCCTTTGATTTAAAGCAATGGGAGATGTTTTTCATTGACGGAAAATGAATTTGATTTTAGATTGATCTTGTACTTGTTGGATCCTGCCAAGACATATATATATAAGATATAGAAAAATAATAAAGTATTTATATATTAATGGGAGACTAGACAAGAAATTGAGAAGTGACTATGAATATGGATGGATGCATATATACCTCTTCACTTTCTGGTGAATCTCTTCTAATATTCTTGTCTTCCCAAAGCTTTTGAATGGTGGTGTTGACATCGCCCTTCCAGTAAAAGTACTCGGGGTTGGTGTACAACATCATACTCCGTATATAGTGTTGCATCGACTCACAGAAAATAGTTATTCTCTGCAAGGATGGGCAGTCTATATTTCCATCATAGAAAGTCTTCATCTGTGGGCAATCACTCACAACTAATTGATTCAGATGCGGAAATTGAAGGACCACATTATTATTTCCAGAGTAGAAGCTTGTGAGCCTGGATAAATCATCAAGTATCAAACTCTCCAGTTGGCTGAAAATAATATTTATATTGTCTGCTCTAATTTCATCAGCATCATCATCAGCTTCCTTTTGATCATTTGCAATTACTTGTCTCAAACTTTTGCAGCCACTTATGCCCAATTTTGTGAGTCTTTGAGACAGACTTCTGGCTGTTGATGGAGACAATAAACTTGTCAAGCCCTGGCAATCTTTTACCATCAAAACCTTCAAATTTTGGAAACGCATTAAAGGCGTCGCTAAGTCCTTTAATCTGACGCCCCATTCCCATATAACTAGGAATTCCACGGTTTGAAAGGTCTTGGGTAGTTGCTGCAGATAAGGAAAGTCCTGCAGCCTCAGTTGACTTAAACGTTTGGTTTTGAAAACCATTTCATGATGTTCCTCCACAGGACCAAGTGGGTGGGGTTGGCATGTAATTTCCGAACAAGAGGCTTCTGTATTCAACTCATCTTTCACAACATCCTGCCAATAATTAACCTCAAACACTTCACCTAATAATCCAACAAAATTTTATTAGGGGTGTAATTGAAACATATTTAAATTGAGAGGGTGTATCCGCCATTTATGAAAACTGCTGATTATGTGATAAATGATAAATTAAAATATAAAAACATTTCTAAATTTTATACATCTTTTATCTTTCCTAATAACGGAAACTAACTTTTATTATATTCAAGGAATAATTAAACTAACAACCTTGTATTTTTAAATTTTTAGACATGTCCTAGTATTTTAAGAAATTACAGCAACATCCTAACTACATTTTTAATTTCTTTTCACTAACTCGCCCCTGTTTGGCTAATATTTTTTATTTTTGGTTTTTAATTTTTTCAGCGTTGTGAAATTTTCTTAGTTAAAATTTGTTATCATTAGTTAGAAAAAAGAAAAGATTTAAACAAAAAAAATTGAAAACCATTTCAAACGGTTTTTATCTAGTATTTTTGTCTTTAATTGTTCCTTTAAAAAGTCATAAAAATACTAAAATGAAAAACTAAAATAAGAAAGTTTATTTAGTGTGAAAAAGTTGAGGACAAGAAAGGTGTTACTGTAATTTATAAAAATATAAAGGCATTTTTAAAAAATTTCGAAATACAAGGAATGTCAGTGTTATAATTCTATTTTTAATCACTAGATTTACTAATTGCTTAATTACTAGTAACGTTTTAAAATGTTCTTTGGTAGTGAAGGAGTAATACAAAGAGATAAATTTAAAAATTACCTTATGATGAGAGAGAAGTTGTTTGTCCATTGAGACCGTTGGCGTTGAATTTTTATTCTCGATTTGCATAGCATTTGTTTTGAATAACCTTAGTCTTCCACAACCTCTTATTGTCAGCTGTGACAAGGATGGACAATCAACACAATCCCTCAAAAATCTTTCAAGGTTTGGAAGGTCATGTAGTTCCAGATATTCAAGCTTAGAGAATGAAATATAATTCGCCATTACTTGTGCTGACTCTTCAATAAAAACTATCTCTTTTACGGCCTTGCAATGATGCACAGACAGACGTCGGAGATTAACAAGACTTGCGGTCATAAATGATGGTATTAGGCCCTTGAGATGATCACAGCCCATCACATTTATCGTCGTTAAACTTTGAAAGCCAAACCTTGAGGATGGAAGCTGATCATCATTCCAAATTTTTCGAATATTGAGTGAGCCAATATCTAATTCCTCCAACTTAGGGAACACAACCTGCATGTAGACACAATTTCAATTAAATGTACTCATCTTTCAAAAGAATATTTAAACACAAAAGATTATATATTAATATTTAAATATAAATAGAAACTATATTAATATCTTACATATATAATCTATCGTATATAAATTGAAGTCCAGTAATTCAGCATATATATATATACATATATAGACAGACTCACTTGCTGCATCCTCCATTAAATTTTAGTGAAGTTAACTTTCCTTTAAATTTACCTTGTATAATATGTTTAACAAAATATATATATAGTAATAATTATTATGTATTAAAAATATTTTATGTTGAAAATATTCCTTCATTAATTTATTTATTAGTAACTCGATGTTTCACGAAGTAGAAAAAAAAGGAGGAGATGAGCTTGCATGATTTCATAAAAGCCACATCGGGCCCTTCAATCCACGCCACTTATTAACTGAAATAATCCTTTAAAAT
Source organism: Rhamnella rubrinervis (assembly GCA_007844105.2). Classification (NCBI taxonomy): domain Eukaryota; kingdom Viridiplantae; phylum Streptophyta; class Magnoliopsida; order Rosales; family Rhamnaceae; genus Rhamnella; species Rhamnella rubrinervis. The sequence goes on from CM017578.2 coordinate 9,807,909, forward strand.
TGTAATTTAATTTATATCAGCTATCTGTGAAATTTATAATTAGGTAATTAATTATCTAATTAATCATCCAAAACCAAACCAATGAACATTCATCAACGTTTTAAAACAAACAATAATAGGTGAAGCGTTTGGTAAAACGTAACTTAATAAAGCATATATTATGTTTAATTAAGAGGGTGTCGTTGTCCTTTTCTCTTCAATTTTGAGTTTATATACCTGTTTTACGGTTAAAAGGAATAAATAAAGTGAAGTCAGAAGATAAGTATGTCACGAATGAATAGACAATGGTAACCATATATGACAAAAATTACAAAGCTAGAGGCTAAGTTTATGTAATTGTATCCCAATAAAAAAATTTCAAAATAATAAATGAAATTAATTACCTGTCCATTGAATAACGGCGCAACTGAATCATCAAGGGATTGTTTGTCACTTTTTGTTTCATCACACTTGCTTGCTCCTATGAATTGTACTAGCTTTGGTAGTCTTTCCAGCCTCAATTTCCATAACTGAGAAATCATCTCCTCCATGATATTTGGTAGAACACCTTCCCTTCCATGATGACTAATTATCTCCTCCATCATCTCGCAGTCCTCCACATTAATTTTCTCGATCTGTTTTGGAATATTATATAATGAAAACAGGCTCTTCATTTTAGGACAAGTTCTCACTCGTATCTTTCTTAATTTTCCAAATGACGTCTCTGTCTGAGAATTCTGGATGTATGGTAGAACACCTTCCCTTCCATGATGACTAATTATCTCCTCCATCATCTCGCAGTTCCACACAACAATCTTCTCGAGCTGTCTGGGAATAGTGTATAATGAAAACAGGCTCTTCATTTTAGGACACCTGCTCACTCGTATCTCTCTTAATTTTCCAAATGACGTCTCTGTCTGAGAATTCTGGATGTATGGTAGAACACCTTCTCTTCCATGATGACTAATTATCTCCTCCATCATCTCGCAGTTCCACACAACAATTTTCTCGAGCTGTCTGGGAATATTGTATAATGAAAACAGGCTCTTCATTTTAGGACAACTGATCACTTCTATCTCTCTTAATTTTCCAAATGACCTGTCAGTTGTGAGTTTCTCGTGAATTATATTTTCCAAGTTCATCAGGCTTTCAAGAAACAATGACTCTAAACTTGGAAAAGCTGCAGGCAGAATATCCATATTCCCATTATTTGAATTGACAATACATCGAATTTCAGCGCTGTCTTTGACTGAAAGATGCTCCAAATATATAAAACCCATACTGTCAATCTCAAAAGCTATACTTTTCACACTCTTCAATCCACATAGACCCAAGCTTTCAGATTTTTTCAGTAATGCTTCAAAGTCAGTCTCGTTTAATTCACTACCGGGGCGCAGCTTCAGCTTCAACATTCTTGATGCATTTTGATAGCCCAAATGTTGTTCATCTCCTATGCCAATTTCTATATAATAGTTTACCAATTTGCATTCTTGTCTGAATATGTTCTTTGGCACACTGTTAATATCTGGTACACGTAATTTCAAATCAATGAGATGAGACAAATTCTTTAGCTCGCTGAGACTGGCATTTCGTCTTTCATCGTCATTGAATTCTCCTTCAACCTGCCAATTTGTAAAGCTGTATTTAAGATTCAACTCTTCTAGACGTGTCAATCTCGATATCACATTAGGTTCAATCACTTCAAGATGCCGACAATCTTCTAGATTTAGGGACAGTAGCCGACTGAGATTTCCAATTTCTCTCGGCAACTTTGTAAGAGAGGAATTAAATGAGAGGTCAAGAATTTTTAAATTTTTTAGCTCTCCGATCCAACTTATATCTCCCATACTACACCATTTCAAACACAATGTTGTTAGAAGACAAAAGGATGAGGCCGCTGGTAACGGTTGTAAAGAAACTCCTCCCAAATCCAAAACTAAAAGCTTGTTCAGTCCTTCAAAAAATTGAGGCGGAAGTTTCCAAGTGTCCTTTTTATTCCACCACAAATAGAGGCGGAAATCGCAGTGGAGTACTCTTAGTAATTTGAGCTCTGGAGTATTCAATGTTTGAGGATACTGATAAGCTTTTATACCATACACTGACATCGCAGTGGTGTCTTTAGACATTTCCTCGTTAACATATTTATCCAACTCAACAGCATCTCTAATATTATGCATTCGAGGATGATCATCCAATTTCGACACAATAAACATGACAACGTCTCGTATGATATCATGCAATTTCACACAATCATGACCATTGTAATCAACACCACCATCCAATAATAAACAACGGTCCTTGAGATTTGCGGCAAGTGTGTTCGTCCTATTTCTTGCCTCTTCTAACGTGTTGACGCTTTCAAACAAATTTAACCCAAAACCATAAATGCACAACTCTCTTATTTTTATCTTTGCATCTTCAGGAAATAGACTACAGAGCAACAATAAATGCTTTGCTTCCACACTTTCTAAATAATCGTAACTAAATTTTATGCTCTTGTAGACTTTTTCATGCATATCTGGGATGTTAGTTGGGTTGGATTTTCTTAGCTCATGTAAGGCATTCTTCCAAACTGCACGATCTTTGTTTTCAATGCACTTGCAACTGTGGTGATTGCAATTGGTAATCCTCCACACTCTTTTACAATCCGATCAGCTTCCAAACCTTGGAAATCACCAACTTTCTCAGCTTGATCGCCCACGATTTTACGAAACAAACTCATTGCTTCATGTTCCGATAAGCGTTCAACAGCAAAAATAGCATTGCTGTCGACACCCATATCATTAGCCAACACATGCAAAGATCTAGTGGTCAAAAGTATCTTGCATCCTGTTTGATGAATCACAGAAGTTATTCCAACATCCTTTAAATCAAGTTTATTCCAAATGTCATCTAGAATTATGAGTAGATCACTTTCTGATCTCAGTCGATTTCGTAACCGTTCTGCTCTTGCTTTCTTACTTTGTTCATGGAATTGCATGCCAAGCTGTTCTCCAATTTCTTGTTGGATCTTTTCAATGTTTTGGTCCTTGGATACAGTGGTGGAAACAGCCCTCGTAAAAACTTTTCTACATCCCTTGCTCTTCTAACAACTTCTTCAGCGAGCATGGTTTTCCGACGCCACCCATCCCCACACACACCAACCATGGAAACACTTGGAGCTTTTAGTGCCTCTATGATATCCTTCATGGTTTGGCTTCTTGATTCAAATTCCTCATAGTCTTTGTTCTCAACTGAATTTTGTAGATCCGGACGATAAGAAACTTTCTTAATTTTCTCTCTGTCTTGGATTTGAGTAGCAACTCTTTCTGCCATCTTCTTTGCTCTCCTACTCAGCCGTTGTCGCAGCACCAGATTCGGGAACTTGGCCCCACATGTAAATTTGGAGTTTGCGTCTTCTTCATGTCGTATGAAATTCCCATGATCTTCAATGATAATTTTATCAACTTTAGTGATCCAGTCATTAACATCATCAAAGATGTTTTCCCCATTTCTCTGCGCCTCTTCAACTTCATGTTGCAGCCTTTCTTTGACATTTTTCAAATCCCCAATTTTGGTATTGAAATCCTCCACATTTCTTTTGTAGCAAAACAGATAGCCCAGTTGACGGCCAATAGGTGCAACAGTGTACTCACCCACTTTTGCTGCAATAGAAATTAGAATGTCGACCATGGTGCTTTGTGCCTGTGGTGAATTGAATATTATAATTTAAATGCGGATAAACAACAATCGCAAAATAATTGCAATCACATCCAACATATAAAATGACCATTTAATTATATCACCTCCCAATAAAAATAATAACAAATAAATAACATTTGAAACCAAGAATAGGTAACCACGTTATAACCACGTACCTGATTTCTTACTGTACCAAGCGAGATATTTGTAACTGGATCTGAAGATGAGAGCACTGCACAAAACTTTTTTTTTGTTTCTTTTGTGGAGATTGTTATGGTAAAACAGGTATAAATAAAAATCAAAACCAAAGTAGAAATTATGGAAAGCGATAAAAGGTGACTGGATCTGAAGATGAGAGTACTTCTCACAACTTTTTTTTTTTCATTTCTTTTTCTTGCACAACTTTTTTTTCCTGGAGATTGTTATGGTAAAAATAAAAATCAAGACCAAAGTACAAATTAAGGGAAGCGATAAAAAGGTAACTGAATCAAACAAACTGAAAAGGAGACTTAAAAAACGAAAGGAAGAAGATAAGGAGAGTAAGGAAACAGAGTAGCAACGCTCTTTAGTTACTTGGATTCCATGAACTGCAGATGGGGGATCGATGATCTGATCAGTTGAGTCGGAGCAGTAGTAGCTTAACTTTGCAGATGGGGAATCGATGATCTGTATCAGTTGAGTTGGAGCAGTAATAGCTTTACTTCCAAAGACACTCTGATGAATTGTAGACTAAATGAATGCCAGAATGAAAGACTTGTATAAAAGGAATCTGAACTAGTCTGTAGCGTCATGGACTAATGGAGTTACTATACTACTGAGGAATCTGTAGGGTCATGGAATAATGGAGTTCTTATACTACTGAGGTCCTCCTCTAATTGCTTTGCCTACCATTAATCCAAACTTAACACTCTGAGGATTGTTCATATTCCGAATTTGAGAATGGATATACAAGTTGGTAGCTACAAAGCAAGTATACTTTCACTTTTTGGAGTTTTAGCCATAGCTGGTCAATTTAAAGGTAATGTAAATTCGGTACTTTTAAAACTCTAGTGTATATGAGAAAAATATTGTATCCATTTAACAATACTCTGTCTAATGACCTCCCTTTTTTTACAACTATTCAATGGCCTCCCTGAATATACTAAATAAAGGCTACTAATTTTTATTTTGGGCCATCTTGTAGTGGCCTTTTTCGGCCTGGGCCTGAGAAGCCATTTTCTCAGACTTATCAAAATCCTTATTTATCATACGTTGTGCATTGATCTGTTCCGAAACAACATTATTTTCTTACTAATCAAACACACCGACAGGGTCACCTCCTCATAACTGTCATAGAAGTTGAAACCACATAGCTTCTTTCAAACTTAAACATACTTCACATGCACAAAGCACAAACTTTGCATGCTTCTATTATCAAGAAAGGCCTTCATAGCCATGTCTACCAGTCCAACCTCCTCCTTCAACCCTATTGCAAGTCCCAAGCTTTATCTGATGCTCATAAGCTTCTTAACCACATTCCCAACTGACATATTGTCATTTCTAGTTGTGTTAAGAACCAAATGGTTGAAGAAGGTTTGGCCCATTTTGTTAAATTGCGCAGTAGGTTCGTCAGGCTTGATAGTTTTACTTATTCGATCATAGTTCCTTGTTGTGATATGGTTTTGGGTCAACAAGTTCATGCGGATGTTGTTAAGATTTATTCTGTTTCGGATGTATTTCTGGGGACGAATTTTATCAGGGTGTTTGCAGGAGTTGGTGAAATGGATGCTGCAATGAAGGTGTTTGATGAAATGCCTAAGAGAGACTTGGTTGCGTGGAATGCTTTGATTTCTTGGTATTCTAAGGCTGGCATGGGTGAAAGGAGCATGAGGTTATTTCAGCAACTTGGAAAATAAGGGATTCAAGCTGATGAATATACTTACGGTATTGTTTTGAATGAACTTGTTTCCTGCTTGCTAGTATTTGAAGCAGTGCAATTGCATTCGGTTGTCATTTGTAGAGGTTTATGCTCGGATCATTTTATAAATAATGCCTTGGTAGAATAGTATTCAAAGTGTGGCTTTTTTGCCTCATCATTGGCATTGTTCAAGGGGTTACCTGAGCAGTATGTCGTTGGTTGGACAACAATTATTACAAGGTTTTCAGGAAGTGGAAACATGGAGTGTGCAAGCTGGTTGTTTTATGAAATGTGGTTTGAACATATGCAGCCGAATTCTTTCACTTTTGCTAGTTTGTTTAGCGCCTGTGCACACCTTAATGCATTTCAGAGTGGAAAACAGCTTCATGGTATGGATTGGAGACTGATGTGGTTGTGGGCAGTGTAATGTTAGATATGCACTCCAAGTGTGGTCAAATGGAAGATGCAATAACAATCTTTAGAATGATGCCTGAGAAAGATTCCATTTCTTGGAATGAAATTATATGTGGGTATGCTCAGAATGGTGAAGCTGCAAAGGCTTTGATGCTTTTCGATGAGATGGTGCACTTGGAGTCACCAACTGTTTCTCCAAATGTTGTCACATTCATAGGTTTTCTTTCAGCTTGTAGTCAAAATGGTTTACTAAAAGAAGCTTATGGTTATTTCAATGACATGATCCACAAGTACGTGATCGAACCCAAACTCGAGCATTATACATGTATGGTCAATCTACTCGAGCATTATTAATTAAATTTCTCTCTGTTGTAGTTTACAAATTTTGATTCACTTATCTCTGGGTGGTCAAAGCACTCGTATTTGTTTGACTTCTTGGATATATTTTTTTTTGGGTTTCTCCGAATAATATAGTTCAAAATACAATGTAAAACAGGGAATATCATAGTGAGACAAATGTACAGAGTTTGATAACTCTGAGTTATTTTGGTCATCTTTCATAAACAGCGAGTTTGACTACAAAACAAGCTATTCTAGTAACTTCCACATTAAGAGCTACAACTTCCTTCTAATTATTGTTTTTTTCCCCTCTTCAATTATATATATATATTTTAAGAAAAGCTGTTATTTTTAAATATAATAAAATTAAATTGGTAAAATATGGAAGATTTGGCATACAACACATTTATGGTATGGGTGGGCTTATACAACACATAATTTTCTTGCCAAAATTACTACACCGCTTTCCTATTATTAATATTATTTTTATTCAGTACTCCACGCTGTAGATCGTACGGCCCCGAACAAAAAACCAACAGAAGGGCATTTTCGTCAATGCGCACAGATTTCCAACCACCTGGCACGAACCTCCAAAGTTCCAAACCAAAAAGCCGCGTGGATGATCCAAGAACTCCAAAACAACGTACGCCGTCGGATTGAATGACTGTCCGATAAGATCCCCCGACCACTCGTCAATGCCACGTGGGACCAGCCCGTTGGGCATTTGCTTAACACTCCGAAACCCACAAATTGGCCGAGTTGAATAGAAAAGCAAAGCTTTTAAGAGAGAGAAAGAGAGGATAGAGAGAGAAAGTGTCTATAAACACGTTTCTCCAAAGAACAAAAAATTAAAACCCGTCAGTATCCCCAATCTTAATTTCCAGCGAATTGCCCTCTCTTTCTCTCTCTAAAAGCCTCTCTCTCTCTAAAAACAAAAAATAAATTTCGAGGCATTTTAGCCACCACCACCACCACCCCTCTCGTCTCGTCGTCGACGATTAATCCTTAAACGTCCTCCTTTAATCACCTTAAATCGGACGTTGAACTCACCCACGGCGCATCTTAGCAGTCGCCGCCACAATCGACTAACCTCGCCCACCCGATTCCCGCTCAAAACCCGACCCGCTACCCAACCACTTAAACTGCCGGTGTGTCGTTTCTTGGCCTATTTTCTCCGGCCAGTCCACGTCGGGAAAACTGCGCACGATTGTTAACCTGCGCAGCCTCCTATTTTCTATGTAGACCTAACTAGTAAGAGTCTCGTTTATAATCAATCTTTGGAGGTGAGAACCTGCGTCTGTGCTTGCTTGCTTTTCAATCATCTGCTACGTTTTTGGATTTGCTCGTTTCACCGTGTTTTGTTTCGGAGTTGGGGTTTCTGGTTGTGGATTTATGGTCCATTTGCTTCTAGGGTTTTGTTGTGAAAGTTTGGCGGGGGCCTTTTCAATGGACGATTTCATTTGATTTTGTGAATTTGCACGTTGATCTGTTGCTTGCTTTGTTTTGATTTGTTTATGTGATTGGTTTCTTCGCTGATGAATTTTTCGACTGTTGGGATCGGATTTTGTTGAATTTGGTATTGCTTTGCCTTATAATTTGAGTGTCATATGGTTTCGATTGGAGTGATGTGGTCACTGGTGCTTATGGTAATGTTTTTCTGTCTAGGCTAGTATTGATGATATAAGGTTGGTTTTGAATGCTTCCGTGCATGTTAATTGATGTTTGAAGTTTTGTTCTTTACTGCTTTTAACCTGTGCATGGAATTGAGCTGAAAACTGTATGCATGGTTCCCTTTACTTACTCCATGTGTTTGGTGACTGAGAAAATGTATGTGAAGAAGAAAGAAAATGACTTCCTTTTTTTTTTTCCCTACTGATTAATAGGCATTTAGGCCCAATACAGGTCTTTCTTTCATTTTAAAGTTTATTGAACTGGCGGGATTATTTAATTTTTATTTAAATCTTTCTCAACTTCGTTCCCTAGTTCTCTATTATTTATTTGCCCTTTTATTTTGTTTTCTCTTTTTGGTTTTAACATCAGTCTTGTAGGGCTTTCTCGCCATTTTCAGTTCTTGCTTTCATTCACATACAGTCTCATTTTAGTTCTGGCTTCCTGTTTACTGTAGTATTTTAATTTTTGAGGAAGTAAGAACTGTAGCGTTGTGTTTCCAGTCTGTGTACTTTACTTACCATCTTTAACTTGTTTGTTCCACAGATATTCTGGTCACATTGTAGCAGACGACAGGAGAACTAGTTAATTTGTTACTGCATTCGTTTTGCTTTTGTTACTATTTACAGTGAGGTAAAGTAACTTCCTTGCAAGTTCCATGTGAGAGGATGGCCTTTTTTAGGAACTATTCTAATGAAACAGTTTCACGTAGCGTCTTGGAAGAAAAAGGCCAGAGACAAAGTGTAAATAGATTTCACAATTCAGTGGGGAATGAGGATGTAGATTTGACTTCAAGTGAGAAGGAATTTGATATGAATGTAGATGTGCGAGATCAGAGTGAAGGTGAACCTGATTATGCTAATAGACTGCAAAATGAGGAAGCTGCTAATGATAGTGTTGAAGTAAGAGTATCAAATATGCAACCTTCTGGGAGGAGAACTGCTATGACTGGAAAATGGGGTTCAACCTTTTGGAAGGACTGTCAACCTATGCAGTCTCATGGTGGGTCTGAGTCTGGGCAGGATTCTGATTGTAGAAATGTAGTTGGGTCAGAGTATAATTCTTCTGATGGCAAAGAAGAAAGGTTAGATTCTGAAGATGATGATGGGGCAAAAGATGCACTAAAGGGCCAGCGTGGCCATTCTGATGTCCCCAGATGAGATGTTGTCTGATGAATATTATGAGCAGGATGGAGAAGAACAGAGTGACTTGATACATTATAATGGGTTACATCATTCTATTGGGTCAAATTCTAGGCTACAATCTAAGCCTGCTGCAGTTAGTATTGTTAGGACTTCTAGAGTTTTGAATGACAGTGAAGATTTTGATGGTGGTGATGATGAGGACAATAATGATGATGCTGATTATGAAGAAGATGATGGAGATGGTAATTTGTTTTATACTACTTAAAAGAGTTATTGCATTAGTGAATGGTGCAGTTTTTCCATATGCTGCGGTTCTTAACTGTGTTTCCATTGTGCTGATAGTGACATTTGGAATCCACCTCTAACCATGGCAATTAAGAGATGTACCCTATTAATGTAGTTACCCTTAGTCATGGGAAGTTGGGAGACTGAATTTTGTTGCCTTCTTGGTTGCAGAAGATGACCCTGATGATGCAGACTTTGAACCTGATTATGCTGTAACAAGTGGCCGTGCTGTGAACAAGGTTAGTGCCATCATCATTTATCAGTTACTTTGGATGTGTTAGTTAACTAGTGTATGTTTTAGGATTGCACAAAATATTAGATGTAGAAAGTTACTTTTGAGGCTATGGTTTCTTTACAACTTCTGTTGCATTTATACTTGGTTTGCTTTCACTACCATTCCTTTTATGAATTAATTTCTTGGCTTGACCTATCAAGAAGCTATATGCATCTTACTGGTTACTGCCTTATTGAGCAACAATCTTTCTCTCAGAACGAATGATTGACATAAAACCAGTTTTGAGTATGCTGTCTGGCATTTAATTAATTTTGATTCAGTTGATATCATCTGCAAAAGTTGAATTCTATGAGCACAATTTAGTACAAACGTAGTACTTTTGTTGTGAACCAGTTTTATTTTTATTTTTGTTCCTCCTGTTTTTCTATATGTTGGATGAAGTAATAGGTCTTCATTGATTTTAGATTCTCTATCTGTTTTCTGAGTTTACAAAATTAAATGAGTCATGTAACATATCTTTATTTTGAACTTAGTTCTTCAAAATGTAGAAAAGGAGACTGACTATCTCCCTATCCCTTTTTCCATAAATTTCTCCCTAGATATGTGCAATGTATAATATCTGAATTTTGAGAGCCTGGAAACCATTTTAAAAATCTAAATCTATATCAAATGCATTCTCAAATTTATGAATCACTGTACAATCTATATTACATTCTGGCTTTTTGAAAATTATTGAATCATATGAAAAGTGTTTTGGATCATGATCAGTCCGCAACCTTATTTCCTATGAACTTGGTTGATTGCTATTATTTTGTTTCTCTGTTATATATAACATACTTCCTTTGTTAATAAATCCTTTGAATGGTTGGCTCCGTAGTAGTTGTCAAATATATAATGATATATGTCCATATCTATAATAGTATTTGTCAAATATATAATGATATATATGTACATTTCTATAATTGGTTCCACCAGTGTTATCTTCTGTTGAATTTTTGCCTTTTCTTTACTTTTTGGGTACTTTTTGTGTCAACTCTTGTTGGGTTCTTCTAATGGATGGATGAATTTTATTAACTTTTAGTGTTGTTCTCTGTGTTAAATTTTAAGCTTTCTCATTCTGTAAACAATGAAGTTTTTTCTGATGCCAGGATAAAGATTGGGATGTTGAAGATTCAGAAGAAGATGATGCCAGTGAAGAGGAGCTGGATCCATCTGATGAAGACGATTCTTATTATGAGAAGAAACCTAAGGTTAGTCGACGTGGTAAAGGTGGACATAGTGTTAAATCTACTAAAGAGCACAAATTTTATCATGGAACTGGTCGGCCGAGAAGAGAAATCATCTTTTGAAGATGATGAGTCCTCTGCAGAGGACTCTGAAAGTGACAGTGATGAGGGTTTCAAGAACACAAGAAGGAAAAGTGCACAGGTTAAGTAAAAGCAATGGTCGGTGTAGTTCATCAACTGTTGGTGGACGAAATAGTGAGATGCAGCACCTCCAGTAGGTCTGTTCGGAAGGTGTCATATGTTGAAAGTGAAGAAAGTGAAGAGGTTGAAGAAACGAAGAAGAAGTCCCAAAAGGTGAGTCTAATTTTGTACTATTAAATTTACATATATGTTTTCATGTGGTTTCTTCTATTTAGAGGTTATATTTTTAGCTCGTGTGGTTGTCAATTTTGGAAATGTGTAGTGACAATTTAAGCCCATATTTGAGCCGTTCAGGAATAAAGCAAGATAATTTTATAAGATGGATTTTTACATGTAATGTCCTGCTTGCTTTGCAACATTGATGGAGCCAGAACTGTATATTGTAAGATGATCATACCAAGAGTATTAATTATTCCTTGGAAACATACTGAAGTTTTCTTCTTATATTTGCTGTTTTTCTGTGTGGTAGACTGGTGCTTCAACGTGTATGAGATTGGAGTGTAGGTGATAGGCATTTATTTTGGTAAACTACAATAATCTAGTGGTTAAATTATTATCCATGAGCAGGGGTTCCGTTAGGTGAATGAATTTGTTAGTGTAAACTTTAACTCCTAATTTACTTACATTCATCTTGTAATATCTCTTAAGAGTACACGGTGCATTTTGTGTTATATTTGTTATGCTATGATGATGTATTGGTTGCTTCCTACACTTCATGAAGGCAAGGCTGCTAGAATCATGCTAGTATCCAGTCTTGAAATTGAATAGTTAATGGAGAAAAATGTTTTATAAATCAATAATGCTAGGGCAACCACATTAGGTTTAGGGTTCACTTATCCCTATTAGGGTATGTTATTTTGTCAATCAATAATGTGTTGTCACGTCATTAGATGGTAAAAGGTGGTAAAAAAGCGTGGTGGCGCTAGTAGTACTCTTTGTAAATTATGCTTAACCCTCTAAACTGTACATCATATTGCCATGTCATCTTTGTATTAAGAAAACCGAATTTATATATCCTTAACATGTCTAAAGTGGGTGTCAATTCTAAAGAAATTATGTTCATGTGACCCACACATCACTTAGGTGCAAAAGTAATTTTCCTGTGCATTGTACGTAAAGCCCATTATTGAACAGTTGGAGTTGGTGATATTCATCGCTAATTAGTTTCAATGACATTCTTGTTGGCATTGGATGACCGTGGTTGCTCTGTCCACTTCATTACCATTGTTGATTATTAGAACAAGTATGTAATTTAACACATAACTTTTAGCTGAAAATTATTATGGAATCAAGTGGAGAAAAAAATTGTTGTTGGTGAACTTAAACTTTTAGGAAAATCTCTTATTTTGTTGCATAATAATTATTGTCTAGAGATCCTCGAATATCTTATAGTTAAGAATGATAATAATTGTTTTTAGTTAGCTTTGCACTGTTTGTTTCATAAGATGGTATATTTGTAAATTCTTACATTCTACAGAGCATATTGAAGTGTTTCATTCTGAATAATGCACCATGATGGAAAGAGCATGTACAACCGCATATTTTTTATGTAGGATGTTTTCTATCCTATTACGAAGTTTGTGTTTTCTTCAAAAGTTCTGTCTGTGGAAGCCAACAAAGATGATAAGTACTTAGCCTTCTCAAAAAGATGTCACTATTCATGTCTTCAAATATTCTTTTATTCCTTTCAATCCAAATCACCCACAGCATAGATAACACTGTACACTTCCACATTACTTTGGCAATTGGTTTTTCCACCATCAGAGAACCACAATATTTAGGAAACACCCAAGAGAACTCAGCTTCTTGTAACAATCTACTCCTCAAACTTCTGGCAACTTTACAATGAAGAAGTAAATGATCTAAATAAAAATTGGCATTCACCATTATATATATATATATTTTTTTAAAGAAAAACCATTCAGTATGTAAGAGGATGATTTATCCCTAAAAAATCATATATGTAGAAAAGAGGAAGGAAGATAAAACAAAAATCGGCATTCGCCACTATACTAAACATTCTTATATAGATTCATAATGGAGAAGGGTGTTGGATCTTGTTAAACAAGTTCATTTTGAAATTTGTTTTTTTTTCTTCTCTTTGGTTAATTATATGATTGAGGTTTATTTTGCTCTTGGATCATATTCTTATTTGTTCTTATTTATGTATTTTTTTAACTTTAGGAGGAAATTGAAGAGGAAGATGGTGATTATATTGAAAAGGTGCTGTGGCATCAACCAAAGGGCATGGCGGATGATGCACTGAGGAATAACAGATCAACTGAGCCTGTGCTGTTAAGCCACTTGTTTGATTCTGAGCCAGATTGGAACGAGATGGAATTCTTGATAAAATGGAAAGGCCAGTCCCATTTGCATTGTCAGTGGAAATCTTTTTCAGAGCTACAAAATGTATGTTTTGTTTGTTCACTTTGTTTTTTTGGTTTATTTTCTTTTCTTTATTTTCTTCTTTTTTAGTTATGTGTATATGTAGCTCTATTAATTTATTTCAAGTATTCTGTCATCAAAAGTAGTTCTTGATGTAATTTTTAAGTTTTGGGTCTCTTGTTTTATGTTTTTTTATTCTAATCCTTCTCTCTTCATTTCATGATTTTTGTTGTATTTCCTCTGTATATGAATTTGCAGCTTAGTGGTTTCAAGAAGGTTTTAAATTACAGTAAAAGGTGACTGAGGATGTCAAGTACAGGATGGCCATATCACGAGGAGGTAATATTAGCCTTTTGCCATTAGGAAACAGTTTTTGGAAGCTATCATATTTCACCGACAGAAGTAACTACATATGTTTGAGAACTAATATTATTAAAATTAATAGCACAAGGAGTTTCTTATTAAAAAAAAAAATAGCACATGGACTTGCATATGTGTGGTTGATGAATTTGTTGGACTTGCTACTGTTGCTTTTTTTTCCCGACATCCTAAAGACAGTCTCTTATGTTAGTGAGGGACAAGAAAGAAAGGCATTGCCATAAGAAATTCAAAAAAAAAAAAGTCATAGCTGCAAAGAAGTCATGTTTTGGTGGAATATATGTTTTATCTGTTAGGAATCTAGCTCTGTGTAAGTTGTTGTTTGTCATGATGCTTTTATGCTATAAATAATGACATTTTTGCAAGTGATGTTCAAATTCATTTAAATTGAATTTATTTAGGGTTGAGAGTTTTCTGCACAATGGGATATGACTGGCTTAGTTGAGTTATTAGGTAGCTACCCACTATGGTTTGTTCAAAGCTTCTTGGCTAGATTTTAAGATTATACTTCAACCTAATTCCACTTGCCTTTTATCATCTGGCTCTTTCTGGGTGAGTTTGATGTCAAATATCATTGGAAAAACTTCATTATGATTCCTCAGGGTGTAAAAAACTGTTTTTTTTCTCTTGACTGTATATATGAACCCAGAGGTATTTTAAACTCTTAGATAGAATTTAACTTATGCCAAATTTTATCATATGTACTGAAGCAGATTATATTCTTGTGGCTGCAAAACATCTGTGCTAGTATTAATTCTTGATTTTCTTTTTGTCTGCATTTTCACTTCATTTTCAAGAGCTTTATTATCATGGATGTAGACTAAGATGGAATCGGATTGGACATGTAAGGAATCTGGCCTGGGAAGTTGAATTGAAAGAACGATCATAAGAAATGTAGAAGGTGGAATTGAGAATGTTTTCATAATCTACTGGGTGAAAACTTTTTATTTCATTAGTATTTGGTTTGTAGTTCCAAAATACTGATTCTATTGCTCATTGTTTATATTTGGAAAACTTTTCATAGATAGAGAATATTTGAATCTGCTTTAAGTATGAAGGGAAGTATTACCTAATTTGTTTAGCACAATTGCCACACAAATGTTATGAAGATTAGGTATAGTGATCTCCATATAGTTGGGTCTGTCATTTCGAAAGTTCAACTTGTTGGGTGAATATGAGTACTGTTCTGTTATGAACTTGCTCTTCCTTTTATGAATATGTCATTTTTCAATTGTATTGCAGATTGAGGTTAATGATGTGAGCAAGGAAATGGACTTAGATCTCATCAAGCAAAATAGTCAGGTTTGGTTTCCTCCACTTTACCTTCTTAGGTTTTCTATTTCTCTCTGTTATTTTTTTCCCTCTTCATACTCTATTAATTAGTTTACTATGTTCATTCTCAGGTGGAAAGGATAATTGCAGACCGCATCAGTAAAGATAGCTCAGGTGATGTGATACCGGAGTATCTAGTCAAGTGGCAAGGATTGTCTTATGCTGAAGCAACATGGTAATTAAGCTACATGTAAAGTCTTTTTATGGATATTGAAAATTAGTAGTACTTTTCTATGGTTTCCTCTATGCTTGCTATGGCCTACACTTCATTTTTGCTTATGTTGTTAGAACTATCATGAACTAAGTATCTTAAGACCCTTGGTAAAGAACTAGATTCTGGAGCTTCAGTAAGTTCTTTAAACCCAAATAGGGTTGTTGATTCACTTGGCCAAGGAGTCTAATTAGATAGGGGATGTTTTTATTCTGGATGTCTAATTATTGTGTTGATTCTATGGGCTGTAGTTATTTTCTGAGTGTTTTGGAGAGGTCCTATGATTAAGTTGTGCATGTAATGAGCTTCATGGCTGATATTTAATTGAAAATAGTTCATGGTTAAGGTTGAATTTAAAATTGAATTATCGAGGGCTGAAGTTTTTGGGTGTTGGTAATGATCTTCGAACTGTCATATAAACATTTAATTGTCATATATTTAAAGGCTTGCACTCTTGGGCTTGTGAAGCTTGGAAGTTATCCTTTTATTTTTTCTTATATTTTACTGTGGTCTGTTGTGACACTGCTGTATTTTCTTGCATTTCCTATTTTTGTTGGTAGGTGGCATCTTTTACAAGTTCTTATTCCCACTAGAGTCAAATTAAATTAAGCTTAAAAATGCTTCTACATCATTTTTTATTGACATGCTTACTCTCTCTTGTATTCAATGATTTGGCTTTATTTAGGCTTATGCAGTCAGACTGAATGCTTTTACTTACTAGTGCTATGTGGTATCAGGGAGAAGGATGTAGATATTGCATTTGCTCAAGATGCCATTGATGAGTACAAGGTATCGTACTTCAGTCCTGAGGTTCTGATTGAATCATAGGATGAGAGAATTATTAGTGAACAGTTGTAAAGTTGCATTAGAAGCACGGAATTATCAAAACAATAAAAAATGACCATTTATTGTTTTTCCTACTTCTGTTTTTATGATAAAACACCCAAAATTATTGAACTGAGCTTTCAAATCCTCTGCTACCTATTGTTTCTATATTCTCTCTCTGTTTGATGTAGGAGAGAAAAGAATTGAAGATTATTGGTATCACACTAGTATAATTATAGGCATCACACCTAGGTTAGGTTTGCAACTGAAAACATTTTGTTTTGGTTGCTAGAAACTCTCTATCTATATCTAATCTGCTTCTTTTTGTTCATATTCTTTACATAGATATTTAATACATAGACCCAAGAGTTGCATGACTTCAAGATACAAACCATAATATGCATAATGAATCTAGATAACCAACTACTTGATGTGTCTGGATACCTTATTAAATTTTGTTAACTTCTATGTAAATGACTTGGGTAAATTCATTAAGAAACATTATTAAACTATTTAGATAGATTCATGAACATACATTTTAAACTAAGTTTACACTCAAAGTTGAATACTGAGAATATATGTGGGTTGCTTCCACTGTCTGCATCCATGCAACTTTTGATCTGTCTATTGACTTCTTTAACCAAGTATGAGGTGGCTTTGGTGCAAACAGCATCTGCTATTGCTATATTCACATGTATGATTTGTTTCTGGAATCAAACATGGATTCTGGCTGAACAAATATTGGTCATTTTGATAATTGATGTAAAATATATTTGAATACATGAATAAGAAATTTTGTAAAAATTACATTATGAATATATTGGGTGTGATATAAATTGACTTGTATGTTTGCTAATGTTGCAATATCATGTGGAGAAAAAGGAAATGGTCTTGAGATCTTTTGATGGGAAAAAATGTAAGTACTCGGAGAATAAAAGATGGACTACTGTTGATAATTCTTCAAATTATTTAATGCAGGGGCAAATGGAAATTCTAGACAGTAAATTGAAGTTGTTATTGGTTGAGGTGTATAGAAAATTGTTATGCTTGATGATCTACTTTTCTTTTTATGAGTCAGTTAGGCTTCTTCCTTTGTGATGAAATAGTTGGCCAGAAAAATTTTGGTTTACGATTGATGATTAGTCAGTATTGATGCTTGAAAAAGTAAGATGTACAAATGTTCTTGGCTTAATTTTTCCTTCCCCTCTATAATTTCTTTATTTTCTTCGCTCAAAGATGGTTGCTTTCAGCTTTTTATAGCAGTTTATACTCTTTTCTCTCTTGAATTTAATGATTTTTTTCAGTTGTTTCTATGAATTATGTTCAATGAGCACATACTACTTACATAGACTCACACTAATCTAGATTATGTTTTCAATATCATAATAAAGCTTGTTATCTGTCTCTTGTTTGCAGGCTCGTGAGGCTGAGATGGCTGTACAGGGGAAAATGGTGGATCCCAAGCAAAAAGAGCAAAGGTGGTGTTTCTTTGGTTTTTGGAAGTTATTCATGGTGATAAACCTGAATTTGAGTTACCACTAGAAGTAAATGCTGATGTCATTTTCCTTTTATTAATCTGGGGAATGAGCTCACTTGCCATACTGCTTAATCATGTGATGTGGGTGTTACTGCTGTTCATACACACACACATGCATACATATATATATATATATATATATATATATATATATATATATGCATAGATGCAGATCTGGTGTCCAACATGGATAATGTATATTCACATGTGGGCCTGGAGAAAAGATGGGAAAGAACTGTTATTACTTTCATTGTTTTCTTTGCCCGCATGTAATAATGCATGTCTGTGTAGGATAATCTTAGCGCCATTTTGTTGGAGGTCAAGATTCAGTACACACACACACACACACACTTGTATATATTTAGATTCACATACAAACATACTCAGGTATAAAACCTATTTCCATTGAGAGTTAGCTTTTCTATAAACTTTACCAAGTATTACATCCAGTGACCTAGATGATATTAGGTTGTTTTCATCAATAAAAAGTTTATGCATTATATGATAATGATAAAAAGACCCTGGATCTCTGAAAGCCCATAGTTAACTGACAACCTTAGTAATGGTATGTTGTCAAATCATCTATGGTTTCTAACTTGAAGGTATTCTTAAGTAAAAAGACAGTATTTTTGTTGTTGTTGTTGTACTTTTTATTTTACTATTAGAATGGTAACAGCATAGGGATGAGCTAGGCTTCATTTTTTAGATAATTTAGTCATCATACAACTTTGAGTTATATTTAATCTGACAAGTGACGACTCTTTTAATGTTTAGGTAGTTTACGGAAGCTTGATGAACAACCTGAATGGTTGAGAGGAGGAAAGCTGCGTGATTATCAACTCGAGGGTTTGAATTTTCTTGTTAATAGGTATGGTTTGAGTATTGTTTGGCATTTGCTTCATTTCTTGATAAATGGGTGCCTCAAAGTGTGCCACATGTACAATGTCCTAAATAGTACCTCTTGCTTGTGGCAGTTGGAGAAATGATACCAACGTCATTTTAGCTGATGAGATGGGTCTTGGTAAAACTGTTCAGTCGGTATCCATGCTTGGTTTTTTACAGGTGAACTTTTAGTATACTTCTGCTAGATGTCTTGAGCTCTGCTCTCATTTAGTACTTTTTGGATATACATAAGGTAATCATTTTTTTTTTCTTTTCTACAGAATGCTCAACAGGTCCATGGTCCTTTTCTTATTGTCGTTCCATTATCAACCTTGTCAAACTGGGCAAAAGAAATTAGGAAGTGGCTCCCCGATATGAATGTTATTGTATATGTTGGCACCCGTGCAAGCCGAGAGGTGAGTCAAGTTTAAAGTATTTTAAGTTTATTGCAGTGTGGTATTTTTTTTTTATTGGAAAAGTACTTTCTATATTAAAAGGTTGTAGTTCTGATGCATTGTAGTCTGCGTTTGCTGATGACTACCTGAAATGGTTGTCTAACCTTCAAGTGATCTAAGCTATGCTGATGCCTTGCACTATTAGCTTTTCTATGCATTTTGCTGCTTTCCCTTGGCTGTCCTGTTTGTTTTATTTGTTTGTTGCCTGTTTCTTTAATCTTCCTTTTGTTGGAATATGCTTTTTGGTTCAGGGCTTATTGTTGATATTTTTCCATCACTTTTGGGAGTGGAAGTAGTTTTAACCTTGGTTTTATCTATTGCAGAGTTAACATTCAAAGTGAAAATGGTTACGAAACGTCTCTTTTTCCCCCCTAACTTAATTTTAACATAAAAACAGGAATATCACCAAATTTCTTTGAGTTTGAATCATAAATTGGCCATATGTAATATAGTTTGGTGCGTTCTTCATTTCAAAGATACTGGATAGCACATCTTTTTAGGCTTTTGGTCTATAGTGTCTGGTGGCTGAGTTGTCTTTGGTGGGAGAAATGAAATTAGATCTGGAATGAAGCTTGTTCTGCTGAATTGAGTGGGAGCCTTGAATCATGTTTTAGGAATACTGGGACCATAGCTCTCTGGGGAACTTTGTGTTAATATTTGGATGAAAAACTTAACCTTGAATTTAGGATACTTAAGAAAAATCGTCGGTTGAAAAAATACTGTAATCTAGCCCAATGTAGTGGCACATCTTGGTACTTGTCTTTCAAAGTCCTTCCGTTTCCTTGCATCTTATTGTCCAGAAATAGCCATCATTGCATACTTATGAAAGTCACTCTCTTTCACTCCCTTCATATCCCCTAAAGTAACCAACAGAGAAACAAGATTCAGGAAACACCCGATAAAAAACCAGCATCGTCACCAATTGATTACAATTGAGAAGTTACTTCATATTGAATGGAATCAGTGGCTGGTATACTATCCACACTTCATTGATATCACGTCATTTCAGACACAGACTAGCATTGAATCTTCATAGTTGGTATGCATGCCTTCCACTAGATTTGGGAAGGTCCATACACTATAGGAAGAGTCATTTGTCAAACAATGGAAATGGGATTTGAAGAGAAAACCTTAGAAGAGTCTAATGTCCACATTCTTCTATCAGGGTTAGAGTGACCCCTCAAAAGTAGATCTAATGAACAGATCCATTCTTCTCTACCATTTTAAGTTTCATAAAGAGTGAAAGTTCAATGAAATTTGAAATTATCCCAATTAACCTTTTTCTTCATTGACCTTGTGTTGCTCTGAAAATCGTTTGATTTGAATGTAGTAGTTGAAGTCTGGTCTTGTGGGGCTATCAGGCTTAAGAAAACTCTTCTAAAAAGATCGAATGGAGGAAAGGTAAATGATGGCTTTGCATACGGATGATTGAGGATGTTACTGGTGTTTTTTTCATCACAGAATAGGATAGCCATTTCATTTTGACATATAAATCACAATTTGTATGTGTTATCCTCTTGCTAAGTACATGAGCATAATACTTTATTTCATATTGGAGAATTATCCCTTTTGAGAAAATTGATCTAGTTAACTATGCTGTATGATCTCAGTTAAATTTTTCCCAGTAATTCATTTTTTATTTGTCGTTTCATTTGGCTGCAGGTTTGTCAGCAGTATGAATTTTATAACAAAAGACTGGCAGGCCTATAAAATTTAATACTCTATTGACTACTTATGAAGTCGTTCTGAAGGATAAAGCTGTTCTTTCAAAGATTAAGTGGAATTATCTGATGGTAGATGAAGCTCACAGGTTAAAGAATAGTGAAGCTCAGTTGTACACGACCCTTTCAGTAAGTTAACAAGTTTGTGCACTTGAATATGTGTATAGCTTTTGAAGTTCAGTTTGGTAACTATTAAATGATATCTTGGGTTGGCAGGAATTTAGCACCAAGAACAAGTTGCTCATTACTGGTACTCCACTACAGAACAGTGTGGAAGAGTTGTGGTAATTGATGTATTATCCTCTCTAGTATAGAAATTATTGCTTTTAGAAGATTGCTATTCACATGTTCTGCATGCAACTATGCTATTAATAAAATTTTGCAAATGTCACCAATCACCTGAAGTGATTGCAAGCTCACATACATATTCTTTTAGGTGTGGACAATTAATAAACTATTTTTATTTTGTATGTTTCCTTAATGCCTTGATCTACAACCTTAGTGTTTTTCTTTTAAATAATTGTACCAGTTTTACTTTACTTGCTGCAGAACCTGGTCCTCATTGGACTTGAATATATAAGCTTGTCAAATTGTCTTATACCTTGGATCTCTCTCTTTGCTTTTTTTTTTTGCCTGCTTGATAATCTTTGCTTCATAGAGTTTTAGCATCTTGATGTGATGCTAAGATTCTGAAGTGGGGATCCATGGTTACCTTTCCTTGTGGGAATGGAAAAGAAATTTTAAAATAGGAACTGTGTAATACCTTACCTAACCACTTGTGGGTGTCTACTATTTATTATTTTGAATATATTCGGCTGCTATGCCTTGTTTTATACTTGGTTAATATGGCTGGGTTTAAAAACTTTATAGGCGTAATTTGTTATACCCAGTTGTGTTGGAATAAGTATTTGAACAAGAGAAGCTATAGGTTGGTAACATTTCATGAGATTGAAATTATTTAGAAACAGCTGCAGGAGAGATATTTTCCTGAAAGAATTATTACCTTGCATGTAAAAAAGGGAACTTTACAGAATTATTTTTCTGAAATAAATATTATTTTCTTGGAAACTTTATTTATGTACTCTTGTATCATGCATATGTGTGCAGATTTTGCTTATCTGTTTTAATAATTTTTCTTTAGGGCCTTGCTCCACTTCCTTGATAGTGATAAGTTCAAGAGTAAGGATGACTTTGTTCATAACTATAAGAATCTCAGCTCGTTCAATGAGAATGAGGTATGCTTATGATCATCTTCTTTATGTGGTTGTCATTATCTGGGTTTTTGTAACTTTAAGCAATGGATTTGTGTATAGCTTGCTAATCTTCATATGGAATTGAGGCCTCACATTCTCCGAAGAGTTATAAAGGATGTAGAGAAGTCTTTGCCTCCAAAAATTGAACGAATTCTTAGGGTTGAAATGTCACCTCTTCAGAAACAGTAAGTAGATACTGTCAGCTTGTGATCAAGTGGACTTGTTGTATTCATGTAAGTTTGTTGACTCTGCATATCTGGTGCTTAATTCATTGGTTTAGGTACTATAAGTGGATTTTGGAACGCAACTTTCATGACTTGAACAAAGGAGTTCGTGGGAATCAGGTTACCATCTATTTCCATTTTCACTGCTGAGAATTCTGAGATTTTGAAAAATTAGTTATGTAGTGACTTGGTGATGTCTACTCTCTTTGGTTTCAACTTGTTAGAATATTCTTGTTAAAACATCAATGCCTTGTTTGAAACAGTACAAAAGCTCCTTTTTTTTTTTGGTTACATGCATTGGATTAAAAAATTGTTATTACTACTCTGCCACCAGTAATATATCTCCAATAATTCCATATAGGCATTATTACTATATCTATAATAGTCCATATAGCTAATGTTATTCGATTTGTCTTTTTTCCCCTTTGATTATTGTTGAAAATGATTCGATATTCATTATTGTTTCTCCATTTCAGGTTTCACTATTAAATATTGTTGTAGAGCTGAAGAAATGCTGCAACCATCCTTTCCTGTTTGAAAGTGCAGATCATGGTTATGGTGGAAACTCAAGCACTAATGATAGCAGTAAGATGGAGAGAATTGTTTTGAGC
The DNA here is from genome assembly GCA_007844105.2 of Rhamnella rubrinervis. Lineage (NCBI taxonomy): Eukaryota > Viridiplantae > Streptophyta > Magnoliopsida > Rosales > Rhamnaceae > Rhamnella > Rhamnella rubrinervis. Next base: position 9,830,793 of record CM017578.2, read on the forward strand.
AGTGGAAAGTTAGTTATACTTGATAAGCTGCTTGTTAGGTTGCATGAGACGAAGCATCGGGTTCTGATTTTTTCCCAGGTTTGTTTAAGATACCACTATGATGAATTCTTTAGATATCTTACTGGAACCTATCTAGGTTATTATGTTAGTTTTCTAAATTTGTTGGGGCTTCCTCTGTGTTTCTTCGTATTGGGATATAAGTACCTATTAAATACTTATGGATACTCGTCCTATTAGTCCTTTTGGTTTTTTGGACTTTTAAGGAGATGACACTATTTTTGTATCTGCGTGCCAAGTTTTTGAATTGTTGCTCATTTCAGAAGGACTAGTATAATGCTTGTATAGATGTTCAGATGTTGCCTAATTGCAGACAGCTGCAATGGTATCATAGCTTTTGTGCTGTGGGAGCTCCCTAGATTTAATTTCCATTCAACATTTTAAACTCTCTATTTGTGTAATTGTTGTAATGTACTACAGATATAGAAGTTGAAGTTGGTACAGTTATATGCATCTTGATATGAGGAATATTTGAGAGAGATGCTATATTGCAATAATGTACCAAAAATATATAGATAATGCTGTTATCAAAACTGTTGTTTTGCAATGGTATTCAACTATTATAATAAATAACTAGTAGTATATTCTTAATGTGAGAATTATAATTTATGAAAAGACTCTACCAGTGCCATGAATGGTCCCAAACAAGTTGTTTTATATAATGGTATGCAGTTGAGTAATAAGTCAAATAGGATTTAGTATGTCATGATCGGAATACGGAGTCATGGTTTCTTAAAATTATACATGTTTCCTGATGTGAATTTTATTTATGTTCTATTTCAGGTTGAGTGCCCTTATGAAATTTCTGTTGTATTCTTATCTCTTTTTTTTTTTGAATGACTAGGGTGCCGACCACAGAACTATTTTTGATTTGAAAATGTTGTAATTTTTTTTTTGTCCTGTTTTTAATGACTATCATGTTATCTTAGCAAAAGAAAAAAAAGGTTGGTGTTTGTTGTGCTGTATTGCTGTATTTTTTATTATTATTATTATTTTTTTAATATCTGAGTAAGGGGAATTTTAGTGCTATATCATACCTTATTTTTTTATATGCTGCTACTGTGATGTGAAAGGTATTGAATGATTGATTTATTGACTTTTCAATGTAGATGGTGAGAATGCTGGATTTACTAGCCGAGTATATGTCACTTAGAGGGTTTCAATTTCAAAGGCTTGATGGTAGTACAAAGGCTGAACTGCGGCAGCAGGCAATGGATCATTTTAATGCGCCTGGTAGCGATGATTTTTGTTTTCTTCTTTCAACTCGGGCTGGTGGCTTGGGTATCAACCTAGCAACAGCAGACACTGTTATAATATTTGATTCGGACTGGAATCCTCAGAATGACCTACAGGTTTGGTTGGGATAAAATCGCATGTCTTTTAATCAGAGCATGTACTTTGGGTTTGCAATTAAGAGATGGCACATGATTTTTCCTTTTAACTTTTTTTTTCCCTTATTTGTCAGGCAATGAGTAGAGCTCATAGAATTGGCCAACAAGAGGTTGTTAACATCTACCGGTTTGTCACAAGCAAAAGCGTTGAGGAGGATATCTTGGAGCGAGCTAAAAAGAAGATGGTAATACATATATTGTATCTTGATTTCTCTAAATATCGTTTCAGATTATATACTTTTTGTGTGACCAATATGCATGACCACTTATTATCACCCATCATATAGGGGTAAACAATTTAATGTTCTCTTTGTCATGCATTCTCTAGGTTCTTGACCATTTGGTAATCCAGAAATTAAATGCAGAGGGTAGATTGGAGAAGAAAGAAACAAAGAAAGGGAGTTATTTTGACAAGGTGAGGACCTATGTTGAATTTACTTTTGTACTTTGCTGAAAATAAAACATATTTATATGTTTTGCTTTTAGTTCTCTCTCTCTCTCTCTCATCTAGTGAATTAATGTAGCATTGCAGCAGTATCACTTTGCCAGCAGTTGTGTTATTTTCCTCCTAGCACAGGTTGCGCAACTACTCTAACCAGCATTTGCTTTTTCATAAATCACAGAATGAGCTGTCAGCTATCTTAAGGTTTGGGGCGGAGGAACTTTTTAAGGAAGAGAAAAATGATGAGGAAAGCAAGAAAAGACTGTTAAGTATGGATATTGATGAGATTCTTGAAAGAGCTGAGAAGGTTGAAGAAAAGGAAGCTGAAGGAGAACAAGGGCATGAATTGTTGAGTGCTTTTAAGGCAAGTTCATAATACTTCGATCTGGTCTCTACTTTTTTACTTTTCAACTCCTCCGCCCCCCCAGGGTTGGAAAGAGATATTGATGGAGTGATTTTCTATGTTTTACACTGATTTCATGTTTTTGTGTTTTTTAACAATAATATATTTAACTTTTTAAAATTAAAACTTTATTTAATTTTAAAAAATATTTGTACAAAATGCCCAGGTTGCTAATTTTGGTAGTGCTGAAGACGATGGAAGTTTCTGGAGTCGTTGGATAAAGCCTGATGCAGTTGCCGAAGCTGAAGTATGAACTTTTATTTTCTTATCATTGAATAAAGATTTTAGTATACTATTCTCTCACATATGATTAAGTTGACTTATTCTATTATATATGTGCTGGTTGATTACAGACATTCTGTATTGTCACATGACTTTTGGGTAGGGAAGTTTTAAATTTTTCTTTCTTGCTTTAGGAAGCTTTGGCTCCTCGTGCTGCAAGGAACACCAAGAGTTATGCAGAAGCTTCTCAGCCTGAACGAAGTAGTAAAAGGAAGAAAAAAGAACCTGAGCCTCAAGAGAGAGTCCACAAGCGTCGCAAAGCAGATTATTCAGTCCCCTCAGTGCCAATGATTGAAGGAGCTTCTGCTCAAGTAAGAAGGTGGTCTTGTGGGAATTTGTCCAAGAGGGATGCATTACGTTTTTCTCGTGCGGTATGATTTTTGTTACTTCAAATTCATAACATAATATTATTCAGTTTGCAGGCTTTCATATATATTATGATATTTGTTGTGCATTGTTTTAATCAAGCTCTTGTTTCATTAATGTTCTTTTTCCATTTTAAATATTTTAGAATTTGTTTGCATTTGGATTGAGATTTATACTGTATGTATGGCAGACTCCATGCATGATCATCTTCAACCGATGGTGTAATCCACATTATTTGCTCTTTCTATTGCAACTCCATGAATCCTTTTCTTTTTCTTTTTTCTCTATTTTTCCCCCCTCTCTCTCTCTCTTATACTTCGGCATTCACTAAATTGCGTTGAAGACCATTGAGTAAATTTTTGCAAGGTGTCTGGTCAAAATCTTGACACTTGTGGCAATGGTGAATAGTCCTGATTTCCCTTTTTCTTGTTTTTTATTCGGTTTCAAATTTCTTCCTCCATTGAATGTTAGGTTTTAAAATTTGGGAACCCGAGCCAAATCAGCTTAATAGCAGAGGAGGTCGGTGGTGCAGTTGGAGCAGCTCCAGAAGATGCTCAGATCGAGCTTTTTGATGCACTTATTGATGGCTGTAGAGAAGCAGTTGAAGTAGGAAATCAAGACCAGAAGGTATGTGTCAAAATGTTCACTTTTGCTCTTTTATTTAATATATAACAGCATTTTGTTTGTATTATGAGAATTCTATGGCTTTTGCTGAGTAACAATTTTGTGGAACTTATCTCTAGGGTCCCATGTTGGATTTTTTTGGAGTCCTTGTGAAGGCTGTTGATCTACTAACACGTGTTGAAGAACTTCAGCTCCTGGCAAAGCGCATTAGTCGTTATGAGGATCCCATTGCACAATTCCGTGTCTTGATGTATCTGAAACCTTCCAATTGGTCGAAAGGTTGTGGTTGGAATCAGAGTATGTAGTTCTCCTTTCCTTATGGTTTCCATACCTTTTTCATTTGAAATGTTTTTTTGTTCATTTTTATAATTTCTCATTTGATCCTTTTGGTAGTTGATGATGCAAGATTGCTTCTGGGAATACATTATCATGGATTCAGCAATTGGGAAAAGATAAGGTTAGATGATAGGCTTGGCCTTACAAAGAAGATTGCACCTGTGGAACTTCAACACCATGAAACCTTTTTACCCCGTGCGCCAAATTTGAGAGACCGTGCTAATGCACTTCTGGAAATGGTAGGCAATTGCTTGTCATTGTGGTGGGTGCTGGGTTTAAGTTCTGTCCTGCATGCTTTATGCTGTTGCTTCTTGACTTTCTTGAGCAATGTCTTGTATCTTTTCGTGTGTGTGTGTGCATGTGTACCACTTGTATAGTGGAATTTTTTTTTTTTTATATGGTTTTTAGTATTCATTGAATTTGTTTTAAGTCATGGATTGCAGTGACTAATGACTAGCCCTTTTGTAATCAGGAACTCGCTGCTCTTGGTGGGAAGAATGCAGGTGCAAAAGTGGGTCGTAAGGCTTCTAAGAAGAAGGAGAATCTTCCTAATGTGGCTGTAACTCAGGGCCGGGCCAAGAAAGGAAAAGCAGGTCCATCTATGGTTGCTTCTCAAATGAACAAGGACAGGACTCCAAAACCCCAAAGAGTTGAACCCTTAGTAAAAGAGGAGGGTGAAATGTCAGATGATGAAGAAGTATATGAAAAGTTCAAGGAAGAGAAGTGGATGGAATGGTGTGCAGATGTCATGATTGATGAAATTAAAACACTGAAACGTCTTCAACGTTTGCAGTCTATTAGTGCTAATCTTCCTAAGGAAAAGGTTCATCCTTATTATTTGTATATGCTCTTTTTACTTTTACATATATAATACATATATATATATATATATATGTGAATATGTGTGTTCTTTTTACCTGTACATATATAACACAGATTAATGTATATGTATGTGTAATAAAATTTTTCCCGTCCAGGTGCTTTCAAAAATCCGAAATTACTTACAGCTTCTTGGTCGGAGGATAGATCAGATTGTTTCAGAGCATGAGGCAGAACTGTACAAACAAGATAGTATGCTTTTCCATCTTTGTGGCTCTCTTTTTCTACCAGTTGCTGCCTGATTCTGGAAGTCTTTGTTGCTAATCTGCTTCTTTCTCTCTCTCTCTCATTTTTTTGTGCAAATGTTATATTTTGTGACTTTCTATTGTTCTGTCAACAATTGCTAATAAGGATAGTTATCTTCAGGAATGACTATGAGATTGTGGAACTATGTGTCCACCTTTTCAAATTTGTCTGGGGAGAGACTTCATCAAATTTATTCCAAACTGAAACAGGAGAGGGATGAGGAGGCAGGCCCTTCCCACACCAATGGCTCTGCTTCTGGTCTCTTTGGTAGAGATGGGGATTCAAATCATTTTACTCCGTTGTCTCGTAATATTGAGAGGCAAAGAGGTTATAGAAACATGACGACCTTCCAAGGTTCAGAACCATTCCAAAAGGGTCATGATACAGCTAAATTTGAAGCATGGAAACGAAGGAGAAGAGCAGAAGGCGATAATCATTTCCCTGTCCAGGCCTTGCCTCAAAGACCTATGAGCAATGGTATTCGATTATCTGATCCGAACTCATTGGGAATTCTTGGGGCAGCACCATTTGAAAGTAGACATATTGGTAATGAGAGACCTTTTAAAATGCGACAGTCTGGTTTACCCCCAAGACAAGGTTTCTCATCAGGTATCAAGTAGGTTAATGGAAGGGAGTGGCTTATATAAAAGAGTGAAGGCTATGGCTCTCGGCCTGGTGGCATCAACAGTATTGACCTTTATATATTCTCTGGAATTTTTTTTTTCAACCATGGGAATAAAACTTCTGCAGATTCTTGTATGGTATTTTATGACTGATCTTAGCGAGCAGTCTCCACCAAATCGTGTATTGCATCCTTTAACCAAAGGTTGCTGAGAGAAGAGCCAGAGTTCCTTGCTGACGTATGCAAGACTACAAGTTTTGCTATTAATTTTTTGTTTTTTTCTTCTCTTTCAGAGATGAGTTAAGCAGGTAATTTGTTTACGTGTATAGTGAAATTCATGGAAAAAAAAGAAAAAGAAATCTACTCAGTCATCTGATGTATACATACATGAGAACATCTTTTGTGTATTTCGCCTCAGGGAAAGTGTACATTATCAATTTTGCAATAATTTTGGCTATTTTTCACTTTTATTAAGCTGTGTCATTTATGTTACACCGATGCAGTCATTTTTCCATGAAGATGCATACATATGTGTGCTTGTGTGTGCGTTGAGAATCATTATTCAACACTGGGTTCGCAAACCTTGCATTTGGAACTTGGAATCCAAATTAAAAGAGAAAATAGAACTCTTCTATATTTTCAGGATAACATAAAACTTTTTATTCGCACATTCTTAGTTATATGTTTTGTTTTATTTTTCATGATTTCTTCTAACCAAACAATGAAATTCAATCTTCAACTGCAGGGAAGAGTATTTACTCAAAACAGATTGGAACCCAATGCCAAGAACTTGGTAGTATTTACGGAAAAAGAAGTTGATGTCTCAAATCCAGTCATTTTAGTAACAAATTACAACGAGACAAGTGATAAACAAATTAAATATGCAAACAAATAATGAGGAAGAAAATACGTAAAAGATACACAGAAATGAAAAGTGCTATGTGGTCTTAATTGCAAAGGTAGAGGTGTGGTTGACAACCCATTATCACTTTATCTTCCCCAATTGCTTTCTCAACCTCAAGCTTCTAATTTCCAAAACCATTAAATTACGGGTCTTTATCTGATTTTTCACTTCGTGCCCACACATTTTGAAGTATTTTCATTACTGCATTTAACTTTTACATATTCCTATTTCAGCAACCTAATTGTTTTACTTAATTTAATTTCTAGTCCAACAACATTCACTGATTAGTACACTTCTTAAGTGGGTAGGAAAACTTTTTTTATAGACCTTGAAGTTATACCAGTTAGTAGGTAGCTTACAAAAAAAAAAAAAAATGAGAGTATGATTGTAAAAAAGAAAAAGAAAATTTGAAAACATGGGTAGCAAGAAAAATAAGCAGGAGTTGAGGGGCAGTGTTCCAAATATTGTTCATTCTATAGCTCAATTCCAATTCATTCATAGCCGCAAAATTCCCTTTTGTATGCTCTTATCTGCCACGTTATTAAAAAGTGGGACCCCCACGGAACTTTGATTGGCTCTCTCGCGCTGGTATTATAAAAATATAGTAGTTGTGTTGGCGTTTCTCTTATAAGGTCCAAACATTTCTAAGCTTCTGCCAAACTGAAATATATAGGCGTTACTCTGTAGGCTCTTCAGAGCGTCTACCAAACTTGACAGAAGATTCTGTTCCAGGTATTCTTACACTACCTGCTATCTCTGCAATATTAATCATTTTCCATCTATATTATATATATATATATATATATATATGATTGTTATATTTTGTGTATGTTTATTGCTTGCATGTGTATGGATGGTCTTGCTTTTGTAATTTTGTCTTGTTTTTCTTTTACCACAACTATTCTGTTCGTCTTTTTGTTGAATGAAAACATTATGGAATTAGCAAACTGATTGATTGAGGTATAGATTGTAATTACAGTAATGAAAGAAGATCAACCTATTTTAGACTTAAGAGATTGAGAAGGCTGTGATATAGGACTGAACTGTCAAATTAAGGGTGTCAGAGTGAATTTATCGGTAAAGTTTTCTAAGTGCCTGACGCAACCAGCTTGTTTTGGTTTTTTAAGAAAAAAAAAGAAAAATGGAAAAAGAATATTAATATTAGCCTTGTTCATGGTTTCATTTATGATTGAACGTGGAAATGTTGTCTAAATGAGGTACCTTCTTCTATTAGTATATAGATTCTTTCCGGTTACCATGCATTTCAAACGTAAATAACGTTTTGTTTTGTTTTGTTAACTGTGCTTAGTTCTGCTGAAACTGACTCTCCCAAAGACATGATTTTAACATCAACTCTCTTCTGAAAATTGTCATATTGTTGCTCACTTTTCTAGCTTATTAACAAGGGAGGTAGTCTCAAGCAAAGCAATTCTTTGTTATGAAAAAAACTGAAAATAAAAGAATATTTTTTAGAAAAAGAGTGAGAGAGAGTTGAGGAAGAAAAGTTGAGGCCGCAATGGTACATACGTACTGGCGTTTTACATCTTTTGGTCTTGTGACAAGGGTGGATGAATGAGGATGTTAAAGAGAAAACAGGCGATGAATTTAGTCTGCTTGTTTGGTCAAAGCTAAAATTATAGCATATGATGACCGATGAGAAAGGTTTTTTCTCTTCTTTTCTTGGGGAGTCCCCAAATGCCAATTCTTAGTAAGGTTGAAAGCTTTTTGGGCTTAGCTTGCAAGTGTTTCTGTCATTCTGTGAACAGTTGCTAAGTATTTTATACATAAATGAAGCTTGAACTTTCAGCTTTTAATCTTCATAGTGCATCTGGCCTCCTCAGTCTTTTATCATGAACACTGCATAAGCAGAGAGATCATCTGAGTTCTAAAACTTGACTGTACTTTTTCTTTATTGACTGGTATTTACCCATGTAGCTTTTTTGCAATCCTAATGATTTTGTATTGTTAAGATGTGTAAGTATATATACGATTGAAAGACAGAAGAATGCATATGTATATGACTGAAAGGCTACAAACATGGAAGCGGCTAATGAGCTTTGTAGCTAATGTTGAATTTGTTCTGATATGTATTGTAGCTGAGGTTACTTATTGTAATAGGATTTGCAGCTGAGTCCTCCTGACTCTTGGTTCGTAAAACATTCAAGTTCAGTTTGGCTGTGAAACTTCAAGACGAAAAATGGACAACTTTTATGCACCAGGAAGGAACCATCTCTTTGTTCCAGGGCCCGTCAATATCCCTGAACCGGTCATCCGGGCAATGAACAGAAACAATGAAGATTACCGCTCTCCAGCTGTTCCAGCAATGACAAAAACTCTGCTTGAGGATGTGAAGAAGATTTTCAAGACTACTACTGGAACCCCATTTCTGATCCCAACCACTGGTATTGTGTTCACTGAGAGTTTTAGCATTTATGTATCTTATTTTCCTTATGTCTTTACTTGCATTCCTCTTTGGAATTGCTAATCCATTTTAAATGCTTTTACTAGGTATGGTGAATTATAAATTTTGAAGATTCGGAAATTTAAATGGTTTTTTACATTTTTCATTGCTGTCCTTGCAGACATACCTTTTCCTTGCAATGACTGCTTTTTTATTGTCCCCTCTCTGAGTCTGTAATGATTATTACAATCCTTGGAGAGAAATCCTATTCCTTGCAATGACTTCTGTTTGGGATTTCTGCCTTGTAACTATGAAGTAAATGTATCATATTTTTTCCAAAATGAATTAGTTGCAAGTCAAGATAACAGATGCACCATTATGACTTGCTGATGGTAGAAATGAAAGTTATTATCTGGGAATTTCAAGATTATAGATCTCATACATGGATTTGAAAAGTAGGAGTATTTCATGCAAATGTTTGGGTTACCCCTGTGTGCTGTATGTATATGCACGTTACATGAGAGCAATGTGGCTGTTTTCTCTTTAGGTACCGGAGCATGGGAAAGTGCACTTACAAACACATTATCTCCTGGAGACCGAATTGTATCATTCCTGATTGGCCAATTCAGTTTGCTCTGGATTGATCAGCAGAAACGTCTTAACTTCAATGTCGATGTCGTAGAAAGTGATTGGGGCCAAGGTGCCAACCTGGACATTTTGGCATCAAAACTTGCTGCAGATGCTGCACATACTATTAAGGCTATTTGCATTGTTCACAATGAGACTGCAACTGGAGTCACCAATAACTTGGTTAAAGTGCGAAAACTACTTGGTAAGTGTGTCTTTTGTGAGAATACTAGCAAGAATAAACTAGCTTACAGTAGTGAATCAGTTTTTATCTGTCCATTTATGTATAAATCGTTGAATCAATGTGTATTGATGTCCCAGAAGACAGTTTCAATGGTTATATGACTATCAATTTTATTTTATGTTGGTTTAGAAAACAAAAAGAATAATATGGCAAGGTCCATAGTTGGTCACTATGTCCATGGTTACAAGCTAAGTGAAGCAAATTTTAACGTCATTTGAATTGATATGCACTTTGAAACAAAGCCATTAGCTGAGGACTAGCAGTTAGGTATACAATTAGATTTCTAAACACTGCTTGTAGTGAATAAAAACTAACTGAAAAAGAAAAGAAAAGTCATTTGCATGCAATGAGATGCTTATTTAGTTAGCCATTCACAGTGACATTTTTTAGTTCGTCCAGTTCCTATAGTTTTAATCTCATTTATTGATGCCAAAAAGTAGTCCTTGTTTGGAAACTTTAAGGAACAACTTGGCCATTCCTTCTCGTCTCTGTTTCAATATGTTTCATCTAGATTCCCCATAATTAGAGTTTTGCCTCATACTTGCCTTAACAAAGTGGTTCTGATGTTTTGTTTAACAAATCAGATCAGTACGGGCATCCAGCTCTCTTACTTGTTGATGGAGTTTCTTCAATATGTGCTCTTGATTTCCGTATGGATGAATGGGGAGTGGATGTGGCTTTAACTGGCTCACAGAAAGCTCTCTCTCTTCCCACTGGAATGGGTATTGTGTGTGCAGGCCCCAAAGCGTTAGAGGCGTCTAAAACTGCAAAATCAGTGAGAGTTTTCTTTGACTGGAATGACTATTTGAAGTTTTACAAGCTGGGAACATATTGGCCATACACTCCTTCCATCCAGTTGTTGTATGGGCTGAGAGCAGCACTAGATCTCGTTTTTGAGGAAGGACTCGAGAATGTGATTGCTAGGCATACCCGCTTGGGGACTGCAACAAGGTAAAGTGATTACTTTTGTATCAGTGTATCGATATTTCTGATATCAGAGTATTACGTGAATTTTCCTAGCTCGGAGAGCTACAATATGTTCATATTGAATAGTTGGTTTTTGACAAGCACTTCAAAAATTTGAATGACAGGCTTGCTGTGGAGGCTTGGGGCTTGAAGAACTGCACCCAAAGTGAAGAATGGTATAGTGACACTGTTACTGCTGTGCTTGTTCCTCCTTATATTGATAGCTCGGAAATTGTTAGAAGGGCATGGAAGAGATACAATTTAAGCTTAGGTCTTGGACTTAACAAAGTGGCTGGAAAGGTTTTCAGAATAGGCCATCTCGGAAACTTGAACGAGGTACATACCAACACAACTTTCATAACCTCTAATCTCATTCGAGACATGAAAAGACATTTAACTTTCAAAGTCATGGTAGCTTTGTATTCAATTTTGCATCAATCATACATAAAAGTTTTAACTCCTACAAGTTTGAAGTTGTTTCTGATTATCTCAAAGCTGAAAAAAAAAATCGTAAAACCGGTACAACCCTATACTACTTAAAGACTTGGCCTGGTTATTTTTCTGTGACTGCTTTAATGGCTTCCATTATTTGTGTTTCAGTTACAATTGCTTGGTTGTCTTGCTGGTGTGGAAATGATACTCAAAGATGTGGGTTACCCAATTAAGCTAGGAAGTGGAGTTGCAGCTGCTTCTGCATATTTGCAGAACAACATCCCTCTGATACCTTCAAGGCTTTGATGATTATATTCACCTGGCTTAGCAATCACTTCCATGTAATTCATTTTCCTTTTCTCATCATCTGCTTTTCAGGAACCTCTGTATATAATGCGTAATTTCTTCCTCTGATTTGCACTCTTTTTTGAGGCTTTCCATGTTTCTTACTCTGATATTAAATATTATAGCCTTATCAGATGCTTGTCTTGTGTGTCTAATATTATGAGTCCAATAACCCAAGTGTTTATTTTTGTTCTATTTTGGTGACAATTATCATATATGGGAATGGCATAAATGAGAGAAGTCTATAAGGTTGCATGAGGATTTGAATGGTTAAGTAATACTTTATTATTTTTAGTACTAACTCTGCCTTATTATGAACTAACCTTCATTGACTTACACTTAAAAAGTTGAATTTCAGCTTCTTCTTCTATGCTCACAAATCCAAATATAGAAAATGGTAAAAAAAAATCATACAAGAAACATAGTTTTACAGTTCCAAGTGTATTGCTTATAACATGATGGCAGACTAAATTTGTTGAATAGTAGTTCCACACACACACATACATGGAATTAGCTTGTTTCTTAGTCAAAAGTAGTTTCTATTCAAATATAAATATAAGTTATATATAGCAGTCAGCCAGAAGCAAACCCTTATTTTATATTCATATATATATATATATATATATATATACACACGCACAGACATACACATATACATGTATAAATGCATAACTGAGGTTGGACTTTGGTGTGGAACCTGTGACTTGACAAAGTCTCCCTTCAACTCAAACAGAGACTACAAGAACCGGAGCTTTTTGCTGTAGAAAAGGGTTTAATATAATAATATTATATAGGCTAAGACCACAGTTTTTGTGGACCGAAGAATGAAGATTATTTTCAGTCTCGTTATTTGCAAAATGATATACAAACTAAAGCTATATTATTACACGGATTTTTTTTTTTTAATTTTTTTTTTCTAATTCTAAAAACACACATTTAAAATATATAGAATATAGGATCTGATCCGCGAGCATTTGTAGCTTTGCCGACAGCTCACATGTTTTTAAAGTCCATCATATCAAAAGAGATGATGATACTTTTAATTATTGAAACATGTGCGTATAAGATAAGAGGCACTTGCATTAAGTTATGTTGGTCAAACTAATGAATTTTACTTTTTTCTCGAATAAAAATATTTCAAATTCATAAAGTCAAAATCGTCGATTAACTCAAAATGCAAAATCTAGTACATTCCATTCACAAGGCCTCCAAAATTTTGATAAAAGAGAGTTCACAATGGATTCCAATCTTTTCAGCAAACAAAAACATGGGATTCCATTTATATATCCATTTTCACTTTTAATATATATTCATATGACGAAAACCCACCGCCTAATTTGTCATTAAATAGTGGAGTTTCTTTTTGAGATAAGCATTACACCTCACACTCACACACACACACACACACACACTTCTTAGAAACCAGAAAGTTGCTTGTTGGAAACCTCCTTTTTGTGTACAAATTTTTTTTATTTTCTTAAACTTTTTTTTATTTATTTTATTTGCAGAGAGTCAAAGCCGTGGTGATTGCAAGAAGCGTGTGGATGGTGAATGGTCAAAAACCGCGTACAGTCTGATAGATCACCATCACTACTCGCCACCACACCTCCAGAGGCCTTTACAATTTTAAGATAATCAATGTCTTATACGCCAAATCCACTCCATTTCTCTCTCTCTCTCTCAATCAACCTCTTTTCTCTTTCCACCATTCTCTGGTTTGGCTAAATCATCGAGAACCCAAAAGAAGCCCAGTTTCACTTTCTTACCAACCACATACCCAATGATTTCTCTAATAGCTAACGAAGAATTCATCAATGGCTCTTCTTTAGAAGATCAACAACCCCACCTGGTAAAGCAACAGCATGAAGATCATCAAGAACTAGAAGAATTATTCCAAGAAGAGGAAGAAGATCGTTTCGGTCAACTTCCAGATGAACTCGTCCTCACCATCTTCGACAAAATAATCGACGCCAAGTCTCTGGTCCGGTGCCTCTCTGTCTCCAAGCGATTCGCTTCCTTTGTTCCCCATGTCGACTCTGTGTCTCTTCGTCTTCCTCGCCACCACTTAGCCATTAGAAAAGGGTCGTCCTCGTCATCTTCACAGACTCTGCGACCCGTGAAGCTCTTGAAGACCCTACTCAACAAATTCGTTGCCAAACCCTTACGTTTACTCCACCATTTCGTAGCGGCCAAGTCGTCGCGCTCCAACCCGCGTGGCAATCTTCTCTACCATTCGCCGAATGAGGTTCTCAAGGGTTTCAAGGAGATTAAGTCTCTGCAATTGGAATTTCCCGGCTATGGCGCCGAAGTTGGGTTGCCGAATGACGAAACATTTCTCAAGTGGAATTCGCAATTTGGTAACAAACTCAAGAGCTGCACGATCATTGGAGCAACTTCTATCCAGAGAAAAACGATTTCACGGAGCAATAATAGTAATGAAGCCAAAGAGCACGAGGAACAAGGCCGTGTTGAACCGGTCTTGGCCGATGAAGATCTCAAGCTGAGAATTGTGTGGATGGTTTCGAGCCTGATCGCTGCGTCTGCTAGGCACCACTTGATGAAACAGGTGGTATCGAATTTTCCGGCGCTATCTAACGTGGTCGTCACGGATGGAAATAAGCAAGGGAAGCTCTGTATGGAGGAGGAAGAGCTGGCTGAGTTAAGAACCTCTTTGAACTCGTCCATGGAGACTGGGTCGTCGCCCGAGTCATCCTCGATGGAGAGGAGTATGATTCCTGATTTAAGCATGAAGCTGTGGTACGCGCCTCAGTTGGAATTGCCGGCATCTGGGTATGTGATGAAAGGAGCTACACTGATCGCCATTAGACCACTTGAAGATGGGACGGTCAATAGAAAGGGCAAGGATGTTGGTGATCATGTTTTGGGATCAGTTGCAGGTTTTGATTGTGGGGACGATGAAGAACACAAGGCTGTTATTGGTGAAGCTGTGAGAGAGATGGTGAAGATGAAGAAGACCTACGTTATGGAAATGACCTCCTTTGAGCCTTTTTAATTTAACTATTCAATTTTTTTTTTTTCATGAAATTTATTTTTCTTTTGTGTAAACATATTTATACTTCCAATTGATTTGTGTATATAAATAGATAATTAGGGTTGGAAAACATTGTTTTATAGGGAGGTGTTTACCATAATTTGAATTAATGCAGTTTTTTTTTCTTTCAGATATTCAAATTCAATAGTGTTCAAAACACAAAATTCAAATTTGCGATAATGGTTGATTTAATCAAAGAAAAGCCAACCATGAAAGATTTGAGAAGAAAATTAAGTAGATGGAATGTATAAATATTAGATATAGAAAACTTGTGTATGATGTGTGTTCTAATTTTAATCATACTATTTATGATATAACCTATAGTATATGCTCAAGTGCTGAAACTATACTGGGTCAAATTCATTGTGCATGTTCTTCAAGGTCTCATAGAAATTGCTTGTGGACATGAGTTTGGGTACTATATTGTTATTTTTTAAAATATTTTTTTAGAATTGATAAGCTTGTATTTGATTTATATTCTTTATTGACTTGGTTCTCATTGGGTCATTAAGAGTAATTTAAGTAGAATGTGCAGCACAAATTACGAATGAGAATGACATTAGAATTCAAAGAATGACTTTGTTGATTGGGTCACACATTATTAACTATGAGGCTCAAAACCTTGTATTACCTGGTTTTTTATGTTTCTATTTTCAATGGGTTTAATGTGATATTTATTTAATTATTTTATACATGATTAATCAACAGCAAAGCAAAATGGTTTGCTAACTAATAAACCATTTTTCAATTACAAATAGGCATGAAAAGCCTCTTTAATTTCAATCTCTAACACAAAAAATCATTTAGAATCTGTGAAAGCAGTTAAGAAAGTAATTAAGGAAGCACAAGACAAAACCATCAAAGAGCATATGCTTATGGTATCTCAGTAATCAATGGATTTATGAACTACCAAGACAAATTTTGATTCTAATTATGATATGATTAGTGAGAAATGAATATGTTAATTACGTAATTCAATTGCATGCGTTTACAAGGAAAGTTCACCAAACTAATAAAGACTTCACCAATTTTTTTTTTTTTACAGAAAATAAAAAACAAAACAAAAGGATTTCAATCAACTGGTAAAAAAAACAACTTGATGAGCCTCTGGAGGTCTTAAACTAAAACATCCCTATACATAATTGGATTCATTATTGACAATTTGAGAATAAACTCTAAATTAATTATCACATTACACTAAATATTTTCGAAACTTTGTTAGCTATGTCAACGTGCATGCCATACTGGAAGGTCGAAGAAGGTCAAAGAAACCGTGCTAAGGCTACTTCGTCTGAGGTATTTGTTCACCTTTTAACACTTTTTTTGTGATACAATCTTAGAAAACATTCTAGCCAATGAACACTATGTAATAATCATCAGCAGCAAAAGCAATTCTATGAAAATCCAATCCACTTTTTTTACTTTTTCATTTAAACTTACAATTGAGAAATTACATATTGACGATAATGCAAACAGCAGCAACAGAGAGCTTGGGACTCATTGAAGCAGCAACTGAGCTACATAGCTTAGAGTGATTACCAAAAAAAAAGAGAGAGAAAGAGCAACGTGGCTTAGAGAGAACCGTTTCGGATGGCACGGTGTTTCTCGATCTTCTTTTCCAGATCATCCTTCTTCCCACCTACAATCCTATCCACTTCCTTCCCTTTCTTCACAAACACAAATGTCGGCATTGCCTGTACTCCGAATTCCTGTGCCACGTCCTTTTTTTCCAAATTTAGTAATAAAAATTGTTACTTTTTATTATCGATTCGTTACGTTTTCCCAAATAAATTTCAGCGAGAAAGATGAAAACTTTTTAGATCTAAGCAAAAGTAATTGAAGAAGAGAATTGGGGGATTTGAACGTACGGATAGCTCGTCGACATCAATCTTGACGAAGTCAACGTCGGTGAACTTGGCGGACAAGGCGTTGAAGATCGGCTCCATTGCCTTGCAGGGTCCGCACCAGGTTGCCGAGAAATCGATCACCATCTTCCCTCAGTCAAAGCCAAATCCAAATTCAGATCATCAATCTCAAAATCTCAAATCCGCCAGCTAAAGTTTTTAAGTAATTTGAAGGAACAAAAAGACAAAAAAAAAAATACCAGTGTGGAGGACTTTTTGAGCTCATTGAAGTGAAGCTGCCATCTTTCCGACGAGTGAAAGGCCTGGACCGATGAAGAGCCGTCGGCGGCCGCCACCGGTCCCGATGAAGAGCCCTCGGCCGCATCATATCCTCCTAGCCATGAGAGTACTGCTCCCATTGTCTCTGTAAACTCGAACTCAGCACAGAACCTATCTAATACTAAAATGGCTCCGATGATAACAAATATATTAACATGGTAATCACCATTTTTATAAGATTTTTATAAATTTAAAAAGTAAAAGAAATTTAATTAAATTTTTTTTAGATTTTTAAAAATAATAAAATATTTAATTTTAATTTTTATAAATTTTAAAAATTATTAAAATTTTAGGTATTTAATTATAATTTTTTAAAATTCATAAAAGTTAGAAGTATTTAATTTAGATTTTATTTTTATAAAAAATAAACTTACATAGATTTTTAATAATTTTTGATGAATTTTATATATATTCAATCTTATAAATTATTTTTTCTTTTTTTAAAAAACTTTTAAAAACTTTTTAATTTCAATTATACATCAGTCAATTACTTCATTATTTTATTTCCTTTTTATTTTTTTTCATGAAATTATTTTATCATTCATCATAAATACCATTATTTATTGGTCTCATCATTTATGATAAAAATTATTCTATGGAAAATGAAAATCTATATCTATTTATTGATCTCCTCTTAATGACATCATGAAAAAAACTATTATTTTGTGAGAAAAATAAAAAATATATATATATATCAACTTGTACAATAAAAAAGTTTATAAAAGTCTTTCAAAATCTATAAAAATCAAAAATAAAAAGTTATTAAAAGTTATTCATACTTTTATAAATTCTATAAAAGTTTATTAAAATTTTAAGTTTTTAATTAAAAAAGTCTATCAAAGTATTTTAAAATCAAATTGAATACATCCCCCTAAATTTATAATTAAATGATTTTGTCGTGAGACACGCTTTTGGCTTTTTTTTTTTTTGAGTGGAATTGGAATCTTCGTTGCTTAAATGCAAACCACTCCAACCAAAACAAAGCCTTTTTCACGTGGAAAACAAAGATCACGTGTGTCAGGATTTTATTGGTTGAGAGCTTAGATATGGAGTATCTAAGCCAATAAAACTTTGAACAAAGGGCATTAGACGAGGAGCTAGCGGGGGTGTTACAAGTCTGGGTGACCTTATAAGAAATCTTATAAAATTTTATAATGATATATAATGATTAAATTGGGCCATATCGGTTGAAAAGGATCATGGAGTCCAATGGAGATGTAAGATCGGGAAGCCCAATGGGGATGTTACGGGTGGAATCAGAGATTATATCCAGCCGGAAGTCTAGAAGTGTGCCGACAAGGACTTCAAACCTTAAGAGTGTGGATTGTGACAACCTAAGTGGGGGATACAGAGGCACTAGTAGTTAACCAGCCGAAAGTGTGCTGATGAGGATGTCGAGTTCCTAAGGATAGTGGATTATGATGACTTGAATGAGCGGATGCGAGACACAACAGCTATTTAGTGTTCAATTTCACATTGCCTGAGTGGTTAAAGAAATATTTAAAAGAAAAGAGAGTCCCTTCTATATCAACCAAGGTCTTTTATAGCCTTTGGTTAAAGATTTGTAAGAACTTCAAAATTAAATATGCTCCAGTAATTCATTTTGAAACCATTTACAAGAGTTCGGTACAACTACAATATGTTGGTTCCGTTCTATCATCTTCTTTAAAGGCTGAATCGGGTAAACCATTTTTCAATTACAAGTAGGCATGAAAAGCCTCTTTAATTTCAATCTCTAATACAAAAATCATTTAGAATCTTTGAAAGCAGTTAGAAAGTAAATAAGGAAGCACAAGACAAAATCATCAAAGAGCATATGCTTATAGTGTCACAGTAATCAATGGATTTATGAACTACCAAGACAAATTTTGATTCTAATTATGATATGATTAGTGAGAAATGAATATGTTAATTACATAATTCATTTGCATGCATTTACAAGGAAAGTTCACCAAACTAATAAAGACTTCACCAATTCTTTTTTACAGAAAATAAAAAAACAAGATAAAAGGATTTCAATCAACTGGTAAAAGAACAACTTTTTTTTTGGTGGAAGGTAAAAAAACAACTTGATGAGCCTCTGGAGGTCTTAAACTGAAACATCCCAATACATAATTGGATTCATTATTGACAATTTGAGAATAAACCCTAAATTAATTATTACAGTACCGTAATTTTTTAAAAACTTTGTTTATGGGATTTAATACTAATGTAATATATATATATATATATATATATATATATATATATATATATATCTTATTGGTGCTTCTTATGTAGCTAGACAATTCTATTAATTACCAAGAAGTTACATTACATTGCACTAATTTTTAAAAAACTTTGTTTATGGGATTTAATACTAATGTAATATATATATATATATATATATCTTATTGGTGCTTTGGATGTAGCCAGACAATTCTCTTAATGACCAAGAAGTTACATAAGTTTGTATGTTGCCGTATATGTTTACTATGTTATAGTTAAAGAGACAAAGATCTGATAATTTCATTTCACATTATTAATTACACATAAAATTTAAATGAGAATTGATAATTTCAAATCAAAATTTAAATGTAAAATTTTTTAAAAAATTGAGGCATTTTAATATATCACTATTTAACACAATTTATACAGTACCATAAATGATATGACGTGTATTTATTAGTTATATATAATAGATTAGTTAATTTATTATGCATATATAATTCACTAGACAGCACATTAATAGTGAAAAAACTTTATTCGCCCAACAATGCTAGTTTGGCAGTTGGCTGCCGGTCCAGTCAGCGATAGCAGATGACCGCCCGTTGTAGTGAATATGGGATCCCCTGCGTGTTCAGATACTGTAAGCTTTCATATGGACCAATGGGAGAGAAGAAATAAATAGGCTTTCATACAGAAAATGCCAACTGGACCCACTGCCAGGGAGTAAGAAAGAGATGTCGCAAGTATTTTATTTGGACTTTGCTTTGTGGCTGGTGGTGGGCTAGCCTGTGCCACTGTTCTCAGTCGCCTACCATGTACCCCTTTCAATGAATATTTATAGAAATGAACCTTTAAAAAAAAAAATTATATAATTAATTACTTTTTGTACTCTCTCTCAAGAAAATGTATCTTTGTATTATTTATTTATTTTTATTAATATTAAGCATGATGATGATGATTTATCTCATCTTATATAAAACCTTCCAAAATCATATTTAAAGTCTACCCAAAAAGATTAATTTATTCAAGTAAATTCTAAACATTGTCTATAACAACACTCTTTTTCCAAAAAATAAATAAATAAATAAATACTAGTATATATACCAATAAGCTAATGCTATGGATTTGGAGGAAATTAAGGCTAGGAACATTCAATAACTTATAAAATGATTTTTACTTTTTTTGAGTTTGTGTGCTTTGTTTGAATTTTCCAACCAAAACAAAGTTTGAATAAAAACAATTACATAATCTGCTTTGTTAATATGGAATATGTATGGAATTTTGGTGTATTTAGAAGCACTCTGATTATAAATGTACACCAATGTATAACAATTTTAAGGCTACCTTCAATATTTATTTATTTTGTTTCATTATGGATCATAACTCTACTCATTCTTAATTATTCGTTTTGATCAGCATCCAACGGGTCAAATAAATTACGCGTTTTAAAAGCTTAATAATGATATTAATAATAATAACATAAATCATGAAAACTATTTCTTATTTTATAGTAAAATAAGTATAATATATGTTACATATTTTTTATTTTTAGTCTTTATATAATTTATTTGGTTTTTTTGTCCTATCAGAATTACAATATTTTAAATTTAAAGAGAAAAATGACATAATTCGGATCTACAATTTAAAAAATGTGAATCATAACTTATCTTGCTTTGCTGCTAAAGTTTATGATAATTAAATTATATCATTTGGCACCTTTTTCCTCTTTAATAATGTGAACGACTTTGGCGGATATAAAAAGGCAATCTTACGGAAGAAGAAGAAAAAGACAGGTGGAGCTAAATCAGATGTGTTCACACAGAAATGATCTGTAGCGGTTTGCACCATAGATCTGCCCACAATACATACCAGGAAGCATATTCACACAAATAGGAATAGCAGGGAAGGATGATCTGCTAAAGGCTTGTGATTGAGAATACGTCGATGAAGAAACGTAGAAAAAATTATCAGAGCAAATTAGAGAGAGAAGAATATTGAAAGACATGGGATTCTCTAAAGAAAATATCAAAGGCGTTCTTTTGGCTTTGTTGTCTAGTTTGTTTATAGGGGCAAGTTTTATCATTAAGAAGAAAGGTCTGAGAAGAGCAGCAGCTGCTTCTGGGGTCAGAGCTGGTGAATTTCTTCTCATTTTTATTTATTTAAACTTCATTCCTATTGTGGGGTTTTTTTCCCCCCCTCAATTGGTTTTGTTTTTTCACTCTTGATTTGTAGGTGTTGGTGGGTACTCATACCTCTTGGAACCTTTATGGTGGCTGGGCATGATCACCAGTAAGTTTCTTTCTTTTTTAATCTGTTTTTATCTTTGGTAATGTAGGGTCTAATCCATATAGGCTAGAAAATTTTACTTTATTTTATTTTCTGGGCTTTGCATAAGTATTGATTTTATTGGTTTCATGTTTATAAACATCAATGGGACTGACTGTCAAATGCCAATTATGGTTATTTAGATTTTTATTGTGTATAAAGTTTCGATTTTGATGTTTTTTATTATGTGCTTAGCCATGGGACAGCAAATTTCTTCCATCATGGAAGTCATTGTCTTGATCAGTTGTAGCCTTGTAGCAATTGGTGCTACTCACTGTGGTTAAAATGTGGAGTTTGTGACCTAGTATGGGCAATTTTATCCCATTGATCATAAAAGAATGTCTGTTAAATGTATGATTTCTGCTATAGTGATCGTTGGAGAGGCTGCAAACTTTATCGCGTATGCATTTGCTCCGGCAGTTCTTGTTACTCCTCTTGGCGCGTTAAGTATAATCGTCAGGTAATTTGCAGTAGCATTTCTCCTAGTTTCTTGTTTGGTCACTCTCTGTCTCTCTCATTTATGTAATAAGGCATGGTGGGATATTGTTGATAACATTTATAAATTCATGTTTGATGTGTGTAGTGCTGTGTTGGCTCACTTCATCTTGAAGGAGAAGTTACACAAGCTTGGGGTATTGGGCTGTGTGATGTGTATTGCTGGTTCAGTCATAATTGTTATCCATGCACCACAAGAGTATCCCATCAATTCTGTTCTTCAAATATGGAATATGGCAACTCAACCAGGTTCATTCAGCATCATTTCTGTTTCTTGGCATATTCATTATCCTTCTCTTTGTGGCTAACAATAGTAATTTTTCTATTTCAGCCTTTTTACTTTATGTGGCATCGGTAATTGTCTTAGTTTTCATTCTGGTCTTCCATTTTTCACCTAGATGTGGGCACACAGATGTGCTTGTCTACACTGGCATTTGTTCGTTGATGGGATCTCTCTCGGTAAATCATTTTGAGTACTAATAAGTTTTTCAATCAATTACTAGTAACCATTACTTTCATTGAGATTAGTATTCAATTTTCCTTTAATTGAATCTATGCTGATCTTGTACACCTCTTCAAAACCCCAAAAAGAGAATAATAAAAGAACTACATATGCAAGCTTTCTCTGTTTCTTTTTCTTGCAAGTGTTTTTAGTAATTTGTTTTTTGATAATCTGTATCAATGTTTTATTGTAATTCCTGCAGGTAATGAGTGTTAAAGCCCTTGGAACTTCTCTGAAATTAACTTTTGAGGGAAAGAACCAGTTAATATACCCAGAGACATGGTTTTTTATGTTGGTTGTTGTAACTTGTGTCATCACGCAAATGAATTATCTCAACAAGGTTGGTTTTTTAGTTGCTTTTCTGAGAGTGTTAAAATTAGCCAATCATTACCTAGTACGTGTACTTTCCATATTATTCCATCTTATACCGTACAAATGCTTTGTATTGCCCAGTTGATTTCTATTTTATCCCTGTTCTCTTAAGTCTTACCCCTTTCACATGCCCTTCTATGCAAATGGTAAAATAGTCATAGGAAATAATGAGTTATATTTGTTTAGCTTTTTCCTTTTTGTTTGTGGACACCTGGCTTCGAAGTATATGCATTTTGTTCCAACTAAATAGTTTGCTATTCACATCACTGTATACTTAATCTATTAAGAGGATTGGGAACGACCACAGGTTCATATGTGGCCCTAGAAATGTTTCCTTTCAAGGTGGGGCAGATTGAGGATGCAAAACCTGTACTTTGTTTATAACTACCCCTAGAGCATTCTAGTCTACCATGAACTCATACCTGCTTAGTGGGTGAAAGCACTCACGTATTATTTTTCTTTAGTAAATGTAACAAATGCACTTAAGATTGGTGAGCCTCATATGCAATTTCTCTATGGTTAGTAATATTTAGGAATAGTCCATTCCCTTGAAAATGAGGGATGAACTTCACACAAAGATGTAGGGATGTCCATTCTTACCACCTCTATTTTCTCTTTCTTTCTTCTTTCAATACTCTCTATAACATCTTATCGTATACTCAATATTATATTGTTGGTTAATCAAATGTCATTTAGTTCATATCTTCGTTCCTTAATTTCATTTATATTTTGATTCTATTTCATCTTTTATTCCATTCCTACAACCAAACACACTCTTGCTTCGTTTTTATCATTCTATGTTCTTATGTAACCGTCTCCATCAATTTTCTGCATGGAATTTCCACTTTGATACTCCTTGGGATGCCATATGTTTTGACATTATATTTTACCTGATAGAAAAAAATATTGCTTTTAAGTCTTTGGGAGTTTGCAAGAATGGAGAAATTTGGAATATTGCAATTGGGACACAACAAATTGTGGGTTTATGCTTCTTCTTTTTTTTTCTTCTTCTGTTGCTTTGGGTTATACAAAACTCCATGTCAGTTTTATTGGAAACTTACCCGAATCTAGAATAGTAATTGTAACCATTTCATTGGTTTGTGTCAGCCTGACTCTGACTTCCTTAGCAGGTCAAGTAGGCAGCTCTTTGAGGGGATATCCCAAATCAAGATTTTTTTATCTGAATTGAAATCTTTAGCTGCCTCTGAGGGAGGTGGTAAGTGCAATTAATTGAATATATATCCAAGTGTCATAAATCTAGGTCTCTTGCAGCATCAATGGCACCTCCTTGTCTTACATTCGGTTAAATATCTTGGAAATTTGCGAAACCATATCTTTACCTCCTATATACTTGAGCATATTGTCTTATTTAGGAAACCTTAAATTTGTTTTAACTTTAAATAAAAGGAGATGAAACTGAAAAACTATGCACATGCTAATACTACTTCCAGAAGAAATCTGTTACTATAAGATGGAAGACATGGTGCGGCTTCACTCTCTATTTGTGGAAATCTGAAAGTTGCTGGCGTAGTGGAGAACAAAATAGTGGTTAAATTCTTAAAAATAAAATGTGGGGTTAACTATATAAAACTTTTATAGATCTTAGATGAGAAAAGCAAATGAATCTTATAGGTACCTTCACTTTTGTTTATTGTTTGTCACAACTTTCCTTCATTTATGTTACCTGAAAAAATAGGAGAAACTAGAGCTTTTATACCTTTGTTGACTAACCAGAAAAAAGGGGTCCAATATTTTAGCAGTAGGTGTTATTGATTTCTGTGTAATTTTCTCTCTTTTTTTTTTTTGGGATGCTTTGTGTTTACAGTATTTTTAATGATTCTTTCGTTGTAGTTTGATTTTTATCAAGCCAATATCTTCTGTTCTAATAGCTAAACTGTGTTGTTTCAGGCACTTGACTCATTCAATACTGCAGTTGTGTCCCCTATTTACTATGTCATGTTTACAACACTTACAATACTTGCCAGTGTCATAATGTTCAAGGTAATAATTGAGTCAGTGGTGGAATTTAGAGTTGGATTTGTCTATAATCTGTTTAAGTTTAGACCTTTTTGCTAATGTAGCTCCATATTATAGAGTTATAATGGTTGTACTAGTGGAACACGACTTCATAGACTAACTTATATTATTTGATTCTTGAATCTTAGGATTTGATTATCAGACACGGTTACATAGCTTTGTTGGAACACCCTATTGCTTGTTGTTTCAAATAAAGTTTTGCAGCCACTAAAAAATATCATGATTGACTATAAACCAAAGCTTAGTCTACTAGTTTCAGACATTCTATTGATGTGTCAGAATTTTGAATCTTTTATTAATTAGAATTAGCAAGACATCTGATTTAGCACCCATGATGGAGACTGCATTATATGGCATTGTTGTTATAGATATAACACCTCTTGATGATATTGTGGGCTATATATCAGCCATTCTCACTTTGCCTGCATTTTGTTAATGTTGGAACCAAAAAAAAACAGTTCTTAGTTTTAGCAGAATCAGTTGTTGAAACTTTGAACCTGTTACACACTTCAAATCTAGACAAGTCTACATCGGGTAACCTTAGTTAGAAATAGTCAGCGAATCTAGGAGATCAGTTTAGGGAATTGGTTTTCATATTGTTGATCAGAAAACGAAATTTAACGTCTATACTTGCATGTGAAACTTATAATCACAGGATTGGGATGGTGAAAGTGGAGGAAGCATCATATCAGAAATATGTGGCTTTATTGTTGTGCTTTCTGGGAGCATATTATTGCACTCAACAAAAGAGTTTGAGAGAAGCTCGTCCTTTAGAGGTGCGTCCTTCCATTCTGAGTTTTCAGTATCATTAATATTTTGGTCAAGTCAATTGATTAACCATTGTTTACTTTTTACTCCCATACTCAAAATCCTGAATAATTGCAGGTAGTAGCTATATGCCTGTCTCCCCTACATTATCTACAGGACTTTGTAGCACAAATGGGGAATCATTCAAGCACGACGAGGAAAATGTTCTGCTTCCTGAGGAAATTTGCTTAAGAAGACAAGAGTCCACTAGATAGTATGTTGTAAGAAGATGCTGTCCTGGTTTATCTTATATTACACCATGGAAAACGTCAAGTTCTGAGTAACCTCACAACATTGCCCACTAGATGATTTTGGTATGCTTGTTCTACTCAGACGTAAAACAACAATGTAATTCTCAGAAGCGTTCCGGGTGGCCATTTAGTTTGTCTTGACGGTCATCAGGTTTTCAGACTAGTGTGGAGGAATGGATAACATATCTATGCTTTTCCAGGGTGTGCATTATATATTCAGTGTGTCCAAGATTTTGGTTCTCAAAAGGTTGTCTTGTTCACTTGCCAAAATAAGGAAAGGTGGCTCTATTCTGAATTGAGGTGCTTTAGAAGACCACCTGACAACATGGACATTTGTCAGAAAGGCTGAACTTTAAACTTCATAAAATCAATTTTGAGCCTCAGAAACTGATGTGAGAACTTGAGCTCCCTGGGAAAATCTATGGTTTTTATTTTTTTGGGTAGAGTTTTCAGATTTGAGAGCTTTGCAAAGAAATGGGTCTGTTGTGGAGCAGAGATTGCTAATTCTTTTGTAGTGTATTTAGATTAGTTTTGTAGTGTTTTTGGTGTAAATTGCTTTGTTCATGTACATGTTTATTCTGAATACACCTTCCCTTCCTTCCTTTTGATGTTAATAATTATTCTTTTTCATGTTAATAGTACTTCCTCAAATTATC
This sequence comes from Rhamnella rubrinervis, assembly GCA_007844105.2. Classification (NCBI taxonomy): domain Eukaryota; kingdom Viridiplantae; phylum Streptophyta; class Magnoliopsida; order Rosales; family Rhamnaceae; genus Rhamnella; species Rhamnella rubrinervis. The sequence goes on from CM017578.2 coordinate 9,857,248, forward strand.
TCAATCTGGACTTAAGACTGCTCATGTTAAGTTATAAATAAAACAATAAATTATCTCAAACCCAAATAAAAAAAAAAAAAAAGGTTAAAATTTATTCAAGCAAGTGAAAAAAGTAATATACTGGAGTTTTTACTAGTAAACGTTAACTTATGGTGTAAGTAAAATCTTCCATTTTTTTACAATAATTTTCTTATGCTGTGACTGACACCGATGCATATTATTATTACTACTCTACTACGAATTAAAAAAATAAAAAATAAAAAAGAAAAAAGGAAAGAAGAAGGAATAGATATTGCTGTCTTGTGACGTCTACTTTTTAATTTCGTCTATTTTCGTGTCCTTATTGGCAAATGACAAAGTTTACGTAGGGCCTAAATTGTAAAATAAATAAAAAAATATATATAGAAACTTAACCCCCAAGGTTTCTGTTATTTCAACGAAGACAAAACAAGGATACGTAGCTGAAAATCAAAGCGAAACCCACAGAGCACAACACACACAAAAAATGGAAGCCAAGGTTGGGAATTTCTTCGAGTCGGTGGGAAACTTCTTCTCCGGTGGCGAGAAGATCCCTTGGTGCGACCGAGACATAATTGCTGTAAGACCCTTTTTATTCTTCTTCCCCACTTATTCACCCCCATTAGGGTTCTTCTTCTTTGTTTGCAAAGTTATTAAGCTTTTTTTTTTTTTGCAATTGCGAAGTTTCCTTTCAATTTGGGTTCTGTTTCTAGCAAAAACTAAATCATTGTGATTGTTCTAAAGTTTTTCCTGCATACTCTTAATGTCTCCGTATATTTTTCTAAAAGTTGTGAGAAATTCTACCAAATGAATTTCTGTTCATCCTAATATATATTAGTAATTACGATTCTCTATTTTTTTTTTTTGAATTCTTACTTTATGGATGATTGATATATCTGTATGTTCCAATTGTAGTCATCTCTGATTGACTTGCCATGGCTTTGGTACATTGCTTCATGTCCTTTCTTTTAATTACTATAAGGTTATTTCCATGTGTCTATCTTGTGGAAATTGCACTTCCCAAGTTCTTTTATAAAATTTCTTTTTTATGCGTATGTGTGAGAGGAGGAATAAAGGAAGGTTTTCCTTTGAAATTTTTTGATAGGAAATTCTCATTGATATAGAGCAAATAATGAAATAACTGTTAATCTAATTTACTACGGTGATTTTAATCTATTTTACCTTTGCAAGAAATAGTTGTGCCTGCGTCTGTCCACTTTACTCATGCTGTTCGAGTGATAACTTTGGTTTGATGGATAATTCAAATAACTGCTTGATATTTTTCATGTAAATATGTAATATCATTGATTTGTTAGATCTAGATGATATGCTACTAAGTTGTGTATGCTGTTTAGCTAAATTTGTACCTAGAATAATACTACTTTGCTTATGTTGAGTACTTTTAGAATAAAATAATGGCTATGTTAGTTAATATAGTAAGCAAGAACTTGGCATTTTTGTGAAGGCAATTTTAGGGACTAGAAGCATTCATTTATTAGGTTGGATAAAATTGTGTTTGTAGTGGTGTGTTGCTTTCCATATTAAATATTTTTGTTTGATAATCTGTTTCTGGATTCATGCATTTACAGGGTTGTGAAAGAGAGGTTGCGGAGGCTAAAAATGGCTCCTCCGATGAGTTACTGAAAGAATGCATCATGCGTCTATCATGGGCTCTTGTTCACTCAAGACATCCTGAGGATGTACAGCGTGGGATAGCAATGCTTGAAGGTGAACAAGAATTTCCTAAGCAGACACCTTTACCTCTCTATCCTAATCCTTTCCTTTGGGTGTCCTAACCAAAAAAGTGAAATCATAAAAGTTTCTGTTGGTTATTCTGTCTCTTTAAGTTTGCAGTTTCCACTACTTGTTTTATTCAATTTTTGTCTTCTTTGAACCTTGAATAAGTTGAGGTGACGTATCATTTGCAGTTTCTGTGGCCAATAACAATAGCAAACCACTGCAGTTAAGAGAAAATCTTTATCTTCTTGCTGTTGGGTATTACAGAAGTGCAGACTATACAAGGAGTAGGGAAGTTGTTGAACAGTGTTTGACGGTATGAAATATGTTCCCTGCCTTGATTTTGTAATTAGCAGTTGTAGTTGCTTTTCTGCCTTTTAATTATGAACAAATTCTAGAAAGAAAAGTAACCAATTCTTGTGAAATGGGCAAATAATTTTTTCTAGTAAGTTTTGCTGGAAAACATTCTGGATCTTCACTTAGTACATGCTTACATGTATGTATAACTAACTCTTTCAAATTTGTCTCTTTGTTCTGACAATAAACATTACATGCTATGGGAGGATAAGTATTCTTTGGATTAGTGTTTTTGTAAGGTTCACTAAACCACTGTGAATGTTTATTTTGTAGATTGCACCTGATTGGAGACAGGCACAAACCCTCAAAAAAACTATTGAAGACCGGATCACAAGAGGTAGCAAGCAACCATTAGCATTTTCCTCTCTCTCTATGCACTCTCACACACTTGAAGTCAAATTCATTATGATTTAATTCATAGTAACTGTATAATTATCAATTTTATTATTTACAGTAGCAATTATCAATTTTATGGCTTCTAATATCTTCTTATTGCTGCATATAGTATTTTATTGTTATGGTTGTCATCGTACTATGATAATTGTGATTTTTCATTGTTACTTATATGATGTCATAGTTTCTGTTCCTAATGTTTATACTTTACATGCCTTCTCATTATGGTAATTCTTTTTTTTTTTTTTTTTTTTGTACAGCCGTCATTATGGTTATTTGATTGTATTTTTTAGAACATGCATAATATATGGAAGCTTTATTCATCATTTTATATAACATGCATATGGAAGCTCATTCTTATACTATAGATATCTCTAATGCAGGCCCCTAATCTTAGAGGTTCAATCTGAACCTTCTGATTACAGATTGAAACAAATTAAAAAGGCAATTGATAATGGAGATGAACAAAGTTGGTAGAACAAACTTCACTTGTTGTGTGCAAATAATAGTGAACAAATTTTTTAAGAGAATTTTTGTATCTTTTGACATTGCACATGGTTGTTGTCACTTTTGATGAATTTCCATTGTTAAATAATCTCTTATTAAATTTAATTTAGACTTATAACGTGTCACACCTTGAACCATATTAGGAGTTGCTATGGACTTGAGAGAACACAAATATAGTTAATCCTCAATTGGTTAATCATAATAGTTGGTCCACTACTGCATAAGTTCCCAAGCAAGAAAGAGTCATGAGTCCATTGAAAGATGTAAAGCATTTTCTTGTGCTTTCAGAATGGTCGATTTATTTGTCAAATTTGCTGGCCTTGGGATTGTTATCTAAACAAAAAAAGAGGAAAGTTGCAGGCCATCTTAAATTGTTAATGAAAAGAATTTAAAAAGTTTTGGCAAGGCTGAGATAGATTTATTAATTCAAATTTATGTGTTTGTGAGTGTTTTATGGACACACTGACTGACATTTACTCTGTTTGGCTGAAATGTAGATGGTGTTATTGGAATCGGCATTGCTGCTACTGCTGTGGGGTTGATCGCTGGTGGGATTGCTGCAGCAGTGGCTCGGAAGAAGTAACCGAACCATTTGGATTCAACTATATTACACCGCACCAAAATGAAATGCAATGAACTGCTTGAGCCTTAAAGAGTTTTTTCGGTGGCAGTCTTTTATCTGTTTCTGTACAAGTTTATATGCAAAATTTTGTCCGACTTGTGTGCCTTGTTGGGGTTTTTCTTTTATCTTGTAAACCTACTAATGTTGTAAAGCAAAGTATTATTAATATAGGGACGGGGTTGCCTGTTGTACTTCTTTATCTCTTGAACTTTATTATCCTGTGATTTATGTGTGCCGTGATAGAAGCTAGAAACCAGGCTTAAAATAGTAAATTCAATAACGTCATTCATAGATTGAGAATAATCTATATATATTTACCCCTGAAGTTTTGTCTACTGTAATAAGAATCAAATTTTCCCTTCAAGTGTTTTCATCACTAAATTCATTGCCAAGCAACTTACATGTCATCTATTGGTATCAAAACTTACGTGTCTTATTGTATGTCTCTTCCATTGCTTCACTGTATCAGTAAATTCCATCCCCACTTTTTTTTTTGTTTGGGTTTTCCAATTCTTGAAGTAAAATCTTATGTTTGTTCTTGTGTATTCTGACTCAGACTATGAATAAATTTTCTACCTCAAACATTTCTCAACACAGCCAAAGTAATGAGAGCAGATAACAGATCTTGTTATACTTACAGTCCCACATGGAAAATGACCACAGAAAAAAAAACGTTTAAATAAGAAACGACCCACCAAGTTGGCACACCGGGAGTGAAAAGGGCAGGAGAATTTGGTTGTGGTTTTCTTAAACCCTAAACCTCCCCAAGGGAAATTGTTCGTCTGTTTGGGGGGTCTTTATCCGGCGTTTCCCCCTTGCGGAGTTTGAAAAAAGAAACGTCGACGCATTACCGCAAGCAAATTTCCCACGTTGACACAATTGCCCTCCGAGAGGTTCGACGGTGGGAGCTGCGTCCCTTAAAAGGGTGGTTCGCGGTTCTTTGTATTCCTCGCCTCTCGGGCACCCCCATTTTTGGCTAATTCCAGGCCCAAAAATTGAAAATAAATTAAGAACTCCTAGATGTGTTTATATGCCACTGCATTTTTCGTGGTGTTTCTTCGTTAAAAATGAAATCTTGGATGAGTAGAGCCGATGCAGGCAAAGGTTAAAGATAAGAAACATTGTCTATTTTTTCTTGGCTGTGATGGTCTTGTCCATGATCGCCCTTTTTCCATGGCAATAGTACTTCTTTGAATGTAACTATCGTACTGGGATTTATTGAGATTGTTGTTATGTCGTCTCCATCAGAAATAGCATCGTCAAAAGCTCCCAAGGCATCTGATTCATTGCAGTCTAAAACAAGATGACAAACTTTGTATACAGCAATCCTAGCAGACGGTACACCTCCTCTTGCAGTACCTTTTGCTATCCCAAAAAAGCTTGCCTCTGTGAGTTCATTGCCTAATGCTATTAAGGCAGCGTGACACCATGACTTGACAGATGTTGATTTGGAGTAGGACCATGCTCCGATGATCTTATTGTTGCAGGCAAAATTTTTGCCACCTTTCCACTTCTTTGGAAGAGGGTCAAAACCATCACCTTTGAAACTCTCTGATTAAGGCAAGATTCCGGTATCTAAAATACCCATTATGATATCGCTTTTGACGTTGACATTTCGATTCATTGTCATGGGTAAACCCATTAAGTCCCATGATCTTGTTGCTTGTGGTTGAAGAGTTCTACTTGGGAGACAGAGACAACTCCGTTGGTGCTAGCTAGTTTTTCTCCTTAATGATTAGTTAGCTTTGCTGAAAAACCATTGAAACTTCTCCTGTAACTAATGGCCCAAGAATCAGCAGCAGAAGATCCCTCAAGAACTAGTTCTAGTATACCATGGTGGAAAGCCAATGGTGATTTTCTCCCTCATTTAGTGACCCCAAGTACACAATGACAATGTGGATCTTTCAATCTCAATGGCGACACTCAATGAACATACGGCGGTCACCATGAGAAAGACCACACAAGGAAAGAGAACTGGTCCATACATCGCCATTTTCATCTATAAAATTTGAAGAGACTTGACAACCATTTTATAAGAAGATTGATGAAATGAATAACCATGTATGGATATCCAAGTTCACCGTACTTTTATGTTGAATAGGTCTTCAAAGTCGAAGGTAAATCACCATGCAAACGTACATCCAGTGACACTATATCACTACCCTCTGTTAAATGTAGCATAGAGTAAGCAGAAAGAGGAAACAAATATAAGCATGCATGTAAAACGCTCTCTTTTGCAGCCAAATGCAGTTTCTGATAATAGCTTTATCAGTAATTTTAATGTGTAATTTAAATCTCGACTTCATAATGAAATTTCTTCATAACTTCGACACTGAACAATGTCTATCATGTCAATAAACCTTTTTGTTTTTGGTAACGAGAAACAAGATGATTTCTCTCCATTACCCTAGCGAATATAAATTGAAGGTGAAAGCGTGAAAGACAAACTCAGTGACAATGAAGTCGCAAATTCTTCTATTTTCCGAGTTTCATGTTATCAATAAATTTACCCCTAGTTATTGGCAATAAGAACATCAATGATAATTTCAATGAAACTTGGATGCTTAATCACAAATCGTCCAATTTTGTTCTTAGTAGTATATATTTGAAGATTCACACATTATTACAGTCCAAGTGGGACATAACTGGTTCAAACTTTCAAGTCATATTGATAGAGAGAAACATGTCCAATTTTAACATTCTAAATTACAGAGAATTGCTATATAGCTAAACTTGATAATGTCTCTAATAGCCGGAGTTTTCACCTCGCAGCACTACACTTGAGATTGAGAACCCCCCACTTCAATCCATTTTGCATTACAATATAACCTGTGATAAGAAAACAAACATGATTAACAAACATCACCTAAGACAAGAACACGTTTCCCCAAGCAGGCAATAATCAGTAGCAAGTTGAGAAGAATCTAACATGTATGATATGGTCATTCACAGGTTACAAAAAATAAATCATGAACGATTAAGGAAGATCCGGAAACACAAAACCACAAACCACAATCAAAATCAAACATCTAGTAAGATTACATAAACAGATGCAAAGTCCTGCTTCTAACTATGAGATTTATATAATTACATAAGCACATGCAAAGTCCTGCTTCTAACTATGAGGTTTATATAATTGTATTAAAAAACCTCACCCTAACATTCAATCCCTAGTATAGTTGAAGGCTTGACAAAATAAAGACAATGTCACTGACCAACAAACGAGCTAAAGGCCAAAAGCTGATTTATATCTAAATTAAACTGATCATATAATCTACTAAAGCCCACAAGTATATGTTCTTGAAAAGGTTTTTCTAGCAATAGCCAACTGACCAAAATCAAAAACAAGTGTAACAAAAATTGTAGACATTCACTAGTATTATTCACCGATAAAAGTTATGGTCAACAACCACTTCACTCCTATTATAACCATGAAAGAAGCTAATAGTAAGAAGCAGAAGATACAATAATAACTCAATCGCCTTCAGGCAAATCTATATCAAATAGATAATCAGACCCATTAAGTACAAGATAAAATAAAATTTGAGAAGTCAGCAAAACTAGACTAATTATGTAAATGTAACTACGTATAATTTGACAAACTATGACAATAAAAGAAGGCTGCATATTTATCTTGAAAAATATGGGAAAATGCCTTATATTTATCACGGTCCATTAACAAATTAATTAAAATCTCCACCTCTACAGAAGAGGCTGTATGCTTTATTATTATTATTTCAACCAGTAAGATTTCAACATGGCACTGAAATACAAACAAGAACTCCAAACTCTTAAAGGTTCTAAGTTAACTAGTACTAGAGAAAAACACCCACACATAGGAAGAATCAGAAGACCCCCAACCTTCAATTCATATTCCAATAATCACAAGAAACAAAATTTGACTAAAAAAAATCTAACTTTAGAAAAAATGAAATCAAACATAAACGAGTGTCACCGCCAGAATTGATCAATTTTTATAGAATTTAAGACATACAACGCCTAAATTCTAACATGGTACTGAAATAAAAATAAAAAAAGAAAAATCCAACCCTTAGCTAATACTAGAGAAAAACACCAAAACACACAAAATATTCAATTCAGATTCCAACAATTCCTAGCAAAAATTTTAACTGGGAAAAAACCCTAACTTTTGAAGGGGTAAACTGAAAAAGGCGTAATCGAGGTGAACCGCCATAATTAACCAAATTCTATAGAATTAAGAAAGCCCCAAAAGAAAAATTGAAGTAAAATAAAATACGTACGGAAGTAAGGAAATCAGAAATCAGTTGTAGTAGAGCTCGAGACCCATGCCATCGTGAATCTCGTAGTCCTTGAGGGTAATATGGTCCTTGTAGATGTTGTACCACTTCTGAATCCGGATCTTGTCAGCTCTGGTTCCGGTCTGAGCCGCCACGAGCTTCTTCAGGTCACCTATGGTGTCGTCCTCATTGCACTTCACCCTCACCTTCTTCCCCAGACGATCGTTCAACACAACCTCGATCATCTTCTTCTTCTTCTTCTTCAAGTTTCCGAGTCGCCGTAAAAGGGGTTGATTTTTCTCCGTCTCTGTGGAGGTAGTTGGATTAAATAGTTCGGGTAATTGATTCTCCGAATAATTTCAGCCGTTGATGGAGTAGGAATCTGATCGTAGGGTCCAAAATGAAAAGGTTTACGTGGAAAACAAACCGACTAAGAAAAAAAATAAAGTTTTAAAAATAAATTAACTCCTTTTCTAGAAGACTCTTTCACACTCAAAATTTCCAATTTCTAATGTGTGGAGGCTACGAAAGTGTTTCAATTTTTTACTCTTTTTTTTTTGTAATTATTTTTAAATATTTTGTTTTTGTAATTATTTTAAAGAGTAAATTTCTAAATCTCCCCCACAAGTTTTCCCAATTCCAATTTACCCCCTAAATATTTAATTGTTTCAATGTTTATGTACATGATGTTTTAAATATTTTATTATACACTGAATGTATGCATAGGGCATACAAAAAGTGCTTCTATATTGTAATATTTTCGCTTAAAGTAACTTCAAATATAATTTAGAGGTGACATAATTCATTTTATTATATATTAGTTAATATTAAGGTTTAACTTATTTGTTTTTTTAAGTAAAGGAAAAAATTGCTTCCCAAGTGACTCCGTGGCCCAATGGATAAGGCGCTGGTCTACGGAACCAGAGATTCTGGGTTCGATCCCCAGCGGAGTCGATATGTGTCCGTTCTTTTTATCAGAGCAAACACAAAAACCAGCTGAATCACAGATAAACCAAGCTCAACAGCTACGAATCTTTATCGTTAAAAATATTCTCACACTTCAATATACTTTTGTGCCTAAAAGACGTGTATATACAAACCATAATAAACCTTAGAATGTTAAAATTTAAAACGTACATATACTATTACATATTCACAATACTTTATTTTGAGGACAACATACACATTAAATAATGGATAGGTTCCTTCATTATCTGGTATCTGTCATAATACCATTTTAATGTTCAAATTCATATGCTTAGAAATCTGACCAGCTAGTCTTCTTTGCTTGGGGGTTGCTCTCTTCTCTTTAGCCTGACAGGCAATCCACCCCTCATCTTAAGCAACAGAGATATAACATAAGGTGGGCTCATCATCTTCTCTGAACAGCCACCACCATCAACAGCAATGATCTCAAACTCATAAATTACTGCTGCTGCGATTGACTTCATCTGCACATAGGCCATCTCCTTCCCCAAACAAATCCTTGGTCCACAATGAAACACCGGAAACCGAAACTGATCTGGGGTCTGAAACACCCCGTCAGCATTCAGCCACCTCGCAGGCTTGAACTCCCTACAATCATGACCCCATACCTTCTCCATTCTACCCATAGCATAAGCAGAGTAATCAGCAAACCACCCTTTCCTCACCTGGGTCCCGTCCGGAAGAACATCATCATCCACTGCTAGTCTCGAATTGATTGGGACGGGTGGAAACAACCTCATGGATTCTGATAGAGCTGCATGAAGGTAATGCAACTTCTTCAGTTCATTGTAGCTGAAAGTTATTGGCAAGCTTTCTGGCATTGACACTGTTGTTACTGCCTTTGACAACTCCTTGTATATCAAGTAGGCACAACGAGGATGCCCAGAAATCAACCAGAAGAACCAAGTCAGCGCTGTAGAGGTGCTGTCTCTACCTGCAAGAACAAAACTAATTACTATGTCCCTCAAGAACTTCCTCCGCTGTTCTTGATCTCGGAACTCTAAGTTGACACTTGAGGACATGAACCTTGACAATAAATCTTGATCTCTGTGCACTTCATTCCCATTGTCCATTCGTACTTTGGTTCCACTATCTCCTTCTTTGAACCTAATGATCTCCATTGCATAGTCATTGATCACTTTTACAGCTTCTTTGAATCTTTTTTCAGATCCAATATTGAGAAATCTCTTAATCTTCCATATAAGAGGCAGGGGCAGCATAAACCGGGACGAACTAATCTCTACTGCATCATCGAAAGCTTTAGCAAAGCACAACTGTCGCACATTTTCAGACATCTTATCTGTATTCAAGCTCACAGGGTCTACACCAAATGCTATGTTGCAGACATTATCAAAAGTGAACTTTTGTAACACATCTTGAAGATCAATGATTTTGTTTTCACCACATGCATTCCAGAGTAATGGAATTAGGCGTTTCAAGATTTCAGACTTTACAGTCTCTGAGATAAAGTGCTTGAGTGATTTGGTATTGAATTCATAGCTAGCAATCTTGTGTTGGATGATCCAGAGGTCGCCGTCAACATTGAAGATGCCATGGCCAAGGAATTCCTGGAGAATGTCATTAAAGCGAGATCCTTTCACATAGTTCGGGAAGTTTGAAAGGAGAAGGTGCTCCACATTGAGAGGGTTAGCAGTGGCGATGCCATTAGAGAGGTTGAGGAAAGTACAAACTCGGAGAGTTAATGATGGGGTTTCAGAGCATGTCCGCAACCCAGTCATAGAAGCGATGGAAGTTAAGGATAAAGCCAATGACATTTCCAATTATGGGATATGACTGTGGGCATGGTGTTCTTGAACGTGAATGGGATCTCGAAGAGAAAAGGAAAAAGATTAAGATTGAAGTGGAGAGGAATAAGGTGAAGAGAGTAAGAGAAGCTAAGTTGAGGTCCCACATTGTTACTCCCTTTAATCCATACCTTCTGCAAACAACCAAAAACCCGCAGCTCAGCTCCCTATTTACTAGAATACAAAACATATGCAAAAGCAGTTGAATAGTGTAAAGAACAATGAGATCCCAATTAACAATGATGGCAATATTGGATTAAATCGGCTAAATAAGGAAGTGCATAATAATGACATGCAATATAGACTTTCTTAATGAATAAGTAATTGCTAAGATAGACTTAAAAGACAGATGAAACAAAGATATGAATAATCAATGAGAATGAATTTCAAAGGCTGCAATATGTAAAGTCAGTACAAATATCTCTTAAAAACTATCAAATTTTTCTATTTTCAAGATCATCCTCTCAACACAATTAGACAGATACTAGCCTATATGGCTTACCATTTGATGAAAAACCCATTATCAAGACATTACATGAATCACAACTGCTGCTTTGCTTTTTTGCATGGAAGATTTACAAAGCTACTTAAAATATCACTGCTATCCATCCCCTGAGCATTGAAATAATCCAATAACCACATTATGGCCGAATGGTTTATCATAATTCCATCTGAACTAGAAATTACAAGGTCCCCAGTCTTGCCAAGTTTCTCAGCAAATTCTACCAAGCTATCAAATAACATTGAGCCATAGGAGACAACCCAGGTAGCGAGAACAGTAGCTGCAAAATCCTGGAACGCATTATTAGGTAATAACATGATTGCACCGACAAGCTCTGGTGTTGGTGCACGACAACGATATAGTGTCAGAAGGCCTCCTACTGCAATGGCACTAACATTTGCATCTAATTCACCTGAGGAGAAAATTTTCAAAACTAGTTTCTCCACTTGAACAGTGGAAACCGCAAACTCTGATGTAATCAAGCCCCACAATTTATGTTGTTCCAAACAGTCCCAAGTAAGAGAGTTCTTAATTAGGTTGGAAATGGTTTCAATGTTCTCACCAAACAAGGAGAATCTCTTTAAGCCTATTTCAAAATGCATACCAACAAGATCATTGTTATTCAATCGATCTACAACTAGCTTGATGAAGTTCTCGTCGCCAGTGGATAAATTAGAAAGATAAGAAAAGACACTGCAGAACAAGTTTTTCAATCTTTTATTCTCCCACCCAGAACACAACAACAAATCAGAAAGGAGGAGCTTTGACAGAGGTGCATTTCCATCTTTCAATAAAATATTTCCTACTAGGAAACATCTGTAAGCAGCAAAGGCACCAACTACCAAATTTGAAACTAACTTCTTGTCCATCTTAGAATATGACTGAATTTTTTCCTGGGAGTCTTCTCTTCTGTCGTTCAGAAAAGTATGATACTCGTTAACATGATGGGGTAACAAAAGCATGGATGAATTACTTCTGTTAGTGGTGCCATTGGCAATCCTTTCATCTATGTCTGCCTCATAAGCTAGTCTTGATGCATATGATAATAACCGTGCTCCCACAGGAAAATTATTCCTTGACCAGAAGAAGAGCATTTCTAGCATCATCTGATGCTGAGAAAAGATAAAATATCGAATTATTAAGGCCGTGGGAGACTCTATTTCATCGTCAAAATCTTGATTATCTTGAGATTTAAAGGGAGCAAAAAGTTTGTACCCATTTGCTTGATATATCTGAGCTATATTAGATGATAAAACATCAGGACAAATTAAACCACTTGTTGGTCTTTGGTTATCAACATTCACAAAGAATAATAGTTCTTGCAATGTCTTTAGACCTATTTTAGCTGATTTCTTAACTGCTTCTCCAAAATTTTGAACCACATTCTCTAAAGTATCAAATGGACCTTCATCATTTACAACTAATGGAGTACAAGAAGCATCTGAGCCATCTGACAGTACAACAGAAGCATCAAAAAGCTTCCTAGCAGATTGACCTACTGTGGTGCACATGGCTTGCTCTTTGTATGATGGTGTTGAAGTACTTTTACAGGAAGGAGCTTCCAAACTCAAAGGTGTAACAAACTGATGAGGAAGATGCAATGGATGCAATTCCTTAGAGACTTCCACCTTCAAACCAGACAAAACTTTTACAAGCCTCTGTTTTAAAAAAGGTGAAAGTGCATCACAAGAGATGAAGACATCCAGTGAGTGAATCACTCCCCTCTGTATAAGTACACTAAATGATGATGAGACACCTTTAAATACGAGATCAATTCGTTCCACATCATAATTGTCCACAAGAAGGAACAAAAATTCAAGAAGAGTGTGAGCCATGTCGATGTATTTGGATAGAGAGTGTACCATCAACAGAATTGCAGGCTCAATATTCATGATATTGTCTATTTTTTTGTCAAAAAAAAGCCAATCATAGAATAGAGCGAGCTTTACCTTGGCTTCAATGAAATTCTTTGTACAAGACTTCAGCAACCAACCTATAACAGCCCATCTTGGAATAACTTCTGACTGAATAATTTCATTAGGTGGGTGGTGAGCACAGCATATAAACCGAACAATGTCCGCTATGAGAGTCTCTCTTTCTGGTGCACAAAGAAACTTCTTAGAAAACCATGTCTGGTGGCGTTTCTGGCTCCCTAGCTTCACATGTGTAAGTAAAAACCTCAACTGGGCCTCCATGTCTGGAGTAATCCGAAGTAAAAAATACCTACTTGATGTCCTTTTGCAATAAAGCTGTGAAATATCTGAAAACCCTGGAGTCCTAAACTCACTTGGGTTGAATACTAAATCCTTCCATACTGCTCTGAACTCATGTACATGTACCAAATCTTGTAGAAGTCGAACGAGATCCCTCCCAATCTTCAAACACAAATGAAACTGCTCCTTTAGAACTTTGACACAAAACTTAATCTCCAAATGCCTTAATGATTCTAATCTTGTGTTATTAAATAATCTACAGTGATCAGCTAACAACCTAAGATAAGTATACAATGCACTCGTCAAAATCATCGGTTCCACTTCCAATAGACAGTCCCATTTGGCCCAAAAAATTTTCACTACCTCAAAACACAACCACAGATTGCCATCACTAAAATCTCCACCAACAATTTGCCTCAATAAACATACCAACAAATTATCAACACCTATCGCGGAAACATCAATCATCACCTGAATGACCCAAATCAGTTGACTTTTTGCCGAGTCAATAAGTTTTACATACAATTCATTTACAACCTTTATAAGAAAATTAACAAAAGAGTAATATCCATCAGTGACAATGGCATGCAAATGCTTAATATGGATTTTGGCAACCCTGGGTTCTCCTAAAACCCCATAAAGGATAGCCTGGTTGAGCTGCAAGTATTCTTGTGGGTTTGGGATTGTTAATGGAAAAGGAGGTCTTAATCTTGGTTCAAGAACCTCAAAGGCTTGTCTTAGAGATAGTTCGGTTTGGTTTTCAGCTTCGTAGGGAGCTGTTCGTATTAGTTTCGAAGCCATGTAAGGGTCCTACAATTGAAGCATTAACAAACTCCAAAAAAATTAAGGCAGGCTTAATGGTAGTAGAATTTGAGATGGTACCAAGATTACCTGATGCTGATGGAGTAAACCCTTGAAGATTGAAACCCGAAGCAAGAAAGTATGTTCTAAAGTTTAAAACTTGAAGCCAATTATGTTTCTCGAGAGCACCAAAACTTTAGAAAGCCACTGGGACTGCTGGCAATCGGCGTTGAGTTGTTTCCGTCGAACCCGCAAAACCGCCCAAGATTGTTTTTTTCCATAAAACCCAGAGTCGCTCAGTATATATCCATCAACTCTTCCATTGTAGGACCGGTTCCAGTGAGCAAAGCAGCCACCCAAACGCAGGGCCGAGGGTCTGTGGTCACAATTCAATTTTTCACTAGCATGCTGATGCGGGCATGGAGGAAGAAAGTCTCTCTGAGCCCGTGAAGATTTTTGCTTTAGTTTTACATTTAAATATATATATATATATATATATATATATGCATATATTATAGTTTCTGAATAAATAATTTATTTTGTAACTACTAAATAATTATCTTTAAAAAAAAAACTGCTAAATAATTATCTTATAAAAAAGCTAGTAAATAATTATTTTTTAAAAGAATACTAAATAATTGAAAAATATGTGAATTTGAATTTTTTAAAAGTGGGTGTATAAAGTGTCTTTAGGTGTGTATGTAGAACAATGGACCGGTTATACAAGGCAAAAGTGGGAAAAGGAAGAAAACGAAAAAAAGAAAGCAGAAACAGGGAAGTAGAGAGTTCCGGGTTCAACAGAGACGAAGCAGTGAAGGTGGGTAAGTTTGAAATAACTCTCATCGTGATTCTTCGTCGCCGTTTTGATCCACTTACGATTGCTTATCTTTAGCACGTAATGTATGTCAGTATGTGTCTGTTACCAGTCTTCAACTTTATTTCATTTGTTTTCTTTTAATTTTTCATATTCAGTATATATCTTTATGTTTGTAAGAAAACTAGGTGTAGAGAAATCCAGTATGTTCACCATTTTGGTCTGATATATGAAAGTGCAGAGGTTTATGACATTAAGAAGCATTTTCTCTAATTTTTTGTTGGCATCTGGAAAATAATATTTCCGTATCCTTTTCTTCATTTAAACTTGAAAATGCTATTTTATTGTGAAGCTAAAGTACTCACTGTTTCCAGGTCTACATCTTTCGGAGTAGAGAAGAAAAGAGGAAGAAGACTCAGTAGCAATGGCAAGGCGTGTGAGTGACGGGCAGCTGATTATCCCCAATGAGAATTTGGGCATTCACCAGAAAAGTAATTTTTCCAATATTGTTAATATTAGGTGGTCATATAAGAGGGATTTTCTGAGGTCACAAAAAGTTTTTTGGCAAAATTTTAGAACTTGCTTTATAGTCATGAATTGACTGCTAGTTTTAAATTTCATATTTTGAGTCTCTGGCAAATGGGTTTTCAGATTTTTTTCCCTGAATATTTGTATGTTACTGAATTGAATAATTTGTTTCTTCTCTTTGTAGAGCCTTTTGTCGATGGGAAAGCGACCAAGAGTACTTTTGCAACATCTACTATGAAGAAAGGTGGAGTGGCTGGTAGAACTCGCAAGGCTCTCAATGATATAACCAACAAGTCGACCATTATTCATGAAGCATCATCAAAGAAAGCCGCTTTACCAAAGGAGGAATTCAATGTAGGAGAAGAGAGGTTTTTGCATGATCACAAAAAGTGCATTGATGCACAACAAAATGCACTTGATGCTTTTCAATTGGAATTGGTGCTTCCTGGAATAGGTAAACTATACCTCTCGTTTGGATAATATCCATTGCAATCTGATTTCTTTTTCTTCTATCCAGTGGAACTTAGATTTCAATTTGTTCATTACGTTTTTCTGATGTCTAGATTCATGAAGTGATTCATTTTTTTTTTTCTGGTAAATATGAAGTGATTCATTTGAATCAAATAAGAGAATATTGTTTTCAGGGTTGCAAATTATAGTAAAACCTGAGGTATTCATTACCAAATAGAGATTGAGTAGTGCAAAATTGCTAATGATGTTGGTAGTAGAAGAGGTTATAATCAAAATGATTATCATTAATAAAATGTTAGAAGAATGAGATGATCCTAAAATCAAGTAGAAGTGCTTATATTCTTTAAAGTTTTGATTCCCTCTTTTATGATGTTAGTTATCAACTATAGAAATGTTCACTTCTAGCTTTTAATTGATAACTATTTTCTTTTCCGCAGATTTCTCATGTAAAGCTGAAAAATCTGAGTCTAAACAAACAAAGGTGTTTCTTCTCTCTCTATCTTTATATAAGTGGGGATATATAGCTCTATCTATTTGAATCTCATGTGCTTCTGAAAATGTAATTCAGAGGATAAGTTATAGTACAGTTCATTCTTCTTACGAGGTTCTTTCATTTTGTGTGATTTGTCTTTTGAGAGGATGGGTGGTTTGTTCAGGACAAAAATGAATACTTATATTTACCTTTTTCATCAAATTGCTTACTTCTCCATATAATATCTGCTTGTGGTACTAATGGCTTGCTTTTGGCTAATTATTCTTTTTAGGGTGACCATGACCTCGAAAGTCCATACTACTATCCAGAGCCTGTAGAATTGCCCATATCAGAGTTTTCTGATTTGTTAGAGTCTTCGACTCGGTGGATTTCTCCACCATGTTCTCCACTGTATTTGGACTCTCCACCATCATCTCCCTTTGCATGGCGATTTGCACCAGTTGAATTTGTTCTGAGGGAAGATAATGATGTTTAAATATGACTTTAGTGATTGACTTCATTTTGTAGGAAATATTACTCAATTGTCGTTATACTTGATCTCTGGTTTCCCATCGGTGATTGTAGATTGTCCTTTTTTATTATTGTACTAGCTATTCACCAATTTGTTTGAGAGGGAAATAGCACCAAGAGTGACCATTTTGTGAGGTTGCTGGGTTTCGTTGTTGTATAACTTGTGTATGAGAGATTGGATTCTACTGAACCCCTCTTCCCATTCAATAACATTTTTTCCCCTTTAAATGACACTTATTAATGCTGTATGAGTTGGGTACAACTCTTTGAAAATGTCTCATTTCTTTGTTTACTAAATCCACGATATCAAACACAAAATATTATTGTAAACCCTCATGGATTGACTAACTATTTTTGTTATTAATATGCACGAATCTGAGATATAGAATGGACTTCAAATCTTGTTTCCCGATTTTTGTCTGACACATTAAACCAGTCTGTTTTTCTTATTCTTACCACATGGTTTGGTTATATTCCATTTTACCAGTCTTGGATATTTGATGTACAATCCTAACATGTTATATACCTTTTTAAATCCAGTTATTTTTCCACTTGATCATGGTTCATAGCTGAAAGATGGAACCTAATAATTTCAACTTCATATTTGAAGCAGCGAAAACAAACGTCTTGTCTTCTAGATGCTACGATGTCCGTCTACCCTTGTAATGTTTTACACAGATAATTACAACGATCTACAACTTCCATGACATATTGTTCTAAGTAATTGCTGTAGAATAACATCAAGGATATCAATGGCAAGAATACTCCATCAAAGTTCCTAAGTAAGTTATTTTAGAATGCTAATGTCACTCTTACGCTATCTCTGTTGGTCAGTAACTTCAAATTATATTGTCTTCAAAACATTGTATATACATCAACATGTGGTGGACAGGTTTGGGGTGTCTCATATTGAGAATGACCTCTCTAGTCTTATATGGGCGGCCAAATATTTCATATGACTAAATATCATATAACTTGAGGGGACAACCCTCCAGTCAAAAAAACTACGATTAGAACTAGGTTATTATAATCCCCCAGCAACGTAGTGAATATCAAAATAGCTGGCTTGGAAGTTTCTTATTCTAATCTTGCTAGCTTAGACAGTTGTTCTAAAAATCTTATCTTTTATTCCATGTCTTTTCCTATAATGTAACTTTCTTATGCTGGGTCATCACCTTTAATATATAGTTTTACCAAGTTTGTTTCTGTCGAACACCACCATCCATTTTTCTCCTTTTGCCGGCCACTGAGTTGCTCTTATTTTTTTCTATACAAAACGTGTATTATTTCTCTTGTTTTACTTGGAACCTTGGGCGGCCAATTCTTTTACTGCTTCAATTGTCACACACATGAAGTTTACAATGCTGTCTCTCATTTACATTTTCTTTGTATTTCTTTAGAGATTTTTGCAAATGGTTCTGGCTTTTCTTCTAACTGCTCTTTTACTGTATTTTCTTCCTCAGTCCCATTGTTTGTCTCCAGGTGAGAGCTCTTTTAGTCTGTATTATCATGGAGGCAAGATCATGACAAAACCAGTCACTGTTTCTCTTCTATGGGTTGGGACAGGATGGAAAGGACCTGGCAGAGAAGCTATACAAAGCGCCTTGACTTCGTTAACTTCGTCTCGGTATCATCTTGATAAGGATTCTGAGGTACCCACATTGGGAAATTGGTGGGAGATCGTAAGGCAGTATGGGGACGGAGACAATGTCCCTGTGACAGATAGAGTGGATTTAGGCCCTGAGTGCTTCTACAATGGTCCTGAACTCAACATGACCAGAGATCAAGTTATTGGTATTGTTCAGTCTGCTTTTAACAAGACTTCCAGAGAAGTGTTTAAGTCTCTGAATTACTTAAACTGTACTCGGCCTTTCAAAGTGAATGAAAACGGTATCTACCATGTTGTGTTTTCGTATCATGTGAAGTTCTTTGAAGGCATGGAGGAGAAGGAATTTATGGACACGTGTAGTGGAAAGTTTACAGCAGAGGTTTCTGCAGGGGTGATGGTGAATATGCTATGGGAAAGAGCCCCTCAAGATGCTGATGATATATGCTCAGAGTTGCTTCGTGGGAAGTCTTCCTTAGGCCCCCCAAATGGGGACGAGAAGATCGATAGCTTGGTGGGTTATGTGCTTGGCAATACCGCCGAGGAGGTCATAAATGGAGATGGCAGAGGATGGTTTAGTGATGATGGCAGTAGAATGACAGTAACTAATTCTTGTGCTTCTCTGATTTGGAGAGGGATGGATGGTCCTCCTTTGTTCAGGGATATAAAGAGGAACGTGAGTTTCAATGCAGTTGGTTTGAATGGCTACAGGTACACAGTCCCGTACGTTTGGGACCAGAAAATCATGAACTGTGCCTTGAAACCCTCAGGTATCGTAAACCATGCAACAATGCTAAGAAAGCAAAGAGAAAAATAGCTTTACAGGCAACTATGCTTTTTCTTGGTCACATCTCTTTTCTTTTTGTCAGAAAAAGGCTTAAAATTCACACCTCATTATACACATATAAGTTTGTTATCTCTTTCCTAAATTGTGAAGTAACTGTCATTTTGGTCTGCTTCTATGCATGCTATTAAGTTACTGAGTTTTCCATCACCTCCGTAACGAGCCAAACCTTTTAATTTCAATGTATTAACTAAAATTTGCAACTCTTTTGATTTGCAGTAACCTGCGGAAGTAGTGTAGTTACCTTGAAGCAGCCTAAAGGATACTTGAGTGCAGGAATTATAGTAAACCACAGTAATGGTTTGCAGCCATATCCGCCAAACCACAAATGTGCATGGAAAATTAACAATCCAGGAGCAAAGTTCATCAGTTTCGAAGTCATGTACATGCCAATTACAGCAGATAGTGCATATCAAATTCTGATATGCAGATCGGTGTCAGATCCCAAGTGTTCAGTTATGCATTCAAATTGTGTGCGCTTGAAGTTGGCAAGCTCGAAATCTTATATAATGTTTAAGACTGGCGGTCAAGTTTCTCTCGAGATGAGAGGATGGGAGTTCAGATACTCTGTGGGTAAGTCGATTAAAAGCTGCTTTCGTTTTTCAGTTTCTTTACATGATAACATTGTTGAAGTTACCTGTAAAATCATTTAGGATTCTGCAATGGAAGGAAAGATGTTTTCGACCATAAAGGAAGTATCGGCTACGCTTCATCTCCTGGCCTTACCTATGTAGAAGGACTCACTTGCAATTGGGTTCTCCATGGAAAACCTGGAACTCCAGTGTCCATAAGCTTCACACATATCAACATTTCTGAAAACTTAGATTTTCTTGCAGTCTATATTGGCAGTGGCACAAAGCATCAAGTAGCCAACTTTACTGGGGTTTACTCAGTCTCCGATCTTCCACGAATGAACTTGAGTGGTGTGGTTACGATTGCATTTAGCACTCAGACAGACAAAGGAGAAGGTTGGTCAGCTAACTTTTACATCTCTTCTCCCGTTATGCCTGACCAAAACCCCATCATCTTAGTTCCCATGTTAGTATTCATCGCCGCCATGATTTGTCTAGCTTTTGTCATTATAGCTCAACTTAATAAGAATGGGAAGTATATAATTGGGAGGGGATCAGATGAGAGACATATGCTGATAAGCCTAGGTACTATCAGAGAAGAAAACAGAATTGGAGAAGGGCCTTCTGCAATAGTTTATAGAGCAGCTTCTAATGATGGGGGTTTTATAGCACTCAAATGGCTGAGAAATATAGCTGCTCACACAGAACTAGAGCAAGAAATTTTGCTCGAATGCTCCTCTCATTCAAGAATTGTTTCCTTAATCGGACATGCTAAAATTGGACTTGGGAGACATGTTTTACTGTTTGAGTTCATGGGTAGGAGAGATTTGGCTTGGAACTTGAAGGAAAATGGAGAGACACTGAACTGGAATCAGAGGTTAGCAATAGCATTACAAATCTGCTCTGCAATCCAAATGTTGCACATGTACTTGAAACCACCTGTGTACCACGGAAATATAACCAGCGAGAACGTTCTTCTCGACGAGTTTTGTAATGCAAAACTAGGAGGTTTCGGGGTCGCAAAGTATTGCAGCAGCAGGGAAAATCCAGGGCAACAACCTTCAGAAATGGCCGAAGATATACGGAGCTTTGGACTGCTTCTAGTTGAGCTTCTAACAGGTGATACTCAGGTAGATAAGCAATCTTATAAAGCTTTAAGAGGCTTTGGAGAGGTAAATGAGCTTATGGGCAATGATTTTCTTGATAGAAGATTGGAGATTCCGAATGAAAATAACAAAGTTATGGCATTGACAAAGTTGGGTGAAATTGCAAAGTGGTGCATTGGCGGTAGCTGTAGAGTCGAAGGAACAAAGAATAACCCCAAAATAGGTGATGTCTTGTCTGGTCTTACTCAGGTGAAGCGCTTGTTTTGCTCCGTTTCAGGATGAATTTGCAAAAGCAAATGCAGTGTCGAAGGCAAGAGGCATCAGATTATCTATTTTTCATTTTAAGATCATAATTGTGTAATTATTATTCATCCAATTGTATATGTTTGGGTGTAATTAAAATAATACTATTGTATGCGTACATGATCGCATTAATACTATTCTCATACATGTAAAGTTCTTTTTTTTGCATTAATACTATTCTCATATATGTAAAGATCTTTTTTCTTTTTTCTTTTTTTTTTCAGAAAAAAATAAGTGCCTGAAAATCTCATGAATTAGTTAGAAAATCAAGCCTATTAGTGATTCCTTTTATTGTAGCATTATATGGGTTACATCAAAACTCAAAACTCCAACTTATGCAAGCACATATGAGGATTCTATCGGTCTTTTTCCACTCCACCACACCCCAGATGCATGTAAAGCTATTAGATCTTTGAAAATAAATTTATAAGAATTTCTAAAAACTTCAATTTTTTTTTTATAAGAATATCACAATAATCCTATTCTCATTTTCGTATTACTGTCTTATTAGCATTCTAATACGTCTTAATGAGAGCACGCTCCAATTCACTGTTCATTGCTTATTGATCTACTAGTCTTGAGAAGAACTCTGTTGTCCTTCCAAGTGAAATAAAGGCCATTCTTGTCAAGAGTAAAATAAAATAAAATAATCATCATAATTGGGAGAATCCAGCAGAAATCAAGTTAAGATTGACATTCATGAAACTATTCCAAGACCCACAAAATGAAAAATTTAACGACTCAGAGTCTAAATTAATCAACCCGACGCATCATCTCCTAACAGTTTATCCTATTTTAACATTTGAGAGCAAAACAAAATTAGTTTATTTTAATACACTGAACAAAAGCTTAGTAGTTCTTCCCACAATGTATTAAGCTCCCAGCACCCAGGAAAAGACCAAAAATGGCTGCACTACCAAGGGTTGTTTGTCCAATGTATCTGACCTTTAGAAGTCCTGGTACCTGCACTCCCAGAGAATGCATAAGTATAAATTTTCCCTCCAACAAGTTACATACAAAGCTTTATATTTTATAACAATAAAGTTTATTGACAGCTTAGAGATTATGTGCTTAGTGCCTCAATCATTCCCTTTATAAACCAAGTTTTGCAACATTATCTCAGTTTGTTGTGATAAAAGTGGATTAATTTACCAAGTTAGGTTTCCTCAAGATGCATAGTATTCACCAGGAGCAAGAAATAATTTTCAAGTCAGGATAGGAACAGAATGTACCTTGTACCTAATAGCCTCATATGTCCCATATACAGCACCTGGACAGAAGATATAATTAGATAAAAATAACATAACAAAACAAAGAAAACACACTGCAATCCTACTGTGTTAGCCTACAAGCAATAAAACAAACATGTATTTAAACAAGAAAACGCATAGAAATTTAAGTTACTTTCATCATGCTTGTTTAATTATTAATTTTCAGTACTTGCACATCAAACTTCCTTAACATTGTTGGTCCAGCAGCTATAAGAATTTAATGGGAGGCAAGATAATGTCAAGATTTATGGAAACAGATATGTCAGGATTTAAGTGTAAGACGATATAAAGTAAGAATGGCTCCACAAAAGAGATGATGTTCAGCATGAAGGAACCTGCTTTAATGCCCAAAATACAATTCGCTGCACGATGTAGATTCTCAAACCACAATAATTCCAAGTCTTTTTTCTTTAATATGACTGGTGCTCGGAACATTGTTTTGTGGCATTAAAGGAAGTTCCATCATATTTCCAGGGCAGATAAAGTTCCCAATTTTGTACCTTTGGCTTCACATATTCATTTATACACTGAACCTTTTTTTATGTTGGCTTCCTGTAGGGAACATATCTAACATAGATTTATCAAAACCTAGGACATGTATCAACTAAACAAAAATCACATCCCAAATTTCTAGAATCAACATATGTGGCGAAGATGCTGTAATTGTTGAAAGTTTCAACTGCCCTAGAATATGATAAAATGATGTGCTACATAAATGAGCTTTATATCTATATTTTACCGAACTACAACACAGCTTCACATGTTAGACAGCAAAATGACTTTCCAGCAGCAATTCAAAGTAATCCAACAGCAGCCCAAGAGGAGAAGATTTCACAAATATTGTACAAAAGTAAAGTGTTCCTAACTGCTTGCACAAATGCCAAGGAAGATGAAAAAATTAAATGGATTAAAGTTGAGCACTTTTTCAGAAATATCCTTCCTTTAATCTAAATCATATTCCTTGATACATTGTATTTCTGCAGAGCTTTCCATGCTGCTCCTTATTAGAACTATGTCTGACTCAGGCAGTAGAACGTTCTTAATAAATCCTATTTATGAACCATACGCACCTCTCCTCCTCCCACACTAGTTGGAATTGCCAATGAACAAGAACACAAATCCACATGTGATCTAACATTTCAGTAAATGTAAAATCCCAAACCAACTTGGTGGTACAAAGCTTCTGCTAAGGAAAAGCTCACGGATATAGAAGCCAATGAAACCTTAAAGAAGCAAAATTCCACTTGGAAAAACAAAAAAAATACTTAAAACCTTTGGGGTTCTTCTAGAAAAATACCTACTTGCACACCAAAAATCAAAATTACTAGAAACTCTTACAAGATCCATATTCAAGTTCACAAATTTTAAGACTGTATTTAGTCCATCCATGTCAGTTGATTCACAAACCCTTTCTTCTTTTCTTACTGTTCAGTTTGCAACTTCAAACAAGAGCTACAACTTCTTCTCAATCAATTACTATACAAAACCAGTCAAATAAAAGTTCCCCAGAAAACATCAAACAATTTTCCTCTTTGTAAACATGAGTTTATTCATGCAAAGATAATAAGAAAAAAAAAATGGCTAAAGTTTGCAAATTGACCCAGAATCTCAGAAACCCAGACGAAAAAATCGCCAGAGATAACAAAATTCCGGCAGATCAATAGATGCGTTGAGAGAAATTGTTTAAGCAAAAGCCGAAACAACAACCATATGAATTGTACACCCAAAAAATAGAAAAAAAAATATACCTTACATCAACAAACAGATAGAAGCACATAACAAATGGTTTTTTAAGAGAAAACAAGAAAGGGGTATTTCGAGAATTACCAACAGCACCTCCGACAGCACCGCCGACGGCGACTCCAGCGACCACACGAGTCATACAGCTGTCCCTTGCCATTTATAGGATAAATAAGCTTCTTGCTTATTTTTTTGTGTATAGATATATTGTATACCGTCGCCGCAGACTCAAGAGAAGGGACCGCAACCCCTGACAGACTTGTGAGCTTTGGATGAGTTTTTCACTTTGAGTTTACGCCTCCCCGGACTCCGGCTGAAAAGAAAAAGAGTCGGACTCTTTTACTGCGCAGGGTTTTACTCACCGAGCAGTGTATTAACCAAGTCAAAGTTTAACAATTTTCATCTTAAAAAATTAATAAATATATATATATATATATTATATTATATAACAATTTTTTAACACCGTCATAATAAGTTGCATACTTTCTTTTACAAATCTTATGTGCTTTCCTTTTATCACTTACATCTTATGTTTGCTCAAAAGTCATTATATTCTACCAGTTTATCCGTTTACATTAAATATACAAAATTGATGTAATAATAATAATAAACCAATCAAAAACAAAATTCCATTGCCGGGAATCGAACCCGGGTCTCCTGGGTGAAAGCCAGATATCCTAACCGCTGGACGACAATGGATTGTTGAGGGAAGCTTGGACTAATTTATAGAAAACTAAACAAAATTTATCGCTACTATCAATACGCAGACAAAATTATAATATCTGATAATAAACCACGTAAAATTATAATCCAATAAACTCAGAATTCAATTCAATTGGAATTGAACAGAAGAACAAATATATATATATATATATATATATATATATAGCAAATTGGCCAAGAACCTTATAAATTACAATAAAAATGAAGGTTTTTTAACGGAGTCTCAGGGGTTTAGTTGATGGGGAGAGAGACAGACGGAGAGGGAGAGTTGGGCTTGTTGGCATTGAGACCGTTTCAGGGCAGTTCCGGCACTCGAACACAGGCTCTGAACGGCTTCGCATTCGTCCGGGCACACTGCCGACACCAAGCACTGCGCCATGGCTCGATTCAGGTGTCTGCAGGCCGACTCTCGCATCCGTCCTGCCGGGATCCGCCGGTGGCACTCCAACAGAGCTCTCTGAAGCCTCTCGCACCCCCGGATTTCAGTCGCTCCTTCCCCGACCGGCGTCGTCATCGGCTAGGCTTCGCTTCCGCTACAAGCTTGTTCGCTGACGCCGTGAGTCTGACTGTAAATTGGAACTAGGAATTAGTAGACCACTTTTTGTTTTTGTGTTGACGACGTCTTCTCCGCTTTCTCCTGCCGAAATTGTAAAAACGCCACCGTCTTAGTTATGAGCGTGTACAATTTCTAACCATGCTCACAAACTTTATTTTAAAAGTATTATGGTTTGAGAATCATATGAAAACCTAAACCTAGTACTTTTTACAAATTTAAAAAAAAAAAAAAAAAAAAAAGTTGAATAAAAAATGACATAATAAATATGAACAGCCTGAAAGTCAAACTTATAGCTATATACAAAGCTAATATGGTAATGTAATTATTAACATTAATTATGTTATTGTTACTGAGCAATTGATATTACTTGTTTGCCATTTCATTATTCTATCAACTGTGGTTGCACAAATCCACAATAATTTGGTCTGATGGTAAAGTCATCTTAATTCAATTAGTATTTTGAATAGACTAAAATCCTTCATAAAAAAGAAAAAAGAAAAACTGTGGTTGCACAATGAAACATACTGCATAAAAGCTCTAAAATGAATCATAATTAAAATGACCTAAAATCCCTTATCATCTGAGAAGCTTAACAAATAATTTTACACAAACAAAAATAGTATGGAAAAACTTCCAAATTAAGGTTTTTGTAGGGCGTGTTAAATGCCTCAGCCAATGTAACTATTGGAAAAAAGAAAAATTTATAGCTTCATGCTCATGACTCAAATAAAGCGTTTCAATTTGTTAAAAACTCAACCAGAAGGCCAAATATTTGGGTATCCACTTACCTGCTCTTCAAATATGAATTTGCTCTCTCAATTCCTTGCCCAATTCCAACTTCTCCTAGTGCAAGACAGGATTTGCAAGATGTTGATTCAGGTTATTGTCAAAACCAGCGGCTGTGGTCGGCCACCCATATATAACCCAATGTTCTTCTTCTTATTGTTGTTTCACAAAAAGAACAGCCCATGTTTTGGCAGAGATGCCATGTCTAATGGGCACTTTCATTGTCCAGCTTGGCCAGTGCAAAACCTAATAAAAGCATGCAAACATCATTCATTTTTCTCTTTTGCTCTGGTTTGAAAGGGATAGAGATGACTCTACCCAAGAGTTCTTTAGCCTTGTCTGCCTCTTGAGGAATGTGAAGCTCCAGAGGGATATTTTTAATGTGATTCTTCACATTTAACTTCATTTCAGGTATGTATGTGGCCTAGACTCCTCTAGTTGCTATGCTGCTGTTTCTGTATTAGGCCCAGATACCTCAAACTTGAATAGAAATAATTGCTTCAATGTAGTAAATTCTGTCCCTGATGTCTAATTTGGCTGCAACTCATCTTTCTCCATGTGACTGTAAAGAATTTTGAGACATTCATACACCATCTCTGCTTGTGG
Source organism: Rhamnella rubrinervis (assembly GCA_007844105.2). Classification (NCBI taxonomy): domain Eukaryota; kingdom Viridiplantae; phylum Streptophyta; class Magnoliopsida; order Rosales; family Rhamnaceae; genus Rhamnella; species Rhamnella rubrinervis. Next base: position 9,884,378 of record CM017578.2, read on the forward strand.
GTGGGACTTGTCTTCAACAAAGAAAGGTTGAATCTTTTTATTAGTCTCGATCCAGCTACAACCAGGATTCTTCCTCAATCCCAGCTCCTTCATTCTTGATCTCACTTTCTGCACCTCGTCCCAGTTTTTGACAGAAGCATAAATATTTGATAGAGTAATGTAACTTGATGGATCATCAGGGTCCTTCTCAATAAGAAACTTGGCAATTTTTACACCCAAATTAAAATCCTTGTGCAGTTGGCATGCAGAAAACAGTGTGCTTAACAGGCCAACGTCCTCCCTAATTTCCGTATTTCTTTGGAGAATCTCATAAGCTTCATGCAATCTTCCAGCGCGTCCAAGAAGATCCACCAAACAAGAGTAATGTTCTATACTGGGTTTAATTCCATTCTCGGTTGTCATTTGATTAAAAAAGTAACAGCCTTCATCAACAAGTCCAGCATGGCTACAAGCAGATAAGACCGCGAGGAAAGTAACTCTGTCTGGTTTTGCATCAGACTGCTGCATTTCATTAAAAAGCTTTAAAGCTTCTAAAGCTTGACCATGAGACCCATAAGCAGAAATCATAGAGGTCCATGACACAAGATCCCTCTCTGGCAATCTATTGAAAAGATCAAGTGCTTCATCCACTGCACCACATTTAGCATACATGTCAAGGAGAGCTCCCATAACCACTTCATTGTTTTCCAACTTACTCTCTACAATACTCTTGTGGATCTCCTTGCCCTTTTGTAAAGCTGCTAGTTGTGAACAAGCTGGTAAGATACCAGTGAATGTGATGGCATCTGGTTTAATACCAACTTCTTTCATGTTGTCATAGATTCCAAGAGCTCCAAAGTAGTTCCCCACAGTCACGTATCCAGAAATCATAACATTCCAAGAAACGACATTTGTTTTGGGCATCTTTTCAAAAACATTTTCAGCTGCTGAGACAATTCCACATTTGAAGTACAGATCAATAAGTGAACTGATAATGTAGATATCAATCCATACACTGTTTCTTATTATATATCCGTGTATGAATTTTCCGTGTTGAAGCTGAAGTGACCTCGAACTAGCCATTAGCATGCTGCTAAAAGTAGTTAAAGTTGGTCTAGTTCCTTCATCAATCATCCTCCTAAAGAGTTTGATGCACGATTTGCTATCTCCTTTCAAACTGTATCCAGCAATCATAGAATTCCAAGCAACTGCATTCTTACTGGGAATATTTTCAAAAATCTCTTTAGCTATTTCTAAGCATCCACATTTTCCATACATGTCCACAAGGGAAGAATTAACAAAACCATCGAGCCAAATTCCCTTTCTCGTCAATTCCTCGTGAATTTTCTTCCCTCGTTCCAAATCCAAAAGCCTCGCACATGATGAAATCGCTATTGTGAGTGACACGGAATTAGGCTCAAAGCCGGAATTTCTCATCTTTTCAAACAATTCCAACGCTTTCTCAGCTTGCCCGTCTTGATAATAGCAAGAAATCACAGAATTCCAACAAGCTACATCTCTTTCAGGAATTTCATCAAACAGCCGGATAGCAAATTCAAACACATTGCATTTAGCAAACATGCCCACCAAAGAGCTTGCAATGACAACATCCGATAAGAAACCAGTTTTCATCAAATGGGCATGGACCATTTTCCCATAATTAACTCTACCCAATCCACCACAAGCCTTAAGAACACTCGGGTAAGTATAACTATCAGGTATCAGAAAAGGGTAATACAATAACCTTTCAAAGAGCTGAAGAGCTTCAGTGAACATGAAGTTTTTGGTATAAGCTGCGATAAGGCCATTCCACAAGGTAATATCAAGTGGGTTTTCAACGGTTAGGAAAACAAGCTTTGCAGAATCATACAAATGGCAGGAGAAGTAAAAGCTTATAAGGTTCTTGCACAGGGTAGTATTGTTTTGTAAGCCTAAAGATACTATCTTCTGGTGGATGAGCTTGCCTTGAAATACTGATTTGGATATTATGCATGTTTTCAAAACCGAAATCAGCTTTGCAACGTCCATTGCAAAACTTTAGCATGCATGAATTAGAAGAGAAAAAAGTTGAAAATTTTATTGGAAAAAAAGATTGCTCCTTTAACGAAGACGAGGAGAGAAATTAATTGTTCAAATTGTAGAACAATGAAGATTAAATTTTCGATTAGTAAGTTGACAAGAAACTACCCCAATGAAAACGTTTCATAAATAATAATAAAAGAAAAGTTTAGGGAAAAAAAAAAGTACAATTTGTTTTTATTTTTCTAAACAGAGGAGAAAAAGTACACATTATGAAGGATTCTCTCTTCTCTCATCCAAATCTACTGACATTTAACTCAGAAACTTCCCTATCTTTTTTCTGTCAATCAGATACTACTTGTATTATGCATTTTCTCAAATGAATTCCAGCCATATTCTTCATAGTATATATTATCATTGTAATTTCTAGCCATAGTTCCAATATTATTTTGTTTGTGTACTCAGTTTTCTTTTCCTTTGTTTTTGTTTTTCTTGGTTGCTTTAAAGTTTGAACAATTGAACCATTGCTTTGGGACTCTCTCTCTCCTAAATATATAAAAATATATAAATCCCCTGCCTCTATAAGGATAGACTCAACCCTAGAGAAAAAACAGAAAAGGAAAAAGGAAAAAAATACTTTATAGAGAGTATGGCATTTATTAGTGCCAAACTAATCTCTGAAACCCATACCCAACTCAAAATACACGACATTAAATGGCTTCAAGTGCTAAGTTACCCATCATTCTAACCAAAGGTACAGGACACTTTGTGAGAATATCAAATCTTGATGGAGCTGAGGCATGTCCAAACAGTGACAAGCTCAACAAAGCAAGCTCTCCACAGGATAACCTTGAGGAGAGAAACCCATGCCAGTAATGGGGATCCAAATCAAAGAAAGCATCAAAGAACCTCCTAGTCCCATTCAAATCAAGCTTCAATAAGGTCTCCATCCCAAAGGAGTAAAACTCTCTTTCACATCTCCTTTCAATTGGCCACAAACCATTCCACACTCTGAGATACAAAGGCTTCCCTCTGACCATCCTGGTTGAGCCAAGGCACTCCACAATTGAATCAGCCAACACTGAGGCTAAACCCATGGTCCGAGCCACCATGTACCCAGTTGAAGGGTGAACCACACCTGAATTCCCACCAATAGCCATAACACTTTGTGGGATTCTAGGAAGAGGACCTCCCATTGGAATCAAACACTTCTCATCCTCTATAATTCTCCTTACCTTGATTCCCAAATGTCTAAGCCTTGCAACCATCCTCTTCTTAACCTCCGTATAAGATAAAACTGGCCTACTCACCAGAGAAGTCTCTTCTAAGAAAATCAAGTTTGAATCAAATGGCATTGCATAGAGAAAAGTTGGGAGCTTTGAATTGCAAGAACGCAAATAAGGTTCATTACCCATGTGGGTATCTCTCCAATCCATGAGAACCATCTTATCCAAATCATATGGGTGACCATCCACTTCTGCTAAAATCCCATGAGCAATCTGATAGCCGTGGTTCCTATGTTTATCATACTCTATGAAGGTGCTTGCAAAGCCACTGGCATCCACAACCAAGCTTGCCTTAAGCTCATTCCCATCCTCGCACTGAAGCAAAGACTCAAACTCTTTGTGCTCAATTTTCCAAGCCTTGGTCTTGTGGAACTTGACTCCATTGCTGACACATCTCTGCAACAACTCCGTCTTCAATTTCTTCCTACTTACACGACAGTAAGGCCGATCAAGATACTTGGTCTTGTGGTCATCAATATAAACACAAGTCATTGGCCAGATTTTGTCCAAGCAATTTTCAAGCTTGAGCCTCTCAAACTCGTCGAACCAAACCCCATAGTTGTTTGGCCACATAGAAAGCGGCGAAGGATCAACGCAGCATACCTCAACTCCATAGCGTGAGACTTGCTCCGCCAGACGAAGACCAGCCGGGCCTGTTCCGATGATAACCACGTCCACCGGAGAGCGGCGAGACGGGTTGAAACAAGGCAGATCAAAATCCAAAAATTCGGCTTTCGTTTCGGGTTTCAAATCAAGGAAGTCACCGAATTTGTTGCTGCTTTGGATTCTGCAACTAGTGGTCCTTGAAGATCTGAAATGGGTTTCTAGAATAGTGAATGAAGGTGTGGATGATTGAAGGAAATGTGTAGTCTTTGTTGCAGGAGGCGTTGAAAACGGCCTGAAAAGAGTTCCCATTTGAGACACAGAGAGGGGATCAAAAGTTGGAGAAAAAGAAATGGAAATTTAAGAGCAATGAGTGTAGTGGAATGTGGAAATGGACAAATTGGAATCCAAAAATAGTAGCATGAAAACGATCCCAACCTAATTATTTGGCAACCCATTGTAGTTTTAATAATCAGAAAATGTTGCACGCAAGCATTTGAAAGAGCCTTGTAGTTTTATGAAACAAAATAAATGGAATCTCCATTAAAGTATCGGGCTTTATTCGGCACAATATAAGCAAAAAATGAAGAAGCACTTAGGTGGCGTTTTTATAGTTTTGCATGTGCTGCATGACTCTAGATTTTGTCACTATCCACCATTGTTAAATACCCACTTGCAGAAACATTTTGGTGGGATTTTTTTTCATGGTCTGTCATTAGCCCCATTGATAACAAACAGAGTATAGGCTTTAAATTTTGGTGGGGTTTCCATTTTCTCTGTGGATTTAGACACCTGGGCTTTCATTTTCTCACCCAACAAACATCTTGGTTGAATACTGCCACTAGCTGTAATTTAACATCAATAAATGATATTCATAAAAAAAATCAATAAATGACGGATGAATTTGAGAAAAAAACTAGTGGAGAAAAAGCTGACATGTTCAATTATTTTTCCACTATAGTAAAAACTTGTGGAATTGAATTAATTTACGACATGGACAAAGATAATTGGTTCGTGGAACGCTCCCTTACTGTATATATATGGTAATGCCTGTCAATCTCAATTATGGCCTTAATAATAATAGATTGTGAGACTACATAATATACCAGTGCAATTTCTTAGTAGCCTTCTTCTCCTAATTAAAAATAATGAGGAACAATCCCAGAACTCTCTTGTTCTTGTAGGTATTATTGAAGCTACATAAACATATGAATGAAAATTTTATATGGGTTTGCATGTGACATATGCATGGGTGGTTAACCAATTAATCACCCTCAATTCCTACTTCGATCTGTAAGTAGTATATTGATTATTCCTGTTGAAAAACAACCCATATGCATAAAATATTTGACAGGAAGAAAACAAATTGAGCACCAACTGAACTAGGCAAATTAACCAAGTTTATATCTAAAGGATACGACATATCTTATAGCACCAAACATGCACATATATTATTATGTACTAGATCAGGCATATGTGTTTAGTTCAAATATCTTGCAGCCAATTTTAGTGTAGCAGTGAGAAAGGAGTGAAGTTGTTGGGTTAGGAGGTAAATACACACACACACACACACACACACAGATATACCACGACGTCGGCACCTTATAAAACGCGTGTGCATTAAAATTAACGTACTGGTTGTTTCATCCAAAACGGTGAGTTCAACAAGTAAATAGAAAAACCTCGTTATTTTGTAAAAAAACAAGACAGATTCTCCCCTGAATCACCTTCTCACTCTGCAACGCTATTTTTCACCAAATCACCTTCTCCTCCAATCCTCTTGCAATATGTGAATCCATTAGCCTCCTCGACTTTTTTTTCATTTTTGCTGTCTTCCTCCCCAAATATGCCTGGCATAGCCGGAATATTCCTCCCAGGTCGTCGTGTAGATCAACTTCAGCTTCGTCCTCGTAGCTCTTCTGGACTCCGTACTCATCATGATTACAAACAAGAAACAAAAAAGAAATAAAAAAGAAAGAAGAGAAACTAAAAGTAATAAAATCGTAGAGATTAGAAATTATCTCCATGAAAATTGGCGGCTTGCAGGTGGAACGATAGGGTTGAAGAGAAGGAGATGATTGGGAAAATCGGCACACGCGTTTTACAAGTCCCCGACGTTGGTGGTTTTTAGTATCTCTGCGTGTGTGTGTGTATATATATACGTATATATCCCCAAGCAGGCCAACATGCAAGTCCAGTTGGAACTAGATCAGGCATACTACTCCCCGTGTATCAAACAGTCATAGATGATATTGTTAGAGCATTATAATCGACAAAGAAGTAATACACTGGAAATGGTATGCCTGAGCTAGTCCCGGCAGGAGAAGGTCAAATAGTCCGAGCAGGAGAAGATTGACACCGGGAAGATATATAGAAGGTGAGTGTAGGGGCTGTGTTTAAAAGAAGCGGATTAAGTGAGCAAAAAATGAGATGCCCAGGAAGCTTTACTTGTAATAAAAAGGGAGCAGAGGTAGGTGAGCAATGTGTCCTTTACTATGTTAATTATTAATTGCATGCTACTACAAGTACATTTTTTCTTCACATTCCATTATTTTTTTCATGTAATCCCTGAAAGGAAATCCTTTACAATGTTATTATTAATTGCATTCTACTACAAGTACATTTTTCTTCACACCCCATTCCTCTTTAATGTAATCCCTGAAAAAAAAGAAATGTAATCCCTGAAAGGAAATCAAAGAAAGTAAAAAAATGATCTGGGAACGACCTTTTTCCTCCCAGGTGCAGCCTTTTGTGTGCATGTGCATCTCACAGCCTGTCCCATCTCAAGGACCAATTTACTTAACAGCATCTTCATTCGGGGCATTCATGTCCACCAAACACTAACCATAATGTCTCTGCGGGAAGCCAGCACTTTCAAAATATTTTAATAGTGACATGTTTAATTCTCATCATCAATCCATTGTCGTCCAGCGGTTAGGATATCTGGCTTTCACCCAGGAGACCCGGGTTCGATTCCCGGCAATGGAAGGTTTTTCACATTATTTTTTCTCTTTTTTACTTATCAATTTATTAATTGATATATATATGATCAATCAAAATTGATTATGTCAATCTTTCCTACCCATGCATTAGTTGTGATCTGAAATACATCTTCTAGCACACAACTTTGTTGTTTGTGGGGTTCATCATGCTCTAAAAAGAAAAGGCTTATAAAATGGTAAAGCTAGCTTTCTCTCCGTACCCTATCTTGATAGACCAGAGATAGCATACTAATAAATAAATAAGAAATGCATTAAATGAACATAACGTAGAGCTAGTTAGTCTTTTCTACTCTTTTCTCTTCTCTAGAACTCTTTTTATTTTTTTGATGAATAATCTCTCTTTAGACCAGACATAGCAAAAGCAGAGTAGTAATTACTAATAAAAGAGCTCAACAGCTACTGCATATCATATATAGCCTGCACAATTTTATAACCATGGAGACGAAAGGGAAAAAGAACACGCAGATGCATTCACTTATGGGATTTACATGGCAGCTGCTTTCAACAATGAGCCAGCAACCTACTAAGAATTTACATTTCTCACCCTCAACTCTCCCCCCACACAAGGCACATAGGGAAAAAAATGGAATACAGAATCAAGTAAAAAAAAAAAAAAATCAAAGACAAATGGGATCAAAGTAAGAGAAAACTCACAATCAAACCCATCTAATTCTCTCCTATACCCATGCCTTGCTTCCCTCAACCCCATTAGAAGTATGGGAGCCAATTCTAGGAATTTACTAGTATGACCTCACTGTAAAACTCAAGCTGGAATCTGGAAAATGACTTCTTTTTCTTTTTTTTTCTTTTTCTTTTTTTCTCATTTACATCACATATGTCAGTGACCAAAGTCCTCACTCCCAACACCTACACTAGACTTGTCTACCGTCCGGACATTGTATTGCTCATATACTCTTGCCCTGTTCTCTGCCCACCACTGTTCTGCTTGTTTTTCACTAAATCGCTTTCGACTGCATTCAATAAGTTATATGAAGTTAAAAATTAGCAAGGTACAACCAGAATTAATCAATTTGTAGAGCACAATTAAGATACCATATTTAACTTTCATCAGATATAGTAAAGTGAACTGACAACTAGATGATTATGCATGCATATCGAAGCAACAAAGCAAAACAACAAAGAAAAAAAAAAGTGTAGACAAGCTCAATAATGCTTTCTTCAATCTAATATGTGTGTCATTATTAGTCTAACTGACAAAAAAAAAAGAAATGCACAGAGGTGATCATGTAATTGATCAGCTTTTCCCTCCAAACATATAGCCTCAAGTAGCCTACTCCTTTTCCAGACACTACAATCTAGTCCCTCGACCTCACTTTACTGAATTGATTACTGATATTTTAACTAATAGATTAAATTAGTAATTTATCAAAACCTAAATATTTTATCAAACATATATGGGGAAAAAAGTTGCTCGTCGTTCTATAAAACATATAATAAGTCATTTTACAGTGCAGATACATCTACAAGTCCATTGCTCTACTGGTTTAGCAAAAGCTTAATTTGACAATAACTATTAGAAGAATCAAAGTGAGAATTTATTGCCAGCTATAAGAAGTAGGGACAATGAAAATCAAAGTGTGTGCATGTATGTATAGGTGTATTTGTGTATTCATATGATTATGCATGGCCATGTGCTACATCTAGTCATCTAGATTAACAAGGTTTCAGCCTATTTTCACACATTATTGCGGACTAATTAATTCAAAACAAGCAACCAAAATGCCTGAACAATAGCTGGACAACTTAAAAAAAATGTTCAACAACCAAAACCAATGTGCCAAAACCCTTTTGAGTCTACACAGAACACTGCCCTTATAATAATAGTTTGGATTCACATTCTTACATGTATAAGTAAAACATACCTGAAGCGAACACGCTTGAGATCCTTGGCGCCCCCTGGTAGGGAGGTAAGTGTAATATAAACACCAGGCTCATCTTGCTCAACCCAATCTGTGTCATGACGGGATTCACTTTCTTTTGTTCGACTCCCATTTCTCGTAGATACATCTGAATGACCTTGTTTGTTGTGACTTGAGCTACGATTACTAGTGGTACTCAACCCATTAGATAGCAACTGGCTGTTTGATCCATTTGAGTCTAATTCTTGGCATATTGCTTGACCATTCACTCGGTCAATTGAAGGATTAGAAACATCATTACAAGAAAGATCAGAGCTCAAAGAAGTGAGAGAGGGTGATTTCATGTTCCGGGCTGCTCCAACAGGCAGCATTTCAGCCATGTCCTTTAACTGTATAAAATTAAAAAACAGAACATGCATCATTAGAAAGAAGTTGCAAGGTAAAATATAGCGACCAGAAGTAAAACTAGCATATATCAAAGGAAACGAACATATATCATCCCATGTAGATGATACGTTGAGACATTACGGTAAAACTAGAATCTCTATGAAAGGCAAAAAGGCAGTTAGCAATTAGCATATATCAAAGACACATCTGCCAGGACTAGCATATATCATCCCATGCAGACGATATGTTGAGACATTACAGTAAAACTAAAATCTCTATGCAAGGCAACAAGGCACTTGCTCCCTTGAAAATGATGACCATCCAGAGTGGCTTAGATCAATGCTTAAACCAATCAATGTCTGAGGACTAAGGAACTGAAACTAGACAATTAAATCAAAGGACCAATCAATGCCTTTCCAAATAATGGATAATCTTCAACAGATGATGTTCGAGTAGAACAATTACTGCTAACATTTAGCAGTTTTTAGACATCAAATTCAAATAGAATAAAATAAAAATCAAACTTTCTTTGTTCACAGCACATGAACAAACACACACACACATAATCAAATGAGGTCAATGCAATGACAAATTGGAAATTTTGCAAACTATACAAGATCGTAAATTAAAAAAAGGATATTGTTATCATTTAATATGGTACTGAATATGTATGAATGAACCACACACATATGCTTCAATAAAATAATTAGAGAACTCTTCCATTTCTATGCAAAACCTAAGCTATCTCAAGTAATATTAAATGGAAGAGACTTGATCTCAAAACCTAAGGCATCCATCTTACTTGGGCAGTAAGAGACTTGATCACTTCCTTTGCCGCCTTGCACTTTGCACTCTCTTCTTCTGCAAATGCTATTGCTTCCTTCAGCTGTTTAGTTGTTCTTTCCATCTCAATTTCTTGAAGTTGGGCTTTACGGGTAAGATTTTCAACCTAAGAGATAAAACTTGGTCAGATATTGTGTAGAACAATGCAACTGAACTTGCATATCAATTCAAAGAAAAAATGACAATGTAAATCAGCTTGTTGAAAACACTGGTACCTGTGCTCTTAGTTTGATAACCTCCTGGCTAAGGCTATCATTTGTCCTTTTTGCATCATCTACAACAATCTTTGGTGATGTAAGTCCTCCTAGCGTTGGTGTTGGTGTTGTAGAACGAGGTGGGCTGGGCCGCCTTGAAATTGGAGATGTCGCTCGAGAAACAATTCTTGATCCAGGAACTGAAGCAGAGAAAAATTTCTTGGATGACCCAAAAACTGGATTAAAAGATTTAGAAATATTAAGAGCTCCCCATTGTGAACCACCATTTGGAACAGGTGAGACTCGACTGCTGTTAAATTCTAGTTTCTTGTTTTTCTTTGAAGATCGAGTTTCCACTTGCTTCAAGGATTCCATTGAAGAAAATCTGGCAAGTTGTGCTCGAGATCTGGAGTCCAACTTCTCATCTTTATCCATAAACTCATTTGACCCCTGATTTATGCTCCCCCTTCTGCTCACAGAAGACTGAGATGAAGCATCAGTATCAATAGCTTTTCTTAGTTTATTAAAACAATTATCACAGACACGATAAGGTTTGTTGGGGTTTGGTGCCATGGAAGCCTTAAGAGACTTCCTACTACTGCATGAATGACAGAAAACAAGTCCACAATTATAACAATTGTGTCGTTTTCTTTTGAAATTAAATGGTAGGCGGCAGCCGGAACACATGGATTGATCAACTCCTGAGACCCACTTATGAAGGCAGATTGCTGCAGTGAAATTAGTGCCACAAGCTACACTTTTGACTTGCTTGTCCTTCAGAGCTTCAACTAAAGTTGGAGAATTTCGATCATCTATGTCCCCATGACCTAAACGACCATTTGCACCCTTTCCCCAAGTGTAAACTTCAGTTCTTGAAGTTAAAACTGCAACATGATAGGCACCACAAGCTATTTCCTCCACAAAACTCTTGGAGAGTTTTCCTTCGACACGGGTTGGTAGCTTTCCATCAGCTTGAGGATTTCCTAACTGACCATAAACTGAACTGCCCATTGTGTAGACATGGCCTGAGGTAGTAAGGGCAACTGTCAGACTATGTCCGCAAGCAACTTGACAGAAGTTGGGTTCAACAAGAGCGGCAACGCAAGTAGGCACAAGTTTTGCTTCCTTGTCGCCATGCCCAAGTCGACCCTTATCACCATCTCCCCAGGTAAAAAGTTTTCCTGAAGAACAGTTGCTCGAACTTGAATTCCCAACCATGACCTCAACAACTGCAGCAGTATGCCAAACACCACATGCAGCTCGCACAGTGCGAAGACCCTTCAGGGATTCCACTTCCCTTGGCAAAGAAACACTTCTTCGATCTCCATGGCCCAGAACACCAAATGTTCCATCACCAAAAGTATATAATTGCCCAGCAGACATTACAATGGCAGTGTGCCAGGGTCCACAAGAGATAGATGAGACATGTATGCCTTCCAAGGGACCGTTTACTTTTTTCGGCACCCAGTGGCTCACTTCATTTCCATGTCCAAGAACACCAAAATTATAAGTGCCATCACCCCATGTGTAAAGATCACCAGAAAGGGTAACGGCACATGTATGATACTCACCACAAGCTACAAGCTCAATGTTTGTATTGCTTAGGGTATCAATAAGCTTTGGATGTAAAACATCAGAGTCTACACCATGGCCAAGCCTGCCTCCTGATTCCTCTCCCCAGGAGAAAACCTCTCCTTGCTTTGTTACTAAAGCAGCATGTCGTCCACCACAAGCGATGTTCTGGACATCAAGTACTACAGCAGATTCCAAGGCTTTCGGCAAAAAAGAATCCACTTTTCCAACAAAGCAATTTCCAACTCTATGCGTGCCCCCACCCAGAACACCATCTCCTGTGCCCTCCCCCCAAATGAAAACATCTCCCAAGGCATCACCATCATCATGACCAGAACCCTGGCTTGATGAGCTAACAGCACTGGATAGACTAACTCTAAAAGCATCCATTGCCATTGCCTTCATGTGACCATGTACACTATCTGAGCCTCCTGATGACAAAGAATGGACTGAAGCACTAGCAGAATCTGAGGGGAAGAAACCCTTGGGATGAACAGTATATAGTATTACATCTGACATTGCCTTATCCAAACCATTTTTAGGAGGGCTTTCAAATGGACTATGAAGGCGAAGGGGATCTGGACCATCCTGGGTTGGACAAGAGATAGTCAGCTTACATTCCCAATTTAACTTTTAAATAAAAATACAAGAAAAGAATTACCTTCTGTAAGCTATCATTACTACCAAAAGGAGAGTGCAAAGGAGAACTCCTCCGTGTGTATGTTCTAGGACTATTTGCTTCAGATGGAATTCCATCACTCTTCGACTCAGTTCTCCATTTCCGATTATGGCTGCGGGATATCAATGCTTTTAAACCACTAAACCATACCTCAGCTTCGTCTTTATCTTTACAAATCTAGAACAGAAGGATCGTATTTAAGATTATAATAACTCTAAAATACAAAAAATCTCAATCATACAAAAATAGAAGGATAATAGAAGCTACAGAAAGACAATCACCGCAACCAGATGCACAGGAATATTCTTACCAAATCTAGTGATCGGTCATTATATATTAGAGAAAATGATTGGTACTCCTTCTCGGGTCGTGGATACCTTTGAAAGATTGGCTGAAAAAGATATAGTTCATATTAATCAGTATGCAGCGGAAAAACTTGACAAACATGAAGTTATCATGAATGCATTTAAGGCAAGACCTGAAGATGGCAAATAGACCACATAATGATCAAATATGCAATTGCACACACGCACACAACTGAGTGCAATTGCACAATCACTAACAAAAAGGCAATAACAGACAATAAATGACATTCAATGGCATACATTAATGACGATGGGAAGACATTGCCACAAAATTCAAGGCTCTAAAAGTCTAGCCTATGAAAGTTCTAAAGTCAAATAAGCAAAGGTAGCATACTTGAACAAGGTAAACATCCAGCATTCCATGGTATGTGGAGTGCTTATGAGTTGACAAGCTTAACTTAAATGCAAACTTATTCTTTCACATAAATATAGTGGAAATGTTCACATAAAAATGATGTAATCTTCCTGGAAACACACTTACCGTCCGTTGCCCAGATATAATTCTAGAGACATGGCTTAGCTTAAGATGTTTCTCCTCTTTCCCTGAGAACCATATCAAAACAGACTCATCCTGAAAGCAATTACACAATCAACAATTTTTAGTAGAGAGAACCTTATTCAACAATCAGCTTTATTGACTTGAAATTAAGGATACTACTGATGTAACATATTCATTGATTGCAAACATATATGGTTCAAAAACATAAAAACCTGTCTCATGCACAAACATTAAATAAAACTAAAGGTAATATGCATAGGAATGTTATACATAGCCTCATCAGTATTTACTAAGCCTGATACAGATTGTTATGTAAGCATGTAGGTGGAGAACTTTTATTTATACACTGATCCATCTGGTCCTGGTCCTGGTCCAAGTCCTACTGGCTAGATGTTGATGCAGCTTAAGCTTTCAATATTTGGACATAGCACAAAGCTATGCTGAATTCTACTTTACCAATCTGTTATGTCGCAAGCAGATTTGCACACTATTTTCTGCTATCTTGCTTTTGAAGTGTGCAAGCACTTTTGGTTTCAGAAACCTGATTCTGATTCATACAGCTAAAAAGCTCCCATGGTTACTTGAAGATGTGCTTCCAGAAATTGAACCTGCATTGCAGCTTTTATTCTACAGTTCCTCACAACACTCAGAATTGGTAGATGATCAATCCACTTCGGGGAAGAAGAGATTACTAAAAGTTCCCTAATTATATGCCAAAAGATATTTCGACAATGGTAAGTACTACTACTGAAAAGACTTTAATCCCCTAATCATTATCTTAATAACTTGGTCCTATCAATAGAAAGCTAGTTCAATCCCATGGATGCAAAATCCAACACAAGTTTAGGTATGCTATTCTCCAATCAAAGCATTACCCAACTTTACCATTTAGGCACTGACAGACATGGGCAAAATTTTCAAAGGAGTGTAAGGAGGCAACTAAAACTTGAGGGAAAAAAAGAAGTGGGGAATAACCACTCACATAATATATATTTATACGTCTCTCATTGCCACCCTCCCTCCCACAAAGATAAAGAAGAAGAAGAAAATAACAGAATTAAAGACAAAGATTATGGAAATAACAATTACGCAAATATGCTAAAATAGATAGGAGAAACAAGCATCACATATAAAACTTTTCCAGAAAGAGCAATACGGAAAAGAAGCAACACAAATAATAAACAAAGTTGTAGTTAGATAAAAAGGAAATAAATACCAAACTTACATTGGAAAGACGGAAGGGGCAGAATTTAGGCTTTCCCCTTCTTCCATATTTGAGTAAGCAAGCCCCTTTCTTCAGAGCAGTAATAGCCTGTTGCAAAGATCAACCAAGAACGTAACTAAGCACCTTATGCATATTTCCAGGTGGGGAAGAAAGTATACACATATACAGTGGTAAAATAGGACTGATAAAGACAAAATATTAAGAAGAATTCAAAGAAGTCATAAGTTTTTGGAAAAACAAAACAACTGAAGAACAGCAGATTATATTACCAGTGTCAAGTAGTTGAAATGGGTTCACATATAGTAAGACCTCTTGGATAAGTTTGAATCAAACATTATTATTTCCTACTCGTCATATATTTTGTTAGGACAATCCTTAGATAGTATCTTGCCTAATAAATGTCATGGGGAGTCAATTAAACTTTGATCCAGGGATCCAATTGCATTACGTGAAAATATGTACCAACTCATTTTGAGAAATCAGCATGTTAATGAATAAAAATTCCATGCAAGGGTGTATGCATTATGTATATCAATTCTCTAAAATCTCTTATTAAAAAAAAAAAAAAAATCTAAAATCCAGTTTAAAGTATTGAATAGCTTTCTTTTCACCTCCTCCTTGGGTAGGAGAGGGCATCTAAAATAACCTATAGACAGATCAGGATAATGCTACGATGAAGGGTGATGGCTAACAGAAAGCTGTGCTTACTAATGGCTAGCAAAATCAATTTTCTCTAGGAGCACAGTTCTCATTAATGTAGTCCTGCATGAAATGGATTGGGAATTGAAGTTGTCTATAGAAATGGATTGTGGGATGGGATAATTTTTCTCTCTATGGATGATATGATTTTCAAAAGTTAAAAGTGGACCGGAGTGGGAAAGAGGTACCTAGATGGAAAAGGAAATGAGAGAGGATGCTTCTCATCCACGCTCTTTTTATCTCCATGTCCATTCTTAATGTACCAGTTGCACCTTTGCTTCTTTTATTCTTCATTCGCCAGAATGGATCTACGAGGAAGAAAGAGAAACTGGAATGCGGGAGAGGGTTGGTAGGGAATGGGGGGTGGGGAATGAGGGGATCCATCATCATTTAGTTGATGCCCCAACTATGATGAAAAACAATGGCATAGATAATATTACAGGAACCCACTATACAAGCAATACCTCCACTCAATCATGAGCTTTAGAAGCCTCTCCTTGCCTTCTCACCAGACAAGATTCGGATCTAAATGCCAACCCACCCTTTACCACCCACCTAAACCAACATATCAAGCACTCCAATTTTTTCACTCATCAATGCCGACTCTCTTTTTGCCGCTCTTTTGTAAAATTCAACATATTAAAATGCACATGACTAAACTATCTCATGTGGCCCTAGTATCTTCATCTCCAAAATGAATAATTCTTAAAATTAAAGGGCGGGGTCCCAATACTTCATTTCAGGACTTAGAACATCTCGTCTCCAACTACCAAGCTACGACTGTCCTTGTTAATTTCCTAATAATTTCCCTCTTACACACATTCATTGCATTTAAATTGAGTAAAGAATATCATATGATCTCCTTTCCAGAAAGAAACTGCCATTTGCATGACTAACACTGCTACCTCTATTCACGTGATAGTATCCCAATGGCACATGTTTCTCTGCTTTGGAGGTCTCATGGTCACCGATCAAACTCTTTTCACCACCTAACATCATTTAGACTTGAACCATTTATCGTTTGAAATAAAGAGTATATGTCAAATTTCATTAAACAATCAGTTCAAAACTACGAGCAGCCACATATTTTCTATTCAACCTCCCAATTTGCAACTAATATTGCAAAGGCGATGAAAATGAAAACATAACAATGCTTGATCAACTGTTCTCGAACTATGCTTACCAAATAGAAAAGGATCAAAAGGTGCACACAAAAAAGGGTAATTTTCCTTCAGAGCTCATCAAACCAATTCACTCTCATTGGGAGCATGTAATTTCAGTCTGTTACAACAACTTAATCTATACCCACCCTACAGAACCCATAAGTCACAATCTAAATTTGCAAAGCATTTCACGCCACCACGAACAGAATGTGCCATGATGACATTGAAAAAAAAAATTCCACGGCCATGACGACATTGAAAACAAAAATTCCACGATAACACCCAAATCAACAAAAATTGCACCACGTGGAGCAAACCAAACCAAACCAAACCAATCAACCCGGTGTTTACAGTACCTTCTTTACTAACTTTGCTAATGTCAAACACTATACTCTAAGCATGTTAATTTGCCAACATTTACATCTAAACACTGAGACTGCACAATACATATATTTAAAAACGCGAAGAACATACCTGTTCAATGTCCCTCTCGACGGGGCCAGTCCTGCTAAGATCCGAAGCCATCCTATCAGTCCGCGACATGACGCAGAAAGCGCGTTTTCTATGAATAAAACCCTAAATCTAAACCCCAATTCTTGCCAGCACCGTGCTCAAAACCATATACTGCCATTCACCAATTCCTCGCTCAGTCTTCAACTCAAACCCCAAACACACAAGCCCAAACGTATCCCAATCGCCACCGCCACTCGAATCTACCATCATATCCACTTCGTTCTACTCCAATTCGCTCAGCTACAGCTCCCGCAGCAGCACGAACTGAAATGAAAACGAAGCTCCGAATCGTCTAGTGAAAGCGAGTACTGTTTGCCAACTTAAGACTGAGACTCTCAATTAACGAGGACTAAGACTGAAATATAAATGAGAGCAAGGCTGTGAAAAGTCCAAGGGCTCCGATGATCCAGAAGTCGCCAAGTCATTGAACTCAAGAGAGAGAGAGAGAGAGATCTGGGCGAGAAAGTGCGGGAAAAGGTGGGAAAATCTAGGAAACTATGATCTGATAATCAGTTGCAGAAGAGAGAGAGAGAGAGAGCTTTAGCAGAGAGATACACACAGACAGAGAGACAGCAATGGAATTATTTCCAGTTTAATTCTTATTTTTATTCCTTTAAAAAAAAAAAAGAGTAAAAATAAGAAAATGGTGGTGGTATTTAGTGTCGTCTGTGGCTGAGAACTCAAAATAGAATAGAAAGTGAAAGAAAGGAACAGAGGTGGGAAGAGTGAAAGGATAATTCATTATTTTAAAATACCCCTTCCTTTTATCTTTATTTACGTTTTTGTCACTCACTTTTTTCTTCTATTTTAGTCCTCAGTCTCCCTCTTCCTCCGAACTTTGGTTTCCTTTCTTTCTTTCTTTCTTTCTTTTTTTTTCTTTTTCTTAAGAACGTAAGAAAATAATTTTTAAAATAATAATAAAAAATGGAATTTTGTGACTTTACTGGACTGGGCTGCCACTTTCAAGTCCAAATCCGTAGACCAAACTCAGTTTCTAGAAGATTTTAACACCAACAGTGTTTTTCAAATTCGCTTTATTAAAGGTTTCTGGCTGCTTTATCTTATTTTATTGGAAAATTGTAATTATAATTTCTTGTAAAAACTTATTTTGGAAAATAAATTTTTTTTTTTTAACTTTGGTTTTAATAAGATAGTTAGGTCATCAGATTTTAACTTTGGGATATTAGTGTTATTAGCCCCTGATTATATATATATATATATATATATATACTTTGATTCTTAAACTTTAATAGTTGATAGGGTCTTGGTCTTTAAATTATTTTTTATCTAATTTTTAACAGTTTATTTGATTTTGTTATTTTGTGGCTTTGTTATTATGAGGATCAAAGTGCAACTGCCATATAATTCAAGGACTAATGATTCTAATATTCTTTATTTTAAAAAAATGATAAAGAATATATATGGACAAAGTTTATATTAATTATCCCATTTCTTAATTTTTGAATTTCATTTTAAATGATAAAAAAAGGTGGGTATAGTCAAGTATCTTCATAGCCAAAAAGGTCTTGAACAAAAAAAAAAAAAAATTAAAATGATAATTGTTTTTGTGTGGTTTAAATTCTATCCCTGATTTTATGCGTAACCATAGCTTGATAATTTGAGCACCTTTAAAAAAACAAAAGGTTGAATAATATTTACTTGAATAAGTGTACTACTTACTTCCACAAAAGTTTGATAGACAAGTACTCTCACATCTTTGAAAAAAAAGGCAAGATATTGGACACAATCCCAATTGGCAAATCAAAGAGGCACCTAAACACGGTTAAAATATAATATAAATGAAATATTGAACTAAAAATTTGGCAATTTTAACAAGTAAAAGAAAAAATTATGAGGATTTGCTGGCTCAAAACCATGTGCATAAGAGGGATGGAGGTCACAAGGGTCTACGATGCCCTTGGCAAAGACCCACTTGTCTTTCCAACCCTCTATTGATTAAGACCAACACCATGGGAGGGTTTGCACTTTTTAGAAAAGTGGCTTGGCCACAAGTCAGAGTTCTGGTCCCCTTTTTATCCCAGTGGTCCTAACTTGCCTCTTTTTTCTTTGGGAGTCAGATAGTAGTGGAATGGGGTGCTTATCAAATATCAATATCTCACACCCCCAAAAGTCTACCACACAGAGAGACAGGCCAAAGCCCAAAGGCCTAAACCCTTGTGTTGCTGCGCTGCGCCTTACAAAATGCCACTGTCATGGGGCTCAATCTGAGGCTAACCTTTCATTCATTTCCTCCCATACACAACCAAACCTTAAAGAAGATGATCATAAGTCAATATTTTCCAAATGTGGTAGTAGAGGTGTATATCCTTGTTCTGTCAATGTATTAATCAGCAACTCATATTTATTGTTAGCTTCCTTTCCCAACTTTACTTAAAGGTTTTTGTGTGTGGCTCATGCATGCATTGTGGTCCATATATAGACAAAGGGATAGCTTTTTCCTTTTGGGTTCATAAAAATTTGATTTACAATTCAGATGAATGAATCAATGATTGTGCCAATTAGGTTTAATTGAATGATGTACCCACTAATGAAATGAAATGATGTTTAACTTTAATGTGAGGACCTTAGGATGCTATCAAAATAAATAAGGGTCTTCTTGGCCAATGAAGAAAGCAAATTGAGGGGTTCAAAGTAATTCATTTCTTTCTTAAAAATTTCATGTTGCAAATAAATATTTTTCTGTTAATATATAACACAGATACCCAAGCTCTCATGCATGAAAGAGCCAAGAACATTGCATAAGAGTCTGTAAAACAGGCAATGTGTAGGGTATTGTTATTCATCACAAGCACCATTACAATCTAAATGATGACCTTAGTCATTTTAATCTTTTATTTTTAACCTAATTTTGATGGGAAACTCATCACCAAATGAACAATCACATCATAAACTTGCAAACTGGATGTAGCATGGGGGCAAGGCTTCATGTTTTTTATATATGAAAATAAAATAAAATGGCACTCTTTATGCAAGTAGACCCACATGGTAAGTAGGGGACTGCATGGTTCTTTGTATTTTAGAAGCTAAAATGAGTTGCACCTTATTCTATTACTTCAAAACTTGATAGCAGCTATCAAAAAAAATCAAAGTCCATAGAGAGACAGCCCATGTTCTCTCAGTATATGCAAAGCACTGCTTTTCCAACCATGTCTAGAATGGTGAGATGGGTGGCTTAGTACATGGCCCTCAGATAGAAAATCTTTTATTTAGGCAAATAACTTTTAGATTTTCAAAAAAGTTAAGTTATTGATTTTGCCTATTAGGTATGAGTAGTCAGATTGATGACCTAAATTCTCACTCTAAGGCCGTGTTAGATGTCATCAAAAGGAGGACTATGATTGAGAACCAAAGAATATATCCAATATTAGAGAATTTTTTGAAGATTAATGAACTAAATATAATTGCGGAGCTGTTTTTGCTTCTCTCATTTTAGACCTAGAGCCTTAGCTATCTTTTGCCCAAGATGAATCAAGCTCAAATTAGAACAGAGTTTTGTTTCCATGTGTCATTGGAAATTAGACCCTTGACAGGCTTGGAATATTAATTTCTAAATGGTCATAATCATAAAACAAAGAGTTGGATTGAAGACCTGAAATTAGGTCTAAGAGAATCTTTCTCAGTAGAGTAGAGTACTAGTAAAAAACACTTTGAAAATTCAAGAAAATAGTGAACTATCCTAAAGCTGGATATGACAAGATGAGTTGAATTGACTCACAAACCACATGAATTGCACTATGAGAAGGTTTAGTGGGTAATTTCCCTACTTAATATGCCAAAATAACTCATCTTGATGTTAATTTTCCCCTTGCTTACCACGTAAAATGGCCAAATCCCAAAAGCCAGAGGGCTTAACCCATCTTATCATATATTTACGTATCAAAGAAAAAAAAACAAAATAATATTGTTTTTATTGGGCTTACAAAAGCCTCTTGAAATTTCATTTTTGTTTTTGTAGTCCATGAGAGAGCTTGGTTTAGTTTGTTTCTGTTTCTCTGTTTGTTTATACGGGTGGGATAATACTATAAAAGCCCAAGAGCTCAGGTATAAAAGCAGCGCAATCCCAGCTGAGCTGATGAAACAAGGTCACGTCTCTCTGTTGTCACAATAAAGTCTAAATTATCTGTATTTCATATTCTTGAACTCCAATTAAAAAATATAGTTTTAATATCAAAATATGAATAAATTAGCCCCGATCCAAGACTTATTAAATTTAAAAATAAAACCCAGAAAATAAAAACAAAAATATATAGAAGATAAAGAAAATAAAAACAAAAATAAATAGAAGATAAAAGAAAGGTTTATAAATATTCAAAACATACATGAATTAGGAAACCTCGTGTATAAGTTTCCAATTTCCTTACATACACCGACACACACAGCTCTCAACCTTACAAATTCAGTACGTTTGTGAAACCTGCACGAAAACCATATTTTCTTCTTCAGGTGTTCGTATTACAATGGATGTTGTTCAGGAAATCGCCATGGCTAGAGCTCAACTTATGGACAAGTTAAGCAACAGCTACTCCACCTACGACGAGGATCATCCATACTACCACATGCTGAACCAGCCAGAAGCACAGCACGTACGTTTGGATATTATGACTTACGACTTGGCCTTGTCTCGTGCCCGAGAGACGAACCGCGACGACTACGATGCTGTGCTCAAGGAGGTTCAGTTGGAGGTCACGCTTGAGCTGGGTAGGATTCTGGCAAAGACCATGGACCCGGCTTTCGCCGGATCAAAGGCCGTGAAAGTGGACGAAGACGATGCGGTGTGCAGTATTTGTCATGAAGAGTTGGGCAGAGGAGGCTATGCGAGGGCGCTTGGTTGCATGCATATGTTTCATGGGTATTGCCTTATTAAGTGGCTCAACAAAAAGACCAACTGTCCTTTGTGCCGCTACCAGATGAAAGACAGAGAGTTTGAGTACAAGTTTTGAGAGAGATTTTACTTAGTTACTACGCTTTCTTGTTTGTATTCACGAGCTGTTTTACAGCAAGATATATATATGTATAAAAATATTAGATTTTTTTTTTTTTCTTGCTGGTTATTTTTCATATAATGCATGGAAATGTTATACATCTCCATTTCAAAACAAGCTGAGTGACATTTGGAATTTATCGATAATGAATATGATTTAGTAAATCATTCATAAATTTTATTAGAAAAAATGTTCCTTTTAACCTATTTCTTTTTTTTTTTTTTTTTTTGCATACAAAAATAGCTCTCAGTGCTTGAAACCTATTGAGCCTCCTTCAGCATATCTTTACCATTACTGGCTTTTTAAGGACTCTAAACTGTGCATGTCATTGTTTGAATGAATAGAAATCAAGCTATAAATATAACAAGAAATAGACAGGGCATTAAAGCACCTGAAATAACTAAACCAATAGGTATCGTTTTCAGCCTCTTTTTTTCTTTTTTTTTGGTTCAAGCAACCCTATCAAATTCAGACCAGAAGACATTTACAACCACATTTATCTGCGTCACATTGCTAGTAAAATAAAGAAGCAGTTGTTCAAAAGTAAAATAAGATTATTTCTACACTTATAAACAAGGAGTATCTGAAGGGCAAAGGTCATTTGGTAAGCTGCAATAAACTTTAACCTTAAAATACAAGCTCTAATTTAGCTGTACATTCCGATAGCCTCTGTCATTGACAAATATCCGTTACTCAATCCACTGAAGAACTGGTTTCTGCAGTTTCGTCCTCGCTGAAGCTAGATGGCATCTCCATGGCAGATCTACACGGTCAGAAAGCAGAAAGCCCGAGTGAAACAATTACAAACAATGAGCTTTGAGGATAGTTTAATGTTTATAATAGGGTGTCCAATGGATGTTCGAATTTTGTTCATTATACACCCGATTATGTAAGCAAATTGTAAAGTGGTTGGTCAACATCTGAATCTCTGTGTCTCCCAAATATTAGGTAACAAAATTCCTACGTTAGGTATTACAACAGTAATGAGCATAAAATAGTAATCTAATTGCTTCATAAATTGAGATAACCATCTCAATCCAATTGCTGGGCATCGTAAATTAAAACATAAGATGCTGGTATTCTTGGAGCTTTGCTAAAAGCAAAGCATAATTGCTATACATTTCATATTTAATGTACAACATAATTAAATGTTAGCAGCAACCATGTTCTTCCTGTTCCCAAAAAACCAAATAGTTCTTCCTGTAAATATCTAAAAGCAAAGCCCCAAGCAAACATTTTATGAAGACAAATGAAAATTTTGATAGCAAAGCCCCGAGGCAAACATTTTATGAAAACAAATGAAAATTTTGATTAATCAAATTTGCAAAAAGAAACACAAGCATATTTCATATGTGTGTATACTAGTGGAGGCAAACATGATAGATTTTGCATATGCTCCAGCACAAAAGAAGATATTACAATCATAGCAAAGTAAATATTATACTGACCCTCTAATGTGATTTTTAAGCGGTGGTATTTGAGCAAGTGATGAATTTGTACCATAATCTCGCTGTGGGCAATCAACCTTGACTTTCTTTGAAACCTTTAATGTTGAGGAAAGAAGAGAGAGAGTTAGCAGTAAATAAAAAGAACCATAACAATGCATGCACTTGCATATGTATTATAACATTGCCCAGAAGTTGACTAATTTCAACCCACCATCACTTCATTTGTAGACTTCGTCTTTATTTTAACAGGACCGCATTGCTCTTTTGTGGCCTTAACTTCTTCATTATACTTATCTCCCTGTGCCTAGCGATTTGTAAGTAGAATTTAAAGCAGGCACTTCAACATGAGAGTTAATACATAGAATACATAATTTGGGAGGTATAAAGTAGTAATCCAACCTTCGTCTTCATTTTGATAGCCCTCTGTCCTCTGTATCAAACATCTCATGTCGATATCGTTTCGAAATTGAAGGCTTAAACTTTGAGAACTCACTCCTTGGGATAATCTTTGGGCTTAAGTTATTATCCTCATGTAACCAATGTACTGTTAGCTCACTAGCGATTTTCCCACCATATTGACCAGATGTCACCCCTTCAACACCATGTTTAGAGCTTACTTTACGCTTCTTGTTGTAACCAGATTCATCATGCATATTCAAGGAAGAGTTTCGACCAGGTAAGGAACTGATATGGTTGACATGAGTTGACTTTTTCCTTGACTGTTTGCTGGTTTCCATCTCCTGGCTATCAAATCCGTGCATTACACTAGGAGCTTCTTGAACATAGGAGTCCTTTGAACTTACTTTGGAATTATATACTTCAAATCTCTGCAGAAGCGTGAAAAGGAGGAGAACTATACAAATTAGGATAAAAGTACAGTTGTGATAAACAAAAATAATAAATTAGAGAAGTGCCAAGATTGTTGAGTATTAATTCCATTACACACTAATGCATAAAGCATACACAGCAAGACCAGAGTTTAACCCAAGTGGACAAAATGAAATATTAAAGTTCAGAGGTTCATAGCATCAAAATTAGCAACTTGGAAAGAACTTAAATTGGAAGAAGAAAATAAATAGATAAATAACTAAGTAAATGAAAAGATGTACAAGAAGAAGAAAAGAAAGCACCAAAAAGATAGACGAGAAAGTCCTCTTTATCTACCTGAGCCCATATGTAAAATGGCTTTAACAAAAAATAAGAACCTGATGTAAATTACCAAGCAATAAATGAATTTCACAAACTTGTTTCCATCAAATACCTCCGAAAATAAAAAAACCTAACAAAATTTCTTAGTAACAAATTTTGCAGACATAATTACAGCCAAAAAAAAGTGTAATCATTCAGAGTAGACACCAAAGATTTGATATATTGCCAAGATGAGCTTAGATGATAAGGAGGTCAATAAATTATTTAAACTAACAGAGTCCTCATGTTTAAAGTAAACACAGTATTTGTCCCACCAAAGTTTAAAAAATAATAAGAATATCACTAAATCCACTTACAGTGCAAGGACTGAGTTGCCTTTTCATTCCAGAAATGTCAGGAGAATGGGGAAGAACAGAATTCTCAACATAGTACGTCTCTGTCCCTGCATTCAGCAAAATAAATGTTAAAAGCTACAAAATTCAATATGACTGAAACAAAAAATTCTTAAAAGAATAAATAAATAATAATAAGAAGCATGTGAGTCACTGACATGCTAGACAGAAATTTACAAGGAAAAGGGAGGAACAAAGCTACCTCGGTTCTTTTAACCAAAGTTGCAATCAAATCTATCCTTCAATTAAATACTTTGCCACTATAATTTCATAACTACTTTAGTACTAAAATTTTAGCTCATAGAAAAAAGTTAATGATTTATCACTCTCATGGAAATTTGACTATGAACAACACTTTTATATTCTTTAAAATCATCTTTCCGTTGCACTTTCCCATTGTCCATCTCTTTTAGTCCCTTAAAACATAACCTCTACATCATCAAATTGCTCCAATGTCGTTCATAAACAAACAAAAAGGGTACTAGTAAGTACAAAGAAAAAAAAAAAAAGAAGAAGGGCAAGAACAATGCAGCAGCAAGAAAAACAGAAGTTGCAAGTAGATCACATTGAAGAAATAAGCACTATAGCTCTTAATTTCATTTTTCTTCTTTCATGAATTTGGTAGAGGCTACAATCGTATTCCCTTTTCCATGGTACCAGAGTTCAACTCTTCTCAAACACAACCATACAGTTACAAAAACACTAACAACATAAAGCCAAAACAGGCCAAACCCTGCAAACTGTGACCAAAACCAGCAGTTTGGCTTGGTTGTGAGGGGGACTTCTCATGCCTATGGCATGACAAAACCAATCTATATGTCAACTTAGCAAGTTCTCCAGATCATCTAAACAGGCCAACCTGGGCTTTATGATAATTATTGTCTTTGTGACTTGTCCCTCAAATTTTTCTTTACAAGAAATGATTGAGAACAAAAATTAGATGTCAGAAGAGAAGACAAAAGAATGACATAGTAGAAACACTAAATTGCAACAGCTTCATTCAAAGGAATAAACAGCATAAATCGTTGTGAGATCACAATGCAATCATCCTCTATGAATGTAATGAACCCTAAATATACTTATTAAAATACACATAAAAGGAACATATAGAAAAAGTAATATTAAAACTATAAGGGCCCACATTAAAAGTAGAATAAAATGATCATAAGTTCTAAACAATGTTTGTCAGTCACTTTTTCTCAAAGGACCAATTGCATAAAACCAGAAATTGTTTGTACAATATGAAATATTAAAATGTCTTACCATGGACAGTATCCCTAGCTGGGGATTCAAATGCACCAGGAGGAAGTGGCTCAAACTCTACACCAAGCGGTGGACCATCCTCCAGATAATGCCTCCCCAATTGCCTCTTCACAGCTGTAATAGCAGCATTTTCTATTTCACCCTTAACTTTCAGATATCCTGAGGGCTTATGCCCCATGTTTCTTGAGCCCTTCAGATTTATGGCAGCTATAACTCCTTCATGCTTTATGTACCTAGAAGTTTCCATATCGTAAGGATTGTCACTTTGAGAAAACATCCTATCTTGTAATGATGAGCTACTTTCTGAAGATGTATTATCAAGACCACTAACTCTTTCTGTATAATGACTCCTATGATCATGGCCGAGTTCTGCAGCTGGAAAATCTTGACCATAAAGCCTGTGACTTTCAACTTCCCTAGGATCAACATGCTTATAATCCGCATTTTTAGTGCTGCCACATGAGTCTTGCCCAAGTCCACTACCACGATCCTGTATAATGCCACTTGAACGATCTTGTCGTCCATTAGTGCATGTTTCATCTCTCAACAATTTTTTGTCCTTTAACCTTCTGTGGCAAAACCATCCAGATATCTGCTTTTCTGTCAATCCTAACTGCTCTGCAAGATCTGATTTCATTTCCTCTGTGGGATATTTGTGCTCTGTGAAAGTAAACAAAAAATCTGTTTAAGAAGACTATTAACTAAACTATTTTTTTCTTTTTGTTAGAATTAGTAACTACATTCTGTATCTCTCAGTAAATTATTTAGATATGATTAACAAAACATCCTTACCATTATAAAATTTCTCTAAAGCCATAACCTGGCCAGGCGTCTTGAGCCTTCTTTTCTTATTATTATCTTGAGAAACTTTATTCTCCTCCGAATGCGCTTCACTTGATTCTAAACATATATTCAGAAGTACAAGTTAACTCGCTAGCAAAAAAAGTGAAATCCATACTCTGTAGCATGTAACTCAAACAGTTAATATAATATAATATAATATCCCCTGTGATCATATCTAAAACATTTGGTGGAAAAAGAGTTCACAATTTTATCTACAAACAAAAGATAATAAGGAAAATATGTTCATTGAGAACCAGGATCACTTCATCTGTATATAAATTTCCCCATTCCATAATGATTTTAGATAAAACCAGAAACATCAATCAAAATTTGTCATACTTCACAGTCACTAATTTCTCAGGGAAATGTCATAGCAATACATTATAGAAATTATGAAGAAAACATTATGTGCAAATGATCAAAACTGTTACCCCATTATCTGTGCAAACATTGGATGGAAAACTAAGAAGAAAACTCATATGCGAGCATATGCTTTCAATAAAGGGTGATTAATTTCATACATAAACAAAAATTAATAGCTTGGTAGGAGGAAAAAATGGAAGTATTGGAAATACATTGAACTTTACCATTTTGGAGGGACAGAAGACAACAAGGAATACAAAATAATATGAGATCAAAATTTCATTTCCCTTCAATTTTCTCATTTTTGTCAGCAGCCAATCTCACAAAATTCAGAACCCAGATGTTTCCTTCCCTCATTATAAAATCTAACCATGCATGCAAGCGATTCAAATTCCCCAAATGTCCAATCAAGCAATCAAATGCAACAATCCCACAAACACAAAGAGAAATGAAGACCCAAATCCCTAGAAACATATGAAATTGAGGAAAAGGGCATCAATACCTTCCATGGTGTGTCAATTTCTGAGACTCTCTCCTTTCTCTCTTGGAGTTTATGACCTCTAGAGGCTCAAAAAGCGAAACCCACTAGAGAAAAATCCCTGAGGCAAACAAATATTCAATTGGGGTTTCCATATTTTTGTTTGCATCTAATTTAATTCATGTTGTAGAGAGAGAAGAAGGTGGAAAAGCAAACGGAATTTTTTCACTTCTTCTTCTTCTCCCTTCTTTTCTTCATTTGGTTTTCTTGTTCCAATTAACTTTTACAGTTGAATTTTTTTTTTTTAACTTTATTTAAATCCAAATTTGGCTCTTTTTTTTCATACTAATAGCGTACGTTTTTCGGTTTTTCCATTCTAATGTTTTCCCGGAAAATATAGTTTTAAGAAATATATATATATATATAATTTAAACACCATGTTTTCCTTACTATGAAAAGTCCAGTTGAAAGGACCGAGTAGTAGTTGGAAATGGGTCGGATCTTGGACCCACACCAATGGCCCTTCTGTTCCTCTGCTGTTCTTACTGTCCATATATATATATATATATATATATATATATATATATATATGTAATGTATACCATATACATTGGCTATATTTACTAAAAATACTATATATATTGGATATTTATTGTTCAATTTTTTTTTTTCTGTGGGTCTAAGAAAATTTAACCTATTTGGTTTTTCTTTTTGGGTAATAATATCGTATTTGATTTGAACCTGAAATTTCCACGGATCCACTACAACAAAAAGAGCAAGGTCCGCTCTTTTTTGTCAAAATTTTGGCTTTTTTTTTTTCAATAATATTATGCCCACCAAATAGTTTATCAAATAACTATAGCTATTGATATGATAAGAGCTTGATTTTCATTTAGACTTCATTTATCTTTTATTATTAAATTATTAATTAATAATGTATTATCGTATTATTTAATAAATAAATTTGATAAAATTATTCTTAGCACTGCTTTTTTTCTTTTTAACTGTTGAGATTTTCATTTTCATTTCATTTATTTGAGATTTGAGAATGAAATTAAGCTTATTACTATCTTTGGTGCCTTAAAAAGGCAAAACTGTCCAAACCCATAAATTATGTCACTTATTTTTTTTTCCGTCTCTCTTCCTTGTGTTGATGACTCTTTGTCTACATGAGGAAGCCAAATTAATCAATTGGCTGAACAAATGGAAAAACTACAAGCATGATATGAATCCTAAGTTTGTAATATTTAATTTCTCTAATAATACTTATTAACAATTACAAGTTATTTGGAGGAAATTGGGACTGAGGTAGGTTTTTGTCACTCAAAGTTATCTATCTCATAGAGACTAAACTTGGAGAAAGGGTTTAATTCTCTGTATAAACAAAAATGAGAAGGTTCAAGTACATAAACAAAAATGAATTTTTCTACTTTGATGTATGGTGTTCACCTTCTCTCTTTCTTTAATTAATATAATAATACCCCTTTATATTTCATAACTCTTTCTTTCATTTCTAAGTTTAAACTTTTGAAAGTCACATTGCAAGGTTTTGAATATTTTATGTCAACACCATTCAGCAAATTAAACATTAATTAAAGTTTTCACCCAAAAAAAAAACATTAATTTAAGTTTGAGATTTAAAATTTGGTAGCATAACTAAGAAATGTTTTTGTGCAACTATGCTTGTCTTAATTTTTTTTTTTTATAAAAGTCACAAGTACAATTTTCCTTATTTATATTATTTTAAAAATTTGGGGAAATTTTAAATTTAACTGCATAAATTCTATTATTATTTCAATTATTTTTCTATTTGTTCAAACTATAATAATAATAATAATAATTTTTTTTTGTGAATATAATAATAATAATAAAACAAGTTTTTTCTCCTCCTCAAGCATAGAATGACAATCCTGAAGTTCATGAAAATCTCAGTTCTCAGATGCAAATTTGGTTCGAAACGCTTTCAGAAAACCCGTCTTTAGCATCCATTGTTTCTCTTAAGAAATCTATTGGCTTCTCAAATGGCCGCCCAACGACTCCATTTTCAAAGCCTCATATTTAGAACTCCTAAAACCTTCATAAAACCTTCAAGACGGCGACTCATCTACCCTTGTGGATCTCACACCCTATCTTCTCATCCAAACTTGTATTCCAACCACGAGCTTGGAACTCTGCAAACCCAAGAATACGAAGAGCCAGTTTCGTCAGCTACGCTGTCGGATTCTATCTTCGTGGAGAAAATCTTATTGGGCTTGAAGCAAGGTAATCTCAATTCCCTGCGAAATTGTTTTTTCCGCTTAAACCCAGTACTTGTAGTTGAAGTTCTTTCTCGGTGCCGTGAAAATTTGCAATTGGGTATTAAGTTTGTTGATCAAAGTTTGTCACTTTGTCCGCATTTGAAGCATTCTTCAAAGTCTCTAAGTGCTATGATTCACATTTTAGTGCGTGGTCGGAGGTTGTCAGATGCTCAGGCTCTGATTCTTAGAATGGTGAGGAGGAGTGGAGTTTCACGGGATGAAGTTGTTGAGTCTCTGGTTTCAACATATCATAGTTGTGGGTCGAATTCCATGGTTTTCGATTTGTTGGTTAGAACTTATGTGCAGGCTAGTAAGTTACGAGAAGGGTTCGAGGTGTTCCGGATTGTGAGAAGCAAAGGATTTCCAGTTTCTATTAATGCTTGTAACAGTCTTCTTGGTGGACTTGTAAAGATTGGTTGGGTTGATTTGGCTTGGCAAGTATATGGGGAAGCTATTAGATGTGGGACAGAATTGAATGTTTATACGCTTAATATCATGGTTAATGCATTGTGTAAAGATGGAAAAGTAGATGGTATTCAGTCATTCTTATCAAAAATGGAAGACAGGGGGATTCCTCCTGATATTGTTACATATAATACACTAATCAATGCATATTGTCGCCAAGGTATGTTAGAAGAAGCTTTCGATATGATAAGGTCCATGTCTTGTAGAGGGTTGATACCTGGACTTTTCACATATAATACTATAATAAATGGATTGTGTAAAGTTGGGGATTATGCAAGAGCAAAGGAAGTTTTGAATGAAATGTTGCAGATTGGATTGAGTCCTGACACTACTACATATAATGCGTTGCTTGTTGAGAGTTGTAGAAAAAATGATATTTCAGAGGCTGAAGGGATTTTTCATGAAATGTCTTGTAGAGGTGTTTCTCCTGATTTAGTTAGCTTTAGTGCACTTGTTGGGTTGTTTTCAAGGATTGGAAATCTTCATCAGGCATTAGCATATTTTAAAGGCTTGAAAAGTGCAGGCTTGGCTCCAGATAATGTGATCTATACTATCCTTATAGATGGTTATTGTAAAAATGGTATCATGTCAGAAGCTTTGAAGATATGGAATGAAATGAAACAGCAGGGTTGTGTTGTCGATGTGGTTACATATAACACTATTATGAATGGAATGTGTAGGGAGAATATGCTTGCTGATGCGGACCGGCTATTCAATGAGATGGTGGAAAGGGGTGTTTTCCCTGATTTTTACACTTTCACCACACTCATTCATGGATACTGTAAAGATGGGAATATGACTAAAGCCCTTAATTTGTTTGAGACAATGACAGAAAGAAATCTCAAGCCTGATATAGTCACATATAATACATTGATTGATGGGTTTTGCAAAGTAGGTGAAATGAAGAAAGCTAAGGAGTTATGGGATGATATGATCTCTAGAAGGATATTCCCCAATCACATTTCCTATGGAACTTTAATAAATGGATTTTGTAATATGGGTCATGTATGTGAGGCGTTCAGGTTGTGGGACCTAATGGTTGAAGAAGGTATCAAACCCACTATTGTGATTTGTAACACTATCATAAAGGGCTTTTGCCGGTCAGGTGATTCAGCAAAGGCTAATAAGTTTCTGGAAAAATTATTTCACAAGGAATTGTTCCTGATAGCATTACTTATAACACTTTGATTCATGGATATGTTAAAGAAGAAAATCTAGATAAAGCTTTTGTTTTGATTAATAGGATGGAAAGCCAAGGGTTATTACTAGATGCTATTACATACAATATAATTCTTGAAGGGTTCTGTAAACAAGGTAGAATGCAAGATGCTGAGCTAATATTGCAGAAGATGATTGAAAAAGGCGTAAATCCTGATAGATCCACGTACACGTCATTGATAAACGGACATGTGTCCCAGGACAACCTGAAAGAGGCATTTCGCTTCCATGATCAAATGTTGCAAAGGGGATTTATACCAGATGATAAATTCTAATATCTTCTCTTGTTGATGGAGGTAGGATGTCTCTGATTACATTATTCGTATTAAGATAAACACCTTTTAGGTCTTCTAACTACAGTTTTTATTATAGCATATAAATTATAAAAGCATACAAAGTACGTAAAATTTGGAGATTTGATATTGATTTATTAAGATACAGATCTTGTCCTTTTATTTTACATTCCCTCTTCTTTTTATTGGCGAGATGACGAAGGTGGGTTTTCCTGTTTTAGTTTAGAACTTTAAACAGAGATGATTCTATGAAATAATAAAGTTTACACATTTATGTTTGTCCTACAGTGAAATTTGGACTTTGAAGAGTTTGGACAATCCAATCAAAGCTCATTTATACTTCAAGAATACTTGATATTTTTGTTATCTTAAAAGGTTTGAAAACATGGCATCCGCCTGAATATTAAATTGATTTTCTGGCACTTCTAATAGCTTGTTTCATGTGTATGTTATTATTCTCAAAGAATGCAAATGAGTCGAGCTTTTGACTTTTCAGGTTTAGCTTGTTAAAAATTGTTTTGAGTCCAACTTGAGCTCAATTCAACCTCTGATCTTCAGCATTGTTTATTATTTATGGAGCTCACATCATTGGCTTTAATGAGCCTGTTAAATGAGCATGAGCATGAGATTGCAGAGTCTATGTCCTATGAAAGTTCCATTTTCGTCATGTTTGCTCATTATATTGTGTTTGACTTATTGTTCTGAACCGTTGACAAAGAACCGTTATTCTTGGGTGCCCTCTTCTTCTTCAATAAGTCATGTCCTTGCTGCATGGTCAAATTGGTTTTATCTTGTTGGAGTAAGATTATGCGTTTCCAAATTGTGGTTTTGTTGTTTTTATCTCTCTGAAGTCTCAACATTGTTTGTAAAATAAGTTTGTTGTTGTGCAATTCTTTGGTTGCAGGTTTTGATGGTGACAGGATCTTGTTATTACATGGTGCTAGGTCTATGGATATTGTTGCAACTTATAAGAGGGATCAAATGGACTGTGCTCATGTGCTAATGTTATATATATGGATTGGGAAGCCTTGTAATGCTCCATTCTGCAGTGAAGTTGGCTGCTTTTGAAGCACTTCTAATGAGCCATAAAGTTAAACTTCACTATCACGTGTGCTAATGTTATATATATGGATTGGGAAGCCTTGTAATGCCCCATTCCGCAGTGAAGTTGGCTGCTTTTGTAGCACTTCTAATGAGCCATAAAGTTAAACTTCACCAAGTGTTCGATAGGTGCCTCACTTGAAAACAGAAGTTGCTTTAGTTGGGGATATTAACGTTTGCTTTGCCGCTATGAAAGCTATCGTTTTTGGGTGCGCTTGGCAGCAAATGCTTTACCACTACTGGATACAGAGTGTATCTTAGTAGTATTAATTAACACCAGTTTTCCGTACTGTTGCTGCTGTGCTCAATAGGGTCACATCTCTCCATGTCAGTAGGTACCCAGTAGATGTTGTTATGGTTCAATGCTACGTTTAATCTCCACATGTACTATATGTCAGAAGAATAGGGATCATCAGGAACCTGTTTACATTATGAATTCTCTTCTGAACGAGCTGCTGCAATTATCGAGTTTGTAAATCGCAAGGAGATTAATTTCTGCACCCTGATTATGAACTGGATTTGGCGACTGAACACTCAACAGCTCTCAAGTAATAAGAAAAGAAAACCTGAATTTGGAAGTCAACAGCTTGTCACATCTAGCAAGAAACAGCTTCAGCAGCTTTCAGTTATACACCGAAAGAATTGGAGCTTTTCTTTCACATGTACAATTGAGAAAATGTTTTCAATTATCAGATATTATAATAAGAAAATATTTTCTTATCTGATATGAACCTGAATTTGGAGAATGAATGCTGTGAAGTTTCACATTTAACAATTCTAACAGTTTCTGTTTTTTTTATTTATTTTTGTTTTTTCGTTTGTTTTTGTCTAATTTTACTGCTAATTTGAATAACTATTCAACATGTTTGGCCGTGTCATGTTGCGGCTGAGTGCCGGAAGCTACTTTTATAAAAATTTGAGAAATTTTTACATAATTCAGACGCTACTGAGTTTCCTTTTTTTTTGTCATGACTTGGTCCCTTGTTGTTGGCTATTTGGTTTTTTCTTAGTTTTCTACTTGTTTTTTATAGTACTACGTCAGATACGTAATAGTCAGATACACAATCATTTAGGGTTCATTGTAAAAGTCAAAAATTGGGTACTAAATGCATAGATGTCAGACAATAATTCTCAAGCCCTACTTTCTTTGTTCTCAGCTATATTTGTTATGTTCATTAATTTATTAATTTGTTCACGGTAAGCTTTTCTCATTAAAAGGTTGGATGCATATAACCCAAAATAATGCACAGCAAAGTTGGTAACCCAGTTTGTGTTTGATTTTGCAAAGTCCAGGTTATTGGTGGGCGTTGTTGCATTTTTAATTTGTCAAAATCCGGACAAACTTATATATATATATATATATAAGGGTGCTATAAACCCCAATACCGTATATGTTATAAAACGTATGCGTTAAAGAAACCGTTTAAGTTAAATTATCGTTTAAACGCATTGTTTCATTAAACCATTTTACAGTGTTTGTTTGCGCTCGCTAATAATAGCGAGAATTAGTTTTTATTTTAGAGTTAAGAGTTATGGAACTTCGCTTTAGCTAGCGAGAGTCCAATTTTAGTTGGTGTTTATTTGTGCTCGCCAATACTCGCTCGTAGCAAGTTCTTGTTACAATTGGCGAGCACAAACAAACATTGACTAAAATTGAAACTCTCGCTCATAGTAGCGAGTTTTCACTACTATTGGCGAGCACAAACAAATACCGACTAAAATTGAAACTCTCGCTCGTAGTAGTGAGTTCTCGCTATTATTGGCGAGCACAAATAAACACCGACTAAAATTGAAACTCTCGCTACTATTAGTGAGTACAAACACACACTGTAAAATGATTTAGTGAAACAGTGCATTTAAACAACACGTAAACGGTGTTTTTAACACATGTTTTATAACACACACGACATCGGAGTTTATAGCACCCTTGTATATATATATATATTTATATATTATCACATAATCTATAATTTTATATGTACTTCAAATTGATGATAGAAATATGATCTGCAAAATTGGTTGCTTCCCAAAAATCTGTCCTTTAATCTACTGCAACTAGTTGATGTGGCTTGGCTAGCCTTTCAATGATTTTTTTTCTAAAAGAAAAATGAAATAATTTAAAATATAACCAATAAAATCAAAAGAGAATTCGAAGCTAACGTGATCAGTTTTGGAATTTTACATTAAGGTTCTGTTTGGTAGAGGGGATTTATAGAGGGGTTGATGGAGGGTGAGAGAGTGGTGGAAGAATTTAAAGTGTGATAGTTATTTAGTAGGAAGGATTAATAGAGAGAATGGATTTGAGGATGGATAACAAATCCATAAAAAACACTCCCTCCAATATTGAAAGGATTGGAGGAGGGAGTATTTTTATAACTAACTGATAAATTTTTAATTATATTTTAATCCATTATACTTTTCTTTCTTCTCATCATACCAAACAATCTAAATGATTAATTTACTCACTTCTTCAACCTCTCCTTCTCCTCACCATACTCCATCCTTCCCCCTCTCCTCTTTCATACCAAACAGAGCATAAATAATGCAAACCTGCTTAATTTGACTGCAAAAAATAATTGGTGCCACAATGCACTACTAAATATATATATATATATATATAATTATATATATTTTTGGTAAACAACGTCAATGCAATAGAATGTATAATTACAGTAAAAAGTGCAAACTCTGAGTGTAAGAATGGTAGTGGGTTGGTCATTACCTATCTGCAAATTGCTTGCTGTGACTGATTCAAAAACGTTTCTTTTTTAATTACATGCTTGGTATTTTTGTTTTGTACACGTTTCTGTACTATTATATATTACAAATCACAAATTGGAGGGGCGGAAATCAAAATGATGTTAGGATATCTATCATAATTACAGATACATATTAAATTTTTAAGATCGTCAATCACAATTTGTCAACTTTGTATATTATAAATTATAGCTCCAATTTTTAAACATTGTGTCCTATATTAAATACGATAAATTTGTGTATTTATTTATTGATTTATTTTGCCAAATAAATCTATGTTCTGTGACATTGATTTTTGTAAATAGAGGAATCGATTTGAGTTTATGCTAAGAGTTTTAAGCTCTTAATAAACATTAATAATGCTACTTAATCTCATAAACGATGTGAGTTTTCTTGGAGTTTTATTGGTTGGAGATTGAAGTGTTTAATGCATATGGATATTCCAGACAACTAAATTAAAAAACTAGTACTGCCCAATTAATTTTACTTTACCTATATTCTTAAAAATATATTTTTTGTTTTTGGTAATGTGCGTATAGATTACTATTGCAATCAATATGAAACTGATTTTTATAATATGAGACCAAATATATATATATATGCTGAAAAAGTTATTTAAAATAAGAAAAACATCATAAGATTGTATACATAAAATCTGTAGCATAATTAACTGTATATTGATACCTAACATTCCATATAATAATAGATAAAAGAGTCTAAGAAAAAATTGTGCTTTTTATGATTTTTGGCCAACTTTAATAATTAATTGGACTGATGGCTTTTTAATTTACATTCATGTATGGTTAGCTAGCTTGCTTTTTGTTTACTTGGTTGATTCATGGCCTGCTTTATATGAACATCGATCCCTAAGCGATGTAATATATATATATATATATATATATATATATATATATATATATATATATAGCAGTGCTCATGTTTTTAATTAGTAATTGCAGGTCAAAAAGCTGATTTAAATAATTATTAATTTGTTTTGTTTTCGACCAAATCAATTATTGATTAGATAGCTAATCATAGCGTTTTGGTAGTAAGTAAGAAATTTATAGGATTAATTCATACACATAGAGTCTGATCAATTAGGCACAAAATCTACCTAGGGAAATTGTGTGGTGCATATGACCAATTCATGCAGTAGTCCATATTTCAGCAGCTATATATACAAAAATTAAAGTACGTGAAAAACATGAGCTTTTGGGTTTTGTACGTGTACGTCTCTATAGTACGTACCTCAATATAAATCTAAAGTCTAAACTGAAACGGCAGCTTAATTGATTAGATTCATGCATGCACGAAACAAAAACCTTCCTATATATGTGTTTACACCAAAAATAACCCTGACATTCTTAATAATCTCATTAATTTGTATCACAAATTATAGCAATAATCAAATCCATGCATGTTTCCAAATTGTTTTGAACATGTTTTCCACATGTACTTCAAAACTATAATTAATTTCGTTGAGTTTCATGATTTCCTAGAGACATTTTAATCTAATTATTACCACAGTTTAAATTAATCATGGAATTAAATAAGGAATTAATGGAATCAGCTTAATTTGTTTAATCACAGATCCAATTATATTTATATATTGGTGTGGATATATAACACTGACCGAGCATATATATATATGACGTGAATCATTGTGGATAAGTGTATGTATGACAACTGCAATGATGAGGACATATATATATATAGTGGCCAGTGGGT
This sequence comes from Rhamnella rubrinervis, assembly GCA_007844105.2. Lineage (NCBI taxonomy): Eukaryota > Viridiplantae > Streptophyta > Magnoliopsida > Rosales > Rhamnaceae > Rhamnella > Rhamnella rubrinervis. The sequence goes on from CM017578.2 coordinate 9,922,084, forward strand.
TTTACTATTGCCAATTAATTAAAACAATTTATACGTATATCATGCTTAATTTAATTATAATATATACGTGTATATATATATATATGTATGTATCTAAAGAAAATGAATACATTGTCCATAGGATGACAAGTTGCACGTTACCTAATGGTAAGGGAATCATTACATTTTTTAGGAAAGGTCAAATGGGTTTTGTTTGAATTGTATGACTCGTGGACTGGTCTTAAAAGGTAACATATTTTCCTATTCAATCTCATCCGATAGCATTTATAGTGCATAAATCAAAGTCATGATCGATAGCTACGTAGTATATATATATATATATATATATATATATATATAGCTATATTATCATATTTTCTTCATGTGTCAAAATCATGTTAAAAGATCAATCTTGTAGCTATTATAATATTTAGCATATTACATATAAATAAAATATAACTGCCCAACAAAAGTCTTCCTGTTCAACATATGTACTACAACCGTTGCTATAAAGTTTGTCATATGTTTAGAAGTGTAATGCGAAAAAGGAGAACCAATTGATGTAAGACAGCAAAGCAACAGCATTTAAGTTTCTAAATTAGTATACTTTGACCAATTTAATTTATATCCTTGGAAATTATAATTTCATAAACAAATTATATATTATTAATCCACTTGTATAGGTGGTGACATTAATGAAGAGACTAAATTAAGGGTATTGTCCAAGAAAGTTACAAGGAATCAAAGAAAAACAAAATTTCAATGTACTTTGAATTCAAATTTAAGGGACATGTATGATTATTCATAGTCTAGGTTTCTAGCTAGCAGAGATCAAGTGGGTAAAAAATAATGAAAAAAAAATGTAACCTGGACTTTAATTAAATTAATTACTTTCATGTTCATGCTGATGATCATATTATATTAATTAAGTAACGACTTAAACGGGCTATAGACTTGAGGAATTTCCCTCATATTATTTACCACATATGCCTAACATTTCTTTTAAATCTCAACTGCATGATTTGGTAGACCATCCAAGCTTCCCCACTACTTGGCCACTAGAGGTAATTTTAAGGTCCATGTGACCGATAAATTTTCACATGGTACTCAAATAATTACATATATACATATATACACAAGAATTTTTATTTTTTTTTGGTGAATATATATACACAAGAAACTAATATATATATATATATATAAACTATGTATATTGGGAAAATTAATACAAGATAGTTCTGTGATGTTAGGTGCATTAAATGAATCTGGTTAGATTACTTAGAAAAGGAGTCAACAAAGCAGTGGCCGACACTACAGACCAAAAGACCATCAACACCATCAGCTAGCAGATGAACACGTATATTAGTTAATCGACTAATCTTCTCTTTTCAAACTGATCTTTCGGGGCCTCAATGCCTCATGATTTGTGAAGGATTTGGTTATGTGAATGAAGATCGAAATCGAGTGTGTGTGTGTGTGTGTGTGTGTATACATATACACACTATCAATTGTTAAATTAAAATTAAAATAGTTTGATTTTCATTTTTCATGGGGCAATAAAATTTTCCTAATTTATTCCTTATTATAAGTAATCATGGGAAGAAACAAAATAAATAATATATAGTTATTTAAAATCAAAGACTAAGAATAGAAAGCAAGAGTTCAGAAGAAGATCTGGTGGAAAGCTTTCTAAAACTGTCTACCTAGCTGAGGCCAAATCCAAGTATAAACGAACCAGTTGCTATTTGTGTGAGTTGACTCGCTGGTTAGCTAGTTAGCAACACTTTATTTTCTTTTTGTTATTACTTTTTTTTTTGTGTTTTGGGTGACTATTTTTTGGTTGACAAAAGTTGGTTTCTTTAAACCACAAAAAGATTTTGAATGTACAGTGTGAAATTAATTAAATATTAGTGATAAACAAAAGAAATGACTGAATCTCTTCTCTAAATTAATAAAAGTTAAAAACTTAAAAAATATATATATAAAAGATGATGACCTTTTAATATGAAAACGTGAGTTGTAATAACGAGGCCTATTCAATGAGTGGTTAAGGAACCACGTACCTTCAGCAGAACATAATCAAACACAAAAGAGAGAGAGAGATTCAACGCCGGCATGGTTGACCACCGACCCTCTCAAACCCTGCCAATAAGCTAACAGTTAACCTAGACTTTATCCAAGTCAATCTCATTTTCATATATACAACTTGTATATCTGTGTATATATACATAAGAACCCTAATCTTCATATTCCTTCCATTGCTAAACCAAGAGAAAAAAAAAAAAACCATCTTCAACATCTCGATCTCTGCTTGATCTCTCTCTTTCATGGGCAATGCAGTGTCTCCATGTTTCCAGCAAAGCTACTCTAAGTCGACGAGGACGGTGAAGTTGATCTTTTGGGAAGGAACAACAAGAATTTTGAAGGGAAAACACATCGCCGGCGAAATCATGTTCGAGTTTCCGGACAAGATGGTTTGCCATGCAGACTCATTCTTCATTGGCCACCCTGTTCCGGCGCTCGCCATAGGCGACGTGCTCACCAAAGGAGAAACCTACTTTGTTCTTCCCATTGATTGTTTCGCCTGCCATGTTCTCTCCGCCTCTTCGATCTCCGCCTTGGCTAGGTCATCACCATCAAGTAGTACCAACAAGAAAGCTGCTCCTATAAACTTTGGTAATTGTCCATTTGAGTACATAAAGGGTACAAATGGAAGGGTTTTGATCAAGGTCATGCCAGAGTTCATAACCAGACTTCTTACAAGAGGTAACAATAATGATAATAAGGAAATTGGGTCTACCAGTCCATGTAATAACCTTCTTTGTAGCACACCTGAGCTGCAAAAACACTATGAACAGCTCGTTGGGTCTAAAGAACAAGTATGGTCGCCTAAGCTTGAGACCATATCTGAGCATAAGATTAGGTATTCACCATGCAGATTCATAGGGTTGGAGTGGAAACAAAAGGAGAAGTAAGTGGAATTAATTTTAGTATATATTTTGTAATTCTTTGTCAAATAATTAAGTTAATTGTTTTAATTTATATTAGAAGAAGAAAGCTAGCTAGATCGACAACTGATCACTCAAAATCCTACTCATGTAATCTTTCGTTTTTGTATGTCTCACTTGGTTCCTCAAAAAGTTGTACAAATCAGATTTATAAAAAAATTACTATGTAGAAACATTAATTGCTTCAATTATATGTATATTTGGTGTTACTAGCTATTATTCTTGATCTTCATTATTTTTGCTTCTTTAGTTGTTTTAAATGAATGACTTGATTAACTCATCTGATCATAGTATACTTTACTCATGTTTTGCTAATCCAATTGTTCTATACATATATGTTACATATTTTATGTTTTATGTTTTATTTCCTGAAAATATATATACACAGATTAACAAGCAGTTGTAAATTTGTAAAATTAGCTTAATGTAGAGAAAATGTACGATATATAAGGGGCATGACATCAAAAGATTAATTAACTGTTACTTTATCTGCCAAATAACTAATATTAATGGTTTGTACGTTAAAATCTTAGAGAGGATAGCTAGTGTATAGATAGTATTTATATGGAGTATAGAGAAAAATGTACTGTAATTCATTAATTAGTTAAAGTCATACATTACAGACAATACAACTAAAGGAATCAAAGAGTTTAGAGAGAAAAAAAAACGGTGCTATATAAATTAAAGAGTCATATATATGCTGATATATCAACATATGTATAAAAACTAAGGAGGCTGTATGCAAATATTGCGAACCCCACAAATGAATAGTAGTAATGTTTCATAGTTTAATTTGGTATCAATTTATAGTACAAACTGATCACTAGTTTACAAGAACAATATATAAATGTAAAACTCTAGAATCAAAACACTAATTAACTAAATCAACATTATATATTAGATAATGGAAAATGCAAGTGAGATATATAACGATCATTCACTTATATTAAGGCTATAGCTATATACAGTTGTACATCAAACAATTGAGTGAGATATAGCTGACATGGATCCTTGTTGGCATGACATGTGTACTATTTTGAATCTTTTTCCCACATTAACAATTACACTGATACATACTAAAACAAAATGTTTACTTGTACTTCTTGTTCAGGGGCCGTTTGATGATTTTTTTTATATATAAAGTTAGTTAGCTAATTAACTACAAATTAATGTAAAGAAATGTGATCATTGCCGAATCCAGACTATATGAGATGAGTAAGTTAGACGATGGCTAATATTTAAACCCACAACATATGTAATAAAGAAATTTTCAAATTTTTACCTAGTTATAGTCCATGCAAAAAGGGTCTGAATCCGTCATTGAAGGTGACAAATATAAACAACAAATTTAAAATATGGTTAATTCATGAATATATATATATGAATAAAACTATGAAATTCATTCCTTTTTATTTCTCAATATATTGTGTGTGTGTGTGTGTGTGGTTTAATCCGTGCACTATTCTTTGGTATGTTTTGCACTTCATGCTTAATCTACGTGAAAACTAAGCATGCTCTCATTGTACTAATTTGAGCTAAGTAGCACTTTGTAAAAATTTTAAGGAGTTTTTTCTTTTAATTACCTAGTTAAGTCAGTATTACATGTTTGCGTATATACAAGCCACCCATGTTTGGGGCTTAAATTGTATACATAACGATATATATATATATATATTTTTTTTTTTTTTCAAAAAAAAAAATAAACATACAATAAATGAATTTCTTCCAATCCTTTTGTGTTTGTAAGAATAGTAACGTGGTACGGGCTTAAAAATTTGAGGCCCAACAGTCTAGCCCGTTTAATAGTTTTGACGGAGTATTGCTGTATACAGTCCCAAAATTTCTCCATACACTCATTTTCTTCGTATGGCACAGCGGAAGATGGGCTGTATGGAGAGAATAAAAAAAGGGTGCTGTGGATGTGTTGAATTTGGGAGATCTAGGGCTTAGGGTTCCCCATTTCCAGCATCAATGTCAGCAAGATCACCTGCGGGTTATGGCTCCATCCCCACCACCACCACAACCAGCGCACATCAATCGCCGATCTCAACGGAGCTAACGTTCATGACGCGGGTAAAGCGAACTACCGAGTCGGTGATTGCCACTAGCCGACCATGGGGCGAGCTCTTCCGATTCTCCTCCTTTTCACGCCCTTACAGCTACAACGAAGCTATGAACCGCATCAAGTGGAACGTAAACTACTTCAGAATCAACTACGCCATGGTAATGCTTATTATCGTCTTCCTCAGCCTGCTGTGGCACCCCATTTCTATGATCGTGTTCTTGGTAATATTCATCGGGTGGTTTTTTCTCTACTTCTTTCGCGATGGCCCAATTGTGGTATTTGGTCGTACGCTGGATGATAGAGCTGTGTTGGGGGTACTGAGCGTGGTGACAATTCTAGCTCTGGTGCTTACGGATGTGGGTTGGAACGTATTGGTAGCTTTGATAGTTGGGGTGGTGCTTGTCGGATTGCACGCTGCTTTTCGAGTCACAGAGGACTTGTTTCTCGACGAAGAGAGTGCCGCCGAAGGTGGGTTGCTCTCCGTCGTTGGGAGTCAACCATTGCGGCCGACTTATACTCAAATTTGAATTCTTGTATTTCATAGAAAACCTGGTTTTTTTTTTGGAGGGATTTCAGCAGCAAAAATCGGTTCTTGGAAGCTTTGTTTTGTTGTGGGTATTTGCGGGATTTTTGTCGACATGTTGTTGTCAGTTGGTTTGTGGCTTGGGGAAGGAATTGCAATATAGTCTTAAGGGTTTCAATGTGTTGTCTTGTGCCATATTTTTCATTTTTTCCAATATATTTTTACTTGAAAGTATTTCTGTTATCGTGAATTTTTTTAAATTTGGCTACCTATTATTTATCAAATTGAATTTTTTCATTTTTTTTTGGCTTGTATCGTCCTAGCTACAGTTCAGTTTGATTCCAAAGTTTTTAACATTTGTAAGCATAGTTTGATTACAAGAGCTAATAAGAAACGAGTAATTCTGTGAGAGTGCACTGGAATTGCATTAGATAACGTCAATTCGATTGTTTATATAATAAATGAGAGAAGTGACAATTTTCCATAGCATCTCAAATACGATTTAACAAGGTTTAAATCATATATATATATATCACAAAACAAACCAAGAGAAAAAAAACGAAACTACAGGAAATCACAACTATGTGCGATTTTTAATCCTCCTCAAGATTGATGGAGTCCTTGAACTTGCCGTACAAAATTTTCTTAAGTTCAGCCATCTGTGCGACTACAGAATCCTTCTCTTCTTCAAGCCCTTCCAACTTTTTGCTAGTCACCTCTTTCATCTGCTCAATCCTGCTCTCCACCTCATCTTTAGGCACGTGAGCAAAGACTTCCCCTATTTGGAAACGAACCACATCCTCATCTGTAAGAATGAGCTCGTTGCTAGCATCTTCTAGATTTTCATTTGTTTCCTGAAGAAGATGCACCATCCATAAGACATTCTATAATAATAACGTGTTTTGGAACTTGTATAGGGAAGATGTCAGGATATATGGAAACTAATAAACTGCGTTAATAAGCTGGAACATTGATAGGGAAACAAAATACACGTGGCCTTCATAATAAGATAGAGAAAGATTAAAGAATCTAGCACAGAAATAAAGCGAAGATGCATGAAGATGGACTATGGTTTCTGAATACTTCTATCAACACCTTTTAAACATGTCAAACACACAACTAATAGGAGCTAAGATCTTGGGGAGAATGCACACATGTGGACCCGGTGAAGTTAACCCTAATAAATTCATATTTCCCAAGAGAAAAAATACAGTATAATGAGACAGACCCAAAAGAAAATTAAAATCTGACAGAAGTGACCAATCTCTTTGAAGAAAGTTCCAAACATAATCTATTTTTAACTTTTCCCTAGTAATCTTTTCCATGCTTTAATGGCATATTGTTTCTGTGATAGAACTCCTCTAGCAAGAGATAAACCAGCCACTTAATGGAGAAATGGTTTATAAACCAAACTCGGAACAAAAACATCTTCACTATATTTTAAATCCACTTTTACTGCTCATTAATTACGTAACTTTCACATAGGCACTTAGTATATGTCAAGTTTTCTTATCTTATAGGTATAAGTACATCAAAATGTGTACATTCCACTGTCAATATGTAACATTTCTTGTAGACAACGACAAGCTTTCAAGCACTAAAAAGCTACACAAAATTGAAATAATCCAATGCTAGGAAATTTCTAAGCTTTCTCACTTAAAGTATAATGTTCTGTGTCCATTCTCCTCCTGACCACCTTTAATCTCTAAGTCACTACATTCTTCTACTCTATACATTTTCTAAACTTCTGCCCAAGATTGGCTGCTAGAAGAAGTTCCAATGCAATCATTTAAATCTACTATTGATTTAGCACTAAACTTCTGCTCAAATTTGGCTGCTACAAGAAGTATGTGCCAATGCAATCATTTGAACCTACTACACTAGACAAATATATTGATTTAGCACCAACCAGGAACCAAACTCATTGTTAAAAAGTGAGTCTGTAAGTTTCATATTTAGAAAAGTCAAATCAACAACAAAGCTTATTATCGGTTACAAGATTGTTGTGGCTAACTTAGAGAGTATAAATAGTTTAAAGAGGAGCACTCCAAGAACAACAACAAATACCGTAAGAAAATCCAAGATAGAATCTGAGTTGAACATCTTATTTCATAATCACCTCAATAACAAAAGGTTGTAACAACTCACAGTCCCAAAACAAAGAAGTAAAAAAGACCAGAATTTCATTTACACAATTCACATAGTTCAAGACAAAATAAAGCTGGGAATTTTTTTCCCCATTTTTCCCCATTTGAAATAAATAAATAAATACATGCAGCATTATTATTCCACAACCTTGTAACCCGAAATTCTCTTTAAAAAAAATAATCCCAAAATCAGAAACGAGAGCATAAACAACCAAAAACAATTAGAATTCATCAACTGAAAGAAAGGTAAACACCAAATACCTTGGAAACTTTGATCTCGTCCTCAAGCTCGTGTAATCGGTTATTTAAACGTCCAAATTTGTTAATGTTTTGCTGGTCCTCCCATGTCACCTCCGTCTCAGATCCTCCACCCTTCACCCAAAAAATTTTAAAATATAAATAAAAAAACCCTTTTGCTCAAAGATTAACATATTTAAAATAGAGAAATTGTAAAGAAAAACAAGAAATGAAATACTAGGTAAGGGATTTACCTGCTGCATGTTCGATACCAGAAAGTCAAGAGAAACACAAGGATGCTCAGTGACAGTGCAATGGAGAAAAGGACATCGGAGGCATTTTAACATTTATATCAGGTTAGTGATGGCACTGGCGTGGGCCGTCGTCTAACGTATGACCCAAATAGCCCTCATTTCTTGGTCAATTAAGCAGACGCTTATTGGGGTGGGCTTTAAACGGCCCATACCCCATTCTTCATTTGGACCTTACATGTGATCGTTGATGAACAACATGCCCAATTGACAGAACAGTCTGCCTCTGTGGCATATGCAAAAGTAGGGAATGGATATATTGGTGAAGATTTTAAGTAATCTTATATCACAAATTTAAAAATAAGATACTAAAACCAACTGATATATATACATATATAACATATATATATATATATATATATATATATAAGTTTCTACAAATGTAGGTGAGTATAGTCTTCTTTTTAATGTGAGCACCCGTGAATAACCAGAGAAGATGAATGTAGGTAGGCAAGTATATTTACTTTAATTATTGACGGAATTGCTTAGATTTTGTCTGTCGTGCCTTGTGACATTTTCAAGTTTTGGCATTTAATGTAAAACTTTGTATACAAAGGTCCTGTAATCCATCAATTTCATCATCTCCGTCTCTTCCCCCATCTCGTCTGCAATATGGCTGCATGCACTACTACTCTCACATTGCCCTCATTCTTTGTAGTAGTAGTAGGAGCATTGCTCTTCATTGAAATAGTCACCTGCCTTTCGTCCACAGCTAGAAGCATTAATGGTGGGTTTTCTGTACAGCTTATCCACCTGGACTCTCCCAAATCACCTTTATATGATCGTAAATCTTTGAACCCAAATACTCCCCAAGCAGACGTGAATGCTAACAAGGGTCAGTATCTTATGAAGATCTCCGTTGGAACTCCACCATTTGATTTCTATGGCATTGCTGATACAGGCAGCGACCTTATTTGGGCACAATGCGTACCTTGTGATGGCTGTTATAATCAGACCAAGCCTATGTTTAATCCTACAAACTCCTCAACATATATTCCTATTCCTTGTGGTTCTCAACAGTGTCATTTACTGGATACAGCGGCTTGTTCTCCTGAAAACACCTGCAATTACACATATGGGTATGAAGCTGGGTTGACTCAGGGTCTATTGGCCACAGAAACAGTCACTTTGACTTCCTCTTCTGGTCAACATATTTCCCTCCAAAACATTGTCTTTGGTTGTGGACATAACAATACAGGGTCTTTTAATGAAGATGAAATGGGATTGGTTGGTCTTGGATCAGGGCCTCTGTCACTTGTTTCTCAAATAGGTCCTCTGTTTGGAGGCAGGAAGTTCTCTCACTGTTTGCTGCCATTTCACACTGATCCTAGAATAACAAGCAAGTTAATTTTTGGGAGTGATAGTGAAGTGTCCGGAGATGGTGTGGTATCAACTTCTCTAGTATCCAAACAAGACCCAACACCCTATTTTGTGACACTGGAAGGAATTAGTGTAGGACAAGAGTATGTGTCATTCAATTCCTCAGGGCTTGTTTCAAAGGGTAACATGTTTTTGGATTCAGGAACTCCCCCAACGATTCTACCACAAGATTTTTACGACCGGTTGGTGGAAGAAGTTAAAAACCAGGTTGACTTGAAACCAGTTGAAGATGATGAAAGGCTGGAGCCACAGCTTTGTTACAAGAGCGAAACCATTCTCGAAGGGCCTATGTTGACAGTGCATTTTGAAGGGGGTGCTACATTGCAGTTGACACCATTGCAGACGTTCATTCCACCGCTAGAAGGTGTTTTCTGTTTTGCAATGACCAACACCGACAGTGATGTAGGAGTGTATGGCAGCTTTGCTCAATCGAATTTCTTGATTGGTTTTGACATTGAAACAATGGTGGTCTCCTTCAAGCCAGCTGATTGCACCAAACAATAAGTTGTACCTGTACCTTGTCTTTTAAGTTACGTCGACTACCAATAAAAAGTCAGGTTTCCAAGTCCTAATTATAGGTTTAGGTTTCCACATAATTATCTGAAAAAGAAATAGGATAAATTTCAATTACTTGTATGTTTATGGAATTTAATACTAATAATTCTACTCTCTTCTCTTAATCTCTCCATTTAGTTCTGCAAATGTACATACCCAACTTTATGATTGAAAAGAAAAACTTACATTGATGTTAAAAACCTAAAAGCCATATCATATCGCCTAGAAAAACTAGAAACTAGAATGATAATCAACACATTAAGGTTTTTTTACTTTATATATAAACCACGTTCTAAAGGGCAAATTATAGGATTGCCATGCTGTTTTTACATTTAGAGTCTGACCAACTCATGATGCAACTTGAAATAAATCCAAAAGTTCAGAAGGCATTCACGAGAGCTGTACTATTTTCCTTTTCTTTCTTTTTTCCTTAGAAAAGGAATGACCTAGCGGTCATACTCATATCAGAAGAAATATCCTAATCCGACAGAAGCAAACATGGTCTATGACAGGGCTATATACTATACAAGATAAGGTTTAATAAATGGAATAAAATAATCAAAGAATTCACACATATAATATGATGTGCATGGTACAAACACACATGATTGTGAAATCAGACTATCTTTAGTTTTTTTTTTAATATATAAAACCACAAGCTCTGGCAATATGTATTTGGAAAATTGATGTAAACTATGAAAACTGACTACTAAAAGAATAAACTTTAAAATTACTCTTTCACAGTTTCAAACCTTTCGACAATATGAGAGGACCATTACAAAATCTTTCGCAGAGGAGCCAACAGATGCCGGTACTTTTCTTGACGTTGATGCTGTCCGAAACCACAGATCTACGAGATGTTGTAGTTGCAACGATGGAAGTACTGGCTGACCCCGGCACAATATCTCCACCTACATATCATATAGAAAGAGACAATACTACCAAATTCTTTAAGGATGAAAAATATTCATCTCAAAATGCAGAGAGTAAAATGATTTTAAAAGTAGTCCTAGAAAAGCACACAGTCGTACTTATGCATAAAATGACTTGAGGAAGAAAATAATATCTAAAATAAAACCAACAGCTCAATTATTCATAGTTATGTTGGAAGGCAAGTGCCATGAACTCACCTCAGCTTCATTGGTAAGATCAAGTTTCTTTACGAGGTACTTTTGGATAAATGAGACTGGCATTTTACTATCCCTGTAATTCATGAGCGTAATTAGTATGTCTGTCACAACATAACTTAGATGAACTTAACTAATGATGTAAAAGAAAAACTAAACTTTGACTACTTAAGGCAACTCAATGACCATGATCCGGTTTCTCTTAAAACAATTTGAAACTAGGTAAGCTGCAAGGTTTAGAAGAAAAAGTTTTGAACCATTCTGAACTGCTTACGGATATAAAACAGAGTTACTATGTTGAAAGATCAACAAACAGAAAACAAATTCTAAATAATGTAAACAGTAATGCTTGTGTGTAGTTCAAAGCTGGTAGATAAATAATTAGTTAAAATATATTTTCATTTCATGATTTTTTTATTTTCTTGGAGAAAGAAACGTTTCATTTCCAAATCTTTCCTTCAGTATACTTGTAGAAGTTTAACCAAGCATGAGTACGCACAAAATCAACCCACATTTTTTCTATTGGCTGCACCATGTTACAAGTAGAATCATGATACAATACAAAGCAGCTGAAATTTGAAGCAAGTAATGGAACCAAAAATACTCACTTTATTCTCAAGTAACATGCAGATATCTGTGGCAAAACATCTCCTTTCCTAAATCCATTTACCAGAAAATCAGAAATCAATGTGGAAGCATCACATATCAAGACTCATTATGTAATGATGTAGAATTTAAAGCAAAGGAAGCATTCTCACCTATCTTCAGAAGCAACCAACGAGAACCAAATTGGAGTATTTCTTCTGCAGTGAATCGCTCCAGATGCATCTAGCATGACTTGAGCTGAGGCACACAGCTCTCCTGATGGTGCTCCTCTGTTACGATTTGCTGGACGTAACCTTCTACGTTTCACTGGTCCTGGAAGCAAGGTTGTCCCGTTGCTGTTACTTTTTCCCTTAGTATATTCAGGTTCCTTCATTTTTGTTTTAGGCATATACATTTCACTGTCAGCATTAAGTGCTTCAGCTTCAGATTTATTTCCACGGATATATAAATCACTATCTGTGACATTCAGTGGTTCTGATTTGGGAAGAGTTAGCCCTTGTGTATTAGACTTAGAGGACTTGGTTCTGTTGGCAGCTTCTACAAGACAGTTTAAGGGCGTCCACAAATCAGCTTTTCCTTCTGTTGCTTCACCATCATTCTCTATGTCTTTGTGACGCTTTTGCTCAGTGGATGGCTCAGCCATGGAAGAATCCTGCATCGATAAAATGATATGTTATGCATAGCCACCTTGAAGCATTTGCAACAAAATAAATTTTAAAGCATGAGAACCTTACCTGCATTTTATTTCTACTGAATTTGACTTGAGATTCAGGAGAGCTTGAGCTTACTGGATGATCTTCTACAGAATCTTCTCTCTTTACAGATCCTTCAACAGCAAAACTGCATCCTCGTAAAGCAGCAGCCTTTCTTGTAATGGCTTTTGTTCTCCTTCCAGTCAAGCCAGTTTGCATTGGCACTTTTGGAGTGCTGACCACTAATGAAGAAAGTGACCTCTCCTTCCTTTTTGCTGGCAATGAAACTGGAGTAGTAACTTCAGGTGCATTGACTTTTCTCCTCCTAAGGGGAAAGATCTTTGCCCGAATGTCTTGCAAATTGTGATCTGGCCTGCAAATCATCAGGGAGCATCCTTAACTATGTATGGACACATCTTTAAACGAAGCTTCAGTACACACTTACAATAATATAATTCAAAGAGCTTTCCCAAATAATGTAAAAAATGCTTGTGTAGCATAACTTGCAATAAGCTATGTCTAAAGAGTAACATTTAATATTTCAACCACTATGTTGGAGAAACTTTTGTTGGGTAACATAACCATCTTTCCTCCTGTAATGCTTAAACAATATAGTTCTTATGAATTCTCTAAATGTGCCACTAACTTACTAATAAAATTAAGAGCCACAGAGAAGTTGAAGTCACATAGAAAAGTTTATCTTCTCAACAATATGAAAGAAACTGATATTGTAAATTCATTCTATAGATGTTAGCACTGTTCACTTCTTTCCAAGTCACATCCAGCAAGAGTTCTTTAAAAATGCTTTTAGATTGGAAGTTGTGCTTCAACTTTCAACTATCAGACCAAATAGTGAGGAATGTTGACAATGATCCTCCTGAAAGAACATGAAAATATTTCCAAACTGCTGCCACATTTATAACTAAGTTCCAAATCATTACATATGATTTACCAACAAGTAGCCCTTTATACTATTATCACTAAATTAACAAAAATTTCAATACATTCATATCTAGTGGTTTATAGCACGAACAATTCTATGCATTGACCTATAAATTGAAGTCTTGGAAAAAAATGAAAACAAAATGACTAACACATGAAGTTCTAAAAGAAAAAAGGAAAAACTTATAGGGGCAGGAGTAGGACAAAGGTCTGACCTGAGTTTCTCCACTGGAAGACAGCCGAGATCAATGTTGCATACAGGGCAGAAATCGACCTCCTCATCTGAGAGCTTCTCAAATATGCACTTTCTGCAGACTGGTTTGAAATTCATGATTGTACATATTAGAAACTTGTTAAAAAATACTTACTTTACAATTTACAAAGTAATTAATCTGAACCACAAAAGAAATGGAAAGCAAAAATCTTTATGTCCCTAAGGTTATTCACTCTAAAAGGCAATTAAACATCAAGAAGGTCCATTTTATTAAAAGAAATGAGTACTGAATTAAAGTTACGCGAATACCATACAACTTAATGACAACACATTTTGATACTGCAAAAGAATTACATCTTTGATATCTGTAACACGACTGTAATTTAAATCACATAAGTATGAACCCCCAAAAAAATATAAAAAAGCAAAGCTTCTCAGGGTAGCAAACATTAACAAAAATTTGAAAGCACATAAAGCTCATTGTTGCATCATGATTCATGACACAACCATCTTGCCTCCTTTTTCATTACCAGAAAAAACCCCAGCAAAAATCACAAAGGTCTGAGCTTCCCAACCACTCTCAAGATAACAATTGAAAATTGACATCCACTGAGGAATTTAGCCCCTCTTAAGGCTTTGTAAAGAGTTTCTTTAGAGAGCATTGTACAACAAAAGAATCAAGGTATGGTTCCAGAAAGGAACTCTTGTGACAAAAAATAGAATTAGCTATAAATGGATTTTAAATCATAATTTGATGGCTAAACCAACTAAGTTATGTCTTTTGACTGGGAAGGATTAAGTACATAATTGAACCATTTAAAAGCCCTAAGTAATTAACATTTATGGGTGTTGGAATGTAAATCATTGTAAAATCACCATACCACTATCTACTAGAAACAAATTATGATCATAACCATCCACAAAGTAAAAACTACAATAAGAACAAAATCAATTCAAACCAAAAAGATAAATGAGTAATAAACAGAAAACAAGCAACAACCAAAAACAATGTAATTGGAGAATTCTAGACTTGCCCCAATACAACCTAGATCACCGGATACAAATTAGGAATAAACCAATCCTCAATAGGCATATAAGAGAAAACATATCAATCTCCGAGAAAGACGGGTATCTCTAGGTCGCAGAGGTGAAGAATCATACGTACGGATTTGAGATTGATAAACAGAGCAAGCAATGCAAATCATAAACAAGATGATTTGATAAAAAGTTACAAATTTGCATAATAGAGGAAATCCCAGATCAAAAAATCATCATATATGAGAAACCCAGATCATTTTATGGAATATAATACAGACCCAGATCAAAAAATAAAGAAGAAATTGACCACAAACAGAGTTGAAGGAACTTACACGTGTGAAGGCATAAAGATATCGTCGTAGCTTCCTTCAAGAGCTTATGACAAAGAGGGCACGTCATGCATGCTTCCAGCGTCTCCCTCTTTACCTTCACCACCTGACCGGTCATCCCTCTTTCTCTCTCTCTCTCGCTCAAAATTTCTCTCTCCTAACGGCATTCAACTACAAAGCAAACAGAATCACAAAGCAAAATAGCATTAATACATGGAAAAACTAAAGAGAAAACCACGGATTTATTTGGCTTTATTAGACGTGATAGGAGCTATGGATCTGAGAGTATGACCAAACTGGCGGCTTTTGGGATGAAACTCAGAGATGGGTTTGGACTGTTCGAGGCAAAATTACGTGGGGTTTGTTAAATTTTGGACAAGGAAGCGTAGGGGGTTTTGAGTTTCGACGAAAAGACATGAGGAAAACAAGTAACAAAGCCAGGTATTTTGTGCGTGCAACTGTCTGTGAGTGAACACCGAGTTCGAGTTCGAGTTCGATAATTACTATTTAGTATTTACGGATTCAGATACTGTTACGTACGACCTATGCATTTTTATTTTTCCATTGTTCGTATCGTTTTTTTTTTTTTTCAATTAATTTTACGGACCCGTTTAAGCACAATTCAACACCATATATGGATTTTTAATAATGGGAAATCTACCATTAAACTCTATGTTACACATGATAAATTAAGAAATTGCAAAAGTGTTATGGATGAACTTTCTATTAAATAATAGAAGTTATCCTACTTCTTGAATCCTCCAATAAGAATTACCTCTGGGGTACCTAGAAATTTAAGAAGAAAAAATAAATCCAAACCCAAATTTAAGAAAAAAAATAATAAAAGAAAAATTACACTGTTTGATTGAGTAGTTGGAGATATATATCCTTTTTAAGTGTATAAATGATCACAAATCAATTGGGTATCCAATAATTGTGTGAGTAATTGGGGTTAGATCAGAGATATATGATATAAAAAGAATCAGTATAATACCATTTTCGTGTTCCGTTGTCAACATGCACGTTTGGTCAATGTGATCCAATCCATGGAATTGCCGAAATTACAAGTATAATGACATGGGTGATGAGATAAAGATGTAATTTTCATGTCACAGAAGAGGACTTGTATATTAAGTTTATAATTATTGGGGTAATGAATTGTATTTTAAAAAAGGATGACAGTTTACCCTTTCTACTTATAAATAAATTTAATTGTTAAAGACGTGCTATTAGTTAATTAATAAGTACGTGCATGTATCATGTGCGTTGATGGTCACAGTAGCATGTGTCATCTCCCTTGTTAAAATGAGGGCATTCGGTTCCATTTTTTAAAGTAAGAACTAAAACAAAATTAAGAGAATTAGAGGCCCAGAAAGAGTATTTATTTTGTAATTTTTTTGGGAGATAATATGTATTTTGTAATTAACTGCAATTAATTAGTTTTTTTTTCGTATAAGAACTTAGATTACGTCCAATAATGATAAAAAGACAAATTGTTGGTGCAAACTACTAATCATGGTTGCTTAGAAATTGGTTCGTACGTACATTAACTGGTTCACTGAGAAGCCCAAAACGGTACCTCCTCCACAGCCCATAACTTATAAAATTCACACAACTCAGAGTTACTCATATAGATAATACAAAAGCATAGCAAATGTTGTGATAATTACTTTCATATATTATTCAAAGTTTACAAGCATACACTTTCTTTGTAGTGAAGAAAGCATGCCGTTTATTTTAGTAATTGGCTAGGATTAGGAAGCAGTCATTTTAAGACTACTGTTTAACAGTTGACAAACTGATAGTTGACCATAAGGTGGCCTTGGGCATAGCCTCTACCATCGGTGTCGATCTGCCTAAACACGTTGACATCCAAGTCAAGACCACCGTTTTGGCACTGATCCACTACTCTTACTGTTGCTTGTGCTCCGGTCGCCCTGTTCGTCACCTGCATCACGCACACCATGCACATGCATTCATCCAATCATATATTGATAAATATATATATATATACATATTATATATATGCTTATAAATTTCTTGCTGCAATTAAGTTTGTAAAGGGGTACAAAATATTCTTTGTTAATTAGCACAGTTTTGTAAATTCCAAAAAAAGAAAAAGGCTTTAAAAATATATATGTTACGTACCCTCAAGCACTTGCCACAAACTGCCTGGCCACGAGGAGAAGGGTGACAGAAGGCGGTCCAACCATATTTTCTACGCCATTCCAAAGGCTTATTGGCGTCCCAGGTGGCGCAGAAAGCGCCGGCTTTTAGCAAGTCATATCCTATATTCTGAGGATTGTACAAATGGTATGTTGCTCTCACATTACTCCCACTCTGCCCATTAACACTTGCCACCAGGCACAGCAGCATCACCACCAAACCGCTCATCATCATCTTCCCCATCTTCTTGATCTTCTATTCTCTCAGCTCTCTGTAATATTAAAAGTTGTTTGTCCGTGGTTGGGATGGCAGAAATGCCTAGAATTTATAGGGAAAGGGTTACGGAGGTCACCACCTCCTATTAGTACAATTACTACCCTGCCCCTCTTGGTCTCTTTTGTTTGAAAAGTATGCCATCAACTTTCTACCACACATTTACTGATATTGTACAAACTTGTTTTTGTTTTCTTTTGATAATGAGTGTGACGTGGCGAAACAAGGTCACCGTCATATATAGCAGGACTTGGTCATTGTTGCATGGATACACGAATACATGCAATTCATAGAAGAAGATCGAAGAGTAAGAGAGAGAGAGAGAGAGAGTATCGACTAGTCAATTTGGGCAACTGAGATGTGTCATGGTGGTGATTCTTGAAATGGTTTTCGGTCATAAAACGTGGCTTTAGCCCCTAAATTCCAAAAGGCGTGTACCAGAATTTGAAAGTCTTTATAGAATAAAGACAATGGAATTCATGGGAGTACCCAATCACCGCACGAAATTAATTTGGTTGATCATCCAAAACTTTCAACGTATGTAGATTAAAAAATTTGATGTAGTACAAAATATTCCATCTGTCTATTAATCATGTAACGCAAATAATAATTTGAATATGCATGTTTGATAGATCTATCTTTGTTACAAATTTTTCTGTAGTTGATTTACTTGTATATATGGAGTTTAGCATATTAATAATGTTAATTAGTAACAAGTAATGCTCAAGGGATAAGGTGTTAAATCTTCCACGCCCAGGAAAGTAATACTTATTCCAGAAGCAGTGTTATTTTATTTTATCTTTTTCGAATTTTTTTTTCCTTTTCTTTTTTTGGGTAAATTTATCCTTTTGGACTTAATTGTGGTATTTCACCTGACCACTCAAACTTAGCTTGACCGCAAGTTGAATAAGAATTCAAACAAAAACATACACATCAAATCAATTTGATGATCTGAATTAAATTAATGGGCATTTAATTTATCCTTCTAGCTAGGTTTATCTTTTCCTTTAATTGCTTTCTCTGGCCTCCCTCCCCAAGCCATAGACCAGAAGAAGAAGTGTATCACTTTTGTGATTAATATTATAGTGATTTCTTGTAATAAAGAACTTAGATTTATACAACATCAAAAGTAACAAAAACTTAAAACATGGTGTGAAAAAGCTTCTAATTCGAGCATAAACATATAGTGTTGGGCTGCGAAACTATTAGTGGTAGCTAGCTACCCGCCTATATATATCTACATGTTAATAGTTGAGGTTGGTTTCAATTAAGATGATCTTAATTAACAGTAGGGCTCCTTAGAATAAGACATATATAATATTTCGATCTGTATTAAATATTGACCAAAAGATGCACATATATATAATTCAAACTATTCATGCATATCGTGATGGCGATTTTATTATTCTTCCAAGTGCAATTCAAAGTTTACAATCAAACACTTCTTGGACGGCAAGAAGCGTGTTCTTTATTTTAGTATTATTAGATAGAAAAGGAAGAAAAGTAGAAAACCGCGCGGGCAGAAGTGGGGGTTGGTTGATTAGTCACCACAGTTGACGAACTCGTAGTTGACAGTAAGGTAGCCTTGTTGATAGCCAATTCCGTTAGTGTCAATCTGATTAAACACGTTCACGTCCAAATCTAATCCACCATTGCTGCACTGATCCACAATTCTAACTGTAACTGGGGCGTTTGTTGCCGTGTTCGTCACCTGCATGGTCATGCATATATATACACACATCACGTAAGTATATTATATATTATATATTATATATAATATAAGCCCTCTAAATTAATCTTTCAGATATAAAGGTCTGTGCCAATTAAATACCACACTATTAGGTACATCTACTGCATGCATGCATATTTAAATCAACTATAAGTTTGTAATATATATATGGGATACGTACCCTCAAGCACTTGCCACAAGATTCCTGGCCAGTAGGCCCGACAGGTCCACAAAAGGCAGTCCAGCCATATTTGCTACGAAATGCCAAGGACTTATTGGCATCCCAGGTGGCGCAGTAGACGCTGGCTCTTAGATAGTCCCATTCGATGTTCTGTGGATTGTACAAATGGTACGTAGCTCTTACATTACTCGCACTCTGAGCACAGGCACTTGCTACCATACACAGCATCAACACCACCAAAGCACTCATCTTCCCCATCTTGATTCTTCTCTCTGTAATTTAGTTGTTATAAGGTTAGAGAGATGCAAGGATTAGTGGCAGACATTGGCTTGAATTTATAGGGAGGGAGGTACCCACTGCAATTACTACACTAGCCTCGTTCTTAGATAAGTACGCCATGAAATTTCTTCCACCTTGACTGATATGTATAATACGTACATGTTTGAGATATTGACATTTAATTTGCTATTGAATACACGCAAACCATGAAGTAGGACGGGAAAGAGCTAGGTACCGAATTGTCAATTTGGACAACCTATTAAATGTGTAATTGTCACGCGTTTTTCGGTCATTCAATTAAATTAAACTTGGCTTCGTCCATTGATTCTAATAAGCAAATCGGATTTTGGTACTGTGTATTAAGGATATTTACATTGAAATACATTCTATATTTCTTCAATCACGGCACGAAATTAGGTAATAACTAAGAAGCATCTATGACTTTACACCTAGATTGATGGCTTCAAATAAATTTATGTAGAAACTAATAGAACTATCAATGCTAGATATAAAATATTTCTATTAGTTGATAGCTCTATTAGTTTCTACAAAAATTTATTGTCCAAAAAAATAATATTGGCCAAAAAAAAATTCTAGATATAAAATATTTTGGACAGATAGATTCATTTAAGTTCCCGAAATTTCTGTCCGCAGTTGATTTTGACATATATATATATATATATATATATATAATCGATCGCTTATAGTGATCACTGTATATGAATAAAATAGAACCTCCAGTATATATAGAAGTCATGAGGTTTGATTACGCCTTTTGACAAGTGCATGGGAAATGTTGGAATTGATATTTCTTGTACTTGTATATATATATATATATATAGGGTGTTTAACATATTGATGTAGTAACTAACTAGTAATATATTTAATAGAATTCAAAGTGTTAAGCTACCAAGAAAGTGAAACTTCAATTCGTCTAGAAGCAAAAATGATTAATGATTTATAAATGTGTTTTCCTTGACCGCAGAAACTTGGCTTGACCGCAAAGTGTTAAATAATATTCAAATTATGTGTTGGAGTTAGGTTCTGTTTTTGACCTCATCTTGAAAAGTAAAACCAATACATGTATCCGGTAGGAGGCTTAGACCGCTTAGTTTTTGTATGTATTGAAGTATGCCTACTGTGGAGATGATTGGTTAGTATTATCTAAGCTTGATAACCATTTGGAAGTTTCAAATAGCAGTCCACTCCCAAATGGGGCTAGTGAATGCGAAATTTGCATGCAAAAAACTAAAATTGTTTGCCTCATCACTTTTGGATTTTACCTCCCCCCAGATAATAAGCCATAGATTGCTTTCTTTAAACTCGTATTCATATATATATATATATATATATATATTTTCCTTGCTTTTGACAATTCAGTAAAATTAATGACATGAAAGAAAAGTAATTATTATATCCCTGTTTGAAACTCATTGCAGTGATCTCAAAGGACTCCTATATGACATTATGCAAATTTTGAAAGACTGCAACATCCAGGGTAAAGATTTATGTCTCTAATCTATGCATGCCCTTTACTGTCAAACCACCCTAAATTTAATGTAGCTGGTTAACAGTAGTAATGTTTAATTGTCCCATCATGGCGAGCCCTGTCTCACATTTTCTGGAACAAAAAAAACGGCATGAATATTGCATCTGCCATTGGATGGCTCCTTCTATCCCAAAAAGGATATATATTATAAACTAAAAAATTTTAATGTTCAAAAAACTTTATTTTCATCATTTTAAGATGACAGTGAACTCACGCTGACGAGTAGTATTGTTAAAATTTGGTGATGCGTAGTACCTGTTGTATTTGTTGTTTCATTTACTGGTTGTCAAAAGTAAGAGCGCACGATGTTGTCGTTTAGAGGTGGAAATTCTTCGTCCATTCTATTATCATTGCAATATATATATCGTTGCTTTCTTTCTATTCTATATACATATGTAGGGGGTGCTAAAGTGGGCGAGCTAAGGTGGGCGACAAGCCCACCTTTTTCCTTCTTTTCTTTTAACTCTTTTTTTTGGTTTTTTATTTTTTATTTTTTTTACATATAATTTTATATTTTTCTGTATTATATATATATAATACCTGAAGTTTGGCAAAATATTAAAAATATATACAAAAATATAAAAAAAAAGGAAAAAAATATAAAAATTAAAATAAAAAGAAAAGAAAAAGAAAGAAAAAACGCGCACCATAAAGGTGGCGGGCTCGCCCACCTCAGCACCCCTCTATATATATATATATATATATATTTTTTTTTTTTTTGGGTGGGGAAGAATATATGCTAGCTTTGACAATTCAGTAAAATTGATGATCCTGAAACAAAAGTAGTTATTATAACCCTGTTTCGGGCCTAATTTCTCAATCGTAATGATCAAGGAGAAAGATCCACGCACATAAACTATTTCCCATAATTTCATAGGGATGACCATCATAGAAGTAGAGTGGGAGGCTTGACTTTCTATTCAGAAATATCAAAACCACTCCCATGCTCTTAATATGACCAAAAAAATAAAAGGCAATTTTAAAGGTAGACAATTAATTGAGCCGGCTGGCTCATACATTGCTTCAAACTCACTGTGGTGATCTCAAAGGACTCCTAAATGACATTATGCAAACTTTGAAAGACTGCAATATCCAGCGTAAAGATTTATGTCTCTAATCTATGCATGCCCTTTACTGTCAAACCACATTAAATTTATATTGTAGCTGGTTAACAGCACTAGTGTTTAATTGTCCCATCATGGTGAGCCCTGTCTCACATTTTCTGGAAAAAAAATATGGGATGAATATTGCATCTGCCATTGGATGGCTCCTTCTATCCCAAAAAGGAGATATATATATATATATATATATATATATTACAGACTAAAAAAATTTAGTGTTCAAAAACTCTCTCTTTTCATCATTTTAAGATAACTGTCAACTCACGCTGACAATGAACATTGTTAAAATTTGGTGATACGTATTATTTGATGTATTTGTTGTTTCACTTACTTGTTCGAATAGCATAAGGTATGTTCGACAAAAGTAAGAGTGCATGATGTCGTTTAGAGGTGGAAATGCTTCATCCATTGTGTGTTCTCATTGCAAACAGAGTGCCAGATGTTGATCTATCGATTGCTAGTCCAGTTGGGCTATCATCCTATATATGTTATTTAGAGTGTATATCATCATTCTATTCTAATTAAAAAGAATAAATAAAGCATATAATTCTCATCACTGTCGAGTTGCCAACGTCGAAGCTGCAGTAAGAAGAAGATCTTCATTTGCATCCAACCAAAACAACACAAAGAACCACCAACTGCCCCAACATGTCTACAGACAAATATTGGAGGGATCAAATGCACGGTAGAAATTGCAAAAGTTAATATGAAAAGACCTCAAGAAACAAATTAACAATCTGCATCAATAATCGTCGAAATTGGTATTCTAAAGCATTGAAAATGCCAATTTGTATTTACCATTTTGAACGGATATGAAGTTAATATACTTATTACTTTTCTATTCGAGCTCTAGTCAAAAGAAAAATCCAACAAAATCCAAAAATCTACTCACCACCAACGCCAACAAGAAGACACAATGGGAAACCATTAAACCAAAATTTGAACTCTACATAATTTCAACAAGAAATTAAAAGACAATATATAGACAACTATTAACCTAATTAATAAATATTCAATTTTCAAAACTGTGAATGGGAACTTGAAGCTATTATACCTATATGATAAGCATGTTAATGAATCAGAAACCAACAAAACTTCGAAACAAAAGAAATCTTCCAACTATGAATTCACACCTTTAACACAAGTCTCTGCGAGTAAGGAGACGCCTCCATGAAAGGAATTAGGCGACAAACACTGTAACAATCTAATGGATAAATTAAGTATTAATTGATACTATTTTATTTTAGTTTTCTGAAATGATTAAGTATTAATCTCCTTTATTTTTTTTCTCCTATATAAATATCCATACGTAAAATGAGTATATGCTATGCCATGGTCATGTATATAATAGTATCAGGCCTAAGCACTGATTCGGCCTGAATCCGCCTGTATGGACTTCACTGTGGTTGACCTATGTACAATGTCATTTAGAACTTTATACACCCATCTGATTTGTTGTTAAATTACCATAATACCCTAAAGCTTTGGCTTTAGAACTTTCGGACTTCTGCTTTTTTAATTGTTTTGCTTTTTCCCTCTTCCAGGACGATAGCTTTTGAATAGTTTACTTTCGGTTATTGGTAAAAGCTCGCCACATTGATGTCCCAAGCTTTATATATCACAAGAATATCACACCAAATTTTCTCAAACAAAAACTACGTAAGAGCCAAATGTATGGTTATTTATCAACTTTCTCCTCCTATAATTTTACCAAGTCCATATTCCTTTAGAAGCACAGAAACAACAATTTAATTTGGTTAACAAAGACCCAGTTTAATTTGCTTGGAAATGTCTTTATCGTTAACATCATCTAATATTTGACAAAATAAGTAATAACTATACCATTTGATTAATACCATAATCACCAGATGATATATATATATATATATGTGTGTGTGTGTGGGGTATAAGTTAAAATAAAAATAACAAAATCAATATTTGACATGGAAATGCATGCTTGATAGCTTACAAGAAAAAGGAAAGAATAATATATTCTCCCATGATGTAATAGTGTAGTCTAAAGAATCTTAAAAAGGAAAGGACAAATGTTGCAAATCCCCAAGCTACTTATGTTGGGGTGATGAAGGAAAAAGAAAATCTTGCAAAATCCCCAGATACGTGTTGGAGAGATCAAGAATGAGATTTTGTCTTGCATGCCAAACAACATAAACATCGACAGTATGAGATTTTTAAGCATCTTTCTGCCAAATAAACTTCGCAATTCCCATTTTTTATGTAGAAATTTCAACCCAAAAACCATCCCCTGCACTTTCTGCAATAATTTGGCACACAGAGACTACACTACTGCTCTGTTTGCATCCTCTGTTCTCTGAGATTTGATTCTCTCCCTTTCCTTTTTTACATCCAAATTTTCATTTTTGACAGTCTCTGAATTCATGTATTGTCAAAGTTTTAATGAATGGGATACCAAAAAGATATTTGATTGATATATATATATATATATTGCTTTAGAAATCTTATACATTTTTATGAATTGAAAAAAATATATATATATTGAAGTACATAGACAAATAAAAACATGAAAAGTGGATCCAGCGTGTCACTGTTGACAGCCATGTTGTGGTTGGATATGTATCCATAATTCCATATATCATTACAGAGAGCTTAACTAATAAATAGTGCACAGCTGTGCCACTAGGTTATGTCCACTACATAAAACCAAAGCAACACCCGACAATGTTCACATGCCCATGCTCCACCTTATCTCTTTCTCACTTTTTTTAAAGCTTAGAATCTTTTCATTATTTCTTGTCTCCTCAACCAATCACAAAACAAAATTATAATAAAAATTTATTATTTTTATAAAGTGTTAAGCAAACATATATTTGTGCAAAGAGTCTCATCGACAAGCACTATAGAATAAAGAAAAAAACCAGATTATTACAAAGCCATTTAATAAATATTCGTTTGGACAAACACAAAAAACACTCTCTAGATGCATGACAACTAATTAATGAAAAAAATAATAATAAGAAAAAGAAAAAAATTTGGGACATTATTAATAGACAAGCCACAGACATTGGACAGTATTAAACAAAGTTACACAGGGCCTTGAGCGAAGGTACTATATGAACAATATCTTCAACATTATTGGCTTCTTGGTCCTTCTAAGAAATTTCCGAAGGAAAATATTCTCTCATATAATAATTAATTTCCTTCAACATGGAAGCAAAAATAAAAATAAAATATAAAAAGCATCCAATCAAGCATGGTACAGAGACACTTTCAAACTCCGTGCTCGATCCCTCACGAGCCGGTTTGCTTTTCCATCCAGTTTTCAATTTGATGGTGTCGGGAGAGTGGAATAAACCCTCAAGTACTTGTAAACTTTTTCTGAAAAAAAAAATTACTTCAACTTCTGTTCTTGCACTTCTCCACTGCTCTTGGTGCTGCAAAATCATACCCATGTTAGTTAATTTATTCAAACATATACATAGCTAGGGTTTCTTAAAAGAGAGATCTTAATTAAACTAGATAATATACTAACCAAGTCCAATGGCTTCAGAGCCTTTCATTATCCTCAAGCGCTTGCATGAATCAACAAACATCCTGTATATATATATAATATATATTACCAAAGATTAATATACGTCGTATTTAAAAAAATGTTACATGCATGCATGCATATATTGATTTTGTTAATTTAAAAATTTTAAAGTCGAGGACTTACTCCCACGGTACATCTCCAACAAGCATCCAGTCCCCATCTTTGTCCTCATAAGTGGGCACGTACTCAGAACCATTTAAAAGATCTATTAATTTGCTCTCGTTCATGAAATCCTTCATTCCTTGTGACCCATAATTACCTTCAAATCACACACCAAATTAATTAATAAATAAAGAAAGAAACTTTATTAATTACATATAAAAACACATATTTTTTTTAAAAAAAAAGAAAAAAAATAGGTAGGTAGGTACCAATGGTAAAGGAGCTGAACATTTTGCCTAAAGCGTCAGACAGGTCTTGGTAGCTTTTGTACAATTTCAAGTCCACTTTACGTAGATAAGGCGCACCATCCATGCTGACCTTTACAAATGCTGCACTGCTGCTCGTCTTGTCGGCCTCCTCTGCTGTGTTCTTTTGGACGGTCACGATGTTCTTTCTGAAGGATCGGACGGGTGGCCAACCCACTACCTGTGCCCTGAAAATTCAAAGCATGGATTAATTTTATTATTTTCTTTTCCTATGATATTTGTTTTAGTCCATTATTACTGACCTAATAATTGTATGTAAAAACATATAATTTGAAATAATTAATAATAATAATGTGAGATATGCTAGATGCGTTATATACCACAAATAGTACATTAATATCCGACACTCAAGTCCTGTTTGGTTGCAGAAATTCTCTCTCTTTGTTTCTCTTTTTTTTTTGCTTTTGAGTTGTTCTTCCACTTCCGTAGAACTAATAAATATGATATTGATTTTAAATGGTGGTTGAGAAAAAAAGATGCCATATGTTTTGCTTTTTTCCGTTGTCTTCCCGACAACCAACCTAAGCCTTTGAATAATAATAAGAAAAAAAAAGAAGAAGAAGCCAAATTTGTTGTTTGCGTGGTTACCATGCACCTATGATTCTCTATAGACCCATCTCTTTTCAAGGCTAATCCCACCCACTTTCATCGATATTTAATTTTTAATTAACCTAATTTTTCAAATAAATTGACAATTAATCCTTTAAATATATATATATATATATATTTTTAAAGAAGGTAACCATACTAGCTTTTTTCTATGTGGTTTGGTGGCCTCCTTGATGCATGGCTCACCACCCGTAATAATACTTCCCGCGTGAATTTCCCCAGAAACTAAGATAAATAATAAAGAAAAAAGGAAAATAGCATCCTAATTACATAAATCAATTTCAAAGTCATACTTATACATGGAAATATAACATGATCAAATTAAAATGTTTATAAGTTGGAGTAGTTTCAGTCTAATCTTTAACAAATAAACAAACCAAAGAATGAACTATATAAAAAGAAAAAAAAAGTAAGAAATTAAGTAAAAGAATGACTCACTTGGCAGAAGGCTGCTTCACAGCAACATGAACATCACTGGTAGATGGAGAAGTTTGGTTGGTTTTGTGCTTAACAACAGCATGAACATTATCAGAAACAGCAGCAGGGTCTTTGTCTTTAGAAGAAAGGTTGAGCTTCAAATCAACTACAGTTGATGTCTCAGTGAAACCTCTCTTGCCATTATTGTTCTTCAAAGCCTCCTGATCTCTCATCAACACGACGTCGTTGGATCCGTTACAGCCAGCACCAGGCAATCCAAGACGTAACTCAGTCTCTTCAAAGTTGATTAAGCTATACTTGTCATCACTAATACCCTCCGAATCCATGTCTGGGATGATCACAGAGCCACCTTCGTTCTTAATACGTAGTACCTGGCTAGCTAGATCTCTCACTTCCTTTTATTCACGTAGACGTTGAACACTTACTTTGAAGCTTAATAGCTCTGCGGTGTTGGTGAAAAAATTTTGAGGGACAAAAATTAACGTGAAAGTTTTGGAAGAAGCTCCGAATGGGTCCGAATGCGTGAATATATGGTTAGGATGAAGAATCCTTGGGTAACTCTGGACGATCCAGATGTTGCCACGTTGAGAGGGTGGAGTTCGTTGGATTCTTTCGCTGCTTGTCGGGAAATGACGTCACGAATGACGTCGCCTTTAGAATGATTGTGCTTAAGGCAAGTGGACACGAGACAACTTGCTCTGTGTTTGCCTCTCATAATTTTTTGTTTCCTAGACTCCACCTTAATCATAATAATACCCACTATTTTTTTTTTCTCTTACTTTGTTATTTATTTATTTATAAATTCTCTTTTCCAAAAAAAATTTCTTATCTGGTTAGATTTTTTTTTTTCATTTTGGGAATCTTTTTCTTTTATTAAAAATTTGTTTCTTTTTCTTTTATTAAAAATTTGTTTCTTTTTCTTTTTTATTGTACCAAAAAGGGTGTTTAAGCCCACATTTGTTCCCTTTAACTTTTTTTCTTGTCCCTCTTTTATTTGCCAAACTTTCGTTGTGTGGCAAATTTTTTCAACGACATTATTTATTGTGGGTAAGGCTTTAAACCTACTATAAAAGTCATCCTAAATAACAGATTGCACTCATCTACAATTTATACAAGTACCTTTTTTTTTGTTTGGGTAAAAATTTGTACAAGCACCTCTGCTTAATGAATAATCGTAGTAGGTTTCTCTTTTTCAAATCGTTAGTATAGCAAATTATATATATATATATATATATTAAACCTCAGTCATAATAATAATATGATATACAGAATAAGAGATAAGGTTTAGTGCAGCTCCATCGAAATCTTTTCAATATGTTCGTGTAATAGTTATCCCATCTCCATATTGTGTGGTGTCCATTCAAGGAACCTTACACCCAAGACATGGATGGTTCTAACTTTTTGTAACAAAACAAAAAATAATAAAAAAGGCCGAAATAATTTGGAATAAATGAAAACAAATACCAAAATTCCAGGTTGTATAGGACCAACCATAATATTGCATAGTTTCAAATATTTTATTTTCCTATGTATTCCCCACCGATGGTCCTGTATTTCATATTGAAATATATATTTCAGTAGGTTAAATATATAATAATAAAAAGAGATTAATAATAATAATTTACATAGTATAGTACCTCCGGTGAGCTAAAAAGACATTTTAGTTTACACTAATATGTATTTTTATTTTTTAAAAAAAATGTGTATTGAAATACGTATTCTTATGGTGTGGCAGCGTACGATAAGATTGTGCACGAGACAGATGGGGGATGTCCAGCTGCTGATTGTGGTGTGAGACTTCGTGGAATCAACGGGCTGAAGAGGAGAGGTGGACTAATGGACCCCACGAGTAGAACGCGTGGTGAAAGTCAACTCTCAAAACTTAAAGGAAACCGATCGATATGTGCTGGAAGAGAGAGCAACATTGCAACCTTTGTCCCACTAAAGGATACAATCATACGTGGGAGTGGCAGTACTTGTTGTAATAAGCGTCAAATCCTTCCCATGGAAAAACAAACAAACGAACACGTATTGGGGTTTGGAAACCAAATAATCGTAATTAATTTTTTTTTCATGTGAATTTCAAGGTTTACGATGAACATCAGTCACTGAATATTATATCTTTTTGTTGGCATGCATTTTCTTTCACGTAAAACTACCAGTACGTTTAGAAAAGAAAAAAAAGGAAAAAAAATCTTGAAAAATAGAGAGATCAAATATATTTAAAGTATAAACTCATATAGAAGTTCAGAGTATAATAAGTTTACTCTCTAATTTTTTTTTCTATTTGACAAGTTAGTAATACCGAATACACTTTATGCATAAATGAAACTTATTAAAATTTTAATTTTTATAAGTGAATATGAAGATTCAATCAATTTTATTTTCATACTCTCAAATGCTGAAATTATCAATACGCACTTAGCTAGTATGAGACGCTAAACCACTTTTTTGTTTTACTTTATCATAAACTAGCTAAGGTTGTTGATCCTTTGAACAGTTTTGAAATATTTTTTTACTTAGTTACACTTGCAAAATTAACAACACTAATAATAATTATTGAGGGTGTGATTTTTTTTTTAAAAAAGAAGAAAAAGAAGAAAGAAAGAAAAGCTATTTGATAATGGAGTTCATTGAATTGGTGTTAAGAGTATCAAATTCTTAACCCCACAGCATTAGTCGATGTTCCACTCGTTTTCTTGAAGCTTATCCATTAAAATGGCTTCATTATGACAAAATTATTAGGAT
Source organism: Rhamnella rubrinervis (assembly GCA_007844105.2). Taxonomy (NCBI): domain Eukaryota; kingdom Viridiplantae; phylum Streptophyta; class Magnoliopsida; order Rosales; family Rhamnaceae; genus Rhamnella; species Rhamnella rubrinervis. The sequence continues at coordinate 9,952,326 of CM017578.2, forward strand.
ATATATGTATGTTCATGAATTGATATACATAGCACTCATAAATAATTGCATAGGTGTATACTTGTATGTGTAGGGTGGCATCTTAGAAAATACAACACCAAGAAGTAAAAATTCGTACAGTTGTAATTATTAGATTAGTCCACGTGCACCATTAATTTCCTTAAAACTTGAATAAATAACTAATCTATGTTTGTATATTGGCGTCCAAACATTTTCGAGCAACAAAATAATTTGCTATTTTACATGAAATTAACATTATTTTATCTTTATATTATAGATGAATTTAATTACTTGGATTGACTTTATATTTAGATAAGGATTGAGCTTCGATGGAATTGCAATTATCACATTGGCAAGACATGTATCCAGTAACAATTCTCATGGCCGGCCAAGTACTTGTAAATGAAGTAGGAGGATAACATGGAGAGGGCACACGAGTAACCAATCAATCTCTACTATTTTCTTTAACATGTCTAAGAATTTTCTTTTAGATTGTTCTTTCTTATATACTTTTCAATTTCATTATTAGTTAAATTTTTATAATTATAAAGTCCTATTTATATTTCTTAGACATTTAAAAAAAAACTCATTAGATTCCTTCTATTGTCTGTATTTAAGCACAATTGTCTCATTAATTATTTTTTTCACTATTATTTTTCTTCAATTAATAATTGATTTGGAGGATTATTAGTATTAAAGCTTTCTGAATTTTACATAAAATAGTGAGTTACGTCCAAATTTTAAAATTGATATCAATATTTCTGAATTTAAAAAATAATTGAGAATTGCCCAAACATAATACATTTTTAACTATTTAGATGAACTTTAATTTTACGTTAAAGGTTAAGGTAGATAGTAATATGTGACAAATAATTTATGTATAAAAATATTTTTGAATAATTTTAAAAAATAATATATTTAAGTTTAAAATATATGTATTTATGAGTTAATAGGTAATTTACAACTGTTTTTATAATTCATAGGACATTGTTATTAATAACACTAATTTGAATGTGACACGCCAACAACCACATACTATAACGTACGCATATACAAGTGAAACTAACTAGGAAAGATCAATAATGTATAACCTATAAACAAAAAAGGAAAATCTTCTCCTTTACACCACAAAATATACAAAAATGAGATACACATGCAGGCGGCGTATCCATAAGGTTATAAAATAGTAGTATAGTAGTCCATGGACCATGGGCATGGGCATGGATGGATGATAGTGTCTGGTATGGGCATGATGGTAAAATATGTGCATGAAACATGCATGGCATGGCCAACAAAGCCGGTATTGATACGAATTCAATTTACTTACTTGAGAAAGCTGACAAAACACAGAAAAGCAAGCATGACAGGGACTTGGCCTCGGAACCAAACAAAGGATAGAGCAGGCCCATGCCAACCAATCCCCGGTCAGACTCCCCTCGTGTGGAGATGATTGGGCATCCTCAAGGCCCACTGTCACAATCCTAGACCCCACACGTGTGTCGAGTATTTAGGATGGGCCGATAGGATGCCACAACAGCAGCACAACTCACAGACACCACACGTGTGCCATTAATATGTCGACGCCGATAGTTTTTTTTTTCTCTTATTTTATTAGTTTTTATTTTCCTCGTGGGTGACTTTTAGTGGTTTAAACGTCCTTATCACCACAACTGTACTTTTTTTTACTTTTTTTTTCTCCCTCCTTCCCAAAGCCGTACTGTACCGCTTTTTGTTCGGACTCTCTGGTTGAAAAAGGCCTAAAGGCCAAGTAGTCCCAAATCTAATTCCTCCTAATTCTTTGACTTTACTGCCTTCTAACTGTGCAATCATACATTGCCACGTCTCCAAGTTAAAATTATTGAATCCCAAAAATTATAAAAATTAAAAATTAGATCCCCACCTTAACATGTTCTGTTTTAGTTCAGTGTGTAAAATGGTTGCACTCACAGAAAGAGCAACGCCAAATCTGATAAATTTTCAGTGGTCACAAATTTAGTTATAAAGATTAGCTCTATACTGAGTTTGCTGCTAGAATTAGTTTTTATGGGTAAGAAAATTAGAGCCCTAATGAAATATACACGCTTATTTAATATATACGTGATTATGAAATTGAGGTCGCTCTCACAATTATATGCGTACAAGGAAGAAACAAATTGGCCACTATAACAATGTTTCATTGCGTAATAGGCAATCCAAATCAAACTCCGTTGTCACACACTCTCTGTCTATCTATATATATGGGTATTAGAAGATGAGCATCAAAACAAAAACACATCATGTAAATTGAATCCGATGTATAATATATCCACACATAAAAAAATTGATATATATTAAAAAAAAAAATCAAATCCTAATTCCTAATCGTAAAATGAGAAAACGAAAGATTAAACGTGGATGCATTGAAGGTCACGAGTGGGTTGTCTCCCTCCCACCCTGCCCCAAAAGATTGATTGAGAAAGCGATCTCAACGATGCCATTAATTGAATTATACGTCTCTGTAGTTATAATTCTAATTCATACAGTGAGTTTATTTTGTTATTTGTGGAATTTTCCATGTAAATCACTTCAAAGTTCAAAACCATGAGCTTGAGGGCCCATTTTGGTCGGGTCTATAAGAAAGTGGGTCACCTATGTGGGGCCTTGATGGACTGTCCATTATTGGAGGCTGTAGACCCCAGCCAGAGGGTAAAAGTCAAAAAGACCAAAATGGTGGACCCTCTGTGTCTGTGGTCCTGTCAGGGTTTTTTTTTAAATGAAATAAAAAGTTTTTGGTTTTGTTCTTACGCAATGGGAGAAATACTCAATGAAAGGTGGTATGGTATATTTTGTTAGCAAAATGCCCGTATAGCCCAAGAGGCTTTGTATGGACAATGGAGGTGTCGGTGCTATAACCCCATTAAACATTCTCAATTGTTTTTATTCCAAAGTCCCAAAATAGTAGACCTTTTGGGAACCCATCTGTTTTGCTTCATGGTTCATGAACTTAATTTTGCGACTGTAAAGTTTATAAAATTAGATCATGGAATATGATTTTAATTTATGACTGTTTCCATGATTTTGGGCTCTCCATGTGAAACGTAATTATAAACAAATGAATGAGCTTAATGTATACTTTGCTTAAGCCTTCAATCCATTTCTCCAAATTAAGAGATTTCTTTTGGGGAGTTCCATTATATAGAATCCACATTAAAACCACCGCTTCTATCACCAACAAACCCAACAACTGTTATTTATTTATTTATTTTAATGAATAAGGAAATCGTCAATGTAACACAATTTAGTCTAATCACAATTATTGGAGATTAGCTTTATGGCATCTGGTGTCGTCTTGGGGTCATTTCCATGGTTTTATTTTTGCATATTTGCTCAATGAAAATACAAAATCATCCATTGATTTTTAATGTTTGCCCTTTACCACTGAGACATTCACATATATGTGCATCAAATAACACCATCATTTTACTTGTACTTTGTTGCGGTGAAAATATGAATCACATTCATAGTAATGTAAAACAACACATCATTCTTTTGCTTTATGTACATTAACATACATAGGCCTGTAACTTAACAACTGATTGGATTACTTTTTGTTTCATTCCAAGAAATATTCTAGACAGACAGATCCAAAGCTACATATATGCAACCTAGATTTCTTTTAGCCAAGATGCTTTAAAATTAATAAAGCGGCAACAATTAAGAAACAAAGTCAAACTTTTGCATTCTTCTTTCACATATATATGTATAAAGGGAATATTCAAAAGGGTAATAAATTAATAAGCTCAATGATATGGGAGAGTTTACTTTTCCAAAAACAAACCCAATAAAAGGGAGGCAAATTGGCATGGTCTACTCTTATGAGCCCAAAATGCCTAATTGTAAGGCAATGGCTAGCTGCCCATAACTCACATCTACATACTAAAAACTAGCTCAAAATTAAAAGCCCTTTAGACCATACCATGCCTTACCCATCAACGACAACCCATGTGGGTCCATGTCACATGGGGTGCACTCACCAGCCTTTTCTTCATCCAATGGTTTTTATATGTTTCCGCGGAATGAGATTATTCATCTCTGGACCGTTGGATTGGGGAATCACAGTCTTCAATATGGGCGGCTAAGGTTTGTCCCAAATCTGTCCCCAAAATGTAAGGACAACTGCCTCAATTTTGCTGTTCATGTGACGAACACCTTAGCTGCCTTGTCCAAATTCATGGATTGTGAATTTGATACCTTGGCGGAGCCCTGCCCTTTACCATCCACCTCTTTTGCCGCGTGACTTCTACTTTCTTGCCTAAGTTGAGTCTATATATGATATATATTATAATATGAACTAACATATAGATAATCGTATATATGTATGTATGTATATATATAGATATTTGTTTATTTGAAATGTCCCAAGCATGCAATGCACGCGCAAACTAGGGAGAGTGGCAAGGGTGTAGTTTTTCTTTCCCTAGACCTTCTACGACCGTCTTCTACTATAAAAATACCTTAGAATTTCATTTAGCCTACCACACATTTCCTCTATCTTTATTCATTTTCAGTGGTTCATCAAGTTCCTCACCAACAATAACGTTGAAGAATTTGACACGTTGTTCCCTTTTACTGTCAAGTTTGAAGGGTTTGCAAAAGTTGAAAAACCCATCTGAGTTTTCTGAAGAGGAAGAGCTGTCAGGTTGAATTTTCAATCCAAGATTTGTTTGAAAACAGATCATCATGGCCTTTGAGAGAGAAGATCTCAACCTTGAGGCTACAGAGCTGAGGTTAGGCTTACCAGGAACTGATCAAGACCAGTCTAAAGAAAAGAAGACACCTCCTGGTGTAAAAACAAACAAAAGAGCATTGGCAGCCGACGTGAACGAAGGAGATGAGTTTCAATCGAATGCTAATTCCGATATCAAAAAACGTGGCCAAGAAACTGCTCCACCCTCCAAGTAAGCGAATCTATATATAGCTCCTTCTTCTACAAGTGCAGTACTTTTCGATGTATATATGTTTTTGTTTTGTTTGGATATATGTATATGCATGATTATGATGTTACAATTAAGACTAATAAATAAGGTGGATATTCAGGTCACAAGTGGTAGGGTGGCCTCCAGTGAGATCATACAGGAAAAACTGCTTCCAAGCAAAGAAAACAGAGACGGAAGCAAGTGGGATTTACGTGAAAATAAGCATGGATGGAGCTCCATATCTGAGAAAAATGGATGTCAAGGTTTATAAAGGATATTCAGAGCTCCTGAGATCCATGGAAGACATGTTCAAGATCAAAGTTGGTGACTACTGTGAGCGGGAAGGCTACAGTGGGTCAGAATACGTGCCTACTTATGAAGACAAAGATGGAGATTGGATGCTTGTTGGAGACGTTCCTTGGGAGTAAGTTCTCTCATCGACTCTCTTTTCATCTCTCTCTGTGTGGGTATATATACATACACACACACACACACATATATATATATATATTAAATCTTTTGTATCTTTTGTTTAAGATCTAATAAGGACTTGTTGTTTTGAATTAATGCAGAATGTTCATCACTTCATGCAAAAGGCTGAGAATCATGAAAAGCTCAGAAGCTAGAGGCTTGGGTTGTGCTGTTTGATTAGAGTACTTCCAATAATATGAACACCAAACCAGGCTTGGGCTCTCGGCCATGTGCCATTGGAGAGAAATTGAATCTGCTACTCCTACTTGCATCAACAAAAGTTAGAACCCTTGGAATTTGGCATAACTAAACTACGAACGAGGAAAATCCGAAAACAACAAAAAAAAATTGTATAGTTTATTTTCTTTGTTATTATATATATGCTCCTAGAAGCAAACTGTACAAAAGAAAAAAAAAAAAATAGAAGAAAAACAAAGGAACTTTGTCTTTGCAAATATTTAATGAGAAAATTCCTTGATTTTTGTTTATATATAGTTACTCTCTTCATACCTACTATAAACTATCATCTGCCAAATATTTGGTTTTAGATTCGTCTAGTAAGACATCATAATCTTCACATATTCTGTTTAATTAGGTTGAACTTTAAATAATACACACACTTATATATATTTGGTAAATAATCCCAATATATATTTGTTTTTGCTCTTGAGCCCTAAGGGCTAGACCATTCTCAATATTAAATGTCATGCTCATGCCCCAGCTACTGTCTAGTATTCAATTGTCTTCATTGGGTAAAATTAATACTTAATAACTAACTAATTTTTTCAAGTCAAAGAACTTGTACATGTATCTTGATTAAGAAAGCCAATATCTTTAAACTACTTGATTAGTTTGTACTTTACATGAATAAATTAAGAAAATCTAAGGATTAACGCATTTTGTTGGATATTAATTCCCACATAGTTTAATTGGTTTTTATACTCATGAAATATTTTTATTTATTTTATGTTTTGAACTTGAGGGTGGGTGGATATTTAAACTCCAAAACATTGCCCAAGGAATTAACTTGGTCAAAATTTTCTCTGTGGAGTTACAGCACTCACTTTCAAAAAAATGGTTAAGTATATTAGCACAAAATAATAAAATATAATACTATACAACGTTATATTTATGGTTTTAATGATCTTAGATAACACAGCAGCCATAAGGTTATATTAACCACTGAGGCCCTTTTCTTAATTTACCAAGAAAAGAAAAAAAAATGTACCATTAAAATGAAGTTTCTAGATTATATGTTAAAAAAATTGTAATAATTTTATATTTCGGAAGGCAAAATATTCATATATGTTTATATGTGTATGTATTAATATATACAATATTTAATCATTGGAGACATGCCTAAGAAGGAAAGAGAGAGGAATTAGACAAGTTTGGAATGGATCTTAGCCCCAAGAACATGGGCCTCTTTCACCTGCAATCTAATTGGCATCCTTCTTTGGGCTTTCTATTTTTAACTTTGTAGAAGGACTCAGACTACACATATTTGGTTAGAAATTCTATCTGCTCCATTTGTACTTTATACACACTCTCACATTTTAATGAATTTTGAAAGCCCATAATCATTTATGCAACGAGATCCACTCATCTTCGACAGCTAAAGAGACGCAGACGGACCCAATAAATTATTATCCAATGTAAACTTGGGTTTAATGCAATAAATCTTTCCAATTTATTTATTAAAACTTAAGACTAAATCTGACATTAATTCAATTTTATTACAATTAAAGTGGGGACAGAGTATGTATTGAGTAATTTTTATCAAAATAAAAAAATAAAAAGAAATAAAACTATATATATATATATATATATATTATCATGGAATTCAACTCTAATTCATGAATGTCTTACATTTTAATTGACAATAGGTGGTGAGGTTTATTTAACTCCAATGAATTTTCTAAAAATGCTAATTACCATTACAGGTCAGGAGGCTCACTGTTTATTGACACGTGGCAAAATATTTATTTTATATAAGTGGGACCCAACCTAGTCAGCCTCCTTCTCTCTGAAAATTTGGCACCGCTTTTCTCACGCTCACGCTCTAAGATCAGAATCCACGCGACCATTGAACGCATTATTCTTTCTGAGAGAGAGCTGAGGGAGAGAGCTCTCTTCTCTCTGTCTCCGTCTGTCTGATTCTTAATTTACCAAAATTTACTCTCTCTCTCTGTAATTTCAAATCCCCAAGCCCTAGCAAATTCCATGTTTGCTTCAATTATATAGATCCCTTAAGCCTTCCCCACCATTCCCGTTAATCAATGGCTACCGAGCTAGGGCAGCAGACGGTGGAGTTCTCCACCCTCGTCACTCGGGCCGCCGAGGATTCCTTTCTCTCGCTCAAGGACCTCATTGAGAAATCCAAGGCCTCTGACCAGTCCGATACCGACAAGAAGATTAGCATACTCAAGTATTTAAACAAGACCCAGCAGCGCATGCTCCGTCTCAATGTCCTCGCCAAGTGGTGCCAACAGGTTTCACCTTCTCACTATCACTTCTCTTCGCTCTTTTGCTTTGTCTTTTGGTGTTTAGGACCTGCATGCTTATTGGGTTTTGGCAAAATGGCCAATTGGGATTTAATAAATTACGTATATCTTTATCTTTGGCTCTTTCATTCTCGGCTTAAAGAATGCAAATTAAGGGGTTTTATTGGTTTGGGGATGCTTATTTAGGTTTATATATATATATATATTTAAAAAAATTGTGGACTAAAGTGTATTTTTAGGAATTAGGCGAATCACACATGACTGACTCTGTTGTTCATTTGGTTACTACTTTTTTTTTTTTTCCTTGAAATTCATGCTTGAAGAAATGCATGATGAAAATTTTTTGTTGATAGTTTGTAGAGTATGTGATACTTTCTGATTCTTATTGTATATTTGTATTAAAAGGTAAATGCATAGTCTTGAAATTCATGTGAATTCCTGAATACAAATTTCAAGTAATGATAAAGAAAAATCAAAAGCATAAATCACCCCTGCCTCTCAATATGCAGGTGCCGCTGATACAATACTGTCAACAACTTGCATCCACTTTGTCAAGTCATGATACTTGCTTCACTCAGGCAGCAGATTCATTATTTTTCATGCATGAGGGGCTACAACAAGCTCGTGCTCCTGTCTATGATGTTCCATCTGCAATTGAAGTGCTCTTGACAGGAACATACCAACGTTTGCCTAAATGTATAGAAGATGTGGGTATGCAGAACACATTAAGTGAGGATCAGCAAAAGCCAGCTTTGAGAAAGTTGGACACACTTGTACGGTCTAAACTACTAGAAGTTTCACTCCCAAAAGAAATTTCTGAGGTCAAAGTTTCTGATGGTACTACACTGCTTCGTGTGGATGGGGAATTTAAGGTGCTAGTTACTCTTGGTTATCGCGGACACCTATCCATGTGGAGGATATTACATTTGGAGCTTCTTGTTGGTGAAAGAAGTGGGCCCATAAAGTTGGAGGAATTGCGACGGCATGCTCTTGGAGATGATTTGGAGCGCAGAATGGCTGCTGCAGAGAATCCATTTATAACGTTATACTCAGTTCTTCATGAGCTTTGTGTCGCACTCATTATGGATACTGTCATAAGGCAAGTACAAGCTCTTCGACAAGGGAGATGGAGAGATGCAATTCGGTTTGAACTCATATCTGATGGAACCATGGGTCACGGTGGGAGTGCTGGTTCTTCTCAATTAAATCAAGATGGAGAAGCTGATACTTCTGGTCTGCGAACTCCTGGATTAAAAATTGTATACTGGTTGGATTTGGATAAAAATAGTGGCATGACTGACTCAGGATCATGCCCATATATAAAAATTGAACCAGGACCAGATCTGCAGATTAAGTGTCTTCATAGCACATTTGTTATAGATCCATTAACTGGGAAGGAGGCAGACTTTTCACTTGACCAAAGTTGCATTGATGTTGAGAAATTGCTACTAGGAGCCATATGTTGTAATAGATACACACGTCTCCTTGAGATCCAGAAAGACCTTGGAAAAAATGTTCAGATCTCTCGAGCGGCAGGTGATGTTGTGCTTCAGTCTCAAGTGGAAGAAGCTGATATTGACTCTAAAAAGGTTGTTCACTTTTGTTTTGTGTTTTCTCATTGCTTGAACTTTTCTTTGCATTACTATACATAATCGTTCTACATGAATGGCAACGATGCCTAATGTTTAAATTATACTGTTGAAAATGCTTGAAGTTGGCATATCATTGCTATTTTTTCCCCCCTTATATGCGTCGTTCTAATGTTAGGGGTTATTACCACTTTCCATATCTGTATGTATAATTGAGTTTATCATATTGAAGTTATGCTTCTCTTAATTTTGCAGAAAGATTATAAGGCCAGTGTTAGAGAAAATGAAGGGCAGGAAGTATTATGTGTGCGTGCATATGGCTCATCATATTTTACGTTGGGAATAAATATAAGGTATCTTTCTTTACCTATGTAACATAAGGTCATGTTTATGAATTCTGATAAAATGGTAGCCCTATTAGTATGATTAAGTAATTAAAATAGACCACTATTACTGGCGAAATGGGTTGTCATTAAAATAGATATTGTTGTTAAGACTGGGGAATAAACTTAAGGTAAGTTTATGCAGTATCTCTTACTTTCTTCATTAACTTGCAGGACTGGTCGCTATCTTCTCCAGTCTTCCCCAAGTATTATTGAGTCATCTGCTTTGTTAGAATCTGAAGATGCTTTAAATCAGGGAAGTACTAATGCAGCTGAAGTTTTCATCAGCTTGAGAAGCAAAAGTATTTTGCACTTATTTGCATCCATCAGCCGGTTTTTAGGCCTTGAGGTAAAGCATTTTCTTAAACCATTTGTAACAGTTGCAAGGTTCTCCATATTAGGTATGACTAAATTTATTCATGAATCTACTAGGTATCTTTAAATAAGTCGGCAAGATTTGATTTTTGCAGGTATATGAGAATGGTTTTTCTGCAGTTAAAGTACCGAAGAACATTTTGAATGGTACAGCTATGTTGCTGATGGGGTTTCCGGACTGTGGGAGTTCTTATTTTCTGCTGATGCAACTTGATAAGGATTTTAAACCTCTATTTAAATTGCTAGAGACTCAGCCAGAACTGTCCGGGAAAGCTCATTCTATCAATGATCTTAATCATGTGATGCGCAGTAAGAAAATTGACATTGCCCAGATGCAAATTCTGGAAGATGAAATGACTTTAAGCTTGTTTGACTGGAAAAAAGTAAATTCTTTTTTACCCAGTGGTGGGGGTCCTAATCAGGCTTCTGAAAATGGGCTTATTCCTGATGTGAGTCTTGAGAGCTCTATGCATGTTGCTGGATATCCTCCATCAAGCTTCTCATCAGTTGTTGACGAAGTGTTTGAACTTGAGAGAGGCACATCCATTCCTATGAATGTTCCTATGAATTTTCATTCCATTAAAGCTGGAACGCCATCTCCTAAATGGGAGGGAGGTATGCAGGCTTCCCAGATTAACAATGCTACTAAGATTTCAAATATGGTAAGCCATTATAATGGAACCTTATATTCTTCAAGCAATTTGAAGGGCCCAGTACAGTCAAGTTCTCTTGGTTCCCTATCAGCTGGCTTGGCAAGGGGTACCTCCGTTAAAAAGTTATCTGCTTCAAAGTCTGATCAGGATTTGGCTTCTCTTAGATCTCCACAGTCAGTAGAATTTGGTTCTTGTACTTCATTGGATGAAGATCAGCTTAGATTTCTGAATGATACATCAAACAATTCAAAGCATGCAATGTATGGGAGGCCATCTCGCCTACTATCTCCACCACTACCCACTGGCCCACGAATCTCTGGGTCCAATGTGAAACCTAATGGGCCCAGAAGTTCACCTACTGGGCCTCTAACTGGATCTTTCAGGGTTGCTGGATCAAGCTCATGTGCAACAGGTCCCATATGTGAGACATCTTCTCTGTGAAACTCTATTCAAATTCCAATTATGCATGTCATTTTCATACAAATTATTATTTTGCAATTGTGACTTGAAAAAATACTCTGTTTTCAGCCCAGGCACATGATTCAGTGGGATGTCATAGTCCTAGCCCCGATGTTGTTCCAAAACATGATAGAAATTCTCGAAAGCGTACAGTTTCGGATGTGTTGAATTCTGTTCCATCACTTCAAGGTGTAGAATCCAATTCAGGATTTTGTAAGAGAAGGAAAACCTCAGAAGCAGCCCGTGCTCAACAATCATCATCTCAAGTGTTTATGCCAATGGAAATGATTTCGAAAACTGATGGATACAGTTTTGGAAATCTCATTGCTGAAGCTAATAAAGGAAATGCACCTTCAAGTGTATATGTTTCAGCGCTTCTTCATGTGGTTAGACACTGTTCACTTTCCATCAAACATGCAAGATTGACTGGCCAGATGGAGGAGCTGGACATCCCATATGTTGAAGAAGTGGGTTTAAGAAGTGGATCTTCAAACATATGGCTCCGACTTCCATTTGTAAGAGGTGATACATGGAAACATATATGCTTGCGGCTTGGTAGACCAGGAAGCATGTATTGGGATGTTAAGATAAATGACCAGCACTTCACAGATTTGTGGGAGCTTCAGAAAGGAAGCAGTGCCACACCATGGGGATCAGGTGTTCGCATTGCCAATACATCTGATATAGATTCTCATATTCGGTATGATCCAGAAGGTGTTGTGCTGAGCTATCAGTCCGTTGAGGCTGATAGCATAAAGAAGTTAGTAGCAGATATCCATAGGCTTTATAATGCAAGAATGTTTGCCCTTGGGATGAGGAAACTGCTTGGAGTAAGGGCAGATGAGAAGCTAGAAGAAAGTAGTACAAACTCTGATGTTAAAGCATCAGCTGGGTTTAAATGTTCTATTGAGGCAGTTGACAGACTATCAGAACAAATGAGAAGGGCATTTAGGATTGAGGCAGTGGGGCTAATGAGTTTGTGGTTTAGTTTTGGGTCAGGTGTTGTGGCTCGCTTTGTTGTTGAGTGGGAATCAGACAAAGAAGGATGCACAATGCATGTTTCTCCTGACCAACTATGGCCTCATACCAAGGTGATTTCTTTTTTGTCTCGATTTTCTTTTTTGATACTGCCTATAAAATGTGATTTCTATTTAGATTCATAATTTTTAATTTGATGTTTTTCTTAACAGTTTTTGGAGGATTTTATAAATGGAGCTGAAGTTGCATCCCTTTTAGACTGCATTCGCCTGACTGCAGGACCATTACATGCTCTTGCAGCTGCAACACGTCCTGCACGAGCTGGTCCTATTCCAGGGGTCCCTGGGGTAGCAGCAGCACTATCTTCTCTCCCAAAACAGGCTGGGTACCTACCACCTCAGGGACTTCTGCCAAGTGGTTCAGCCACAAATGTCAGTCAGGTTCCTTCTGGCCCAATAGCGAACCCTGTTGCAGCTACTGCAGCAGGCCCTCTTGTAAATCATAACCTTCACGGAGCTGCAATGTTAGCTGCAGCTGGCAGAGGTGGCCCTGGCATTGTACCGAGCTCATTGTTGCCCATTGATGTCTCTGTTGTTCTGCGTGGCCCCTATTGGATACGAATCATATATCGCAAAAACTTTGCAGTCGACATGCGTTGCTTTGCTGGAGATCAGGTTTGGCTGCAACCAGCAACACCACCCAAGGGTGGCCCTTCAGTTGGAGGGTCATTACCTTGTCCCCAGTTTCGGCCATTTATTATGGAGCATGTTGCCCAAGAATTGAATGGTTTAGAGCCAAATTTCTCCGGTGGGCAGCAGACAGGAGGTCTGGCAAACTCAAATAATCAAAACCCAAGTTCAGGTTCTCAACTACCAACTGCTAATGGAAATAGGATGAACCTTCCTAGTTCTGCGGCAATTTCTAGGACAAGCAACCAAGTGGCTGGTTTAAACCGTATGGGAAATGGTCCTCCAGGATCCTCAAGTTTGGGTGCTGTGAGCTCGGGGGTGTCATTACGTAGATCCCCAGGTACAGGTGTTCCTGCACATGTAAGAGGAGAATTAAATACAGCCATTATTGGGCTTGGGGACGATGGTGGCTATGGAGGTGGTTGGGTTCCTCTTGTTGCTCTTAAGAAGGTGCTTAGAGGTATACTCAAGTACCTAGGAGTGCTATGGCTGTTTGCTCAGCTACCTGATTTGTTAAAAGAGATTCTTGGGTCTATCTTGAAGGACAATGAAGGAGCACTCTTAAATCTGGATCAGGAGCAGCCTGCCTTGCGTTTCTTTGTGGGGTAAGTATTAGATTTCCTAACGTTTTGTATGGGTGGTCTTGTTGTTCACTTGTTACAATCTTTTATTTTGTTAAAGTCTTCTTCATAGAATGGTGGTATGAATGATCTACTGGTGGTTTATGGTACCAAGGATTCTCTTATAAACTCCACTTGACTATCCACTTACATATAGTTCTGATTTTCTTTGTGGCTTTATGGTTTTAAGGCTTATAAAATTTCTGAGCATCGGCTTATTCATTATTTGATCATTTTTCCATTTGGAATTTCCTGTCCTTTTCCTTTACTTCTCTATGGTAGCTCAAATGGATTACACCTTTGAGGTTTAAATTTTGGATTCCAATTTTGACAAGATTCTAGAAGTGTTCTTTCTGCCCCGTGGATTTGCAGAATTATGGTTGTGGTACTTTAAAATAGCGTATTCAGTTCCTTGTCTATCAGTTTTGAACGAATTGATGTAATGTGCTTTATGAATGTTGTTATTTTTCTGATGCTTCAAATATTTTTTCATGTTATTCTTGTATTTTGCTGTTTTTGACATGGATCACAATGTTATTCATATTTTTCCATTTCTAACTGAAAAATTTAGCGGAAAGTTCTTTGTACTTTTGTTTTTATGAGTTCATCTTGTCGTACTAATACCCCTCTCCTATAAATAGTTTCTGTGGAGAGTCTTTCGCTGCATATTTCCAGGCTAAGCATAACATTCTTGTTGTAACCATCAACTTCTGGCCTGCTTTTATGTATTTCAGGGGATACGTATTTGCAGTAAGTGTCCACAGAGTTCAACTTCTTCTTCAAGTTCTTAGTGTGAAACGGTTCCACCAGCAGCAGCAGCAACAACAGCAGCAAAACTCAACCACTGCCCAAGAGGAACTAACTCAATCTGAAATAGGCGAGATATGTGATTACTTCAGTCGCCGTGTTGCATCAGAGCCATATGATGCATCTCGTGTTGCATCGTTCATTACTCTTCTCACCTTACCTATATCAGTTTTAAGAGAATTCTTGAAACTAATTGCATGGAAAAAAGGTCTAACCCAGGCACAAGTTGGAGATGTATCTCCTGCACAAAAACCCCGAATTGAATTATGTCTTGAAAATCATGCTGGGTTGAGTATGGAAGAGAGCTCAGAGAATTCATCTGTAGCCAGAAGCAATATCCATTATGATCGGCCCCACAACTCTGTTGATTTTGCATTGACAGTTGTCCTTGATCCTGCTCACATACCTCACATAAATGCAGCTGGTGGTGCTGCTTGGTTGCCTTATTGTGTTTCTGTGAGGTTGAGATATTCATTTGGTGAGAACCCTAATGTGTCTTTTCTTGGCATGGAAGGAAGCCATGGAGGTCGAGGTTGCTGGTTACGTGTTGATGATTGGGAGAAATGTAAACAGAGGGTTGCTCGAATGGTGGAAGCCAATGGATGTTCAGCAGGGGACATTAGTCAGGGCAGGTTGAGAATAATTGCTGACAGTGTGCAAAGAACCTTAAATGGGTGTCTTCAAGGGTTGAGGGATGGTGGCGGGGTTACTGCAAGCTCTGGGGCAACATGATTGGTTGATGGTACCAGAAACATAATATTTACTGCTAATTTGGATTCTGGAGTGATTTGGGATTGTGCAGGTTTATCATATGGTTTATTTTACATCTGATGGTTTTGCAATTTTGTTGTTGGAGAATCTTGCTTGCAGTGGTGCCAACTATAGTCCTGGATAAGAGTAGAAAAGAAGAGTAAGTGGGCAGGCGAGGGCTTTTGTATTCTGTTTTTGTTAGCTGACTCCAGATATTTTGATGAGTAGGTTTTATGATATTTTGGACCTAGATCATCTGATAAGTAGGGTGTACAATGCTTTTGACAATAAGGGTACCATTATTTAGGATGCTTAATTTCCTTGTATAGATCACACTTGATTGGGAACAACTTTGTATAAATTTTGTTATTGCTGAAGTAGTCCCACCAATTGACGCAAGTTAGATGCTTACAATTTTAACTTTTTTTTTATTTATTTTTTAAAATTTTGAAATGCCTATCGCATTTTTGAAATTTTAGTTACAGTCTAATCAATTTTGTAATTGTTCAATATATGTATATATAATTCTTTCACTAAGTAAAATCAAACGGTGAATTAAAGTCCTAGTTCAGACTTATTCTTTTGGTATCTTTCTGGTTTATTCGGTATCTTAAGGGCTTAGCATCCATGTATTTACTGCTTATGCAATTTGGGTTTGGCATGGAGTAAAACAGTACACTTTTGCATACCAAAAATGTTGATGTAAACATTACAGCAGTAAATTTGCAGTCTATACCCGTACACTTCTAACTGTAAATTTAATTATAACAGTTAATTTCACTATAGTCAGCATCCAACCTCATTTCACTTTTCAGACACTGGATAATCCAACGTATGTCTACCCATCTTGGATGCCGCTTATCTGCAACCACAAAATCATGGATGAGACCATCAACCACCACGCTACTGCAACCTGCACTCTTTCTCACTCCCTTGATTTCCATGACTTCCCTAATCTTATCTGAATAGCTCCATCTACCGCAAGCAGCGTATGTGTTAGACAAGAGAACATATCCACCCTCTTTCTCAGGCTCTAACTTGAGCAGCTCTTTTGATGCAAACTCTGCTAGTTCCACATTACCACGAGCTCTACAAGCGCTAAGAACTGAACCCCATATGGTCTGACTCGGTTTCATTGGCATCCTCTCTATCACATCTTTTGCCTCTTTCAACATCCCTGATCGAGCTAAAAGATCCACCAAACACCCGTAATGCTCAATCCCTGGTTGAATACCGAATTTTAACTTCATACTATCGAATATAGTAAGCCCTTCGTTCACAAATCCGCTATGACTACAAGCTGTAAGAACAGCAACAAAAGTAACCTCATTTGGAATTACATCTCTCTGCATCTCTAAAAACAGATCCAGAGCTTTCCTTCCATAACCATGAAAAGCAAGTCCAGTGATCATTGTTGTCCATATAGTAACATCCTTTTTTGTTAGTCCTCTCAAAACTAAGAGAGCTCTTTCGATACTACCACACTTGCAATACATGTCTATCAATGCTGAACCTAAAAATTCATCTATTTTCATCTCCATCCTAACAACCAAGCCGTGTATCCATTGTCCTTGGTCCAATGTTCCAATTTCTGCTGCGGTTGAGACCAAACATACCATTGTGACACTGTCAGGCCTAACATTCTCTGCAACCATGCTATTGAATAGATTCATCACCATTACATAATCACCCTTCTTGACAAATCCAGCGATTAAAGAATTCCAAGAAACAAGATCCCTCGTAGGCATCTGATTGAAAAGTGTCAAGGCCAGTTCCAATTCCCCAACCTTGGCATATCCTGCAATCATGGTGTTCCATGAAATAGTATCCTTCTCCAATAATGCATTAAAAGCCTTTAGAGCAAACCCCAATTCTCCGCATTTTACATACATGTCCAGAAGTGCATTACCCAAGATCAAATTTGAAGAGCTACTGGAGTTCCTCCTCTCAATCCATGCATGAACAGACTTACCAAGTTGTGCATCTCTCAGTAGTCCACAAGACACAAGAAGTCCCAGCATGGTAAAGTCGTCCGGCTTTAGACCCAAATGCACCATCTCATGAAACATTTCCATGGCTTCTAAACCAAATCCCTCCTTACCATAACCGACAATCATGATATTAAACGAGACAGAATCTGGTGTTGTCATTTCAATAAACACCTGGCGAGCAATCCCCATCAGTCCCTTTTCCAAGTACTTCTTGGTAAGGGAGTTTTTCAGGTAAACGTAGGAAAACAACCCTGTAACAATGGCATGGCCATGAATCTGCTTCACTTGTGATATAAAGTAGGAGGCTTTGAGTAGGTAAAGAAGAGTGTGTTTATCTGGACATATACCAGAATGGAGCATGGAGTTGTAGAGAGCAAATGATTGAGTAGTAGAAAAAGATAAAGCTGAAATCATGGTATTGTAAATGAAAAGATTAGGACAAGGAGTATAGTAGTTGAAAAGGAGGATGGCCATGTCCAAATTCTCTGGGTGAGAGATGGCAGAGAACAAGAGAAGCCTGCTCATGGGAAATGTCAAACCAATAAGCCTGGTTCTCATCATGTGTCCCAAAATCTGTTTGAAATGATACCTTGTACTGCATTTCTCAAGCAAATACAGGGTTTCATGGTTGAGTTCAAGGGCCACAGTTGGGTCCCATTTGATCTTGCTCCTACTGCTAGAAGCTGAACTAAGAAGACGAATGCCTCGCCTATAACAACTGTGCATTGCAATTTTCATGCATAAACAGCTCCATTCGGGCACACAACTTCAACTCCAGAGTTCTAGAATTGTTTCTTCTGATTCTCCGAAATAACAAACAAGGACAGTTTGTTCTGGACTGTCCCTTGAGTCCAAACCCAAATGTGGTTTTTCTGGTACAGTTCGTAGCCCAACAGTAAGCCCGTCTTTGGATGTGTCCCGAGTCGTTCTTTTTGCACGGAGAAACAAGCTTTATACACACTCCTTTCACAAACCGAATGATTTTGGCTCGTGAAAATTTTTTATACACACAACCTTTGTCAAAATTTGGTTTTTGGACCAGAGGAATGCAACTGTGTTTTTGTTGACAAAAATTCCAAAGATTAATGCTGTTATTTTATTTTCTCTTTCTCATCTTTCTTGCCCCCACTTTTTGCCGGAAAAAAGAAACATTATTTTCTAACACTTCCTCTATCTGTCTCTGTCTCTCTCTTTCTCTCATCCAATAATTTGAAAAAATAAAAAGAAACAAGAAACCCAGATTGATGAACCCAATGTAATTTTACCCAAAAACCAGAAGCTTCCAACAAAACTTATGAGACAACAAAACCATTATCTAATTCAAGTTGCATTAAAGTTTTTCTCTAAGTACATGATACAAATTCATACACACACATCCAACCCCTTTTAAATGGGCCCACCACCCCCACCATTATCCTACCAAAAGGAAAGAGAGTTCCCACCACCAACACCTTGGTCATCCTCCACTAACCCCTCCACTCTCTACCAGAAGACCACCACATCAAATGTGATTTTGAATAAACTTCCCAAGACTTTGACCATCCCAAATACCATCATGTGCCTCTCACAATTTTTTCCTTCATAATCACTCCCTTCTTTGACCCAAAAACAAAAAAGAGGACTGTTTCACTGATAACTTAGATTGTCTTTTCCAAGTTTTAATAAGTAAGAAACTAGATTAGAGTGGTGGTTCATGGACTTTTATTCAAAAACAAAACGTGATAATCATCATGCTCATAAATTGTTAATGAACTGCTTGAAAGAGTAAGCAACCTTTTGACCTCTAAAACATTATTTGCTTATAAGAGTGTAAAATATCTAGGAAAGAGTGATTTAGAGACAATTGAGCGCATGAAAATTAATTAAATTTAACAAGAAATTATATATAATACAAAAGGTACTATATAATATTTAACATCGGATTTTTTAATTGAGGGTGGCCCTTTGTCAGTTGGGAGCTAGCTAGCTATGCAGAAGTGTTTGATTCAGGCTTAACCAGTGGTGGTGCATCCGGTTGGTGTGTTCGGAAAATTGCAGAGGCAAGTGATATGGGCATTATACAGAGTGCCTTGGACTGAAGGAATTGCATGGCCGCTCCTACGTCTTCTTCCATCAGCTTGGCTACTTGCTGTTCTGTGCCGTCTGTTGACCACTTCTCCCATGCTTGTTGACTGTTTCCACTTTCAATGCCCTCTCCCTTCATTCCCACCAGTAATAATCAAAATTAAATACACAGAAACCATTCAAAAAATAAGTAAATAAATAAGAGAACTCATTTAATGCACATGTGTCTGCATAGATGTTTGACCAGAGAAGTTAGGCTATCCGGGTAAGTTTGATAAGTTAAACACCATGAGACTTCCATGACCAATCATCATTAAATTGTGTCATTCTTACTAACCAATAACTAGATGATAGTGCACCTTTGTGCGTTCAATCTTAAATCCAAAACTACTATTCTTCATTAAAATGAAGCCTAAGAAGCCTATACATGTCAATTAAGAGAATTTGCATGGTACTTGATGAAACGGAGATAGCATTTTGAGGTGAAAATTCTTGTAGCATTACTACCTCAACTGATGATAAGGGTACATCCGCTACAAGCTGAGCCACTGCTCCTGCTCCACCAAGTCTACTCATGCTCAAAACCTGCTTTTGAGTTGTCAAAATGATATATCACTTGCATAAATAAATTAACCTAATTGAATAAATTAAATAATGTGTGAGAGTGATGCAGTTAAATTCTCCAGTATGAGACAGAGTTATTTCAAGTTTGACATTACTTACAACTATTTCAAATAAAGAAAGCTTTCAGTGATGTCTGGGATATTCAAAATGACTGGGACCTACCTCATAATAATGACATCACTAAAGACCTTGTAAAATACCATCACGCAACTGGTAGGCATTTGGAACAAGTTTTTGATACAATAATGAAGTCAAAAAACGCCAACAAGTGCTCCAACCATACGTATAAAAAGAGTTCAGATCTATCCGCCTCTCTATGTATCTATATCTATCTATTTAATCTAAAAAGAAAACACTGAGAAACCATACATAGAGACAGAGATCCTTTAAGAAGTGTCAGTTATGTAAAAACAAAATGCGTCTTTCAAGATCATGCATCTATTTAGAAGTTGAAGATTTATACCTTTACTTGTAGCCTAAGAAACTTCACATAATCCACAATTTCATCAAGCATAGCTGCCCTATCTGTCTGCAAGAAATTTTGTAATACATCACCATATATGGAATTTATAACTCAAAAAGAAATACACATTGTTAGTTGCAAATCACAGTACAACCGAAATTAATAACTACACTTCCAAGGCACTAACCTTGTTACAACTAGGGACCAATTCCTGCAAAGCCTTCATTCTTTCTGCAATTCTTTCCCGACGCAGCTGAAACCACAATAGATTAGCAAAAACTGATACTTGAGAACAATGGAAAAAAGAGTCAAAAGTAAAAATATTATCACTGTTAGAATATAGTATGAGATATGAATTCTTTCCAGCTTCTGTCTCCTGTTCAACTTCAAAATATGCAAATAACTTTGAAAAATTCTGTAAGTTCTTCTTACTAGCATTTCATACTCTATTTTTCCAACACGGCAACATATACTGCAGATTAATAAACTACCTACATGTTGACCAAATTCGATTACCCAAACTGTTCAGATCTTTTAAACCTTGGATCTATCAAGCTGTGATATCTTGAACCGTGTAACATGTTAAGTGGACACAACTCTAGACACAACAAATTTTGGCACAGAAGAATCAAGGTTCCCTTAGAAACAAAATCTAATTTACCCGCTCAGCAATACTGTGGGGGTCTGTTGCTTGCCCTCGTCTTGCTCGTACTCTTGGGCGGAGGGAAGGTGGATGCGGAATAGCAGCAACTGGCCCAGCTGTAGGTTGGCTATGAAATTGCTGCCTCAGGATTAAATAAATGATGTCAATTAGGAAAACAGGCTATGGATATTATACCACAATACCAAGAATTATACAGAATT
This sequence comes from Rhamnella rubrinervis, assembly GCA_007844105.2. Taxonomy (NCBI): domain Eukaryota; kingdom Viridiplantae; phylum Streptophyta; class Magnoliopsida; order Rosales; family Rhamnaceae; genus Rhamnella; species Rhamnella rubrinervis. The sequence continues at coordinate 9,973,565 of CM017578.2, forward strand.
CTAATGATTTCAAGAAGATACATGGGGTTGTCAACATGACATTTTATTTAAAGCAAAGCACTTAATTCGCTCATTCCAGCGAGTGCACCCATATTACTGGCCATAAAAATAATTTATATAAACAAACTCTTACTCAGAAAAGCATCATTGTCCTATAAAATCTTATATATACTAGGTTCATGAAACTATGGCCAAAAATAAAATCAGATAAAGAAATGCACAAAAACCACTCACTGGCCAATAAACATCAGCAAAGAAATAATGTGATTGAGAAACAAGAAGGATGAGATATTAAGGTACTTCATTCCTAGCCTCTCATTCTGTCACGAGTCATTTCAGCACTAAACCTCAACTTGGAGTTACATTGAGGGTATTCCCCACACTCCATAGTGGAAGATCATCTGACGTGTCACTTAACATCTTTCTCTTTTACGGCATATCACTAAGTTTTTGCAAGGAATAAAGAGCAAGAAAACATTCTTTTGCAGACGATTACGTCATGAAAGCAAAATTTGACACTCAGTTGCATAAGCTCCTCACATTTTCTTGCGTGTTCATGCGATAATGAATAATTTAGAGCTAGACAAGTTGTTTCATTAAACATCTTTCTCTTTCACGGCACAAAGCTCTACCACTGAGTTTTTGCAAGACATAAAGAGCAAGAAAGCATTCTTCTACAGACAATTACACAATGAAAACAAAATTTGACACAAAGTTGCGTAAAATCCTTGCATCTTCTTGCATGTTCATGTGATGATGACTAATTTAGACGTACGCACGTAGACAAGTCCAAGTGTGAGCTTCATCACAAACAAGGAAAGATCATGTGTAACAAACACAAATCTTAAAGCAATTACGGTAACCTTCAACACCTAAAACCAATTTTGGCCAATATCTTCAATTATTTTGAGCAATCAGATGAAGCTGGACCAATTAAGAACATCCAGTCAGCACATAGACTAAGAAAACACTTTTAAAAAAATACTTTAGAAATTCCGCAAAAAATAAAAAAATATTTCAGCACCCCAAAATTGCGCAGGAAAATCTGCTTAATGGTTGTCCAATTGGATTAAAAACAACTTTACACAGTTCCACCAATGCACTGGCATAAACGTCAACCTCAAATGGGTGGACTACTTTGCAGGAAGTGCGTGGTAACACGCGCTAGACAATTGAGCGCGTGGGTAATAGGAAGTCTATTTTTGTCAAACTGACAAAGATCAGCACTATAAATACTGGAAAAGGACCAAATAAGCCCCAAGATTGCACGGCTCTCCGCACGCTTGAGCTTTAGAGAACTCGCACGTGTACGAAACGTGGCGCGTGCTTCAACACTTTCCTCCTTTTCCAGGGAGTGTAAAACACAACAAAAGTGCAAGAATAAAAAGAAGAGAGAAAAAAAAAAGCCTTCATTTTCCAATAATTATCAATTGTACCCCGCCACCCTTTCAAAATAATTAAAGACCAGCTTTTTATTTTGACCTTTTTCTCTTCTTTTTCCTTCATTAAGCCAATCTACTCGTGCAGCCCCAAGCAACCATTTCTATTTTCAAAAAAACTAAACAAAAAAGCTGAAATCTTTTTTTAATTCAAAAATCGCAATCAAAGGTATGACGATCAATAAAAGAAATGGTTTTCAAAAGCCAATAATTTTCTGCACTTGTCACTCCAATACCCTCTTCCCAATACTTCTAAAAAGTTTAGAGCTTTGAAGCCCATCACAGATAAACAGTGTCTTAAAATAAAGGCAAAGCTGAACTGAGAGGCATACAACACATTGGGAAGGGGGGTGGGGGATCTTAAATTCCAACACAAAAAAAAAAATATTTTTACACCATGAACCAACTATTTCTTATGCAAAAGCATTGGCACAAACTTGTTTTTGGAAAACTGAGCAAGTTATTGTAGAAAACATGGTACTTGTAACACAAGGACATTTCTGAATTATGAAGAGTATTGGGTTCTTACCTGATGAAGTTGTGGTGGAGGGGGTGGCGTTGGCCGGAGTGACTGATTTTGCAAATGTCCAAACGCTGGAAACAAACTTGTCATATGCACCGAATCTCTTTCCTGCCATACAAAGAACCAAAAGCCCTTCAAATTTACTAAATCACCCTTCACCTACATATATGCTATGTTATTGACCGCCACTCGATTTTTAGACTCATTATTCATCGAGAAGGCGGCTGACAAGAAAAAAAAAAAAAAAAAATCCTGGATTCCAAATTCCTTAAAATTAAAAGGTAAAGAAAAAAAAAAAGAGAGAATTTTTGGGATGCCAAAGCTGACAGGGGTGGATTTTTTTTCCAGCACTTTCCGGCAAAGCAATGGAAATTTTCACGGAAAATTCCAACTTCCCCAGGAATGGCAAGCAAATCCCACATCCCTATCAACACCACCACAAAATATTTCAAGAAAAACGACATCCCCCGATTCCAGTCCGCATACACTCACCGAAGCAGAAAGAACAAAGCTCCAACATGACAAGTTTACCTCTCAAACGTGTACCCAAAAAACAAAACACGACAGCCGTAATCCAAAACAAGTAATAAATCCGAAGGTCCTCAATAAAGACAGAGACTTACATTGATTGCAGAAGTGGCAGCAGCAGCAGAAGATACGTTATTGGTATTGGAGTTGTTATTGGTATTGGCTTCAACATCTTCTCTGAACCTGTCATGCCTCAGAAAACCCTGCTCCAAATTCAAACCCAGAGGCAAGCCCATCCCCATCCCTACGCCTCTGAACCCACCACCACCAGCGGACCCACCGGACCCATTTCCACCACCGGACCCCAACTGCAACACCATGGGCATGGACCCGACCTCACCACCCCCTCCACCATACCCAGTTGACTCACCACCACCACCAGTATAGCCCTGCGGCACCGCCAAGATCTGCTCAAAGAAATCGTCACCCAGACTCTCAGGCGGATTTCCCGCCATATTTATTTACTCACGAAAATTCGCAAATATCAGTAGGAGGAGCAGTATCTGCGTATAAACCAACAGAAACTGGAAACTTTGTGGAAAAAAAAAAGCTACCTTTCTTAAGGGTGGTGATGACCTTATTTTATAGGATGCATTTGGTTTTCTGGGTTTTGGAGAGAATTTGAGAAGTGGGTTCTTTGAGAAGTCCAAGGAGGGAATTTTGTAGGTGAAATGGGTGGCAGATCCGAAGCCCAATAACCCGGAAATGGAATTGGGGATTCCAATACTAGTACTGGGAGTAGGAGAGCTGAATTGGGTTTAGACACAGTATGGGGGTGTGTTTGAAACTTAATATTTGTTTAACAACCAAAGATGGAAGCTTTAAAGAGTTGAGGGATGGAGTAGTAGATTTGGGTGTGTGTGTGAGATAGAGAGAGAATATTGGGTCTTCTCTGCTGGGAAATGCTCTCTGACTCCTTCCCTTTTATGAGTTTCTTCTGCTGAATTATGCTTGATGGGTCTGAACTCTGACTTGTTATAGGCTAGTGTGGTTTAAAGAGAATTCCAAAAGTTAGGATTTTTATTTTTTTTACTTCTTTATCGGAGTTGGAATGGTGGGATTACAAATCCAACGCGCTGTCAAAAGGGCGTGATTGCTACTTCCTCCTCTTGCCTACTTTTCATTATTTTCTTCGGTGGACAATTTTTTTGGTCTGAAAAATTATTTTCTTCTTTCCTGCTCAAAGACGACAGTGATGAGTAATAGCAGCATAGGTTGCAGTGTTAGTGAGTGGTAAGATAGATCCGATCCTAGGCTCTCTTTATAAATCTGCTTGCTAATACCTGTTTCCATGAACAAGTTGCGCTTTTGCTAAGCTGGGTTTAAGCTGGACATTATATATGGTTTAAACTTCTTTTTTTCTAAATAAAAATAATAATTATTATTTTGATACTGTAAAATTAAGTACACCTAAAAGCACTATATTAAAATTTAAAAAGCTGTTTAGATTTCTATGTGATAAACTTTCTTTACTTTTATTATGTTTTGCACGTCTTAGTTTTCCAATGACTTTAAGATTAATAACCCATTTCTTACTTTCTTTTTTTTGTCTTTATCCATGAAAGTTTCCACATATATATATATATATATATATATAATTTTTGTTCTAAAAGTTCTATATTTTCTCGGAAAGTAAAATATTTTAGTTTATATCATTTCATTTGCCACTTTCCTAATTATGGAATAAGATTTTCCCACCACTCATCTTCTTACTAATTACTAATTTTGTTGAAAACAATAATTAATTTGATATCTCTTATGGGAAGAGATGGGAATCAAAGCCTATTAACACCTTAATAATATAGCTACAATAAAACTGTTCGTAAAATGTTATCCAAATGTGTATGGGATTGACTATTAAATATTTATAACTTACTTTACTTAATTAGTCATGTCAAAGTACAATTCGGGGTTGGAAATTTTGTATAAATTCAAAACTCTAAGCATTAGCACATACACCCAAAAAGAAAGAGATGGAACATAACATGAACTATATATTGTAAGTGTGGTCCATATTCTAATTTAGATTTGCTGTCCCCCACTTATTGGGTGGCCTATATTAATGCCATACATTAGACTTTAATGTATGCTACTAAATACGGATTTGAAATCTCCAGCCCATACCCGAATGCATGTTTAGATTTGGAGGCCCAGCTGACTAAGCCCATCAATTTCTTTTTCAATCCATAAAGTAAAGCAAAGCTAGCTACCTTATATCTACGGCTATTTGTTTTCTATTATTATTTTACTTTTATCTTACATACTTTAACTGGTTGGTTTATTTATTTATTTTGGTCGGTCCACTCTCTTGGGTTGGGGTCGCTTATACTTTGCTGATTCACGGTAAAATAGTAGAAGGTTGCTATAAGAATTTTCACCTTGGGTGTGAACACGTATATAAATAATGAATTATAGAGCACTATAATCGATGCTATTTGTAATAATTATCTTTTTGAAACCTTTTGCGTAATGATTGGAAAACGAAGATAATATAAATAATGTGGAAGGAGTGGAAATTGTTGGGTAACACCAACCAAAAAAACGAAGAAAATAAAGTAAAGAAAGAGGTAACGTATTGCTCACATTAAATCATAACAATAGTTGATACGGTAGCCCAAACAAAAAAAAAAAAAAAAGCTGATGTCTGAAAAGTGTAAAATTTTTAATGGCAGTGTCTTTATAATGCAAAGATACTTCAGTGGGATAAATAGATGACATACGACAAATACATATCCAATACCGTAGTGAGCTCACAGCCCAATTGCATTGTACTTTGTAATCAATCCCCAAAGAACACATTTAATTTTAGAAAGTTGCTTCAAAACATTAATTTAATGCAACCCCAGGTCCGAAATCTTTGGTATAGTAATAAGAAACGATTATTAGTTTGGAAAACATAAAACGTTGTTTTAGAGAGTAACATTACTCATAGTATTCTTAAACCTTGTCTGCAACTCGTATGTTATGATGGAACATGATGTTTGGTTGGATGAAAATCTATAGGCTCACTGCTGGAAAATCATAGTAAAAAGAGAGTTGGTTTTGGTTACTCTTTTATATTTTCATAATCTCAAAGAGCACTAATATATAGAATATCAACCAAGAATGATTAGAGAAGGTGGTTTTAACTAGTCGTAAACTAAATCAGTGCACAGGTGGAAAAAAATGAGACAACTACCCCAAAGTGATATTTCTACAACATATGCACTGTCATACACTAGTCTCCTTTGAGCTTGATACTTTGGCATCTTCTTTCTCCTCTTCACTTACTGCACTAGGTTTGTCCACAGGAGCCTCACTCGTCAATTCTGGTTCTTTCTTGAGCTCAGTTTCAAACTCCTTTGCTGCCTGCAACATTTACACACAAAATACTACTATAAGAAGCTAGGAAAACGTCCAGCTATAAAAGGTTATACAGTATTTCACAGCCAAGAAAATAAAAAAAGAACAGGGAGTTTCATATATATGGTATTGGCATATTGTGATATATATATATATGAGGGTTGCACTTACTTTTGAAGGACATTGACAACCACTCAAAGTTACAGACAAACTTAAGTAACTGGGTTAGCACCACAAGATATGAAACATTAATGTTCTTTTTTATTCTCTGCTACCCCCAGTGCCAGGTGATGCAAAATAGATTAATATTCTTTTAAATAAAGTGCCTATGCACCCTATGGAAGATGATGATTCCACCTCTCCATGGAATTACATTGAATCTGAAATGATTTGTTTGTTCCTGCTTAATTATTTGCTCATAAGCAACTAAATTTGCCAAACCTTGTCTTGATGCTTGTTTACAAACATTCTGATTTTTCAAAAATTTCCTTCAGAGTTGGCTAAAAATATTCAGCAAAGTGAAGTTTACATATTATGCAGAAATATAACCTCTCCAAACCAACTAGAACATTGCCTATTGGGCTATACAGGGGAAGGTTCCCAACAAAGGATTCCTATTATCCATTCTTACCTCCAAATTATATCACAAAAGGAAAACTCTAAGCTACAACCTCCAGTAACCTCTGTGTTTACCGAGTCAAAAATAAATTTCCAATGTCAATCTAATCTACTTAGTTGTTGAGTATGTAGAATTGATCCAGTACCATATTGTAGGGGAAAGCAAAACAAATAGAACATCCTTGAGGAAACAACCAAATTATATAGTGGAAAACAATACATGAAAGAATTTAGTGTAACCTCCTGGTCTCCTAGTCTCATAGTTTGCATGACTTGCATGTCTGCCAAAGCCACTACTAATCATTTTATGGATGTGGCAAATGGTATTTAGTACATACTACAAGTGGTCAAAACTATAGTGATGATGGAGCATCATTATATTGGCCAAAAAATAGATCATTCACTCTTTCTTTCATCTTCCCCACAACGTAACAGAGAGTGATAAAGAGAGATAAAGGGTGGCAATGGGTTGAAACTTAAGCTCTAAAAGTACAGTGAGACCAAAATTCTTCACACATCAGTTTCAGGAAGTCAGGGGCCAATATCACAAATATCACAATGAATCCAACTAAAACAAGATAGCATCAAAAACCATAATATGAAACATCAAACGGCATTAATTTATATAACATCCATGTTCTGAGAGAAAGCCAAAACAACAAGATGAATTCAAGAATACTAGTGAGCCGCTTTAATTCTATTTCCAATGAAATTTGAAGAACTAAAATTTGCCATCATATAAACAAGACAAAACAATTTACACCAGTTACAAATCAAAGTAGATAATGACTTAATGGGAATGACTTGTTTCCCATAATCACAATATCAAACAAAATACTAAAGCTAATAATTCAAATAAATAAAAAAATCTAAATAGTATTCCAATTATTGCTCCATTTGGTTCTTAATTAAGTGTCCCCAACAAGACGACTACATAATACTAAAAATTCTAATCTTAAATCATTTAACACATAGAGATACAGAACGTCCCCTTGACTGACCTTACCGTAACAATCAAATCCGTTTTACGTTAAAATCTCTCCATCAGTTTCAATTTTCTTCAAATTTTCTCTCTTTTTCTCAGTTTTTTCCATAGCATAACATTTAATTTCTAGTGCAAGTTTTTCCCCCTTTTTTTTCAATTAGTATAACACTTCGTTGTGTAAACCATAGCAACATTTTCAAAACGTAAAGTAACGAACCGTATCCCTATTATTTCTCCTCACTTTTCCTCCAATACGTATAGCAATTCGGAATTTAATTTCACAAATTGCACAGGAATTCAAAGTTGATTTTCTGTCCTCCTCAATAACACGAACCAGTACAACGTCCAAAAAGAGAACAACTTTCAAATGATTCTCAGCAAATGAGAAGAGTAACCAGATTAATTAACCAACCTGTTGGAAGCTCTTGACCGTCTTCCCAATACTCTTGCCCACTTCCGGCAACTTCTTGGGTCCAAAAACCAGGGCAGCAACTCCAGCGATAACGACGAGCTCCGGCACACCAAGACCAAACAAAGCGTTGCAAGTGAGGCCCTTTCTGGCTCGGTCAGTTCTGGTTCTGGTTCTGATTGCCAAAGCTCCAGTATTGACCTTGTTTTTGTTTAATAAAATGGTGCTGGTTACACTGTTGGTGAGAAAGGTGGAGTGGGATGAAGAAAAATGAAGACAAGAAGGGGGTCTTGGGATGGATAGGGTTATAGATGAAATCTCCATTTTTGTTTCCAAAATTTGTTTTTTCGTTTTGGGGTATGATGGGTTCGGACTGATTTCCCAAGGTTGGCTTTTGATTGAATTTTGTGTGCGTTTTGGGTTGCGGATGATCTTAGCATGAGGATAACACAAGGGAGGAGGAGGTGGGTTCTTTTAAATGTTTGACCATCATTTAGTCTCCACATGGGCCATTGACCTTCATTTCTATTCTTCTTAGCCCTAAAAATGGACATTTATGACAAAAATGCCCAACTAAGAACAAACAACATTGACTTTGCAATTTATGCTCAACTAATTAGCTTAATAAATTTTTGGTTTTTTTCGTTTTTTATTAGTGACCAAATTAATTGAGATTCCAATAGGCCTTTATTTAGCTATGGATATTTCTACAATTTGTAGTCACTACTTAATGGATATTTATTGAGTATTTAAATATTGTTTAAGCATCATATAATAAATTGAAAAAAAAAGCTTTAAATTTGTCAATTTAAGTTGAAAAACCAAATAAATGAATTAGCAGTAGTTTTCTCTCATGGTCGCCGCCAGTGAGGAAGAGAGAATGGTTGCCAATTTGAACTCCACCTCTTGAAGAAAACGTTCAGAGACCACCCTCAGCCACCCTCTGTATTCTGTAGAGTTATGTGTTCGTCTCCGACTCCAGTCCACTTCCAATCAAATACATGCATTCTCTCCCAAGACTCAGAGCACTCTCACTTGTACACCTCAAACTAAGTTCCATTGACCAACTCAAACAAACTCATGCCCAGTTGATCACCAACGGCCTCAACTCACCCTCCCTTCTGGCCAAACTAATCCAGCAATACTGCACCTTGCCAAACCCACAAAGCATTCAATTTTACGCCCATTTAGTATTCAAACACTTCGACAAGCCAAACCTCTTTCTTTTAAACACTTTGATTAGATGTTCTCCACCTAAGGAGTCTATTGCTGTTTTTGCAAATTGGGTATCAAGGGGAGACTTAGTTTTTGATCACTCTACGTTTATATTCGTTCTTGGTGCTTGTGCTCGATTTCCTTCAGTACCAACATTATGGGTAGGAAGACAAATACATGCCCGGATGATGAAAAATGGCATCATGTCCAATATCTTGCTGCAAACCACTGTAATACATTTCTATGCGAGTAACAAGGATGTTGGTTCAGCACGGACAATGTTTGATGAAATGGCGGTGAGAAACAGTGTCACCTGGAATGCGATGATCACCGGGTATTGTTCGCAAAGAGAAAGCCCCCGCGAAGCGTTGGTTTTGTTTCGGGACATGTTGGATGATGTTTGTGGAACCAAACCCACTGGTACTACCCTGGTTTGCATTCTCTCCGCAGCTTCACAGTTGGGTGTCTTAGAAACTGGTGTTTGTGTTCATGGGTATATATCAAAGACGATTACTTTTCCTGATAATGATGTGTTTATCGGCACGGGTCTTATCGACATGTACTCAAAATGTGGTTGTCTTGACAGTGCTTCTTCCATTTTTATGAAAATGAAAGATAAAAACGTCTTAACTTGGACAGCAATGGCGACCGGGCTGGCCATTCATGGGAAGGGAAAAGAAGCATTAAAACTTTTGGATGAAATGGGAGCTTATGGAGTAAAACCCAATGCAGTGACTTTCACCAGTTTGCTTTCGGCTTGTTGCCATGCGGGGCTTGTAGAAGAAGGCCTTCATTTGTTCCATATCATGAAGGATTTCGGTGTCACGCCTCAGATGCAACATTATGGCTGCATTGTAGACATTCTTGGTCGCCATGGTCTTCTGGAGGAAGCCTGTGAATTTGTAAAGGGAATGCCAGTTAAACCTGACGCTGTCTTGTGGAGGGGTTTGCTAAGCTCGTGTAAACTTAATGGGAATGTTGCAATGGGCGAGAAGGTGGGGAGGCTCCTCCTACAGTTACAGCCAGAGCAGTGTTCTGTGGATGTGAGTCCTAATAGCGAGGACTATGTAGCCTTGTCTAACATTTATGCTTCTGTAGAAAGGTGGGAAGATGTGGAGATGATTAGAGAGGAGATGAAGGTCAAAGGAATTGAAAGTAAAGCCGGTTGTAGTTCAATTCAAACTATCGACAATCAGATCATTGATGTATTGTAATTTTGAATCTTCTTATGTCTTTGTCTTGAACATTCTTCAGAAAATTTAGAAACTTGTAGATTCCAACCCCTAGACTAGGTAAAATGGGGAATAGCAGTGATGAATAACATTTGCATGTGTCATAAATTAAATGGAAGTGCAGTTTGTTCTGGCTAAAGCTGTCAACTTGTTACTGCTGCTCTCTATTTGACTGAGATCCAGAAGTATTTCCTTCCCCACGGATCCGTTTCTGCAGATGCTCCAAGCTAGCCACTCGCTGCAGGGAAGCTGTTCTTCTTATTTTGTTCCCTCCTGCTGTTGCAGAATTCCGCTGCACATTGTCAACTGAAGGGATTTCTGCTGCGTCAACAGTGGGTATGGGATTGCTAGAAACGGGCTGATAAAAATGATTATTTAGGTCATCTTGCACTGGAACAGCAGCATCTGTTGAAGTGTCAGAAGGACTTCCATCAAATGATGGCATGCTGATTGATGACACATCCGACACGGGGTGAAACATGGTATTCAATCCAGTTATTCTTTTGACGGTCTCCTCACTCATCTTTACCTGGAATTATAATCATGCATCATAAAGAATAATAAATAATGAAAACATATGCATCATCTTAGTCAGTTGGTTTCAATACTTTGTTTACAACGCAAAAGCCAGTCTAGGCTAGCAGTTAGGGAGAACTTCAAAAAATGAACAATGAATGGACCGGATTACCTTTGCTCTCAATGTTTCAACATCAGCTTTTAAAACTCTATTGTCAACAGCAGCTTCATTGTACTTTTGATTTATATCAGTGAGTCGCTTTAATAAAGAAGAGTTTTCAACTCTTAATTGAGCAACCTATAAAGAATACTGAATTAGTAATGCAGTATTAAATAAGAAAGAGATGCAGAAGCAATGTTCCAATATGAGGGTGTGATGACAAAAGGAGGGGGCAGAAGGACCTGTGTCTCGAGCTCAGTCAAATGAGCCTGCTTTCTTCTTCTTGAGCGTCTAGCTGATTCTCTATTGGAAAGCATTCTGAGAAAGACCAAGTTAAATGGAAAACAATGAAATATATTAGCATGTACACCAATCTTGGCCTGCCTATCAAATGATTTCGAAGTATTAAATTTAACAAATAATGATCGGACAAAAGGCTCCTACGTGGGATTTGGCAATGCATCAAATAAGTAACAAAGAACGGCAGAACTACGTATACTGTAGAATACCATCATAAAAACATGACCGAGACCAGAAGACAGCCATATAATTACTTCACATATTGCGATAGAAAACAATTCTATTGCTAGTTTTTCATTTAGAGAAACATTTTCACTTTAGAGTATGTACATCCCATATTATGATCACCGACTCCACATCTAAAAACAACTTCAAACTCCTATATCTATCACTGCCAAAACCTATACTCTCACAATCACAACAGAAAATACTATGGTTACCTCCTTACACGTTTCGCATCAGCAGGGTTCATATTCTCAGTCATCTCAATTTCTCCATCAACTTCCTCATCATCTGATTGTTCTCTTGATGATCCACTGGTTGTTGACCTTGCTATGCCACCATATTTCTTTTGCATAGGCAAGGTTGCAACTCCAATTGGTCCATCAGCATCCTTATCTTGTGACCTCGAGAAATCACATCCAGCTCCTACATAGGTAACAAGAAAAAAGGATGACATTCTAATGGTATGTGCCTATTAATCAATCCATATAAAGCTCAAAATCTGTTCAGGCTTTATCAATAGAAAGCACAAAGAACATGTGCAAGAAACAGACCATGGATTAGAACCACCCTATACACAGGAGAGGAGACATCCATATTATTCATCTCGAAGAAATTTTAATTATTTATTTTGTTTTTCCGAAAAACCACACCCAAGAGCTACTGAAGGAAAAGTTCACTGATGTTTCTTATGAAATATATATGCAGCAAAAAAGAAAATTAGAAAAGTAATTCTGAGAAGATTTAAAACAAAGAAATGGTTCCACAGAGATGTTAATCTCCCACTAAATCTGCTGCTGCCCCAGCACATCACTTCAGGAATAACACATAGCCATTTTTAGCTTATGCTGATGAAATTCTTAACTACGTGGCTTGGTATTGTAATCTGTTCTGAAAGGTTTAGCATCTTAGTTGCACTTAGTATGTCATCCAATAATTGACACGAGTTCTATGCATGCAATTTATTGTCCTACTGCTACCTTCAATACTGATATTAAGTCGAGTGGACCCACACCTTAAAGCTTCTTCCTCATTTCTTCTGGCTTTCCAAGGGAGGACTATTGCGATACTCAGATTGGTCCTTTAGAGAATTTATGTTTGACTTCCAACCATCGTAAATTAAGATTAAATCCAGTTTCTTTTTGATTCCATGCATCTCACTCTGTCCTATTATCAGTAACCACTGTTTCATATGACTCTGATATTACAGTCACACTTATTAAGATTTTTTATTTTATTTTATTAACCTTGTTGTTATCCCCGTTGTTTCAGCTCTCATAAGAATCAAATCTTCTTTCCTTTTTTCTTCTTCTTCAAATTTTCATTTTCTTTGTTCTTAAAGAAGAAAAAAATTCACATCCAAAAAATTCCATATACACATTCATTTTCGCACATCATTACAAACATCATTTCTTACAACTATATGCAAATTTTGTGATGCAAACCTTTGGCCGAGGCTTGAGTTCCTGATTGTGAAGTATTAGAAGCCTGTGATCCAGGGTCAGCTAAAGCTGCAGAATCTTGAACTTTCACAAGTGCTCCCTATTGATATAAAAATAAAAATAAATATCTAAATATTTTTATAAAGCTCAAGGGTTTCTTTAAATAACATTGACATTAAAGGACCAAAAATATAGAACAAAGAAGATGAAACTGATGGATACCATAATCCATCACACAGTTAATCATTGTAAATGACCCTTCAGCCTACCTAATGCAATTTGGTGCATGAAATTCATGCAATGAGGAAAAAGACATTCTATATTTATGACACCTATAAATACCAAACTTTATTATTTGACATTTATGCAATTTCTAACTTTGCGTCCTTTCCTGGAGAAGCTTCTAAAAGGGCATATTTTCCACTATACAGTTCTAACTACGTAGTATTTGGCTCTTTTGCTTTAAGAATTTTACCCTCCAGGGGAAAAGTTGCTTTTCCTAATACCATGCATAAAAGTTGTTTTCCCTACAGCCAGATCTTTCAAGTCAAAGTAAATATTATTTTCATTCTGGCCTTTCACCACTGTAGAATTATAGGAGGTTCGACTTCCACATAAATCATATACACAATTAAATTAAATAGTTTGGAGAGATGAAAGAAATACCAGCCCATCAACTAAAAAATGGCTCTCTGTTTGGATAGTGAGAAAATTCTAGAAATTACTAACCAGACAATATTAATGATATTACGTTTCCTAATGCACGTTGTAGGATCCTCAAACCAGCCGCAAAAAGAAATAATAATAAAAAATTAACAAATAGTAAAAGCTAATACTTTCTCATGCATCCTATTTTTTGAGTAACCAAAAGACAGAGAAGAAGAAACTAAAAGAGAAAAAGAGAAAAAAGACCAAAACTTTACCCGAGTTAACGCAACAGCAGCGCAAGCAAGATTGAGCTTGCTCTTGAGGAAAGCCTGATACTCCTCCGAGTCAATGGGAACGTTGGGAGGAGCGATGGGAAGGGAAGGCGTGGAACCGTCTTTTCTGTCGATATTGTTGTCATGGAGCTTACTGGGTTTGGGCTGGTCATTGACCTTGATCTCAACAACATCATTGTTGGGGTCGGAAGATGAAGAAGAACAAGGACGAGCTGGCCTTGGTGGCGGTGAGCCATCGGAGGAGGCGGAGGCGGAGGCTGAAGCTTCTTGGAGGAAGCGCTGGAAGGCCCACTCGGAAGTACTGCGATTCATTTTGGATGTATCATCGGGAGTGTCCGGCGCCGGCGGTGCTGACCAGAACTGGTCCGAGATTTCCCCCACTGAAAACACCCTATCCATTCTCTCTCTCTCTCTCTCTATCTTTCCGGTTTTATGAAATTTGCGTTGGATTTTATCTTTTGGCGTATTTATGACACTCCATATTTCGTAATTTTTATTAATTAACGGGTCTTTTTCAACGTTAACAAACCCAATTTTTTAAAAAAATGAAAATAAAAGAAAAAAAAAATCTCCAATTGGTTGGCAAAGAACATGTAGGGCTCATTGGCCACAAAATAGATGTACTTCTGGTGGTAATGTTAAGTGTAAGTTATACATCTTTTTATTTTTATTTTATTTTTTGGGTGAATATAAGTTACACATCTCTATCATCAAAGTGGGTATTTTTCCTCTTTTTGTGTACATTTCCCATCTTCCAAATTCCCCAAATCCCAATCCTACCCGGGAATTATGGGTATGGTTTTCAATTGAATCAATATGCGTATTTATTTTTATATATATTTCATACCTAAGATTTTACTAAAAATAAATCTAAAAAAAAAATTTCAAAATTGGCTCGTTGTTCATATGCTAATGCAGCAAGCAGAGGCGGATGATTCCTTAAAAAAAAAATGTAATCCCATTGGGCAATTGGATAGCTTCCACGCGGGAACCAGCGGGCGGCTCTTGTGGATAAACATGGAATTCGGCCCACTCATATTGGTGGGCCATGGTATCAGTGGGCCCCATACTTTCTCTTTTCTTTTAAGGCACTTAAAGTTCCATTTGTCTTTGTCCTCGTCGTTATGTCACTTGTCAATGCCATTTCCATACAAATCAATAAATTTCTATTTTTTTTTGCTGTTTAAAATAAAAATGTAAAAGAGAAAAGCACTGCAAAAATCTTAACAGTAACTAAACTTGCAATTTTATAAGGAAAAAGAATTTAAGTGCATGGTTAGGAGAGAGAAATTGGAAGCCCATGTGTCAGTGGACGACTCTCTGCTGATTCGTATTAGATCTGAGCTTATCCATTCATGAATCATAATCATAACTTAGTCTTAAAGCCAAGCTTTCGTTTCAACCAAATATTAACCTTGGTCAGTCTTGTTAATGTCAAAGACCATTGAATAAAAAAGAGACAACCATCTCCCTTTTCAAATTCTAATTTTTAGGTAAAGTAGATCCAAGTCCAAACCCCACAACAGGAAAACTGAAAAGGACCTCAAGTAACAACCACCCCAAGCTAAATCAAAATTGATACTACCCTGAATGATTGGATTAATATGTTGCTCATTAATATACACTGCGTTTTGTTTATTAAGGCAAATATCTTGCAGCATAGATAGTGGTCACTCACTCATACTCGTTGATAGAGGACAAACAATAGTGAATTATCTTCGTCGGATTTTCACAAAGCAAACACCGGACAAGTGTGTTAAAAGGTTGTATAATACGAAGTTGAATATTCAATAAAGGCAGACGTGAGATCATAATGTGGGAGAGACATCTCAGAAACTTTTATGATTTTTGTAATACATATAGTGGGATCATTTTATCTTGATTTGGATAACCTTTTTTTCTTTTTAGTGAAAATGGCCTTTGTCAAAGATCTAAAAGCAGTGGAAGAACAAAGAAAACATCATAGTATTACTATTTAATTCAATGCAGGCAACATCAGCAAATACCAATACATGTGCAACACATTATGACGCCGCATGTGTTACAAACATTTCCGAATGCTTCTTTCCAATTTGTGTAATCTACTTTGATTTGTATATTTAAAACACAACAATGAGTCATCTACTTCTACTGTTTGCAAAATTGGAGAGCTTGATTAGCGGTGACAAAAGCTAAAAGATTCTATACAGAGCCAAACAATTGAGTGGAAAAGATAACGTTGAGCTCAAGGATGAAATCCTTTTCATGTCTCATTTTATTCTCATAAAATGATAATAACAAGAATCCAAATGGAATTACTAACTTAAGAAATAGCCGCAAGATGAATCTAAGAAAAATGCATAAGAATTATCACTTATAGGTTGGTAAATAACATAAACATACAGTGGTTTGCCCCAAAGCGGAAGTATATATAACATCAGCTTGTCACGTTTGCAACCCCTGGAGGAGGAAGCACACTGATGTGCTCAACGCCTTCCAGATGCCACAGATTCAGCAGAGAAGAGGTACTTGACTCGTGAAAGCACTGAATCATGAGTGGGGTCATAAGGATGATCCTTGGAGGGGATCTCCAGAATAGCTGGAACCGGCTTATTATAGCTGTCAACTAGGAACCTTATCATGTTTGCGACCTGGTATGAAGGTAAAGGATAATGCTTTCCAGATTAATATCTCTGCACAGGCTCAGGCACCAAGACTGACCTTGAAACTAGAAAAGCCATAACCACACAACAAAATAGAGATTATGGGTCTGAGGATGAACTTACATATTGGCTGATTAAAATAATAGCAATGTCATCCTTTGCAGTAAACTCTTTGAATGTATCTTCGATTGTTTTCACTGTTGTTTCTGAGCGGAGACACATGCCAAAGCAATGAAACTTTAAAAGCAAATACGAATAAGTCCAAGTTTTTCATACAATATAAAACTTTTAACCTTTCAATTTCAGAGGCTAGGATGCATATTACCATTAAATGCTGTAAAACTGACATCTTGAAAAGAGAAAAATAAAATAAAATTTGCAGTGATACAGGACCAAGTTTAATTTCCATGAACTAAACAATTGTTATTGCCCAAAATTTGAAGTAAATTTATTTGACTTCCACATATCAAAGATAACCCATCAGCCATCTTAGACTTGATTATCGAATCCGAAGTGAAAGATTCAGCAACTTGCATCGAGACAGCTTATTATATATGAATATATGTGTGTTGAAAAGAACAAAGGTAAAACTGAATGATAAGAAGATAGAGATCAATATGTCAACAAAATGAAAGCATTTTACCAAAAACTTCACATGCTATGGGATATTAGGCTCGAATATTGCAAGACAAAGGAGACAAAAATAATTTTTTAGGTTACCAGATGGCTACTTCATTCTTAACAGCCACCGCAAATCACAGGATCAACATTAATCCCCACCCATCATGTCTTGGCATTTTACAAATAATTACTACTACTAATACCTTCCTTCTCAAGTAATCAATACAATTTGACATTTGTTTGTCTACCGGCCTAAAGAGATACTAACATGCAGAACAGTGAGCTAAAATAGTTAAAAGTGAATTTAATAAGAATAACAATGTACAGATTACTATTGGAGTATAAATTCAACAAATATGTTGACCTAGAAGTTCTAATATCCAATCACTGAAAAGACTTCAAGACTTACTTGAATCAACAATAAGATAGTTTGTCTTTCTACGCAAGTCAACATTACCAACTCCAGCCAGCAAAAATCCAGTTACAGTATCCTACAGATAGTGGAAGTATATTCAAGACAACTAGCACAATTGAGAAAACACAGAAAACGATAGTAATCCAGGTATGTCAACCAAACAATAAAGAACAATAATGAAGAGAAGCATGAATATTTCATATAAAGTCGTAATTATCCATAGAATTAAAGAAAATTTTATATGTGAACCTTGATATTTTAGAGTTTCATGAGAGAGCTTAACAAAGATATGCAGAATCGGGTACATATATTATCAAATGGAAAGACAACTATCTATTTACTACAAAACCCTGTGGATCCTGCACAGAAAAATATGAAGACAACAAATATTTGTTTTCTTCCATTCATACTTTAAACTTATTTAATAATTAGTAGTATAGCCTTTCCGAGTAGGAAAGGATTCAGTAGGAAAGGATTCAGGAAGGTAGTGTCCTTACTAACGTACAAAGACAGGCATGAATACTAAACATGATTATGAGCATATCAAAATCATTCTGGTGATGTTTCTAGCCAGCTGAAATTATAAATGCTAATGAACAGGAAAACCCGAGAAATTTAGAATATTTCATCATGTACTTGCAGAAAAGCTACATCATCCATACCTCATCAGCAATCATGGCAATAAGTCCTGCGTTTCTTGTGGGAATTTGAGCTCTGCCAGCCATTCTAAAGTAGAGTTATTAAACTGCATAAAAAAATTTAACAATCATGAGGACTAGAGTTATTAAACTGCATAAAAAAAGAAACAATCATGAGGACAGAATATACAATCTTTCATTTACATAAAATAGTATTGTCTACACGTACAAGCTAAAGTGCCCATTAATAAATTTTAGCATATGTATTATCAAAATGCAAACCAATACATAATTTGCTTCAGATTGATCTACTTCCCTTATTATTTATGTAATAATTCTGCACAAATCCAAAGTTTGAGTATACGTTGAACCAGAAAACAAATTATTGTTAGCTTTTTCCCAAATCACAATCTTTCAGTATCCTCAAATTTTGTTAATAAAAACAAAAGCACCAAAGCAACTGAGCTTGATGCAATAACTGTAACACAGTTGAGTTAGCCTTCCCATTATTTTGGAAAGCACAACAACATGAATTTTTTTTTTCACTTAGTTTTCTCGGAAACCAAGACGATCCCCCAAAGTTTCACAGTAATCAAGCGTAATCTTGCTAAGAAAAATTACATTGCCATCATAAGAAAAAGAAAAAACCTTTTGCGGCAGCAAATTAATTGTCTAAGACCCAAAAACTTGAAGCCAAACAAAATTAATACTAATCTGATTATTGAAGGTGCCAAATTAGTACGATTCCAGGAATCGACGAGTCACGAATCTTGGATAACCAAAAACACATATTAAGAACAAAAACACAATCGTTTGCTAAAACAATACTAGAAGTATGAACAAAATTGGAAATAAAAAACAGCAATTAATTAAAAAATAAATAAGGAATACATACAATTAAACAAGGTTAAGATCTTTAAATTGGAAATTAGAAGGAAAAGAAAAAAGACCTGCAGTGCAGTCTTGAGGTCGGTGCTTCAGGCTATGGATCCGCGAAGAGAGAGAAGAGTGAGGGAGAGAGAAAGAGAGAGTCGACTAGAACCGAACGCCAAGTTTGGTTGGTGGTCCGGACTACTTTTTGAGGTAAGTCCAAAAGCCCATAATCCAATCAAAGCTTGGGTTTGGGCTTTTCTTTCGTGTCACTCTTGGACAGGTTTTAAAGCCCATAATCCAATGCTGGCACAGCAATGCTTGGGTCCGTTTGGTAAACAAATTCCAATGTGAACTTTTTTATTTTGTTTTTAGAATTCGAGTATTTGTTTTTTAGTCCGTCTTCTTGCCTTCGCTTTCTCACAGTTACAGGGCCAGTGAAAGGAAGCTACAGCATAATTACAAAATTTCATATTACTCAAATTATTGCCTACTTTTTTATTTATGTACTTCAAGTTCCCAAGCCAATCCCTTCCCAAGTCCCAAGTCCCCCTTTAAATCTATTCATCAAAAAAAAAGGAAAAAAAACTACTCCTTTAAATCTAATAAAAAAAATCAGTATATATATATATATATATTGAAAGCAAAGCATGGCTACAGATAGAATAGTATATTTGCTCCATCACTCTCTTTATTTAGCTCTGATACAGTGATATGCATATTGAATTTATTTTTTAATATTTAAAATTTTCAAGATCAATAATAATTTATTAGTTTCTTAATAACCATCCTCGTCAAATTTATGATCTGTGCAGGTTCTAAAGATAAATGAATCCAAATTTCTTAAATATTAGAATGGATTTGGGAGGTGATATAGTAATATACACCAACCATTTTGGTAACAAACTTGTATTAAAATAATAAGGTCTGGGGGTTTAAGACAAAAGCAGTTTCCAAGCAATTTCTCATGTGGAGCCAACCGAACAGGCCTTTCACTATCAGCCCCGTTTCTGGGAATCTTCGCATCTCCGCACATGATGCGTGCTGCCTCAATACTAGATGGTTCAAAAACAGCCTCATTCTGTAATAGAATGTCATCATTTCCGTACTAATTTCACACACCAATAATTGTATCACGGGCCTTACACCTTTACTAGTTTCCTAAGAGGAGCATCCAAACCATTTCATTATTTGCTTAAGCAGGAATGTGTTGCTATTTTTAGTGGCTTTTTTTTATCTTTGAATAAAAAAATAATAAATTATAATTATCAGTTTTACTAACCCACAAAAAGTATAGAAATGTTACATCTGTATCAAAAAAAAAACTTTATATCTTGGACCAAATAAAGCTAAAAGTAACCTTGCACCTATTTTTTTTTTTTTAAATCTTTTTTGAATTTATTATCTTCTGAAAGTAGCTCTTAAATTTAAGAGATGAAAGATTGTAAATTCTCACATAATGTTGCATGCTTTGTAGCATCATGATCTTGGTTAGATGAGCTAAAACTCTCTCTCTTTCTTTTTGTTAACTCATACGTGAGCATGCATGTTCAATATATGATCTTAGAATAAGATGATATTTGGTGCATGTAACATCTTACAAGTTGAGAATATATATATATAATTTTGGTGTCGGATCACTTTCAGGTGAAACACGCATGCTTTTCAATTGGTGACCAGAGTCAAGGTTGATTCTCTCAAGTCAAGGTGGATCATGCATCTTGATGTATTTTTTATTTTGGTAAATATGCAGGTGTAGAGTTTGTGGCACTGAGGGAGTTTTATTTTTTCTTCTCAGCTCTAAGCCATCACTGCCTTTTTTTTTTGGGTAAATTAAGGCATCATTGTTCATATGTAATAAAAGAGCATGTTTCATGATGACCAAAAATCAATATATAAAAAGGGGCATGTTTCTTGCTAATTGATATAAAATTAAATAAAATAAAATAAAAAGGGCATCTTTCAAAAAGATCCTGAGCAGACTGTGAAAAAATATAAAGAATCTTAAATTAAGAAATAATTTCAAATAATTAGAGAAAAATATTTAATTAGATACTAGGCGATTTACCCATGTGGTACAACCACATACAAGCACAAAACATAACAGCAAGCACATTCAACGGGTAATCAATCAATCACTCACTCTCAATTATTTAATTTCTCAGAAAAAAAAAAACAAAATGAGTGGTCTTGTTTGCTTGCTCAGTCTCAAGTTCTATATATAGAAGAGCTTTACTGGCTCAGAACCCATACCCACTCATCTCCCCCTCAAACAAACTCTTCTCTCACACTGTCTTCATCTTCTTGGCTTCTGAATCTTCAAAGGTCAAAACTTTACGCTCTACAGGTGAAATTTCCCAACTGGGTTTACTGGACTTTTCTTGTATGTTCTGTTATCAATGTCTGCTATGGTCGTTCCTGTATATTGATTCCATTTTAGGGTTTGAATTTTGTGTCGGTCTGTTTTGAACTGTTTGTTTAATGGCTTTGTGCCTCACATTATAGATCCTCCGCTTCTTTTCTACGTTATTTTTTTGTTATCCTTTTGTGGTCTTCATAACCATATTTTTCTGCATGCTTGTTAAGCTGATTTTTGTTATGATACTTTAGGTTTAGTTTGTCGGCTGAATTTCGTGCTGTTCAGACTCTGGGATAGCATTTGATTCTAGGAATATTGAAGATATATTTGTTTTTAAGAAGATAAAAAAACAAACTTGAGTAGATTTTGCTTTTATTTGGATTTACACCAACTAGTTTAATTTTCTTTCTCCTTTTGCTGGTTCTGTTTTTTGGTTTAAATGTCTATAGTTTTCAATTTCAGTGCCTCATTTTTTCATATACGATGTGGGTTCAAATTGAATGGCTTTGGATTGCGATATGAATAAAATTGTCGTTATTAAGTAAGCAGTTGTGTCGGTTAGCATTTCCTAATGGGTTTTTTTGTTTTGTTTTTCATTAAGGAATTGTCATTCCGTACATGTTGCATGTATTGGAATACTTTTTCCTTATTATCAACTTTTGTTAGAAATTTGCTTTATCTTAGTTGTATTAGTCTTTTGTGCCCATTAAGTAAAGCTATTAAAGTTAGCCCTTTTGAGTTTGTAAAATTTATCATCCTTTTCTGATGATTTAATATATTGTAGAATGGGAAGTACTGGTGGAACCAACTATGGTGCATACACCTATGAGAACCTTGAGAGGGAACCTTATTGGCCATCAGAAAAGCTCCGAATTTCCATTACTGGTGCAGGTGGCTTTATTGCCTCCCACATTGCTCGACGTTTAAAAAGTGAGGGCCACTACATTATCGCTTCTGATTGGAAGAAGAATGAGCACATGACAGAAGACATGTTTTGCGATGAATTCCATCTTGCTGACCTCAGGGTGATGGATAATTGCTTGAAGGTTACTAAAGATGTTGACCATGTCTTCAACCTTGCTGCTGATATGGGTGGGATGGGATTCATTCAGTCTAATCACTCTGTCATTATGTATAACAACACAATGATCAGCTTCAACATGCTTGAAGCTGCTAGGATCAATGGTGTTAAAAGGTTAGCAATCTTAAATCAAATATATTCTGTCGTTGAGTTGAAATTTATTAGAATATTTTGTTTATCTCTGAAATTGGAACCTCAGGCCCAGAATGTCTCTCTATATATTCATGAATTATAATTTCACAGTTTCAAATGTTGGATTTTGTGTTTCTGCAGGTTTTTCTATGCCTCAAGTGCGTGTATTTACCCAGAATTTAAGCAGCTGGAAACTAATGTGAGCTTGAAGGAGTCTGATGCCTGGCCTGCTGAGGTATGTTTCTCATAATGTTCACATATAAGAATCTGCTTGAATGTAAATTGTAAGTCGTGAATGCATCTGATGAGTTTATTTTCTTCGCATGGTATAGCCTCAAGATGCTTATGGTCTAGAGAAGCTCGCAACAGAGGAGTTATGCAAGCACTACACTAAAGATTTTGGAATTGAGTGTCGTGTTGGAAGGTTCCATAACATTTATGGTCCTTTTGGAACATGGAAAGGTAGCATTTATGGTCCATAACATTTTTTTTTCTTGATTGAATAGATTCCTTCTGTCTTTGTGGGATATTATCATTTTTTGTTCTAAATTTGTTCGTCATGTTTGTCATTAGGTGGCAGGGAGAAAGCGCCTGCTGCTTTTTGCAGAAAGGCTATCACATCCACTGATAAGTTTGAGATGTGGGGAGATGGACTTCAAACCCGGTCCTTTACTTTCATTGATGAATGTGTAGAAGGTGTCCTTAGGTAAGCACTTGCTGCTTTTATAAAAATTTTCAGCTGGAATACATTTCTTTTTAAGGATCCATGGAATGAAATTCTATTAATCTCCATGGATCTGTTGCATCTAGTTATATATGAACGCGATATTTTCAATTATGGCCGAGTCAAGTAACAAATATAGTCTTAATGAAAGTTTTAATGGAAGTTAAACCTTAATAGACTAATGTGGATGTGGGTTCTTAAATTTTTTGTAAAAGATGAACATATTTTTCACCATGTAAACGTGCACATTTTAATTGCTACAGAAAATTTATTTATATTTCTCGAAGAAAAGAAAGTTAATATTTGCACAAAATGTGTTCCATATGATCCGAAACAGAGTAAAATTTTTGTGATATGAAGGGTATTAACATGGTCCTATATAGCAATTTTCAGTCTCTCACATAGAAACCCATGAAAATGTGATATCAATCCTTGGCATTTCCATTGATCTTACTTGAGTGTGAAGTTATTTGTCTGTTCTTCTCTTGGATTTACCATTTTGCAATTGACTTTTATGTTTAGGTTGACAAAGTCAGATTTCCGTGAACCAGTGAACATTGGAAGTGATGAGATGGTTAGCATGAATGAGATGGCTGAAATTGTTCTTAGCTTTGACGACAAGAAGCTCCCTATCCACCACATTCCTGGTCCGGAAGGTGTACGTGGACGTAACTCAGACAACACTCTGATCAAAGAGAAACTTGGTTGGGCTCCAACCATGAAGTTGAAGGTAACTGACTTTCCTTACCTACTGTTTACTCTATGTAAATCATGCTTTGAGAAACAAATACACTTTGACCGTGTCTGGTGGTAGCTACTTGCCTTGGATTGACTAATTTCAATTCAAACATTTTACCCTTCCAGGATGGGCTGAGAATTACATACTTCTGGATCAAGGAACAGATTGAGAAAGAGAAGGCTCAAGGTGTTGACCTGGCTGTTTATGGGTCATCCAAGGTCGTGGGGACTCAAGCCCCAGTTCAGCTTGGATCTTTACGTGCTGCTGATGGCAAAGAATGAAGTGGTTGATGCCTGATGGATCCGAGTAGTTGCTTCCGGAAAATCCTATATGTAGTAATAGTGAGTCATAAAATGGCATTTTCTGATGAGCTACTTATGATTGTGGACAATAAAAAAGATTGAGCAGCTTCTTTGGTTATCCTGTTGTAATATGTTTTATGTGAGGGGAGCTTTTATCTGCTCCCTCCCTCCCATTTTCTCAATCTTGCTCGTTGGAGCTAGTTTCTTCTATACCTTTGGATAATCGAATAGTCTCGTACCCTTCTAAAGTCCTGCTTTCTTTCTCTCCATACTGTCATTCCTTTGTTTTTATGTTTTGAGTAAATTTTTAGTTCAATTTCGTTCTCATGAAATTTTGATGAGCTTGTTACGTATAATCTAC
This sequence comes from Rhamnella rubrinervis, assembly GCA_007844105.2. Classification (NCBI taxonomy): domain Eukaryota; kingdom Viridiplantae; phylum Streptophyta; class Magnoliopsida; order Rosales; family Rhamnaceae; genus Rhamnella; species Rhamnella rubrinervis. The sequence continues at coordinate 9,998,321 of CM017578.2, forward strand.
TTGTCACTAGTGCATATGCAAACAGGGCAATGCTACTGTTCTGGACCAGTCGGTTATCAATATGGAGCAGCAGGTCAATTTCTGGTGATTTGCATACACGAAAATAATCTCTGATTGGTTTCCGGGAAAAAAACACACACACATTTAAGATTGATAGTTGTTGTTATCCGATTTGTATTGGGATAGGTGTGAAGTGTGAGCACCAGCTGAGCCACCATGATAAGCATACTGAGGTGGGATGGCAGTCCCACTTGATCAGCGACTCGTGGTCCTTAGATGGTGACATATACGTTATCGTCCTAAAAGCCTTTAAATTTTAGATACCCTTCACCATTTGCCTTGCCAATTCCCTTAATTGAAATCTCATGCACAATGTAAGCAATTTCTCACCTTACAAACTTTATGATGGATATATTATCTTTCTCTAAGAATATTCCAAGGCAAAGTCTTAACCCCTTTTTATGCACTGATTCTACTTTTTCTGTATCGGGAATTCTTCATATTTACCTTTTGGGTCTTCGATTGGTTTCCACAAAATTGGGTCATTGGAAGTAAAGGCAGCTCATATTACTGTGAGTATCTAACCCATTTAGAGAAGCTGGACAAAGATTAGCAAGATTTACCACAATTTGGCACTTGGTGTAGATGGTGAAACATAATGAATATAGTGCTGGTGGATGGATATATTGGACTGCTGTGGCTTAATAAGTGGCTCAGATTTTCGGATGTGGGATAATGAGTAACGTGGCTAGGTTTGTGAAGATTCATTTTCACCAGGAAAACAAGGGGATCCCCATGCTTTACGTGGAGAGGCAAGGGCTCTAAATAAGTACTTTTGGCTTGAGAGCGACTTGATTGCAAATTGGCTTTGAGAAAATTAATACAACATTTAATGGTGGGGCATATTGGCATGTGGGTATGAGCTCCTTTCCAATATGCCCTCTACCTTTTGGCAAACTCAATACCAGTTATACTGATAAGCAGACCTATCTATGTCGGTGAGATGTTGGATGAGCTTTTCGCTTTTTTCAAGATCCACCACACAATCTAACACCATGTGCAACTTGCCTTTCATTCCCTTCCAAAATGATTCACATGTACTTTGGACTTTTCACAACGCTCACAGTATGAATTACAAAAGCTGGTTGAAGCAATGGCTAAAATTAAAGGTAACACCAACATGTCGATGCATTGTATCTTTGCTATATCTTAAGTATGGCCCCATTTCAGCATCCAATGAAACTCTAATTTAGAATGAAATGGAGACCAATAAACAGCATCTTTTTGTTAAAAACATTTTCATAAAATGACCGCCTCTATCACAAGGAAATTGTAAAAGTTCATGTTCCGCCCAACCTATATTCCTTGAGTTCAAGCAAATATGAAATATAAAAGTGAAAGATCAACCAATCCGATGCACTGAAAGAATAATGTATGAACCTTTTCTTTTATTCTTTTTTCTAAATAAAGTTTGTCTATCATAAGCTTGTTTCCATGTATATCCAAAAAACTATTTCAGCCACACAAAGGGGCTCATACTCAAATAAGTATTGTATGAATCATACTGTAAAATGTTATGCAGGGAAATAGCCAGTACAAACCGGTTAATGTAATTCTCATCATATTAGGATGTTTGAGGAACTATGAGCATTGAAATCCAAACCGAATCTCTCTGCGCAAAAAGAACAAAAAAAAAAAAAAATCTGCCAACTGAGACAAATATGAAGGTAACCAGCTTCAAGCTTCTCTGCAACATTCCATAGGTTTTCTCTATTCCTCAATGATCAAGATCATGAAAACAGGATTTTCTTCAAGTTGCTCGGCAAATTGCCTGAGAATCTCCTTCACAACATTTGCAAATTCCTCCCTATCCAGTTCAAGAGTGCTCTTATTGTTCTGCACATCAGCAAAGACAGCATCATAGAGAAGAACCGCAGCCTCATTGGCTTCAGATGGTGGCAAGCCTATCTCTAACCCATTTTTCTCAAGAAAGCTCCTCATAAGCTCTGCAATCCCTGAGTTAGCATTTCCACAGTTCTTTTCCTGGAATATCTTCTCTACAACATTGTTCAATTGCTCCTCATCTGCCAAAAGCTGCAATCTGATCTAATCAGAATTTTGTCCAGCAGAATTACCAAAATATAAATATGGGGTTTTGCTTACTTAAAGTTAATTTTTTGAATGAGAAAAGTTAAATTTACTCGATAGAACTTTTTCAAATCAGGTTCCTCCAGGACCAGGGCTCTCCAATTGGGTCAAAGGGCTTAGGTAAAGTGACTTGCAATCTTACACATACTCCCAAGTACCAGGGAAAGTAAGACCATCCAGCTGTTTTCTTTTCTTTTCTAAACATTTTATAATGTTCTGAGTTTCAACTTTATCTAAATTGTTATTTCCTTAGTTTCTAAAGTTAAATTAACTAGAAAATGTTTAGACCAAAAAATTTACACAGCTTTTGAGGTATCTTTTTTTAATTCTAGGAGAAGTGTCTTATGTCCATCTAAAGCATTAAAAAACGGTGGGCCGAACCAGCATTTGTAACATAATTAGAGAGTCAAAGACTAAACATTAGCCAATTAATACTATTTTGTGATTCTAAAATCACCAAATATGTCCTAACAGCACATATAAGCTCTTGGAGTGTAACACTTCCCATGACATTCCAGAATGACGGCATATGCTATTCACAAAAAGGTACACTGCATCCAGTTTCTTTTGGAACTACAGTAATAAAATTACTTACTGAAAAAACATTAAATACCATTTCTTGATTTAAAACAGAAGGAACTAAAGGAAGCATTGAGAAGATGAACAACCTTTCTCAACTTAGAACCATTAACGATTTTGATGTCCTGGATGACCACAACATTCTTTTCAGCGAGGACCTCTGATAGTTCTTGTAAAACATGCTGAAGTAACTGAGCAAATTGTCCCTGGCCCAATTCTTCTTTCCCATCTGCCTCATGTTTCTTCAAGATATCATTTAGCAGAGGAAACTCTGACCATTAAACATAGCAAATCATGAACTTCATGAAATCAATAGCATATTTAAGTATAGAATAGAAAGTTAACAAAATTGAAAAGACTAGATTCCCAACTCATTATTGGCCAGAGAAAGTGGCTGTTACATGTTGAGGAACAAAATGAGAAATCTTGAGAACATCACCTCAATCTTCTACGTTAGTATTTAAGAAAATAAAACCATAAGCCTATTATAGGCTCGACAGGACCAAAATTGGAACACTAATTGATACAAATTCTAAACATAAGTGTTCAAGTAATTCAGCAATAAAGAGAGCAGAAAAACGAACTAGATCGCACCTGAAACTGGAGGAACACCCATCTGAATTCCCATGTGGACAAGAGCATTCTGTATCTCACTCTTGCATATCTTTCCCTTATCTTCTGAATCTAAATCAGTGAAAAGGTCCTCAGCTAACATTGCAAAATCATCTTCGTCATCTAAAAACAGTCGCAGAGGTTTTCCGTCCAAGATTGATAAACAAGAGGATCATCTGAAGATCAAACACAATATGGACGTGCATTATTTGCAGTCTATCAAATTAGTACTAAATTAGACCACAATCAAGCTTAGCATAAAATGCACATGTTTGAGCGCAAAAACAACACAGAAGTTCAAACTAATGCACAAGTGAATCATCTCAGCATACCATGCTCAACTTATAACATGAAAGAAACACCAAAATCTTACAACTTTGTTCTGTTTTACGATATTATTTTCACAATAACCAAACATTTGCATTCTTTCTCAGATCCTATATCACAAAAGAAATTTAAGCTCAAGCATTGCGATTTCTTTTATTTCAGAAATTTCTTACCAATCAAACAAAGCAAAAGGTATCATATTTTTTCATAACGCACCACATAATCAGATACACATACATACATATTAATTACATAAACACAAACTTATAAAAACACACAAATCATGTATGAATGTGCATATATAGTGTAAGGAATTCTCAATTTTTAGGAGATCAGCTAAAACATCGTTAAGCATTTCAGTAGCTCGTCTGTGTATACATAAACAGAACATATACATGAATGTGATATGTACATATATGATGTATTTGTGCTCAGCTCCAATTAATGTGTATGGATGTTATGCATAATGTAAGCATATACCTTTTAATTGGTCGGCAATCGCGGCTATGTAGAGCTTGATGGTCTGGGAAGCCTGTTCAGGAGAGAGTTCGGTGGAACGGAAAACGACGACGTCGGGGATATGAATGCGTTGGAGAGCAGAGGACTTGAGGCTTAGAGGCAAGGAGAGGCCGAAGAGAGAGGAGGAGACAGCGGAGTCGACGATGTCGAGAACCTGAGCTCCGGTTAGGGCAACGTTAGAGTCCGGCAAAGAAAGTTCAACATCTCGGAGATGGGTCCCATCCAGGACCGTTAAAGCTCCGTTCGACATTTTCAGTTTCAGAGTTCAGAGAGGAGGGAGGGAGAGAGAATTTGATCAGTTGACTAGGAATTAGCTTAGCAGCTTTGTTTTGATGTCCTAAAATTGAAATGAGTCGACTTTTCTTGGCACTTTGATTTCATGGAATTTTCACAAATGCCATTGCCTTTTCTTTTTTAACTGAAAATTTTGAACCATATTATTCATTAACAAAAGCACAAGGTTGACAATTAGTGCATTTTAAATTCGATTCATTATAAAAAAAGTACCATGAAGTCGAAAAAATTAAGAAAATTCTATTTTTATGTTGTAACACTCATACCTTTAAGATTATGGATAATATACATACATATATATATATATATATATATAAATGTAAATATGTATAAATGTCGTGGGCAATATATATATATAGATATATATGCAAATACGTGTAGAGGGCCAGTTAAGGTGTCCCATATGAAGACGGCCCGCGGCTTCATAAGTTTCAAGTGCTAATTCATAGAAACGCGGTTTCGTGCATTGATTGATTTTCTTTATCACTTTCCATCGTTTTAGATTTGTCTTTTTCATAATAAGTCTTAAAGGTATATTTGCGTGCCAATGAGGTTGTCCAATAAGTGCATGCTCTGTACGTCCTTCACACACACACACACACACACGCACATAAGACGAACGCATTGTCAATGACGAAGCAAAATAAATTTGAGTCATGCAGTTGTGTACGATGAGCAAAGCGAAACATTTCAATCCGTGCAAGAGACATAAATATCCCTGATGATACATAGGAACAATAATTCTTACAAGCTTTGCTATACCAGGGTTACGTACATATGTGCAACATTAATATACTGCAACAAAAATTAAATCTTGATCAAACCAGATGTTGTACGTCGATGATTCAGACAATCATGTATGCATGCAGCTACATTTCAAAAATTGAAGTGTCATCACACCATTTGAACTTCACGTGTGTTGGCCCCCCTTGATGCAGTAGAAGAATACTCATCCACATCATAAACAGTATTGGTCTTTGAATTCTCAAACCCACCAAAAGCCGTGTTGTTATTTGAGAATTCAACCTCATCCTGGCCAAAAGCAAAACCTTCCTCTCCATGGATGGCCTTGTCTCCAATCACCAACTCATCTTTATCCATTCTAAGTGGGACTACCAACCTAATCAACACACAGATCAAGCTCGTCATCACCACGTTGAAGCATATCACAAAGAGAATGCCTCCCAATTGGATCCCCATTTGTTTAAAGCCAGCAGAAGTTCGACCAGTCTGGAGTCCATAAGCTAGGCCGATATACTTGTCCCAATCGGGCACCATGTAAAACAGCCGACTCAGCTTTGGCACCGAGAAGAAACCTGTGAGGATTCCGCCTAAGGCCCCAGCAATGGCGTGCGTGTGAATTACGCCCATGGGGTCGTCCACGTCCCTCAACAACTTGACCTTCTTGTGGAGCACCATCATTGTGTACCATGGAATGCTTCCTGATAGCAGCCCCATTAGGATTGATGCCCAACCTTGCACAACTCCTGCACACAACAAAGGTTTTGGAAGTTAAATATTGACGCGGTCTTTCAGAATTTGAAGTAATTGTGAAAAATCACACACTGATAAAATGGTGTTGTGGTAAATAACCTGCAGCAGGAGTAATGCAAACCAAGCCAGTGATCATGCCTTGTACGGCACCAATCACAGAGGGTTTCCCGAAGAAGAATGTGTCAAGGATGACCCACGTAAGCAAGCTCGTGGCAGCGCAAACGTGCGTGTTAAGGGCGGCAAGTGAAGCATCGACGCTTGCCACGTAAGGATCTCCCCCGTTGAACCCCGTCCATCCCATCCAAAGCAGGCCTGCGCCAGCAAGCATCAGAATGATGTTGTTTGGTGGAAATCTCTCTCTGTCCTTTGCTGCTCTGGGTCCAACCTGAATATATCATCCAAAAATTAGCTTCGCCCCATCTCAACTCTCAAGCTCTCTAGTGTCAACCCCAAATAAACACTTACAAAAATGTTACCAAATACCAGATATGTTCTTTTATTCTATTTGTAACCAAGTCATATGTGTTGGTGATAACATTAGGAAATATGCCATGGTTCATGAGGTATATTTGATTTTTTTATTTTTTATATATAAGATCAGATATTAATTTCAAAGTCAAGCAGAATAATTTGGATCTTTAAAAACTTATTTAAAAAAAAAAATTAAAAATTGAAGCCTTCACGCACATGCATACCCAAAAAGCAGCAGTGAAACCGGAAACACCAGAAGACAGGTGAATAACATATCCACCGGAGTAATCAATAACCCCAAGCTTGGCCAACCAGCCGTCGGGACACCATATACTGAACGCAGTCACAGTGTAGGAGAAGGTGAGCCACAGCGGCACAAACAACATCCAAGCACGAAAGTTCATCCTCCCCAGCAAAGCACCTGCTATCAGAATCAACGTAATCCCCGCAAACATCCCTTGGAAGAAAACCATCGTCGCAGTCGGAAACAGACCCAGAAACGCCTGTCCAAGCAGATACTTCTCGTCCAAGGCAACCGCAGGCTTCCCCAAGAAAAACACCGCCTTCTCTCCGAACGACATGCGGTAACCCCACCCCACCCAGCACACAAGAACCGCTGCGAAGGCGTAGAACGCCATGAATGCAGAGTTCACAGCCCATTTCTTCTTGACAAAGCTGCCATAGAGGATGACAAGGCCAGGAATGCTCTGGAGGCCGACGAGAGTGGCTGCGGTGAGCTGCCATGCGTTGTCGGCCTTGTTCATCCACTCCGGGCTTGCCTCGTCGGGTTTGAGGTTTGCAGGAAGTTCCATTGATGGATATGGATATGTCGTAGCTAAGCCAGAAGCTACGTACAAGGGTTTTGATTTGATGTTGTATGTGTATGGAGGGTGGTGGGCTATCGACGATCAGCGTCCAAGGCCGGCTGTGAATGAGTAAGAAAGGTTAAACTTTAAACTATGAGACAGTTGAGGAGCTTCCAGTTGGATTTGTTTTAGAACCAACGAAAACCGCAACCATCTGTGACTAGTGCTGGCTGCTACGCCTACATGCTATATATTCACTATTACTGTTGAGGAAACTTCCATATGCTTGTGCCTATTTTAGGAACACATCCATCATGCAAAACAAAAACTAAAAATGGGACAATAAGTAATTTAACACATCATGTTTATGCGCATAATACATATATAACAAGTTATACATTCAGTTGTATTATATATGGTACGTGGATGTGGTATCTAAAGTAGCTTTTGTGTCCTATTTGGTGTCAACAAGAACATGTTCGAGAAATCCCATTACTTCGTACGGTCCGCCCAATCCTTTTCAAATGGGTTCACTTCTGTTTAGCCAAGAATAGGCTTTTATCCTGTACATATGGATCACGAAGAAGGCTAGGCTAATCCAGCAGTTGGTAATTGGTCATGGTTTCCAGGCCCATAATGAGAGCCAATATTTGCTTTGCTTGCGGCGGACCTTGGTAAATTAATTTAATTAACGAAATAGTTGGTGAGCTAGCTAGTTCTACTCCTTAATCCAATCTATTTCAAACATATAATATAGCTTTGATGTACTTTGTAACACTATTATATGAAGGATGTAAATTGATACAGTATGTCATAGGTTGATATGATAGCCATACATGTGCACCTAGATACATAAAATCAATTAACTATATTGTTTACATATATATAATAACATCATCAAACAAATATATATTATATATATAATAAGCTAAGTGATGAGTTCATTTTAATTATTCTTAATTTATATTAATGTTTAATTATGATAACAATATTCTTTTTATCACAACTTATATAATTTTACAATCCACAATTATATACAATCAATAAAATTGACATGCTCATTACATATAATCAATAAAGATACGTCGAATGAATTGTATTGCATCATAAATTGTGTTGAACAATATTATTCTTGAGATAAATCAGAGTGCAAAATTGTGTATCTATCACACGGATGTAGGACGACCTTGTTGTTATGGAGAAATTGATAGTTCCATTTGAAAATCTTGTAAAGTGGAAAATAATGAGAGTCGGTGTTAGTGGGTCAATTTTGGAGATTTATATGCACCAAAGCGTTGAAATAGTGGACGGATGAATATTGCCGGCAACGGCCATGCAAATAATACTGCTTCTGGTCTTGGCTATTAATTATTGTACGTTCAGCTGCATGCAAATGCTTAAGGTTAGCATTTTGAAAGAGTAACATGACCAATATAAATCAGATCATGATCAGATCCAAATAAAAAAGTTCATTTTATTATTATTATTATTACATGTTATTCAAAACAGATTAAATGAATTTTATTAGTTGTAATAATTATTATTGTTTATGTACAAAATGATTAAGAAATCATTATTAATATGTCGGATTATGCATGCATGCTAGCTGGTTGGTTTCATGCACAAAAATACACTCGTATGCAGTAAATATTTATTATTTTACACCTTCCATGATGATATGTAAACAAATATATGTGGAAATGAAAGAACATAAATATTTATTATTTTTGAAGAGAGAGAGAGAGAGAGAGAGAGAGACATGATAGCTAGGCATATTTTTAGTTATCTAAGTCATTGAACAAGACATTAATATTATTTTTTTTAATCACTAGAGTAAATAAAATTGATGTAGGGAATTAGAAAATAAATAATTAAGAGGGATTTACCGATTCAACCATCTAATTTATTAATGAATTTCATACTTGCCACAAGATTAATTCTGTCCTGACGTAAGTAATCTCTGAAAATGGGACACTTTTGTGATGATGAGCTAGCTACTGGTTGTACTTATAACTTAATTTCAAGGAAACATATATAAATATCAATATCATTCACTTTATATGGAATACTGTTAATATATATTACATGTGTATCTATAGGCTATATATATGCTACATTTCCAAAAATAAGGTGATATTATAATTTTTATTTTCGTGCTTGTTCATATAGATTAGTTGCAGAAGACTGATCGTATTTATTCGTATATAACTTAGAAACAAATATTAAGTCCTGTATTTGAATATGTTATATATATTTTTAAAACAATAATAATAATAAAAGATGGTAGGGAATCTGAAATTTTAGATTCTCAAATTCTTCTTAAATCAATGGAATATTATTAAAAATCTAGTTGGTGATGTGGAACTCTTCAAGGAAAATCATGCCATTTTGCAAGAATTTGAAAGCATTTTCCCATCAGTAATAATAAAGTAAGAAGAAATTAAAAAATAAGAATTCTTTGCCCCGTAAAAGACTTTAATTTGAATCCAGCTTACATTCATAAATTTCGCATTCATGATTTTATTATGTCTGTGTCTTTGACTAAAGGGACGAGAAAGAAAACAAACTAATACGCATGAGTGTAATTAGACGCTTCAGTTAGCAATATTATAAATACCATCTTTGAGCATTGGGATATGTATATATATATATATATATATAGTCCAACCAACTCTAGCTCCGATAATTAAGCTCTCTGTATATTTATCTGTGTGTGTCTCTTTCTCTGCAGGCGACTGACCGATCGCCAAAATACGGCCATGGGAGACATCTTAAGTGAAGAACAGATTGCTGAGTTTCAGGAAGCTTTCTGTCTCCTTGATAAAGATGGTGATGGTAAGTTTCTTCAAATTCTGTTTCTCCTTGTTTAATTTGTTTTTCAGGCCTTCAATTATCCCTTTCATTTTAATATTCAATTGATCTGTTCTTTCAGTTCATCTCAACCTAATGTAAGAAGTAACTATATATAATATTCCTGATTCAAATTAAGTTATATAAAGTAGAAGAAAAAAAATTAAATTTCTTTTCTTGAATGAGGAGCCAATTGAACTAATAATAATTAAGTGCTTTGATTTTGTAATTTCTAAAAGGTTAACAACTTGAACATTATTTATTCATCAAAAAAAACTTGAACATTATTTTTGTTTTTTAGTTTCTAACTTTCTTGTAGTAGGATTTCAATTATGTTTTGCAAATCAAAATTTAAGGAGAAAAAGAAAAAGGTAAGTCACTATCCAAAATTAAAAGGTTTGTTTTTTTGTTTGTTTATTTTTAATTTATTTATTTTTTTAATTTGAATAAAATGACTTGACTTCATTTAATGGAGAAGCTCATACAAAATATGAAGAGGGTCCAACTAATAGACTTGAGAGGGACTTTGGAATCTCTGTACAATTTAGACTAAAAAAAAGTCGAAAGGTTGAATTTAGATTATTTATTTTCTGAGCTAATTGAATAAAAAAAATTAATAAAAATGTATAGGGTGTATTACCATTGAAGAATTGGCCACCGCCATTAAATCGTTGGACGAAAATCCAACCGAAGAAGAACTGAAAAACATGATAAGCGAAGTCGACGTTGACGGCAACGGAACCGTAGAGTTTGGAGAGTTCCTGAATCTCATGGACAGAAAAATGAAGGTACTTAATTAAGCATGCATGCTTATTATTAATAAAATTAAATTGCAGATGAATTATTTTTCTTATATATTGGGAGATTGATCATGATTTTTGAAAAGCTAACAAATGGGGTTTTTTTTTTGGGTAGAAATAAATGGGGTTTTGTTGGTTGTATATATATATATATATATATATATATATAAATAGGAAAATGAAGCGGAAGAGGAATTGAAAGAAGCTTTTAGGGTGTTTGACAAGGACCAAGATGGCTACATCTCACCTAATGAGGTTGAATTAACTTTTCCATCTCCTTTTGCTTCTTAATTACTTTATCCTAAATTTTTACATTAATCGTCTAATTAGCTATTAATCTAAATGGAAACTCCCTATTAATCAATATTCTAATTAGCTATTATACTTTCAATGATTTTTTCTATCATCAATGTCCATTAAATCATAAATTTTGGTTTGAGGAGTACAGGGGAAAATATTCGTGTGGTCCATTGAATTCCTCTAATGTATACAACTCCTATACATTCTATGTACCCACTACCATAATTTGGTGGTGGAATAGTTAAAAAATAATGTATTTTTGTTGGAAATTAGTTAATTTGTATCCTTGCTCATGATCATCATGGTTGCTGCATGCGCAGTTGAGACAGGTGATGATAAATCTTGGAGAGAGACTGACAGATGAAGAGGTAGAACAAATGATCAGAGAAGCTGATTTGGATGGTGATGGCTTGGTCAATTACGAGGAATTTGTGAGAATGATGTTAGCTGTTTGATCTAGCTATATATATATAACTAGATATTTATTAATTAATTCAGTACTGTGCCTCTAAATAGTTAGCTTTATATATACACACATGTATATATCATAATTTGGGTACATAGGTCATCATGATCAGTCTAGTGTAAATTGGGTCTATCTCCTTGTAATGAATTGATCTAATTGTGAAGTAAGCTTGAAACCCAAATATATAATTATCTTATATTAATATTAATACAGTGTATATTAGATTAGTATGCGGGTGAGATTATTTATGAATCAATAAACATTATTTTTTTTTGGTGAAATCAATGAGCATTATTAGTTTGTTCATTCAAATGGATCAATAAGGTACACGCGCATACACACAATGCCCTTTACCTAATTAATATCAAAAACAGAATAATTAAGCTCAATGAATCCTACAAATGAAAACACCAAATTCATCGTTCCAAATTAAAAGCCTTTATTATATATGAAAGTTGTCTTAACCAAATATAAGAACTCAACTAAGTGCCAAAGAATATACTTCAAGAGGCTTCGTGTTGTTTTTGGATTGACTATGTAATGAGCTTGGCTTTTTGAATGGACATCATGTGTTGGCTTAGCTAGTTAGGCTGAACAATATTGATCACTATCAGTTAATTACTTTTATTATAGAAATTAAGAAGAAACTAAGCCGATCCAAGCCCATTCAAACTGATCAACCTAATAAATTTGTTTATCAAATATATATATATATATATATATATATATATATATAAAATCACCCTTCTGTTAATTAATGCTATTATTGCGGACAAATTAAACTAATAATTCTCATAGCTAGACAGATGATCCCTAGCTAGCTAGTTCCATTACCTAAAACTTTATAATTATTGACTCAAATCCAAATCTTTTTTCCCTTAAAAACACTCTTAATTAATCACAAATCTATATCAAATTACGTGTAGAAAAATATATATCTTGAGGTTGAGAGATTAATGCAAATGCTGGAATTGGATGGCCTAGAGGTGGTGACGTTTTGGCTACGTTAAGCTTTGTAGTGATGTGCGTATCCAATTTTAGCTTCCAAACAAAATGCGAGTGTCACTCTGATCCAGCTACCAATCACATAGTTTTGAAGAAGCAATATATCAAATTACATGTTACCTAGAATAGAGAAAGATATCAGTCAAGATCACTAGTGAAAGTCTTGAATAGTATACTTGGTTTTTCAACGATAGCCCTCCAGTCGAGGATTATAATTCGGACTGATATCAGTCCGAATCTTAATATGTAAAACCCAGAATAATATATAATCAATGACCAAATCAAAACAAGCGTAATTTCCAACTACAGCTATCTTTGACCTTCAAAATAAACAAGTCAGTTGAAGAACCAATATAATTATAGTAGAAAAATCCACATCAAAGTCTTTAATTTGGACCATCTTTTATACGTCTGAATTAAGAAAAATTGTAACATACACTGTGTGCTTCTGAAATATTCATAATCCAAAAAATAAAATATCTAGCAGACAGATTAACTTCACTATCTATTTTCCCGGAAAATGAAGCCTCTTTTGAACTGGAACTAAGAGTCTTTTTTGCTCTACAATACTGAAAAATTACAACAGGGTTTTGACAAAATATATTTTCTAGTCTTAATTTGTTTAGCTTCAGTTTCAAAATTGAAACGGGGATTAAAACTAAAAGAATCATACATGGTCTATGTAAGGTCCCATTTTTCTACCAGATCTATTACATCTGTGATCAATACTTTTGTTGTCAATGGTTCAGGTCACGATTTATCATCTTGTATGCTAGTCTTCATGCATTCACAAACAAGGTTTCTAGCTTGACCCTGACAAGCAAGTATATATGTATGTAGCCAGCTATATAGTACAATTTCAGTATCTGAAATTGATATGCTCAGACTGTGCTTCTTAATTATGAAAGATAACACACGTAGACATAAATTTTTTGTTTTCTTTTATAGAGAAACACTGATTCATAAAGATCCGTAACCAGTGTACATTGTATTATACATAATTTTGCTATTTCATATGCAGATCTGCGAGAAAGAATCCAACCCCAAAGTATGAAAAGAAAAAAACAGATATGATCAGAAGGAATATAAAGACATGAATAAATCACAACATATGAAACAAAAAGAAATGCACATACGACATGGGATTGACAAAAACGCTTCATCAATAAAAAAAGAAAGAAAGAATAGCACGCTTCCCGAGGCACGAGGAGGGATCTCGAAAGAGCTAGCGGCAAGCTTCTTGTGACAGAAATTATATATCACCTGCAAAACCCTAACAATTAATTAACATCGTCCATCTGAAGCTCGGAAACCCTAAACATCAACAACGAATTAATTCAGAACCATTAGAAAAAATAAGGACAGAGGCAAAATAGTTGGTGCAGACAGTAAGTATTATAGGGTACCCAGATGATCAAAAATGAAATATATGTGCACCTTCTGCTTCTCCGTTCCCAAACAGAAAAACCCTAATGGGTTTTCTCCAACATGGTGATGGAGGTGGATTTAGGGTTTAATGGCATAGTTATAAGGACGTCTGTCGTGGTTCCATCAACAGGTGAAACTGCCACATGATCTACTCTTTTCCATCATATAGAAAAGCTCAGATCATGCTGGCAGCTTCAACTATTAAAGGTGCACGATACAGTGATATAATATAAAACACACACAGCCTCCATTATCTCTGTGCAGAGAAATGACCTCAAAGCCAAGCCTGTTTTTTATTTTTGGTTTTTGTTTTTTGGCTCTGAGGAGGTTTTCGCAGATAAGAAAAAGATGAGAGGATATAAATAGAGAGGAAGAGGCATATTTTAGAGGACTTTTTCTGCTTGTTCCAGATATACATAAGCATCTTCCACTCTCATCCTTTTTGTCCTATCTGTAAATAGGATGTCATCAGTTAAAACAGCATTATATAAAGATGACCAAAAATGATATGTGACTGTACAAATTAATTTTCCACTTTCATATTATCCTATGAGAGAGATATGGATAGGAAATAAAAAATGTAGTTTGTCACTAATAATTATGAATTGGGTTGTCCATGCCCATGAAAGATCAATATCATTTCATCATCTACCAATATTATCACCTCATTAGTGTCATTCACTACTAGTTACAAATAGAAAATGAATATTAATACATATAACTAATCTTGGTAATATGAGAAGAGAAGTATTAGGGTTTTTAAAATATTAATTTGAGCATTTACTATATATAAATGGTGCGATCAACATATAATTTGCATTAGGTATATATACATGTATATATATGTAGGATGGAATTGTGGAAAGTGGAAAGAAAAATAAAAAAAAATTGGCGTGGATGGAGATGAAGAAAAGTAAAAGAGGTGGAAAATTAAAAGGAGAAGCATGTGAAAGTGGTCCCAAAAATTAAAAATGAAAATAAAAATGAAGAGATGAAATTGAATAATGTCACGCCCACGCCACCACATGCAGACAGGGAAGTGAGAGTTTCTAAATTTCATAGTGAGGCTTTTATAACTTTAGAGGCTTGGAGGGACACTTTTAGTTTAATTTCGACCTCTTTTTCTCTCTCTCTCATGAGCATATGTGTTGTAAGGTAAGCATCAACTATATAATTATTTATATAAATAATATATATATATATATATTAATTTCACCATAAAAAAAAGAAAGAGTATAAAACTAGAGAGCAGTATATTGGGGACCATTGTGCATGCCTCCATGGAGGTCTTTCACAAGGTTCACACAACTAGTAAAACCCACCATAACTAGCTAAAATTCCAAAGCAATCTCACCCCCTGCCTTTCATATATATATATATATATATATATATATATATATATATATAACTTAGTACCAAATTATAAGATTCTAAAATTGGAAATAATTTAAACTATTAGCTGGTTGTGATGGTGATGAAGGATTAGGTAATATGCGTCCACTGAGAAAATGATGTATACTTTTTATGATATATATGATTTGTTTGTGTAGTTGATTTGGACCTTTCCATCTGTTTACTTCTTTTTCATTGTTAGTTAATCTTATTAATTTGCTTAATGAAGTTGGATTATTGGAACTAACTAAATCCAATACTTGGGAAAGCTAAAATTGAATTCATATTACTCACTAACTATTAGAGCTTAGAATTATAAAATTATTTTCAAATTATTATTAGAAACATGAATTTTTGTTACAGTTTGGGCCTCTGTGAGTTGTGTACAGCCCAACCGGAGCGGAAACAAAAAAGAGAAGAAAAAAAAGCAGTTGAGCACACCCAACCCACCCAAATTAACCCAATATTGAATAATGCTGATCAAACCCTGTGAGGACAGATTAAAGATCTAATAAAATCTGAGATAATATTAATTATTAATATATAACATGGTTCCTCAAAAATATATATAACTTTTGCATGTGGGTGAGTTGGTTATACATACGTATATTTCAATATTTTTTCATTAATTAATTATATTATATAATTTGTAAAAACTTTTGCACATTGCTACCCATATTAAATCATCTAATTGATGTTGGTAGTGTTGACAATCGGCGCCGCTTACCAAAAAGTACCAATTTAAGTACACCATAACCTTGTAATAAATATACTTCTTTTTCACTTAATTGGTCCCACTAATTTCGTGTTGCTTTTTTGTCCATTATTATTATTATTATTGCTCTTTATTTATTTACAGGAAAAGGCTATCTTTTATTTCATTCTGACCAAATTTCAGTGAATCAAGTTGAAGATCTAAGCTACACTAGAAAAGGTTTGTGTTTTGGTTGCTGCTCATCTTTAATGGCGCTGCAGATGAGTTTTCTTAGATTATAGTATTAAAGGTTTCGCGATCCAGTGTAGCACTAGTGGTCTAGTGGTAGAATAGTACCCTGCCACGGTACAGACCCGGGTTCGATTCCCGGCTGGTGCATTTATTTATTTGTTTTTTTTTTCTGATACTGTTGTTTTTTTCTATTCTTTTCATTTGGCCCGACGCTGAAACTTTGAGAACTCAGAAAATCTTGATCAGAAAGAAGGAAAGGCTGAAACTTTGTTTAGAGATGGCTGAGGATCAGAGTCAGAGAGTCCAAGTTCCAACAGTTAAACTAGGCAATCAAGGGCTTGAGGTAAAAACTTCAACCCTGTTGTTTGTATCGTTTTTCCATGGAGACCCTTTTGCTTGATCATCTCTTATTTGGGTTTTATTCCCTTTTCTAGTTTTCTAATTTATCCACATTTTTAGCATTTTCTTAACTACCATGTAGGTGTCGAAGTTGGGGTTTGGATGTATGGGCTTGACTGGAGTCTACAACTCTCCTGTCTCTGATGAAGATGGGATTTTGATAATAAAAGAGGCCTTCAATAAGGGAATCACTTTCTTTGACACAGCTCTAATGAAATTCTTGTGGGAAAGGTATGTGTCAATTACTGCAGCTACAGAACTTGGAAGAACTGTGTTCCTAAATGGTTGTTATATGTAATTATATGAGAAAGGTCTCACTGACACTGTTGTCAAGCATCGTTTCCTTTTGTCTTCTGTTGCTACTTGTTAAGGAGCTGACGCATAGCTATCGGTAATGCTGTGTAAAAAATGTAACATTTCTCTTTTGTTATTACTATTATTATATTCTAGGCCTTGAAGCAGTTGCCTCGAGAGAAAGTTCAGCTAGCCACTAAGTTTGGTATAGTAGGAATGGATGCTAATGGTTGTATGAAAGTGAAGGGAACCCCTGAATATGTGCGTTCATGCTGTGAGGCCAGCCTGTTGCGTCTTGATGTGGACTACATCGATCTCTATTATCAGCATCGGATCGACACGTCAGTCCCAATAGAGGATACTGTAAGTGATCAATACACAACTTCCTCTTTCAACTGCAAGTATGCGATTGTGATTTGTCTAGCTCGGTACCATTATAATTAGCACACTCTCTCGGTAAACTCTTCATTAATATTACAACCAACTTAATTGGAGCTAGAAAAAATGATTAGCTACTTGTTTTGGGAGGTTAGATGGGTGAGCTGAAGAAGCTTGTCGAAGAGAGGAAGATAAAGTATATTGGACTATCTGAAGCCAGCCCGGGTACAATAAGGAGGGCGCACGCTGTTCATCCTATTACGGCTCTACAAATGGAGTGGTCCCTTTGGACTCGTGATATCGAGGACGAGATAATTCCACTTTGCAGGTTTTGTTCAGAATCCATAATATTCTTGTGTTATTGGTTGTCCCCAGCTTTTATTATTTTCATTGCTTCTGTTGCTATTATATCTAGCTTAAAATTTGGATTTAATTTGCCTAGCTTTCATGTGGTATTTAATAAGAAAGAGGAAAACACAAGACTTGTTAAAAGCAAATGTTATATTTTGTGGCCTGCATTTCAGTTTATGTTGTTTATTCTGTTTGATGGTAGTGTGTAATACTGATGCATTAAAACATGCAGGGAGCTTGGCATTGGTATAGTTCCCTATTGTCCTCTTGGTCGTGGTTTTTTTGGTGGGAAAGCAGTTGTGGAAAGTCTGCCTGGAAATAGTTTTTTGGTAAAATATTTTTGCTTGTTTTATGATATCTTTTTGTAATTTATTTATGGAGAAACAAAGTTTTCAGGACACTCTGTTGATCTTAATAATTTAATTTTATTGAAGCTTGATATAAAATATATTCTGCTATTAAGTATTAAGCGTTGGACAAAATATTTTCTCTGAAACATATGGAGGCTCTGACAATATTTTCCAGTTGTTAACTAAGCATGTAATCTGTTGGATAATAGTTAACTGAGAGTTTTTTTTCCTCCTTGGTAAGGCCTCCCAACCTCGGTTCAAAGAAGAGAACTTGAACAAGAACAGGAACTTCTTTCACCGAATAGAAACACTCGCCAGAAAGCACCAGTGCTCTCCTGCTCAACTAGCACTAAATTGGATTCTTCAACAAGGGAATGATGTTGTACCAATCCCTGGTGAGTGTTTCACACCTTTTTTTTTAATTCTATTTCTTTTTTAATTTAAATTACTTTTGTTATGTATGGCAATATTGTTTACTTTACTTTGATCAATTTCTACAGGGACAACTAAAATTAAGAACCTAGATGACAACATTGGGTGCGTGAAGTTGAAACTCACTGCAAAAGACCTGAAAGAAATATCGGATGCTGTACCAATTGAAGAGGTGGTTGGTGGCAGAACTTATGATAACATTTTGAAGTCGTCATGGACCTACGCCAACACTCCTCCAAAAGATTCCAAGGTCTAACTTAAGACACCGGCATTGTTTTCCCTCGAATATTACATTATTTTGTAAATCTGGAACATGTTGTTATATTGTTGTTGAAAAGCTGCTGGATTATTTGCACTGTGTGTGATTAGAAACATGAATCTAAACTTTTAAGGGAATGGTAATAAACTGAACATTTGAAGTTCTTTTTTCGGTGTTCTGGAGATTATACGTCTTTGCGTTTTTCATTCTGTGTTGTATTAGTAAAAACTGCTGCTGCAGTGGGCAAGAATTTTGGTCAGCAGCACCAAATTATTCCTTAGATAAAAGGCAAATGGGTTGGTTTTCTAATCCATTTAGACCCAATAGCCTGCCTGATTTTGCACTCTGTCAAACATTGCATTCACCTAGGTTACGGGTTGCATATTAATTTGGGTAGTCTTACCCTTCATTCTTTATCTTATCCTTTGCTTGTACTCCCAAAACAATCAAAATTTGAAATTGCAGTTTTGAATTTGTTGTGGATAGAGATTAGAGAATGACGAGTTGTAGCATTGCATGTTAGCACTTGGAATTTGGCAGTGTCTTCCTCCCTGTTGAAAAGCATGTATGTATATGTGTTATGCCTTATGGGTGTGACTTGCTTGCCAGTAAATATAGTTCCCCTGTATTTATTGCAGCTATAACTAAAGAAAAAGGCAACAGAATGCACATTCTGTGATTCTGCTATAACATTGACCAGCTTGGGTGGTGTTTTTCATTTTCACATCCATTACAAACCCTATTATGAAGCCCTTTTGAAATCGGTTAATCTCGTCAAATCCAGTACACTTGTTTTGTTGTCAGACTCAAAACCTCGCATATAATTTATACATAAAAATATTCAAGTACATGTTAAGCATTACTAGTAATACAGAGAGATCAGATGGATTGTAATATCTTAAGTCGAATTGAACATTGGATTAATGCGTTAGTGGTGAGAGAAGAAAACCAGAAGCCTTAATGTGAGTGTTAAAGGATGATAAGAGTACGCAAGTTCCAAAGTGGAATGTGTCATATGGTTAGCCATTCACTAAGTTTAAAATAATCAGATTAAGACGGACCCACTGACCCAGAATTTAATTTTATTTTTTTTAGAAATCAATTTTCAGCCATTTTAGTGCACTTGCCGAAGGGTTGTGTTAGATTCTCTGCTTTCACATGAATTTGGGTTTCTAAGGCTGGCGTCTCTACTTCCTTTTCGTAGTCTAGCGAAAGAAGCAAATACTGAAACTTTGTTGTTTAAAGATGACCGAGGATAGCAGAGTCCAACTTCCAACGGTTAAACTGGGAAATCAAGGACTCGAGGTGAATAATTCCAATATCTTCAACCTTTTTTTTAAAAAAATTTTGTTCCTTGAACTTCAATTCTATGGAAAACGCCTTTTTTTTTTTTTGATGATTCAAGCTATTAACTTTCCATTTCCACTCTTGCCGTTTAGGTGTCGAAGTTGGGGTGTGGATGTATGGCACTTGCCGGAGTCTACAGCTCTTCTCCATTTCCTGAGGGGGATGGGATTTTGATAATCAAAGAGGCATTCAACAAGGGAATCACTTTCTTTGACACAGCCGATGTCTATGGAACTCAATTTTCTAATGAAGTTCTTGTGGGAAAGGTTCTTATATGTACTTCGTGACCCTTCAGTGAATGTTTGTTGTTGAGGAGCTGAATGCCAACATTAAATATTTGTTATACATATTATCTAATTTTTTATGGATCTTTAATTTATAGGCCCTGAAGCAGTTGCCTCGTGAAAAAGTTCAACTAGCCACTAAGTTTGGTATAGTAGGAGGAATACAGGGTAGTGGTGTGATGGTGAAGGGTAGTCCTGAGTATGTGCGTTCATGTTGTGAGGCCAGCTTGAAGCGTCTTGGTGTAGACTACATTGATCTCTATTATCAGCATCGTATTGACACCTCAGTTCCCATTGAGGATACTGTAAGTAATTCGTGTACTCTGGTCACTACTAAAGTGACCCAGCTAGAAGAAATTAATTAATGAATAGATGTTTCATTTTTGGAGGAGGATATAGATGGGTGAGCTCAAGAAGCTCGTGGAGGAGGGGAAGATAAAGTACATTGGATTATCTGAAGCCAGCCCGGACACAATAAGGAGGGCACATGCTGTTCATCCCATTACAGCAATTCAAATGGAGTGGTCTCTTTGGACTCGTGATATTGAGCAACAGATTGTTCCACTCTGCAGGTTTAGTTCTGATATCCAAAAAAAAAAAAGCAAAAAACATTCCCTTAATTTGGACTAGCTGAAAGCAAATGTTTTACATTCTCAAATTTTTATTTTAATTATTTTGTTAGATGACATTGTGTAATAATGAAGCATGAAATCTTGCAGGGAGCTTGGCATTGGAATAGTTCCATATAGTCCTCTTGGTCGTGGTTTCTTTGGTGGCACAGGAGTTGTGAAAAGTGTGCCTGAAAATAGTTTTTTGGTAAAAATGTTTTTCTCTTTAGTCTGTTCCATATACAATATTTTCTCAATTTACTTTAATTTTAATAGAAAAAATAGTTTTTTGTTTTTTAATCCATGGTGAGCTATGTTGAAGGT
Organism: Rhamnella rubrinervis; assembly: GCA_007844105.2. Taxonomy (NCBI): domain Eukaryota; kingdom Viridiplantae; phylum Streptophyta; class Magnoliopsida; order Rosales; family Rhamnaceae; genus Rhamnella; species Rhamnella rubrinervis. Next base: position 10,019,784 of record CM017578.2, read on the forward strand.
TGTACGATTTTATGTACGGCCTACTATTCTGGTTTGGATGAAAACATCCTTCACCGTATCATATGTATGAAGCCTCTGACAATATTTCGTAGTTGTTAAAGCATGTTTCTGTCAGATAGTAGTATATTCACTACAAGTTGAGAAACTAACTGTAGAGACTATGAAAGTTAAGCATGTTTCTGTAAGCATTTGAAGGATTTTGCCTTTATGCATATGAAAAAGAAAATTGGTTTATTGAAATTTTTTGCCCTCTTGATTTAAGGCCTTCAATCCTCGGTTCCAAGGAGAGAACTTGAACAGGAACAAGATTATCTATGGTCGAATAGAAACTCTTGCTAAAAAGCACCAGTGCTCTCCTGCTCAACTAGCACTAGCTTGGCTTCTCCAACATGGGGATGATGTTGTACCAATCCCTGGTGAGTGTGTCACACTTTTTTTCCTCTTTATTTTCAAAATTTGCTACAGTGCTTGCCCTTCTGTGTGTGCATGAGAATGTGAAGCATGTGTGTGTTAGTTTGTACGTGGGTAGATAGGTTCAATGTGTCCTCTAAAAAAGTACAGACAATTAGGATTCCATGATCTAATAGTTACACTTTCATAGTAAAATGAGACCAAAATGTTCCATTGACTAGGAGTAGCCCAATTAACTATGGGTTTTGAGAATATCATGTCCTGAAGCAGCCTAGATTTTATAACTCCATTCAAGAAAGCAGTAGCTGCTGTGCTAAGCAGGTTGCATGCATCAGTGATTGTGGTCATTTATTTGAGATCACTTCCTTTTCTCAAACTCATCAAATTGCACCGGTGGTGTAGTTGTAGAATAGTACTCTCTGTTAATTTAGTTTTGAATATATATATTTACAGGGCCAACTGAGGTTGAGCACATAGAAGACAATATTGGTTCCCTGAGGGTGAAACTTAGTGAAGAACACCTGAAAGAAATATGCGATGCTGTCCCAATTGATGAGGTGGCAGGTAGTAGAATTAGTGAAGATATTATGAAGGCCTCGTGGAAGTTCGCCAACACTCCTGCAAAAGATTCCAACAGCATCTCAACTTGAAGAGCATTGTCCATTTCATTTTTTATGATTTGAGGCATGTGATTGTAATTTTGTGGAGAAGTTGGTTTATTATTTACAATTAATGTATGATTAGCAGCACGAATATGCATATATATAACATTAGCAATTCTACAAAAATCAAACACACGCACATTTGGTGCATTTTATTAGCTTCTATGCAAGTCTTATTACTCTTCTTTCTCTTGCAAACTAAGTTTTGTGTCTTTGGCAATGTGGACACTAAATGTGATTTCTGTATTAATATATTTAATTAGCACGACCTCTCCATATTCCATTTGGTTATGAGGATTTGGTTGCCTATGTGATGATTCGCTTGCTGTGTTGCTTAAAATTATTTATTAGTTCACATGGACCATGCTCGCTCAAATCTAGATGGTTTAGATGAGCTATTATTAATGTAAATTTTCAATTTATTTCATTAATTTGCATGCCTTTTATGTTGTATGGACAGCTTCAATAATCAAATATAACATGTGCAACTAATTAAACTATTAATATATATTAGATTGTTAAAGTTAATCATAAACTAGTAACGTTAATGTTTTACAAAACATTACGGAACAAGGAAGATCGTAGAAAATCTAGATCAGAAAGAAAGGAAAGGCTAAAGATTTGCTTAGAGATGGCCGAGGATGAGTGTGAGAGAGTCTAACTTTTGAGTTAAACTGGGCACTCAATGCTAAAAACCTCATTTTGTTGTTGCTGTTGTTATTGTTTTTTTATTATTAAATTAAATTATTTATATGTTTCTTCTGTAGCCGTTTGAACAGTATCACTCTGATTTGTTCGTGGCAACTTCCAATTCTGTTGTCTTCTGATTGATCCACTACTTTTCCACGTTCTTACCCGCCAGCGGAAATTTCCGAGTTTGGAGGTTCAGATGTGATGGGCTTTGACTGGAGTCCACAACTCTCTTCCGCTGAGGAGGATGCGATTTTGATGTTCAAAGAGAACTTTCAGCGAGGGGATCACTTTCTTCGGCGCAGCCGATGTATGCGGGCCTAATTCTAACGAGAAAGGTTGCGGGTCAACAATTGCAGCTTCAGGACGTGGAAAATTTGTCCTAAAATGGGTTGTCACATGTTACTATATAAGGAAAGCTCTCACTGACATTGTTGTTCCATGTCTCTCTTGCTTGCTGGGAATGGGATTGGGCAAACCCATTAATTGCGGACTTATTCATTGAAAATTCGTGTACTTAAAAGAAAGAAAAATAATGGCGGTGATTTTGCTTCCATTTACTAAAAATTTATACATAAATGTCAAAAAATAAAAAAACAAAGAGAAAAGAATTTGTCTCCGTGGAAATCAAAAGTGGCCACGTACATGTGGTAAATAAACAGTAATTTTTATAAAATAGTAGATTATTTTTAACACAAGTTTACTTTGCGTAATTGGATTTTTCTGTGTTCTAGATAATTCTTCTTCTTTTATATTATTTTCTGTTTTTTTCGAGGTTGAATAAGTAATAATAATAATAGTTTTCTAGGTGGCTGTAAATTTAAAAATTAATAAAACGCTGCTCACGAGTTACATTATTTTAACCCATCACCAAGCGTAGTCTAAAAATTGGCCACGTTTATTAACTAATTCCATGGCCCACTCTCTTTTGTTTTTTTTCCTTTTTTGGTAATAATTCCATGGCCTACTCGAAGGGACAAGCAGGTGGAGGAGTTAGTCTCCTTCGGCTGCGGAGAATACGAAAGCTCCTCTTATGTCAAAACTCCAAATATATACAAGTCTGATATGGTTTTTTTCTTTCTTAAAAAAATAAAAAGAGCGATACGAGAATTATTAATTTAAAATTTTATTAATGGATAGAATTTTATTATTGTTTTAATTTTATAAATTTATAAAAATTTAAAATAATTAATTTTTTTTTTAATAATTTTTTCTATTCGATATTTTATAAAACTTAGTACACATAAGATTCTGATTTTTATAAATAAATATAAGAGTTCGATCGGCTTTTTTACTCCACCGCACCGTAAGTGCAAATCTGATGTGGCTTATTGAATGTCCAAATACATTGTAATTTCTGCTGAAATTTTTGCTGATTTTGAATTGAATTTGCCTAAATCATTGATCAGTCAAACAAGTACCATAGTAAAAAAAAAAAAAAAAGGAGCTTTCGTGATGGACTAGGTTTGCTTTTGTTTTTTTGTGGCACATAGGGGGAGGCGCTCTACAGAGTTGGTTGGCAGTCGTACCACGATATACTGTGCCTTTTTTTTTTTTTGGATAAAATACTGCGATTGTATTTATATGTGTGCTTTTCGTGTTTCCATTGAAGTGACATAAATATCTTTGTTTCAGTCTTCCAAAAAAGATTTTGTCGTCTGCTCCTCTTTGCTAAAAAAAAAGAAATATGATATAATTGACTACTACGCACTGTATAAATATTCTATAATCAAAGAAAAATTAACTATTATTAAAGCTAGTTTCCACGTGACGTGATTTATCATATTATTTGGTAAATGAATTTGATAAACTATTTGGACGTGTAGCATTATTGATGTTAATAACATCTCTCCCATTAATTACTACACTAATTAAACTATAACATAGATTAGATTGTTAATTGAATCTTACACTATCACTAATGAATTTTTGAGTATATATATATATATAATGCTTTGGGGGTCCCAGATATGCTGTATTGAAGGGATATCTATATGATCCGGTCAATTGCGTAAACTCCGTCCTTATATGTTTACATAGGCCCCCTTAATCATATATTTTTGTTTCTGATCACTTGATCACGCCGATCTCGTGCTAAGGTACTGACGTTGACGTTGCTAATATTTAACATAAATTAGGTATTTAAAGCTGAAAATTTTTACATATATATTAAAAAACAAAAACACCCCCTTTTAAAAAAAAATTCATATATATCTAACATAAATTATTATTTCTTATTCACGTAAGAGAAAGAGGTATATACCAATTCATATAAAAACAGAGAGGGTTACCTGAAGAAACATTAATCTACTATTTCTTAGGATTCAAGTATTTAATATATATCCTATTCGACAAGAGTTTAACCATGATCAATTGACATAACCATGATCAATTGACACATACTCTTCTCTAAATTTCTTGAAGCTATCTTTTTAGACCATATTAAAAGTCAAATAAAACACAATCGTAAAAATAAAAAAAAATAAAAAAAATAAAAAACCTACGCTATAAATATTTTATATCCTGTATTATGGCTTTACAAGCAAGGGACTTTACCCTGTGAAAGCTCACGACGTACTTCTTTCTGCAAGCAACCTCTTTCCACCAAATTCAGTGTCAACATACACTGTTATTTCTGTTTTTTCTTTAGAAACAAAGCAAACGGCTGGAGAGATGCCTGAGTATCAGAGAGTCCAAGTTCCAAGAATTAAACTGGGAAATCAAGGACTTGAGGTAATTTTGATGATAAACAAACCACACTCATGATGGTTTTGGATTTATCCACATTTTGTTCTCTCATTGTCTTAAAATTACCGTACATCCAGGTTTCGAAGCTGGGGTTTGGATGCTTGGGCTTGACTGGTTTCTACAACTCTCCCCTCCCTGAAGAAGATGGAATTTTGATGATAAAAGAGGCATTCAATAGGGGAATCACGTTCTTCGACACATCCGATGTATACGGTGATCATCTTAATGAACTTCTTGTGGGAAAGGTACGTACATATGTAGTGTCAAATATCTTATTTCTTTCTTTAACTGTGTTTTGTTTTTGCTTGATAAGCAGCTGACGCATAGCTATCTCTAAAGTTAACTAAAAAAAAAGAAACTAAATTTCTTTTTGTTACAATTTCTATAGGCCTTAAAGCAGCTGCCTCGGGAAAAAGTTCAGTTAGCCACTAAGTTTGGTATAGCAGGAATGGACGGTGATGTTATGAAAGTTAATGGAACCCCTGAGTATGTGCGTTCATGCTGTGAGGCCAGCTTGTTGCGTCTTGGTGTGGACTACATTGATCTCTATTATCAGCATCGGATTGACATAACTGTCCCAATAGAGGTTACTGTAAGTAATCAATACAAGCACAACTTACTTTCATTTCAACTCCACGTATATTATATATGCAACTGTGATACGTATGTAGCTGGGTACTATTTATATTAGCACACACGTTCCCTGCAAACTCTAAAGTAATATTATAACCAACTTAGTTAGAGCTAAAAGAAATGATTAGATGCTTATGTTTTGGAGAATATATAGATGGGTGAGCTGAAGAAGCTTGTGGAAGAGGGGAAGATAAAGTATATCGGACTATCTGAAGCAAGCCCGGATACGATAAGGAGGGCACATGCTGTTCATCCTATTACTGCACTACAAATGGAGTGGTCCCTTTGGACTCGTGATATCGAGGAGGAGATAATTCCACTTTGCAGGTCTTTTTTTTTTCTTTCTTTGTAGTATTAATTATTATGAAATTGGCTTGAAATCAGTTTGGATTTGATTTTTCTTTCATGTGGTGATTTAAATAAGAAAAAGGAAAAGAGAAAACTAGGTAGAAGCAAATGTTATATTTTGTTTAATCTGTTTGACGTGTTATGAAAACTTGCAGGGAGCTTGGTATTGGTATAGTTCCCTACAGTCCTCTTGGTCGTGGTTTCTTTGGTGGGAAAGCAGTTTTGGAAAGCTTGCCTGGAAATAGTTTTTTGGTAAAACATTTTTTGATTGTCTTACACGTTATTTTTTTATATGTAATTTATTTTTTTATTTTTTTGGTAAATTGTAATTTATTTATTTATGGAGAGAAACAAATAGCTTATGACACTCCGTTTTTAATGATTAATTAATATTGAAGCTTTCGGTATTAATTTTTTTAAAAAAAATGGTAAACTGAGAGTTTGTGTCCTCTTTTGCAAGGTCAACCATCCTCGGTTCAACGGAGAGAACTTAAACAAGAACAAGAACATCTTTGATCGAATAGAAAGACTCACTAGAAAGCACCAGTGCACTTCTGCTCAACTAGCATTAGCTTGGGTTCTTCAACAAGGGAATGATATTGCACCAATTCCTGGTGATTGTTTCGCAATTTTTTTTTTTTTAATTCCTTAATTTTAAGGTATTAAAGAGTGAACAACATTGGCATTGTTTATTTATTAATTTGATCATTAATTCTTACAGGGACCACTAAAATTAAGAACCTAGATAACAACATTGGCTCCCTGAGGGTGAAACATCTGACTGCAGAAGACCTTAAAGAAATATCGGATGCTGTGCCAATTGAAGAGGTGGCAGGTGGTAGAACTTTTGATGGCATGAAGAAGTCGCACTGGAACTTTGCTGATACTCCTCCATTAGAGTGTTGGAAGTAAAATATTATCTGCATTTTTGAGAGGGAGGGACTTTTACGTACTTTACTATTTGGCTGAAATAAAGCTTAGAAGTGTGTTACGTTGTCTCGGTGCTAGCACGCATCGTTTTATGTAATATTGTCTGTCTGTTGTCGTCAGTTTCCATGGACGATCGAGCAATTCATTTTGCTCAGCCCTGGACTTCTTTGTGACTCTCTACTTGTTCAAATATCAATTCAATAATAGGGCCTTGAAGACTTTGGTCTTCAGGCAAAGAGAATCACAATTTGGTGCTTTTTAGTAGCTAACATTATTTGTCTTATAATTTACAATCAGAAGAACTACTTCTTCAAGTAACAAATTCAAACTCTAGAAAGAAAAACTAGTGGTGTCTCCCCACTTAGAAGCATTGTCGGGTGCAACCCCAAAACGGCTTGATCCTCACACAACTCTGCCAACTCCTTGCGTGGCAATGCCACCATCACCGTCCTCCCAAGCACCTCGTCTTCGTCATCTGGACAAGCCGGCATCGCCATTATCAAACCTTCACCTTCCACGTTTCCAACGTTATACGACACGTGGACTGGCCCCGCCTCCTCATCAAACATGGCCCTCTGCATCAACGGCTTACCTACCTTCCCAGTGGGGCCGCTCGGAACGTCAATCATGTGCTCCATACTAATGCATGTCAACTCTGGGCCGTCCATCCTGAAAGGCGGAGCAAACTTACTGCATCCTCGGATCCTCATCCCCCTTCCTTGTGGGACTGAAACCACTCGATCGCAGACCGAAACTCTTCCTCCTCCATGCAGGCCACGTGGTGGTGAACCCGTTCCACCACGTTTCCCAACCCACCGCCGTCCATTTCTTCCGAATCCACAGACAGCAGTGAAAAATGCAAGGCGCTGCTGTAGTACCCAAGATCGTCTCTGGTCGGATCCGACAGATCTATCCATCGAACAATCGATTAGACGATCCAATGGTCGGATCTGATCAGAGCCATCATATTTGACCATTGGACAGTCGGTTCCGAGCATTCCACGGTCGATCTGGTTGGATCCATCATATTTGACATTTGGACGGTCGTATATGTCAGATCTGTGTCCATCAGATGATTCAACGGTCGGATCCATCATATCCGACTATTGGACGATTAAATCTGACCATCTAATGGTTAGATCTGGTCAGATCCTCTATATTTGACCATTCAACGGTCGGATCTATTCATCGAATGGTTAATCGGACGATCTAACATTTGGATGGTTAGATCTATCATATTTGACCATCCAACGGTCAAATCTAATCTGATCAGTATTATATAACTATTAGACTGATAGATTCTATTTTGTAATGGTGAAAAATTAACAATAATTATATAAATATTAAAAATTTATATATATATTTATTTTTTAATGGGTGTGATTTGGAAGATGAATTTAAAAGAATAATTGAATTAAATATTTTTATAGAAGAATTTAAAAAGTTTTCTAGAAGAGAGTTATAATTTAAAATTTTATAAGGTGAGAGGTTGTATCAAATTATATAAATGATTGAAATAAAATTTTACATAATTTGACAGTGAATAATATTTCAAATTAAATAAAAAAAAATCTTTTACTATATAAAAAAATTAAAAAGTAAATTATTTTATTAATTTTAAATATACAATTTACTGTACAATCGTAAAACCCGAATCGGATCGCACACGTTGGGTTTGCTTTGCATGTGAGTGCAACTCAGCCCTATGGCTATTCCTCCGCCTTGGAATCATTTATCTGCATGTATATATAATCATCACGATAATATTTAATTTTTCGTACAATATAATACTTGTCCAACATTTGTGGATTGTATTTCTTCTTCTATTTTTCTATTAGCCATAGTAATTAATGGTGGCGGCGAATATCTATAAAAGGCTAAAAGCATAACCCCCGCTGCAACTGCAACGACAACCGCCCAAATAAAAAGCGTAACTTGGCTTAGCTTTTATTATCTTCCAAGTACAAAGATCCCACTCATATATATATATATATATATATATATATAAAGAAATATTGCAGGTTCATGTTATAATTAATGTCCTGCCAATGCCATGCATATGCCCTTTCGAAAATGGAGTTGTGAAGTTGATGTGATAATAAATCTAACTATCATGATTTATGACAAGTGGGCTCGGCGAATATATACTATTTATGGCTTTACATATTATATATATATATATATATATATATATATATCAAATTCTTAATGGAAACCCCATCTGTGACTTTTTTCTTTTAACGGAACTCCACTTAACTTCCTTGAAAATTTACAATTAATATAAATGCAATTCATTTATTTATCTTTGAACAATACATACTAACTACTTTTACCCGATTAATAAATTTCCCAAATTCCAACATATATATATATATATATATGCACATCTAATTGCTAGCGCAGGCATTTCATAATTGCCTAAGAGTAAAGTGAGCCATTAAAGCAATTTAATTTATATGAATACATTAAAGCATATAAATTTTACTACCTAATGATGTCAGTTAAGTTATTAAAGTACTAAGTTAAATTTAATTGTAAACATGCTACGTTCAATTAAACACATGCTTAGACAGGTTTCAAATAATTTTTATAATTAGTTCATAATTTTGTCATATGTCAGTGCTCAATATCTCAAAATAATGAATAATTAATCCTCATAGTTGATTAGCTGGGATTGTTATGAAGTATTAACATATTAAATACAGCATCGTAATTATAAATCCTGGTTCATACTACGACTACGTACTCTCTTCACATGCTAGCAGCATCGTAGTTATAAATCCTGGATCATTTGCGTTGTTTATTTTAAGACCCACGTAATTAAGAATTACAGATGGAATCTTGAAAATCTTATTAGGTGATCAGAAAACCAAAAATAAAGATATAATAGCATGTATAATATTAATTAATGGATATATATAAATGGATCATTTCAACTTAAAACCCGCAGCTGTGGAGATGCTTTCCTTCTCACGCAGAGAATGCATTGTGAGAATTGAAAGGGGACAAGACTACGATGAAAGGAATTTTAAATTATAGCCATATATACATTTTTTTTTTTGCTTTTTTTTTAAGGGAAAAAGAATGATTAATAAATAAATCATGTGCTTTTGTCTACCATTCCATATGGTAATAAGTTGAGTTTATATATACAAACTCCAATTAAACAAAAATTAGGAATACTGTAAACCTAATATATATCCTCATATATAGTGTTGCATAAATTAAAACACGTTTGTATGTGTCTTTCCTTGATTCATATATATATTCTTTTAGTACTCATATGTGTGCATCGCATGGTTTCCTTTTATTATTTGTTTGGTTACATATTTCTAGATCTAGTTCAATTATTGCCAAGCAATCCAGATCATGCTTTCTAGAGGACTTCCTCTTTTATTTCTTAATAATATTAGTTGTACAATTATCAGTGATTCTTAATTTAAATAATAATAAACCTTTAACGCATGCACTTTTGAAAAATAAATGGATAAATCCTTACCCATTTGTTTGAAGATTCAATGCTCATCTCGATAAGTACTTTAGTTATAATTAAATGCACATTATTTTGAATTGAATCTTTATTTTGACCTTAATAAAATAAAATAAAATCTTATTCACATCCGTCATTATTTGATTATTTAAGGAATAAAATAAAATCTTATTCACATCCGTCATTATTTGATTATTTACTGTTGGCGCGCATGCTCGCTAGTTCAAGGCATGTTCCATAACTTTACAAACAATTTTTTGTCTGTTGATGCGCTGCGACGTCATGAATATTTTGTTGCAGATTTACGATGAGTTTTTTATTATAATTATTCCAATAGATTAATTTAATATAAACATTTAAGATGAGTTAATTAATTAATTGGGTATAGGCTACCACAAGGACACGCAAAACGCTCAAGTCCAACCACAAATTTCTAAATGTGATGGTAAATTGGTGAAGGAGTTTGTGAGCTTGGTTTTCTACTATCTACTAAAACGTCAAACTTTAAGAAGGGCTAACGTCTACCATGCATGCATTTCTCGTAGCATGGTAGGCCAACATTATTTAATGCATATAAATGTTTGGTTCCTCTCTCCGTCTCTCTCTCTATTTGCGTATCCAAAAATGTCTCACATTTACACAGATACAATAGAATATAGTAGAGAAGACAAATTTCTTATTAATGGGGATTTGTTTTGGGAAGAACAAGGGTGTGCACCCACTTGAAGATGTAGGTCAACCCAGAAGAGCATCCACAAGTTTTAAGGTTAAGGTCCGTATGACTACCACACAACTCAAGGAGTTGATGGCACAGGTGGAATCCAGCAAGGGTGATTCGGATCAGCTTGGCCGCTTTATTCTGCACCACTGTCTGGAAGGTAGGTTGCTGCTGTCGAGTTCCAGCAGAAGATAAAATGCCCAAGAGAAAGCTATACTCTGAGCACCATTTTAGAAGAAGAAAACCTTGACCTAGTAATTGTATTCTTAATTACTAAATTAAACCCATTGTGTACGTGTTCATGATGGGCATGTAAAGTGTAAACCTAGCTTCACCTATACCAAAAAAGTCGTTAATAATCATTTTTCTTAAGCTGAATTATCAGTTTGATCTGCCAAGTTAAACAGGAAGAGAAAGGTTAATCTGCTTAATTTCTGCATGACCTGGGTCTCTGATTTACAGAATGATCTGATAGATTTTTGAGCCATTCATGAAATATGCTCTTCGTGGTGCAGGCTACAGAAAGGTGTAGATTAGAGTGGTTTTAAGAAGTAGTTGAGTTCAGCTGGTTTGACCTCAAAAGGCTGAGGTTGTGTACGTACGTAGTACGTACCACCTTCCAATTCCAATTAAGCATGCTAATGATATTTGCCAGAGTCATATGCTAACTGCTAAACGTTATTCATGTGATTGTGAACTTGTTTAATTCCGCAATTCGGCTCTCTACTCTTGAACCAAGGGTAAAAGTAGCGAGTATTAATGTTTGCATTCGACACTTTTAAATTGGAAGTAAAAATTGATGACAAAAGTCCAATTTTTGTGTTTCCAAGCTTAAACACTGATAAATAAGTTTGGTTTGGATTGAAAGTTCAGCTTTCAGATTCTGCTCAAGGAACAAAAAGCCCTACAAGACAACCAAAACGAACTGGCAGCTCAAATGTGAGTTTTTCCGAGCTTGTCTTGCATGTGGGTTTTCATTGAATATGCATTGTGCTAAGCTCGTTTTAGTTTTGCAGAGTGAATGTGATGCTCAAGCCTGTGGTCACTCCGATGAACATAACTGCCAGTGTTCGCCTGGTGCGCCCGAGATTAGTAATTGTTCAATGGGGAGCTCTGAGAAGTGGATGGTGTTGTCGATTTCCGGGGATAAACCCACCCCCCGCTTCAATGTAAGTAATAGTAGAATTTGATTCCTAGCATTGTTTCATCATATGGTTCATTGACTAAGAAAACTTAGAAATTGTGTTTTCTACTTATAGCGGAAGCTAAAGTTGTGCTTTTTATTTTCTCAAACAGCATGCTGCAGCTGTAATTGGGAACAAGATGATAGTGGTGGGTGGTGAATCGGGAAATGGATTGCTAGATGATGTGCAGGTATGATAATTTATTGTCACTTGAATGTTTGTCTTAAGTAGCATTGCCAGGAGTTAGCCACTGGCAGAGTAATACCATGTGGGACCCTTGTTCCTTCTAGTGTGGCATAACCCCCCTTGATTCAGTAACTTTTATTTTCGTTTCTCCTTATGTCGTTTTTTAATATTTATGCAGAGGAACAGGACCATCTCCTAGATCCAACCATGCAGCTGCTCTTTATGATGACAAGACTCTTTTTATATATGGAGGAACATCAAAATCCAGGACTTTGAACGACTTGTATTCACTTGACTTTGAAACAGTGTGTAAATTCTCTCTCAATCAATTTATTCTTTGTTACCGGATAATGTGGCTAAGCATTTTCGTTTTTTGTAATAGATAACCAGATCTTCAGTTTTCTCTTTGTAATGAAGTTGTCTTTTTCCTCAGATGATATGATCAAGAATAAAAGTAAAGGGTGGTCAAGAATATATTAAGAGGTAAATATATTAAACAAAACACACATAAATATAAGAAATTGGAGATGCACACCCAAATGGATGGCAGAGCTTTGTAGGAGCTCTCAAGACTTACACAATAGAATAATCTTCTTATAATACTTCAATAATAATATTTTGAGTTGGATTCATATTACACTGCATACCTATTTAATTATACTAAATCATTCAAATAAATAATAAATTCTCATTGGAAAACCATAAGACTTTTAGAGACTAAATAAGGTACTTTTAAATTTAAATTCATGAACCATAAAAAACTCAGAAGACATAAACTAGTAAATCAAGTTTAAGAGAGGGTGTTGGAATTATAAACTTGATTTATTAGATTATGTCTTTTGAATTTTTTATAGTTCATGAATTTAAGTTTTAAAAGTACTTTATTAAGTCTCTAAAAATTTTATGGTTTTCCAATGGAAATTTATTATGTATTTGAAGGACTTAGTATAAATAGGTATGCAGTGCAATATGAATCCAACTCAAAATATTATTATTTAAGTGTTATAAGAAGACTATTCTATTGTGCAAGTCTTGAAAGCTCTGTAGGAGCTCTGCCACCCGTTAGGACTCCAATTTACTATAGTTTATGTGTGTTTTGTTTAATATATTTACCCTTTAATATTGTCATCATTATCTCTATTGTGCATCATCTCCCATCACGCTTCCAACATTCCATCCATCACCTAGAGCTGGATGCTGTGGCGTTCTGTGCGGAACAAAATGGTATATATCAGGGGGTGGAAGCAGGAAAAAACGAATGTAAATTGGTATATTCTTCCACCATAAAAGAAAAATGGTATGAAAATAAGGAATCACTTATATTCAAACTTATACGAAACTGACTTGGAAATTTCCTGATGCGGATTCAATTGCAGTTTCAATTAATTATTTTTTATGTATTGAACAGTACGGTGTGTAGTGTCTAGAATCTTAATTGTGTTTGTATATGTGGTTATACTTGTTTTGTAACTTCTTTTTGTTGTACTTTTACGCATTTCTGATCTTTACAGGACATGCTGATCAGACTCTACTATTTGATATTTTAAAAGTTGAGTGGACATTGGCCATTTCATCCCTCCCATCATCTTCTATCACCACCAATAAGGTGTGCTATCTTGACTTATGAAAGAAAAATGAAAGCAAATCTATTATTTGTAGATATTATTTGTAGATATTGCCTTTTCTCTATGTTGAAGTTTTAAAAGCTAGTGGCCGTGCTAGTTATGGTGTTGTTTGTTATATCATTTTAATATCCTTATTGCTAGCATTTCTATTCTGCATGTTAGGAAAAGGATTTTCTTGCTGCTTTTGGGGCATCCAAAAAGGAGCCGTCAAATGAGGTTGATAAAGAAATTATGTATTTCCATGCATATAGATTCTCTGTAAATCGTCAATCTTATTATTTTCCTATTTCACTGAACATAGTTAATTAGAAATGTCTACCTAATGATGTATTGTTTTATCCCATCACTAAACATAGTCTAAAAATTGCCCAATCTAATTCCATGGCCCACTCTTGTTTTTTTTGTTAGTAATTCCATGGCCTACTCGAAAGGACAAGCACGTGGAGGAGTTATTCTTTTTCGGCTGCGGAGAACTCGAATATATACAAGTCTGATATGGCTTATTGAATGTCAATATACACTGTTATTTCTGCTGATTTTTTTACGGTGTTTATATGATTCTCACCGTATCAAAACTTTATATATATATATATATATATATATATATATATATATATAACTCTATGTATATTTATTACCAAATACCAACTCTATGAATATTTATTACCAAATATCAAAGGACTTTATTCAAACGCTCTCATAATGACATATTTAACCCCCTGTTTCAATAAATTAAGGGCAAAATTTAAGACTAAACGATCAAATTGAAGATCTGACATTAAGATTAAAAAAAGATAACGTTAACGACTTTTATAATAATAATGAAGAATTGAAGTTGTCTACATCATAATATTGTTGGAGACTTTTGGAGTGCGTATAGGATGTAGTTAAGTATAGGTAAAATAAAAGGGTTTATTGATATTTGATTTGATAAATATAATGTAATGAATTGTTTCCAAACCGACCCTAATTGCCATTATAATGAAATTCATTTGATTGATACATATACCTCTACCAATTCAACAAAGATCCAAAATATTTCATCGATTCAATCTTTGATAAAGAGATTTGGCCCGTCCCCTAAACCATATAAATTCTTAGAGAAAAAAATTCAATAACTTGTTGATCCCTCTTCCAAAATTTCTAGTTTTATCGTTTTTTTTTATTTGAATTTCCTGACTTAGTGTGAGGTAGAAATATGCCCACCTAATCTTAACATTGAGTGAATCACTGAGTGAAAGCGGAAGAAATGGAGTTTAATCCCCCTTCTAGTAGACCAATTACTCACCGAAATGTCCTATCCTTTGTTTTATTTTATGGAATTCTAGAAACAATTTCTGCAAGATGACGTCTATAATGACTACCGCTTCCAACATGTCTTGTCGAATAGGATATATATTTAATACTTGAATCCTACTGCAAGATGACGTCTATAATGACTACCATTTCCAACATATCTTGTCGAATAGGATATATATTAAATACTTGAATCCTAAGAAATAGTAGATTAATGTTTCTTCAGGTGCCCCTCTTTGTTTTTATATGAATTGGTACCTCGTTCTCTTACGTGAATAAGAAATAATAATTTATGTTAGATAAATATCAATTTTTTTTAAAAGGGGATGTTTTTGTTTTTTAATATATATGTAAAAATTTTCAGCTTTGAATACCTAATTTATGTTAAATATTAGCAATGTCAACGTCAGTATCTTAGCAGGAGATCAGCATGATCAAGTGATCAGAAACAATAATATATGATTAAGGGGGCCTATGTAAACATATAAGGACAATGCTACAGCGGAGTTTACGCAATTGATCGGATCATATAGATATCCCTTCAATACAACATAGTTCGTTGAAAGGATCTGATAGACCCATATATATATATATATATATATATATATAAATATATATGTGCATTAATTCACAGAACCATGACACCATCATAGAAGAAATAAGCATTTGGTAATATAAGACCTCCTCCCTCTACAAAAAACCATGATCAATTGACACAGACTCTTCTCTGAATTTCTTGAAGCTATCTTTTTGGACCAAATTAGAAGTCAAATAAAAAACACAATAGTAAATGTAAAAAAAAACCTCATACTTTTCTAAATTATCCCTCTATTTTTTTATGTACACTATACGTATTTTATATCCTGTATTATTGCTTTACAAGTAAGGGACTTTACCCAGTGAATGCTTACGACATACATCTTTCTGCAAGCAACCTCTTTCCACCAAATTCAGTGTCAACACACACTGTTATTTCTGTTTTTTGTAGGAAACAAAGCAATCGGCTGGAGAGATGGCTGAGTATCAGAGAGTCCAAGTTCCAAGAATTAAACTGGGAAATCAAGGACTTGAGGTAATTTTGATGATAAACAAACCACACTCATGATGGTTTTGGGATTTATCCACATTTTGTTCTCTCATTATCTTAAAATTACCGTACATCCAGGTTTCGAAGCTGGGGTTTGGATGTTTGGGCTTGACTGGTTTCTACAACTCTCCCCTCTCTGAAGAAAATGGAATTTTGATGATAAAAGAGGCATTCAATAGGGGAATCACGTTCTTCGACACATCCGATGTATACGGTGATCATCTTAATGAACTTCTTGTGGGAAAGGTACGTACATATGTAGTGTCAAATATCTTATTTCTTTCTTTAACTGTGTTTTGTTTTTGCTTGATAAGCAGCTGACGCATAGCTATCTCTAAAGTTAACTAAAAAAAAAGAAACTAAATTTCCTTTTGTTACAATTTCTATAGGCCTTAAAGCAGCTGCCTCGGGAAAAAGTTCAGTTAGCCACTAAGTTTGGTATAGCAGGAATGGACGGTGATGTTATGAAAGTTAATGGAACCCCTGAGTATGTGCGTTCATGCTGTGAGGCCAGCTTGTTGCGTCTTGGTGTGGACTACATTGATCTCTATTATCAGCATCGGATTGACATAACTGTCCCAATAGAGGTTACTGTAAGTAATCAATACAAGCACAACTTACTTTCATTTCAACTCCACGTATATTATATATGCAACTGTGATACGTATGTAGCTGGGTACTATTTATATTAGCACACACGTTCCCTGCAAACTCTAAAGTAATATTATAACCAACTTAGTTAGAGCTAAAAGAAATGATTAGATGCTTATGTTTTGGAGAATATATAGATGGGTGAGCTGAAGAAGCTTGTGGAAGAGGGGAAGATAAAGTATATCGGACTATCTGAAGCAAGCCCGGATACGATAAGGAGGGCACATGCTGTTCATCCTATTACTGCACTACAAATGGAGTGGTCCCTTTGGACTCGTGATATCGAGGAGGAGATAATTCCACTTTGCAGGTCTTTTTTATTTTTCTATTTTCCGGAATTTGTAGTATTAATTATTATGAAATTCGCTCGAAATTAGTTTGGATTTGATTTTTCTTTCATGTGGTGATTTAAATAAGAAAAAGGAAAAGAGAAAACTGGGTAGACGCAAATGTTATATTTTGTTTAATCTGTTTGACGTGTTATGAAAACTTGCAGGGAGCTTGGTATTGGTATAGTTCCCTACAGTCCTCTTGGTCGTGGTTTCTTTGGTGGGAAAGCAGTTTTGGAAAGCTTGCCTGGAAATAGTTTTTTGGTAAAACATTTTTTGCTTGTCTTACACGTTATTTTTTATGTGTATTTTATTTTTTTGGTAAATTGTAATTTATTTATTTATGGAGAGAAACAAATAGTTTATGACACTCCGTTTTTAATGATTAATTAATACTGAAGCTTTCGGTATTAATTTGTTTTAAAATATGGTAAACTGAGAGTTTGTGTCCTCTTTTGCAAGGTCAACCATCCTCGGTTCAGCGGAGAGAACTTAAACAAGAACAAGAACATCTTTGATCGAATAGAAAGACTCTCTAGAAAGCACCAGTGCACTCCTGCTCAACTAGCATTAGCTTGGGTTCTTCAACAAGGGAATGATATTGCACCAATTCCTGGTGATTGTTTCGCAATTCTTTTTATTTACTCTTTAATTTTAAGGTAGTTTTGTTATGTGTTATGTGTATACGGCATTGTTTATTTATTAATTTGATCATTAATTCCTACAGGGACCACTAAAATTAAGAACCTAGATAGCAACATTGGCTCCCTGAGGGTGAAACATCTGACTCCAGAAGACCTTAAAGAAATATCGGATGCTGTGCCAATTGAAGAGGTGGCAGGTGGTAGAACTTTTGATGGCATGAAGAAGTCGCACTGGAACTTCGCTGATACTCCTCCATTAGAGTATTGGAAGTAAAATATTTTCTGTATTTTTGAGATGGAGGGACTTTTACGTACCTCAGTATTTGGCCGAAATAAATCTTAAAAGCGTGTTGTGTTGTATCGGTGCTAGCATGCATCGTTTTATATAATATTGTATGTTTGTTGTCATGAGTGTGTTTTGCAGTTTCAATGGAAGATCGAGCAATTCATTTTGCTCAGCCCTGGACTTATTTGTGACTCTACTTGTTTAAATTTCAATTCAATAATAGGGCCTTGAAAACTTTGGGCTTCAGGCAATTTGGTGCTTTTTAGTAGCTAACATTATTTAAGTCTTATCATGAACAATCAGAAGAACTACTTCTTCAAGTAACAAATTCAAACTCTGGGAAGAAAAACTAAACTAGTGTCTCCCACTTAGAAGCATTGTCGGGTGCAACCCCAAAACGGCTTGATCCTCACACAACTCTGCCAACTCCTTGCGTGACAATGCCACCATCACCGTCCTCCTAAGCATCTCGTCTTCGTCATCTGGACAAGCCGGCATCACCATTATCAAACCTTCACCTTCCACGTTTCCCACGTTATACGACACGTGGACTGGCCCCGCCTCCTCATCAAACATGGCCCCGTACATCAATGGCTTACCTGCCTTCCCAGTTGGGCCGCTCGGAACGTCAATCATGTGCTCCATACTAATGCATGTCAACTCTGGGCCGTACATCCTGAAAGGCGGAGCAAACTTATTACATCCTCCTCCCTCTTCCTTGTGGGACTCAAACCACTCGATCGCAGACCGAAACTCTTCCTTCTCCATGCTGGACAAGTGGTGGTGAACCCGTTCCACCACGTTTCCCAACCCACCGCCGTCTATTTCTTCCGAATCCAACGACAGCAGTGAAAAATGCAAGGCGTTGCCGTAGTACCCAAGTGGAAGTGGTGGCCTGAGCTGCTTCCTGAAGTCGACGCAAACCGAGAGTGAGCGCTTCCGTTCATGTTCCGAAGCCTTTAAGCGAGCAACACGCGTCCAAAAGAGTGCGGCGAGCAAATCGAAAGGAGTGGCGTCTGGGCAATTGTCGTGGACTTGGATGAGGGACTGCTTGATGGCTGCATGGGAAAATATGAATGTGGCAGTGGCCATTTGTACGGACGGGGGTTGGTTTTGTACGTGTTTGGACTTGGTGGTGTAGAAGGAGGTTGACTTGGTTTGGAGGTTTGGAAGTGGTGGGCCATGTGTTTGTAATGTGGAGTAGACGGGAGGGTGGGTCATGGGTTGGCCTCGGTGTGTCTGGGTCCACGAGTTGAGGAGTAGGGTCGCACACGTTGGGTCTGCTTGCATGTGAGTGCAGCTTAGCCCTATGGCTATTCCTCCTCCTTGGAACTCATTTATCTGCATGTATATATAATTATCATAATGATAATATTTAATTTTTCCTACAATATACTTGTCCAACATTTATGGGATTGTATTTCTTTTTCTATTTCTCTTTTTTTTTTTTTTTTATCCATAGTAATTAATGGTGGCGGCGAACATCTATAAAAGGCTAAAAGCATAACCCCCGCTGCAACTGCAACGGCAACCGCCCAAACAAAAGGCGTAACTTGGCTTAGCTTTTATTATCTTCCAAGTACAAGATCCCACTCACAGCCACTCATATACATACATATATATATATATATATATATATATATATATATATATTAATGAAAAAGAAATATTTATAATTAATGTCCTGCCAATGCCATGCTTACATATATATATGCCCTTTGGAAAATGGAGTATCATGATTTATGACAAGTGGGCTCGGCGAATATATACTATTTATGGCTTTACATTATATATATATATACACACACACTATAAGTCGCTACATTATTTATACGTGGGCAATTCACATAAAATCCAATGAAATATATATATATAAATTAATAAATAATATAATTTTATATTTTTAATTTATATTTAATAAAATAATATGTATATTTGCTCATTTTATATAAATAATATAGTGCACTGGTATTTCCGTATATATACATATATTAAATTCTTAATGTAAACCACATCTGTGACTTTTTTTTCTTTTAACGGAACTCCACTTAACTTCCATGAAAATTACAATATAAATGCAATTCATTTATTTATCTTTGAAGAATACGTACTTACTACTTTTACCCGATTAATAAATTTTCCAATATATTGTACACATACTTGCTAGCGCAGGCATTTCATAATTTTAAATTCAAAAGCTATGCTTTCCAAATCTCAACTCCAGTTTAAAACTCATGATCAGTTTCATAAACATCTTATATTTTCCTCCACAATTTAAAAACCATAACAATTAGGTGAAGCAGACCATATAACCAAATGAAAAATTAAGACAAAAAAGAAGAAGACAGGAACATATATATATATATATATATATATATATATGAATACCTGGACCCGAAAAGGTGACCATGTGTTGGGATCATCAGGCATGTCATCCCAAACGGTGAGATCTCTCTCTTCCAATCCATCAGCAGATCTCAGCCACTCATCAAGCGTGGTTCCGACGTGGGCCTTAACCACCCGAACCCCGGCATCGTTGCACTTCACTTGCCAGTTACCATCGCCATCTCTGGTCAACCGCCCCGTAACCGGCGGGTACAGTGAAAGAACCTCCGAGAGAGACACCCTGGAGGGGTCCAAGTCAAAATAAGTGAATATATTGTGTTTGTAGTAGTAGATAATATGAAGGCTGTGGAGACCCATTGCATGATCCAGTGCCGTAAACGGGTGTGTATGACCCGGCCCCGTCGGCCTGCTCGATACTGCGGTAAGTTTAGAGACAACACTCACCCTCTTGCTGTTGTTAGACATGATTGTACAATTCCCACACAGAGAGAGAAAGAGAGAGGATCAAGACAAAGTGTATATATATATATGCACACGCCTATAGGCCAGTATATATATATATTTGTAGATGATGAATAAATAGAATAGATTAGCTTATTATAGGCTGTTTATTAGTCCAGTATATGTATATATATGGATGATGAATGTTTAGAATAGCTTAGCTTAGCTTTATTACGGGGTGTTTGTAATATGTGATATACACATATATACAATGACTGACTACTGAGTGATAAACAAGGGCGTTGGAGATGGAAAAGGTAGCTAAGAGAAACAATAATTCAGTGGGGGAGGCGGAAATTAATTAAAGAGGGAAGCTGGTTGTTTGTTGAGTTTATTAATGGGGATGATAATGAGTTTGATGGTTGCTTGTGAACACGTTGAAATTTTTGGTTAGTGTTCTATTCAATTTCACGATGTTAATAATTATTCTCATAATTATGTAAATATGATCCCCAAGTTCTTTCAATTCCATCGAGTTGGCAATCATATTTTTAACATTGTTTTTTATCGTATTGTCTCTGCAACTTGCACAATTTTGATCCATCATCCTGTGCCTCTGTTGCCTCATACGCACTTATATATATATATTTGATGAATATATATATATATATATATATATATATGCATCTACCTATCATAGGTATTTTTATTAATCTAGTACTTTGCATATATTTGTTTCTATTATATAAAATGTATTATTAAATTAATATTTATGACTTAAAAGGTACTCTTGCAATTAATACGTACACCGAACCGTACATAATAATTTAATTATCAGCCGTCCAAGCTGTAATCTTTAATTTTAATTTTAATTGTATGGCTGAGAAAAATTCATTCTCTCAAATACGTACGACTGTTTGAAGAAAAAAAAAAACATAAATATAATACATAACATGACAGGGTAAGGTGAGGGTCGTTTATACATAGTACCACTACGTGGGGTTAAGGGCCATGCAACAAGGAACTATTTGAAAGCTTTAAATTATATAGAAATATATATACAGAAATATTATTACAAATAATGTCGCTCGACATATGAAAAAAATTCACGTCGTATTAATTTTTTTTATGCGTTAATTTATTTTTTTAATAATTTGAAAAAAAAAAATTTAACGTTTTCTCCTAGTAGTAGAGAGATCGCTCTATTATTAGCGATTCTCTACTATTAGCGAGAAGATATTATCAGATATATAGATTTTATTTTATGCATTCTCACTAATAATAGAGAGATCTCTCTATTACTAATGAGAAGATATAAAATGGAACTCATATGTCTTCTCGCTAGTAGATATGCTTTTTGATAACCTAATAAATTTTTTATTTTTTTTAATATCTTTTCATTAGTAATAAAGAGATTCTTCTATTATTAGCGAAAAAACATTCGAAAAAATAAAATATTTATCAGGTTATCAAAAAAATGAAAAATTTATCAGATTATGAAAAAAAAATAAGTTAACATGTAAAAAAAATTAACTGGGCGTGAATTTTTTTATATGTCGCACAAGGTATTATGAACACGTCGCTTATAATAACATTTATGTATATATATAATTGGATTTATACTAACGCCGCCACTCTGCAGTCTCTATTTGTGTCATCCTCCTTTGCCGCAGATAGCACGCAATGCAAAGGCTGCTCTGCTTCCTGCTAATTAAGCTTAGCATGCAAATAAGAAGCTTAATTATTATTATTATTATTATTATTATTGTTATTGTTATTTAGCATGGCCTCCATTTAATTAATTCATCTTAAATCAGCGAGGTAATTAATTTCTTCAAAAGCTCTAATGAGCTTATCCTAGTCACTTTGTATTCATTTCGTGTCTTCCACTCTGTCCCTGTTTTTGTCTCTATGTGATGAACCCACGTGGACCAACATTTGATCACACCTCATCATATACTTTGCTTTACGATAAAGCTTTAATTACCCAAAAAAATATTTAAAAAGAAACTAAGAGTTTTTTGAATATCAATAATGGTAGACTTATTCAGGAGGGCATATAAAAAGGATTAATAATAGTACTTAGCTTCACAGTTTACGCCTTTTATTTTCCACTGACGACTCAAACGCAGTGGGGGGCTAAAAGTGAGTGGTGAGTTGGGGGAATAAGTTGCCGAAGCAGAAAGGAGGGCATCGAGGAATTTGGGTGCCTTCATTTGGTGTTTCATCAGATGCACTGATATATACTCTGCGTTAACTCACAGAATTTCACACGCAAAAATAATGGTGGCTAGGAAGTTTCAGGTCCGCCACAACACCTCCAACTTCGACGTTGATTACAACACCGATGATGGCCTTGAAGTCTCTCTCTCTCTCTCTCTTTCAATCGATCTCTCTGTAGTTTTGTGGTTGCTTTCTAAAATGGTGATTCTTTCTGATGCAGGTTTTCAAATTCCAGCTCTTCTCTCTCACTTCTGTCCCCCCTGACGATCAAAAGGTTCCAGCTCTCTCTCTCTCTCTCTATGTATATGTAATGGTCACTGTAATTCCGAAATGGTTTATATGTGTTTCGGGGTTTAATTATTGAGACAAAGTTGCATTTTTTAAAAGATTTTTGGACTCGATGATGATCGGATTGTGTCCACCGACTCCGACCTCTTGGCCATCTCGGAGAAGCTCCAATTGGTTTCGATCAATGGAGAAGATGATGTTGAGGAAACAAGCACCGTATACGATGCCGAATTTTTGAAATCTGACGAGGAATTGGCTCGAATATTGCAGGTTTCTTTACTATCACTCATTCTTGAATTGCTTTTGATATTGTCCTTTTCTTTTTTAAAAAAAAGTTGCATAATGTTGGAATATATGCGAACAAAGTCCCATATTGGTTCTAAGTAAGGGTCCTAAGGTGACTTGGGTTACTCCCCGCATTGGATTAACCTTTTGTGGTGGAACCCCAAGCCTACCTTGGTTATTATAGCCTGGCTAACAAATAAATTAAAGCTTAGATTACATCGGTTTGAATGAGATTTTGTTATGTTTTGGAAAACTTTTTTTTGATGTTTACAGGCAGAGGAAGAGGCGCTTTTGTTTCAGCAGTATGTTGCAGCCGAAGATAATGGACAAGTTGAGGGCAAACTGCGGCCTTATGTTGATCAAGTTCGTTTGGTAATAGTTTTTCACGTTTATCTACTTTGTTTGGCTGCAAACAAACTGTATATAAATATATGTATATATAACAAAATGACATCTTGAATTCGTAGACTTGTTTTGGTAGGGACCCTCTAAACCAAAGTAAATGTTTGATTAAATTTCATGCCTCAGAATCCGAAACATAAATTGCTTTTTTTTGTATTGCCTTTTATTTAGAATTCTTAATTTTATAAGCAACAAAAAAAGGTGGGGTACTATTTTATAGAAGGGAGGCCTATGTATTTTATTTCTGTTTGTTGGTTTAGTATGAGGACCCTGTGCGCCAGGAGGCCGCACGGAAAACAGTCCCTAAAGAAGAGCTCGAGGAGAAAGCATTGGTTTCTTTGGGCAAGGTGAGATAGCATATGCTTTATGCATGAATTTAATGTATAAGCATGCTTCTTATTGTGGTTCTATATGTTTAAGAACTAAGAAGTTTAAATTTCTCATAACATGTTGAACCTTTCATGCATAGTATATTTACAACAATCCTGCTTCTTTGTGTCATAGTTACATAGCATAATTACTACTTTCTAATAGCTAGTTTTCAACTAAACGGAGACCCAAAGAGGAGAGGGAGGGAATTGTTTTCTACTGAAACTTCTATTCCACTTTTGATTTTAAGGTTGTTGCAATTGTATCTTGTTGAGGGACCAAAAAAAGAAAATTCGTTTCCCAAGTTTGATTTGGACATTTGTTATGTAGTTATGTATGAATAGTTGTACTTTGAGATGTCTTGGTAATTTGTAAATCTGATAACGTGTTTTAGGAGGGGAATTTTAATCCATCAAAAACAGAACAAGATCATGCTTTCCTGCTGCAGCTACTTTTCTGGTTCAAACAATCCTTCAGGTCTTTCCCTGTTACTTTGCTATGTTTTACTATTGGGCTTCCAAATAGAAAATTGTTTATTTCTCGAAATAAAGGGTTTGTTAAGCTATAAATAAGCTATTCTGCGTGTTTATGTAGAAATATTTGAGGTATCACCTTTCCTTCTAATGAAGATGAAAAATTGGAATATATGATGGTGTAATTACCTCACCATCGGATAATAGGATGGTCCTTAAGGGAAATATAAAGCATCTTGTTAAATTACATTGACATAAAAATATAAACACTTGAGGCTGGGTTAAACTGCAGCCTCTGTAGTTTATAGAAGCTTGTAGCAAAATTTGATGATCTACAAGAATGAATTAGTGATCTGTAAGTTGATTATCATTCTACTGCTGAACTGCTGGATGGAGAATATGTTTTCTTTATTGCTATGTAGAGTTGATTGCCATGCATTTCAGACAAGCTGTATATTAATTGCTAGTTAATTCCTATATTATTATTACTTTAGATGGGTTAATTCACCTCCTTGTGATGGTTGCGGCGAGCAAACCATAAATCAAGGCATGGGTGCTGCACTTCCTTCAGAGATTTGCTTTGGAGCTTCTCGAGTTGAAATTTATAGGTACGCTAAGTAATATATCATTTTTTTTTTTGTTTTCCTTTTTTTAGTTTGCTCTTCTACTGCTTGTGCTTACATAGGATCCTCTCTTGTACTATTTTGGTGTTCATGCTTCACTCCTAGAGCACAGCCTAATATGTAGTGTTCTGATCTGGTCACCAGCACTATACAAATTTTAATTTGAGAGTTCTGCTTCAATATTTTGCTGTTAGAATCAACCAGTGTTTAAGTCAATGATATTAGTTATCATATATCTTGTTGTTTGAGCGTTGGTCTTCCACATTTTTTCTTATATAAGCATTCTTTGTTTGATTATGGTTTTAAACATGGATGTTTTAGTTGATCTTTCATTTTTGTTCCTCACTACTAGTTTCTTCAATTTTCCTTGCTTACCTTTTTTGGCAAATCAGGTGCAACTCTTGTGCAAGAGTCACACGTTTTCCCCGCTACAATGATCCATTGAAGGTATCCATGTTTCTCAACTTAAAGAAGGTTATCTAATCTTTGATGGACTGTGTCAGAATATTTGTTCATTTGTTGTTTCATTTCCAAGTGCAGCTTGTTGAAACAAGAAGGGGACGTTGTGGAGAGTGGGCCAATTGCTTTACGCTGTACTGTCGAGCTTTTGGCTATGATTCTCGCCTGGTTAGTTACTTTTGAGAATGCTCATTCACTACCAGTCAACTTCTTAATTTGCAATATGTTACTTGCAATTTATATGTGCTTTTCTTTCCCATTTATTTTTGGAAAGCAATGGAAAAAGTGGTATAGGATCACCTTATGTTGTGAATTGGTATATATTATTAAGTGATTACATTTTACCAAATTATCCGGACAGATCTTGGATTTCACAGATCATGTTTGGACAGAGTGTTTCTCACAATTTTTAGGAAGGTAACTTCGATTTGCATATGCTAATTTAGTCATTTAAAAGTATAATGTTTCTGATAGCATTGTTTTCTGATACATATGTTGTATGTCCAGGTGGATTCATCTTGACCCTTGTGATGGAGTGTATGACAAACCCTTGTTATATGAGAGCGGGTGCTTTTTTCTTTTCACTTTTCATTTAAAAAGGGCATGTACCTTTTTAATGATGTATTACCATTTTTTCTTGCTGTTCTCTTACTAAACTTTAAGTAAATGCTATTCTTGAAGGTGGAATAAGAAATTAAATTATGTAATTGGCATTGCGAAGGACGGAGTTTATGACGTCACTAAACGTTACACGAAGAACTGGCATGAGGTAAATAGTAGTCACAACAGTAGTTCCAGCTTTTGTTAATCACCCAAATTCTCATGAAAAATAAACAAGGCTTTTGTGGAGGAAATTAGTCATTACCCTTACGCCAAATCTTGTTATGTACAAGTCATTAACAAGGAAATTTTCTGAACAAAATTTGCAGGTTCTGTCTCGACGTAACATTACTACAGAGCCTGCTCTGTCTACTGTCCTAAAAAATATAACACAAGAATGCCGAAGAGGATTTACATCTGAAGTGCTTTCTCTTCTTGAAGACCGTGATGAGAAAGAAAGACAAGCACTAGAGAGAGATTTAAGTTCCCCAGGTGATGCTTCAATTTCATTACCTGGAAGACAAAGTGGGGACAAGGAATGGCGCAAGTCGAGGTTAGAATTTGGTTCTGATGAGAATTGCTCTTTGAGTAGCTCCTCTTGCCCAGTTCGTGTATGCGTGGATGAGCATGTGACAAGAGTAAACAATGCATTTCTTCCACTGCTTTCTTATTTTATCGAGGAAAAACTTTCCTGTTCTAGTGCTGTTGGAGTTCTTGAAATTCTTAAAGGAGTTATTATAGATCTTCAAAAATCATCTTTCAGAACTAGGAAGGCGTCAATTAATTCATTTTCAAATGGTAGTAAATCTTTGGTGCAGAAGTTGCTAACATCTTGTGATGACATACTAAATGCTCTTTCACTGAGTAGCATGGTGGAAACCGATGGGAAGGTTGAGATTTGTTTAGCTGGCAACCCTGTTAAAACCTCTATAGCACTTCCTGTTGCATTCGATGCTTTGGATGACACAATCCATAACCTTAAGAACTGTGTCAACTTGAATAACGGGTCTCTTTCCTTGCCACTTTTGAAGTTAAACAGAATACATTCTGGATCAGTCCTTGCAAGTGGTGAAGAACTTCCTTTTGGAATTGTGAGTTGTATTTGGCTTGTGTATCATATTATACTTTGTTCTTGTTTCTTGTAGAGTTTATGGCGAATATACATACTGAATTTGTTGACAAACTATCAGGCAACATCAGCATTTGATGGAATTCGGACAACTAAATGGGAAGAACCAAATGGTGCACGAGGTATTATAAACCAAATGGTGGACGACTAATTGATAAAGAAGATACTAATTTTCTGACTATATATACTTCAGTTTGTATAACTTTCTAATTGCGACCTTTACCTTGTAGGTGGTTGGATCATGTATAAAGTGGCTGACAATCAGAAGCACAAACTTAGAGCATATGAGTTAATGTCAGCCAATGATGCACCAGAAAGAGATCCTATGGATTGGTATATTGTTTGTACTTGACCTCAATATGAAAATCTCAGAGTCTATAAATATGTTGTTTAATGTTGCTTGTTGTTTAGGATTGTTGAGGGAAGTGATGATGGGGGGTCCAGCTGGCATGTTTTGGATGAACAAACTAAACAAATGTTTGATGAGCGTTTCCAGCGTAAAACATTTAAGGTTGCTTCTCCTGATTTCTTATCAAATGCTTTCAGGTAAAAAAATTAAGCTTGTAGTATACTCAAAACTCGTCAAATACAGGGTCAGTTTATCTGGTTGCATGTTAATCTGGGAGTTGTGGATGGCAGGTTTCGTTTTTTGGCAGTTCGAGATGTTCATTCAACTTCAAGGCTGCAAATATGTAGTATTGACCTCTATTCAGCAAGCAGCAGTTGATTTATAGAGGCTTAGTCAAAGTGGGTGCTTTGCTCTAACTATTACATCGTTCCAAGTTAGATTTCTGGTTATCAACAAGAGGAGGCATTTACAAGCCCCGACATCCCCGGTGTATTGGCTTCTTGTTATCTACTTCTTGCTGTACAAACATTGATGCTAAAAATGAAAATGTTTCTCATGTCAATCCCCTTCGATGAAATGAAAATGTTTCTCATGTCAATGCCCTTCGATGCTTCATTTGAGTTGTTATGATCGAATAGTTCTGAAGGTGAAATTGCCTCACAATTATCCTCCAGAAGACGATCAATTTTTATGCTTAAAAGATTCTTAACTTGGCCTAACTGCACTTTGGCTATGATCGTTGGTTGATTATGGTCCTACTAATAGTCTTTGTGGGGCTTAAACAGCACAATGATATAATCCCAAGCACCATTAACTCACACAACCATTCTCATAACAAGTGTTCACTTGAATTCTGGGACAGGTACTGACAGAAAAACCCACAAAATTTGGCGTCACAAGAAGCTTTTCACATTGCAATTTTGAAATAAATTTTTTTGGAAAAGCAGAAACACCAAAAAGAGAAGATCAACAATGGTTCTACAAGCTCCAGTTTAGTTCATCCATCTGTTGCTATATTAATTTCCATTTTAGTGACCGTCCTCAATCTTCTTCAAACCCTTCATGTCTGTTGTTTCCACCCTGGCAATACAAGCAAAACATCATCAGACAAATGCAATTGATCCAAGTAGAAATAATGAGAACATACACTCGTTAATAAAGTAATTTTTCATTCTTTCAGAATATAGAAACATAGAAGTTTATGTTGTAATGCAATGAGAAGACAAATGTCAATAATGAAAACGCAAGAATACTAAATAGGAAAGAAAAGAAAATGAGATTGTTGAAACTTACGTTGAACCGTACAGAATGATCTTTTGAACTTTTGTAATGTCAGAACCCGATTGATTGTCTTCAATGAAGATTGTCAAGCTGATAACAATACAAGGTAAGAATTCTTACTTAGGAGAACAATAAGAAAAAATAGGAAGTGTATCAACAGAAATAACTTCACCATACCTACGAACATTTTGGAACTTGACATACTTCAGAACAATTGGTTTCCCCTGTTACATAAAAATGCACATCAGTGTTATAACATAAAACCTTCCATTGATATGCAACTACAATGTCTCGAACAAATCTTTCCATTGAGCAGAAAAGTCATACTAGATGCAAAGTAGATATTAATTCCCTACCTCAAGTTTATCAGTAGACAAAACAACTGTGTCACTTGGTGGGAAGTCATTGACGTTGCTGCCATTATCAACATGACATACAACCATATTAATCATCAAAGTTACATTCCATTAATAAAAGTTACATTCTATCAACAAAAGTTACATTCCATTAAAAATTTACCTGAATCCCATGTGCTCTTTGTTTGAAAAAAGTTTCACCGTCTTAGGACCTGCAAATCAACCTTCCTGTTAAAAAATACTAGAAATGACAAAGTTCAACAGCTGAAACAGTGCAAATAAGAAGTGATTAAAGGGTTAAATTGCAGCCGAGGGGAAAGAAAATCTTGTCCATTACCTAGTAGGCCTGAACAAAAGAGGGAAACACCAATAACAATGTTCAAAAAACTAATGGAAGAGAACCATATATTTTAAACAAACAACAGATGATAAACATCGATAAGCCTTTCAATATCTCTGGAACCCATACACAGTTTATAGGAATCCTTCAGTGTAATAGCTATACACAGTTTATAGGAACCCTTCATTCAAATAGCTCTAGATTTCCTACATAAAATCTAAGACTTGGGGGAGTTTGAGTAATAAAAGCAAGCTAATTGCTGATCCATGGGCTAGTGGTAAGTCCGTATCTATAATTCAGGAATTAGGAATAGTTATGCTCCCTTCACTAAGATTTAAGGAAATTCAAAAAAGGGAAGCAGCTGCATAGGACCTCAAGTATAGCTAAAAAAGGGATGGAATGTATGCAAGATATATTAAGCAAGCTCTTGATTGGACCACCTCAAATTTCAAACACATTTTGTGTAATGAAGGAGTAGCTAAACAAAAACCCTTCTCCTTCCCCTGCCACCAAACCTTACTTTCCATTGCATTTGTAGCCATAATCAGTACGTACTTTCTTTATAATTCCAAAAAAACAAACGAAACTCTTAGTTCTTTCTACACCATGAAACCTTAAGTATTGCACCCAAAATACAGGGTAACATTCATTGCTCTAAAGTAATTTTAACAAAAGAAAGGCAAAATTTTGTTCTATAGCCAGCCATAACAAGCTATAAATCTAATGAGAGCATAATGCAGATGATGATATAAGGTAAATAAAGACCATAAACCCAAGGATGATGCCTAAGGAAGTTTTCCTTGCTATCACTTATGAGATTTATAATATAAAGAAGCATAAATCAAAGGGCCGATAAATAACAGAAAAGAAAAACAACTGAAAGATGAGTAAAAATTATGTAAACAGTTTAACTCTGAATTCAGCAAACCACTTGTAACACAAACAAAGTTTAAAGAAACAAAATTCATTCAAGTAAATATGTAATGAAGAACAATTGACAAGCACCTTCCTCTTCAGGTCCTTTGATGGCGATAGAATGCAACTTAATGACTTGAGTAAAAGGTAAATAAATCAAAAGCTGCTCGTCTGCATCACTCTCCAGATTCAATTGATCATCTTCTCTATACCCCTGATTCATTAATGAATAAAGTAACTAAGTACAAATGCATCACCTTCTAACCACATTTAAATGCTAAGAAGACATCAGAACAGATGAAAGAGTTCTTTACGCTAGTGTATGCACATCAAACTAAACAATAAAAACGTACATATATTATGACTTCTTCATGCAGCATGAGCAACAAAACAAAAATCGTGAATCACCAACCCCTCCGAAATACAAACATGTATATGTGTGTGTGAAAAAGAACAGCATCATTGCTATTTCAGAGCATTTTGAAAAAGAATAATAGGTAAACCTACTCCATTCCCTCTAGAACAGATATACACACACACAAATAAAAGGCCTTTCTTGGGATCCAAGTACGTTGTTCAATGAAAGAAGGAAACTACACGTAAAAGCGAAAGAAGAAACCCTGAAATTGAATGAAATACCTGCTTGAGAGCATTGGCAAGAGAGTGACTTGTGCTTTGATTGAGGCATTCGACCCCAGACCAGTCAATGAAGTCCAACAGATCAACCTGAACATCAAATAATTCATTATCAGAAACAACCATCCTTAATGCTACAGAAATTGCAGAAAATAAAATAATTTTGAGAATCTAAAAGGTGGGTCTTCAGCCTCAAAAACCCAGTTGTCAGATTCCAGGTTTCCACCAATCTTTTCTATTTCTAGGTTTCAAAGCGTGCAAAGGGATGCTAAAGGCAAAATAGAAGCGGCTTCACTCACTTGGTTTCTATGTGCTGCACTGGCTGATTCCGCAGACATGGCTGAGGGATTGGATTGGAATAAGTTCTGTAGCCTACGAGAAGAAACACACACAGAACCAAGCTTTATATACAATACAATGCTCCAATTTATGAATCCGCGAGTGGGACTCTGTGCGCTTCAAAACGGCGGCGTAATGGGATCCAACAAAAATAATTATGTTTTAAACCGTAGTTTAGTACTATCAATATTACCAAGTGACAAATTATCATATCATGCTCTAACATTTAATCCTATGATTTTTTTTTTTTCCTTTCAAAAAATTGATGATATTTATTGGGCATTTTTGTAGCTAACAGATTGTAAAATTGTAAATAAGCAAAATTAAAATCAGCCAAATAAATAAAAGACATCGACTACATAATTTAAACAAGAAAATCTTCTTAAAATAAATAAATTGAACAAAAAGTACGTTGGACATGTTTTTATACCTGTTTTTTTTTATTTTTTTCTTTTATCAATATTTATAAGAAAGAAAAATATTATATTGTTTTTCATATGTATATGTTTTACAACCTTAAAAATAGCAGACCACGAGGAGAGAAGAAGACCTTCCAATCTCAACAATCTCTGATCCGACGGTCTCACCCACCCAACCAACTACCCAATACCCGAAAATAAAAAAGTTTCATTTTTTGGATGTTTTACAGGACAGAATCCATTCACAATCACACAAAACCATAACAAAAACCACAACACCAATAGCAACACGAAAGAGACAGAGACACAGAGAGACTAAAACCTCGACCTCTTTCTTTTGCTCTCTTTCTATCTCCCAAAAAACTCTCCGCCCACCAAAATGGCGTCCTCCTTATCCCTCCTCTCACCTCCTTCTCTCTCCTCCAACCTCCACAATGCCTCCTCCACTACCCGCCTTATCATGCGTGCCCCTAAGTCCTTTCAAGTACGCACCCTCTCTCGACGTCCCATCTCCATTACTGCTCGCTCTGCCCCTCCTCTTACTCAGGACGACCTCAAAAAGCTTGCCGCCGATAAAGCCGTCGAGTACGTCAAGAGTGGCATGGTCCTTGGCCTCGGCACGGGTTCCACCGCCGCCTTTGTCGTCGCCAAGCTCGGCCAATTACTCAGCTCCGGCCAATTGACCGACATTGTTGGAGTACCAACTTCGAAACGGACCGAAGAGCAAGCCCGCCAATTGGGTATCCCTCTATCGATCCTGGACGACCATCCCCACCTCGATTTGGCCATTGACGGTGCTGATGAGGTTGACCCAGATCTTAATTTGGTCAAAGGACGTGGTGGGGCGCTTCTCAGAGAAAAAATGGTCGAAGCTGCATCGGATAAGTTCGTAGTCGTGGTGGACGACACCAAATTGGTTTCGGGTCTTGGTGGGAGCGGTCTGGCAATGCCAGTGGAGGTTGTACAGTTCTGTTGGAAGTATAATTTGGTGAGGCTTCAGGAGCTGTTTAAGGAAGAAGGGGTTGAAGCAAAATTGAGATTGGATGGTGATAAGCCTTACGTGACTGATAATTCCAACTATATTGTGGACTTGTACTTCAAGACCCCCATTAAAGACAGCTTGGCAGCTGGGAAGGAGATTTCGGTATTGGAAGGTGTCGTGGAACATGGTTTGTTCTTGGACATGGCTACTGCGGTGATTATTGCTGGAAAGGATGGAGTCGACGTTAAGGACAAGTGAAGATTTTTCATTTCTTAAAGTAGCTGGTGAGGACTGAAATCTCCTTGTACTCTTTTTTTTTTTCCCTCATATATATGGGGTTGCTTCTTCTTGTTACAATATTTTGTTAGTGGTTTCAAGCTTCTTTTGTGTAACTCATAAATGGGTTTATGAGATTATTTGTTACAAGTTTTGTATTTTGGTGCTCTGTAGTTTATTGGTGGGCAATTGAGCATAGGAATAATACTAAAGATGGAATTGGAATTTTGAAATAATAAAAAGTTAATTGCTTTCATATTTATATGAGCTTTTGATATCAATGGACGTATCTGATTAAGGATTTTTAGTGCTCTTTTTATGTGTGAATAGGACGAGGGACAGTACTTGAATTGAAAGTGACTATTTTTGGAGCAGATTTTCCTTTAGATCAGTCATTTAGGATAAAGTTTCAATCCCCTTGAGGATCTATTTCTTTCACATAGCAGTTTGGGATTCTTTGAAAATTCTTTTAAACCTTGATTAACCTTTGTTACTTCTGACATATTACCGTGGTTCGAAACTATTAGGTGCAAAAATGTAGAATGTTAGTAACACAGAACGTACAACTCAAATATTCTTAAAGGTTGCTGCTTTGGCGGCTACTGGTCTGTGAGAGTACCTGATAATGTATGTGTTTTGTTAATTGTTAGGTTTGCTTTTATTTTGCATATGATTTTGGAATGTAATATCATCTTAATAAACCACCAAAGCCTAGTGCCTAAGATGGTGTAATGAAGGTTCAAATCATAATAGTGCTGGTAGATGAGTGTTGCTGTAGAAACATAGAGATTATGAGTAGATAGACATCCAAAATGAGGAAGCTGCTGTTTTGTTTGAGTCTCGTGAGAATTGCTGTTCTTAAATGTTGGACCTTCAACCTCGACAGGGTTTTCGATCCTAATTGTCGACTTTAAGGGAAAATACGGGGCTCACCATTCTTAATAATCCATGAAAAAAAGATGTTTGTCTAATGCTATCTACAATATTGTGCCCATCATCAGGTTAGATTTTTTTCGATAAATCAGGTTAGAAATTTGAGACTTGATGATTAGTAGTTTCACCTGTTATTTGGATGAAGATTGTATTACAGCTATTAGAGATCATCTAAAGGCCCGTATTAAGAACCAGTCTAGTTAAATAAGGAGAACTGAAGCAATGAAGATGTCCTAAATGGGAATCATGGTTCTGTGTCCATGAACTCAAATTATAGGGAGAAAAAATATGCAGAAGTTTCAGATTTGTTAGTGACATGTTAATTGGAACTTTGTAACAATTCTTCATTTCCATGGGCTCTTAAGTTTGTCAAGTTTTATCTTTTGTGCTCTAAGTTTGTGGATACATTAGCTTATAAACCAACTCAATGCTCAAGCTACAGAATTCGAGTGTTTGATAAGAGATTTCATATTTCTTCAAGTTATACATACATATCCTGAATTTTTTTATTCTTGCTATTATTATTTCCCCTTCAGTATTGGTTTCATAATTTTTGAAGAAATGAAAAACAACAAAAGGTGATTTATACTCATAGGTTATCACATACAAAACAACCATCTGTAATGAATAAGAATCGGTCTACAGAGTACAGTATATACCTGTCATCAGCCTGTGACTGCCATTTTACTTTATTTTATAGAAAAGACTTTTATACACACAAAAATCTGGAAGACCTACTAAAGCAATGACACAGAAAATTAATACATCTGAAATGAAAGTAAAAACCAATGTCATATAATGAAACTAGAAGCTCTAAGAGCCCATCATTCACTTCCAATAAATTCCATCCTATTTCCACAGCATCAGACCCACTGACGTCATCAATATAATCATCCACTTTCCTGGAAGAAACGACGTCGCTGGAAAACAGACAATAGGAAAAATAGAAAAGCATCACACTGGTGAGAATTCTTTCACGCTTTTATGTTAATTAAAGTTCAAATAAAATAAGGTTATGTGTTTTACAAACTATTATTAACAAAATGATGTCAACTGCGTGCAAATGTGATCATTGAACCATTTGTCCCTTGAATAAGTCATTGTTTTAAGAGGTATTATATATTATCTTTAGGATACAAATCGTCATTACCTAAACCATAGACGTAGACATTATGAAGAAAAAAAGAAGCAATTTTAAAAATTAATATATGATACTGAATCTTTTATTCATTTATCTGTAATTTTCATACTACACCCCGAAGATAGTGTTTGTTTAATAAATTTAATGACTAATTAATTTGTTTAATAAATTTATTGACTAATTAAAACGTTTTTTGTCGCGTAAAACGTTTAGTGGCTAAATGGGTCTAGTAAGGATTTTTTTGAAGAAAAGGGAGGGAGTTAGAGATTGGCATAGTCTCACCTTGACTACCATCGGTGGAAGTGGCATCTGCAACTTTAATTCCAAGCTTTGAGCAGTCGGATCCAATTGTGCCTTTAAAAGACCAAAAATAAAAAATAAAAAAAAATATCAATCACATTAAGCTTCTGCTAGTTGTAACATATATATATATATATATATATATATATATAAAATAATTATAGCGTTTAATGTTATTTTTGTGATAGAGAAATATAGGAGATTAATTAGTGAGGTGAAAAGTTACATTCGCTGTAGCATGGGTAGACTGATACGTTGAGGAGGTTGAAGTAGCCTGGATTGCATTGGCATACGCGCACATGACTTGTGTTTGATTTCCTTGTACATATTCCTTCCCCACAATATGCCCAGTAGCAAGCTACATACATTAATCAAAATCATACAAAATATGGTATTAGTTAAATCACCCAGTGATTAGTAGTTAGTATAATTAAGCTAATCACGAAGGTCGTAATTACGATCGAAGGCAGAGATATTGTGCGGGGCTTCCTTTTCAGGAACTGGGGGTGGTGCTGGCTGACACTTGTCATAGTTAAGAGTGCCTGCACCAAGAAACCATGAAAATGGATTATTATTATTCTCTGTTTTATGTATGAAATTAAATTTAAGAGGAAAATGAAAGAGCTAGGGAGGTGATGAACAAGTAAAAGATTAAGATCAGCTTACACTTGGGAATGACACAAGGTAGAAACCTGAAGTCGTCGTTGTCGTCGTCGTCTTTCAATCGCTTCCAGTTAGCATCACACTCACAAATGAAGCCAACTGAGGAACTATTATCTACTTTGCATGTTCCCTTCCCACACTCCATTTCCTCACATATTTTCTCTGTAAATTCAATTCCATCCCACAATATAAGTACACAAATGAAATTAATTATATGAATGACCATGAGCTGTATGTCTATAATATAAAAGAGATAGATGGAGAGAAAGATGTTGAAGTACCAGCAACCCAAGTAGGTACATCTCCCATAGCAGAAATGGGCAGCAGAACTACCAGAACCATCGCTACAAGAGCCAATGAAGTCGAGGAAGCCATTATTTTGTGTATTTGTTTCACACAGAGAGAGAGAGAGAGAGAGAGAGAGAGAGTTGATGATATTGTTCTTGTGACTACTAATGGGTTATATAGAATTTCAAAGGTTTTGAAGTTTTCTTGTTACCCAAACAAGACTGAGAAAACTACATGTATAACTTAAGACGTGCGGAAGCTTTATTTAAACAGAGACTTCAATAACACAAAGTCCTATGTTCATAGAACCTTCTGTTATTTTTAAATTGAACACGATTACTTACGTAATTAATTAATTAATGTATCCTCTTCTTCTGTTTGATTAAATAATTCATTACATATTTGGGTCAAGTTTTGTTTGTTTATTTGATATCTGAGTCAGTAATATATTTGTTATTTCTATGTAGGTAGGCCCATCTATATATATATATATATATATTGGTTTACCCTAATTTCCTAAATCTGAAAAGCAACGTGGTCAGGCAAATATATATATTAGAAGGAAGATGCAAAGAAAAGTCTTAACAAAGAAGCTTCCAAAATATTAAAATAAAATAAAAAAATTAAACCAGCAAGGTATATGTATTAGTTGTTAATTAGTGCCATTTGTAATACGTTAAAAATGTGATCATTGTGGACTTCTTCTAATCTTCTTGCTGGCCATAATCAGAGATAAGCAACTCGATCGCAGATAATCAACCAACTTATCAATCATATGAGATTAACAAAGACTAGTCGGTCCAATGATCATGGGAATCACCATTATTTATAATAAACTCTTCTTTCTTTTTTTTTCTTTTTTCTATTTATCCGAATTTCTCTAAGAATGAAATAATCTAAAAGGCACACTTTGGTGTAAATTTCTTTACGTCGCGTTTGAATTTGTATGGAAACAACTACGTGGGGTTGCAAAGGGTACGTATAAATTGATGATGTACAACATGCATGCATATATGGATGCTATAAAATTACCATATTGTGAATTTATAATACGTGAATTTGTGCTTTTATACCGTACGAGCAATTCCCTTCAATTGTCTATAGTTGGATTGGAGTACACATAATAGAAAACGACCATTGGGGACTAATGTCAACCCCTCACTCTACGTGCCCGTCTTGCAGCGTATTTGTTGGTTAATTTGTTACCAAATTCCACAAAATTTGAAGAATAAAAAAAAAATGAGGTTTCTAGAAGAGTCACAAAATAGGACTAGGACCAATATATATTAATCTTCCAAAGTCAAAATTTCGCTATATAATTAAACAATAGGCAACCAAAAATGACAAAACGCAGGAAATAATGAAATGGCAAAGGGTTGAATTAAGTCATACAAATACGTATTTACCAAAAAAAAGTCATACAAATACGTGTATGTATGCGTATATATATCTATTTATTTATTTTCATGATTGAATAAAAACAAAATGTTTCGAAGATCTAGTACTGACAAATCAAGTGCGTGTCGTGTTTTCTTAATTTCTTTGTAGCTAGTTGCTTCTTCTGGCACTCTTTTCTATATATATAGACATATATATATATATATATATATATATATATATATATATATATACGATACGATTTGGATTTGAGGCTTTATTTTCTTAATGTTTACCAACTTTACATCGAAAAACTCTTTAATTAATGAAGCTTCCTTTTTTTTTTTTTTTTGGTGAAATTAATGAAGCTTCTACATACAAGTATCAATACGCGTTTATATTTCAAATAATTGACTAATTAATTTTAACTTTTCCACGCACCCGTTAAGAGAAATACTGCGTCATTTCTTATATATGCTATAAAAAGGAGACTCCTACTATAAAATCATGTATTCTTGATTTCATAATTTGAGTAAAAAAAATTAATTTCAAAAGATTAAATTACTATAATCTAAAAGAGCAGTGAGCTCTAAAAAATAACATATATAATATATTTTAGCATTTTTTTTTAAAAAAAAACAATGATCTTTTTCGTTGCATATAAATAAAAAAATGAAGAATAATTTTTTTTTCCATCTAAATAATAAAGGGAAAAATTCATTTAAAATCCAGTTTGATATAATTACACTTAATTATTATAATTTTCTAAAACTATCACAAACTTACCAAATATGTTAAAATTTCCAAAAAATTAAACTTACCAAACAATGTTAAATGATCTAAAAAAACAGTATTTAAAGATATTATTAGTTTTTAACAGTTAAAATTAACGATATAATACAAAAATAATAAATTTTTTATAAAATTTAAAACTAATGGTATATAAGTATAATTATCCCAAACCTGAAAGAATATTTGTGATATTAATCCAATAATAAATTAATTTTAAAATAGCCAAAAATATAATTAAATATTGGGCAAGATGATAAAAAAATAGTGTTTTAAACCCAGGCCCAGCATCCATCGTAACGAATAGAAAGGGTCCATCTCTTGGCCCATTAAGATTACAGGCCTCTGAAATATTGGGCATAGCCCAACAACCTTCACAAAAGAACGAAACGACGACGCCCTCTCTCTTCTTCCCTCTTTCTCACTCTCACTGTGTCTGTTTCATCTTGACCTCCAGAGGAGGCGGGGCAGCTCCTCTCGTTAGCTCTGAGTAGGTTTCGGTAAGAAGAAAGTGTAACTTTTTCTTTTTCATTTTTTGGTAATAATAGCTTAGATTCGTGAAGTTTCTCTTAAAGCCTTTTTTGGCGCTTATATAGATGGGTTTTTAATTTGGGAAATAATTGTTTTTCTCTTGGACCGCATCGATTTTTAGCTTTTAGTAGACATCTTGTTTTTTTTATTTGGATGTGTACGTTTAATAATTTTTGTTTGCTTTTACCAATAATACAATCTTCTTACATGTAGAATACTCCATTCGAGTTTGTAATGTTATTCTGGTAATGAATAACACGGCTTTTACTGTAATTTTGTATATGTTCTTAGAAGAGTTTTTGTTTGTATATATATATGTAGTTTTTCTGTTTTGGGAAATGATGAATTTTTGTTCATAAAAGGGAAGTAGAGAAATTCCCAGGTTTTGTAATTATTTTTGTCCTTAATTAGTTAAAAAAAAGTAGGTGCATTGGCTATGCTAGCTGTTGAGGAAGGTATCTGTTTTATTAAAGGTTGCAAATTTTGAGTAATAGGAACTGATATTTAGAAATCAGAAAAAGGGTGCTCTTGTTCTTGTTTCTTGAGTGCAAATTCTGCTAACATTTGGCGGTCCTTATTGAATTGCTTGTTTACTGTAATGCAGTGATCTTTTAGGTAGTCTAGTTGAAGACTCAAGTTCATAACGATCTTCCACATACACAAGTTGATATTTTAAAAAGATGATAAGAATTTTGAAGCTGAAACCCCTCTCATTGTCTGTTCAGTCTTCTGGCCACCAGTTCCTTCAGCGATGCTGTGTCAGTGGAACTGCAAAGGGTAAAGGGAAACTGAAACCAGGGCAACCATTGAAACGGTCAAAGGTGACTACAAAGAAAGGCGCAGTGGATGCTCCTTCTAAAGGCGGAGGGAGAAGTCAAAGTGAAAAAGACCGTCTGGAAAAGTTTTATGACCAATGCTTAAATGCTCCAACACCTGTTAGGCACTTGACTCCAAAACAAAGAGAACGTGAAGCGCAACGTGAGAAGTTGGGGCTTATTAGCAAAGACCGACAGCGTGAGCTTGATATGCTAAAGAAAGACAAGGGGAAAATGTCAATTTCAAAGTCACCAACAATTATTGGGACTCCTGGTTTGGATCTGATATCATTAGGTTTAGTTGATGAAAAGGACATACCAAAATATGAGCTGACAGTTGAAGATGGTCGGAGGCTTGCAAAGGAGTATAGTAGGGTTTTGATGAGGCGTCATCGGGCCAGGCAGGCAGCAGAGTCAACACTTCTGCGGTTGAAGAAAGAGGCAATTGAGGCATTGCCTGAACATTTGAAGGCAGCTGCATTGGTACCTGATCTTGCCCCATTTCCAGCAAATCGTTTCATGGCAACTCTAACTCCTCCAATTGAAGGTTACATTGAGAAGGTGAAGGAAGCAGCAAGGAGGAGCAGTGGAAAAGAGAAACTCAGATAATTAAAGGTTAAAATTTTTGTTTTGCTTCCTTACCTTTTTTGCTTTTACTTGCTGATTCAATTATTCCAGTACATGGGAGTAGTGTTTATTGTCACTGGTATAGGGTTTGGATAGATGAATTGGACTATAAGTAGTTATTGTCACCCTGAGGTTTTAGAGCAATTATATGGTTGCATGAGTAGTACCACATTGTGATTTTAGCAGTTTACTTTGTAAGTCCATCCCAATCACTTCAAATTATATACACTACAAAAAGTGGCAAAGAAATGTCACTAGAGCTTGTCCTCCTCTCTACACTGCTCTTCGAAATCTTAGCAGACCTTAGAGGAGTTGAATTTTGGCTTAGGCAAATGATTGGTGTCATCTTGCACTCTCTTCTTCACTGACAAATGAGATTTATGTAACCAGTGAGTAGACATTAAGATGGTCTAAATATCTGACGGTGTCATAAAAGCTTCAATATAGTTGTAGTTTTATGGCGATTTATATTATCGGAAAGTCATGTTCTTCCCATGTCCGCTGTTGTTTGCTGTATCTGACTTGCCTGATTTCATAAAATTTCGCAATATCTGGTGCAGATATGTTATGCTTGCAAGGCAGGAGAGCTTCAGTAGTAGGAGAACTAGCAATTATTGAAGTCGGAGAGCTATTTTCTGACTTTACAATGACAGGAAAGCTCTGAGGAACTGGTGAAATAATTTTCTGAAATTAGATTTTCTGTCTACTTTTTTGGTAATTAACTTCTCCTTTGTTGGGTTCTATGAGCAAGAATCAATCCTTTGTATTTGAAAGCTAAGAATGTTACTGGATTGAGGAGTTTTGCATTGTTTGCCTGATTCAATTGCAATGCGCGTTTCATTTGGTCGACGTCGAACTATTTGTAAGGAGTAGTTCCAGCAAAACTATATGTGAAAACCGGTACTAGGCGCAATTCATGTTACTATCTGGTCATAGTTAGCGTGAAAAAGATTTGGTTGAACTGTGACCCAAAACCAACCAGCTGACTCCCATTCCTTCTGAACGATGTAGTTTTATTGTGAAAACTGTCTACTTTTCTTAATTAAAACCCAAAAGATTAATAGAAGAAGAATGACAAGCGGTTGTAGCCGGTATACATATTACTAAGTCTTGAAATTCACTGTATGAGTTTTAGTTTCAATTCCTATGATTGTTAATAGTCTCAAACCTTACGAGTCCAGAGTCAAGTCGTCATGACTCTATGCGGAGGGACTGCAAAATATGGCCCTTAGTACGTAGCCAGGGAGTCGCTTTGATACCAAGACATGCACTAAAAAGAAGAAATACAACGTACAATACAGCTGGAGTTTTAGCTGCCACGTGACGCCTTCTAAAGAAATTTGTTGACGAATCTTAATTTGTCAATGATCTCTATGAGAGTGTGGCAAGTGGCTTACTCAAGAAGAACTTTGCAGGCCGTAGCCATTAAAATAAATAAAAGCTGAATACCACAAATCACATATCCATGGGACAGACAGAAACATTCATACTAAACTAACTAGAGTTTACAAGTCAATGGACATCACAGTTTTTTGTACTAAACAACATAAGATTGCCAAAGTCTTGTATAAAGGTGTAGTGTTGGGTATTGCCTCCCTCCTTTGGTGGCAGCCTCTGTGTAACGAAGATGGGAAAGGCAAGCAGATGGATCAGAAACTTCTTGATTGGAAAAAAGGAGGACAGGAAGAGGAATGATGCTTCTTTTTCAGGTGAGAATCAGACCACCAAGATGGGAAGCCAACCGGGGACTCCAAAAGTTAAGAGGAAGTGGAGCTTTGGTAAAACGTCAGGGAAGGAGGCAACCCACAAGTTTTCCAAGTCCCTTGACTTCATTGATCCAGGTAAACTGCCAATTCAGGCTGTGGCAAAATCTGAGTCTAAGCAGAGTTTTTCCAAGGCATTGGCGGTGATACGGGCAATTGAATATGCTGCTGCCATAAAGATTCAATCTGTCTTTCGCTCTTATCTGGTGCAAATTAACTCCTTCCATAAATTTCACATATTCTTTCCCTTTATTAACAAAATAGTGAAAAAAAGACATAGATATCTATGTCTTTCCAATATAAATATTATGATTGTTGAATCATGTTTGTTCAGTCAAGGAAGGCATTGCATGCCTTGAGGGGACTCGTGAAGTTACAAGCATTGGTGAGGGGTCACCTTGTGAGGAAGCAAACAACTGCTACTTTGAGGCGCATGCATGCATTAATGGCAATCCAGGTTAGAGCTCGGGTTCAGAGGATTCAGATGGCAGCTGAGGAAGCACAACTAGTTGTTAAAGCTCCATCATCATTTCATAAGGGTTTCATTCCGGAGAGTGGAGTCAGAGGAGTGCATAGAGACAGAGTAAGCCTCACTTACTCTGCGTCCTTTTTACAAATTCATGGTGTT
This sequence comes from Rhamnella rubrinervis, assembly GCA_007844105.2. NCBI lineage: Eukaryota > Viridiplantae > Streptophyta > Magnoliopsida > Rosales > Rhamnaceae > Rhamnella > Rhamnella rubrinervis. Next base: position 10,063,088 of record CM017578.2, read on the forward strand.
TTGTCCTATTGTTTATTTAAGATGGAGAATGATCATATGAGAGTTTTGTCTTTCTTTTTTTTTGGGTTCCTCTTGTTTGCTGGGAATCCAATAAGACATTCACCCAATTAGGCCTGATAAGAGAACTATTTTGCTTCTTTCGGCTGAGGTTTTCATGTTTTAATAACCAGAACAACAGGACCATAAGGTTCAAAGTCATGGTCTTCTGTTTTCCTCCAATTTCTTAGTAACCAAACATGAAATCTGGAATGGATAGTTTATCAACCACTTGAATTATTCATTTGCCTAACATACTTGTACATGTGATGTAGAACACAGTGGATATAAAACCCAATGAAACACGCTTGGTTTCGAAAAGCTCGAGTGGCTATCTGAATCATTCTCAAATGGAAAGGATAGACGCAACCATCAATTATTCCGGACATCTTTCAATCTCGAAGCGACAACAGTACGAGGAATATTGCTTCAGCACGGCAGGAAACCCAACAAGACCCTCTTTCATTCATCAGCAGCTTGATTATCCAAACCCCACTTATAATGACTATTCATTCTTACCAAGTTACATGGCCAACACAGAGTCATCCAGGGCTAAACACAGGTCGCAGAGTGAACCTAAGCAAAGACCCAAATGGAACCTGAAGCAGAAAAGCAAGCACAAAGACATAACGGATGCCATGGATATCCCACTGGATGATCATGTTCTGAAACGTTCGAGTTCACAGTTCAAATTCAATGGTTTTGAGAATCAGGACCCCTGGTTTAACAATTTCTGTAGAACACGAAGATCCTTCAATGACAACAAATGCGATTCCATTAGCACAGAAACAAGTCAGTCCAACTACTGTGAATCTCTTGCAGGATATGAGGTAAGAAGGTGTTAAGGCTTTCCTGTATTCTGCTGCATATGTATATATGGCTTAAACTGCCTTTTAAATGGTTGTCTAATTCCCCCTTTGTGCAAATTGCAGCCCTACGCGAAGCTGTACTAAGCGTTGTCACCAAGTATAGGAATCTGCAGAGTGAAATTTGGGGGATGCTGGATGTTTTAAATATCCAATCCTATCATTCAAGGCAAAGGGCACTGGAAGAATTAACTTGGCCAGAATTACTGGTGTCTTAATGTACTTACTCATCACTCCAATGTCTTTTCTGGGCTATTATCTAGCAAGATTTGTAAGTTTTGTACTGGTTCTTTTGATTGTCTACTTATGCAAAGGTTATTTCTTAAAAGCAGACGAGCATATACACGATGTGCACCAAGTAACAAGCAACAAAAAATAGAAAGAGCACATGATCTACACATACTTTACTTTGCATGTATTACGTAAGGCTTCAACACAATACATGGGGCTCACCACTGTACAGGTCACAACGTAATCTGAAGGAATTGATCCAAATTTTGAGTTCAATTCCCAACATAGTGAATTTCCTATATTGACTTCAAAATTAAGAACTCGGGTGTGTTACATCCACAAAATTATTTATGCATTTTCAGAATTTTTTTTTTCCTCATTTGTTAACCTCGCTTCGAATTTGTTTAGATGGTTGAGTTTTAGGCTTAATCAAATCCAAGATCATATGTCGGTTTAACCATATACACATATTACTTCTAGAGGAAGAGAAAGGCATGTGAACTAATTATGCAGTTTCTTTGAAAATGTGACCTACACAAGTATTATACTTAATTTTCTGCGAAAATATAAAGAGGGAAAATAAATTGGAAAAAGAGAGCAAAATAGATCCGTAGTGAATTAGATATTGTCTTGGCAAAAACAGAACTCCAAAAGTTAGACTAAAAGATACAGCATTTAGGGAAGATTCTACTAACTCATCCCACTTGACAAACTAAGCATTTGAATCGGTGATGCACAGTACCCAATTCTCCGACTCAGTCATGTCATAGCCTAGAAAATGAAGTCTAAAAGCACCTAATTCCTATTTTTTAGATAAAAAAAAAATGGAAATTGACACTAAAAACTGAGATACAATTATGATACACGTAGATGTAGTTCATTACCATCACTCATCCTGCTTGACAGTGTTTTCCTTGAAGCTCTTGGTCAACCAAATAGCAGTTTCTCTTGGGGAGACCTTCCCTGGACCAAAAGGCTTGAGCAACACCCCCAGCTCGTCGTACCTTGCCTGTTGCAGCAATCTCGCGCTGAATTCAAGCAACCCTTCCAAAGCTTCAGCCCTTTGCTGGAATGATGAGGTGTCGAACCGGTTACGACGTGTGTCGGACGATGTCCTACTTGATGCTCCAGCAGTCGCATTTTGATCCGAGCATCCGTCACTGCCATTGTCTCTGTCCATCTGCAACATGCTATTCTGAATTCCTTGCCATGCATCAGGAAAACTGAACTTGCCAGAGGCTCTATCACAAATCTGAACTGTACACTTGTCTTTTGTGATTGAACGGTCACCGTATTGCGGGGAGCCAGTTGAGCCTTGTGCAGAGGTTGATAAAGTTCTACGGACAGGCAAGAAATGGTCTTCGTACGAGGCTAATGGGAATTCAGCTATCCTGTCAATTCTTGGAGAGTTGACAGAAACATCAGGAGACTTCATGCAGTGAAGTATGCCAACGTTAGACCTGCATGGGGATTGTTGAATTCCAGCTCCTGTTGGCAATGGCAACGATGCTCGGCGAGTTGTAGTGACAGATTTCTTTGGAGTTTGTGAAACAGGAACCTGAAAAAAGAAACAAAGAGTAAACAGAGACGAATTTCAAAGCTTCTATTACTGGCAAAAATCGTCATCTATTAGTTCCAACAGTTCAAGCAATGACTATGCCATCTTATGCTTGTGTGTGAGAGAGACAGAGAGAATCTTCCAATTGATCTTACCGATGCATAGTTCTTTAAGGGTTCAGTGGATCTCTTGGGAGTGGCAGAAGCTTTTACTGGAGATATTCTTGAAGTTTTGGAAGCAATTGGCTGCTTACGAGTAGCTAAACCTTTCCGGGACTCACCAATTGATGGTCCTGCTAACCTTCTATTCAGATAATCAGGAGTATCATGTATTTCTAGGGTGGAGCACATAGAATCTTGCTCACCTCCAGATATACTTGGATTCAAAGTCCTATCATTGCTAAATGAATGCCTCTTCTTCTCCGGGTAAGTGGAGAAAGTAACAGCTCCTTCAGAAAATCTAGTTTTCTTGATGTAATCAGGTTCAGGCCACCGCATTGCGAAATTACCACGCCTTGGGCTATTGAGTTTGAGATGAATCTTAATAACATATGGCTGAAGGTGCGAATGACCAAGCAGCTCTGCAGCCTGCAACAGATGCACAACAAAATAAAATCCCTTGGTTATTCAACTATTTTATTTCCCTCATAGGATGGTTAAATGGCATAAGGGCAATTGACATCTACAGGAGGAATTGGAATTAAGGTATAATCACCAATGCCCAAAATGGATGAAAAATATATAAGGTGAATGTCAATGAACAATGAAAGTCAAAGTCTCACAGACAACTCTTAGGAAAATATGATTTTAAAGGTGTGGAAGTCCTTTTAAGGAATTCATGAGATGAAGGGAAATCCTTCCAAGGGATGTATACACTCCATATTTAACATGCATTGATGGGTTTTAGGCTTCAAGGCTTTAAGCTACAACATATTTGTGTTCCTATTTTTTGCAGTCACAAACCAATCATCAACCACATGAACCAGATTACTAAGAGCTGCATCATCCACTGTAAAGGCCAGTTAGGCAATCAACCCCTAACGTCAGGTAACACATTGAATCCAGTATTTGTATAGCGATCTTAACATATTTGTGTTTAAGGAGAATTGTACATACACTTGGCCTAAGTTCAGGGTTTTTCCGCAGCATGCTTTTAACAAGGCCTCGACTGAAATAGAAACAAGCCAACCGGTTAGACCACCAATAGTCACTTACTAAAATTCATCACAAATGATTATATAGAATTTATTAAAATTTACAAGTTAGAACAAGAAATAAAATACATCTCAACAGTCAGTTGTTTTGTCACTGTGATGATTCTCACTTCTAAATTTTAAGCTTGGAGATCTATATGCACTATAATATTCAAATAAATCCTATACCACACCAAGCAAGACGTGAATATGAAACTGGTATGAGTAGCTACAAGTATTGTAGGACAATAACAAATTAAGATTTTAAAATAAATTTTTAAAAGAGGACTTACAATGCACCGGAGTACTTTGTTGGAAGGGGAGCCACTATGGACTTGTTAATTTTGTTAATCAGTGCTTGTATATCCTGCACAAGAAAAATATAGTTAAAAGATGAAAGAGTACTTAAAGAAATTGCTACACACAGAAAATAAGTTTAAAAACACAGATGTAATAATGTGGGGGAAACTAAGCCGCATCTCACATGTACTAACTAGAACTTCAAGAAAATAATCACACTGATCCATACATCAAACATGCAATGCACTAATTTGTACTATATCTGAACAAATTAAGGGTCCAATAACTTACAAATGCTTTAAAAGCGGGCTTATGAGAAGTCATTTCATATATACAGCATCCTGGATAAGAAATCACACACATTCAGACTATAAAAATGAAAAATTGATCAGATGAGGGCAAATAACTTCCAGAAATGAAAACAAAGCTTACCCAAAGACCAAATGTCTGATTTTGAACCATAAGGTATATCTGCAAGAAGCTCAGGGCACATATAGCTGGGAGTTCCCACAACCTGAATTACAAGATTATAATTCAAAACAAAAGTTATTCCATGTGAAATCATATCTGTCAAAATAAAGAAGGTTAACAATCTTATTTAAATCACACAACTTACTGATGAAGCAAGATCATCTGAGGTCAACATTTTGGCCAGTCCAAAATCACCTGCTCCATCATTGATCAACTGTCGTTAGCAAATCATGATTTCCCTTCAAAAAAATATGTATAAGATTAAAGGATCACTTACCAAGTCGTATATCTTGATCTTTTGTCAAGAATATATTTGAACACTGAGGGGCAGTGGAATGCCATTAGTATTTCAGAGATTTGAATGGAGAAAGCAAAACCCAAGAAAAAAGATCAATAGATTGCCAACTAACCTTGACATCACGATGAAGAATATGATTCATATGCAAGTAGTCGAGCGCCATGAGAAGTTGAACAAGCCACTTACAGAGCTTCTGAAAGCAGAAACAAGAATCAGCTGTAATCAGATATTCACATAGTGAATATAATAAAATTGAATGCTGAGCAAGAGATGCATAACAATTCAACAGATTAGCTGTAACAATAGAAAACAAAACCTCTTCTGAAAAAAGAACACCATTTGCCTTTTTTATAGCTCCTGCCCTGTACCATGCAAAAAAGATTGCAGAAATGGCCAGGATTAAGGAATAAATCAAGTCTATAAGATGTATGAACAATTTTGAAATCTTAAATTCAGCTAGCGCACAAAGAATAACTTACATGTCTCCTCCTTCACAATAACCTATAATTATGCACACATAGCAACCCTGAAGGGATAAATACGAACCAAATTAGCCCATAGCAATCAGACACAAAACAATAAGGTAGCTAGATATATACATATATCAGAAAAATGTGTAAAAAATGTAACAAAATGGGGTAGAAAAATTTAAATGAGATCATGGAGATACTATAAGCACTTGATGTTGGATATGACCGCACTGTAGACTTTATATGACTATCAGTGCTGCAAGCATAGCATCAAACAATAACAGTTCTTAGTTAAAATAACATTTTGATCGCCATCATACAGATGGATACTAACATGATCACTCCAATTCATTATATGTTTCAGGTCCAAAAAAAACTCAACTACCTGTTTCAAAATTCTTACAAGTCATGTTTCAAAGCCTCTTACATGTCACACGGACCATAAGATATAGTTTTCAAATGGTACATTTATCGCAAATGACAATAAGAATAATGTATAAAGTATTCGCAAAATATGTAATCCGATAACTTTTCCTTGAGGACAAGAATGGCTCAGAGAGAGGATAAAAACTTTGGCAAACATATTTACTTCTAAACATGGAAGATATGGATATCTTGCAGCTCATACATAGATGAATAACAAGAATATACAGTCAACTAGATAACATAAAAATGAAAAAGACACCACTAAAGAGTAATGAAAGAAAAAATTACAAGAAAAACATACCTTCTCCACCCAAGAATCTTTGTACTCCACTATAAACGGATTTCGAAACTTTGAAATGAGCTCCATCTAAACAAATAATGAAAAGGATCAATCTCTAAATGTTCCAAGTTCCAACATCTTATGGATATAAAACATAATTCCTTGCAAAAGATTTAAGATATAAAACAACTAGCTTAAATTGCATTTGATAAGGATCACTTTCAATATTTTGTACTTTTGGTTTCTGAGGCCCGAAGCTTTTTTCCTCTTTTGTTTTTCAATCAAATAAACATTCAAGCCTACAGCATATTCCAGACATACTTTTTATAAAGTGCTTTAGAAAATATTATTTCTCATGAACCACAAACATACACCACATACAAAATCATTATACTGGTAAAGAACTAAATCAAAAAGAAAAGTATAATTGGAATTAAAAATACCAATAATATATCTATTCAGTTTGTTAAGAAGATCACGTCACCATTGATTAAAAAATACCAACCTCCTGATGCGCAGATCTGCGTGACCTATCAGTCTGACGGGCAAGACGAATCTTTTTCAAAACATACCTTAACATAAGAAGACAAGCAATGGTTAAAGCAATCCTCGAAATATTCATTAACACAGTTATGAGAAAATGAATACATAGAAAGAACAATGTAAGTTTCGTTCTTACTTCTTCCTTTCATGCTTATGCCTGACAAGAAGAGCAGAACCAAAAGCTCCTTTCCCAATTTGCTCCAGTACTTCGTATTGCTCCATGAGATGGGTTTCAAATTCCTCTTTTCTGGTAATAGATCATAAAGAGGTTTTAATTCCTATAAACCTTACATTACTTTCCAATTCCAATTCTTCAGATGTACACAACTATGAAAGCAATGTAGCAAATTAGTAAGAAGGGGAAGGTTAACTAACTCCAAAGTTACTTAGTCAAGACTTGACATTACCTTCAGGCTACAAAAGTAGATTTTTATTTCTTGACAAACAAACAAAGATACAAGAAAAAAATATAGTTTTACCACGTCGAAGCCATACATTCTTGAAGTTAAAGGGAAAAAAAGTAATAAAAAGAAATGAAATTCTTTTCCATTTTGGTTGTTTTGACAACATTATTTTTTTTTTGGGTACAAAGTGGTAAACGAAGGAACAGAATTTTCAATTCAAACATTTGGTGAAGAAACAGAGGGGGAAAGAAAGACAGTAAAATTTGAAGTTGACGCAGAATCTAGTACCAAGTCAGTCAAAAAGTCAATATTCAGCTCAAGTGAGTGCAAGCATCAGTTTTTCAGATCTCAATTGGTAGCAAAAGGCCTAAAACCAAGTCATGAAGTCTACCTTTCTTGCTACATTTCTTAGTAAAAGGAAGAAGAAGAAAGAGGGAGAGAGAGAGAGAGAGAGAGAGAGAGGAGTAAAATAATTCAGATAAATATCTAAACAAGCTACCCACAAGCCACACATCAAAAAGGAGAAAGAAAGCGTAAAATGCTTCCTAACTAACATATCCACCATAAAATGTCTCCTTTAATACATATACATACATCTGTAATATGATTATTTAGGCCAGAAGAAAACAATAACTAATTGAAAATTAAGCAAAAGTAAATCCCCACAAGAAGCTGAAAATGCTAATGCAGGGAAAAAAAAAATCCATAGCAAAAAGAGCGGTTGAAACAAGGAAAGAAGAGTACAAAATCAGAGACAGGCAAAAGAAGCTCAGAGATTAGAGGAAATGCACCTGAATGTGGACAGGTAAAAATGGATCGAAGACGAAGAGATCACAGAGACAGGAACGTCGGTGAAAGAGCAGCAAAACGACAGCGTTGGGGAAGGAGGAGGAGGAGGAGAAGAAGCAGCAAACGAGGAAGCTGCAGTAGCTCTTTCGCCATTGGGATTTTAGTCTGAGCTACTGACAAAATAATTTAGAAAGAGACATTCACAGTGAGGGGGGGAGAGAGAGAGTAGTGCATTGTTGCAGTACATAAAGAGAGAGTGAAAGAGAGCTTGAAACGGTGTGTTTGATTAAGAAAGAGAGATTAAGATTTAAGCATTGGATTTTATTAGAGTCAAAGTGTGAGAGAATCATGCTTGTAGTTGTATGTGTCTGTCTGTGAAAAGGAGAGAAGTGAAGTTGCTGACTGATAAATTATAAAGAGTTTTAGGAAGATGGGTATGTCCCTGTAAATTTGTCAGCTTTCTTGTCTTCTTCTTTCACTACCAACTTTTTTATTGTTTTTATATATAAATATATATATATATATATTTTACTCTTTTTCAGTACAATTCCACTCTTTTATTTAAAATTAACATTTAACATAATTATAAAAAAATAAAAAAAGAGTATAAGGTAAATTGATTATAGCGAAATCCTACCAAAACATTACCAAAATAATAACTCATTAAACAAATTCAATTATGTATTTATATATGGGGTTTTTTTGTTTAATTGAATATTAAAGAACTGCATCTGTGACATTAACGACGCATTTATTATAAGAAAGAAAGTAAAATAAAACAATGTACTTGACGAGGCTCAGATGAGAAGAAAGATTAAGCTTCATTAATACTCCTTTAATTACTTATTATAGTTTTTTTTTTTGTTTTTTCAAAAAAAAAAAAAAGAGAAATTATTTTAATGCATTTGTTATTATTCACAATTGATTTAGTTTTCATGGAAAGCGAGAAGATTGACCAGATGAAAGAGAAACATTGTGGAGCCCACACCTACTCCCTTCCCCCCACTGGATCTGCGACAAGCCATTCTCAATCACGAGGCCTATTATCCGGCGCCCCCTTGCTTCACTCGCAATGACTTAATTGCCCCCGATGCTTTATGTAATACCCGATTAAGCTTGACGTTCGAAAACCTCCGGCAGTTCGTGCGGACGTACTTCCAGTGGGTCCCGCGCGAAATGGTGTGTTTGGTGGGTGACCTATACGGAGCTTACATACGCGTTTGGGATAAATCCAAATTCCAGATATTATGAGGGTGGGTTAAAGTTATTTGCAACAAAACATAATTATTAAACGACTAATTTATATATATATATATATATATTTTATATTAAAAGATACCATTTTTTTTAGGAAATGCAAATATTTTAAAGGATCAGAGACAATTTTTTATTATGCCTTATTTCGAGTTCACTTCCCCAAATAAAGTTTTACAATAAAAAAAATTATCATTTTTATATCATATTTGGACAATTAATATTACCACATGTCAAAAAATGATAGAAAGATTAGGAAGTGCTAAGGGTACACAAACCCTTTGTGCATTATATCCCTGTGCAATAGCCGCTAAAGAAAATTAATTGATATAATAAAGTAATATCTTCAACGCTATATGGTTGCCACATTATTACATAGTAGTTAATTTAAGTGTTATTAACAACAAATGAGAGTAATGAATTGTATTTGGGTGGACGCTTTTATTGGTGAATTAACAATTAAAGGTATATCTTCCAATTTCAATGCAACTACAAATCAACTAAACTTATAATATCCACCATTGTACTTAAACTATGATAATATCGAATATATGTACGTAGTGTTATCTGTCAATATTAGTAATATTCTTCTGTAGTATATTATTATTATATATTATATATATTATTTTTTTTATTTGAAGAAAAATGAAAAAATAAATCACATCCATTCAATGACTATATTTCAAGAAGATATATTGGAAAGATATTTGGACATATATATAGGACCAAACTGTGTTAATCCCCACCATGAAAAAGCTATAATTATTACCTCTAAGAATATCAAAAAACCGACCAAGTTCTCTCACAAGAACAAAAACAAAAAGGCGTAACCAAAAGCTTTTTAAATTTTGGTTTAATTCCATGCAAAAAAGTGCCTTATCCATTATTTGCTCTCGTGAAGTTTATAGATTAATGACACCCCCCACTAAACGTATGACTTTCAGTGATGAGCACATGACTCACTCAACCGTACTACAACCATTACCAAGGCAACAAACTTAATTTGACAACATATACTAATTTCAAATTAAACAAGGGTTACATCATCTAAAATGCACCAATTATTAAGTACCTGTCTCGTTTTACTTAATTACTTTTTGTTATTAGATTCTTTTCATTTTTCATTTTTTATTTTTTGCAAAAGCAAAACTGTGAAATTTAGAAGATTAACAAACTGAAGAACTTTGAACAGTGAAATTAATTAAGATAGACGAGATTGGAAGTCTAAAACAGAATGAGACCCACTGACGAGATTGGAAGTCTAAAACAAAATGAGACCCACTAAGTACATATAGAAAAATATTGCAGAGAGAGAGAGCGAAATCGATGGCGGTCCTCTAGTAAATCCCAACGCAACGTGCCAGCATCACTAATCTCCACACACACACACAGAGCATTAGATTTGAGGTTGACATGTATTGTTGGGTAGATACGAAGGAAGAGCTTGACACATTCATAAATTAATGGTCGACATGTTTACTAACACTCACCGCTAGCACTGCTACGAGTAGATATTGAATATTGGAGTCTACTTATAAGTCATATATATAGATCGAGAGAGCATTGGAAATAATAGTAGAGGAAAAAAAACCAGTACGTACGTATGCATGTGGTTTTAGGTCTAGGAGCCACAAACCAAGTACTGAATATTCCCGTGGGTGTATTAATTAGTAATTAAGTGGCTTCAAAGCCTTCTGATATGGCCTTAATCATTGCCAATTATAACAAATGAAGGATACAGTTACCAAACAAACCATCAATCGAGTGCTAAAGCCCAATCCGACAACCCTGCAATGGGCTAATTTAGGGCCTCGTTCATTTATATTCTTTGGGCTTAGTTTCGGTGATTTCATTCAACATGAGAACTTTGTCCGATGTGTGTCTGTATACACTAAAAACAACATCATATGTATGGCTTTATCTAACATGGACATGGCTGTCTGTACACGAGTTTTATGTGGGTGCAAACATTTTTTTTTTCGTGTATTAAAAGACGATATACACTGTGAATTGTAGAATGCAAAGTGCCAAAGTTAGCCCAATTATGAGGTTTTTTTTTTTTTTTTCTTCTCTGATTTTTTATTGTGAAAGTTGAACATGTATAAGAGAAGCACGTGATTATAAACTAAACCATCAACGAGGAGACATTCTTTTGATCCTACGGCTTGGATCTTAAACAAAGCTCCATGCAAAACATTGAATGAAGAGCTTTTCCAGTGTGGAATACTCATGCAAAAGAATTCACGTAGACCTTCAATCCAGCGCGACGCCGTTAATCTGTACGATCTAAATCTTATCGAAATACAAAGTCAACCACAACGAGTCAAACTCTTACCAAGTAGTTGTAATTGCCGATGTAAAAAGGCAAAAAAAAGAAGAAGATTGAAGTCAACAACACTATGGGGTTGACTTTTGATAAAGAACCCAAGAAGATTCAAGGAGATCTTAGCCGTCGGATTAGTGGGCCCAAACAGATGCACGTGCAGCAGATCAGTGTGTTTCTGCAGCTGCAAAAAAATGAGAAGACACGAGGTGCATGGCATCACATGGCAGTGGATGAATGTGCGTGTGGTTTGTCTCTGTGTGACCCAGTCCTGTGTGTGTATTAAAAAAAGCCAAAGTGGGACCGACCCAAGTCAGAGAAATAAAAAGGACAGAGGAAGGGGCTTGCGGGTTGGAGACATTCACCGTGTTAAGGCTTCTATCTCAATGATCAGCCACCCATCAGACTCTGAGGCTGCATGTGGTGGGTCCCAACTCCCAAACAGATACATTATGTCATTCACTTGTGTTGTCAATTGCATGCTGCGTCTTCTTCTTTCTTCTTCAATAATGTATTTTGTTCATAAGAAAATTGCTCAAAAATACCTTCTTCCAAAGCATATTATTTACACTCTTATTCTGCTACAATGGAGGGGAGACTTGGAGCAAGCGTTTCAAAATAATAGATTTAATATGTTGCATTTTAAACCCTTTTTTTTTTTTTTGTTTCTTCTATATTTTTGATTGATTGATTGATATAATGGTTGATCCAATTGCATGCAGACAATTGTTTGTATTGTCATTTCAACGTTATGCAAATTAATCAGACATCTAATCTACTTCCAAGTAGCTAGATATTTAGTGGGGAAAGACGGTAACACCAGCTAGCACCGCCGAGAAAAGACAATGAAAAATTGTGTGCCAGTAGTAAAAATATTGTTCATCAAAACTTGCAAAAGATTCTAAACTTTACTTCCACATTTTTTAATTTTACACAGAAAGTAGTAGAAGAAACAAATTAGTGTATCAAATTAAGGGTATGCAGCCCTCTAAATTAAGAATGTCATTTTAACCAATCATATATATATATATATATATTGAAAAAATATTGTTAAATTCGTGAGAAACATAAATTTGGACACAGCTCGTTTCTCAAAACTGTCGGTGCTCACTACAAAACAAGTTCAAATCCCCCTCAACGAATTATACATTGAAAAAAAAGAAAAGAAATAGTTCTATGTCATATGGAAACTGGAAAATACTAGCCACCACATGTTTGTCAATAACCCAAAAAAAGAAAAGGTACCCGATAGAGATATTAATACCATCCAAAAAAAAAATGCACACACAAAATATGCAAAAATTAGAAATCAAAATCAAAGGCTGCTGATACTTGGACCATGTTTCTCTCACCTTGATGATGATCACCATTAAAATGCACAGACGAATCAGTAGACGACCCAACAATTACTTGAGACGAACCACCACGGCAGGTTTCCGGCAAAGCAGCAGCCGCGGCCGATTGTTGTTCCTGGGAATTAGGAGCAGCAATTTTACCTTGATTGTACAAAGTGCTTAGTTGATGAAAATAAGGACAAGTCCTAGAGTCCATAGACCTTTTCTTGTTAACATCCTTGGTTTTTCTGAAGTACTTATTTATGTTTTCCCATTTTTCTTTGCACCTCTTGGCACTCCTTTTATAACCCAAGTCAAGCATTCCTAGAGAGATTCTCTCCCATAATGGAGCTTTCACTCCCTCCTTTTCTTCATTGCTGCTGCTGTACAGACTGCACCTAAGGTTTATCAGCGCCAACACTTCGTCTCTAGGCCATCTCTTTCCCAGATCGTCTTTCTCATTGGATATACGGTTTTGAGGGACAACTATTTGTATGGATGATGAAGTGGGTGTAAATGGCTTATCGAAAGAATTAGGGTTTTCGGAAGCTAGTGGAGAAGAAGTAGATGAAGTACTGGGAAGCTTAGGAGTGGTCGGGGTTAGAGTTGAACTAGGGTTTTGTGGTACAAGGGTTTTGGATGGAGTAGAAGTGGTATAAGAATTTTGATGTCCCTCTGGTTCTTCACGTGGAGTGGTACTGTTTTGGTTATCAACAAGGCATGTAGGACTAGGGTTTTGTATTGCTTGAATTGAAGAAGATGATGAAGTGAGACGAACTGGGTTTGAACTACTCTTTAGCAACTTAAGCGAGTGATTTTCATCTTTGCTGCCCCCAGAATAATGTTGGGTTTCTTCAGAAGAAGAAGTTGATGAAGTGAATTTCTTCAAGAACTCAATGATAGTAGACTGTCTGTCACCGGCAATAGCTTGTTGGTGAGCCATGAGTTCAAGTTCCTTATTCATCCTAACCATCTCTTGCTTCTTCCAAGCTTCTTCTTTTGCTATTTTTTCTTCGTCTCTCTTCAACATTTCTTCAAGAAGCTTGTTGTGCATTTCCTCTTGTTGAGCCATCATTTTGTTCACAATTTCCTCAAAGTAACCCTTGAAGATCTCAAAGTTCTTATGTGATCTCTTCCTCTTCTTGCTGTTTAATCTTTCAACAATCACTTTCTGATCATCCGCCCCAGAGTCCTTCCCAACCATTTGATCATTTTCCTCACTCTGTCCTCTTTTATCTTCTGCTAATAATTCATGACTTGGCTTTTCTACTACCGTTTGGCTCTTTTCTGCTGCCCCAACAATAGCATGAGGGTTTTGATCACCATTGTAGAGCTCTTCAAGCTCACTGAGAAACCTGTAGTTTTTCATGTAGTTGATGTTGTTGAAGTATCTGCTTTCTTCTTCATACTTTTCCTTGCACTTATCAGCACTTCTTTTGAAACCAAGCTCTGCTAGCTTACTGCCCGCCATTATTGTATAAAACCAACATCAATGTACATGTATGAGCATTACTTATTCCCTCTACAATTTATTGCTTTTAAATAAATAAAAAGTTGGGATATACATATGTGTGTGCGTGTTTGAAATATATCTTTTTTATTGTTTCCTGAATGAATATGTACAGGATGGCTCTCTCTCTCTCTCTCTCTCTCTCTCTCTTGAAGAAACTATTGCTAAAATTCCATTAATTACTGAAAAAGCATCAACCCCACTGAATTTTACAGCAATCGAATCTTCAAATATATATACATAAAGACAAAAACTTTGCTGGTACTCGACCTGAATTTTCCATTTCAAAGAAACTACAGCTAGCTACAAAATTAAATTATAATACATACATAATTAAAATTAATCACCAAAATGAATGAATTTATATATGTACCTACCTTGAGATATGCTCCCAAGTGAAGTCTGGGAACCAATTCTCCATATTAGATCTGACCCTCAATAGTGCAAGAACTTCATCATTAGTCCATGGAGCATTAATCGGTTCCAACATAGATACTGATCTGTCTCTTTCATTGACAGACACCAAGTTGTTTTCTTGTTTGTCTTCATGGTTTTTATGGGCGGGAGGAGATTGGTGGTGCAATGGTTGCAAAAGGTCACTAGGAGGAGGAGGCGGAGGAGGTTGCAGAGGAACTTGTTGATGATGATGAGAATTATATGCATCAAAGGAATTATTAATGGAAAAGGTATTGGGAGAAGAATTTGCATGAAGAGGGAAGGAAGAGAGGGGGAGTGAGGTTCTTGATGAGGCTATGAATTGGTGCAACTGCTCTGCAGGTACTCCATCAAACATCTTTGCGTATATTGTTTTTCTCTCTACCTATACCTCTTCTTTACCCTCTCTCTCTCTCTCCGTTTGCTCTCTCACTGTAAATTGGCAAAACGTTGGATACAACACTACAAAAACACCGACCTAGAGCTTCTTCTTTCTCTCTCTCTCGCTCTCACTCTTACTCTCTGGCTATACTAAACACCAAAACCTTCTCTCTCTCTCTCTCTACTCTCTCTCATTTATCAAGGACTTTGTCTTATCACCCAAAGGAAAAGATAGCCCACCACTTGACCCTTAAGAAGAAAGTGAAGTCACCCTCCAATCACTATGTGACTCTCAGAAAAAAATAAAAATAAAAAACTATTCACTACAAGTACTATACTATTTTAACTCCAATAAAAATTAAAGTTGCTAAAAGCATAGATCTAAATATTCAAATAGATAACATGGGATTACGTAGCACACCAATATTAATGCATTTAATTGGCTTTCATTAAACATATACATGTACATCTATATATATATGTACATGCTCTTCAATTCATTAGGGTATATATTATCGATCTGATATGATTTGAGGTTGAGGGGTGTTAGTGAACACACTCACTGAGGATGAGAGTGGGAAATACATGTGGGGTAGAAGATGATACATTAATATTTATAATATAGTGGCTATATATTTTTGTACCATTTGGCAACCTTCAGAATCCTATGCAGTAGCTGATGCTCATGATGGTGTAATTAACGGCAATGGTATGGCAGGACACGTGAAAACATGCAGACACTGGGACCAATTGATTTAAGGATGGGGTATTTTCACATGCTATAAGGTCTACACCAAGTATTTCTACACTTGGTATTAATCATCATATACAATGCCAACTAAAATTTGAAATTATTGATGCATTCCTATTGTACTACTTCTGTGTTTGGGCATTTCGATTCTTAGACCCTTTTCATTTTATTTTTTTTATTGTTTTTGAAATTTGAAATTTGAATATATATATATATATATATATGTTATACATTTTCTTTTCCACATATGTTGTGGCAAGCTTAACCCTTTCTATGAATAATGACTAGGCAACAAAAACATTTTAAGGAAACAAAAAACACAGTCTGACAACGATTAAAATAAATCTGAAATTTTACTTCATCTTTTTTTTTTCTTTTTTTCTTAGCTGTATTTTAGTTTGTTTGATTAGATCTGTTTTTGATATAAAACTCAAAACACCAAAAAGTAAAAGAAACCATATTATTTTTATATATGCGTGTAAATGAAAGACCTGTTAACTTATAATACCATTGAATTAATCCACAACTCTTGAAGTCAACATCAAGTATATAATTTCTGCTTTCCTGCTATCTTAGTAGGTAGCATTTACTTTTATATATATATATATATATATATATATATATATATATATATATATATATATTTGTGAACCATTGTAATTAGACAAAGAAAATTCATAAAAAGACTTATAAAACAAAAAACCTTAATAGACAGCAAGTGAATAAAATGGAAGTAATAAAGCATACATATATATACGCCTTACAATGAAGTAAATGAACAGACTCGGAGACTACGTAGATCATCTTTATTTTTATGTTTTAGTAAATGATTCAAGAGTAGATCATGATTATTGTATTTGTATTGCAAATGGTAAGCCATATTTTTTCAAGATATGATTGATACATAATCAATGTGATCTGATGCATGACTACATTAACTCTAAACGCTTGGTGGAGAAAAATAAACCAAAATAATTATCATAATACTATTTATTACTTGTCTTTAATTGAAGCTTAATTAATTATAGTACCCAAATTTCAAAAGTAGAAGAGATATATAAAATGATTGATTAGTGAAAGAAAGAAAAAAGAAACACGTGGGGTTTAATTGAAGTCAATTTAAGATGAAGTGGGGTATGAGATGTGAAATGGTCCAGCCACCACGGTATGTCATATGTAGAGCATCCGAGCACCATATTATTCACCAACTTGAGCTAGCTACTGACGAGTTGTTGAAAGAGATGTGTCGTGAACCCTTTCTCTCTCTCATATTTGCTTTACAATTCCTATGGAGGTGCATTTATTATTATTGTTATTATTTAAATTTACTCCTATAATTTTAATTTTCTAAATACTAAGTATTTGTGGATCTTGATTAAATGAGAATCATTCAGATTATTTGGGCTCCAGTTGCATTTGGGCCTTTAAATTCCTAGCTTAGTATTGGGCTAGGATTGTTTTACTTAAACCCATTCTGTAACATGTTGAGATTTGGGCTTAGTCCATACAATTCTTCAAGACATGGGCCCTTGGGAAGACAAAATTCCGACTAGGTACACTTTTTTTTTTTTTAAATAAATAATAAAATAAATAAGGGATGTCCACTTATTACTTATGATCCATAAAAATAAGTTTTAATAACATCTGCTAATTCTAAGTCCTAACTAAGTTCTACATTTACTCAACAAAATTCAATTTTTTTTTGTGAATAATAAAATTCAAGTGTACAACCCTCCATCTCTGGCTGTATAATCTACTACCAGAAAACAGATTGATGAAATTCGGAGGGCTGATAAATTTCAGTCGAATCTTTGCTCAGAAGGGCTGGGAAGGTATTGGACTGGTTTCAACATGTTGACAATCTACACATACATAATCTGAGTCTAATATAACTTATTAAGCATAAAATGTGTACTAGAGAGTGAGGTTTTTCTAGTTCAATGATCTTTCCTACTTAACTTACAACTTGATACCATAGCCCATAGGGATTATCATGGCAAGTCTTCGTGCTTTGTGAACTTGTCCGCAAGAAGCAATGTGCTTTCACTGGTTTAATGTTTTGTGAAATGCAACCTGCAGCAACAATTGATAGATTAACAGAAATGCACATATATTGACACACACGTTGCTGCACATATATTGACACACACGTTGCTACACATATACACACACACACAATATGTCACCGCTCAAAATTAATCTCACTCTAAGAATCCAGTGGTTCAACAAGATTAGATATTATGTCAGTTTTGCGATTACTTTAAATAACATAGTTGATTTTAGACCAACTTCAAACCCACAGATTTCGTATCCATTTCTAAACGGTGCGCGCTTATTCCATTTGTTCCATGGGCATGTGGCATAAAAGACGCAGCATATATTATAAATATTTGAGAACAAGCATATTGATGTAACAAGAGAAGGTATTAAAGCACATACAGAAGTTGATGTCTTCAGCAGCTCTCTGATGGCCATTGTTGCATAACAAGAAGAAGGTAAGGTAAAACATAATTTGAGAGCCATATGGGTTTCTTGAGAATTGGTGTTTCGCATAGATTCGACTTGTGGGAACCATACTTCTTTCTCCTTCTCCACCTCATTATTATCTATTCGACACTCGATATTATTGTTAAAATGCTCTGATTCTTTTGTGATATTTAACAAGTGTTCGTCCTCATTTCCATTGGCTGGATCCTTTTCAGCTCCCTTTTCAGCTTTCTTTGCAGGTTTAGATTTAGCAAGGATGTCCAAATCTGTTTCTGCTAATGGTATAGTACCATCAGTATATGTGAGTAGTTCCCTGCAACCATAGAAAAGAAAATAAAATGACATACAAATATATTACCAGAAAATAATATACATGATGTTAAAAAGCCCAAGAGAAGGAAAAGGAAAAGACTTGGCACACCACTCATAGTCAACTGGCTTTTGGAAGACCCGCCTATAGCTTCCAGTCATACTAGTAATTGAGAATTCCCTATTAGTACCAACACATAGCTTTAATTAGAACAACGGACAAGTAACATTGATGTAGGAGCAATATGAGTTTCTTGTTCTTTTTTGGGTGGTGGGTATTAAGAAGAGGATTGGAAAGGAGGGTAATTGATTGAGGATTTGAGGAGAAGCACTTAACATACTTGACATTATGTACACTCTCTGTCAGGCTGATCCTGTCCTGAATTAGAACAAGTAAACAACAATTAAGAGAGATTATAGAATTGCAAAAGACAGAAGGCTCTATATTAAGGGGGCATCATGAAGGTTTATGCTAATTTAGGATTTCGTACTTTACTTAGTTTTGGGATTTATCTACCATATTTAGTATTTCTTTATTATTATTTCAGAATTTTTTGAGTTTCTTCAGGGTTTGTTATTCCCTACCTTTGTGCATCTATATTTCTTATTTTGACTTGATTATAGGCCACTACACAATTTCATACACCTCCTCTTTGGTCTTCTTCGTCCTCTCCTTTATCTTATTTTCTTCTATCCTAATTCTTGATCTTCAATTCTCCCTCTTCCTCTTCTTTCCCATCTTACTCTCTCCCCTCCCTTCTTCTCCTCCTCCTTATGGGTCCTACATCAAGAAGCAGAAGGCCCTGCAAGATATACTTTCTGAACATGCCTTAGGCCCATTTACACACTTGTATAATTTCCTGATCAATCTATTCAATTGACACTCCTCCACAAGATCGAAGATATACAGGAAAGAAGAAATCAATGATGCTGCATTATGAGGAGTTCAATAATCATAAGAATCACAAACCTTCTTTGCCAAATCATGATAAACTTCAGCTATGTTATTTGCTGGAAAAATTACCCTCGAACTGTCAAAAACTAAGAGTCTCAGTGAAAAAAATAAAATTGACCAAATTCAGAGTGGCATAAGATATATGAAACCAGGTGAGACAATGCTGATATTTCTTTACCCAGGCAAAGGAAGAACAACATCGTCAATTGTATAGCTTCCACTACGGATATCTTCTGCATTTACAACCTGCAAATTGATCGGAAGCTATCTTAAAATTTTAAGATAAATAATAGTTGGAGAATTCTTCTTTTAATTTGTAAGACATAAGCTGACAAGGCAATTCGAAATGAAAAGAGTTGGAATAGTTAGAAGGAGACATCAATGTAAATCTTCTTTACATGAATAATGCTTCACAGGCAGTTTAGGAAACAAAGGAAGTGATTCTTCTAAAGCCATTTCCTACTAGAGAGGTTGGGTGACCACAGTAATAGAAGAGTTTGAACATACAAAGGGCTGAAACAGAGCAACAGACCTTTACAAGATTATTCCTTTCATCAGGAAGATCTGTACCGGAGATTTCATCTAAATCATGAGAATCAAATGTACCAGGGCAAACTTCATCTTCATACTCAGCATTACCAACTCCTCTCTCCCTCCCAGTTTCATTTTCTTTACAGTATACCAAGTCTCCCAACACAACGTGGTCAGTTCCTGTCACATTGTGGAATAATATAATGAAAAAAATCTTTTATAGTACCAGTGTATAGTTGCAACAAAATTCTGAACGATAATGACAACAATGATGCATGCATCATGTACATAGACATATCCAGATATTGTTTGGGAAAGAAGGAAAGCATACCATATTTTTGCACTCTCATACTTGCCGCATGGTTCCATAAATAGCTTTGATAACTGTGAACATACCTGAAAAATAGGGCAGTAACAACAATTCAGAGAAATATTGATCTCCTATTCCTATTCTCCACCTTTAAGTATTGTTTGTGCCTCAGAGAGAGAGAGAGAGAGACAGAGAATGACATGTCCATGACTTGACATTCTGTAAGTGAAGATTAATAATGAATGTACATGCATAAACCATCATTGCAGACCACCTAACTAATACCATCTCTTAAGGCAAAGTCAAGAAAAGAATAACCAGTATCTTCTCGAACAATCACTTACATCATTCTCAAAGTCCTAGGTATGGTTTTCAGAGCCTGCAAGTAGTTTCCAGGACATTTCTTCAAACACTGTAGCTGCAAAAGAAGAAAAAAACCATAATTTTTAACATACAGAATAAGGTGCAGTCATAGAGCTTCTGAACTATCACATATTGATGTGATCCTCATCACCTATTACTGAAATTGACTAATAAAATTGTATAAGCATGCTTATATACCAACAGGAAGAGGATTATTCAACATAAGTAACAATTTTTTTTTTTATCCATTTTCAATACAGAAAAATCAATGGAAGGACTAAACATTAGCAAGAGTCCCCACAAGGAAAAACTTTTGCAGGTAAGACATGGTTGGATACTTACTATAGCCCTCTCAGCAACCAGATGTCGAGGTAATTGTCTTAGCGTCCCTTCAATATCATTAGTTTGCTTATAATATTGGCGCGCGTTAGTTATTTCGTTTCTTTGTAATTAAAGATCAAGTTAAAAAAAACAATTATTGAATTTTCTAATGAGTGCTCAAAGCAGTTAGCAACAAACCACTTGAGATAGAAGTATTGAAGCATATAAATAAGATAAACAACAAAGGATATCCCCTTCTCTTGGATCAAGAATCATGCTCACAGCAGTTTCCCACTCTCCTCTAAGTAGTGTGGCTCCAATAAGGTAAGTTGGCACAGAACCACTTCCAAAACGCTGAATTCATTAATATGCATGTCAATAGCTTGTTTTATTAACTGTAAGACATAAAAATCATCATAGATATAAGAATCTTAACATTTCTGCCTCTAATGTCATCGAAATTAATGCAGACTGCAGTCAAATTATAGTATCTACCAAAAGTCAAAAGTAGCAAAAAAGCTAGTGGGTTGCAACACACTAAAAGTTTCAATACAGTTAAGTTTCAGATATTGAGTTTCATTAGATACAGAATCTTCTGAAATGCAAATAGGTCCAATAACATCAAATGCTGTAGACTTTCAACATAAATAATCATTTACACGCTTCTCATTCAGGTGGCACAAACACTTTGAACTATATGTCAGAAATATGCTTCTCATTCAATGGTCAGCAGCACAACAAATTTTAGTCCTCGACTGCATATAACGGATAGTAATTAACTCATTGACAAGATATCTTCAAAAAGAACTTGATGGAGTTTTACAGTGATCCAATCAGAGCTCCATGAGCTTTCCATAATTAGTCATTATAACAGACTTTGAAGGTAAGGGCATTAAGCAATATCAGTTTAAACTCAGAAATCAGTAGATTCTCGTCCACCTAGATTTGTGTACGTAACACAGCTCCACAGCTTCAAGAGAAAACATCTAACACATACACTTGAAGGTCGAAAGAGAAAGTTATGATTAAGAAATTACTTGTAGACCAAAGTAGTTAATAAAGCCCTGTGTTCCCATGGCACTTGCAGATGCTTTGATGGTATCTTCAGAATCCGCAACAACTCCCCTGGGAAGATATGCAAGTGCAGTGAGTGCATAACATAAGATAATGAAGAATGAAAAAACTGATGATGAATGGTGCAAGACACCTAGCACAAAAATGGATTTCATATGAGAATATGCTCACCGCAATGTGATAGTAAATCTGTTCCCCAGGAGTTGGCCAAGGAGAAGTCCTTCCCTGACGTAACTGGACAAAAATGCAGCTATTGGACAGAATGTATTCCAATACACATATAAAGGAAATTTATTAACTAGAAACTCATTTGCATTACCAGAAGTCTCCCACTTTGATACCAATCAGCCTATCATTAAGGGCAGCTAATCTACTAGCATGTAGCTTGAAAACAGTTACCTGATCACAAAAGGAACCGTCAGTTTTAAGATTGGTCTCCAACTGAACAATCAGTTTTAACAAGTGGTTGACGAAGCACACATGCTTGAAAATTTTATATTGAATATTAAAGAGTTTCATTGTGAGATTCCTATGCACTTGGGATATGCAAATCAAAAGTATGACTTGTTATGATCTAGGAGTCAATCTCCAGCACGAGTAAGATTCCTCCCTTATTCGCTTATTGTGAAAATTCATTGCTTTATCCTATCTATTATGCAAACTAGATCAACTACTACATTTGATGTAGTCAAAAAGAAAAATGTCATATGACTGAAGCCATAGAACTTAGACCTCAACTCTGGGCTCCTAAATAAGGGACATCAAAATGAAACCTCAGGCTTTTAAAATAAGGTTATATATAAAGTACTTTAAGCATGCATATAAACTTTACTGTACACACATGGGTGTATGTGATGTTGTGACAAAGTGAAAATTGGGGTTCATATAATGAGGTGTTGCATGTATCTGGTTCTAAAAGAAGCACCTAAAGTGCCAAACGTGATTTCTAATGCATCTCTTGCAGATAAACACACAACGAAAATAAATTAGACATGAACCGCAAAATTGGTGAACAAAGTACCCTTTGAGTTGAGACAGCACGCTTATCTTTTGTACCAGCAAACCCAAATGACCTTGGCTGTTAAACAAAATAAATTTTAGCAAAAGATGCTCAAGAAGCATTACAGCTAATTTTAAATGTCTGCATTATTTCAGCTGCTTAAAAGATGGAGAATATATAAACTATAAAAAAGATAAAAGATCACCAATCATCACCAGCACTCAGCAGTAACCACCAACCTATATTTTTTGAGTGATTAGAGCTTTCTTCTTCTTCTTCTTCATTTTTTTTTTCTCGTTGGGTAACAGTGATTGGAGCATTTGATGAATGGGCCTAGACTAGAAATGCTCACAAAGGGTTTGGATATAGCTACTACTCAGATAAAATAGATAAGGATACAGCTATTCTTGCATACTTGGATTTGCCCAATTTAGGGTGATACCATTAAAAATAAAGTAAAATCGCAGTATACAAGTACCTGAATGCCAAGCATCTTTCCTATCACTCCTAATGCCTCCTGTGAATCCTTGTTTTCCTTGTAAAGATGAAACCTGATATTTGCATCTAGACCATATCTCAAAACAGCTTAAATAATATAATGCCACAAAAAGCAATGAAAGCAAGGTTTTAAACATGAAACTGAAATATTATAAGTGGCTGTAAGATGCATGTGACATCAAAACACAACAGATCTTAGAAATTCATCTTAACCCGAGAAGTTAGTTAAGTATAAAGAAAGAGGGAGGACCAAAAATAATAAGTAACATAATTCCTTTTGCAAGCATATTACAGTTTTGCTTTCTTTCCTATATTCTCATCTCTTGATTCTCTTCCTGATTATTGGCAAATCAGTGATATATATCATCAGATCCAAAGACTGGATAATATCTCAAAGTCTCCATGCATGTCTGTTTCCTTTAACTAAAACGTTGAAGTATTCTTTCATAGAAAAGTTCATTTGCATAAACATATATACTAGAACAAGAAGAAGCCACAAAATATCCACAACAGTAAAAAGACAGGAACCATTAAATTGCCCTTTTACCTGAGGAACTTGCCAACATGCTCTGTCCAGTCATCTGAACCTCTGCTATCAAATGGTTTATCACCTCTTTCTTTACGTTTTTTAGAGTCTCTTCCTCGATTGCTCTGACCTCCAGAATTTATTCTCACACGTATGCATTTTGATGAAGCATCTGGCCCGTCAATGGTATCAGTGACAAGAAACTTGAAGTTCTTTTTAAAAAAATTATGCATTTCCTGGAATAAATAAAAATTTAAACCATGAATGATATCAACAAAGAGCGATGTAAAAATACTGAGTTTACATTCATCAAGTCTGGCTTGAAACAAAAGTTAAAATAAAGTTGCAGGAAGCCAGATCATAAAATGATCACAAGGGTTCAGTTTGATTCTGAATCTCACATTCTGAAGATAATCTGTCTTCTTTTTCACATTATAACTTAACATATGTTCATGACAATTCCTCTTACTACCAGTCCTCCACTTGAGTTGCATTGGACATCTGAATAAGACTCAGGTATAAACTCAACCCGTCTAAACCCTTTTAAACCAAAATATTTACGTACCAAAAATAAGAGATGAAATAAAAGATAATCCCAAAAAAAAAAAAGACATGAAAATCAAAACTAATAAGCAAAAAAAAAATGACATGAAAATCAAAACTAACCGTTCGATGAGATTTATCAGAGTCAGGGGAAAGAACAATCGGCGAAATGCGACCTTCACCACCCGAACAAATTTGATTAACAAAAGCTTCTAAACGCTCAGCATCTGAATCACCAGCAAGACTTCTAAACGATTCAATTTCAGAAGTATAACTTTTGCCCTCATTGTCTTTGAACTCTGTTACATTCTCCTCAATGTTCTGAATGGGTCAGGAGATTACATTGTCATCAACAACATAATTACAAAAGGATTTCTAAATTGTAAAAAAATCTATCAAAACTCGGAACTTTACTACCTCTAAAGGTGCATCCAAGGAGGACAAATGGACAACATTTCCATCAGTATCTACTTCGTTCACGATAAAATCAGAATACCTAGAGCAATGACAGCAATCAAAAATTGTAAAGTGTGAAATGAAAATTCAATACGTAGAAACACTTTGGTAAAAGTTCTGAACCAACACTTTTTTCATGTATAATGAAGCCCTTATTTTTTCATTCTAACAATCAGATAGTTTCAACTCAACTAAACCAATCAGTGTTAACTGTTAAGCTTGCGAGTCCATAACAGTTTTTCATTTTCTCCTTTGGTCTACCCACTTTTACAATCAAGTACAATCATCTTCCTACAATTACTAGGCAACCAAAGGTGAGCACTTTGTCTTCGTTTCGCGTATTCTCCAAAAAACCCAGACATAAGCTTAAACAAATACTACATTCTTTGTTATACATTCACCCATATGCGCATCAAGTATGTACAGAATGGGCAAAAACCTTTGCTTTAAAATGCCGCGAAATCCAGGAAGCTGGGAGATATAGCAGAAGATGCCGACGTCCTGTTCGTCTAGGGTTTTCATGACCATCAGTGTCTTTAAGGATCTTCTATTGGTTATGGGGGTGTAGTTGCAGACCAAGTACGGTTTTACAGCAGAGAAGCACGATGATACAGCCTTCTGCCACATTTAGGGTTTCACAGTTACATCTCAAAACGCACCGTCCCGCCGCATTTAGTAAGTTTTTATTAGGGCTGGCAATTGAGCCCAGCCCCGCCCGGTTGGATCCGGCCCCGTTTGGGGCGGAGATTTCCTGTTTAACTGAGTTGACGGAGCGGAATTGGAGAGAAAATTATATATTTAGGGCAGGATCGGAGAGTAATATTTCTATTCGAACCGCCCCGTATATATATTATATAATATATTTTAATTTATATATACTATTTAATATTTAATATTTTATTTTTTTAAAAATAATATAACAAAAGTAAAAAAATAAAAATATTGATGAATTTTTTGATATAAAAATCTTGTATATATATTTATTTATTTAGTTTTATTATAAATTTTTTTTTAATATTTTAATTTTATAATAAATAAGAAAAATTAAACGGGCATGAAAAACTTCCGTCCCGCCTCACCTCTCCATAACTTGGGTTTGAAGTGGAAATAAGGTGAAAAAATCTCTGACGGGGCGGCGCATGGGGAGGGGCACCCCGGCCCCACTCCGCCCCATTACCATTCCTAATTTTTAATCAAGCACGTCCCATGGCGTTTATCTTTCTGTTAATTTTAATGGTGAAAATAATTAAAATTTTTAATTAATTGATTATAGCAAATAAATTCCCAAATGCATTGATACATACATGCGTATTTCCTTCAAATGTTTTCAATTTCTTAAGAAATTAATAATGATTTATGATTATTTTTTAATTAGTAGTTAGAATTGATCATTAAAATATATATTTTTTATTATTTATTAACACTTTACTTATTTTTATGTATAATAAATCATTTTTAAGAAATTCAATATTTTTAAAATTAAAAAAAAAAAATCAGATTTTTTATTTTTTTATTTTTTTAATGGGGCTTGATGCCTTTGGCCGGCCACTAACAGATCGAAAAACCGGACTTGTGGGAGAAACAAAGTCGGAGAAACTAGTTTCGCTTTGATTTTTGTGAATCGCGTAAGAAGATGGTGAGCAAAAGTGAAGAGTCCCAGTTGAAGAGTCTCGAGAACCAGGTCGATAATGGTGGAGGAGGTGATTGGGACTATCTCTGTCTCGTTAGGAAGCTCAAGGTTCGGCGTTCTGACAAGGTTTTGAAGTACGGTTTGGCAATTTTGAACGACTCCAGAAAGCGATCCGGTCTTGGCCAAGAAGGTGAGAATTGAGCTCCTTTCTTGGAACTCAATCTGAGTTTTTTTTTTTTTGAAGCTTTTTGATTATTTAAGCTATGAGCGATTATGTCTTGTATTTGGAATTCTGTAATTCAGTTGGGTTGTGTTTACTATGCTGTTTCTTTGGTCGCTGATGCTTGATTAGTAATTGGTACGAGTAAGAACTGCCGCTTGATAGTGAAGCAGTGTGAATCTTATATTTTGTTTTGTTTATTATTTTGTATTAGGATTTGGTCCCTTGATGTTGTGCTAGTTAAATTGATTTGCTTTTAACACATGCAAATTTTAAGGGTAATGGTCACGGGATTGCAGGACTGTTGGGGTGTTCACTTTGGCATTGTAATGAACATGGATTGTGTATTCTATTTTGATGCCAGACCTTAACTCATTTTTGTGATGCTAGGCCATAGGCATCAAGTCCATGATACTGTAACACCTAGAAAAATTTGGTAACAATTGGAAAACTGTTAGTAGCAGTTTTAGCCCCTTCAAGCTTCCAACTTGCTTCTGACTTTTAACCGTAGGACTCTGTCTGTACTGACTTGCCCTTTGAAGTTTTCACAATTTTAAGTGATCAACTTCTATTGATCCATCTGCATCTGAATCTGCATCAACTCCTATTGAGAGCCCCGCTTGGGTCCATGATTTTGAGGAACTTCTCAAATCATATTTATGTCTACAGATAATTCGCATGAAGAATAAATTGTTTGAGGATCTAGAGATAAGTAATTGTAAGGTTCATTTCAGTTAACATGACTCATTGCCTGGGCCTCATAAGTATATGGTGAACGATCTGTTATTTATTTACTTTTTAAGATTAGGATTTATTAACAATACAGGATTGAAATTACGTACTACAAATGTATTCAATACACAATCAAGGGTAATTGCTACCCTGTTTCTATATAATTATTAGTTTATGTTTCCTGCAAATTGCTTTCTGCATTTTACAGATCCTCTTTTTTTGGTGAGAACATCTTCCTAACAAGACTCAAAGAAATTCTGATTGACAAGTACTTCGTGTTTCATGATATAGAATGGACTTTATACGAGCAGGTGGCAATTGCAGCTATGGACTGCCAATGTCTTGAAGTTGCAAAGGTACAATCTTAATTTTTTGGGTTTTCTTTTTAAATTGCAATTTTAAACTTCCCCTTAGATATCTTAACAATGTATTCATTCAGCAATAATTTAAAAATAATTTTGCATACTTACAAAACTATAATCTGCTTTAGATTAATACACTAACACGTATGCCCATCTCTTTACGGTGATAAATTTAATACTATCGGTTTGACTTCTTTGTCTCAAGTTTAATACTATTTTACTCTGGAATTACATGCAGGACTGCATAAAGGTTTTACGAAAGAAATTCTCAGACAGTAAAAGGGTTGGTAAGTTGATTTAGGAAACAGACTGGTATAACAAGATAAAATAGCAAGCAGGAAACCATGTTACTTGGACAAGAATTCTGTATTTATGCTTGACGTAGCTTAAAATGGATACTTCTTACTTCAATTATGTACAAAGCTGTTATTGGAGTGACATGTATTATTTTCGATGAACTTTTTATCAGTGGTGGTGTGCAATTTTTAGATACCATGTTTTAAGTTGGAATTAACTCTTCTAGAATATAAACCCTCACTGTCACCTGACCCTTGGATAACTTTTTTGAGTAGCTAGTATTTATATATGGATATGGGGCCACTTAGGAATTCATTTTGGCCTAAATTGCAGGAAAGCTTGAGGCAATGTTGCTTGAAGCCAAGGGATCCTGGGCAGAGGCAGAGAAAGCTTACTCGAGCCTTCTAGAGGATAATCCAGTTGATCAAGTAAGAAAAATAGTATTATATTTTCTGAGGGAAAAAATTATTTATGCGTGTGTGGTTGTTTGTATATAATGATTATCATCTGAGATTAGTTATCTTTTTTTTCTTTTTTCTTTTTTTCTACAGGTAGTGCATAAGAGGAGGGTGGCCATGGCAAGGGCACAAGGCAATATTTCAGGGGCCATTGAATGGCTAAATAAATATCTTGAAATGTGAGGCAGAATTTATTATCTTTTCTAAAAACTACCTGATTAATTTATTCATCAGCAAAAAGATGTGACTTAGTTGTGTTTTCCTCCTTCCTTTAACAGATTCATGGCTGATAATGATGCTTGGAGAGAACTGGCTGAAATATACATCTCCCTGCAAATGTGACTCCTCTTTTATTTTTTCTTATAAAGAAGTAACAGTAAAGCTAGAATTCCAATTGCATCTCCCACTTTGGCACTTGCTAACTTATAATCTATGCTAGGTACAAGCAAGCAGCCTTCTGCTACGAAGAGCTGATATTATCACAACCCACCGTCCCAATATATCACTTAGCTTATGCTGATGTAAGTGGCTTCTTTCTTACTGTTTATTTATCTCTCTTATTCAAAGAACCTCTTTTCAGGTTTTCATGATGAAAAAATTGTGATTAAATGAAAGAATAGAGTACCCTCTGGGAGAAGAGTTTTAAAAAGCAGCATGCTGTTATTTTCTTTAAATCTTAATACTTTGTTTTTTAATTTTCATAGATAACAGAGTACAACCAAAAGCTAATTAGATCTTAGCTATATCTTCTGAAAAATGTTTTCAAGTTCATTTTAATTTTTACAAGATCAAAAACATATGGAACCTGTAATAGATGCTTGTATTGGGTCTTTGTGGGTTCTATTACTGGGACCAATATGCCCCTCCAGTTTCTGCACACTGGAAAGTGTCCCAAACCTGTAGGTGTTTTGGGTTGGGTAAGATCAACCCAACACGACTCAAAAATGTTGCCTCTCTTAGCGTCCTAGGTTAAAACTTTAGAAATTTTGTACTCATGTTTCAGCTTGGTTTAGATATAAAGAAGAAATACCCTTAGGATACCATCAGAGTGGATTTGTTCATCAGACATGCTTGCATAGTTGCATATAGTATTCAAAAATCTACTACAAAACTAGCAGTCTTGTTGACTATGTCCCTACGTTTGCATTTGTCTGGTACTCTAATCTCTTTGGGAGTGCCTGAAACAAAATTTAGTGACCTGGTAACAAACGTGATTCTCCATATATGTATTTACAATAGTCACCCATCATAACATCAAACTTTAGGAAAAGAAGAAAATAATAAGCAGTTAGAGAAATGTTTTTAAACACTTCAGCTTATATATGTTGGTGTGGTTTACAGGTCCTATACACACTTGGTGGACTAGAAAACCTTCAGACGGCAAAGAAATACTATGCATCCACTATTGACCTGACTGGAGGCAAAAATACCCGGGCACTTTTTGGAATTTGCTTGGTCAGCTCTCCCTCTTTATCTCTCCCTAATATACATAATTGTGGTCATCCATACAACGCTGATGGATTTTAAATTTGTCATAAGCTAGAGATTTTTCCTGCAGTAGTCTAATATTTTTCACATCAGAAATCTGTTTCCTTTTATCCCTTTACTTTCTTGTCAACTTGAATAACTGAAGAAAGATTAATTCCTGTCAATCCAGTGCACGTCTGGTATCGGACAGCTAGCAAAGGGCCGGAACAAGGAAGAAAAAGAGAGCCCCGAGCTACAAAGTTTAGCAGTGACGGCCTTGGAGAAAGACTACAAACAAAGAGCTCCCGACAAGCTTTCTCTTCTAACTACTGCGTTGAAAAGTATGAAAGTTTCTTCATAACTCCGCCATCTTCGAATCATTTTCCTTAGCTTTCCCAGATCCCAGAGTAGGAGGAGCTGTTGCCAACAACTTAATTTCGTATTTCAATTCTATGGATTCATATATGCGTTTGCATCTTGTACCCAAGTCACTATGTGACCTGCATTCTTTAGCGTGCCTGAGTGGCAGACTGGAAAAATACATCATGAACTTTGATTCTTCAGCATAATTCCAGATGTCATCTGGCTTTCAATTCGGCAGACTATTATTAACCTTCTCATATGCATTCATGTAATATATTGGAATGAGCTTTTCAGACTGGGTGTTTAAAATGATTGACCATCTAACGTTTGATGCAAAATTTGTCATAATATATAATCCTGGTGATAACAATATTTAGAGCTGAGTAAGAGGAATCCAACTTCATCGAACAACCATGAAGTCGAACCAGGTCCTGGTGGATGTTCCCTTAGTGGAGTACCATTGAGCCAATTCAGCGGTACATATAATTTACATTAATTGTCTGTCTACATGTATGCGATGAGCCTGTATGATAATAGTACTCCACCAACTAAAACCATTCAATTACAGCAATATTTTATTAACCCTCCGGAAAATTATTTCAAATTCTTGTAAGCAAAATAAAAATCCTTAAAAATACACATCCATGCATGTTCCTTAAGAAAGGTATATGCAAATTTAATCTATAATTTAGATGGTTATTTGTTTATCTAAATGATTCTCCGTTCAATATATGTTACACATTCACCTATTTACTGGTGAAAAGGTTTTTTTTTGTAGCACTCAAACTTGTACAGTTTTCTAACTAAACTGTTACAATATATATATATATATATATATATATATATATATATAAAGATCGGTAATGTTACAAAGTTCAAAGGATTCATATGAAATGAGTCAATAAAATAAGAATTACTTAGTAATTCACTAATTAATAATTATGAAGTAACAGAAAATAAGCAAAATAAATTTTCCAAATTCACCTATTTCATTCCCCAAAAAAAAAAAAGGAAAGAAAAAAAATACCTATTTTGCTTCCAAAAACTACCAAGACTGCACAACCTCAGCCCAACTCAAATAAATAGAATTCATCAGAAACAAAAAAAAAAAAAACTCAAATAAATAGAAAAACAAAAAACGATGGGCGTTTTCGTAATAAAACTACAAAGCAGTGGTATATAGAATCCCGTGAGACATATAAGACACCTCTCCAGCTGGACCTAGGGTTTACATAAACTGTCTTCCCGTCCTCAGTGTTGCTGCCTCCGCCTCTCAAACCCAAACCCTAGCTAGTAGCCACCTCTTCGCTGCAACATGGCCGTCGGGTACTTATCTCTGCTTCCTTAACTCTGTGTTTAGGTGTTTTTATATACGTAAGTTCGTTGATGCATTTATGTGGAAGGCTTTGTTTTACTGATTTTGTGGTTGGATTTTCAGGAAGAACAAGAGGATTTCGAAGGGTAAGAAGGGAGGGAAGAAGAAAGCGTAAGTAGAAATATAAAAAACCCTAAAACTTTCGGATCCAATACTTAATTTCCATATGTATTTCGACAAATAAAATTACAGTTCACTTCTATTGTTTTTTTTTTTTTTGTATTTCAACCTTAACTGATTAAGATTAATATTATAACAATACAGTTCTGACCCTTTTGCCAAGAAGGATTGGTATGATATCAAGGCACCTTCTCTCTTCAACCAACGGCAGGTTGGCAAAACCCTTGTTACCAGGACTCAGGGCACCAAGGTATCTCTCTCTTCCATATGAATTTTTAGGTGTAGGTAGTATGCAATTATGTTATTGTTCTCACTTTTTTTGTATTCAGAAATTGTAGAGGATTTAAAAATAATTAACTAAAATAAATTAGGAACTTATTACTAATTGTCTACGAATGTGATTGAGGGCCTGCTTAGATACTCATTTCTGTAATTTAATTCGTTGTGATCTGCTTGTTGTCTGTTTGATACTTAGGAGTTGAGTGCCTGCTGATCTGACTTAATTCTGCCTATTGTGTGCAAGGCTTGTAATTTTACTAAAATTATAAGAAGTTACGAGGTTAATGCCTGAAGAAATTGGTGTTTAGATGTCTACTTAACAGACTACATTATACCAAACTCATGAGAAATTTGGGACATTAATGAATAGTTAGGTACATATTTCTTTTCATTTAGTTCAACGCGCAGAAAGATTTGAATATGAAGTTTGTGTCCTAATGTTTTGTTGACAATTCAGGATATTTTCAACTTGCTCTTGTCTATAAGGGTCAGCTTATAACAATCATGAGTTTCTACAATACTTAGTTATATGCTTATGATTAAGTGGAAATTAATCTGACGAGTTAGCACAATTATATAAGGAGTTAACTGGAAAGTTTTTGCTTGCTGACAGATTGCCTCTGAAGGACTCAAGCACAGAGTGTTTGAGGTCTCTCTGGCTGATCTCCAGAAGGATGAGGATAATGCTTACAGGAAAATCCGTCTGAGAGCAGAGGATGTGCAAGGCAGGAATGTGCTTACAAACTTCTGGGTACGGCACATCATGAGTTAAATATTAATTCTTGGAAAATACATTCTTTCTCTTTTCTTTTTCTTTTTTTGAAATCTTTTTGCTTTTGTTTCTGCAGGGAATGGACTTCACCACTGATAAACTGAGGTCATTGGTGCGCAAGTGGCAAACACTGATTGAAGCTCATGTTGATGTTAAGACTACTGACAACTACACCCTAAGGATGTTCTGTATTGCATTTACAAGGAGACGTTCGAACCAGGTCAAGCGAACTTGCTATGCCCAGTCAAGTCAGATCCGTCAGGTTTGAATTTCTTGATCCATTCTCTTATTTACTATGATTGTTGCATCTTTTGGCACGAATGATTTTTAATAATTTTTTGGCTTCTCTTAATGTCAGATTCGTAGGAAGATGAGGGAAATTATGATTAACCAGGCCACATCCTGTGATTTAAAGGAGTTGGTGTCAAAGTTCATTCCTGAGGTGATTGGCAAAGAAATTGAAAAGGCAACAACCAGCATTTACCCACTGCAGAATGTTTTCATTCGGAAAGTCAAGATCCTAAAGGCTCCAAAATTTGATCTTGGCAAGTTGATGGAGGTATGTATCATGCTTTTCTCCTTTGTTCGCTTCCATTTCTTTTGTTCATATGCTGCATGTGAATATAAACAAATATCTAGCTGAGAAATGCTTAAAATTGCTCATTGCACTAGCACATACTTGCATAGTTGCTTGTGTCTATGAATTCTGACACTAGCTATTTATATATTAGAGTGCTTTTCATTCTAATATGAGAAACAGTTTTCTGAATTCAAAACTCTTCACATTTATAGGTTCATGGTGATTACTCAGAGGACATTGGTACTAAGGTCGAAAGGCCAGCAGAGGATATTGTTGTTGAGGCCGAGACAGAAGTTGTGGGAGCATAAGTCTAGCTGTTCTTTCTCAAATTTGAGATGCGTCTCCATTTTCAGTTTCTTTTATTGTCTTTATGGGTAGCATTTTGTTGAAATTTTGCTCTTACTGAACTCTAAAGCAGACGATTGCCTAGAATTTTTAATTGGATCTTTGCGTTGTAGTAGTTGGCTTTTTTCATATTTATAGAGATCTTAAATGTTTGGCGTTTAAATGTTCGGTGAACTATGAAAAGTTATCCACCAATAGACCACAAAATAGTATGAATTTTGTGTGAATTTCAATCTTTATCACTATGCAACTGTTTTGTCTAGGGCTTCGAGTAGTGGACAATAGGAGTTTATTATCTTTTAAATATAATATCTGAAATTAGTTTCTTTTAATATATACTTGATTAATTTATGCAATTCATCTGACAGTAGATGTGTGTTGGTGTCTGAAATTGATTAGAGATTTTTTTTTTCTTTTTTGGGTCATCAATTTTGATATATAAGTGTTGACAAGTGAATGTTAGGGCAAGTAGGTTGGAGTTAAATTGTGTTTTGAGATCATTCTCTGTCAATTGTCAATTAAGATAGATGATGATTTATTCGCGTAACGTTCTATTCATAAAGATAAAATCTTTTATAGCAGAAAAGTAAAAGGAGGGAGGGGGCTGTACTACCAAAACTTGATCATTTATATGGCAAAAGATAAGCACGGAAAAACCTAGTATAACACATAGTACTAGTTTTGTTTCACCTACATTGACTAAAACATATTAAACCACATCTAAAAGTCAGGAGGGATGGTAGAAGATGTATACTAGTAGAATTATACACAAGCCATATTGGAGCTTTCGTGGGAAATCGGTGGTTTGGTTTAGGATCAACTTTTTACCACCTCTACAAGCCCACATTCGCCATGACTATGCCATGCTGAGAAGGTCGAGCTTAGCGAGACTGACTCAATGCTACTGAGGGAAGATGATTCTGTCTGTTGAACAACTAAGGAGATGATCCAGCAGTATTAGGTAGACTACGTTTGCGGGAACGAGGTTCCCCCCGGCTGTTGAGTGGCGGTTCGTCAAAAGGTCTGTAATATAAAAAAAGAAATGGACGAAAACTTCACAAATTAATAGGATGAAGTTCAAGTACTATTTGTTAAATTAACTACCCGTGGCATTGGAAAAACCTGCCAATCTCGAACGGTGTTTTTGGGAAATCTGGGTCCCTGATTGTCTCCACATCCTTTGATTCTTTGAATTCTGCTTCTTCAGCTCCTATCATTACCATCAAGACCAACCAAATAAATGGTAGTTTAGGTTTGGAAAATCCATAAATAAAGATGAATTTAATAAAAATAAATCTCAGACGAATGTAAAAAGGCACCTGATAACCAGTCACCATCCTTCCGGCCATAAGTGTTTTTACACGCTACACATCTGCAGCTCATAGAGCATCCAACACCTCCCTTCATAAACCAAGAGACTCCCATGTTAGTATGTGACAAGAAATGTTGTAAAATGCAGTCAGAAAAATGCATGCAGAATCCATTAACTTGAGAATACCTGATAACATTCACAGTATTTCTTTAAGCAACTTGATTTTCTACAATTGCATCCTCTTTTATGCCTAGCCGAAGCTGGAGTTGTGTTATTCTCATCCTGTCCGTGGAAAGAAAAAGGACAATTGAACCGCACATGATTACAAGAAATTGGGAAACTGCCAACGGACTTTGGTAAAGAGAGGTGAACAAGGGAAAGGAGATGGCTTTGTAGTGCCATCAAGGCTAGGATGACTAACACAAACAGTTTAATATCAGAGATACTTTCTTACCCTACATTCTGCGACAGCGTCACTGCTTCTAATTACTTTCGGAGCAAACGCAAGTGGATCGCGAGATTCAATCTGTCTGCGAGTCTCTAAAACAGTGTCTTCATTAATAGGGTTGTTTAAGCAATCTTGACATGAACAAGGCCCAACACAGTAGAGACCAGCAGCGAAGCATTCACAGTAACTGGATTGAAGATCATGAGAGGTAAACCATGAAAGACGTACTACAAGAGAAATCCATACGCAAAGAAGGGAACTACTGAAAGCTACAATGGACTTGGGTTTAGTGAAACAAAAAAACTCAAGAGAGTGAGGATCATAAACTTACAGCTTCAAGCACTTGGACCTCTTACAGTTGCAACGCTTGCAGGCTAACATTTCTGTAACATGTTCTGGGTTGCTCCTGCAAAAAAGCAAACGTTGTAACAATAGACTATCTTGAACATTAAATCGAAAAGTGAAGATCAAAGAAATTTGATCAGTATTTCATGCGTGCCTCTTGTTTTGTGGACTACTATGATCAAATTCTTCGCCAATGACACATTTAGGCGTATGATGAGCATCTTCTGCTGCTTGAGCTTCATTGCTGTATAGAACTGAATCTCTCTCAATAGATTTCTGAGATGAGAATTTATCATGGGAAATCTCATCAGGCATCAGAGAACAAGAAGAGATTATGGACCTTGGTGTACTTATTAATTGGCTTTCATGGGCCAAACTTTCATTCTGAAATTCTTTTCCCTCAATGGTAGTTGCAAGAGCGTTCAAGTGCAAACCAACACCAGGTAAGTTAGACGACGAACAAGAACAATCATTCTTGATTTTGAAAAAATTATTTTCCACAGAGGCAACTTTACCACTGGACTTTACTGAAACTGCAGAACTGTCATTACGTGCACTAGTTGATTTCATTTCGTGGCTTCCTGCCCTTTCAAAATCCAGACAACGCCTCCGTATTCTACGATGCAACTGAGACCTCAGCTGAAAACAGTCAAACAAGATTATTATTGGACTAATATAATAACGATGTAAATAAGATGGTACACCGTGCACTAATAAATTCATAACCATATGTAGCATAAGAAGATAATATTGTGGGGACTAATAGTAGCACCGAGATGCGAACATTCAAACAACCTTCCACATCCAGGAAATCAGGATTGAAACTTGGGGATGTTAGTCGCCATTATAATGACTAGATTAAAATAACTTCCACATTTATACAAATGATATACCTTGTCAACATGAACAAAATTATTGGACAGAACAAATGCTTACCTTGCAGCTGGAGCGTATGAACTTTATCCTCTTGTCATCCACTATATTACATGAATCGGTGACAACCAACTTATCCATTAAAGTTCTAGAAAGCGCTGCTGGCATTTGGTCCGTTTCTTCCTGGTCTCCAGTTCTTTCAGATTGTGTACATGATTCTCCCATTACACATTGTTCACAAGTACCAATAGGATAACTAGATTCGGGCTTTTCAAACTTTTTGAGATCATCTTCCAGTACATCAGAGATGAAAGACATTGTCCCAGCATCGACCATTTTAGGATCCTTCCCCTCAAAATGCCCACCAGTTATTGACGAATCAAAATTAAGCAGATTATCAGAATCAGAAATCTGTTTCGCCCAATAGCATCGTGCTACTCCATCATTTTTCTCAACCCAACAGATTCTGCGCAAAAAACTTTCCCTTTCAAATAAACAGTGCTTCTCTTTTGAATTTTCTGTAACAGATTGCATATCTTGTATCTGAATGCTTTCTGTCTCCAATACAGAATCTGTCTTAATAACATCACAAGGAAGCACATTGCTATTTGGGCTACCACTGTCATATTTCAAGGTACTTGGAAACTCAATTGCTAATTCTAAGTTTTCAGTTAGTAGTTCAGAAGTTATCTCTCTAGCTGAACTCGCAGAACTGCTATATCCCAGTTGCTCAGTACATAAATCAGATGGATGAACAGAAACTGAAATTCCTTCGCTTTTAAAATTTTCATTTTCACTCCTTAAGGAATCAGGTTTTGGTTGGTCAGAAAAGTGATGCCTGACAAAAAGAACATACTATAAACGATAACCCGTCTGGTTTCAATATTTTTATTCACCAACGGAAGAAAGAAAGACTGAGCTGACTGACCTTCTAATTGAAAATCTAGTTTCACAGAAGGAACTAATCTTTGGTGAAGCAAAAACAGATGGTGAAGATGTAAAAGTTATCGGGTTGAATGTATGATCATTATGTCTGAACTTGACAGGCTCAATTGGAGAAAGATTGCTAATGTAATTGAAAACAGGAGAATCCTGCACTAGCCAAGGATAATATCTCAATCCATAGCCTTCGAAACATACTAAATCAAAAATGATTGAGAAGCATCACAACAAAGGAATTGAAAATGCAAACAAGCAAATAGGCAATGAATCTGAACCCAACAACATAAAGAAAGACCACCCTCATCTCATCAAATCACTAGCTGCTTAAGATAATGCATAGATGTCAACATCAATGGCTTAAGCATGGTGAGAAGTTTAAACACATCATACAATTAAACCAAAATTCATTCAGTACAACCAAATAAGCTCATTAAAATGGGTGCAGATGAGGCAGTGTTGAATGTAACAGGGTTATTCTCGTTAAGTGAGCACATCCACATTATTTATACCTTTTATCAGATAACTATATCTTGCATTAGTTTTATATAATTTGTTACATGTATAATATTGGTGTTGCTTCAGAATATTCAGAAAGTCCATTTTATGTCTAGAAATTAATACATATATCTTCAAATATAAAAACATTGTGGTTCATCTACATGCATGCGTGTCCAAGCAAATCCATTTCTATTCACCTATCAAAGTACCAGATTAAACTCGTATTCTCAAAAGTATTTAAATCACAGCGGATCCAGTAAATAACACGCTAAAATAAACGCAGTGAGAGACCTAAGAAACAAAGCTAAAACAAACCCGGAATTCCAAATTACGCCCCCTTTGAACCCAAATGGGATAGAGAATCCCTATGAAGACAAAACTTCAAAAATCAAAACCAAAACCCATTAGAAATATCTTTGTTCATAAATAAATAAATAAATTAAAAAAAAAAAAAGAACGTTCATATGGGAAACAAACGAGTTGAGAGTAGGAATTTTGACCTCGAATTTAGAAGAAAATGGGGTAGCTGGAGAGAGCTGATTCTTCACGGGAGTGTCCATACCAACAGAGAAAGCTCCAGTGGCCTGCAATGGCAGCTCTTCAACAGTCTCTGTCATCCTCACTTTGCTCCTCTTTCGAAAATCGAAAGTAGAAACCAAACCATCTCAAAATGAATGGAGTGAGCGGGAAGGCGGGAAACAGCCCCCTCTCTTTTTTTTTTCTTCTTTAAACACGGCCGACCTACTTTTGTGGGACCCATCTTTTTTTTTGTGCTTAATTTCTCAGTTGAAATATTCCCCCCTTTTTCCTTTTTTTTTTCTTTAGAAAATAAATTACATTATATGATTTTTTTTTAATGAAAATATAAATATCACCTATCTTTTAGAATGGCTTTTAATTTTAATTTTTTTTTTAATAACTCTTTTTTAATATAATACATTTTTGCATATTACTTCTGGTGATTAAATTTAAGTTTCAATTGCATGCTTGAGAGAGAGAGAGAAACAGAAAGTAACTTCAAATTATAACATATGATTTCCTAGATATCATTAACAAGAAAACAAATAGTTTGGTAGTAAGTGTTCCTACATAAAGTTATTAAAAGAAAGAACGTGTACAAATGAATAATAGAGCGAACCCCTTCCTCAGAATTTCTCACCTTCCAATCATAATATATTTCTCATTTATCTATCTATACAACTTCGAGAAAAAAAAAACACCTAGGAAAAAATCTTAAGCACCAGAACCTACCCAACCAATAGAATCAAAGAATTTGTTACTATCCTACCACCCTGAAGAAATTATACAACTATTTTATGTATGTGCAATGCTGAGATTCCACTCTCCTTCATGCTGTGTCCAAGGCAACTTCTTTTCGTGTCAAACATCAATATCCGCTCGGGTTTTGATGGGTTTGAGCTTGATTCCCAGACTCTCAGGAGACAGAAGTTCCGGTGCTATGCATGAACGGCTTGAGGGGCTGGTGGGGTTTGAGCCGTTACTGGACGAGGAAGCAACATGTTGATGTCGATAGTAGCCGAACCCCATCAGAAAGAACTCAATTGGAACTATCATGGCATATGGGTGTTCTTCTGTCACCAGCGAGCCACACTCTTGAACCTGTCAATGAAATAATCATAGTCCATCATAAAACCATCTTTCCTCTATACATTTTATTATGCCACACAAATGCAAGTCCTCTACAAAACCTGCCAACTCTACATCACATTGAATATTTCCACTTTTTGGATACTCCAAAATGAGACATGAAGCGGGCTGTCTTAGCACACTTGCATAAGGAGTACTTCCAAGCACAGCACACAGAAGGAATGAAGTAATAGAACAAAGAAAGCTTCTCTTTGAATGACACAATGAAACCTTGGTGGATCATCTACACTAGATGACAATAAGATAGTAACTATTGATCATCTGAGGATATATAGTTTTCTTGCAACACTATACATGCATCCCTTCATACATATGCTACAATTTATATTACAATGATTAAAAAGCTAGATCAATATTATAAAAAAGAATGTACTTCATGATAAAACCCAGTGAGAAAAGAAGCAGAAAAGTGCAGAACATCCTACCTCAACAAGAGCACAGTTTTTTCTATCCAATTTGGCACTCATATACACTGCTTCAGAATGGAATGGACTACTTTCACCCACAAAAATCAGTGTCTTACACTGCAAGTTCTTGAAGCTGTCCGTAAGGTCATGCCTCCTGCAAACAAACTCCCTCGTTACTTCAGTGGATGAATTATTACAAGTTATAGAATTTTTGCTGAACATAAGCAAGAACACCTCAAATATTTTACATGCTCTTATTTTGAAGACAATATCTACTCTGTATGTAGTAGAATTACACAATTTGTTATATAAGTAATTCAAGATTAGCTTTTTAAGTATATTACTCTAGAACTTGTTAGATGACATACTTTGTCATGTGACATAAAGGTAGCTTTTTAAGTATATTACTCTAGAATTTGTTAGATGACATATTCTGTCATGCAATACAATTACACAATTTGTTATATAAGTAATTCAGGATTAGCTTTTAAGTATATTACTCTAGAACTTGTTAGATGACACCTCATGCATGAACCTAAATATATCACACATAATAGTCAACACCAGTAGATTCAACTGCTAATGAGCTGAGATATACTGTCTACACAGGGACCAGGGAAAATATAACAATTATATATGAAAGAGCATGAATTAATAGAAGTGG
Organism: Rhamnella rubrinervis; assembly: GCA_007844105.2. Lineage (NCBI taxonomy): Eukaryota > Viridiplantae > Streptophyta > Magnoliopsida > Rosales > Rhamnaceae > Rhamnella > Rhamnella rubrinervis. The sequence goes on from CM017578.2 coordinate 10,104,470, forward strand.
AAGATACTTACTCATTAATTGCTTGAAGAAAACGCATGACATTCAAACTCTGCCTTTCATCCAGTAGCTGTAAGCACATGTCATCAAATGGGTCAAACAGTTTAGTTATGTACTTAAAACATCATTGACGACACTAGCACTCTTTACCTTTCGGCAAGCTTGTATTATGTCTGCTTCTGAACCATGTACGCCACACCTAAGCTCCTACAGTAAGAAGAAAACAAGTATTATAACATATGTCAATATCAGAAAATGAACTAAAAACAAAAGGTAAGCTGGACTACCTTACTGAAGTAACGCTGGAGGAGGCACTCCTTCAACACACCACACATACCATAAAAGTATAACAAGTTTAACAATACCTGCAAACAGTAATAAAATCCTTAACAAGTATTGCAGAAGGCCATATAATTTATCCCTTTGGAAAAAAAAATCTAGCGTGGAAAGTACACTTACACCAATCAATTGGCACTTAATAATATTGATTGGTGCACAGTATGTGAAAAATACACTCATTTTTCCTATTTGCTATATCAGGTATACATTATGTGAAAAATACACTCATTTTTCCTATTTGCTATATCAGGTATACATTCATGCCATACCATAATTAACTTCCTATCAGTGTTTTACAGCCCTTCATGTCATGTCAGTTCTTGTTGAGTACATGTCACTGCCCTCATTACATTGGTTAAATGTCACTTAATTATCACTCAAATAAAAGAAAAGCATTTGTGATGCATAAACATTCAGTATCAACTTGGTAGTGGAGAATATAACCTTGTTGTAAAGCCATTCAGTCCAGGAAGGAGATTTGCAAATGGGAGAAACAAGAATTAACCCAAGCACTCGTTCTTTGTATTTCATCTGCCAAATGAAAATTAAACAACTCCATTACTAATTAGAAAGCACAAAACATAAAAGGGTGGATATTGATGACTCACAGCAAAGAGTGTGAGGATGTAAGCACCAGCTGTAACACCTACACACATAACCTCTTTCAACCTGATTTCAGTTGCAAAAAGAAATGCAGAGATGAGAACAAGTGAAAGCGAGGATCATTAATACAAGGTAAGATTTTTATTTTTATTTTCCCAAATATGGGTTACCAACTTAAGCACAGTTAACACTTTGAGCAATCACAATCTATACATAACTAAGCAATTGCAGTGGGGAATCAAAAGAGATCACACGAGCAACTAATCAATACATCAAAGACTTATCCAAAGATAAAATCATGAAGAACAACTGTAATAACAACTATGGTAATGGAGCATCCAAGTAGTCAAAACACACATAGTTCTCAAAGTAAACAAAATAACCGATATCTGAAAATACTATTTATAAGAAGGAAACAATTAAGTGTCAATGTAATAAAAGAAACCACTGCACCATTTCCTTTGTATCCCAATTGTCAAAACTAGTGAAGGACTAGACAAGTGAAAAACTGATGTAGTACTTACCCAAAGAAGTCGAGCACTTCCACTACCTGATCTGCAAGGTCATCCACACTAAGCAATGGAACATCTGAAGAAATCACATCAGCTCCCAACTGCAAGGACTCTTAAACAAATGGGGAATATGAAGACTATTAATGTCACTAAACAATGTTTAGTGGAAAGAAATGAGACTCTCTAATCAAGAAGAAATGAGATTCTCTAATCACGAAAGAAATGAGATCCTGACACTGACCTCATGACCTGGGGCATCAATGTGATAAATACAAAAGTTATGAAGCAGCAAAGAAGCTGCATCCGGGCAAAAGAAGAGGCCTTGGAAACAAGACATGTCTGTAAAAACATCACCCCAACCCCAAAAAGAAAATAAATGAGATAGCAACTCAGAAATTTATGTATAAGGTCATTCATACAAATTTCGAATGAAACAACAAAAACCCATGGAAAGCAAACAACAGTGAGATTTCTCCTTTAAACTTTGAGTTGAAGTCTTAAAGACATCGCTTAACGGCAGGCATTGAGAAGTATAGCACATTCATTTAGAATCAACTTAACTCAAATAACAAGAACCAATTAATCTACAATATATGGATTAAAAATATGAACCATTAGTAAAAGCCTTCAGAGACTAAGCATCAACCTGGATAAAATCAAAATCCCAATTAATCCCATCATATTTGGTTCAAAAGCGCAACACTACACTGAAGCTAGCTTGAAGAAAAATATAAATAAGCATCAAGAATCACAACAGAAAGAAGAAATGAAGCATACAATTGAGAGCAACATCCGGGTATGTAATCAATGCTGGCTTTTCCTGATCCCCACACACAAAAACTGAGATTGAACCTTTGCTTGTTTTCACCACGTATTCCTGCAAATACCATATTAAGCAAAACAAACAAACAAGATAAACAAAACCCATTGAACAAAAACCGAAATAGATAAAGCAACTGCATAGGAAAAGGGAGTATGCATTGCATTGAAATAGAGGATTTAGCGGGTTCGTTGTTCACCTTCCCTCCTAAAGGTATCATATCAATGTCAATGGACACCGAGTCGCTTGACTCGCCCATGACTCACTTACTAATATACAATACCAATATCGAGTGAGTGAGTCAGAGATTTTCAACTGCTAAATTCAGAAACTTTCTCAAAGCTGCTCTCTTCTCCTTCCCTTCTTCTCCGGTCTTGGTTCTCCATTTTTCATTTTGTTTTTCATTTTCAAGATTACGGAATCACCCTCAGATCGCTGTCAAAATTGCAATACCGACCCCTTACTTCCTTTCGTATGTTGACGATTTTGTCCCCGAGCACTCCTTGGCATTTTGCCGGGCCCAAGTGACCGTTGGACTGGATTTGACAGATTTTCAGACCACTTTACACTGCCCCTCTACTGTAAAGGGCAATTTTGACAAACCACCCTCGACATACAATACACGACGTCGTTGCCAAAACAATTATTGATGTGAACGCAGCAGTACATAGAGGTACTTAAATTCTGTGGCATATGCCATAAAGTAATTTTACATACAAGCATAATACAGCTGTATGACACCTGGAAGCCTCAAAAGAGAATACTCCAAAGTTAATCTATCATGTCACGCCAGCTCATCACTGGCCATGCTTGGTGGCCCCCCTTTTACCCTTATTTATTTAATTTTTTAATTCCCTGTATTTATCGATTTCAAATATAAATCCCACAATTAATAGTTCCAAAAAAACCTAATCAGCCAGTTTATATATTTAATTTGGGCACTTTTAATTTTTCATGAAATTGGGTCGATATGTATATTACAGAACATATCGAATTTCGTGAGGCTCCTATGTTAAAATGTAATAATATGGATTTCATCTAAAATTAATAATGTAAGATGATCGCGTATTATATAAAAGGTCGATAACATAAGCATCGTTAAAGCTAAATTAAGTGAAAACTTTATTGTAAAAATATAAAATAAAATAATATTTTATTTTTGGAGATTTTTATTTTTTGGGGTGAATAAAGTAGGAGTAGGACATGATTGGTCTGTCACTCATAATGGAAACGCGTTTTAAATCGTCAATCGCGGATACGGTCACCGACGTCAAAGTCAACATGCATCTATGTTTCTCTTTCCATTTTTATTTTTCTTATAATATTTAACTTACTTCATCTTAAATTAAAATAATAATAATAATAATAATAATAACAATTATAATTCTTGGATAATGTTTTTTTTTTCATTAAACTCCCATTTATAATTTTTATGATTTAATTAAACGGTAAAATATTAAAGATATATTTTATCAGTCTAAATTCAATCACATTTGATCGTTCGAACTAAATAGATTTACTGATATTTATATATATTATTAGTTTTATTTATTATATTAAAATTGAATAATCCTAATGCTATGATCAACTTTCGAAAGCTTGCAAATAAGGTAAAGGTATACCTCCTTTTATCTTTTTACAGAGTCAACTTAATTAGTTCCTCCTAATAATTTTAAAGATAAACTTGTTCATATTTGAATGAAAAAACTTTACGATAAAAAATAAAATAAAATCCTATATGATTTTGCATTGTAGTATGTGAATTTATTATTATTTGAAAAAAAAAATTAGAAAGTGTAATATTGACAAATATTGGTTGGCAAAAAAAAAAGTCTTAACAGTATTTACAATTACGAAAATTAATTTATTAGTAAATTGGGATGGAAATTTTGCATGAAAATGATGTTAACATCGTCGAACTGCGTATGGAGCTGAATTTCTATCGACATCAAGAGAATGGGAAATGAAAAATGGACGTGTTGGTGATCAACATAATCGAGAATTGCAATTAAATTGTAGCAAGCAAAGCATTCTAAATCTAATTTGATTGTTCAGCAAAAAATAAATAATAATAATAATAATAAAATTAACGACATTCCTTATTTGAAGGGTGTGTGCGACTTAATAACGTCACATGAATTTATTGGCCACATTCATGAATCATGATGGACAGTTGGATTTTGGCTTTATTATTATTATGGCTAATTTATGATTTGTTTCTTTTCTAAAATACAATATATTTATATATATAAATGATCTGCTAAGCCCATAACCCATATATATTGCACACCAATAAATACAAATAAAAAATAAATATATAGTATTTATTATTATTTTTGCATTAAACCCATATAAATTAGCCAATTATACGCAACTTATATATATAAACTAAATCGCCCAATACAGTAGCTCTTATATATAAAACTTGTTTGATTATATAATATGAAATATTTTATAAGATAATATTTAATTTTTAAAACGAAATCAGTTTTTTTAAGTACATTATATCCTCTACTACACTAGATTTTTGTAACATATTTTACTTATTTTATATATAAAAAAATATATATCACAGAGAATGTGAAATTGCTGGTTTTACTGTTTCCATTATCTTTTATTTAGGAGAAAAAAGAAGAAGAAGAAGAAGAAAAATTCAATTAAACTGACTATTAACCCAGTAAAAAAATTATAATGTTTAGTTTTGGAAAAGCCTAATAGGTATTATAAGAAGGGTTGGTATGTGCCTTATGATCCAACCCATCAAAGAATCAAAATTCAAAGGCTGATGTATTAAAAAGGACTTACTAGTTATTATTCAAGGCAAGAGTGTCTGATGGACTCTTGTACACACTTTTTAGCTAATATTATTAAAACCCCATCGAGTGCTCATAAAATAGTATTACGTACGAGCAGATATTTTTCCTTTATATTACACAAATTTACTGATATATATATATATATATATATGTTCCAATCAACACTAATAAATTCCAAAGCCAGCCACCCTATGAATATGACTCATAAATATCCTTATATATATATATATATATAAATTGAAGATTTGTCGACAAAATAGAAGTTGACAGCAAAATACACGTTTTCGTCACCCGCTGAGTGAAGAACACAGAAATTAGACCAAGAATCAAGGGTCCTTCAAGTGATTAAGAAATTTGACATTACAATACTTCAGTTGAATGAAAATTCAATCAACTCCTCCGTCAAACTTCAGATATACCACGGCAAAGAGGTATATTACTTAAAAATCACATAAATCATTTAGTCTAATCCATAATTAAATATTCTTTCACTTGTCAAACTTGAGAATGCAATTTGATTGTCTTCCTATATGTCCCATAATAGAAATTACACTAATTCCTCTGTTTTACCCAAGCATAGGTGGTTGAATTCAAGAACTATGTACAAGACTAAGTAAAAGGGAAAAAAGGAGAAGCAAAATACTACGTACAAAAGAAACAATTGAATTCAACAGACATCACAGTGGACAACACGCAAGTTTGAAAATCTAATATGTGACATGCATACCATTGTTCTTCTAGATAATCAGTCTCAGCCTCCATAGGCCGGTGCATCTACCACAAATATAAACATTCAAAACGAAAGTTGTCAGCCTTACCTCGTTGTCAAGCTCCGGCCGTAGAAGATACACTCTTTTATCCATGAAGTGATGCCTGATTGACATTAACAACATATTTTCCTTCAACACTGTCAGCGTAAAAGGCAATGAGAATTTTCAGATGATGCTTCCATTGTGATTCTACATTTTTAAGTTTATCTCAGGTTTAAAGAAGGATTCACAAGAAATTTCAGAAACAACCTGCTTTACTTCCCCCACTCTCTACTGAGCAGGTAACCACATGTGAGCTAAAATAGTAGGACTTCCTATTTTCCCTTCCACAGATCTTCTATTTACACCTATGACGATTGTAGTCTTTCGAATACTAATGAATTTCTCCTTCTCAAAAACCATACAATACTCCTACATTCCCTTACCTCAAACAAGAAACCAAGGAAAACAATGGAAGACCTACATCCTCAACAACTACTACCGAGTCACGACAAATGGGAAAGACACTACTGCAATATTTTACGCATGAACCAAAGCAAACAGGGAAGAGATGCTGTAATCTTATCAAAAAAAATAATAGTTTTAAAAACATAGAAGGAAAAAAAAGTTCTTCTTAATATCTGAATTAAAAAATAAGGTACTAAGTAGGCATAACATAATATTGAGATCATTCAGAACTTGCTTCTTGTATAACATTGTATATAGAGAAGTTATTACAGTAGGTACCATATCTCACAGATGCTCTGATGTAAACATGCTGCTATTAGATAATCTGTAAAAACATGCTGTATATGATCGATTTGTTCTGTAAAACACCAATAAAAACACTAAGTAAATTCTAACACTTAAATTATGATATCTTGTAAGTGTCAATCATATAAAATTAGTAACATTATGATGTTCCATCAGCATAAGTACCTGGAAGAATTCAAGATCTATTCATATTTTCAACAGCTACCTCACACGGAAAAAGGGATGCCATATCACAACCAAAATTTTTTCAGAATGAGTCCTAAAATAGGTACCACATACATCAGAAGTGACTATGCAACAAACGCAGATAAGAGAGGGAGGCTTCAGTACAACTAGAATTAGCTCCCATTACACACAAACCTACTGATTGAGAATTCTTCTGTTCTAATATTATCAGTTTCCAAATAGAATAAAAAACCCAACATACAAATGGCTATTTAACAACAAAGAGGAAATGTGCCTTTGTCTAATCTTTTCTAAATTCTCACATTGGATATGGTCATGTGAATGCCAAGGAAAACCATGCTCCCAAAGGCAGAAAATTTAGAACTTAATACATCAAAAAGAACAATTGCACAATCATAATTTTGTCTTAGAATTCTCACTAGAAAAAAATTGAGAATAAAATTAACACTGTGTGGAGGATATACAACCGGCGAAAAACCAAAAAGTCTATGATCTATTCAAATGACTCAAGTTACTCAAAGAAGAAAAAAAGATGAGAAAAAACAAATGGATTCATATTTAATAAAATTTAGTGTAATCCAACCGCAGAGTTGATAAGAATCACCACTCACTACGAGTTCTCTGTTAGCGCTCAATGAAGAATTTCTGGCTCTCTCTATTCATTCTTCCAAGCATTCAATATCAGCGAGAAACCAAGACCTAGCGCTTTATTATCTGAAAATCTTTGTGAAAAAGACCATGACAACGCATTTGAATCGGAAAGCGGCTGGCTGGCCCATAATTTCTCAGCTGAGAGGCATGTCTTGAACATAAAAACTGCATGTCCAAGTGATGTACCAAAGAGCCAATTGTGGACATCCCAGAAAACTTCTACTGCAAGTCCATCAACCAAGATGGTATGGTTGCCCCGGAACTTCCACCGGAGCCTCTTCACCTGCATCAGAGTCTTACCATCTACTCGAATCATGAGGCATGGGTCATTGACCCCAATAGTGTCACATTCAATCACAAGATCGTGACTTTGACCATTGTTGCAAAACTGGGCCTTGGTGCTAAACACCTTCTTGCCAAAGATATGCTCTCTCTTGGCAATGAAAACAGCATTTGAAGGCACGGGAGTGGCGCCAGTCTTTTTGAAAGCTTCCTTTCTCAAATCGCCAAGAAGGAGAACCATTTGTCGATCCACCACAACTCCCATATAATATCCTTCCAAAGGTTCGGGCCCAAATCCGAATTTGGCTGAAGAAAGGTCCCAATATATATCAATTTTACTTGAATATGCTTCTAAGCTCTTAGACCCTCTTCTCTTGGAGAACAACCATGGCTTAATGTCGACCTTGCAGAGACACTGATTCGAGGAATCATCGATCCCAACACTAAGGGCTTGACCCATCAAATTCTTACTCCACGTGACAGTAATCATGCAAGACCTTCCGCGTAACCGGCATTGATAGACACAAGTAACCAAATTTTGGGCAGTCTTACTGCTGTTTGACGAGGAAGAATCAGCAACTTGAACCCCATTTTCACCAAAACAAGATGGAAAATCTCTCATTTTCAAACCAAGGGCCTCAATCCACTTTGTCCAAACTTCCTTTTCGGTTATTTAACGAACAGTTAGCGTCCTACTTATGCAACTCAAAAAAAACTCAGAATCGTCAAAGAGATGAACAAAAACAAGCAAATACAAAGAATTGAAGGGACTTTTACGTCTTACCTCAATTGATCAGAGACAAAACCAGAAACGCATCTCAGAAATGCTAAAAAAATCTTATTTTCAGACTTGATTTAATCTGGGTATTTAATTCCTTGAAGCATTCCTGCATACAAACCCACTAATCCAAGCTAAGAGAGTAGTAAGGGGCCATCAAAATTAAAAGACAAATTTGTGGAATGTGGGTCGTAAATTAAATCACCCAAAGAAGCAGACAAAAAGTAGACTTGTTTCGCTATCAAAAATACCTCCTTCAAAACTATACGCAACAAATTAAAAGAAAAAGAAAAACCAGCATTTAAAATAAAAAAATGAAAAAATAAAAAAAATAAAAATACCATTACAGTAAGCAAGAAAGAGATGAAAAAAACAGAAGAAAAAAAAAAAAAAGAAGAAAAAATACCCCAAGATGGTGACAGCTATGTCATCTAATGGAGGAGGTGATGCAAAAAGAGGGCTATGCCTATGTAGCAACTGGGTATTGCTGGAAAGGCTGGTATTTGAAAGATTACACTACACTGAGAAAGGAAAAAAGCATGCCTCTCCAATATTCTCTCTCTATGTCTCCTTTAGCTGACATGCCCACATGAGAAAGAGAAACCAGAGCCTCAAAACAGAGACCCAAATGAGAGCTTCACACACATTTTTTAGACGGAAACACAAAAAATACACAAACTGATTTCAAAGTACAATAAAACGAGAAGACCCTGATGAACTTGAATTGAAACTCCCAACTTCCATTCAAATTAAAAGGTACATAAGTGAAACCCAAAAAAAAAAAACAATATGTTTTTAAGAAAAATAAATAAATATATAACTGTTATAATTGTCCCGGAGTATATGTTTTTTGTTCACTTGCGTCCGTAATTATAATTTTTTTATTTCTGCATGTATTTTATAAGGTGGTAGAGCACGAGACATGAGAGCCAAGGAACAGTTTTTGCGAAGTGGGGGTCCCACCAGGGCATCCATGGAATGCAAGCACGACCGACTCTTAAAAACCAGTCAGCTCTAAATGAAAAAAGAATGAGAATTAAAATTTACGCTTTTAATAATTTTTCAGCGAATATTTAAAATCTCTCAAACATGTGCGATGCTTTGAAGTTGCTATCACTTTGCCACACCCCCCTCAAGTCCTAATTATCTGCTCAATTGAAAACGAACGAGCAGCTTATACATAAATACATACATACCCACATCATATAAACATAGTATTAGCGAAGAATATTTTTTTAATTACCAAAAAATATATATATATATTTTTTTGTATTTTGTTTCTTAATTTTTATTGTTTAAGATATTATTAATTTGCAGTTTGAAGAAGACAGAGAGTGCAGAGAGAGTCCCAGAATACCCTTTGACCATAAGACCTACTCTTAAGAAACACCCATGTCTTTGTCATTGCCAACCCATCAAAAATTCTTCGCCTGAGAAAAAAAATCTAGAGGCTCTCTCTGTCTCTCTGTCCTTTTTAGAATCTGTGTGAGTTGGTTTTTTCTGGACGCTGAGATTTGATGCTTAAAAAGTGTGGTTCTCCACCAGGGTGGTGCTGTGTTTTATTTGACGCTTTATTTTCCCACTTCTTATTTTTATTTTTAATATATTCCGTGCACAATGGAAGTGAAATTCCACGCTCGTGTTTGACACGCCGATTCGATGTGTTCTGTCTTCGAGGTCGGCAAGTGTAATCCACGCGTGCGATGTCGTGTAGGGGGTTAGTCTTGCCTTTTATATAAAGACAGCGAAAATTATGAGAGTGGGATTTAAGTAAATTGGTGGAAATAAAGACGTGGTGTTCACGTGTACTTGTTCATCGACGGTTAGGATGCGTTACAGCCCAAGTTTTTGTTATTTTACCCTTTTGCCCTTATTGGGCTGGGTCCACCTCCCTTATTATTATTTTTTTCTTTTATTTCTGAAATTATGTATTATGTAATTATGATCACCTTGATTTTTATTTTTATTTTTGTATTATATAGTTTTTTTTGGACGAATTTGTATAATATAGTTTGGAATAGATGTTTAATAAAAAAATAAACTCAGAAATAAAAATAACAATAATTGTTTTGGCCTTTAATTTTTATTTATATTTTTATTTTCACTCTGGCCCCTTTAAGGAATAATTAGCAATACCCAATTAAAAATAAAATGTAAAATCTTGTTGGGTAATGAACAGATTAGCTTTTGGATTTTGGTATAAAGTGGTAATCAATGAGGAGAAGGATTGGCCCACAAAAGTCATAGGATTATGCAACGAACCAAAAATTAATTAATTTTAAAAAGTGTGTGTTATGTAAGATTAAGATCGAAAGCTAACAAAATTCCAAAAAAAATACGACATGCTTTCCTTTTCTTTTTCCTTTACCTTTTTGAATTTTGACCCATTAGTTAAAAAAAAAAAAAAAGAAGAAAAAAAAGAGAGGGATATGCTGGAAACTTTGATCTCACTCGTACAAGGCCCAAATAAAAAGGCCCATCATGTTTTAGAAATTATACAAATTACATGGGCTCCATGACCACTAGTCATGTGTACCTTTCTATATATGCATATGTAAATAAATCTTAGGCTACATAGCATTGGCATCGAAGGCACACACTATAATTGGACCGACATAGGCGCAATCATAGGCAGAGAAAATAATAGCTTTGAGTATGGAAGGACTTATGTGTATTATTTAAATTGACTAACATTGTTAGCTTATACTTTATGTGGAAGTCCCTCATTGGTGTTATCTTAATTATTTATTCCCATTCTTTTGCACTCTGTCTAGCTGCGCTACCCATGTTTGTGTCCATATTCATTATGGTCTTGCTCAAGTTAGAAGCAAAATTTGAAACACTCTTAGCATAATCATGCTTACCAAAACGCAATTATTTATATGATGTTGAAGTTTTAACGGTTATGGTTTCCCAATAATACCCTTCTAAATATTTTTCTCATCCATATAAACTAAATAATATAAATAATTTTAAAAAATATATATAAAAAATGAGTGGCATTTTAGGGGGTCCAAATCCAATTGGTTTTGGCACCTTTTTTTTTTTATGAGCAACTATCATTTCTTTGTTCTTTTTTCTGCACCTATTTTCCTTCAGAAGTTTCAATCATGTTTGTAATGTTATATGTTTTGCACATTCCCATGAGTGTTCACTTCAGCAGAGACAAAAAAAGGAAATGGGGGGAGAGAGAAGGTCAAAAGGGTTAAAATTCTAAATTAAGACTGTTGGGTTCTTATTATATTCTCATTGTTTCCCTTTTATCTTTTACTAATAAGTAAAGCTTCCAATATAAGATCTCACTTTTGGTTTAACTATATATATTTGGGATTATTACAAAAAAATGTATATATATGCTGTAAAATTAATAATAAGCAGTAAGGAAAAGAGAAGAAGACAAAAAAAATTAAGATTGTATTAGTATTATTATTATTATTTAATTGTACTTTTATACAGATAAATATTAAGATTTTACTAATACACATACTAACAGAAAAACTATTGACTTCAAACCCAGTTAAATAAAATATCTTATACAAGTTTAATAGATTTAAGTAAAATTTACATATTAAATATAATATTTTATAACAATGTATATTTATATCTGGGATTTTCGACAGTGAAAAAGTTTATTTGGTGTATCCGGCATTCACTTTAGAAGGAGAAGCTTTAACTCCTAAGAAAAAAAATAAAATTAAATGTTAATAATTGGGCCGGGTCGTCTATTGATACTATACGGTAAGCTTCATATCTGGACCAGTCCAAGTTTCCAACACTGGAAGCCCATTTCATGAAAAAGTCCAAAAAAAAAAAATAAATAAATAAATTGAAAGGAAAAAAAAAAGAAAAGAAAAAGCTACCAAATTATATGACATGCTTTGATTGAACAAGACTTTGGATAGAGATTTGATTGTTCATAAAGGCATCGGATCAAGTGAGACAACCAAAGATGAGGTCACAAAATATTGTGATAATTTGTTAATCATTGTATATAATAATATATTATCTTAAATAGTTTTAATAAATAAGAACACCAAATGTCTCTTAATGTGGAAGAAAAATGTAGAGTTTGTCATATGACCTACTCGAAGTGTTAAGCTGCACATGTTTATAGAACTGGGTGTTTCTGTTTGTTATTGTGGTGGGTGAGTTTTGTTGTTGTTTGTTGCTTTGGGCTTTTATTAATCTTGGGGTTTGTTCAGCATTTTGTTATTGTTCAGATCATGTCTAGGCATTCACTTGCCATAGATGCATGGATTAGAGAGGCGGAAGAGGGTTCTAGGTTGGTGGAAGATTTAGAGACCAAGTTTAAGAACAACAACTCAGAGCAATGGAAACACAGAGACAGTAGTAGTGCTCTATCCAAGCTCTTGGAGATTGGAGTGAAGCTTGATCGCCTTGAATCACTCCTCCGCAACCCACCCTCCAAACCCATCTTGTATATTCCATCTCTCTCTCTCTCTCTCTCTCTCTCTCTCTCATCTTGTATATTTTTAGTTTTGCTTGATTCGTGTGTAATGCTCTTTTGCATGATTCTGATGGTATATGGGTGTTTTACAAAATACAAGTTGTGTTTATTACTTAGACTGTTTAGTATTTTGATGGTCATTGTAATTAAGATCCAGAAAGAGATAAAGAATGAGTGGCTGAGGGAAGCTGTGTCGTATGATGATAAGAATTAACAAATTTATACACTAATTGGGATGTTGAGGATTGAACTGATAAGGATATGTTAATGGACTAAAAGAATTGGGTAAATTGGAAGTATATAGTTGACAGATGTCTTATGTGAATATGAATTATGGGTATTATATGATTTTATATTATATTAGAAAACACAGAGGTATATTTTTAATCATGGATTAACATGTTTGTGCGGTGCATTTACAGAACCAAAGAAGATGTGGAATTTCGGTGGAAAATACTATCGGATATCCGGATAAGAACAAGACAACTGGCTCTTAGCTTCTCTATGTTACCATCTCCTGGCAGGTATATGTGGTTTTTGGGTGTCACCTTATTCTTGTTAAAGGCTTGCTGATCCCATTTCATGTTGGCAATATAAAGTTAAATGGTTATGCATTTTTTGTTGGTCATCTTCCATATATTTGATTTTGCTATTAACTCGGCTTTCACTATGGTATTAAAAAATAAAAAAGTTAATTGACACAAGATCACCCATCACCTTGAAGGCTTGATTGAACTAACATTTACCTGTTAGAAAGAGAGTATAATCAGTTTAAATTTTCTTGCTGCAATAACACTCTATTAATAGGATGATTTTGTCAATTTCTATGAGTCAAGTATTTGTAATTATGCTTTAATCCAGGAAAGGAAGCTGTCCAGCTGCAGACATCAAAGAAACCAAAAGAGATGGCAATGAACTAGGTACGGCTTTGTCTCTTTGTGAGGACCTAAACAAACACAACTTTAATTTCCATCTAATTATTTGGCAGCTTTTGTTTGGAGTGATTTGGGTTTGGCTGAATATCAGAAACTGTTAAGTAAGACCAAGTTTTTGTACAATATATAATTGAAAATTAAGCCTGGAATCAGAGTCCAAGCCTTAGTTAGGCAGAGAGCAAAGCTAACTTTGGAACACAGGGTCTACTGGGTTGGAAGTACCTCACAGTATAGACCACTTGAAGGCCACACTCGTCATCTGCCTTTGACATATAGGTCTCTGGTACTTACTCTCACTCTTATATAACATATGGTGCAGAAGAAAAAACACACAGAGAGAGGGATGTAAATTTAAAAGCTAATTAAAAATTCATAAAATGAAAATTGAAAATGCTTCACTTGTAGATTCTTCAAAACTTGCATCGATCTTTGTAAAATTGTGTTGAAATGCAGAGGGCGTGAAGTTTTCATCATCTATAGAGGATATAGAGCTCCTGAAACCTCTTATTGTAAGTGATCTCCTAGCAAACATTAATGCATCACCATTCTTTTCAAAAGTATACAACCTCATTAGGCTTATCATAGTTTTTTTTTTTTCTGAACTTAATATTAATTTCTGCTTCATGACAGTCCGAGGATGTAGCTTGCGGTCAAGTGCAGGTAACCTACATATAACAAAACATGGAAAAATGTTTATACTACTTTGTTAGATCAATTTTTTTTTTTTTTTTAGTTAAGTTGATATTATTGTTTATGTTGTGGAGCAGAATAAAGGGTTTGATTGTTGTACTTCATGGAGCACACTTTGGAAGGCTTGCTCGTGCTCGGCAATTTGCGTGGTTTTGTGGGTAGCTGCGTTTCTAGTAATTGGCTTAATTTTCATATGCATGGCTCTATAATCTCATCTATATGTACAAAAATTGCATGCTTATACCTGCGGAGCACTAGCCTTCTTTGTCTAAGAAGCATTGTCCCATAGCGACGTTCCAGTGACAACTTGCTCACCGATTCACCTCCAGATCAAGCGTTGCACTCTAAATACCAGTCCCTTCCCCAATATATTGTAATGACCAAAAAAAAAAAAAATACTAATCAAAGCTTTAGCAATGCATTTGATGGCTCTCTTAAGCTTTGACGCATTATTTAGACAAACATTATGCATAATGCTGTATAAGAATACCGTTTAATATTTTATATAAAGCATAGAAAAACCACTATGGAGCTTGGGGGATGACATATCCAATTATTGCAATTTGCAGTTATTATTAAGATATGACACTTCAAAGTTGAAAGCGAAATATTGATCTTTATTGGAAAAACAATAAACAAGTTTTTATATATATATAGAAAGGGGTTAGCATTAGGCATTAGGCACTAGGATGTGTTGGACGTGATTCCACGACAGTAGAACCGGAGCCAAGCGTTGTCATTGAATTTGATTTGGAAGTTAGCCCAGAAATGTAGCGGCCTTATAAGGCCCAAGCACATGCATGAATGCATGCATGCCCGCCTAACTGTTGGCTCTGTATCGTATATACGTTAGCCAGTAGCCACTAATCTAAGTGCTCCTTGTGGATTTTGTCCACCATGCATACATAACAACAATGACTTGGGGCTTTTATTAATAACACATACTATAAAACATTATTATAAAAGAAAAAAGGATATAGTTTATGAAGTGAATATTGTAGAATTAGTTTATAATATGAATTTAGTTTTTGAAAACCTTGAACCCACCAAGGCAAATGAAACGGAGTTTGCCACAACGCAATAGAAGGGGTGACATTGTTGGTGGCGCATTATGGTTTAAGAGGAATCTCCACTAACTCACTGAGTTGACTCTCTGTCATGCATTATTTTAAATAATATAAAATTATGAGAAAATACCAAATCAAACTGTATTAACCTCCAAAACCAAGCTCACACTCTCTCTAACCTCTTCATCAATTAGCTGACAAAATTTTAGCCTCAGCATCTTCTCCACCCCAGATACTCTTCCTCCTCTCTCTGTCTCTTTCTTTAACTTCTCTTGGTTTGTTTTGGACGGCCCTGATGATGTATACAGAATAGGCACAGGGAGAGTTAGAGAGCTTGTTTTAGTTCTTGATTCTGTTTCGCTTCCATTTATGGCTTCTTGGGTTCTTTCCTCGGCGGCTTCCGTCACCGTGAACCGCAGGGAGACTGCTGGGTTCTTACTTTTCCCTCGCCGTTCTGTGGCCTCGTTCAGGGTTCAGAAAAACTTGTGGGTTCGATCCTCTTTGGACACAGATGTTTCTGACATGAGTGTAAATGGTAATTTCTCCTCCTTTTTTGCTTAAAATTCTGTTCTTTGTACCTACCGGCGTTGAATTCTTTTTCCTCTGGTTTCTGGGTACTGTTTCTTTGTTTTTTTTTTTTTTAGTGTATATAATGAGCCTGTAGAAGTTAGTGATAAGAATTATTATTTAATTCGTTCAATTTATAATGGAATTGGCAAATAGACCAGGGTGTTGCATAAAAATTTGGAATTTGTTTTTTTCCCCCCGAAGCTTAGTAGATTCAGAATTTAGTTCTAGGAATTTGACTGGTTCTCCATCAGATAATCCTGTTTACTTTGAACTCCACCATGGCAATTTGATGTAGATTAAAGTAGTCTCCATCTGATGTCTCTGAGATAGTAGACGAAAATACTTCTATACCTTCTGAACACATTTTGTTGTAGTATTCCTGGATTCCCATGGAGGCACCTAAGGGCTACTAATTTATTTGGTTTTAGTGGTGAGATTGTATACCACAAGCATTTTCTGATGAGCATCAGCTCCTCGGCTAGAATATTTGGATGGATAGTTGAAACTTGAAACACATTGAGCTGGAAATGAGGTGGTCAGCTGCCCTATTTCCAAATCCAATACATATGGTAGAAAATATCTGAAAATTATTTTCAAAGACTGCACTTTTAGGTTGAGTAAGCGTTTCATATGGTCAGCAATTAAGAACTAATCTGTAATACGATTCCTGACTTGAATATGCTATGTTGAATGCTTGACCTACCAGCTCCAAAAGGATTGTTTCCACCTGAACCTGAACATTATCGAGGGCCCAAGCTTAAAGTTGCTATTATTGGAGCTGGGCTTGCAGGCATGTCAACTGCAGTTGAGCTTTTGGAACAAGGTCATGAGGTTTGCTCGCTTATTTCCTTCTTGTCTTGTTGCTGACAGTACCTTAGAAGTATATTCTTCTTACAATGTATTTCTTTATGTTCCAATATAATGATCATGTAGTGTTATCTTTTCCATGACTGACATAAATTTAAAATTGAATTTTTCATTATGTGTAAGAACCCTTATCTTTTCCTGTAGGCGTGTGTAATTTAGTGATTGTTTTGTTGCAAAGACAACTTACAAGTGTGGTTTGGTTTCTGTAGGTGGATATTTATGAGTCAAGGAAATTCATTGGTGGAAAAGTGGGATCATTTGTTGATAAACGTGGAAATCATGTTGAAATGGGACTCCATGTTTTCTTTGGTTGCTACAATAATCTTTTCCGTCTAATGAAAAAGGTGAACAAGAAGTTTTCTTAGTTGCAGTGATTGCCATTTTGGTGATTACTTTTCCATATCCTTCACAAACATATATTCTATAAACAGAAAACACATGTGGTGCACTCAAAAAGAGAGTTATTTATGTTCCTCAATATACTTGTTCAATGTTAGATGATGTTTTATGTTAAAGTAATTGATATAGTATTGGAAGCTTTTCCTGGCCTTATTCATAGATGTAAAAGTAAAGATATTGAGTAAACAAGGAAACTCTGTTCTGAGGTGGAAAAAGTCAACTTATTCTCATCATTATGTTCTATGAATGATAATGAAATGAAACATTAAGGAACAATTTTTACATATCTAATGAAGTCTGTGACTAGAAGTTCTTTGCTGACGTGTCTAATAGTTTTAGTTCTTTGCTGACGTGTCTAATAGTTTTTCTTGGATCTCATTTAACCTTAGGTGGGTGCAGAAAAAAATCTGCTAGTGAAGGATCACACTCACACTTTTGTAAACAAAGGGGGCGAAATTGGTGGTATGATTGGTGCTTGATCTTGTTCAATCAATTCTTACATTGGTTAATATATATTGCCCACCCACACACCCCCCCGCAAAAACAAATAAATTTAAATGTATTTCCTCTTCTGCATGCACTGTTTTGTATGTCATATCAAATATGTGATTAGTTTTTTCTCATGGTTTACTTTACTATTTGATTTTCCTACACAGAACTTGATTTTCGCTTTCCAGTCGGGGCACCATTACATGGGATCAGGGCATTTTTGTCTACAAATCAGCTCAAGGTAATGTGTATTATTCCACTACTATGCTTTTAGAAGAAGCATTGGTATCTATATTTGTTATTAGCAAATGTTGTTTCAAATCTGCCTTAACAAAAATGGGGAAAAAGGGGAAGAAAGAAAATGGATATATGTCATGTCTTCAAATTCCTTCATGACGCTGAAGCAAAGCTTATTTCTTTATTGGAGATGACTGTTAATGTATTTTCCTTTTACCATTGTTTTAGTGCAGACTTACGATAAAGCAAGAAACGCTATGGCTCTTGCCTTAAGTCCAGTTGTTAGGGCTCTTGTTGATCCAGATGGAGCTATGAGGGATATACGAAACTTGGATAGTGTAAGTTTGATATCTTGCTCCTGTTATTCTGGTTCCATTCCTTATTATGAGACTATGTGACTTCTCTGTTATCTTTACAAGGATTTTTAAACTTTTTGATGATCTTCTCCTTTCTATGAATTTCCTTTGGTTTTAAGTTCTCATTGATTTATGTTGGGGTTATCTCAATTGGTTTGTTTCTTTTTATGAACTAAGGATATATATCCTTTACAGGAGTGGTAAGCTTCTAATCATTTCTTTCTTACAGATTAGCTTCTCTGATTGGTTCTTGTCAAAAGGTGGCACACGAATGAGCATCCAGAGAATGTGGGATCCTGTTGCCTATGCTCTTGGGTTTATTGACTGCGACAATATCAGTGCTCGCTGCATGCTTACCATATTCTCGTTGTTTGCCACTAAGACTGAGGCTTCCCTACTTCGCATGCTCAAGGGTTCTCCAGATGTTTACTTGAGTGGTCCCATCAGAAAGTATATCACTGATAAAGGGGGCAGGTACATTTTGTAGAATACAGAATCTTTACCTTGTTGTGATGGAACAATGATCTACTGTTTAGTCAAGTTTTACAATGTTTTACACTTGATTTGTTACCAGTTAAGATTGCTTTTTCTTCTGTAACAGATTTCATCTTAGGTGGGGATGTAGAGAGATACTGTATGATAAATCCTCTGATGGAGAAATTTATGTCACAGGAATGGCAATGTCTAAGGTAATTTAATTGGCATGCTTCTTTAAATATCTATAATGCAAAGATTAGATTCCTTTGGATTTGATTCTGATAAAATGGAGTCTTCTTTTAAAAAATTGAAATAAAAACTACGCATATCTCTGTAGCTTAGCAGAGTTGCTTATTATATTCATTCAATTCTGTGTCAATCTGTTAGTTTCTTACCAATATTATTATATTTCCATAAAAGGATAAAACACAAGATGAATCACGGTATGAAATGTTAAAAAACTATTATATTTTTCCAAAAACCAATTAAAAGAGTATCTAAATCTGAAAGGGAATTTAATTCTTGTAGTTTCAAAAATAAGAAAATGCTATCAAGTCAACCTTATAGTAATGAAGTTGCATCTAGTTTCGAACTCATCCAGTTCAAAGCATCTTCATGTTGTGGTATTTTGTTTCAGTTTCGGTTTCTTCTCTAAGGGATAACTCCTGACGTTTTCTTTTTATTTATATTAGGCAACTAACAAGAAAATTGTGAAAGCTGATGCTTATGTTGCAGGTTTGTCTCTCTCTCTCTCAATAATCTGTCCCTTTTGAGTTGGAATATAGTAGTCTTCAATGTCTCAAGTTTTTAGTTTGATGACAGCATGCGATGTCCCTGGGATTAAGAGATTAATTCCACAACAATGGAGGGAATCAAAATTTTTCAGTAATATTTATGAGCTAGTTGGAGTTCCTGTTATCACTGTACAACTTAGATACAACGGCTGGGTTACAGAGTTGCAGGATCTAGAACGGTCAAGGTGATTTTCTCTTCTATAGGATTGCTGAAGTAATTGACAAGTAAAAAATGGGATTATCTGGTACAACTGATTACAAAATCTAAGATCTGACTGCTTCACTTCTTGAACAGTAATGGCTGAGGTTAACTACTTCACTTCTTTATAGACTTTTACTTTTTGACTGGTAGGCAATTGAGGCAAGCTGCGGGTATAGATAACCTCCTTTACACTCCAGATGCAGATTTTTCTTGCTTTGCAGACCTAGCACTTTCTTCTCCAGAAGATTACTACGTTAAGGGACAAGGTTCACTCCTCCAGTAAGGAAAACATAATTGTTTATTATCGGTTGTGCATGCAAATTAAGGCAAAGAAAACCTACCATCAATAATTGGACGATGAAACTGTATCATGATGTTATCAAAAAGAACATTCCTGTCGAGTTATGTTTCATAAGTCGTGCATATACGCTGAGTATTTTGCTTTATGTTCATCTTTTCCCAACACTAAAAGCTATATTGTCATATTGCAGATGTGTTTTGACGCCAGGTGATCCTTACATGCCCTTGCCTAATGACGAAATCGTAGCAAGAGTGGCAAAACAGGTAATACCTTCTAAAGAGAACCCTTTCATTGACACCATAAGAGAACTTTCGTACATTATACTAAATGTGTTCCCTGAGCAAAAAATAAATTCAGTCTCATAGAAATGAGTAGTCAACACATTCTTCATTGTTTTATTTGTATAATCAAAACCTGAATACCCGGTTTACACGTATCGTATCTATCTCCTTCCCCAATTATTCTGCTTTTGTTCTTCAGGTTTTGGCTTTATTTCCATCATCCCAAGGTTTAGAAGTTACATGGTCATCTGTGGTCAAAATCGGGCAATCTCTGTATCGTGAAGGACCTGGTAAAGATCCATTTAGACCCGATCAGAAGACACCGGTTAGAAATTTCTTCCTTGCTGGTTCATATACAAAACAGGTGAGTCTAACTAACTTGAATCTTTTAACTTGGATCATAGAAATGCTAGGTAATCTCTGAATGATTGCATTTGGTACATAGGACTACATAGACAGCATGGAAGGAGCAACTTTGTCAGGCAGGCAAGCTTCTGCTTATATATGTGATGCTGGGGAGGAGTTGGTGGCACTTCGGAAGAAGATTGCTGCAATTGATTCTCAAGAACACGTTAAAGCTACAAACCCTGATCAGCTAAGTCTTGTCTAAAACTATATTTATATATATGTATAGCCATTCATTTGCGGCACGTCAGACAAAACCCACCTCAGTGTTGTGAAGGATCAGGTGGCCACAGAGACAATTATGCATGTACAACTTTTGTCACGCAATGAAGAAAGTATTAGAAGGCTTAGTTTCAAACAATGGCCAATCAATGTACATTATGACAGTATCAGAACTTTTTGGTGATTACCAAGCTATAGATTTGAATGAGGAAGACTCATTATCTCAAAAAGCGTTTCAACTTTTTAATATTTATTCATTGGAGAAGGCGTTAATTTATTATTATTTGCAAAATATCATTATCCCATTGATGCGCAAGAAACTTGGAATTTGAATTGCATATTGACGTTGAGAAATGACTATTCATTTTCACAATACGCACAACATTGGTCAATATGCCCTTAAGTATACAAGTACTATGTTATTATACAAAACATACGTAATTAATATTCACAACATCTAGACCACAAAATACACCAGCGAACATCTTCAAGAACATGAGCAGGCACAGCCAAAACAAAAACACACACGCGCACACACATTAATTGGATTCCTTGTCGACAGCTTCCTTGGCAGCCTGAAGATCTTCATGAAAAAACATGTCCCATTTGCCATCCCACTTGATGAAGAACTCAGTGTCCTCGTGATACTTCACCCTGTGCACGTCCGTTGCAGGTGTGAACAAGTAATCCCCAACACTAAGATCGAACTTCTCCTTCTTGCTCAGATTCCACACTGTCTTCTTCCCCTCCAACACCACCAGGTCATGCCCAAACGTGTGGCTATGCGCTGGCTCTACGCTCCCAGCCTTGAACCTCACAATCGCCGACGTCGGTGTCTCCCTTAGGATCTTCATCGACCCACCCGGGATTATGTCAATTGGACCCAGTTCCCGGTTCTTCACCAAGCAACAAATTGAGCACTTTGAATCCGATTCCGATCCCTCAGTACCGGTACTACTGATCTTTGGCATCTCAGTGAGTGAGTTGTCGAGAAATGATTGGATATCCTCCGGCCATGGCTGAGATCCTGAGGCTGGACATGGCGATTTGAAGGGCGTCTTCAGCCACGTGTCGACGATTTCAATGGCGGAGTCAGGGGAGGTTGACATGCCAGAGACTGCAAGGACGTTGGAGTTGTTGATGGAGCGAGCGTTAAGAGCATCGGATGGGGAGAGACACGTGGCGGCGAAAACCCCGGGATACTTGTTGGCGAAGATGGCAACTCCGACGCCTGTGCCACAGGCCACGAGGCCACGGACCTCGGCGGCGGTGTTGGTGGAGGCAGCGGAAGAGACACGGCGACCAACCTCGGCGGCGATGGAGTAGTAGGAGGAGGTTCCAAGGTCGTCGACTTCGATGTTGAGGGATCGGAGGTGGGACACCAAGGCGTCTTTGACCGAGCAGCCAAATGAATCGGCGCCGGCTATGATCTTGAGTGATCGATCGGCCGGGTCTGCCATTGGGACCTTTGATCGAAGCGGGTGGCAGTAGTGGTGTGTTCAGTGTTAGCGGATAAGGAAGAGACGAGGAACTCAGAATCTGATGCTGATTAAATCAATTAATTACGTGATTAGTAAACGTGGACTGGAATGGGCTTGGCTTAGGCCCAATGGCTAATTGGGTCTGTCTAGAAACGTTGGGCCTCCACATGAATAACGCCCCAACTGAACAAAGAAAGGAAAAAACCAAGCGTACGACAAGTCTAAATGCAGCGACGGAGCTCACAGTCAGAGTCACAGAAGCAGCTTGTGGCTACCAATGGCAGGAGTGTATCGCATTCCACCACCACTCACCAATCCCACCAGGCTAACGGTAACCCACCGTCCATTTCCGTCCAAAAGAATTATTTAATCCGTTAATCGCCGTTAGTTCCTCATGCAGATCATGCGACATGGCAATGGAGCACGATGCTACAGTACCAAAAAAGATACGTCAGACACACCTCAGGTTTTGAAAATCGCAGTCAGCGGCGTCACCGAGATTCTCAGACTTGTTTCTTCCACACTTAGCATCACCAAGTACATACTTTTGAGAGACATCTAGTACATGAACTGTGCCTAATATTGTACTTCAATGCCTCTGCACTTATATATATATATGTGCTATTTTGTACTTAATTTCAGTTCAAAACTAAACTCATTATTTTGACACATCATAATGCGTATTGATTATTATTTATTTATTTATTTTTCTTTATAGAGTGGGTGAGAAACAGATCAGAAACGAGTTTTCGGTTTCGGGTGTTGATGATGTTGTTAAAATTCTCGAATCTGATTATGAGAATGCTTATTTTGTAACTGGTATGCTCCCTTATTCAACTTTTAAGCACCAATTGGCATCTAACTAGTAGCTTAACGGTTTGATTTAGTTTCACTCTAGGCTGATGGAAATGGTCAACGGTAAAAGTACCACACTGTATTTTACTATATATAGTGAGAGCCAACCTCTATTTCAAGAAGATGTTTCTTGTGTTCGTATATATGTGAAAGATTACTTAATATATATATATATTACTAAGAAGTCTTTGTTCTCTTATATAATGTGAAAGTAATACTTTGGCATTGATGATGTACGTAGGGATTTTTTGTTCTGCAATTTATGCTGAAGATTGTATCTTTGAGGACCCAACAATTAGATTTCGAGGTAAGAGTTAGAGATTATAGCAACTAATATTACCAGCATCCCTTTTGCTGTTAAATGTACTAGAGGATTAGAGGAATTCACAAACTAATTAGTGCTTATTGTCTTTGGCTGTTCAGGTAAGGATTTGTATGCGCGCAACTTGAAGTTGCTTGTTCCTTTCTTTGACTCTCCATCAATTGGATTGGAAAAGATTGAGAAGGTTAATTAATTAGTTTATTAATTCTTTTATATTTTAATTTTATTTTCTGGCTCCAAAATAAATATATAGCTTATATACAATAGACCAGGCACTTTAATGGAGCAGATTGACTGAATATCTTCTTACGATCATCATCAGAACGAATCCCATATCAAGTAGTGATTAGTTATACTCAACAGGATTTTATTGTTCTCATATTAATTATATATATATATATGCTTGCAGGATATCAATTCTGAAACAAACTTTGTGCTAGCAACATGGAAACTAAGGTGCTTATAAACACATACTAATCAGATTGCCAATTCCATATGTAAAATTGGTACCACTAGCTAGCTGTATAGGTATTACCAAAAAAAGGTATGTAGTTATTAATCACTACTTTATTTGGTGAAGGACTTATCTGAAGCTTCCATGGAGACCTCTCATTTGCATTGATGGGAGTACGGTCTATGAATTAGATGAAGACTTTAAAGTAAGAAACTAGATTAAAAATCTTAATTATGCGATACTGTGTACAAGCTGCATGTTATTATTAAATATTATTAATGGGCTTGCCATGTACTATTCATTGAACAGGTTGTAAGGCATGCAGAGAGTTGGAGCGTTTCGGCACTTGAAGCAATCGGCCAGATATTCACCTCTAGTTTTGGAAGGTCTATTGGTGTGACTGACTATGACAAATCATAGAAATCTGCAGGCATATATATATATATATATATATATAGGAAACAATATCAGATACAATTGCTGATCAGGATTGCCGTAAGCAAAAATCAGTGTGTGCTTGCGCATTACATTAATATTATTGGCCACACATATTTAGATTCCACATGTTAAAAAGAAAAGCTTCTACTAATGTGTTAATGATGCATTTAGTTTTCTTCATTTTTTGGGGACCCAGGCATATATATACAAATAAATACCATGACATTTTATGCATATACTATACGCTTTTGGTTGTTGTGAAAATCATTGGCCTGCGACTCCCATCTTTTAATTTCCTTCAGCCTTGTCCCCACCAACATCTGAGTACGATTATCTATTTATGTTTACTTGACCAAAAATAGGGAGAAAAGTGAAAGTGATCTAGTTATTTTATTTGCTATGATTGTGTTGGGGAAGAAGCATATATATGTGCACCTGTGTAATGATGATATATAAGGTACAAATATAGGCATCAAACATATATAGACATAATAAAACTATAAGGAGTATTATAATAAAGTGGTATAATGAGAGATCCTTATGATCTGGTCCAGAAAGTCCGAGGGTTTTAACGTGAAAGGCCAATACCATGTGTGGTTGTGGGGAGTAGTTGCTAATGATGCATGCGCGCGCATGGTTGTGATTATTAGGTTTACCATCTTCTTTTAGTTAAAGGGTTTTTAGTTTAAAGTGATCCTGTGTGGCCCCCGTGAACATTTGTACTAGGCTTTTGATTATAATTATTATTAATTATTATTTGCTTTGATAGTAGGCTTTTGATCCCATGGTCTTTTATCATTTTGCCTTTATTTTTATGTTTTTGTTTTTTGAAAGATCCTTTTCGACTTCATTTCAAGTAGAATGTGAAATCTATTAATTGTATGGGTTTGAGGTCTTCATCTATAACCTTAACCTTATAATAACTTTGTCCTCTTCGTAGAAATTGTAGCTGTGAAACAATATTTATTCACATATTAAAAGGTTTACTAAAAAAAACTCAAACGTTAAGTAGGGTATTTTGAGATATCATAATAAGGTGAATTATGCAAATTAAAAGGCTGATAATTGTGTAAATAAACATCTATGCAATTGGGTGTGAAAGATGGTCACAAAACTCTTTTGGCAAAATTCACATATATATATATATATTAATGTGGCAATATATATCAGCGGAACCATTCAACTATACTAATAATGCTAGGGCCACGAAGATGGTTACGAACTTCATTTATTAGATGATGTGGCAATCTATCTGTCTTTATTTAATTAGCTCATTTACTTCTCTTCATTGTCCAACCACTCCAGCGATTACAACCTCGTTAATTATAATGTTTGAAAGTAGCCAATTAGGTGTTCAATATCATATTGATAGCCAAAGCAGAATTGTTGTACAAGGCTACAATATTGCTATCCAGCTTCCTTCCAAAAATTCAAACCTTCCATATTAAATTCAAGCAACAAAGCGATGGGATTGGAATTGGATTAATTAAAGATGGTTCAAATCTTCGAGAAAATAAGAGAGGGCTATTTTTCCTTATCTATGTTTGAATTTGAATCCATCACGGGAAAAAGAAAGAGAGAGAAAAAAAAACACGTAAAGATTGTAGAATATACACATTCTATAGAGATAGCTGTACTTTCCATTTACTTAGAATTTTATTTTCTGACAAAACTATCTTCTTTTCCACTTAAAAAAAATTCAAGTCACTTTCCAAATAGAGCTTCAAGAATAAATGGCTGAAGTTACAGACAAATGGTTGCCTCTGAAACAGCAGAATTATAAAAATTTACAGGTGCATGAAGTAACAAAATTAAGATTTTGTTTTCAAAAATTCAAACATTTATGTCACATATTATTATTTATATATATATATATATATATATATATATATATATATATATGCATTAATTTTAACCAAAACATATAAAGCTTCATTTATCATTAATCCCTCCTCCAAGCATAAAGTAGTAAAGAGAAACCGCCATTGCTCCCACACGATCGAGTGGACGAATTCGAACACGAACTCCTGCTACCATCACTGCTCTCTTCTGCCCATTGCAGCACACTTGAGCACGACGGCGACGGCGACAGAGACGCCATTGACGGCATTGATGAAGACCCTGCTGGTGTTGACAAGCCCTTCCTCATCAGCCTCTTCTCTGGACCCACCATTTCAGGCCAAACACCACCCTCACCAACTTGAAACACAAAAGTGCCATGTCCACTGCCATTAGTACCACCATTGTTATTAACCCAATTGAACACGTCCCAGAAGAATTCCACTTCAATTCCACCAACAAATATTTTCTCATTCCCTCTGAATTTCCAAGCCAACCTCTTCACGATCAGGCTTATCTCCCCATCTACTTTTACCTTCAGCGTACCACCGCCACACTCTATTCCAATCTCGTGTTTGGATCCCAAGAACTGGGCTCGGGACGTGTAATTCCTGCGCCCAAACACGTGTTCCCTCCTCGAAAGCAGAGTCGGTGGTTGGACGAGTTGATGGCAAGGAGTCACATTAACCAACCCGGAACGACGAACCAAGTCTTGGAAAAGATCTCCGAGAAAGAATTCGAGCTTGGCGTTGCAGGTGATGGCAATGTAGAAGCACGACTCGGGTTCGGCGGCGTTGTTAGGGTTGAACTCGGCGCGTGTGAAGTCCCAGTAGAGTTTGATTCTCTGGTATTGGTGTTGGTGGGTTAAGTAGATGGATTTGGAGCCTGGTCTTGGGCTTCTAAAGAAGGAGAAGGTGGATGGGTAGAGAGAGATGGTGATGGAGAAAGCGTCTGAAGCATATAAGGTTAGGGAGTGAGAGAAGAGGGTTTTGGACCATGTGAGAGTGAGATAAGTGGGTGAGTTACAAAGCTGAGTTTGGTAAATGCAGGTGATGAGGTTTTGAGGCACTTGATGAGAGCTGGTTGAGAGTGTGTTGGGGTGGCTGAAACATGCTGGGATCATGGTGTCCAATATTATTGCTGCTTAATCGTTACTACTCAAAACCATTCAGTTTGGAGAATTCATCAAACTTTATAAAAAGATCACACGCTTCGTTCGGTTATGCTTTGGTTTTGAGAGAGAGAGAATGTTTGGAGGGTTTGGTAGTGATGGCCAGTGAAACATGGGCACGGGGGGTGGTGGGTACGAGGGAATTGAAGAGTGAATGAATAGGCTTTGCAGAAGGAAGAGCGGAGGCAAATTTTAGTTAACAGGTAAAAGGCTGTGGCTTTGATTAAATGATGAAATGAAATTAAAAAAAGAAAGATTATAAAAATTGGGTTTTGGCTTTGGGCATTGGCCTTCATCATCACAATCATCAGAAGCAGTGGGGGATGATAATCACACCCTCTCTTACACATACAATACGCAATGGGGTCAATCATGTTGCCTGCCCCTCCTCAATTTGCGCCTCTGACAGGGTTTTAATCTCTCTCTCTGTGTCTTTCTTTTTTTATGGGAGTGAGCTGTGTTGCACTTGCGGCTTCTAGGTGGTCGATCACCAGGTGACTTTGATTTTATTTATACTTTTTTTTTTTTGGGGTCATCTCAAAAGAAGGAATGGAGATCGGTCCTTGGGAAAAGGAGAGCCTCAACCACTTTTGTATGGTTGCTTTCAGTTCAGTCATCAAATGGATTGATTCAAGTAGCAACTTTTTTGTGCAACTGCTACTGTTCAGACTTGTTTTTTTCCTTTTATTTAAATAAAAAAGGATTTTAATAATGAAATTATCAGAATAAAGTCTATTTGCTAACAAGTAGATGTGGGACTTCTTCTGATGTGTCACACCTATAGGTATAGGTGTGTGGTGCTGTTCAGAGTTGTTGAGCGAATAATATATATCCTATACAATTCGCATTACAAAATATCATATATGTTTTTATATCAACTATGTTCTTTTTCCCCGGCGCCTTTTCCTTTTTCCTTTCATTGTCTCACACCATTTCTGCGACTAATCATTTTTGTCTATTTTAATGCTTTTGCATCCTACTTTTGGCTACACTTCATCGTTTTAATTTCCTTCTTATACATATATATATATATATATATACGTATATATTTCAATTTCTTCTCTCATTTAATATGTAAAGGATGACAGATTACATTAGATCTTAGTTACAGTGGTCAGATAGGTTACGTACGTGTATGTATTATTAGTCCCCACCACGACAAAATCTAACACGCGTGCATGAGTCAGTCATCAAACGGGAGTACGTACCCAATTTCATTAGCCATTCCATTTCACGCGCATAATGTATATGAATGAAGTCCATCAGAAAAACCCACATGCATTTATATTTTTGTTTTTTTAAAAAAAAAGAAAAATCCTTTTGTGGAATTAACCTTACGTCCGATGCATGCATGCATGCTTGTCCAAAAGGCAAATTAATTTGTCCCTGGCATGGATATATGATCATGCTTAAAGCATAGAGAGAAGGGCTACCATAATAAAATTAAACTGCTGCTGATAATAATTATATATATATATATATATATATATATATATTCCAACATCAAATGTATCACTGATATGACTCCCAAATTAAAATTTGTAGCAAATTATAATAATAAAACTTTAAATTTAACTCATAGATGTAGCTAGGTATTATATCTATGAATTAATATTAATTTCCGAACCTTACACTGGTAGTTATATTAGGTTGCAGTTTTTGAGCTGATTTTCTGCAACCACGTGTGTATGATTGATGAGTCTAGTATAAATTAATTAAAGCAGTAGTTTTCGAGAAATCATGCTTCCTCGGCTCTTTAATTTTGAATTTTTCGTAGTCATTAAAATAAAATAAAAACGAAACCAAAATAAATAAATAAATCTTCAGAGGGTATTATTTCTGAAAACAAAAAAGAAAAGAAAAAAGAAGAAAAAAGAGAAAGTATACGTACATTGTTTTTGTGAATGTATTACACCCTGAATAACCTAAAAACAAATATTACTGCAGCATGAAAATCCAAAAGACTATGGATCATAATCTGGCATATATTGTTTGTTTTTGGTAATTAATAAATGTAGTTTAATGTGTTCATGACGTAGTAGCCAATTCATGCTCAATAGCTTTCATGAGGAGGCTACCTTGATTAACAGCCAGATGAACCGGTGAGCTACCAATGCCACGTGCCATAGCAAGCATCATCTCCATTGAAAGTGACTTGAACTCTTTAGGGTCAAGCTTACCATTCTGATCCTCATCAAACCTCTCAAAAATTGTATCGCACAGCCTCTTAACAATCTCTTCTCGTGGAATATCAGCTACCGACCCTACTGGCAAAAGGCTACCAAAGCCTCCACTAAGCTCCTCACGTGACAGCAAACCATCTCCGTCCACGTCCAGCTTCTCAAAGCATTCGTTTATGCAGCCATCAAACTTGTCTGCGTCCTCAATGAATTTTGTCACCGTGGAGCTGTTAATGATGGGCAGACTCATTCTTTAAAAAGAAAAAAAACAACAAAACTTGACAAGCTATGCCAAATTTCTCTACCCTTTTGCTTCTTTTTTCTTTTCTTTTTTTCTCTGTTTGTTTGTTTAGTTTGCCGTATCCAAATTGTTGTTTTGGTTATATAGATGTTTTTGAGGCCCAAATTTAGGGGGTCCCATGGTTGATGAGCATTCGTTTTTGAGGTACTATGTTGGAGGTGTAGAGTGCTTTGCTCATACACTTCCATTTGGCTAAAATTGCCCACATGCTCCACATTTTTTTTCTTTTCTGTTATTAGCACTCGGCTATGGTATGTTCATTCTCAACATTTTGCGCTTCAGCAAAGTCGAGTGTGCTATACTTGTATCTGCCTACTACTAATTTATATGTATACATATAAAAAAATTCCTATATTGGGCTAAACCTTAAAATAAAATATGGGCTTAAACTTCAATCGAATTCCACCCAGCCCAAACTAGAAGTTAAGGTAATCCATGTTAAACATCAGATCATATGCACAATTACCTATTCCTCCCTCCTCGGGTACACTACCTGTCATTTATTTATAGTATAAATTTCAATCTATGGATTCTATATTATAGTCATTATACAAATTTCAATTACCTACCAAAGTCTTTACTTTTGTTAAAAAAAAAAAATGCACCAAATGGATTATGATGGTAATTGGTAGATTTCACAATTTAACAGTTCATGATCTGAACTAGCTAGTTATTGGAGGAGAGATGACCTACACCAATATCATCGGGGTGTTCATTAAGGACTTGATTTAAAATCTGACTAATTCAATATCTCTTTGATGCATTCTATAATAATATATATAAAGTTAGAAAAATCTTTTGGAATAGGGTACCGGAAAGACGCGTGCGTGAGTGGCCTTTCTTTTAAGTGGAAGATGATGAAAACAGTTAGGTATGGAATTTATGTAAGATCCTATTTCACCCAACCCTCTTTATCATTTGAGATCTCTGTAGGCTGTCGAATTTAGATTTTTAATTCTGAATAAAAATTAAATGCTTACAGCAATATTTATGGAAGAGCAGTGCTATATAGTTGTTGTTGAAACACAATATATCAGTCATTTGTGCCAAACGAATTCCATGCACATGACTATGACTATGATCAACTTATTTTGAGTAAGTTTGAGAAGAAACAAATCAAGGAGTTGCTTAGCCCCACCGGCATGTTAATGAAAATTTTCTGCAAGCATTTTGACCACTATGGTTCCTGCGGTATATATGAATATATCCCTTTTTTTCATTGACAAATTTTACCAAATTTCTTCATGGAGAAAACTTGGGCATATTTAATTATAATCTTATTCAATAAAAATAAATCATAATATTTTTATCTAAGTGACGTCCCAAATTAGCAACAGCATGATTCTTGCACTACTTTGTCACCCTTAATTGCTCTTGATCAGTCACTGAAAAATCAACAAGCTTAATTAATTAACAAGTATATTGAAATAAATTTAACAAGTCCAACTACATATATTGGTGCAGTAAAAATAAAATCTTCATGTGTAATCATATTTACATCCATCCAAAGAAAAACGCTATAAATTATTAGTTTCAGGACATAATTTTCAAACTAAAAGTTATTTTTAAACAAAATCGTAATCAGCACGTACGTAGCCGCACTCTTATTGGGAAATTTTATAATTCTTTTAACGCTTATATATTGAAAATATAAAGTAGCTTAGACCATCTTCATCTTGTAAATATAATTCCAAAAGCGTACCCCGGGTAAAAAGTAAAAAATAAATAGTTAATATGGTTGAAATTAACATGGTAAAAAAAGAAGTTAAAATCTGCAGATTCAAAAAATGGTTTCTATGTATACTCTCCGACAAATTGATAATTGTCTGAGATTCTTGGTTTAGTTGTTCCTCCACATGCAACATTCACAAACTCAAAAATTTTCAACTATCTGACTTTTCAATTTCTTACGCGTAGAACTGACTTCAAACGTTGCAATGAGAGAAAGAAGAGAGACTATATATGAATACCTGTGTATTAATTTCAAATTTTGCAGCTGCGGTAAGATACTATATTTGTATATATATTACTGATTTTGATCAGCACCTCCCACTAAGCACCTAGCTAGTGAAACACATTGCTTAATTAAATACTTACGTGTCTAATAGAAATTAGTTTGATGTTTAATAATGTTAATCTCATTACCTAAGACATGCATAGATATGGGAGCTTGTTGGCTTGGGTGAGGGTCAAGATTCTATATATCACTCTGGAGAACTGGATCAAAACCCTAAAAAAAAAAAAAAAACAAACAGACAAACTGAAACCATAAAATTGTTATGCAAGTAGGGCGAACAAATCGTCTAGATCAAGAGCTATATTCCTAGCAGAGAAATTAAAATATAGAAAACGAATAAGCATTAGGTTGGCCATGTAAAGAAGTTTATATTAATTAATGCATGTGGAGCGTAGTGTTATTATTTGTTATAAAATGTGCCCTAACCCCCAAACACCACAGATGCCCAATGCTAAACTATCCTTTGCATGAGATGTGGAACATGAATTTTACGGTTTTACCCCTGTCCTAATTAGCAGATTTTGTGGTAACCCAACTGCCCAACAATAATTAAGCAGGACATGGTCCAACCTACACCAACTATATACAAGTTGTGTGGCTAATTAGTACCATGACAAGTAATGTGTATCTCACGGCATATTAAGCTATCAAATTATATATATTTATGAAAATTAAAAAAAGACGGCTGAGAAAGATTAATGGCCGGCAAAGCTATTAGAATCATATCTTCAATGCTAAATGACTCTTCGGTGCTTAGTAGAGAGAAATTAGATCGTGTCAATGTCTTCAATTGCTGGATGCGACTAGTAAAAATGGGTCCAAGGGTTTTGATGGGAAATTAAAATCTGGGCTCTCTATTATAAACTTTGAGTCTTTGACACAAAATAAATCCATTTTCAATGTCATCGAGCAGCCCTGTAAAAGCTCCCTGCTTGTTTATTATTAGCATTCATAATTCTTAGACCAATTAATAAAATTTTACTATTATTAGGAGTATTTTTTAGAAACAAAAGAGTTTCTTAATTTCAATACCTACCCTTTTATGTGCTTGAAGGCAAAACTTTAAATATGTAACACTAAGATCATCACCGGATCAGAAAATTAAACCCATGCACATGTTTGGTACTTTTGGTTTTATTAATCTATTCCCTATGCAGCAGTTTAACCACTTTAATTAATATAATTATAGCCTCTCAGTTAGGGTTGCAGCTCTCTCATACCAAGCTAAATTTGTCCTAATTAGTTTAATTTCTCCTTCTGAAAATGCCCAACTTGTTCTATGGCCATTGGTCCAGATGGAAGAATCCATTAATAATTATATAGAGATTAAAGTATTTTATTTTATTTTTTAAAAAAGATGCTTGGGGCATCCCAAGTACATGTATGGTTTTGGCTTCAATTTTGGAGTCGCCATCTGTATAATTTTGAGTCTTCTTTGTACGGCATCCACGGAATCAACAGGGACTAGTCAAACTAAGAATTTTGAAACCAAATTAAGACACCTTTACATCAGGCTCATCATAATTTTTTATAATTTTTTTTTCAATGATTAATAATATAATAGAAAAAGTTATAAAATCAAATCCACAAATAATATAAAGAAAATCTACATGACGGTCAAAGCAAAAAATAAAATTCTCTAAATCTGAAAATCTTATTTAATGTTGATATACTATATAAAATTTTCAGAAATAAACCAAACCCAAGAACCATATGTGAAGGTTATGGCTATGTGTTACAGTCCGATATTTCATCGTACAGTTTATGAGTATTTTTTTGTACTTGAACAAAAGTATATAAAGTTCTCTAAATTTGTATAGAACATTTTAAAAAACTCTAGTATTTATTTAGTTGTACAACACTTAGTACAGAATTCTAAAAACTCAATTTCTATCGTATAATCAATTATATTATAACTGTTAAATCGTCTGTTGTAAGTTTATAAATAAGGGAGGGCTTTATTTGTCAAATCACCCAAATATTAAATAATGCATTCTCATTCTCCCCATCTCACTCTAATTTCTCTCGCTAAATTCTTGTGAAAGTTTTCAATAAATTTATGACATATAGCATCCTTTGAAACAAGACAATAGTGCATGATGAGTATTTTCCTCTAGATGGAATCCAATGAATTGGCATTCAATTTAAAAAATAGTGGTACATTACTATATATAATACTACAAAAATTGAGCATAAACTTATAAATTAAGTAACCCTAACCTCCAATCATTTTCACCCCCATCTTATTGAAAATACTTAAGAACAAAAATGGATCATGACCAACAATTGTGTATATATATATATATATATATATATATATATATATATATTTGACTTAATGGATTTAGACCAACAATTGTGTATCTATATATATATATATATATATTGTGGACTTAATTATTTTTTTTATGTTACTGTTTGTAATAAGTTGTAACTAGCTTTTTTTAAAAAAATATACCCAGAAACACATACGTGAAAGCAAATGGCTAATATGATCTCTTGTGGGTTTAAACCGTCTACTGCATACCTTGATTTAATCGCTCATCAAGGAAGAAAAAAAAGAAAAATCAAATTACATATAGAAAAAAGTCATAAAACTTTGTTTTATTCAATAATGCATATTACTTTCGGTTTGGCCCATTTATTGATGGCTTGAATATCACTGCAGACCATATTATAATTAATATTTGTTAGTGTTTGTGTAGAACTGCTGTAGTACTCATCGTGTAATCCTTTATGGGTGACTTTCATATATATATATATATATATATATATATATATATGCTCTATCATATATAATTCAAGTCTTAATTAAAAAATGATTCATCCCAATTCCCATGCAAAGCTTTTTGACAAGTTTATGGGACCCTTAAAGTAGTCCCAAATCCTTCTCAGTCAGTCCTGACTCCTGAGAGAAAGAGAGAGATAAGATTGGCAGGTGGTGATGATTTTTACGTTAAAAAAGAAACCTATAAATATATCTTATAGATATATAAGCTTTTGGTCACAATTAATTAGGGACCCAAAGAGACAAAAAGCTGTCTGGGAAGTGCATAATTGTGAAAGGGCCAGACAAAGGCAAGGACTCGAGGATGCCAAGTGATATGCGTTTGTACATGGTTGTACGTGATTTTGTACCCTAACCCCCATGCTTCAACATGTGGTTCCTTCAACTTGTTTTTGCCATTTGTTTGCTCTTTTATGGGCATCTGATTCAC
This sequence comes from Rhamnella rubrinervis, assembly GCA_007844105.2. Lineage (NCBI taxonomy): Eukaryota > Viridiplantae > Streptophyta > Magnoliopsida > Rosales > Rhamnaceae > Rhamnella > Rhamnella rubrinervis. Next base: position 10,140,013 of record CM017578.2, read on the forward strand.
ATATTTTAATTTGTCTAAAAAGATCTCTAATTTCTTCATGATTTTTCTTCTTTGGAAAAAACAAAAAATCAAAGATAATTAAACAATACAATAATAGAGATGCGTAAAATTAATTTACAAATTAGCTTAAATTCGTAGTAATATATATAGAGAATGTTTTTATTATGTGATTAGTAGACCTATACTCATTTTTTTTTTGGTGAAATTAGTAGTCTATACTTTTGGAAATTAATTTTAGTTTTAGCTGCGTGGACCAGACAACCACCCCACATGGCTTGTATGGTCATCCAAGAGAGTTGTCAAATTTTTTTTTGTTTCGGTGCTGTTAAATTATTAAACTATCTTTGGAAGCTTAAGATGTTCAATGTGATCGTAATGAAGTATTTGGTGATTTAATTATTTTGTCTTCTAAATTTGTGAACCTCCAAGTCTGAAGCAAAATAATAAAGAGCATCCCATAAATGGGAATATGCATATTGCATTCACCCCCACTCCCACTCACTCCAAAAGAAAAACAAAAATTAAAAGAATCTCTCCCGTTACAAGTTGTTGAATTCACCAAAACAAAAATTGACCACTTCCAATTTTTTTTTTTTAGGGAGTTTCATATTTATATATATATATATATATATATAAATGCTCTCACGTTGTTGATGTACCACTCTATCCATTAAAGGAACGATCTCCATTATATTTTATATACCAAAAGACCTATATTTATAGGATATATGAACACTATTGTGTAGGAGAGCAACTCGCTATATGAGATATATAATACAGGCATTATAAAATACCTTTCTCCACATGCTTATGAAACATTATATGACTAACTTTATTAATTACTATATATATATATATATATTGTTTCGTATATGATAACCCCTTCTCTTACGTTTGTCTATATAATCCTTAAAAAACTCAATCAGCTTCATGCTTTGTCATAATAAAAAGTAAATTACAATTAATTATTGACTTTGTGTTCTTTGCTTTGAACAAATTAGTCGTCACCTAATGAATCCTATGAATCGTACGTCGTCGAAACCTACACTCTTACAGCGCAATAAAATCAAAGAAAATTTGCATGCACGCCCTTTGAAAATATTAGGCAGGAAATGAAAGCAATAAGAAATTTAATAAAATTCCGTACATATTTGATCATTATTAATTCTACATCAACTTTTTTACTTATTTCAACAAATTTAATCACGGACACCTGGGGTGTGGCCTAGCGGAAAGGAAGCCGATAGTTCCATCACATTCGCCAGAGTTGTGGTTAGTCTTGGCATTAGAAAGTGGAGGGATCTGTTAGGGGTGTGGCTTTCTGCTCGGGTTCTGTTGGAGTAGAAGAACTATCTCCTAATAGAATCCTGATCCACGTCGAGGTCCTTTTTTATTCATAAAAAAAAAAAAAAAAAAACAAATTTAATCACTGTAGTTATGATGACTTTATAATTTGTAGAAACAGTAATTTAATTTAAGTAACAACATGAATATTAATTTCTGTTTTTGTATATCAAAGAAGTGATAATTTCTTCTTCTTCTTTGTTTGTTTCTTTTCTTCTTTTTTTTTTTAATTTGTAAAGAAAAATAGACAAAAGCTAGCTAATTAAAAGGTAGTTTATTGCTTATTTTTTAGTTCAATACTATTCAATTTTTTTTTTTTCTGACGTGGGGTTGGGAGAGATAAAAGAGAAACGTAAAGGGTATTTATTTACTAAAGAAAATGTTAAAAATGAGGATTTTGAAGGTCCAGAATAATTAATCACATTCTTCATAGCCATCTCTATTTTGGACCGAAGTTTGGTTAGGTGGCTCACAAAATGCATTGACCTTCAAAAGCTGGGTTTGGGTTTTCAAAAGAAACAAACTTTATTATTTTTCCACAACAATAATTAAATAAGAAAAGAAATTTGAACATTAACTCCTATAAAATTGATCCGTGTTTAACTCTGTCTTTTTCATTGTTAATTGATGTCCTTTACATAATCTTATCAGAATCATTCAAAGAAAATAACTTTTTCCAACAACCGTACATATTTTTGTCATTAAGAAAAAGCAAAAGCCTGAGATATCTACAGCTAAATTGATCTTTACAGACATACAAAGATACAGTAAAAAAAATTGTAATTAAAAAGACCCACAAATAATTAATAATTATTTCTTTCAGAAAGGTTGTTGATAATTTTATTCAACAACACTGTGCTTTCATCTTCTACATTCTATTTACACAAACTTAAACGAGTAAAATATAATTAAAAAATTAATTAAAGAAAATAACTTTTTCCAACAACCGTACATGTTTTTGTCATTAAGAAAAAGCAAAAGCCTGAGATATCTACAGCTAAATTGATCTTTACAGACATACAAAGATACAGTAAAAAAAAGTGTAATTAGAAAGACCCACAAATAATTAATAATTATTTCTTTCAGAAAGGTTGTTGATAATTTTATTCAACAACATTGTGCTTTCATCTTCTACATTCAATTTACACAAACTTAAACAAGTAAAATATAATTAAAAAATTAATTAATTAATTTTGTTTTTAGTATGTACTAGTTATGATTTACGAATGAACATGATCAGGTTCGAGCGTGAATCTCTTCAAGTGGGACCCCTGTTTTTGTAATGTTATTTTACGGATAGTATATATAATAATTATATATATTTGCAGGCCTTACAAAAAAGATGCAAAGAGAGTTTTGGGAGTCTCTGAACTCTATTTGTCACGTTCCGTCAGGGGGCGGGTGGCTGTGTTTGTATCTCTCAGAAAATGTGACAGAGCTGCCAAAGAAACTCCCCCTTTTCATATATCTTACCCCTCTCTCTCTCTCTCCCTCCCCCTTACTCATATGTGTTATAGATCATTTCTCTTCCTCTCCAAAAATAAGAATATATATATATATATATATATATTACACACACAAAAGAAACTAACTGACCATTTTTCTTTTTTATCTATCTCTGTCTAAAGCTCCAACAAGTAAATATTTTTTTTGTATGATAAATCTAAATTCTCTCTCTGTGGGTGTCTCCCCTGTGCATATATGTGTGTATGTGTCAGAAAATAAAAGAAGGGTCACAAGGGTATCTAATCAGAAGGAAGAAAAAAGGAGAGCAAAAGTGAGAAACATTTGAGAAATGAATGGTCTCTCACATCTTGAACCAGATTACTCTGAGTTCGTTGAAGTTGATCCAACTGGCAGATATGGCAGGGTATGCCTCTCTCTCTCTCTCTCTCTCTCCCTCTTCCTCCTTCTATCTGTCTTGGCATCAGCTTTGAGTTTGATTTGGTCTTTAATTTTTTGTTTGCAGTATAATGAAATCCTTGGTAAAGGGGCTTCAAAGATAGTGTATGAAATTCCAACTCTTTTATTATTTAATTTGAAGGCAAACCCATTTCAGATTTCTCAAAATTTGAGCTTTTCTGGGTTTTGCCAATGAGTTTTTGCAAATGGAAATTTGTTAGGTGATCATTAAAGTTGATTAATTTTGCTGCAGTTATAGAGCATTTGATGAGTATGAAGGGATTGAAGTTGCTTGGAACCAGGTCAAGCTTTATGATTTCCTGCAAAGCCCTGAAGATCTTGAGAGGCTCTACTGTGAAATTCATCTCCTAAAGACATTGAAGCACAAGAACATTATGAAGTTCTACACTTCTTGGGTTGATACTGCAAATAGGAACATCAATTTTGTGACTGAGATGTTCACTTCTGGGACACTCAGACAGTAAGTATTCTGTCAGTTTCCATGAATGTGTACAATTTTTTTATTGTACCGAAGCTTGCTTTTTCAGTTTTTCTCTCTTTTCAACTTTTTATATGGGTCTCTGAGATTTCTGATTAGCTTTCGTGGGGTCAATTGCTTGCCCATCATGCATAGGTACAGGCTAAAGCACAAGAGAGTTAACATCAGAGCAGTAAAGCACTGGTGCAGACAGATCTTGAGAGGGCTTCTTTATCTGCATAGCCATGACCCTCCTGTGATCCACAGAGATCTTAAGTGTGACAATATCTTTGTGAATGGGAACCAAGGAGAAGTTAAGATCGGAGATCTTGGCCTGGCAGCAATCCTCAGAAAATCTCATGCCGCTCATTGTGTTGGTAAAAAAAATTGAACTTTAAATCCCGTGAAGTTTATTTCATACTAAAAACTATGTCTTCTCTGAAATGATCTATTTATAAATTCTGGTTTTGAAAGGATTTTTCTTTTAAACAAATTAAATGAAGTAGAGTTTTGTTATTATCTTTTTCAATAGGGACGCCGGAGTTCATGGCTCCCGAAGTTTATGAAGAGGCATACAATGAATTAGTTGACATTTATTCATTTGGGATGTGCATTTTGGAAATGGTCACTTTTGAATATCCATATAGTGAATGTGCCCATCCTGCTCAGATCTACAAGAAAGTTGTTTCTGTAAGAATCTCCACTTTCTCTGCCTTGAAATGCTTTTACTTTTCCCGCCTAAAATGAAACAACCGGATTCAATTGACATTTAGTATTTGTTTAGGGAAAAAAGCCAGAAGCTTTATACAAAGTTAAGGATCCAGAAGTGCGACAATTTGTTGAGAAATGCTTGGCAACCGTGTCTTTAAGGCTCTCTGCAAGAGAGCTTTTGAATGACCCTTTTCTCCAGATCGATGATGGTGAATATGATTTGAGACCAGTAGATTATGGGAGAGAGTTAGATGACATGGGTCTACTTATAAAGCAGCCTTTATTTGATCTTCACTGTTGCAGCAGTTCCTTTAGCAATGGATACTCTACTGGTTTTGGTTTTGAAGCCCAAAATGAATGGGGGTATCATCCTACTGAGATTGAACCATGTGGAATTGAACTTTTCGAGCACCATGATGATGAACATTGTGAAGAAACTGGCGTAAGTATTAAAGGGAAGAGGAGAGAAGATGGTGGCATCTTTTTAAGGCTTAGAATTGCAGATAAAGAAGGTTCAATTTCTATTACTCTTTTCCAAACTTAATTTGTTTTTGAACTTTGTATTTTTCATGGCCAAGAATAATCAAATTTAGCATTGTTATGCAGGTCGTATAAGGAACATCTATTTTCCATTTGACATTGAGACAGATACAGCATTCAGTGTGGCGACTGAAATGGTTGCAGAACTGGATATTACTGATCAGGATGTTACCAGGATAGCAGATATGATTGACGGGGAAATTGCTTCCTTGGTACCTGAATGGAAACCAGGGCCAGGGATAGAGGAAACGCCCCGCTTTGCTAATCAAAACTTTTGTTTCAATTGTGCTTCGAACCGTACTTCAAGTGGTTCCCTCTTGGAGTTTCTGTCAAAGAACCCTGGTTCCAATGACTTGCAAGTTCTTCAATGTTGTAGACATGGATGTGCTTCAATGCGTGGGCGTTTTGAGGAGATTACTTACCAAGCTGATGAGTCTGAGCATCATGCAGCAGAAAGTGTACCTAAAGTTTCAAGCCAGTTGGACTTCCTACATTACCAGGAAATCTGGGGCCATCATGAAAGTCGAGAACTAAGTCCAGTTGGCTCTGGAGAGAGCCATTCTGATGAAGAGTGTGACAAGATCAATCAATCTATAGACCGTCTTAAGGATGAGGAGGTTAAATTGAATTACAATAGTAGGTCCAATGCAATAAATTCATTACAAAGCGTATCTGGTTCAAGATCTTTATCCTCACTAGTTTCACTCTATCATGACCTCTCAGACATTGATGAGAAGGATAACCAACAGGAACTGAGATGGCTCAAAGCAAAGTATCAGATGGAATTGAGAGAGCTTAGAGATCAACAGTTAGGACGTGTCTCAAAATTTTCGAATTATGGAAGTAGAGAACACAGCTTAGAGAACCGTTGCATGTCGTCTTTGGTATTAAACTCATTTGAAGGAGGCAATGGAGTTCTCTTACAATCTTCTGCTGATGACCATCAATTTAGTTTGAATTGCCGTGATAGTGTCAGTAAGAGTTCTAATTTGGAACTTATAAGGGTTCAAAATAGCCGGTTAATAACATCTCCAAATGCAGAAGACGTGGTCGCCGCCAAGAATTTCTACAATGGGTCACTACTCCCACACTCTCTTCACAGAACAGTTTCCCTCCCAGTTGACGCTGTTGATATATAAAACTTGTAAGGTACTATTTGGATTCTTTCAGTACACTTATAGAGGTTGTACAATTATCAAGTCCACCCCTTTTTTTGACCAATTAGTATGAAATTCACCAAATGATTTGCTTCAAGGCTCTCTCTTACTCCCTCACACATGCACACACTGATCGAAGAAATATTTTGATGGGTATTAATGATCAAGGACGTAGATGCAATTGAGGCCTATAAGATCTCCTAGTAGTAGTCTGACTTGATTGAGTTTTGGTGGTAGTACACACTATCTACCATAGAGCTTAACACAGTTTATGAGTTAAAAGTGATAGCCGATATGTAGTCATTGATAGTAACTAGTGCGTAGAGATCATAGTGTGTAAAGATTGTGTTTTGCAGGAATCACAATTAGTCACCACCCATTCACCTTAAAGTCTGCTAAAAGTAGAGCATCTCAAAAGCCTCTACTCACTTGGTGCTGGTGATTGAGAGAGAGAGAGTTGTTTGTAGAGATGCATATGCAAGTAATGATGAAGTGAATTATTTGGCATGTAAGGTTGTAGCTGGCCAATAAGATCTGGATTTCTTGGAGAACTTTTGGTGCCCTTCCCTGTAGGGCCACTCCTTTATGTCAATCATGAAAGGATTTACTTTCCAAAGGGAATGAATTTTATGGGCCAGCAGAGTCACCATGTTCCATGCATGCCTAATCTACTAAGAATCTGGGCTGTCCATATGACGAAAATAGTTTGCATTAATGTGGGATGGTCCACCTGTGACCTCACTTTAGGCTGACTTAGAGATAGACATCTAAGATAATCTAATCCTTATGCAGCAAATTGTTTGTGGTATAGATCTTGTACGAAGTGTGCACTTCCATAGCACTTGTTTTGCAGGGTCAAAACTCAAAGCAAACACAGCACATAACCTATATTTTTTTGCTTGAAAGCACTGGTAAGTCGGTAGTCATCGCTCATGAAGAAACAGTGGGAAGAAAATTGTAACCCAATAATGTTTTTGTATTTTAAAATTATATCTGCTTTTTAGGGCATTGAATGGAGGCCATCTGAAATTGTTTTAAAATTGCCAAACTTGAAGGTGCAAAAATCCAGTCTATGGATGCGTCACGTGTTTGAATTTTGTCTAGAACTTTTAAAGAAACAAGAAAAGAAAAAAGCAGCAACTTGATCATTGTACTTAATTATATTATATATATATATACACACATATATATATAAAGGTACAAGAATCTTAAAAATGGAGAAGACGCGTTGAAAGATGATCTGGAACACGATCATTCATTTTCTATAATTCTATGGAATGTGAATCTGAAAAAAGTACAGTAGTAAATTGCATAATATAATACAACTGGCTGGTCAATAACGCTAATCAGTGACAAGCAAGGCGAGTCCAACCCCTCACGGACGTGACCCATGCCATGACGAAAAGCCAATTTTAATGAAGCTGAGCATTTTCATTAACTGTTACTGATTGGTTGCAAATTGAATCATGAATGCGATGGTGGTGCATGGTTGGTCTTGTAGGAGAGACAGAGTCAGCTTTTAAAGGATTGAAAAGGTTTGCGTGGTTTAAGCTTTTCTTTTTTCATTTTTTTTTCTTTGCTTGTTGCATGGTTTAAGCTTAGCTCCCATATATAATGCCTATGTTGATAACGATGTGTTTTCTTTCTTGCTAAGCAGCCCATAAACCCAAAAGCACACGAGTTTGCTTTGGCATTTCGTGATTACACACCCCATGGTAGTCTTTTATGAAGTGGGGACATTTGCTGTCAATACACATAGTAGTTTGCTTTGTCATTTCGTGATTACATACCCAATTGGTAGTCTTTTTTCAGAAGTGGGGACATTTCTTTCCTGTCATATAAAAAAAAGAAAGTGATTTATTTCATTTTGATATCTTCAAGTATATGCTAAAGTTAATTTAGGATTTGTATACACGTTGGCAAACTCATTTTAACATAGCTTTTTAGAAAGTGTTTTCAGCAAGGGACAAAACCAAAAAGGAAAAGCTTCATCGAAAGTGTTTCTCTAACAGAACCATTCACACGTTGAATCCAAAACCCACAAAAAAGCATGGAAATAAGACCATGCCAACTTCCCCGCTCCATTAGTCTTTAGAAGAAATTTCTCAGTCAGCCTTTATTCTGCTTTTTTGCTTGTAACACAAAGCAACAAAAATTGAAAGATGTCCCCGTTCGTTTTCTTGGTCATGGGTACCACATATCTCATGCCAATATAGAATTTGATTTATTGGAAAAATGTAACAAAGCTGTAATTTAATTCTCAAATGCATAAGCCGTAAAGCATTAAAATTGGATATCCCATGTGTGACATTCCTCCCGAATGTAGCCAATAGTTTTCGATTCAACAAACTTCAAAGGTAATTTCAGAGTGGAAATAAATATTCTGCTTTCACAATTTTTGCATCGATTCCAATAAATGTAGTTTTCATGGAAGTCTGAAGCATCCCAAACCCTATAGCCTTCCTCCTCTCAACCACACGTTTGAAATAGGTCAGAATGTTAGGCTACCTTTTCTGAAACGACACTTGAGAAGCTTATTCTAAACCTTCCCAGGTCCCTGTCATACTCCTGAAAATACACATGGATCCTACTTGAGTCCACCGATATCTCGCCCACCACCCATTAAGTATAACTGTGTTAAGAACTATCATAAAGATACCAAATTGAACTTTAAAACCCGGGTGCACTTTTGTAATACAAATGAGTCACTTTTGCAATACAGACGAATCCCAGCTAAATGTGTAAACTCAAAAGTGAACAAGAAAACTTCCTGTCTAAAGGTTTACATATATTCTTTTTTTCACAAAATCATATTACATAAAATAAGTATTATTTCTGTATTGTATAGATAATTTCTATATACAAACGAACGTATAATCTTATAAAGGTCGCAGAAGTGGGTAATCTTCAAGTAGTTCCCGCTCTGACAGCGTGTCATTTTCATTTTGAGGGGTCCACAAAACTTCTACCGCCTACAGTAAGCAATGGAAATATTAATCAGGAAGTTCTATATGTGTGCATTTGCCTGCGTGCAAGTATGACAAAGACAGACTTTTATTCTTACAAGAATTTTGCTCGAGGGAATGGAGCCAAGCTTTTGTAGAGCTTCCTTCAAGTCCCCACTGCCATTGATTGCAGGCAGCTTATGTACTCCTTCAGCAGCCACCAAGATTGTTATCTGGTAAAAATTCAGTCACAAAAAGAATAAATATATATTTCAAAATTATTTCCATGTAAAAATCCTAGACAAGCCAATTCAATCATCAAAATTACTAGTAACTTTTCTATAGAATTTCAGTGACATGCAATTATATGCATACTACCAAAATCCCAGACTATTCATTTTAATACAGGCCATATTCAGTTGATCTTACCACTATGTACTCATTGCTGAATCCACTAGCCCTCTGGCTTGATGTGCTTTGCTTTTTTATGTTGTTCACATTCACAAGTGTCTCTTCGTTGAATTTACCCCGCTCTTCAATAGAAAGTTGATTGAAGCGTTTCTCACCATCCTCCATACTCCGCTTCAGATCCACCTGAAAGTTACATCAAAAGACTTAAACCACATCCTCTTTTTTTTTTAGGAAGCAACATTGGCATCATATAGAAACCAAAATGTATTTCAACTGGTACATCAGCCAAGTACTCAAGGAGATGGTATTGAACTTACTGCTGAATAACCTGAAATGCAATAGTCAGGGTGTCGAAGCATAGCTAGTGTTGTCTCTGCAACCAAACGAAAAAACTGCATCAGAATTACCAAAAAAATAGAAGGAAATAACTCACTTTCAGTACCAACAACCTCACTTGAACCTTTTCTTGCAGTAACATTCTCTAATATATATTTCTATGCAATTCATCAGCAGTGCTTCCCAGCATACAAAACTTAAACTAAAGACAACTTTTGTTATGTACACGTATTATAATAAACCAAAATAACTACACCCAACAACACAACCAAATGTCCACGTCAATAAATTTGTTAAGGATTTAACAGTCTACAAACCTATCCCAACAACAACACAAGGAACGTTACCTGCTCACAAAGCTATTAGACTATATGGAAATAAGAAAGCTTATCCAAAGAACAAGTTAAAAACCAAGATGATGAATAGTGATTCACTCCTTTAGATACTTCACCTGTCAATACATAGCTTAAACCCTCAGAACTAGATGTATCAGCAGTCTCAGCGATCCGATTAAGATCCCTCTGAAGTACTCGTGCCATTCCCAGCAAACCAACCTTAACAACGATGATAATGAGGACAATAAAGGACAATTCTTCACTGAAATAGTCAGGAGAGAAAGTTTCCATAGAAATGCAGCATAAAATTTTCACTAGAACTGCAGTGGCCTAAACACTATAGCTTCATATGCATTCTTCCCAGCTCCATAAGTCATCTAAAAAATCCATTCTAGACCGCACTTATATTATGTTACTCATATACTTAGTAATTGGAGCCAATTTTATATGCCAATAACATAACTGAGAACCAAATTCCTAGTTTCCCCACTAAACAACCTAATCCTTTGAAGAAAATCCATATGCAATAAACAGGAAGATTAAATCCATGCTGGCCAAAATAATCTACGAAACTAACAAAAGAACACATCCCTCGACGCAAAAAAACTTGAAGTATATCAGAACAATTACCACCTACAAACACTTAACAGGGTCTCTCGTCTAACAAGTATTAATTCATCAAGTTAACACCTTTAAATCAATGTCTATCTAAGAATCAATCAGAGAATGAAGGTATAAAAGAAAAATTCAGTTTTTAGCGTACCTGAAGCTTGAGAACACTTGTTTTCTCGGCAGCAGTAAGGACGCTACCCTCGGACCTATCCGAAAGAAACCCCGAAACCAAAACAAACGCAAAAAAGCCCATCAATATCAGAAAGAAACTCGACCCAGCACCGACTCCCACCCCAAACGCCGGCCCCACGTAAAACCCACCACCGCCACCACTAAACCCAAATGGGGAAGGCGCATAGTACGGCACTGAATACGAAAACTCCGGGCTCGACGTCCGTGGTACCGAGTAACTCCTCGACGACGAAGCTGAAGGCGAGCGCGATGAAAAGGCCTTGCCGCCGACCCTCCCGCCCGAGGCGGCCAATGCTGAATTGGGGTGGTACGTCAACAACAACCCCAACAAAACCGCAACGATTGCGGGCTTTCTCAATGCCTTCAACGCTTTCATTACAGTATCAGTCACAACCTCCAATGGGTTTCTATGAATCTCTTTAATCAGCACCAACTTAGAACAATGATCTGCATCAACTGAATCCTTTTTCGAGGCCAAGAAGCATTTAACGCTAAATTTAGCAGAACCCTGAACCTTAAAAGTCCCATTGAACTTAGCTGATTTGTTAAGGTAGAAGTTACTGGGTAGCGAACGAGGAAGAGGCAGTAGAATCGGGAAACTTTGCTTCCATTTCAATGCATTGGCTTCGAGCAATAGCGAAGCAGCTGCCATGGATTATTTGGGAATGGAAATGCAGGGAATTTCAGAAGGGTGTGCGAGATATTTTGGGTGAAATGGTATTATTTTGTGGATGTGGGTCTTTATGGGGATTCAGAAATCTGGGCGGCGAGTTGTGGCCAGGCATTTGTGCGCTTCGTGGTGGCAAACGCCCGCCACATCGAGTTCTGCCACGTGGATGAATCAGGATGGCACGTGACATTATTTTTGTCGGGTGGCTGAGCTGCCCGCCAAAATATCTTGATATGGACCAGCCCACATCCAACCACTGCAAGCCAGGCTCTAACATTGACTATCAATGGGCTTGTAGTGGTTGGATGTGGGCTGGTCCATATCAAGATTTTAGGCGGGTGGCTCAGCCCCAAGACCCGCCTAAAGACCGACCGACAAGCTAGGGCTTCTAATTTTCGAAACCCTAATCCTTACGATATAAAAGCTAGGGTTTTATTTGGCTCGTTCTTTCCGTGCTTGAGCTGCCACTGCGTTTGTGCCCCCTTTGCTTATTCTGTGCTTCTTCTAGCTCTGCCCGGCTAGCCGATTTCTCAAACCATGGCCGACAAGGTGGATAAGGCAGTGACCATTCGTACCAGGAAGTTCATGACCAACAGGCTTCTCTCTAGAAAGCAATTTGTGAGTCTCCTATTTTTATTTCCTCTACTTCTTTTATGTTTTCGGCAGCCGACACTGTATTCTTTAGGGTTTTAGATTTAAATGGATAAAAGGGCCACAGTTGTGTTGAATTCATTATATATCAATTTATATAAATTCCATCTTTTCTCAGTGTAAGCATGGAAGAATTTTTTTTTTAATTTTAATTCTTCTGAATGCTTTTTATTTTATTTTAAGTTATTCCTTGTTCTTGTTATTAGCTTCTGTATTTTTCCATCTTAAAAAGAGTGTTAAAGTTATGCCTAATATAAGCAGTCTCAGATCTAGGCTTCTAGTGTCATTTTAATGTGGAATTGGTGAGGGGAAGCGAAAATAGTTTTACTTTTATTGTTCTGTTGTTTGATTACCAAGAGATTGAGTGTTTTAGTGTGGTGGGAGTCTCACATTTTCTATTATTTTGTGTTGTTATGTTTTCATGATTTTGCCTTGAATTATATTTGGTCTTTTTTGTTGAATGCAGGTCATTGATGTTCTTCATCCTGGAAGACCCAATGTCTCCAAGGTAAACTTTTAGAATAGATGTGAGTTAGTAAAGGCTGCATTGCTACATTTTTATGGGCAAACTGACTGCTTAATTTATTTGTGTTTTGTACTTCTTGTTATGAAGGCTGAGCTTAAGGAGAAGTTGGCAAGAATGTATGAGGTGAAGGACCCAAATTCAATCTTTGTTTTCAAGTTCAGGACTCACTTTGGTGGTGGAAAATCTACTGGGTTTGGATTGATTTATGATTCTGTCGAGAATGCAAAGAAGTATGAGCCAAAGTACAGGCTAATCAGGGTATGCTTATTCTTTTCGTGTTACTTGTATAATTTTGCAGCATTCAAAGTATGATAGTATATCATGCCTTGATTCTTTACTTCACTTGTTGGTTCCATACAGATCTAATACTTTTATGATATCTTGTTTGTAATAAGATGTATATGTAGATGTTGGCATATGGCGTAGAGGGACTTGGATTTCATTGTTTCTATAACTTCCTCCCTGTCAAGTTTTGATTATTTGCTCTCCCTTTTGCTTTTCATTCATTAATAATGCACATATACTAAACACTAAACTCACAGAAACATATATATTATTGTATATTAGATTTTTATTTGTGACAATTATGAGAAGTGCTCAATTTTTTGTGTTAATACTTTACCCTTAGATTACTATGTTAATGGGTGAAACAATGTTACCGTAGTTGCTAATTAGCTTCCTTAATAACATTTCCATTCTTCTTCTTCCTAATTTAAAATTTATTAAAAATAGTCATCTAGAGCTTACGGATTAACATTCAAGATATGATATTTCTACATGTTGGCCAACCTGTAAGTTTTAACTTCCTGTGTCAGTTTAATGGAAATATGGCACTTGATTGGTGTACTAAAATCGATCATTATGCGACAATACAATCTTATAAGTAGGAAATATAGTGGCTGGTTTTATTAAATGCACCCAAGTTGTTTTTTGGGATCTATATCTTCATTCATAACCCTAAATATGACATTTCATTGCAGAATGGACTTGATACTAAGGTAGAAAAGTCAAGGAAGCAGCTGAAGGAAAGAAAGAACAGAGCCAAGAAGATTCGTGGAGTAAAGAAGGTAAGCGGACTATATACCTGTCTATTTGTTAAATACCCATATTTTCTACAATTCTTTTGTAACTTATTTTTGTTTCATCTGTAATTTTTTTTTTGTTACAGTCAAAGGCTTCAGATGCTGCCAAGGGAGGCAAGAAGAAGTGAGAGTTTACGAAATTTTGTGCTAATGTTAAATCCCATATGCAGCAATGGGAGTTTTTCGATAGCCTTGTGTCATTAGGTACTTTTGAAATGATATATTTTGGTTTCAGTTGGATGTTGGTGATATTCTATTTTGTCTAGTTATTTTATATGAGATTGAGTACTTTGAAGAGGACAAATTTTTGAATTTTTATTAGCAAGAGTTCTCAAAGCATTTACATCCGTTTAAGTTTTGTTGAAAATTACTTGCTAGTAATACAATTTGAAGATTGCATATGTTCTTTCACTATAACTGGTAGTGGATATTAGCGAAATTGTTTGGCTTTGTATGGTTATAAAACCCCTTTTCTGAAGCAGACTATGATTTATAATTGCCTGGCTTAACGGTCAAATTCATTTTTGGTTGGCCTATGGCTAGACGCAAAAGGTAATGCAAAATGGAAAATTATCTTTTCGTATACGAAGCAAAACGGTGACTTTTACTTGACGCCTTAGAAGATATAAAGATTGGTAGATATTGCAACCGACCGACCGACCTACCGATGAGACTCCTCCAAACACAGTAGGTTGGTGTAAATTACAATGCAATACTAAGCCTTAGGTCGTTTAATTGTGTTCCGTCTTTTACTAGTAGATCATATGGATTCTTTGGTTGCCTAATTGTGTTCCGAATGATCAAATTATAAGTCAGAGCTTTGATTCTATGTAACCTACTAATGAAAAAAGAGAGAACAAGCATGATCTGAATTCCGAATCCTCCTTTATGCATTATTGATGGAGCATCATTACTTGGGACCAGTCCACTGCGCAATATATAAAAAGATATTACCTAATTCTTTGTTAAATTGAAGAGCTTACTTCTTTTCTCTCTTTTCGCACTTGGCATGTAGAGGTTGTCTGGTTTCTCAAAAGAATTCCTCTAATGGATGTGTTATGAAACTTGAATTGACCATCTTTCTGGTGGCTTTGTAAGTGTGAATGAGCGCTTGTTGAATACCCTCTGTAATTTTGGTTGGTTTATAGAAAAATTGCAATTATAAGGTTGACTTTTTGTTTGTATTGGTATAGCAATACATATGATACGCAAAATTTAAGCGATATGGGCAGTAAATGGAAATATTTCTTTTCGTACTTGCAACAAAATAACGCTTCAATATATATATATATATATATATATATTTATATATACACTTATAACATAATATTTAATGTATTATTTTCCATATTAAGTAAATTGTTAAACTCGACAAAAAAAAAAAAAAAAAACAAACAACAACGTTTTACATGCATGAACGAATATTTTCTCTCGTAAAATAAAACGAGATGTGGTATTCAATTTGACTTTGAAGGCAGAAATAGAGTTTGACTTTCTGATGATTGTGCAAGGCTACTTCCTACGCGGCGTCCCAATCTCTGGAGAGTTCTCACCGTCCCACGGCTTCTATTTGGAAAGAAAGAAAAAGCTGAGCGAATCAACGGACTAGATTCCCTTTTATGTTTCACATGTTGTTATTTCTTCTCGCTCTCTCTCTCTTTCTCTTTCGTGCTCTCTCTCTCTCTTTGCCAGGAGTATATTATTGGATTTCATTCGCGGACCAGCTCGACTCGTTCTGTTATACGCTTCCCTTTTCTTTTATCTTTTTTTTGCCCACATATTTTTCTTACGCCCGTTTACTGAAATTTTGCCATTCCTTCTTAAATCATCTGAATTCTCATCATGGAGGATGCTAATGGTGGTAATAATCTTGATCATTTAAATGTGTGTTCTTATTTTGCTCCAAATGGTTTTTTTTCCTCTTTATTTCTTGGATGGGTTATATTGAATTTTGTCCCGGAGTTTCCTTAGATCCGGATTATGTATTTGTCATGCTTTAATATATGTCATCGTTGCAAGCTGTAATTTTTATGTATTTTCGATTACTGCGTTGACTAACCTGTTGGGTTAGTTTTTGTTTCTTATTTCATTCAAATTTTCTTTTCGGCATGTCTAGATTTGTATCCAAAACCATTTATTTTCCAATTTTTTTGGAATCAGTTGTACTGTTCCATGTCCCCATGGAAGCAAGACTTGCCTAGATTCTAGATCAAAAGAAAGAACCTTAAATGTTAGAGAATCAGTGCCGCAAAATTCTCTCTCTCTGTGGAGAGACAAAAGATGATTAAATTGACCCCTTTTTAGTAATGTCACTATGAAGTTTTCTGCGGTTCGTTGCCATTTGCTTTCTTGGAAAATGCTCTCCTGTTTGAACTTTGAATGTTAGTGAATCAGTGCCACAGAATTCTCTCTCTATCTCTCTCTCTGTGGAGAGAAAAAATGATTAAATTGACCCCTTTTTGGTAATGTCACTATGAAGGTTTATGCAGTTTATGGCCATTTGTTTACTTGGAAAATGCTTTCTTGTTTTTCATGTTTAATATTTATTGTTTGCCTCTTCTCCTCAGTTGTGGAGACAAAAGATGGAACCATTTCTGTGGCGTCCGCATTTCCTGGGCATCAAGAAGGTAACGCCACATTTTTCATTCTTTTTCAATAACCTCACCACTAAAAGGTTGAAGATTTTTGTGTAAGTGTCAATTTTTTCCTTGTTATACACTATTATCAGTTGTTCTCCATTCGTTTTGATGTCAACGGGTTTTCATTCCTTGCTGAACGGATTAATTTATGATCTGCTCAACTCATATATTTACTAAATAACATTTCTCCTGTCTCTTTTATGTAATTTGGGTGTTGATTGATCAGCAATTTACATCTTCTAGCTTGGGAATAAACTGTTTGTCTCTTTTCTTTCTCGAAAGTAAATCACTATGTAAAATCATCAGACTTCAGCTTTTGTGATTACCACTTTTTCCTTTTCATTTGATTGCCTCAAACAGCTGTTCAGGATAGAGACCACAAATTCTTAACAAAAGCAGTTGAAGAAGCTTATAAAGGGGTTGAAAATGGAGATGGAGGCCCATTTGGCGCAGTTGTTGTTCATAATGATGAAATAGTAGTAAGCTGCCACAATATGGTTTTGAAACACACTGATCCAACCGCCCATGCTGAAGTTACTGCCATAAGAGAGGTTAGAATAAGAAATTTTTGTATGGCTTCGTATAAGCATCTGGTCACTTAAGGTTTGGTGGTCCAATGGGGTCTAAGTTCCTGCTGAGGAACCTAACTTATATTGATATGAAAATCTTATTCGTGGCCAGAAAAGATTCTAATTGTTGCGGGTTTTGTCTATGATATGAAATTGTTTGGTTTTGTTGTCAATGTACTAGTGTTCTGAATGAAACCCTGCATGTAGGCTTGCGTAATATCTCTCTTTTCTACCTCTCAAGTTTCAACCTCAACCATTTTACACTTGTAAGGTCGAAAGTTCTCAAATATTTGGATTGGGATATTATTTAGAGGTTGAGCTCTCAGTAATATTGGACTCGTGAGAGTTTGAAATTATAGTGGTTATCTTTACCGCTGAACATTCTTAGAATCTCATTTATTGGATTTAGGTTTCAATGTGATTTTACATGATAAAGTGGGCATTTACAGTAACCCTGTTGCTTTGGAATTATTCCTGAATATATTTTTGGTTCACTTGTATGTCTTTAATAATATTCATAAGATGAAGTGGGAAGAGAGGGTGCTTGCTGATCATTGACTATTAGCTGTTGCATTCTGCTATCCACACTTACCTCTGTACATTATCATTGTATTTGTATGAGCTGTCACTATGATAGTAGACAGCTTAATCAGTCAGACCCTATCTCTGTCTATATTACATATTATTGTAAACCTGGCTGATTTCTTTGCTTTTTGGTGTTGCAACTTTGATGGAAGATTCCTGCAGAGAATCTCTTTACCTGCTTTTCTGGTTCGCTATTGTTGTTATAGATCTCATTCTTGGGCAAGATGTTTCTTGCAGGCCTGTAAAAAGCTCAATCAAATTGAACTCTCCGACTGTGAAATATATGCGTCCTGTGAGCCTTGTCCGATGTGCTTTGGTGCTATCCATCTTTCAAGAATTAAGGTTCAATTTCCATTCCTGTATTCTTCTGGTGATGATTAGTGATCCATATTACTATAGACGTCTGACATTTTCAGTGCCTGCCCCATTTAAAAACAGAGATTGGTGTATGGAGCCAAAGCTGAAGCAGCCATTGCAATTGGGTTTGATGATTTCATCGCAGATGCATTAAGAGGCACTGGATTTTATCAGAAGGCTAACATGGAGATTAAGAAAGCTGATGGAACTGGTGCTGTTATTGCCGAACAAGTGTTTGAGAAGACAAAAGAAAAGTTCCTTATGTACTGATTTTCATAGTTCCCATTAAAATGACTAAAGAAAAAGGGGGTCAAAAATCAAAATTACTTTGTTAGACTTCATTTTCTTTCCAAGAAAAGAAATAATACAGTCCAAAAAGAGACGTTTATGCTTAAATTCTGCAATTAACTTACTGTTCTTCTCATTGTTTATTTAATGGGAAGTGAATCAAATAATGTACTTTAACTTGCCAAAAGTGGCAGATGTGTTATTTGTAAAGACACAAGACTTGGTCTTATACTCATAGACGAAAAGGTCTTAACCACTGAAACTGTCCCTGTGTCTTATAGTTCTGTTTTCTTGTTCGAAAGTATATCTACTCATAAAATATTACAGAAAATAGAAAGAACAATGGATATCTGAAACAAGAGGACTGAAAATCACATGGCATGCTTTAAAAAACAAAACTTAAGGTTGGCCTTGTTCAAGGTTTTACCCCATCTCGTGTCGTGATAAGCTTTCACTACCTCTTAGTCGGACCAATCTCATTGATACTTTTTTTCTTTTTTTGTGGTTTATGTCTGAGCTTACATTACATATATGGACAAGTGAATATTGCCCCGAGAATCAAATTGCTTTTTTCTTGCTTTAAATGTAGAGTATTCTAAGTACCTAATTTCTTTTGAATATGTGATTCGTAACGAAGGTATATCATCTAAAAGTTGAAAGCGATAGCTTGCTAAAATTAAAGAAGTTTAGCGTATGCAACAGTCACAATGGGCTGGGAGCCTAGAAGAACCAAGTAAGTGGAATACCAAGCTTGGATTTAATTTATTATTTGTACAACTTTTTGTTTTATTAGTTACTAGAAAAGCAAGTGAAATGCTGATACAGCTGATCCAGGTGAAGCCGAGCCTCGAATAGACTGATACAGGTGAAATGCTGTTTCCAGGATCAGATTGAAGCGTGAAAGAAACAAAGGCTCAAGACATTCGAGCTGTGCACGTTTCCTTTTAAGAACCAAGTTCTGCTCGTAAACAGTAATAATCTGGCTTCTTTTACTTTCATTAATCATATATAAATGTAGTGAATGCCAGTTGTGGACTATGTTCCATCAGCGGAAAAAAAATCATCATATTATGCTGACTCGAATTACAAATTGGCATCTTAAAATAACCGGTGCTTTTCGAAGCCAATAACACTTTTTTGGTCATGTAAGACGAAAAAACCACATTAATAAATTTGGCAAAAAAAATAAAGAAAGTAAATTGCTCTTCTAGTCTAGTAAACAAGTATTTGGACATTTAAAGTAATGATTTACAATGACATTGGTTTGTATAGAGAGAGCTGCATAAGCCAGATTGAGAAAATCTGTAACATCCAAATGACCATAATAATCAATATGAAACAACTATATACTAACAGAGATACTACAACTCCTCTTCGGTCATAAGACGGTAAAATAAAGGAGAAGATTTTACGATATCCAGCCTCATGAGCATAATTCATAATTTATAAACTATATACATGAATAAATAGCACCTATATGTTATGAGGTCATCGATAATTTGACAGGCTCACAGCAGTACCTCAGTTCAAGTCCCCTACTTGTATATGTAGCCAAAGCCACCTTCAGGAAGCCTCTCATGCTTTACTTTCCTCCAAGCATTAAAAAATTATATAAACTTTTCTAGTCACGTTCACAAGACACTTCTAAAATCACCAAAACCTAGACATCATTTCATTCATCAAAGTGAAACAAAAACTGGGTCTTAACCTTCAATGCTATGTCCACACATATACTTGTGATGCTGCCACTGATTTAAATTTTAAGCTGAATATGCTGAATTCCCACAAAAGCCTCTCCCAGCACAAATTGCTCTGCTTCAGTCAACTAATTACGATCCAAGTCCAATTCAACCTAGAAGCTAATTACAATTCATTCAAAGATGCAACATGATCTTAGCTTGGATCAGAAGTATCTTACTGCAGGGCGGGCCAACCATTAAAAATATGTCTTAAGATCTCACAGTCCAACATCAACATGAGCAGCCAGACACGATAATCAAAAACTCTGGCTGCTAGAACATGGCTTTATAAGCATGTTTAGGCGTGTTTATTAAATTACACATACATGTATGTATTTGATCATTTGGTATGTTTCAGATGCTTAACTCAAAATAAGAAGGTAGGAAAGCAAATAGGACCTATGTAATGAAATGCTATATTACAGACAATAGTGCCTAAAACCCCCCATATGTTTTTACATAATTTCAATTCTCCAAACAAGTTTCGAGCATATATTACAATCCACAATTGTGAAACCTCCCTCATCTCTACCTTACCAGCAGAATCAAATGCAAATTTCAATCATGTGCCAAACTTGCTGAATTTAAGCTGAAAAGAGGCGCTCAACAGAGTCAAATTGCATTCCCATAATAAAAAACACAGAGACAACCCAAAAAAGAAAAGAAATTGATCATTAATTTAATTTAATCTATTATCCACACATTTTGTCAACTATGAACAAACTATCAGACGACTAACTAGTCAATCAGGAAATCATTATTCAATCAACCTTCTATCGATTCAACAAAGGATAAATATTCAAACTGCAGAAGCTAGCTATACTTTTGACACTTTGATCAGTGACCAAAGCAAATTTTTATGAACCAAATGTAATAAATAAAGAAAGAGAGAGGAAAAAGCCTAAACCACTTACTAAAAAGTTCCAGTCTTTAAATCAAAACCTTTCATCTCAACCTCCTTTGGACCGCAATTCCTCCAACGCCACCTTTATCTGATCCTGCACCAACTCCAATCGCTTTGAGTAAACCTCCAACTCCAAAATCTGCTGCTTCCTCCATTTCTCGTCCACCACTTCCCCGCTACCGAAATTCATCGACGGCCCGCCGAAACTTAATGGCATCGGATTCAATGCCAATCCAAACCCTCTGACCCCATATGGTCCGCCCATCGCGTTACTCAACAATTCCTTGAACAATGGCGATAAGCAACTTTTGACAGTCTCTTCAATCGTCCCCTGAACGTTGTTGTTACTGTTACTATTATTATTAACGGCATTGTTGTTGGTATTATCCTTGGACGCCGAACTGTCAATGAACCCGCGTTTGTCGTCGTTTCTCAATGCGGATTGAGGCCGCGAGCGCTTGCGCGACCTTGGCGTCTTCTTATCGGCAAAGAACGTCCCTGTCTCTTCGCTCTTCACCTCCATATGGTTGTAATTGGGATTGTTGAGATTGGGGTTCGAATCGTCGTCTTCGAGGGCATTGTCGTCGGCACCAATACGGCCTATGTCGCTCCAGATCTTGCGGGAAATCTCGAACGTGGCCTGATCGTGAGGACTCTTGAAGGTGAATTCTTTACCCGACGAAATTTTGCTTACAACGTTCCGGTACTTCTTCTTCAACCTCCGAAGCTTCTCAACGAGCTGGTTTTTGTTGAAGTCCAATTGTAATTTGGACTTGATCTGGTCGTAGAACAAAGCGGTGTCGTTTTGGCCATGGTGCGTGGTCTTTCCTCGCTGAGTGGTGTAATCAAGGAAGCCTTGGAGGAGCTCGATCTCGTCCTCATCGGTCCACAGTCTCTGAAAGAGTCTCCTAGAGTCGTCCAAAGCAGGCTTCTTCTCCTCCGGCTGTAAAGCCAGAGCGATGTTGTTTGAGTGGTCGCTGCGGTGTCGAGCGGGATCAGAGGGGTCAGCGATCACGGTGGTGGCAATCGACGGGGGAGGCTCGCCGTTGGGAATGGACGGCAAGGCCACAGTGACGGCGGAGGCAGAGGCGGTGGCGACGGCGACGGGGAGGGAATCGGCTCCGGCGGAGGAAGTGGAGGGGGAGGCAGAATTGATGATGATGTCGTCGTCGTCGTCCTCTTCGTCTTCATCGACTTCATCGACAACGAAGGCGTCGTCCTCTTCGTCGTCTTGGGAGGAAGAGTCGAGGTCTTCTTCGGGCAAAACGGCGTCGTCGTGCTCGGAGGCCATGAGGCGGTGGTGATTTTGAAGCTTGGTGGTGTGGGTCTGCAGGAGGTCAAGAAAAGGCTGGGGAATTCGAGAGAATAAATGGCACAACTTGGTAAATTAGATGGTGGTGGTTAGGCCGAGAGCGAAGGGGCTCACGAGGTTTCGTTGGTTTTGCGTGTTGGACTGGCTGTAAACGGTGCGTGGGGTTAAAACTACTTCTCCCACGCGCTTCCACCGTGCGTGTTTATTATACCATTCCCTGTCTCATATCTATTATTAAAAATAAAAAAATAATTATGTTATGCCTTAAATTTTGTATTTTTAATCTTTTAAATTAACCTCAAATAAGCTTTTTTGTTTTTTTTATACAAATTCAAATAAAAATTAATTCTAACCTATTCATTCATGCTTTGTATGGTTTTTAATGTTGAGGTTAGTAACTTATGCCGTTAATTGATAACCTTTTTGTTTGGTTTTTAATTATTTTTTTTTTCTTGAATTTTGAATAATTTGTTTACTTTGTTAATTATAGTAACTAACTCAGTCTTCTCATCCTATTATAAATATGAATAAAAAATTTAAGAAAAAAAAAACAAACGAGTAACGGTTTGAATTAAAAACCAAATGATTTTATGCCGTAACCAAGCAAAATCTATATTATTGTATTATTATAGGTCTATGAACGGCATATAGTGATATGGCCTAATAAAAAAAATTTACTATTTTATCATATTTATTTATAAAAATTATTATTTGAGTGTAGATAAATTATATTATTATCTCAGATATACTACTAAGTCAAGGTGGAGAGGAATATATTCATGATGTGAGCTAAATGTTAGAGATGTGGAGTAATTATTTTAAACTTTTACTGTTTTACAAAGTAAAATTAGATCAAGAAGAGCACCAAACTATCTATTAATAAAATATGAACTGAAGGTGTCCACATTCAAATTCTTTTTTATTTAAAAAAAAAAAAAGTCTATGGACCATAAGTGGCTTCTCATTTAAAATATTGGACACATTGACACAAGCATGCACGCCTAGTATGCACCAAGAAAAAAACAAAGCATGCATGCCTAGTTAAATTATATGGACACATTGTCTTTTAAGAAGCTCCAAAAGGCTTCCTCTCCCAAGTCTAAACGCGTACTTATAAACCAAAAAAGCTACGAGCCTACGACGTTGATAATGTCTACGTCGTGTTCTCTTTTTCTCTTTATAATTTCATATATTTAAAAGGAAATATATATTATGTTTAATTTAATTGTCTTTGACACGTATTAGCATGTGATTTTATCGATATGATTAGGAAAAAGCTAGCATACACATACTATTATAAAGTGTGTTGATTTGCAATTGCAAGCATGATACTTTCAACAATCAAGAATTTCTGATTATAAAACAAGCTATGGACACTTTTTCTCAAACATTCCACCGTAATTCTAACAGTTTTTTTTTTTTTTTAAATATCAAGCATAAAAATAATGTTTAATTCAACAATACTTGCAATGAATATATGTATATAACTAAATAATGATAATTTATATCCTATAAAAGGCTGTTGCTATTTGTTTTAAAACAGAGTAGAGGTTTTTTTTTTTTTTAAGGCGTTTGTTAAAAGAATGCATGCATGCATGCACGCACGCACTTTTTTTCATTAATTAGGTAGGGATCGATAATGCACAAAAGAGGGTACGTACCCAAGCAAAACCTAAGGACAGCAGCCATTATCGGAGATACATTGAACATTAATGCTCTTCAAAACCTTTTGTCTATAACCATCACGTACACTTTCGTCTTAATTAATTAACCACCATCAGTTATTCCTCAACGACCTAAAAATATACAAAACCTGCCTCCACCCTCCACAACTCAACGTAGTAAGTCGTCGTCGTCGTCGACCACCCAGAAACAGCCATTGGAGGAGAAGACGACAATAATTAGGTCTGGTAGCTAGGTTTAATGGTGTGGTAACAAAGATGACTTGGCCACTTGTTAGTTGGATTATGTCCTCCTCTTCTTCTTCTTCCTCTTCTTCCTCCTATTCTTCCTCTGAGCACCAGAATGATCGCGACCAAGTCGAAGTTCCATGCCAAGCCCAAGACGATATTGGCAATAATATTATTAATGACTCTGCCACACCCTCCATGGAAACTCCTTCCCAATCGCTTTCCACCATTCCGGGAAGCACCGTCTTCGACAACTCCGCTTCCACTTCGAAAAGACGACGCATCGACAGCGTGGCCTTGGCCTTGCCTTGTTTTGAGGATAAGAGATTACTGAACGACTCGTCGCCGATGAGGCTCCAGAAGAGGATTAATTGGAGGCAGGAGGACGAGCTACGGCTTTTGCAGAGCTTCCTGGACTACACCAAAAATTGGAAATGTACGGATATAGCTTTATTCTACGACCAGGAGGTTGAGCCGGAGCTGAAGCTCCGGTTCAACAAGAGCCAGCTCGTTGACAAGCTTAGGAGATTGAAGAGAAAGTACCACGAAGCTTTGAGCAAAAAGAACTCAACCGGCATCGAGTTCTGCTTCAAAACCCCGCACGACAAAGCAACTTTTGAGATTTCGCACAGGATTTGGAGGAGTACTGGCAGTAATGTAGGCCGTGTGGGGCTTGAAGACGTTAATAATGGCGTAGATGACAACGAAACTACCTTAAACTTGAAGGACATCAGGGTGAAACGTGAAGAGGACGCCATGGATGACAGTAGTGGAGATAGAATGATGCGGAGGCCACAGACGTGGTCGCAAGGATTGAGAAGAAAACGGGTTGTGGAAGACGATAGTGGTTCGTCTAAAAATAGAGACACAGCGGCGGGATTGATATTGGAGTTGGCATTGAGTCCGATACCGTTGAGTGATTTGGAGATGAAGTATGGGGGTGAAGATCATGAGAAATGGAAGAAGCAGCAGATTTTGGAGTTGGAGGTTTACTCCAAGAGGTTGGAGTTGGTGCAGGAACAGGTTAAGTCAGCTCTGGAGGAGTTGCGCTCCATGGGAGGCAGCTCATGATATATACATATTATGTATTAATTATTCAAGATTGGATCGTTGCTTAATTTAATTAGTTTGTAAAGAATTAAGTTGCTGGGTTAGATATATGATTGGTGAATGATCAATATGCATGTTTAATTGGTTGGATAGATCTCTAGCTAGCCAGTAGATAAAAGATCGATTAATTAAGGTTTGAAATTCATATTAATATTATCATTTTGCTGTTGGTAGAGAAACTCCTTAAATCAATAATGGTTATGAAATCTTTAAGAGTTGCTTCAAATATTAATTTGTAGAAAATTAAGATTTTATATGGATTAAGGTCATGAATTGATTCCATAAGAAAATAAATAATACTAATCATGCTTGAAATCTGAAAATTTATAATCCAAATCAACATTCACTAGATTATGTGGAGGTCTACATTATCATGTGATTGACCTATAAAAGCCAGCTAACTCGATGAATTTCACATTTTGTATTGAATGTTAATACATTGAGCTCTACATCTAAAAGGGCAAAACCAAAGGCAGCCAGCCACGTCCCTTAACGGTGTTAATTCAACATATTATAGTTAATTCTAATTTTAGATTTTATAACGATGTGTGCGTATTAACATATAATATTGTCTAAATGCCCATAAATTATTTACATAGGACTTGTTTCATAATATAATTGTTTTTTATTTTTATTTTTAATTTTTTTCTTTTGAATTATATGTAATTTGATTAGTTTAGAAGTTAATTAGAATTTATAAAATATTAATTAAACTAAAAATATAAAAGAAAATAAAAAACACAAAATAAAAAATAAAAATAATTTTAAAATATTTTTATTTTTATATTTTTACTAATTAAATAGTTTAATTAATATTTAATAAATTTTAATTAACCTCTAAATTAACTAAATTATACATAATTTAAAAAAAAATTAAAAAAATAAAATAATTATATTATCAAAACATAATACTTCACTCGTTTTCAGATTAAGTTGCAGTCCAGTGAATGCGTCAAATGTTGGACTAGCAGGCTGTCGTTAAATTTGGGTTTTTGGCCTTTTTGGGCACATGGGTAAGGGGTTACGGATTCAAAACTGGCAAACCCGGCCCAAAAGTAATAGAACAATCCACTGGCAACCTTTTCACTATATTTCCCCACCTTATCCAACTCTCTTCCGGAACTGGTATATGCTCTTTCCATGGATCCCCATTTTTTCTCCTCCACCCAGATATATGCACTACCAGCTTTAAAATCAAGTAATACAATCCCTCCCTGTTAACCGCCATTGTTCTTCTACGTTCTGCAGCGAGCTACCAAAGCATTGGAGACGAAAAGGAGGTCCATACAAATAAACCACTGCCATCACCATCCATGGCTTGTTCTGCAACAAGACCGACCTTTTATTTCCACCTCTCAACCTCTTTTTCTCAACCTTCCTTTCCAAAATCCAAAACCCATTTCTCTAACGCACCTCTCCTCTCCAAAATCCCAACCATTTCACTCCACAAATCCTCAAAGCACCTCAAATTCGTTACCAACTCCATTGATGTCTCTAAAGAAGACAAACCCACCTCAGACCAACCCAGTCCACAAACCCCTGAACCCTCCTCTCCGCCACCGCCACAGCGACCCCAAGAAGAAGAAGTAGTGAAGTTCGATAAACGCAGGCTCGAAGAGAAATTTGCAGTCTTGAACACTGGAATATATGAATGCAGGTCTTGTGGTTACAAATACGATGAGGCAGTAGGTGATACATCATATCCTATACCTCCCGGATTGCAATTTGATAAGTTTCCGGAAGACTGGAGGTGCCCAACATGTGGGGCTGCCAAGAGCTTCTTCGAGAGTAAGAGTGTGGAAATTGCTGGGTTTGCGCAGAACCAACAGTTCGGACTTGGTGGGAATGCTCTCACTTCTGGACAGAAGGCTGTGCTCATATTTGGGAGTTTGTTCTTTTTCTTTGTGCTTTTCTTGTCTGGGTACTTCCTGCAATAGTTGATAAACAAAGGTAAGGGGATTGTATTGTATGTGAGCCATAAAATTCTGTTTGATTTAGTAATTGGAAATATAGTAAAAATTCTATTTTTGGAGATTTTTGGTGTACTGAATTGGTGCAATGCATGTAGTCAATACTTAAAAAATAAATAAATAAACAAAGCATTGTATTTGTAAACAGTGTAATCCAATTAGCTTAGGAAACACTTCAGACTTGCCTTTATCAGAATCTCTCTTGCTAAATGAATACCATGGCTCATATATATACAAGAGCTATTAGCATTCAAGTCAAAGAAATGCATGGAAGATTTTGTTAGCAACAAGATCATTAATAGAATTGAGTCCTTCAATAAAGTTGGTAACGTGAAGCAATTGTCAAATTCTAGACATACATTGATATGGGCTTCATTTAATTCCGGATAATGTTTTGGGATTATGTTTCTCGTTTCTGGCAACAGAAACAAGGTGAAAAGGTTGGTTCTTCTTGCTTTATGAAGTTCCCTCTACTAATTTCCTGATAATGTTTTTGGATTATATTTCTGGTTTTCGGCAACACAAACAAGGTAAAAAGGTTGGTTCTTCTTGCTTTCTGAAGTTCCATCATGTAAAGTATTAGTTTCTTTAGCACTGTGATTGTTGAAGTCTCTTCAAAATATATGGAATGTGCAAATATCTCACAATTCAAGAAAGTTGAAACATCAAAATACTCAACCCAATTACTTGTAATCGCAAAACTCATCCTAGCATGAAGTAGATGACTCTGACCTGTTTGAAGTCATACCAGGAACTTAACGGTGAGCTTAGACGATAGATTATTCCACCACATATCAGAAATTATAAACCACAGCCGAAAAAAAAAACCGATGCCAAATTGCTTTACCCTGTGAATCTCTGTTCCTGAAAAAGTAGGATGTAAATATTTGAACAATTAATAGTTGGAAGCAAAGGATTTTGCTACTGCTGATCAGAAACCCTGCCCAGCGATGAAAGTTATATGGAAACCCCACAGCAATTCATTCTCAGATATTTTCAATTCATACATGGTAATCTAAAACAAATACATCTTTAAAAAAACACACACTGGCCCAACTTCCCCAGTATTCAGTGAATCGCCCATCAATATACAAGATAATACTTAAATCCTTCGTAAATAATTTGATACATTCAGAAATTCCACATTGATTACATAGTCCTTTACATAATAGTACATATCAGCAGTTCCGCTGATTAAGGGGCAGATATGTGTCTTTCCTAGTTCTTTTCGATATGAAACTGACTACAGAATATAAAACGACTATAGTGTGATCCTGAACCCAACTGCAAACACGTATAACATACTGTCTCAACTACCCACAGAAACAGAAAATTCGAACAAAGGAGGGTGGAATAAGAAAAACCCTAGTGCCTCATCATCATCCAATCAGTAACATCATTGCAACTTCTTGACAAATTACTTGCAATCAAAGCAAATCTTCAAATGTTGTGTCAGTATGCATAGAGTGATGATGATAGATCAATTTCTACCAAGAGGAATATAACACCGCCAAGCCTTTGATGTCATGTGGTACCAAGCTCCCAACCACAGGGTTAGCCACATTGACTCGAAACTTTCTCTATTAGTACAAGTTCAATTCGCAGGGCACCTCTGAGAACGCAGAAAATTAATCAGATCTGCTACAGTAACTCAGGGTCCCCAACATCTGAAGTATCCTGAGGAACTCGAGTCTTAGCCTGATAAACCTTCTTCACTTGCTTCTCATATGCTCCACCTGATGGAGTTTCCTGTTGTCTGATACACATTCCACCATTTTCAGCCACTGCTTTATTGATCCACTTGGGAGGTGGTGATGGAAGCGGACCCATGTTTTGTGCAAACTGTTGTTGTAGGTTTGTTGAGTTTCCTGAGTTTTGCATCCTAGGAGACATCACTGCAGGTGACCTAAATCTAGTGTTTTCTTCTATTGTCAAGGCAGACATCCCACTCTTCAAGTTGCCGTGCTGTTCTTGATAGTGTATCCTATAATTCTGTCTATCACTTTGCACACCATTTGAGGAGACTGGATATCTAGGCCTACCCTGTGGGTTGAAGGAATTTTCATAGTAAGAGTTAGGCTCTTGACGAAACCCATATCCAGAAGGTCCAGCTGGTCTTGGTCTGGCAACTGGATAGTTGCCTGAAGAATTTCGGAATTGTGGTTGATCCCATAATCCAGCGGATGAACCATTAAACTTGATATTAAGGCTGCTCTTAACAAGACGATGAGCAGCTTCCCCCAGTAGAGACCCAGCTATTGCTCCAGGTACTTGTGGCCTGTAAAATGGTGCATCACATGTAAAAACCATACCCTTTTCTGGACAAGTTACTAACACCATTATGCATATATGATTTTACTCTGGTATAGATTTCTGCACATTAGAAAGTTGTGGTAGCTTCTGCTTAAAACCTACTTTTACAGTTTTTAATAGATGGACCAAGCATTCCAAGTGATAAAAAGATGAAATATTTTTCTAGTTCTTTCTTATTAATGTGGGAGTGACTACCTTCCACATAAAATACTGGCCACCTCAATCCTAGGCCTCAAGGCATGACTATGACAAAAACCTAGGCTGTTAAAATTATACAAAATTCATCACAGAATATATATATATATATATATATATATATGTATATATATGTGTACAAGGATGAGCATTCAGACCTCTCCCTTCCTTGGTGGCGTCGAAATCCATTCTCTTCGTGCCATAACCCAGGGAATGGTTTAATATCAATAGGTGTTAAAATCTGCAGACAGTAAAACAAAACTTAGAGTTCTTAAACAGATTGAAAAATAGGATTAACAACATGGACACACAACAATTATAATAAGCAAATGGTTTAGGAAATATAACAAAAAACAGACTACTATCTTCTAACTAATAATATTTATAGATTTCATCAACAGGTTCCAAAACTCTAGTATATTTCACGATCACATAATAGAACCTCTTAGGCTCTAACTTTAACCACGCAGAATGGAAATATAAGAACTTTTAAGAGCCACAAGAAATTGCATACCTTTTTAGGCGTAACCACACCCATGGGAGGTTCTGGGATATGTTTATGGGCAAGAGGATTAAGATATGTAATATTCCTGCAAATTAAAATGCTAACATTAAATACATCAAATACTTTACATTCTAAGAATTGTAAGGTAGGGGTACGTACAACACTTGGTTATACTCAATGTCCTGTAATCCACTGACAGGGGAGGGGACTATATTTCTTATTCCATTCCTTTCTGATAACCAAAGGTATCCATTCATTCCACCACTGCAAAACGTTGGCAACAAATAAGGATAGCAAAACCAGAACCAATTGTTCAAAAGTTAATGATACTAAGACTTAACCAACCCACCTAGCATGTGTGTCGATTACCCAAGCATATCTTGCGTATGGGGGTGTCTGATAACATAGCTGGTAGTACAAACTGATTTGTGAAGCCAAAGGATGTGCAGGAGATACATAAAGCAAATCAAGCATTACACTATTTCGAAACCGCTCTTCCTCCTGCATACCAATAGAAGATGTACTTGAGAATTTTTAGAAAATGTTATGAAGAGGTGGGACTTAGCTTGGTTTTACGGTTAACAATGCCCTTAGAGACTAGCTAAAAGAAAGAAAGGAAATCTTCACTGGTGCACAGATAGTGCCTAATACTAGCTAAAACAAATGCTTAAAAGATTAAAATATAAAAGTTCTTTTACAGACCGTTAAAGTTCCTTCTAGTTTCCTTGTTTGAGCAAGCAATTTCTTCTCATCAATGAATGGTAATTTGGCCACTCCCTGACAACAAAAAGGAATTTAGCAAGTTTCATCAGTCTGGCAATAAACATATGTAAACAAACATCCCACAAAAGATATTGATATAAAACAGATAATACTCTACCTGCCATGCAAAACGCTTACCATGCATGTCAATCTCGAAATCTGAAAAGGAAAAAAGGGCACCCATTGAAAAGGAGACCACACTTCACATGGAAATAATCATAACTTGTGAATAAAATTTACCAGAAGGGTAGAATGCATGGATAGGTGACAACGGGTCAGTCATCAAGTTTCTGTATTTTTCGGGTAGAGCACTAGAACTGTACAGGAAATTGAAAAGCTTAACCATCATCATAGGCAGCAGAAGATAACAAAAATTTCTTCTTTCTCTTTTGCTTATTGTTGTTATTTGATAAATTTACTACTAAAAACAAATAAATGAGTTTCAAAGAGAGACCTTGCTGCAGGTAGTGTTCCCATGAGCTGATCAAAGGGTTTAAATGGCTCTCCCAAGAAAAATGTTATTTCCAGTTCAGCTAGCTCTTTCAGATCAGAAGCAAACGGAGCATAATGGTATGGATAATACCTGAAACAAATAGTACCAGAAGCATAGTTATTGAACTTGAATGGGAAACCTCTTGGTCAAGGTGCCCACCAGTAAGTCACCAATCCAACTGAAGGTCAATTCGTCAAACTTCCAGCATATGAACACATATGTTAACAAACAAGTTAACTAAAATGCCTTCGTAATAAGCTCTGAATTTATTTTAGAAATAATTAAGATATTCTAATGGTTTGCGTGTTTACAAAATGTTAAAGAACGAGGTTCAAGTTCAACACCTACAAACATCAATATTTGAGCTTTTAAAAAAATCATAACCAGTTTAATGTAGGTATACAAACAACCAAAAGAACCAGATTTCACCTGGATGGATGGGTTCAACTTTTTATCAGTCCAACAAAGAACTGGATAGACAGACCTAGAGACTCATCACCAGTAGTCACTCCAACTAGCAAAGATGGTTTGCTTATGAACTGAGAGAAGTTCAAAAAGGGACAGAAATGTTTACTACTTCTAAATTCACCCAAACCTTAATACTCTTGACTCTTAAAACTCATACTTCATTGATACAAGATTTATGTCTACAAAAGTCATTGACGTTGACCAATAATGAACATTTAAGTAACAAATGAAATACAGCAGGTAAACGGTGTCCAAAATTTCCACTAATAATCAAACTATACTGACCATAGCCAGGAGCAAACACCTTGGTAGTAATATCGGCAGACCCAACATAAGCCTTCCACATACTTCAAAACCTGCAAAGAACATCTGTTAATATGACAGTTAATTTTGAAGACTCATAACAGAAAAAAACCAAAATGATCAGCGTATACATAGCAAAAGCATTCAAACCCAAAATCCAGTCAACATAAATGCGCATAATTAACAATACGCTTGGAACCAAATCATAACTGAAATCTATTTGAATTTCATTTGAAAGAACTCGAGTAAATTATGTTCACTTTCTTGGGTCAAAATTAAAATTAATAAAATTTAATCAGATTCTATTGCTCTAGCCCATCAAACCCCACACCCCCAGTCAGCAGTTCCTCAAAACCATCCATCAACCACCCAAAATTCCAAGAACAAACTCCACAATGCAACTATCAATACCCTTTCTCAGATCCACCATCACTACATCAAACTGGCACTCATTGCAAATATAAGCTACCATAATATGATCCACTGGAACTGCAGTCTACCAATTAAATCCATGCCTTCCATCAAACTCAAAACTGCAAGTCACATATTCCCAAGCCCATTCAACATCAAGCCAACACTACAACCCACAATAGAGCTTTGAAACCACATATGGCTACTACCACCTGAAATTTCAAATTCCGTGCAGGTAGCCAGCTACAGAATGTATGTAGAGGAGAGAGAGAGAGAGACCAGAAGAATGAGGCACTAATTTATTCCTGAAAAATCAAATTGTATCAATTCTAGGACTTCTGTTTCCCAAAAGCTTTTGAGAATTAGCAAACTCTTTAAATTGAAAGGAGCCAAACCAAGAAACATGTCTCTCATTGTCCATTAGTTATCTCATTCTGTATAAGAACTAAAGCACTATAGTATAGTTACAGGCTTACAGCCACTTCTTTTGGACGAGCAAAGCCAAAAGATTATACAGATAGGTGGAGCTTCAACCCAAAGGAGAATCCAAATATTTGTTTCAGACCAAGAAAGTAAGCAGCTTTATATATATAAAAAAAAAAAAAAGGGATCAGGGCAAACAAAAGCAAAAATAGGAACTCTGAACTTTGAAATTAATAAACACTTTAAAACACTTATCAGTGGTTAACGGTTAAAATGGTAAGTGAGAACTTATAGAACTTACTACATCTCTTCTAATTTTATCAATCTCCTCCGGCGTTGATGAGCCAAATTTCTCAGCATAGTACCTCTCTTTGTATCCAGGCTCCCCTAGTTTTACCTGAACAAATGAAATATAGATATGTGTATTTAGAAACTCTAAAGCATTTAAAAGTATATCGAGCATAACATACTCCAAGCAAATAATAAAACTCAAACATTTAAAAAGAATAACAATCAGCAACACATTTTCTGAATGCAGGATATCAGCCTTGCTTCAGTTTTAAATTCAAAATCAAACTGGGACCCACAGCTAGAAATTGCTAATGGCAAACTTTAATCAATTCAAAGCATACAAGTATTTTGTCCATCAAGCAGTTAATTCACAGACCTTGTCTACAACTGGAGCCTGTAGTTCTTCAGTGGACTGTCTTCTGGCTCTAAGTTTCATCTCCTCATTATTCTCGAAAGCCTGCAACAAAGCTACCAGCATTAAGATGAAATTCTAATTCTTTGACATCAAACATATGGCTGACAACTGCCATGCAATAATCTACTTTTCCACTTTCCAGTCCAAATGTTGAAAATTTACATGTAGAGGTTAAAGAAAATAATAATAATAAGAAGAAATAAATTTAAAAAAAAAAAAAAAAGTTGAACAAAGTCAGAAAAACCACTCTCGGATAGTACTGCTCTTAGATATCATACTAAAATGATGAATGAAGCAAAGTTATTTTTTACAAATGTTGATTGCTTGTTAATTTTCTATTGTTCCAATAGTACAAAAAGATAATAAAAACAATAGTAATAATAATAATAATCAAGTCCCCAGTTTCCCAATTAGAAAACATTCTACAGGTACCTACTGTGTTATGACATTCATTTTTACAATATTAACATGGATCATTAAAAAGTATTCATGTTACACAGAGAGGCAGTATTCCTCATCCTCAGCCACAATATATGAAAAGAATAGAGCAAATATCATTACCATGCTTAAATGGTTGCAATTCATTGTTTTCAAGTATGAGCAAATAAATTGAAAAACAAAACAAATTCAAATATGATTTAAATAATGGAGAAACAGGATACCTGCTGAATTCGAGTCCGCTTTTGAAAAATCTGGTCTTCATAAATAGCAAGAGATTTAATAAAATGCTCTACTCTGTCCAATAATACCTGAAGAAGTAAGATAACTGACATTGAGTACATTTTCCAACAAGGCGACTTCAAAACTAACAGCATTGGCCTTAAATTGATAGCATAAAAGTTCAAGGTTCATAAGCAGAAAGCATAATCTGCATAATGGGTCGTGAAACCTTTTTTTTTTTCCTTCCTTTTGATAAGAAACAATCTTTTGTTGATAGAAAATCAATAGAAAGGATAAAATAGAGGACAAGGAATCCTCATAAACAGAACTACAATAAAAAAGTAAAATATTAAGAAAATAAGAACTTTGAAACACATTGGTAACCCATGACAGCTTTCCAATTTGAACAATTAAAGAAAAATGAAAAGCTTTGTCTGTAGAAGTCCACAAAGATGCCAAGTATTTAGCGTTCTCAAAAAGATCTTCACTACTCATTACTTTCTCTTCAAAGATTCTATTATTTCTTTCATTCCAAATTACCCACAGCAAAGACAACACTATACACTTCCATATTACTTTGGCCAAGTTATTAATACCAAAACTAATTGGTTTTTCTACTATCAAAGACCCACAATATTTAGGAAACACCAAACAGAACTCAGCTTCTTGTAACAGTCTAACCCACAAACTTCTTTCAACTCTACAATGAAGAAGTAAATGATCTTACTTAGTAACTCTAGTCTCCCATACTCCAAAACAAAATCAATTAAATGGAAAATTCAAATAGCCAAACTTTTTAATCTTCATGCTGGAAAAATTTTAGGATCCTCAAAAGGCAGCTCTAAATTCATTTAATTTCTTAAAATCATTCCGATTGTTTCTTCTCCATGTATAAAAGCAAAGGTGCAGAACATTTAGGAGCAGCACAAAAACATTATATGATAAATGAACAAAAGCCTGACACTGCAGAAACTATATGCATGGCATGTTCAGCAGTACGCAAGATTAATCTAGAAAGTAAAGAAAATAATTACCTCACCCGACTCAGTAAGATAACCACCCATAGCAGCAAACTCTCTTCTATAAACATGCATCAATAAATTTATGGCACCCTGAAGTAGTAAATAAAATTATGTTTAGCATGATAACCAAATAGAAGGTAAAGTGGCATAAATTTCTTTTTCTTCTCTTTCTTTTTTTTTTTTTTTTTTTTTTTTTGGTGGGAGGCAGGTTATAGGGTGTGGTTGGTTTAGTAAAACATATTAATTACATGGATTATGTCTGTTGTTTACGAAAATATGCAAATAGCTGAAGTAGAAGACAACTCAACAAAAGAAATGTCTATACCTACATACCTCCCTGATCTCCAACGTTGGCATATGTGGAAGAAAGTCATTTCCAACAAAAAAACAAAGAAAGACGAAATCATCCACTATCCGCTCAAAATTAATGTCAAATGGAGGACTGCTTATTGCTAGATCATATTCCAAATATTCTCGCAACACCCAAATGTTGAGGAACTGCCCATACAATTAATCACTTTAGAGGGGGGGAGTTGAGATAGTTCTAAGCAAAAGCTTGAAGCTATAAACATGAAGAAAGCGGGTTATTTCTCCAACCTGATACTTCTTCTTGTGGATTGGGGTTTCATCTACTACATTCCCATCTTCTGCTCCATCTTTACCACGACACTCAGCTGCCAGATGACCAACTTGGCCACAGAGAAAACACTTTTCCTGTTGTCCAGGCAGTGTAATCACCTGTACAATTGGAGGAAACAATTATGATTTCTACTATTATGAGTAGCATTAAGGGTCAAATAATAAATAGTCTTTGTAAAAAAGCAATAACTGACCTCTCTCAATATTGAGAAGTGAACTTCATGTGTAGCTAAAGATAGCATAATTAGATCTGCATCCTGTTCAAAGTAACCAAAATGTCTATTTACAACCAAACAATTAAGAGAATGCAGAGCAAAAAGGATGACGTAAATAATTAGGTGAAAAAATGATAAGCAAGTAAGATAATATTATAAATAAAATCTAGAACGCCTGATGTTAAAGAACACTCACCAGACCATATAAACAATGCCGAGTGTTAGGATCAAAACCAGGAAGGTTTCGTTGCAATCGAATATAGGACATGATTTTGTGTTCTCCCTCACCAGGAACGTTTGAATCAGAAAGAATAACCTTCAAATAATCACCCAATGCAGCCCCATAAATAAACTAAGTGAGACAAAGTATCCTGAAAGCCAGAAGTATATGAAGAAAAATATAGAGAAGGGATTACTCCATAAGCAAGGAATCAATCCGATCTAGAAGGGATAGGGAGACATGGACTAAATACAATAACATTAAACAAACCTTTGTAAAACACCAGCCACGGTTGTGGTTCAGCCTACTTTGTATGTAATACTGAAGTGCCACTGAGAGCACTGCCATAAATTGAGTACCGGGAGTAATAACATTCGAGTCAGAAGTTTCAGACTTCTCCTTAAAGGTCAAATTTCTCGCCTCAGCCTCAAATTCTTTCTTTAACATTTCTTCTTCAGCTTCCTAACATTAAATACAAAAAAAGCAATAAGTTTATCAACTTCAAAGACTCTATCTGCCACTTAGACAGCATGAGAAAAGATCATACAGCCTCTGCCGCATCTTTAGCAGCTCTGAAGCGTCGCGAACGTTGCTGATTCATTTTAGCTCTTGGTGCAACCCCATCTACAAATTAAAATTTTGTAATATATATATATATATATATATATATATATATATATGAAATTTAAAAGTGCAATGAAATTTTTGATTGAAGGTCCAAAAATACACTCACCAATTGCCATATAAATAAGCTTTCTTGGGCGAACCAATGTCAAGAGATGATCAATGTAAGCAAACATGGACTTAAATACATCACCATAGGTAGCAGGTGCTGGCTGCATTAACAGATAAAAATACGTCTCATGGTATAGCTTTTTTCAAATGCCTTAAGTTAAGACTGCAGGTTCCATAGAAACGAAAAGCTGCAAGTGGATGAATGCTCATATTGAACACCATAAATAATATCTGACGCTTGCAATTTCTAGCCAAACTAAAATTCCAACCTAGTGTAAGTATACAAGCTCCCAAACTAAAACCCATTAGACCAATCTAAACTATCTCACAACCTCTTAAGGAATTGAAAATTGAATTTGAATTGTTTAAGGAAATATAAAACCAAACCTTTCCATCAGGGTGAAAACAGGGATGGATAATTCCATTCATATCCAAGTACAAGTTGTCGAACTCCATGCCATTAGGGTTGGGTTTCGAAACGTCAATGGGGATAAGCACACCATTGGAGTCCTCCTTTGGCTCTTCCTCTACCACGTCCGCAATCGAAAGCGGGTACCGATCGGCCAACCAACGGTAAAACGCGGGTACGCCCATCTGAATGCCGTCGTCTTGCTTGGTCCGATATCGAGCTCCGGATTGGAGTTTAGAAATATTAAGTGTTCGGGATCTGTGCCATGGCGGCAAGGGGGTGTTGGTACGGCTTGTGCTGGGACTTAGAATTCACAGTGACGATAATACCCTTACTGTTATGGCAGTTTTTCAAATTGGGGACTGTTTGTCAAACTCTTCATGAGAAGCAGTCAACCACTATAAAAATTAAAATGCAGGTTCAAAAAAAACAAATTTTATTTTTGTTTTCAACTTTTTATTCAATTTTTAAAATAATAAAATTACAATTATAATTACAATTTAAAAGCATGACCGACCAGACAAATCTTCCTCAAACAAAATCTAAACTTTTATTAAATATTTATTAAGAATAGTTAATATTGAGGATGAAACTAATAACTGTTAAATATTCGACTATTTATCTTCTTTTTTTCTTATCTATTTATCTGAATTTTACGACAATACTGGACTAATTTCCACTGACTGTGCTCTGCAAATATACCCCATTAAATTATCCTACACTTTTCTTTTTTTTTCTTCTAAGGAAATTATTCTAAACTGATGTAAATTACAAAGAAAATAAAAAAACAATGTTTTATATATTTTATACGTTATAATAATACATGTGAAGATTCAAAATTATATTTGTTTTCCTTCACTTGGTAGATTTCCTATGGGTACAAATACCAAAATATAATATATATATATATATATATATATATATAAATTTTATTTAAAGAAAATAATTACTTTTACTTGGAGTCTTGATTATCAAACGATGAACTGATAGTCTGATATCATATGTCCCTCTGATAAATAAGTCACACATCATTTAAAACTTTTGTTGTCCATTAATATGAAATTATTTCATAGTTTGCCAGTCAACTTCTTCTTCTTCTTTTTTTCTTTCATTCGGTTTATCTTGTAAAGCTCATTTGCCTTGTGTTTCCTTTCTCTCTTTCCCATTCTATGCGACAAATTAATTTTGAAAACTTAAAAAAAAAAAATTGTATATTCCTTATCACATGCTTACTTAAGCCATTATGCAATCTTCATTTATTCTGTTTTCTGCTTTATTACCATTGATTACCTTAGTTATATTTTTTATAAACTCCTGTTTAAGTCAAATGGATTTTGATATTTCACCTGCCTAAACTCAAAATAATAATAAAAAAAATAAAAGAAGAAGAGCGATAATGATCTAGTTTGATTCCCATTTAAGAGAAATGAAAAATAAAAAATTATAAAGAGGAAACAAAACAATTTCAATTCAAGCGGATCGAAAGTTTAAAATCAAAATAACACTCGTTTATTATTTATTAAAGAGAAAATTAAAAATAAGGCGACGTTCATTTATTATTTATTAAAAAAGATAAATAAGGGGGCGGATAAAGAGAATGAGACTTGAGTAATTTGGTTCCTAATCAATGCAAAATGTAACCAAATGGCCCCTGGAGGCATGAAAGGCCAAGTTGAACAGTAGAAAATATAGACGATGCCAATTATGTAAACGTGTATTTGGGTTTCTGTACTCGTAAATTATTCCTTTAAATTTAAGGCTTAATTTTCACTCCTTTTACCAGCAGCCATTTGAGCATGCATTATCTACTTTCAAATTCCAGCTTCAAAACGTGTAATATCATATATCCTATAGGATTAGTACTTATATATATCAATAAAATATTCAATAAGGAATCATATATTTTATGTTATTTGTTATAGTATTGCCATACCATATAATTTGATAAAATATTTAGAGAGAAATCGAACATTTGATTTTATTTGTTATAATATTGGTATACCATATAATTTCACATGCCTCGCTAAATTATTAATTAATATTATAATGCACACCTAAAATTGATGGGTACCCATTACCATCATTAAAAAACACATATAATGATTCTTCCAAATTCATGGCTATTTAAAAGAAAAATAAATTATGCAGGTTATTTTATTATTTAAAAAATAATCAAAATAACTTGGATTTTCCCTTTTATCGCTGCATATTGTCCGGATATATATGGATTTTTTTTGTTATTTATATTAATTATTTTTTTTACTTTGTAATAATAAGGTGATCCAAATTTCTTACTCAATTTGGAGCCAAATAAGTTTTTTTTTTAAAAAAAAACGAATGCATTTTGTGGATCTAGAAGAGTAAAATGGTGATAAGTTTTCCTATTTTGATTTTTGTGATTTGTACATTAAATTTTATTATTATTAATATTATTACTATTGTCCGTCGTGTTTTTGTGAGTTTGTATATAAAAGAGTAAATTAGTGAAGTGCGTAAGTTTCCACGACGTTAACAATTACAATCTTGATTTGGTATCATAGAAGGAAAACCTACTTTTTCTTCTTCGATTACATATATACATCCAATTCCACTCAACAATTTTTTTAATAATTTATTAAACCCATCTACTCAATTTCTCAAATCCACGTAGGATAAAAATAAAATAAAATAAAATTTACCACACACAAATGAATGATTTTAATTAAAAAAAACAAAAAAAAAACCACCAGATGCATTTCTAAGATTTCGAGCTTCATTTTTATTTTCATTTAGTTAGGCGTTTTTAACTTTTTAACCGTTTGACTATTCTTTTGACCCTCGTACAAACACAATTATTACACCATGAACCTTGCCTAGAAATATGCTAAAAATACATAAATACATTAAAAGTATAATTTATTTATTATCTATCTATTTTCAGAAGAAGACGGCGAGTGTGACGATGAAATTTAGAAAATAAAAAATAAAAACAAACGAGGCACACAGAGACGTAACGCCAATAGTTCCTTTAAATTTCCGCAACTCTTTCCTTTGTCTCCATCTCAGACTGTCTTCAGTGTCCAAGCTCTCAATCGGCTCGGATAACCCTTGCTTGGTCAGGGTTCAATTTTAAGCTGGTAGAAAAAAAGCATTCCCATTTATAGTCCTCGGTTTGATCACAAGGATTTTTCCTAAAACCCTTTTGCATTAACCCATAATCTCTCAAGGTTCCATTTTTCTCTGTTCTTTTTGGTGTGCGATTTGATTTTTTCTTGGAACAGGCTATGTGTGCTATCCAAATTTTGATCTTTTTTTCATTTATTTTTTGTACAAAGTTTTAGTTTTTGAAATGCTTTTTGTGATCAAGTATATTTTTTGTTGGACTTGAATACTTGCTGGGTTGGATGGCAATATGAATATAGGTTCATTATTCGTATTTCGTATGTATTTGGTGTTTTGAAGTATTAAAATCTGTTAAGTTGCTATAAAACTTCCAACCTTCCTGATTTTGTAAAGTGAAAAACCCATCAAGTCAACAAGATAACTTTTTGAGGATCAACAGTTAAAGCGGTCTACTTTTTTCTTCTGGAAATAAATAAGAATTATAGTTTTTGTTTTGTTGTACTATTATTGCTTTTGGCTAATTGATTTTGAAATTTTCATTTTCTTTCTTCTGATCCCTTAGTTATTGGTTTGTTTCTCAGTGGTCTGATAAAAATGGTGGAGGAGAAGTCGGCGATCGCGAAAGATGTTACTGAAGTAAGCCATATTCTTTCTTGATCACTACCTTGAACTTATTTAGTCGTGTTAGTAAGAGTATCATGGAGCTTACATATGCATCTGTTTATTTGTTCACATTCACAGTTGATTGGAAGAACACCATTGGTATATCTCAACCATGTTGTAGATGGTTGTGTAGCCAAAGTTGCTGCTAAATTAGAGATGATGGAACCATGCTCTAGTGTCAAGGACAGGTAATAATCTTTTTATCATGATCATTGTAGTGAGGCTGTGCTTTCTTAAATAGAAAAGGATTGGATTGGAAATTTGTAACATCGATCATATACTTTTTTTTTTTACAAAGAAGTTGTTCTCTTAGATGTTGAGGTTGCTAGAAAGTCAAAATTAGGCCGCACAAGGACCAAGGCCAAGTCTTTCCCATGCATTTGAATATAGGATTAGAGTTATAGATATTGATTGGAATATTGTCAATTAATTTGTATGCACATTCTGCCCTTCATTGTAGGATTGGATACAGTATGATTGCAGATGCAGAGGAGAAGGGTCTTATAACCCCAGGCGTGGTTAGTAATTACTTCCCTTTGATTGAAATACATTATAGTGCAATTTACCTTGTGGAATGATCATTGAGCTCATTTTTTGTTGATATTCCAGCTGTGTTTTGCATTGTTTTCTACTTTAGTTTTATATTACTGGAAAATGTGACAAAGGAAACTTTTGGCATGACAAAATTTCCATGTTGCAATTTTTAGAGTGTCCTTATCGAGCCTACTAGCGGTAATACTGGCATTGGGTTGGCATTTATGGCAGCTGCCAAGGGTTACAAATTAATAATTACAATGCCTGCTTCCATGAGTCTTGAAAGGAGAACTATTCTTCGTGCTTTTGGAGCTGAGCTGGTTCTAACAGATCCAGCCAGGGGCATGAAAGGGGCTGTGCAGAAGGCAGAAGAGATAGTGGCTAAGACTCCCAATTCTTATATGCTTCAACAATTTGAAAATCCTGCAAACCCAAAGGTATCAAAACATCGATGTTTTTTTTTTCCATGTATGACTAGCTGGTTGGAGAGATTGTTCTCGGATTGTTCTTGTTTGTTTAGGTCCATTATGAGACTACTGGACCAGAGATTTGGAAAAGCTCCGGTGGGAAAGTTGATGCCCTTGTTTCTGGGATAGGGACTGGAGGTACAGTAACTGGTGCAGGGAAGTATCTCAAAGAACAAAACCCTGACATTAAGGTTGGAATTTTGCATTAAGAGGAAATTATTATTCAAATTTGCTATGTTGCTTCTT
This sequence comes from Rhamnella rubrinervis, assembly GCA_007844105.2. Taxonomy (NCBI): domain Eukaryota; kingdom Viridiplantae; phylum Streptophyta; class Magnoliopsida; order Rosales; family Rhamnaceae; genus Rhamnella; species Rhamnella rubrinervis. Next base: position 10,182,779 of record CM017578.2, read on the forward strand.
TTTGTGTGTTCCTTCTAATATTCCTGGTTTTTCCTTGCTTGCTTAGCTCTATGGTGTGGAACCAGTTGAAAGTGCCATATTGTCTGGTGGAAAGCCTGGTAAGTCATGATTTCTCCTTGCATCTTTATTTCAATGGTCCTGGCTGCATTGCATCCCATATTTTCCTGAAACAAATTTCTCTCATGTGTTAAAAACTTGACTAGACTTCAAACAATTAAAATTATTGCTTATATGTGTCAAAGGTCCACATAAGATTCAAGGAATTGGTGCTGGATTCATCCCTGGAGTTTTGGATGTCGAATTACTTGATGAAGTTATTCAAGTAAGCCTCAAAACTTTTGATTGGATTATCTTACAATAGAAACATGGGTTATTCATTTTTTTAAATATTCTTTCATATTAAATTTGGCAAAATACTCAAGGGGTGATATGCAATGGGAATTCAAAGGATCCATCATAAGTGAATAGTTAAAGAAGGAAAAGAAAAAAAAAACGGATAAGAAAGAAGAAAGAATTGTTTTCTGATATTTTGATCCTCTATATTATAATCTGTATGATCTAGGCTTTATGGAAACAAAAATTTGAATATTTATTTTTCAGAGAAGTAATTTGAATCCATATCATATAACTTGTCTTTTTAAATATAATCGTGTATTAAATATACACCGATCTTGTTTATTCAAGGGAGCAAGCAAGTTTAATCTGTCTGAACCCTCAGTCTTTTATGCCCTTACCACTTTTTAGAAGTTTTCTAGTTTAAAACCTTTTTTTGTAAGCCTTTTACAAGTATGCTTATAATGAAATATTAAATGTTATATGCTGTGGCACTCTTTATAAGTTGTATGAAAGAAGATGCACTACTTTGTCCATGCATTCATCACTTATTTTCCGTTCATGCCTCTAAGCTTCAATTTCATATGTGAGACCTATAAGCCTAAGACAATAAAATATTTTGTGACACTGCAGATATCAAGTGAGGAAGCTATAGAAACTGCTAAGCTTCTAGCATTGAAAGAAGGTTTACTGGTAAGTTAAATGCTTTTGAAGATATATTACAGACTTTCCAATTGAAGATCTCTATGTTTTATATGAATTTATTCAGCACTATATTCTTTCTTGTCCGTAATTTGCTTAATTCATAAGTATTAAAGTCCAGTTGTTGGAATCTTTTATCATCTATGTTTAATGGTACTTGTGCAACATGCATTGCAGGTAGGCATATCATCTGGTGCTGCCGCTGCAGCTGCAATCAAGATTGCAAAGAGGCCTGAACACTCTGGAAAACTCATTGTTGTAAGTTGGTTATGTTTTTGCTGTCTTTAGTGGTTTGTTTGCTGTTATTTCTGTCATGCGTGCACCTGCTACGAAAGTTTATCATTTTTCCTACAGCAAATTTGGTCTTCTGAGCTGACATGTGTTCTCAATGCTCTACGTATTTAACCCCTGAGTTCAATTTCAGCTGGATTAGCTAGTAACTAGTATATAAGGTCTTTCTAACTTTTTCTTCCCAAAACTGCTCAGGCTGTCTTCCCCAGCTTTGGAGAGCGTTACCTCTCTTCTGTGCTTTTTGAATCTGTGAAGCGGGAGGCAGATAGTATGGCTTTCGAGCCCTGAAATGATCCCTACCATCAAAGGAGCCATAAAGTTTCATTTCTACGAGTTGGAGGCATAGTTGGCAAGTTGAAATTTGGTTTTAGTTTGGATGTTTTTACTTCTCCAAGTTGGTCTAAATAAACACATTGAACAATTTGGTGGCATTTATATTTACAGATGAATGAAGTTTGTATGCACTGACTAAGAATTTGTTTATTATAAAGTTTGTTACTTGTTTCCTCAAAAATCATTGCCTCCTGTCAATGAAGAAAACTAGGAGTTTAAGACATGAGAATCATACGGTTTGGATCAACTTGAAAGTGCTTGTTCCATATGGAAGGTGAAGTGCCAGTGGCATGCAACTCCTTAGCAATCGAGGATAAATAACAAACTAATTACAGCCCTCAAGTGCTTGAGGACAATTGCTACCAACAAGATGGCTTTATTGGAATGCAGGCCAAGTCCCTCCTCACTTGAGGACTAATTGCCACCAACAAAATGGCTTTGTAGTTAAGAACTTTAATCTGTGAGATTTTACAAGTGCTATAAACTGTTAATTTGCTGCCTTTGAAACTTTAAGAGTAACTGCCAGTGAAACTGAAACTGAATCCGTGTGGGAGATCACAAGAGCGCTATAAACCGTTAATTTGCTACACTTTTCACTGAAACTTCAGGAATAACTGCCAGTGAAACTTAAATCCGTGGGATATCTTACATTACATTACCACTTTACATTGTAACTTCAAAGAATCTTTAAAGAATAGAATTGATAGGGGGCTGCGCGAACGCAAGCCCCCACTACCACAAATTATGACGTTGGCTCTCCTACTATTGAGGAGACCATAGGCGGGCACCCCTCCTAAAGTGCAATGGAGGTCACCAACCTAGGCCATGGGCCTTCTTGATCGCCCATTGACCCCGTCCAGGTAAGTGAGTATGACGGACGTCCGAGCTCCTTTTTATAGTCTTTGCTCGCCTCTCCTTTTTCATTCATATTCCATATGGGACATTTGCTAGTTGGGATTCCTGATTATTTAATGAGTATCATTATTATTCTAGATGGGTTCCATTTTAATCTTGTAGCGACTTCTAAACCATTATTATCCAAAATGGGTGAAAGAGCTTTACCGACAGAGTAAAATCCATTGGCAAATGGATGATACCCATGTAAGGCATACCAATGGAAACAAGAATCAGCAAGCCAATCAGTGTTAGAAGTTAACCCGTATTCTACAATCTCATAGCCTGTTGTTCTGTAACACATTGCACTGCACGTCTACACTCGCTATGCTGTTCGAAGATAAATCTTTGTCAATTTCGTTATCTCCAAAGATGCTAGTGCCCATTGCCTATGTGCATAAGCATTGGTTTAAACCATCTAAGGTTTCCGAGAGTTTCTTTCGTTAACAAACAAAATTTCCCTAGGAAATTTGGTATATTACCTGAACATTAAACATTTTATATAGTAGCAGCAACATGATAGGTTTCTAAGAGATACAAAGGTTTCAATATCAACAAAGTCTTATGGGTCTTGATCTGCTTACACCTCACTTACAAAGATATTGCTTATGGCTAATTCTTTGTTTTTTACGTCCTATTTCTGAATTCTATTATTCTTCTTCAAGGTGAATAGGCATTGGCTGTGGCTCATGTTTATTGCATTTACTATCTCCAGCCAATTACCCTTTACATCATTGACTTCAAAGTTTGCATTACTTGCCAATCATCTAGTACCTGATCTAAAATTGACTTCAAATGAAACTCCTTTATAGTCATCATGCTGATATGCAACTTTCTTTTACAGCATGTTCAAAATTGTTTCTCAGGCGCCTACCCCACTTGGGAGAAGTATGCAACTTTCTTTTACACCATGTTCAAAATTGTTTCAAGTGCCTACCCCACTTGGGAGAAGGGTTACTTCTCAGATATATTGAAGTTAAAGCTTAATGCAAACGAAATAAAGAGAAGGTTTAGAGATAAGTGGAAAGAGTAACACTTGGATATAGAATTGGACAGGGGCCGCGCGAACGCTGGCCCCCACTACCACAAATTATGACGTTGGCTCCCACACTTGGTGAGACCATAGGCGGGCACCCCTCCAAAGTGCAATGGAGGTCACCAACCTAGGCCATGAGCCTTGATGATCGCCTATTGACCCCGTCCAGGTAAGTATGTTTTACCAACCATAGTCCTTCATATTTTATAGCCCAACTCCACCCGCTATCATTCATGCGCATCCAATATGGGACTTATTGACAGCACTCACTTTTGCCCTTGCCATCAATAATCCAGTAATGCTTTGTTTTCGTCTACCACTTTGGGTGTTTTAAGAGACATGCCCAGAGGCACAACCTGATCTGTAAATCCAGTTATAAAAGGGGGTGGGTCCCAACTTACTTTCTGCTTCCATATATATGTGAATGGATTCATGCTGACCCTGGATTTTGATGTTGTACTTTTGTAAATGTCATGCTCTTTATATACAAAACAACTACGAGAATTTTGTCACTGGCTGCTGTTATCTTGAAGACCATGATACAGTTCCGAACCGCATGGAATTTTAGTCCAAAAAAAATAATTTGGAAATCTAATCACTGGGAGGCTGTTTGATAACGTAACTGTTTTTTGTTTTTATTTTTAATTTTTTTCTTCTGAGTTAGATGTAATTTGATAAATTTAGAGATTAATTAGTATTTATTAAATGTTAATTAGATTAAAAATAAAAAGGAAAATATAAAAACAAAAGCATAAAATGAAAACAAAGTATTTTTATTTTATATTTTATATTTTATTTAATTAAGTAATCTAACTACCATTTAACAAACTCTAATTAACATCTAAACTAATCAAATTACATATAATTTTAAAATTTAAAAAAAAACAATTGTATTATCAAACGCAACCTAAATTAGTAATTGCTAAGTGAATCTGCTCATAACACACGACTAACACTGATCAACAATAAAAAGTTGAGGTATAAAACTGAGTTTTTTTCTTTCTTTCTTTTCCCTCTAAATCGCTTGTATGTAAGATTGTGATAGTCAAAACGAAAATGGCAGATTATGAAGTTTTACGTTTTTTTAATCATAACTCATAAGACAATCCTAAGTAATCTTAGACGGATCTACTTCTGCAGAGTCTAAGCTTAGCTTCTGCAGCCTTCAGGTTAGTATTGGTATAAAAGCTAAGAATCATTATCATTGAAAACATTGGCCAAACTGAGAACCAAAATCAGAGAACTAAACAAAATTTAAGATGTAAATTGGAAAGAGGCCGCGCCAACACAGGCCTCCACCACCACAAATTATGACGTAGTATCTCCCACTTGGGGGAGACCTTAGGCGGGCACCCCTCCCAATGTGCAATGGAGGTGTCCAGGTAAGTATGTTATACTGCTGCTCCTTGCTTTTTATTTATACTTACACATCAGCCTCTCTTCTATATTGCACTATCCATGTGGGAGATCTGGTAGATTGCTAACTCTATTGGAATCTGGTCTTCATCAGAAATAAATTTGTTCAAATGGGTGTCCTCAAATAAGCCATTATAATATGAGATGCAGCTCTGGTATGACACACACATTAGTTCTGCAGACCTCTGAGCAAGTACAGAAAGTAATATAGAGTTTCAAGGTCAAACATCGTTTTCAGTAGTAGAAGTTGCAACTTCCTTTTGCTGTTACTTCTTTATAATAGCATACTCTTTAAAAGCACTTCAGTTTGATCTCAATCTATATAGGCAATTACATCATGTGTTTTAGTTTCTAGCCAGAATGCTGTCGCTGATCACACACAGCTTGATGAGTAGTTGTAAGTCATTGAGAAGTTGGAGGGTATCATTATTTAAGAAGTTGTGTTTGTTCAGATTCCACATTGAATGTAATAAGACCCCAGGTGAGGAAGTATATGTGAAGTCAAATAGCCTTTCTTGGCATAACAGGTGTGAAATTGACAAAAAACAGCAAGAAGGAAAAGACCATAACATTGGCATATACAATCACCTAAAGTCCACATCGGTTACAGAGTTGAGTACCAGAGCCTTTGCCAGATCAAGGTAGTAGAGCTGCATTTTTCTTCAGACACTGAGTCTGCAGCTCTATGAGTACCAAAGCCTTTGCCAGATCAAGGTAGTAGAGCTGCATTTTTCTTCAGACTGAGTCTGCAGCTCTATAACTTCTTCAGGTAATCGAATAGAGTAAATTCATGCTTACATTGTTACTGAACATAAAATCAAATATAATGTTTATGAAATAAGATGCACAGATTGCCCTTCACTATTTTAAGAGCTATAAACATGTATTTATCATCACCAAATAATATATAAATCACAGTTTATAATCCCCACGGGTACACAATAAGAGATGAAGCTTTGGGGGCCAAGATTACAAACTCCACATAAATCATGTATCATAGTTTCTTAAAGGAAAAATTAGGTATAACGATTAAGAAGGGGCCGCGCGAACACAGCCCCCGCTACCACAAATTATGACGTACAGTCTCCACGAAAGGGAGATGTTAGGCGGGTGCACTTCCAAGGTGCAATGGAAGCCACCTGCCTAGGCCATGGGCCTTGTTGATCACCCATTGACCCCGTCCAGGTATGTAAGTCTTTCTGTAGTCCCACTTCTTGTATTTATTCAGTCTCACCCATTCCCTCTTATCTTCTTACCCAATGTGGGACAATTTTTTATTTGACCCATAAAACCCCTCTTTCTTATACTCTGTACATGTGATGCTTCTCCTAACCATTCCTGGCACACACAAACCTTCAAAATCAAATTTGCCAATGAACCTTGCTATAGTGAGGGCCGCCCTTTGTTGGGTTTTGCAGGGAAAGATCAGCAGAGCTCCATGACCGGGGCTTCAAACTCATGTGGCGAGAAGGGGTTTGAGCATTAAGGCTTTGCAAGACGTCCTTCTCGTACTCTTTGGTTCAAATTGCCACTAAATGAGTCCATCCACTAGGTACTGCAAACCATCAAACCAATTGAAAACAATTACAAGTCTAAAATATCCAAGGGAAACAATATATGATTTTCAGATTTAGTTTCTGAAAGTAATAATTCAGACAAATCAAAAGAAAAAAGATTGGATTTGATAATTGGGTAGGGGCCGCGCGAACGCAGGCCCCCTCTGCCACAAATTATGACGTTGGCTCTCCTACGTTGAGGAGACCATAGGCGGGCACCCCTCCGAGTGTGCAATGGAGGTCACCAACCTAGGCCATGAGCCTTCATGATTGCCCATTGACCCCGTCCAGGTAAGTATGTTGCTCCGTTGCCACTTGTTTCTTATTTATATCTCCACCTCTTTAGACGGTTTTTGTTTCTCTTCCATGTGGGACTTTTTTTCAACTCGTATTAACTCGAAGATTTTATATAGACGTTTTATATTAGCCGGCCTGAAGTGACAATACCCACGGTGTTTCTGCTATTACTTCAGTATGACACCGCATGATTCATACACGTCTTTTGCTTCTCCTTCCAAACTTCCAGATTTAATCGATTTCTTCTATGGAACACTGTGTAGTTGTACCTTTGTTTTCTGCAAAATCCTAGTCAAATTCGTTTTCCCCAGACAAGCATGTGAATGAATAGCATATTTCAACGACCTCGCTTTTGATGTTATTACATTAAGTAAGAGACAAAGTTTAAGACGCAAATCTTTCAAAAACTGTTTGTATGTTTATATATATATATATATATATATATATATATACATGTTAAACAGGATTCGTCATTCAATAATTATTTTTCATCATGAAAGTGATATATTTGTCATTTTGATATGCATGCTTTTGATTTGTATTTATCTTACTAAAATGAATTTTCATGCGATTATTGAATGTCAGAACTTCCATGCGGCAGGACTTTGCTCCCTTTGCAGTGTAGGTTTTCACATACTATAGTTAAATACTTTTTTTTTTCCCGTTTAAAGAGCTAATGTACTTTAATGTCGTTATCCAAAATATTTTTCTCTCTCATATTCGTTTGGCTTTATGTGGTTATTGGAAAGTCTTTCTTTTTCTGAAAGATTGTAGTCTTGTAGAAGACATTATGAGAAAATTGAAAAAAAATGTAGATTTAATTTCAATTATTTGAAAGAGCAAAAGTATAAGATTTTTTCTAAGTGTAGCTTGAAGAAAAAACTCAATATGCCCTTTGCAAAACCCCTTCAGAAAAGGACAATTCTTAAATTATATAATAATAATTATAAAAAAATGCAGACCCACTTGCCCAATTTGTTCTGATGTGTTTGCAAAGATAAGGATACCAGGATGGAATTCTATCTTTGGTGCTCTCTTCTAAGGTTTTTCGTTGTTTTGTGATGTGATCATTTGGTCTACTGGCGAACTCACAACAATAAGACTTTGCTCCGTTGGACAGTTCCATAACAGGTTTCTTTGAGCTGAAAAGGTAGAACTTTTCAATGGTGGGTAAAGGGTACTTGGAAATTTATAACAGCAGTAGTGGTACTTGAAATATTTATGCTATTGCTCTGTTCTATATGGGATATCAGTGCTTTTGAGTTGAAATATTTATGCTATTGCTCTTTTCCATACGGGATATCAGTGTTTTTGAGTTTTTGATTAAATCTCTGTGTTGTTTGTTTCTTTTGTCAAATGTAAATGTCTGTGTAGTTGAGTTGAAGAGTTCTGGGCTTTGGAGCGTTGAAAAAGGGTAAAGTTCGATTTTTAATTTAAATTCTCCCTATCATTTTGGTTTCTTAATATGCTTATTGGTTGGTCTACAGCATTTGACTTCTAAATTCTAATATCTTGGTAATGCCATTGAAAGCTTTGTGTCAAGTAGTTGACCTACCCAAACTTTTCCATCCGCTTTATCCTCTGGTCGAGAAAATTGGTAATTTTTCTCACACAACACTGCTTTCTGAGTTCTGGTGAGTCATATGGAAAATCTAAATTTAGGGGTCCTCTTAATTTACTAAAATATCTGCATCTTGTCTATCTTTTTTGTTCTCTGATTTTGTTCATTCTATTTGTACTAAGTGGATTGTGTTATCCTTACCAAAAAAAAAAGTGGATTGTGTTATCGACTAGTTACTGGAAGTTTTACTTTGAATCCATTACTGCTATGCCAGATGGCTGATAGAAACTAGTTGGTTATCAAGCTTTTGAATAGGTTTTACAAAATCTTAAAAATTTCCTTTATCAAGGTGTTTCCCGAATTTCTTTGTGAATTTTTATTTTTTTAATTATTTGTTTTTATGTTAAAAAAAAAAGGGTTGGTTTCTTTCGAGAACTTTTTAAACTTCAAGAAAACTACATATTTATATTCTGATGGAGTTTCATCAGTTCTAATCTTTGGCCCATTTACCCAATGGCTTGGATGTCATTTGTTAACTAGAATTGAAATTCTTTCAATTGTATCAATAATCTGCATCCAGGAGAATATTCTTTACCATTCTATGTTGTTTTCATCCCTAACCACATTAAGATAGAATTGTCCAAATGTGGAAAATAAGATGAAGGTAGATTATTTCCAAATTGTCCACAATTGCCTGTAATTATCTTTTTCCATTAGGTTGTGTGAGATAGAATATAGTTCTCTACGACAAGTTCTCACCCTTTTGCTTCTTTTTACTCTTGCAGTTTTAAAGGTAACATGGAGGACCAGCACAGAATCAAGAAAGATGTTACTGAAGTAATGACATTGCAAGAACTTTTTACCTTTCATTTTGCTTTAGCTCTTGTGTATCTTTTTGCTTATGGTTTGCCATCTTCTGTACCTTTTTGCTTATGGTTTGCTATATTCGTCTCATCTTATTTCGTTGTGTAGTTAATTGGAAACACACCGATGGTATTTCTTAATAATGTTGTGGATGGTTGTCTAGCCCAAATTGCTGCCAAGCTAGAGATGATGGAACCATGCTCTAGTGTTAAAGACAGGCATACATGTTTTCTTCTTATCCTTCAGAATTTATTTTTGAATCTTGTTTGTACAAGAATGTTAGTACAATGTGTTGTGCTGGCTTAATATGCTTGGTTGAAATTGATCTTTAATCTTCGGTATGCAGGATTGCCCAAAGTATGATTAAAGATGCAGAGGACAAGGGGCTCATCACGCCGGGGAAGGTTAGTAATGAAGATTTCCCATGTCTAAGAGATTTTTTTTTTTAAGTTGGCCATACATGTTTTTGCATGCCTTAAAAATGAAGAATTTATTTGTTTCCACTCATCCCCAGTTTCCTTACCACTACAGTTGTATTGCCTTAGGCGATTATATACCTGTGTCCAACTCAAGTTTTCAATTGATGCATGCTAATATGTGCTACACTCTTTATACCTACCAGTCAGATTCAGTGTCCTTCTCATGTATCTGTTTACCTGTTTCATAATATTATTTATCTTTTTATCATGCTTCTGATGGTACAGTATTTGATTATGCAAGGTCAATTGCCACAAAATGTATTCCATTTTGTTGAATGTTAGAGCTAACATATTCCCTTGGTTCTGGTTACGGCTTTGGTGGCGATATAAAGACTGTCCTCATTGAGGCTACCAGCGGCAACGCTGGCATTGGTTTGGCCTTCATTGCAGCAGTCAAGGGCTATAAGCTCAAAATAACCATGCCATCTTCAATGAGTATTGAAAGAAGAATGGTGCTTCGAGCTTTTGGAGCTGAGGTGTACCTCACAGATCCTGCTAAGGGCTTTAATGGGGTTGTAGAAAAATCCATGGAGCTGCTAAATAACACACCTAACAGTTATGTGCTCCATCAGTTTGAAAATCCTGCCAATCCGAAGGTAATTTTTCATTGACTTTGATGTTGCTATATTACTAGATATTGAATTGTTTTCATTGTTTGGGCAGATTCATTATGATACCACGGGCCCAGAAATATGGAGAGACTCGGGAGGAAAAGTTGATGCCCTGGTTGCAGGCATAGGGACTGGGGGTACAGTAACCGGTGCAGGCAACTTCCTTAAGGAGCAAAACCCAGAGATCAAGGTTCACTTTTTGTGCCTGTGTACTATGTAATAGAGATGTGGGATGGTGGAGGGAAAGGGAACTGAGGGAGAGAGAGAGTGAGAAGTTTTCAGGAAAAAGAATGATAATATATTTTTGTTCATGAACAGGTGTATGGAGTTGAACCAGTTGAAAGTGCAGTCTTGAATGGTGGACCGCCTGGTGAGTTAGCACTTATGCATTTATTCTACTTATTCATCCCTATACTGTTACATTCTACATTTGTGGAGATTTATACTTGTAGAAAATTTAGAATGGTTAATGGAGGAAGTTGTAGTTTTCCTGCTTTCATGCTTATTTTGTGGTTGTCCATCTACTGTGCTGAATTTCCTGATGACATGATTGTGTTAGATTTGTGGCGAAAACTGTCTGTAGCTGTATGGTCCAAATCATGGACAACAGTATAACAATGCAGATAAGGAAGTAGAACATTTACATGCAATTGTTCTTCAGCATGTATATGTCTTCTTCATCACTTCAAACTGAATCATTTCCAGCTATTTTTTGGTGCAAACTATGGAAATTTGATGGCCTGATCAATCCAGTTAGTCTAAATAACAGTAGTACAGAATACCTATATTTTCTCATTCTTCAAATTAGAGCAATCTTACCCTTGATTAATTATTTTTTATTCAAAAGGTCTTTTATTTGGGAACTTTCTGATTTCTTTTGCACTTGTTTACTGATCATTGTGTTGAATTTTATTGGTGTGAATTTTTCATGTCGCTGAATACAGTTCATTTCTGATTTTCGTGTCAATTCAAATGACTTGTCTTACTGGTTCATGTGCAAATGTCAAAAGGAAAGCATCTGATCCAAGGAATTGGTGCTGGTGTGATACCTGCTGTTCTGGATGTTGGCTTACTTGATGAAGTTATTCAGGTAAGTCTTGAAGCCAATTTAGTGGAATCTACTTTGAGTTGACATGTAAATGCATCTGCACACGATTTCTTTCACTTATGTTAAACTTTTCCATGAATGTGTTTGATTGTGAATAAGTTATTGCTTTATGGAAATGAAAGATGGACTATCAAGGTCCACAGAGTTGATTTTGCAGAGTAAATTCTCAAAGTTACCAAAAGTTTTGTAACAATTTCATTAGATTGTTTTAAACAATTTTCATTGCTAGGCAGGGATAAAAGATGCCATTTGAGCAACTATTTTAAATTCACTTGGTAGTTATACAAATTGCTACTCTATTTACATGACAGCTATTTTATTTCTGTGGAAATTTCTTACGAAAATTAATCACCAGAGCTGCTAATTCAGGCATGGATTTCCTTCTAGCCATTGCTGAATGCCTTTGTAATGTTTCAGATATCAAGTGAGGAGGCTATAGAAACTACTAAGCTGCTTGCCCTGAAAGAAGGTTTGCTGGTATAGCATGCCGAATCACTTTCCCAAGGATTCTATTTGCTTTGTGATGTTTTAAATTTTGTCAATACGGGAGTAAAGATTTTTGTGGTCACAAGCATTTGTCATTTTCCAATTATAATTCTGAATGTGGGAGCATATCTTTTGCAGGTGGGGATTTCATCCGGTGCTGCTGCTGCAGCTGCTATTAAGTTGGCAAAGAGGCCAGAAAATGCTGGAAAACTCATTGTTGTAAGTCTAATTTCCTTCTTTTTAACTCTAACATAACCTATATTTTTCTTATCTAATTCACTGGGTTAGTCTTGACCATGGAAGCGGAAGCAATGTTGGTTTTATTCAGCATGTCATGTTGATGCGAGTGCTTCCACTATTGGGTTTAAATTCTTTCAAAGTACTCTATCCTTTCATCTACTGGACTGTGCTAATCCACACCCTCAAAATTATGCTTTTGAATAAAACTTGTGCAAGACATAGACTTTATAAGGAAGAGAGGGTGGGTGATAAACTAATACCTGTACTGAAAAGATTGTCAGAGAGATGTCAAAGCTTGAAAGCCAGTTTGATTCTCCATGACTTGCAGATGCCGTATTGCAATTTGGATTCTCACACCCCCCAAAAATAAGATTATAAGTCGTCTTGTTTTCGTACACGAACCCAATTCCTTGCCACCCTTGGAGTGATTTTTCTGCGTTGCCAATAGTTTGCTTGGAGCAAAGAAGGTTCTACTAGGTGGATTGACAATGGCTTGGAACTGTTGGTTATTTCATTGATTTTGTTCCTCAATACTGCAGGTTATATTCCCAAGTTTCGGAGAACGTTACTTGTCTACTGCACTATTTGATTCCATTAGGCATGAAGCAGAAACCATGACTTTTGACTAAACTGTGACTCAAATTCCAGCTTCCTCTGCTTCTTAGAAGTAGTGAAACTACCACAAGCGTATATATAGCTGGAATATGAACTATACACTACTAGTGTCTTCAAATAATTAAACAATTTCTTATGTGATGTGAATTGTGATTGGTAAACCTCAAATTATGTAGAATGGTAATCACTGCGTCACAACGACTTAATGGGAAGGGGGTCCAACACTTTTTCATGCTGTGGGATATATCCAATCATTTCTTATGGGGAGCTAGCTGCAACTAATTTAAAATTTTTGCTCAACTGAACTTTTCAAATGGGTAAATCTTTGCTGGAGCCTCTGATTTTATTTTTTATTATTCTTACAAAAAAAAAACAATATTCTTAAAAAAAATTAAATTGGTTATTATTATTTTTTTTTTGGTGAATAATTTGGTTATTATTTTTGGTATCGCTATAACATGAATAATGAAGTTTGGAAATTATTTAGAACAAGGCTTTTCACATCAACAGGAAACACTGCTTTTTCTCTGATATTTCTTTATTATTATTTTTTGTTTGCTCTTTCTACTATTTCATTTATTCATATTTAATACCACTTTGGCAAATGAATCTTATTATTTTTTTGAAAACTAATATTATTTCATTTATTCATATTTGATCTCACTTAGGTAAATGAATCTTAATGATTTTTTAAAAAAACTAAAATATTAGCAATATCAATTTACTTCCAAAACTTTGATAGATTAATTCGATTCCTATACAATTTACATTAAAAATATTAGCCATCTTCATTTCCGTAGCCGGCAGTTAATAAACGCCTTGGCTCAATTGGCCAGAGTCTACATAGTCGGTAACAAAGTCTACAGCATACACAGAATTATTAAGACGGTGTATATATATATATATATATATATATATATATATATACAATACTAACTTTTAACTTTATATTTGGCCCATTGTTTGAAGGCCCAACAATGACCATTCATTCTCACCCAGCCCATCTCTATAGGCCCAATTAAGCTAATCCGCTTCTATTTACACGGCAAGCATTTCCTTTCGCAGGCTCTTCCATTTTGCTTAAATTCCAATCAAAACTTCCTTCAGGTTCCACCTTCAGCAGCCACTGGCTTGACCCTTGTGGAAGGCTTTAAACATGAAAGCATATTTCATAAGCCGTATTTATTTTTTATACGTATTCGTTGCAAATTCTAATTGTCTTTCATAATTTTCCCTTTTAGGCTTTAACTGTCTTTCATAATTTTCCCTTTTAGGCTTTAACTGTTCAGCGGAACATTTTACCCTTATTTGCAGTAATTCCGTAGATGCTCTATGTCAGGGCCCCATCTTATGTTCAATTAATATTGATGGTTACTTTTCCGATGTAAAGAATGAAAGTCACAAATTTTTGTGTTTTATAATTTTGTTATTTGAATTGGTGTATTATAATAATATATTTTTTTGTTTGTGAGTAATTTGGGTACAATTAACAATTTAACATTCCTGGTGCTGGTAGGATTCGGACATGAAATGGAGGCAAAAAAAAAGTTATCAAATTAAAATATTGTGACTATGGTAAGTCACTTGGTTTTATTCAATTAAAAGCCGTCTTAATATTATTAATGGTCCAGGAACACCTACGGTTGGACGAGGATACGAGAACAGTCACTTGTATAATACTCTCTTTCTTGGATTAATTAATCATTATTATAATTTACGGATTCAATACTTTGCCATGGGAACATGGTTCTGGATTAATCTGTGGCATGACCATTGCGACTCTTTGAAAAAAAAATCTAAAATGGAGAAAAAAGCATATGTAGGAATACATTTTATTGGCAAAATCATTGTCAATTCCACGCTTTTCAATCTTGGGAGCAACATCTGATGAAAATTTGTACAAATTATAATAAAGAAAGGTGACAACTAAAGAGGGAGAGAGTTGCAATCTCCATCGAGCGGTGAAAGAAACGGAATGATAGAATCTGATGAAAATGTCCGGTTAGTCAGTGTGTGCAGTAACACTTCGTTTTGGCCCAATTATCATTTAAAACCAAATTTAAAAAACAAATAATTAAAAGTCAAATTAAAATAATTAAAAATCAATGATATTGCATGGTTTTAATTCTAGACCAACAACAAGCAAACTTCAAGCAGACAAAATGAAGATCGAAGATTACCAAAAATACCAAATAAAAATAGGATTTTTAGAAAATACCATAAAAGAAATTTCACCAGAAAAAAATGAAGAGATTGAAGATTACCTTTTGATGGCTAAGTAAAAACTGAGAGGAGACGGTGGGTGTCATAGATCAGAGGATGATAAGTGAAAAATCTCACCGAAAAATGAGAAGAGAGGGTGGGTGAGATCTGAGAAGAGAGGATAGGAGAGGATGGGGTTGGGGGCGTCTTTAGGGTTACATATCGTAATACTTTTTTTTTTGGTGAAAAGATATCATAATAGTTAGACATATCATATATATATATATATATATATATATATATATATATATAATATATTTTCATTTTAATATTCAGTCTGTTCGATGCGGTTAGGTTTAGATATCACACACGTACAGAGCGCTAGACAGAAAGAGTAGTATAATGTATAATATTATACATATATATATATACACACACATTAACAGGGATAAGAATAATTAATCAATATTTTGTTTATTAAGCTAGATTCTATAGATTATTATGGACTAATAATTCTCAAGGTCCTTTCTTATTGATAAAAAAATATTTTGTTTATTAATTTTGGCTTGGCTTAAAAAATAGGGTTTTTCGATCCATATCACGTCAGGGACACATTTGAATTTTTTTGACCAGATTTTTTTACAAGTATTATTTTAGTCAGTTTTTTGATAGAAAATCAAATATACCCTTAAATATGTGTAGGTTTTCTGACTTTTTTTTATCGTATTCATCATCTTCTTCATTGCCATCTTTTCCTTGGTTTTCTTCTGCAACTTTTTTTTCTTTAGCTTCTTTTGTTTGGTTTATTTGTCATCTTCTTCATCGTAATATTCTCTTGCAAGATCTCTTATTCTGCAATGTTTTTTCGTCTTCAGGGTGTTTTTTTCTGGGTCTTTTTCTTGCCATATCTTTTATTTTTTTTCACATATATGCAATTAATTTGTGATGAATTAATTCTTTATTAACTAATTTTGATAAAAGCTTTTATGGATATTGAAGAATCCATAAAAATTAAAATTTTGTAACAAAGTTTTAAAAAAAAAATTTATCAGTGACGAAATAAGCTTTTAACGACGGGCAAATATTTAACCGTCATTAAAACCCCACTTCGTCATTGACAAAGTACTTTGTTGAAATTTTTTTTTATTTTGTCACTGACGAAGTACGACGAATTACTTTGTCAGTGACGAAGTAATTCATCATACTTCGTCAGTGGTGATTTTTTTTTTTACATTGTTATAAATTTTAATTTTCATGGACTCCTACTTTGTCATTGATGAAATGAAAGAGAAGAAAAAAGAGGAAGCATATGGCAAGAAAAAGACCCAGGAAAAAAAACACACTAAAAAAGAAAAAATATTACAGAATAAGAGATCTTGGAGAAGATTATGACGAAGGAGATGACAAATAAACCAAATAAAAAAAGCTAAAGAAAAATAAGTTGCATAAGAAAATTAAAGAGAAGACGATGAAAAAAAAATTAAAAAAATAATTCATTATGTAAGATTATGTAAGGGTGTTATCATAATTTTAAAATAAAATAATTATTATGAAATAAATAGATTAAAAAAATTTAAATAATATTGGGTCTGACAGTAAAAAAAAACCCTAAAAAATAAGGATTCCTGGAGAATTAGATGGGGCGTAAATGGATATGGTAGGGTCTATCACTCTGATAATTTAAATTGAAAAGAGAAAAGATAATACATATGCTGCTATTAATCAGCAAGCCGTATACTTTGATCTTCTTCTTTTGCATATGTATAATCTAACTCAAATTTAAACCACAATATACTTCTTTTCCTATACAAACCAAAACATACACTTGTTTAGTTCAATTTAATAGATAATAAATCCTAAGTTGTAAAACAATGAAGCAAAAATGTGTCATTTTTGCTATCAAATTTAATCACCATGCGATCCATATTAATTGTTGGCATTTTAAATATACAAATATATACACAGACGCACAAAGCTTACAATATATATATATATATAAGTTGTTGGATTAATAATTTATAATATATATAGATATACATCAAGATTTTTTTTTATTCGTAAAAAAAAAGAAAAAAAGAAATTATATTTCCATTGTTTGAAGGCCCAGCAACGACCATTCATTCTCACCCAGCCCATCTCTGAAGGCCCAATTAAACTAATCCGCTACTATTTTCGCGACAAACATTTCCTCCCGCAGGCTCTTTTTTTATTTTGCTAAAAAGACCGTAAAGCCCAAGAATTCCAATCCATCAGCTCCTTCAGCTTCAGCGGCCGCTGGCTTGACCCTTGTGGCTGTTGAAGTCTTTAAACGTTGTTCCTTGAAACAATTTGAAAAATAAAAAATCTAAAAAAAAAAAACACAACTGGTAGCAGAACGTGAAGGATCGCCGGAGGAGCAGTGGCGGTCTTTCAACTGCTGTCGGTGGTTCTCCGGCGAAATTCCGACTCAATTCTTAGAATCTAAAAAATTAAAGTTATTGGGCAAGCAGCTTTTAAAATCACAGAGAAAAAGAAGGACGAGCACAAAGAGGATCAATGGAGTGTGAGTGATGTGGAATGTAGGGCTGTGAATGAATGAAGGCCGAGGCAAGCAAGTGCGAGAAACTTACAAAGAAAAATAAAATTTTAATAATAAAAAAGGACTGTAGGGTTATTTTGGAGATTTAATGAAAATAGACCAGGGAAACAGAACCTCTCTGCCAAATAATGACATTGTCATGCACTCCTTTTTTTTTTCCCATGCATTCTTTTACTTAAAAATTTTCCATTATCCACATTAACCTATCCACACATGCCCATAATGATAAGCTGTTTTCCAATAGGTTGTATAAGATAGAATTTCCTTCTCCACGGCAAGTTCTCACTCTTTTTGCTTCTTTTTATCCCCCTTGCGGCTGTCTGATAATTGTAACATGGAGTACCAGCACAAAATCAAGAAGGACGTTACCCAAGTAATGAATCATTATAACACTCTTTTTTTTTTTTTTACCTTCCATTTTTGGTTTGTTATCTTCTTTACCTCTTATTATTTTTGGTTGTGCAGTTAATCGGAAACACGCCGATGGTATTTCTAAATAATGTTGTGGATGGTTGCCTTGCCCGAATTGCTTCCAAGCTAGAGATGATGGAACCCTGCTCTAGTGTTAAAGACAGGCATATACATGTTTCCTTCTTTTACTTCATAAATTTTTATTTGATTCTTGCTTGTACGAGAATGTTAGTACGATGTGTTTTCTTGGCTTGATATGTATGAATGGTTAGGCCCGTAGTCTTTTAAGGCCTTTATCTGGTACATTATATTAAGTCGTATGATATTTGCTATAATATTTTAAATTTATTTTAATACAATATCTATTATATTATTCTGCTCCATTTAAATATACATACGGGTTAGAATAATATAATATTTTTTTAATATTTAATTTAAATATTATATGTTAAGTTTTATTATGATACTTTAAAATATCGATATAAATAATTATTAAAATTCAAATCTATTTTATTTGTAAATATTATATAATTTTTTTAAAATAAAAATATTGAAATTTTATATCAGAAGAAAATATTAAAAACTTTTTAATAATACAATATAAATTTTGAATAATATTATAATACTGTATATATTAAATAATAATAAAAAATAATCAAATTCGATGTGCATTGAATACAGTACAACTATTTAAGTTTTTTTAGCTTGAAACTATATCAAATATAGTACTAATTTGTTCTACTCAATTCAGATAAAATCATTTTAATTCGGATATTAATTAATAACAGAGTTCAGTCCTATGCTATGCACTAAAGGGGGCCTAAGTGTTTAGAATTTACGCTAACTGAACCAAGAAGCATTTGCAATTACTGAGGTTTGTTTTACTACCCTTTAATTGATTTGCATTTGAAATTGCTCTATGATCTTCGTTATGCAGGATTGCGTACAGCATGATTAAAGATGCAGAGGATAAGGGGCTCATCACGCCGGGGAAGGTTAGTAACGAAGATTCCCCATGTCTAGAGATTATTGTTCTAGTTGGCCATACAGGATTCCACCACTGCTGTGTATTGCCTTCGCCAAAGTGTATACCTGGTGTTCATTATAACCTTTCAATAGATGCATGCCAATACTTATTACCCTCTTTATACATACTTATCAGATTCAGTGTACTTTTCGTGTGTCATTTCTTTCTTTTTTTTTATATATAATAATTTTTTTTTAGCATTCTTTTGAGCTTAAACGTTTGATAATGCAAGGGAAATTGCCACAAACCTATTCAAATCGTTAGAATGTTTGAGCTAACATATTCTTTTGGTTTTGGTCATGGATTGAATAATTTGGTGGGGGGTTTAAAAGACTGTCCTCATTGAGGCTACTGGTGGCAACACTGGTATCGGTTTGGCATTCATTGCAGCAGTCAAGGGCTATAAGCTCAAAATAACCATGCCATCTTCAGTGAGTCTTGAAAGACGAATCGTGGCTCGAGCTTTTGGAGCTGAGGTATACCTTACAGATCCTGCCAAGGGCTTTTGTGGGGTTTTTGATAAGTCTATGGAGCTGCTAAATAAAACACCTAACAGTTACATGCTTCATCAATTTGAAAATCCTGTCAATCCAAAGGTAACTTTCCATTGATTGTTTTCACCAAAAAAAAAAAAAAAAATTTGCATTGATTGTGATGTTGCTAGATTACTTGATATTGAATTACTTTCATTGTTTGGGCAGACTCATTATAATACCACTGGCCCAGAGATATGGAGAGATTCAAGAGGAAAAGTTGATGTTCTGGTTGCAGGGATAGGGACTGGAGGTACATTAATTGGTGCAGGGAACTTCCTTAAGGAGCAAAACTCAGAGATCAAGGTTCACCTTTTTTGCCTGTTTACTATATATTATAGAAGAGGTGGATGGGGAAGAAGGAAAGGGGAAGAGGGAGAGAGAGAGAGGTTATCAGTTACAAAAAATGATGTTACATTTTTGTTTTTGTATAGGTGTATGGGGTAGAGCCGGTTGAAAGTGCAGTCTTGAATGGTGGACCGCCTGGTGCGTTAGCTCTAATGCCTTGTTTCTACTTATTCATCCCTGCACTGTAACATTCTCATACGTTTATGGAGTTTTAGGTACGTGTATAGAACATTTTTTATAATGGTTAAGGGAGGAAGTTGTTTTTTTGGTTGCCCATATATTCTGCTGAATTTAACAACGACATGATTGTGCTAGTAACCATGAGCTGCACTATAACAATGGAGATGAGGAAGTAGAACAACTTTAGTGCTTTTTGCTCATTGCTTTTAGACCTTACAATACTTCAACTGGTGCAGTTGCTTCCTGTTATATTTTCGTGTAATAAGACTAATTAACAATGTCAGCATAGTATGGAAATTTGGCGACCTTATCATTCCAGTTAGTCTTATTAATACTAGTAATAATAGTTTTGCGAATTATTTTATATAATTTGCTAAACGAATACATATAGATTTCTGAATGTTGTGTTTGTCGTACTTGTTTCACGACGCGCTGCAAATATAAAAAGGGAATCATCTGATCCAAGGAATTGGTGCTGGTGTGGTACCTACTTTTCTGGATGTTGGCTTAGTTGATGAAGTTATTCAGGTAGTCTTGAAGCCATTGTACTGCTATCTACTTTTTTTTTTTTTGGTAAGTATCTACTTTGAGTTGACTTGTAGATGTTGGGTTTGTGGCTTTAGATAGGCTAGTTGGAGGTGGACTCTCTGTCCCGTATATATTAGGAATAAAATTATTTTGTGGTTTGAAACCGATAAATAGACCTTTATTTTGGTTTGAGTAGAGCTAGAAACACCCATTAGTAGTTGTATTCTCTATTGGCAAATCAAGTTTGAGGAAAATCAAATTGTTTTGGTGATTTTTTTCTTTATAGGTTTGCATTTGATGTGTGAGAATGTTTTGAAGTGTAATTAGGATTTGGATTTTGTGAGTTTTTTCAAACTCTTTAGAGGAATTGCTTCTCGTTTTTTCCTGTGGATGTAGGTCAACTTTGTCTTGACCGAACCATGGAATTCTTTTTATTTTGCCTAAAATTCTTAATTAACTGCTGTGTGCCTTTTTATGGGGTGGAACCCAAGTCAAGATTAACCGTAGATGCGTGGTGGAACCCAAGATTAACATTACCTGTAGATGCGTCTCTCTGAGCATCAGTTCTTTCACTTCCTTTAAAATATTTCCATGAATCTATGATTTTGAATGAGTGAATTGCTTTATGGAAGTGAAAGTTATAAGGTCCACAAAATTGATTCTGCAGAGTAAATAATATGTTAATAATATATCTAGTGGGTTATCTTTAAGCATTATTACCAACTTTAACTTCTTTTGACATCATCTAGCTGTGAGTCTATTTACAAGATTGCTATTTTGTTGCCATGGAAATTTCTCTACAAAATTATTCACCATTAGCTGCTAATTCAGGCATGAATTTCCTTGTAGTGATTATTGAATATCTGTGTAATATTTCAGATATCAAGTGAGGAGGCTATAGAAACTACTAAGCTGCTTGCCCTGAAAGAAGGTTTGCTGGTATGGCACGCCAAATCACTTTCTTAAGGATTCTATTCGTTCTGTGATGTTTCATATTTTGTTAACATAGGGATTAAAGATTTCTGTGGTCACATACATTTAGCATTTTCCGATTATGATTCTGATTCGCAGGTGGGGATTTCGTCCGGTGCAGCCGCTGCAGCTGCTATTAAGTTGGCAAAAAGGCCAGAAAATGCTGGAAAACTCATTGTTGTAAGTCTGGTTTCCTTCCTTCTACTTGTATATATAGTTCACTGGCATAGTCTTTCCTGATCATGGTTTTATTCCATGTGTACTCATATTAGTACTAGTGCTTGCACTGCTTTATTTATTTATTTTTTCACATTTAAATGATTCATTCTTCAGTTTTATCTACTGGACTGTCACAATCTTGTGTAGAGCTTCAAAACTATGCTCTTGAATAAAATTTTAATAGGGTTCTATTTTGGCTTACAACTGTAGGCCTTGCTGCATATTAAGCCTATTGTTTTTCGTTTCTTAATAACGCAGGTTATATTCCCCAGTTCCGGAGAACGTTATTTGTCCACTGAACTCTTTGATTCCATTAGGCATGAGGCAGAAACCATGACTTTTGACTGAAACTGCCTCAACTATATATTATGCTGTGTCCTTCCACCTTGCTCTTGTTAATCTACTTGCACTATTGCAGTGTTAGCTAGAAATTGTACGAGTAATTAAAACAATTTTTTCATTTAGAATTTGTATTCTGTTTTTCCATTTATGGTGAGCGAAGAGGTAGATTTTGGCTGGAGTCTCTGATGTTTTATTTTTATTTATCATAACTAAAAACAATATCCTAAAAAAACATTTGGTTATTTACTTTTGGTATAGATATATCATAATCCGTAGATGTAGTTATTTATTAAAAATATAGCTGTCCAATAAACATTAAGGTTTTCTGTTCACACTACCAAAGGAACTATATTCACTTTATTTTATTTATTTATAAATTTCTTAAAATTACTAAAGTACCATTTCTCCCTTGATTCTTCCAAATATTAGAACTTTAACTTTTTCTTTCTCTTTCTCCCTATACCATCAGCCATCAACAATTTCTTCTTCATTTTTGTTTTTAAAAAATCATAATAAAAAAGAAATAATGAGAAACATTCATCAAATATATGGGCCAACCATCCTGACTTTTGGCTATTGACGATTTTTCTTTTTCTTCTAATTTTTTTTATAAAAAATATATAATAAAAGGGAAATAATGAGAAAACATTAAAAAAATATATGTTCGATCAATCAGAGCTGAACTTTGGTAGAAAACTACTGAACAATCTGTTCAGCCCTAGTAAAACTCTATAAGGATATTTTGGTAAATTTAAACAAACAAATGGGTATTGACCTGTTGGGTGAGTATACAGATCTTTTGGTCGTGCAACTAGAACCTCCCTTCATACGCAGCCCATTTTTAGAAGGCCCAATTATTACCATTCATTCTCATCCAGCCCATCTCTATCAGGCCAAATTAAAGTTTTTGGTGAATAGGCCCAATTAAACTAATCCGCTCCATGGAGCTTTGTGTTCCCACGTGTCACCCGCACGTGGAAAAATAGTTCCAACGGATCTACTTCCAGAGTCTCTGACCCTTCTTCCTTCTAATCGACTCCTCCTTCGATCTTTGATTATGCGAGCGATCTCATAGAAATCCGCTGCAAATCACTTCGAATTCGTCCTAGAGCTTTATCGAGACGTTTCATGAACTCCAGCCATCGATGGCTTTCATGGCGGTCTTGGAATCAGATCTTCGCGCGCTCTCGTCTGAGGCTCGCCGTCGCTATCCTGCCGTCAAGGACGGAGCTGAGCATGCTATCTTGAAGGTCTTACTTCCTCTTTTGCATTTTGGTTTATATATATATAAATGTATATATGTCTCTCTAATTCATGTAAATATGCGTATTGCTCCATTGAAAAAATGTTTTATGGTGAATTGGACTAAGCATAGTACAAGTTCGTGGCTTTTTGAGTTGAAATTTTGAAGGAGGCAATAGAAAGTTTACAAGCATAGTACTATGTTGTTTTATATAGTCAGCTGATTTTACTATCTATTGCAAGCAATCTGAGTGTGACAATAATTATATAATTCTATACTTTGACTGTTTGTGGATTGTAGTAGTTACTTTCACATTTGCTATTTTTATTATGGAGCGAGTGCAGCAAAGGAATTAATGCCAACTGTTCATTTTGATTTGATTGTCCGTGGGCTTGGAATTTTCATGCTTCTTGTTGTCAATTTGCAGCTTCGTTTGTTGTCGAGCCCCAGTGAGATTGCAAATAATGAGGACATACTACGAATATTTTTGATGGCTTGTGAGGTCAAAACTGTGAAGCTGAGTGTTATTGGACTTTCATGTTTACAAAAGCTAATATCCCACGATGCAGTTGCTCCATCGGCTTTAAAAGAGATACTATCGACGCTGAAAGATGTAAGAATGAACTTATAATTGACATTCCTATGACAATAATTGCTACTTCAAAATGGGTTTTAGCCTATGTCATATGATCACTGCCTTTTTTTGGTTTTTATATCATGAACTGTTACTGGCTTATTAGATTTAGCATATGGTTCTTCGTATATTGCTGCTGATTTTAAATTCTATTCTGCCGCTTGCTTAGTCCATATTCTTCTTCTCTTATCATGAATCATGAGAATATCTTCTCCAGTGAGTTAGGTCTCACATCAGTGTGATCTAATTATAGCATTGAAGCTTTCTTCCTACTTAGGCAAGTGAAATAATTATTGAGATAAGAGGAGAGACCTCGACCTCCATGCTGAGCACTTTAATGATAGTTTTCGTGCTTTATGTATCAAGCAAGATATATTTCAACGTGCTGTTCCTATATTGAATGCTTGCTTTCTTTCTTACTTCATGCAGCATGCTGAAATGGCAGATGATATTGTTCAACTGAAGACGCTACAGACAATCCTAATAATATTGCAGTCACGTTTACATCCTGAAGATGAGGTAATCAATGACTAGGCTATTATAATTTTATTTCCGTAATGAAATTGGTGTGCTTCATAAGCTGTGTGGCATTGGTGATTTTTCTCACAGTATGTATTGTTGCTGAAGTAGGGTTAATGTGTATTCGAATTTGTTGTAAAAAAAGAAAGAAATAAAAAAACATAAACCATATTTACAGCCAAGCTTTTTGAATATTGCAAAACAAATCTGATGTATCTTGTTGAGCTTGTAAACACACATGCAAGTTAGCAACCAAGAATATTGGACTTCTATGGGGATAGTGTTAAGGAAAACTAGGATCAAATATTTTCATTAAACCATTTAGGAAATGGAACTTATCAAAAAAAATTTGAAATTACAAGGATTGTATGTTTTTCATTATTAATTGGATTGTGATGCAAAGCGTCCGCCACTCTAATGCTAACTTTTAAAGAAACAAACTTCATGGGATATGCCTTGATTATTTTGTTGATAATTTAGGTAATCAATTTAGTTTCTTTCTCTTTAAGAAGTTGTCATTGTTTGAGTATGTCATGTTGTCACTGCAAGAAAAGCAAAGTTTTGGTTCCATCTAATACTTCACCTTTATTTACCATTTCAAATTTCAAATTGTCAACCGTGTGTTGTGTTGGTTTGATAAACATAGTTGGATCCACTTTTTAATAGCTTAAGCTTTTGGAATCATGGTAGCTTAACATAAATGTTATTCATCTTGATTATGGGTTTTGGAGGAGTATCTTAAGGAACTTTGTTTCCAAAATGATTAATAATTCACAGGACAGTATGGCTCAAGCTCTTGGTATCTGTCTTCGGCTTCTTGAAAACAATCGATCCTCTGATAGTGTGCGGAAGTAGGTCATTTTTTTCCTCCAGCAATAAATAATTATTAGTTGGTTTATCCTGACTTTACCTTTTTTTTTTTATCGGTGCTTCATTATTTCTCATGTAATTTTTATATAGTGGCGACTCTTGTTTCCATCTGGAACTCTCTTTTAATGTGGATGTTTTCCAGTACTGCTGCAGCTACCTTTAGGCAAGCGGTGGCCCTGATTTTTGATCATGTAGTTTCTGCCGAAGCTCTTCCTGCTGGCAAATATGGTTCTGGAAGTTACATCTCTAGGACCAGTTCAGTTCCTGGTGATATCAGTCGCACCATCAATCTTTTAGAGTATGTAATATCTGTGAACATTGCATATGTATCTCTATCTTTAATGTTTTGGTATTTCACTATGTGCATGTACTATTGATGTGTATTTTTCTGCATCTTTATGTTCTAATTAGTATGAATTTATAATTAACAGGTCATTGGAAGTTGGGTCTGGACGGTCACCATTGATGAGGGAGACCCTAACTAAAGTTGGAAAGCTTGGGCTTCGTCTGCTTGAAGACCTGACAGCTCTTGCTGCAGGTGGATCAGTATGTGCTAGTTGAACTCTTAGGATATGTCACTTACTGAATTTTCTACATTGTGTTAATAAATTATTGGGATGGTTTTCAACAATTGTTCTCTTGTTTTAGTTGTTCTCCATTTTAAATTGTCAGTCACCATGAGATTATATGAACAATTTTATTCTTACTGATGAATGATATTTTTACTGTTATTATATAGGCAATTTGGTTACGAGTTAGTTGTCTTCAACGGCCCTTTGCACTTGATATACTTGAGTAAGAAGTTATTACCTGTAATAAGCATTATAAAGAGTTCACGAACATATAGTTGACCAAACTGTTTTCGCTAGTCGTTCATACATGATATTGTCTGCATGTTTTTGAGAGATGGTCATTAACTGTGTAATATACCTAATTGAATGATATGCTAGCACTTTTAGGTTGGTTCAAGGTTAGTGTAAGGCACAGTGAGCTGACATGGGAAATTAATCGGGGAAGCTGTGTTTTCTGCATAAAAATGTGTTGAATCTAACATGCTTGGATAGATGAACTTGGCCAAGGAACCCAATCAGTATAGACTAGCCCTTTGGAGGTCTTGAGTCATTACATTTTCATATTTTCTAAAGAAATTTACTCATTCATATTAATGGTGTAGTTATGGCTTTCTTTGATTGTAATTCAATGTTGGCCTACAGGTTTATTTTGTCCAATTATGTGGCTGTTTTCAAAACATTGATTCCCTATGAGCAGGTGATTATCATAATATCTTGTATAAGTAAATCCTTTTTGATGTTATGATTAAGGTTGCTAGTGAAACTGTTATAGTTGAAAAGAGTGCATTAAAACTCAACAGATTCTCCGACACCAGATATGTTCACTTCTAATGACTTCAATTCGTACCAATGCTGAGGTAACTTTCCTGAAACATGATTGATAAGCCTTTGGGTTTATCAGGTTTTTTTGTGCTCACGACTCGAGTAGAATTTTTTAATATAAGAATTTTTGTTAAATCAGCTTGAAGGAGAAGCAGGAGAGCCTTCTTTTCGTCGCTTGGTTTTGCGGTCAGTTGCTCATATTATCAGGCTTTACAGTCCATCCCTTATCACTGAATGCGAGGTGTGTTCTACATATGATTTTTTTTCCCAAGGAAATGACATACCGATGAACTTTAGGAAAAACAAAATAAAAAATAATCCATTCTCTCTTTGATTGTGATTGTTCTGAATTATTTCATGCTCTTAGTCTCCTGCTTTAAAATCAAGCTCTCTATAAAGTCCTGTGATTGTCTATGCATGATGGATATTCTTGATTCAGCTCCAGACTGGAATTACTAATTTGATTTGGGGGAGGACCCCACCAGCCTCTTGGATATAACAGAGGAATCTTTTCCATAGAACCCTTAAATTGAAAGTTGTCTGTTAAATTTTTCTTGGAGATCTATCTTCAAATTTGCCGAAACTGGGGAACCTAAGGTACTTAGACTGCTATACATTTTCATTCACTATTCTTGAATTTTTTGGTTTTCCCCATGTCTTCCTCCATGGAAAAATTCCTCCATCCTTTCATGTTTTAGCATTTTAGACTACTAGGGCAATACCCTGTCTTCACAAGTGATTCTGAGGAGGTCTTGAATGAACAAAATATTTGTTTTTCTTTGCTTATGAAATTGCTCCATGGTACCTGAATCTAGAACTAATAACTCAATAAGTTTTTTCTTGTCCTTTATGGTTTTCCAAATGCAGGTGTTCCTTAGTATGTTATTGAAGGTTACTTTTCTCGACCTGCCTTTGTGGCATCGCATTCTTGTTCTTGAAATCTTAAGGGTAACTTTGTAATATTCTTCTTATTTTTGTGCCATATTTGAACCATAAGACAATCTTGAAATAATTAGAAAAATATGGAATTTGACAGGGTTTTTGTGTGGAGGCAAGAACACTGCGGATTCTTTTCCAGAACTTTGATATGTAAGCTTGTTGAGCTGATGTCAGTTTAGACGGAAAATATTTACATTCCTTTTTTTCATTGTATTTTAAGACCATTATGATGTTTTCATTACTGGTTATGACAATGATGTTGTAGGAATCCCAAGAACACTAATGTTGTTGAGGGCATGGTTAAAGCTCTTGCTAGAGTCGTTTCTTGTGTACAAGTAAGATATTATTGCATTTTTTATAAAATATTTTTGCTTTTTGGTTTATGATGGTTATATGTTGCAGTTTATTTGGTTGTTTTTGGATATTGTTGGTTTAAATTTTTGTTGTATGTTATATCCTTGTGTCTTGAGGAAGATAGATTAAGGTACATCTTAACTTTTGCTATGTGCCATGTCTTGATAATAGACCATGCTTGACTGTCTCGATTTATCATGTTGTATTTTTTACAGTTCACTACTTTTGAAAATGCTTAACCTTTTACCCAAGAGGAAAACGTTTTTGGGAGAGCCTGCTAATCTATCTTCACCATTCTGATCAAATATAGTTTATGTTTGCTTGTTTTTGGAGGTGCCTTGGTGCTTCTAAACTTTCCATCAAATTATGTGGATTGGACCATTTGTCTTTTGGGATGATATGCTTTAGACTCTTCTATTGAGTTTTGCCTTTTGAAGTTTACTAACTAGTTGTTGACGAAGAAAAATATCTTGTTTGAAGGTAAATTTAGGGAATAGCATGAAAGTTGTGGTATTTTGATTAAGTATCTTTGGTTTTAGCATTTGTTTGTTTTCATCCCTCCCCTATTATTTTTCACTAGGGTGCAGCAAAAAACTGCATTTTTGGATTTTGACGCAGTAGGTAATGCTACTGGCTTGGGTAGAAACTGGTAATTATTCTATTGTAGTAACTAGTAAGCTTTCTTGCATTTGGCAATTGTTGAGCCCATCATTTTGTACACATCCTGCTTTTTAAAACACAAATGGTGTTTTTTTTCTTTGGCTAGTTTTACACCTGGGCACAATTTTAAGATAGGGGATTTATACGAACTTTTACTCAAGATTGGTATGCACAGTACATTATTCCCTTGACCAAACCAAGTTTTGAATCTATAGGTTCAGGAGACTAGTGAGGAGAGCTTGGCAGCTGTTGCAGGGATGTTCAGTAGCAAAGCTAAAGGTAAATGAGGATTACATATATTTCTTACTATTTTGTAGTGCTAACACGGATGGAAAATTATTATTCTCCTACTCGTGGATGTAAAAGAAATTGATGATAAGTACATACTCCTAGTATGATATTGTAGTTTCTGTAATGATGACTGGATAGAAGATAACCATAGGCCATCCCTGCAGGAATTGAGTGGAGCCTTGATAACGATGCATCCAATGCTGCAGTCTTAGTTGCCAGTGAAGCTCATGCGATAACTCTGGCTGTTGAAGGTTTGTTGGGTGTTGTCTTTACAGTAGCCACATTGACAGATGAAGCGGTGGATGTTGGTGAGGTATTTTTTTCTCTTCAATATATTTTTTTTCCGCAATATTATTGGATAAAGTTAATTTGACAGTATGCATGTCTTGCTATTAGCTTGAATCTCCCAGATTTGATTATGATCCACCTGCAAAATGTACCGGAAAAACTGCTGTTCTCTGCCTCTCAATGGTTGATTCAGTGTGGTTGACCATACTAGATGCATTATCTCTTATTTTGTCAAGGTTTGTGAACTTTAGTTCTAATGCATTAGTGTGCTTAAACAAATGATCTTTTGTATCTAACTTGGAGTTACTTGGGAAGGTCACAAGGAGAGGCTATCGTGCTGGAAATACTGAAGGGATATCAGGCATTCACTCAGGTAGCTGTAGTTTTGTTATATTGACTCCGCATAAAGTCATGGATGCAATTTCAGCATATTCTTGTTGCAATTTCTGCATTCCCCCCTTGCAAAATTCAACAAAAGATTCTTCCGTGTGATTCATTCTTCTTCTTTTTTTTTTTTTTGGTCATTAGCAGTATATGTGCCTTTTGTGAATGAATAATTTTCTCATTCTGTCTTGTGGTTTTTATGCTGGTTCCACAGGCATGTGGGGTTCTTCGAGCTGTAGAACCTTTAAACTCTTTTCTAGCATCCCTTTGCAAATTTACAATCAATTTTCCGAACGAAGCAGAAAAAAGAAGGTACTTGCTTTAGTTTTCTTTTCCTTTTTTTTTTTTTTTTTTTTGGGACCTTCAAAGTTCTCTTAACATTACTAGAGTCTCTAATGCATAATGCTTGTGTACTTGGGTTTCATCTCCTTGGTGCTGTCAAATATATGTGCTTCATTTGGAAAAGCTTTTAGTATTTTCTGACATTTTGTTGGCTTCTTTTATTTAGACAGTTGAAGTCTGTTATTGATAGTACTTGATTTGTAGTTTCCTAAACTATGCTATATTATGCGGAATTTTTATTCAAGATTTTCACATTATAGTCATTCTTTTTGCAAGAGAACTGTGGTAACTGTATTATTTTTCTATTTCAGCTGTTTTTGGTAATTGTTGAAGACATGAATTATTTCATATGTTTATGCCTCTGGAGTTCATTATAAAGCTGGGTCTTGAGTATCAAATTAGATAACTGAACTTAATTCTGTTTTTGAACAGTTTTTTTAAACATTGTATCTATGTGTGTGTTTTTTTTATAACATATACTCTGGTCTTAGTTAGCCACCTGACAATGTTGAAGTTCTTGGTTTAAATTGAGATTTCAGCAGCGCTTTACAGTCTCCTGGTTCAAAACGCTCTGATGCATTAGTTGATCAGAGGGATAGCGTTGTCCTTACTCCCAAGAATGTGCAGGTATTTGACGTGGCTTTGCTTTTGTGGTATATTCCATCCATGGTTTTTACTATATGGCTGTATTCTCTTCTGCTTTAATTTATTGTTGAATATCATCCTTAATAATTATCTGCTTTGACTACAGGCTTTAAGAACTCTTTTCAACATTGCTCATCGACTCCATAATGTGTTGGGTCCATCCTGGGTTTTGGTATGTCAGTGTGATTTTGATCCTTTCCAGAAACCAGAATTCATATTCTAGTTCTTTCTGGCAAAAACTAGACCATAATTCATATTCTAGTTCATTTTGGCAAAAACTTGTAGGTCTTGGAAACTTTAGCAGCTCTAGATCGAGCAATCCATTCACCACATGCCACCACACAGGTAATTTTGGGAATGTTAATGCAACATTATGCAGTTTAGAATTGCAACATATTTGCTATAAGAGGACTTTTGATTAGTTTATATTTTGAGAAATAATATGACTTGGCAATTGATTCATCAGCTGATCATTGCATATTGGAATAGAGTCTACAGTCTGTCCTTTACTACCACCTCAAATGTGTTTAAATTCAGCAGGCTTTATGTTAACCATCATAAAAACATTCTTGAGTCTCAATATTACTTTTGTCTGGACAGGAGGTTACAACTGTTCCGAAGCTTACGAGGGAATCATCTGGTCAATACAGTGACTTCAGCATTCTTTCTTCTTTGAATTCTCAGGTAAACCATGCAACTTGCTGTTTGGTAGTGTCAATCAAATGTTTACATTTTGGAAGATCGTAATAGGTTATTTTAATTTATCATGAAATTTCCCCTCATTTACAGTGTTTCGATGGACCATTGTCCTGGAAAGAAGGAATAAAGTACCTTTAGAATTTTACAAAAACTTTTGGATTTTACTGAATTTTCCTAGAAACAGTAAACTCTAGTTTATTCACCTACTCTCGCCATTCTTTTCCATTTCTGAAACGAAAATATGGGTTTATTTTCCTACCATATGGGCCATTTGTCGTTCTTGTTTTCTAATTCTAATGTATGTTGACCTATTTACATATGTGCATAGACTGCATGTACTGACTTGGTATTTTTCTCTTTTTGAAAGCTGTTTGAGAGCTCGGCATTGATGCACATATCTGCAGTTAAATCCCTAATTTCTGCTTTACGTCTGCTCTCAGAGCAGTGTATTTCTGGGACTTTAAGTGGTTCTGGACCAGCATCAAGTCAAAAAATTGGAAGCATCACATTTTCGGTGGAGCGAATGATATGTATCCTTGTCAATAATCTTCACAGTACGTATCTATATGATTTGCAAAAAATTTACTCAGATGAATGTGTATTGACTGCGTTAGGTTAAATTTAAGTTGTTTAATATGTTGTTACATTGCACACAGAGTGCACACACACACGCGCGTATAACAAACAAAAACTTTCATTAAAAGTAGTCTAAGGACACAGGACTACTGAGAAGGATACCTGTCCTACATTAGAGGCAGTTTGCAACATTACTGATGCACCACACACTTGTTATTACGTACTCTTTCTGGAGGACAGCAATCAACAGCATTGCTGATGCATCAGACACTTGTCATTACGCATCATGAACTTGTTATTGTGCACTATTCACATCAATTCTAATACTACTTTACCATTATATATTCCATGTTTTTGCCTCTAAATTTTCACTGGCTTTCATGAAATTTTTTTATTGTAAAAATTTTGTGATTATACCAAATATTATTTTTCATCAGCAGCTGATGGAATGCAAGACCACCAGAATATTTATCTGAACTTTTTTTTTTTTTTTTTCTGATACTATTTTAGCATTTTTTTTCTTTTCCCTTATTTACTAGATCTGCTTTTCAGTTTCAATGCCGATTGTGATTTGTGAACCATCTTATTCCCACTTGTGAAAAGATAGATGGACCCTGTAAAATTTTGGTTGGGTTTTTGAAATGATTTGACCAAATATTTTCTTACTCACCTGTAGCGTGTAGAATGGCAATACCACCAGATGTGTATCTAACCATTTTTTCTTTTTACTATTTTCACAGTTTTTCTTTTCCTTTGTTAACTGGATCCATTGTCCAATTCAATGCCAATTGTTGTTTAAGGACAGTTTTATCTTCACTTGTCAAAGGATGGTACTTTATGGACTCTATCAATTTCTTTGTATCCCTCATATTGCTCCATCTCTTAAATGGCAGATTGGAGACTGTTTTTGTTGGCATCTTTACATTTGGAAGTTAATATACTGGTGCTGAATCATGGTTTAAGTCTTTTTTTCATTATTTATTTCATTCCTGATACATTTACCACATTACAGGAGTGGAGCCGCTATGGGATCAAGTTGTTGGCCACTTTCTTGAGGTGATCCTATTTATATTTCCTTTTACCTTACTGCTCTAGTACATTTACATTCTCCTTGACAATGTAGAACACTATACAGCTTGCAGATAAACCTAACCAGCATTTACGAAATATGGCCCTTGATGCATTGGACCAATCAATATGTGCTGTTTTAGATTCAAATCACTTCCAGGACTATTCGCCAACCATATCCCATGAAACATCTCAGGATGTGAGCACTCTGGCCTCCTTATGGTTGCCAACTATCTACTTGTGAAATAAGAATTGAATGCTTTTTGTTGACACTTGCTCTCTCTTTAGGTGGAAGCCAGGCTTTCAGAATTGAGATCACTTGAATGTGCTGTCATATCTCCACTGAGAGTTCTTTATTTCTCTACTCAAAGCATTGATGTACGTGTTGGATCTTTGAAAATTCTCCTGCATGTTTTAGAGGTAACAATGTGATTACTGAGAGCTGTTTTCGAGTTGTTCTTTTGTTTATATGTCTGGACCTATTCTCATGACCTTTTCTGCTAAATCACTACATTTCTTTTAGAGGCATGGAGAAAAATTGCACTACAGTTGGCCTAATATTCTTGAAATGTTGAGGTTTGTCTTTAATTTAAATTCCTGATCCTAATTATTAAATCTGTTCATAATTTTATCTTATTGATCTTCTCAAGTTTCCTCTCTTTCTAAGGTCTGTGGCAGATGCTTCAGAGAAGGAACTTGTCACCTTGGGCTTCCAGGTTAGAAAGAGATTAGGCATGCAATTTGAACATGAATTGTTTTATCTTTTATATGCTTCTGCATTTAATTTCCTGCTCATAGGATAGAAGTGAAACAAAGAGTTTGTTGGAATGGATTTTCTGATTTAATGAAATTATTTTCGATCATGATTTAAATTTTGTTTGCATAGGAAACAGATATGTAATCAAAACATCTTTGTATCTTGGAAGCTGAAATTTCTGGCCCCATTTGCTACTCCAGCACAAATTTCAATTGACTGCCATCTACTTTAGATCTCACATTCTGGTTTTCAGCTTATTACTAAAGCTTTAAGCATTTGTGTGGTTTCTGAAACCTTTTGGCTCTGGCATCTGATCTTGTAATTGGGATGTTTATTAGTATTACTGAATTTGGCATGTATAGCTATTGGTTTCTGCTTTGTCCATGGTATTGTAATGTTGAAAACATTTCCACGCAAGCATATCCCATCAATACACCAAATCTATGTTGTGAACTTGTGATAGCTAGTGAT
The DNA here is from genome assembly GCA_007844105.2 of Rhamnella rubrinervis. Taxonomy (NCBI): domain Eukaryota; kingdom Viridiplantae; phylum Streptophyta; class Magnoliopsida; order Rosales; family Rhamnaceae; genus Rhamnella; species Rhamnella rubrinervis. The sequence continues at coordinate 10,217,075 of CM017578.2, forward strand.
GCGGCTACTGCCCAGTTTGTAGTATCTTTTCTATTTTCTTTACTCTGTATTCGACCTTTCTATAACAATGCTCTCATGAGATTTTCTTATTGTATTCCTAAATCAATATTTTATTTATGAAATTGAACTTATTTTATTTTTTTCTTGTAGAGCTTACGTGTGATTATGAATGATGGACTCTCCACTATTCCTGCAGACTGCCTTCACGAGTAAGCTCTCAAAGTTTGCACTTTTAATTTCTCCTCTTTTAACATTCACACTTATTATTATTATTTTGTGTGTGTGTGTGTGTGAGTGGGGAATAAAAAACATAACAAATGCCGTATTGCAATAATCGACTTTCCACTGTACCTGCATTCTGATTTCCTTGTTCTTCTTCTGTTTTCCCCTATTTTTGGTGTGTGTGTTGTTATTGGGAAATATTGATATTATTTAAAATTTCAAAATTTATAGAAATATTAAAGAATATTATTGACGTGATATCAGGAAATATATATATATATATATATATATATAAACAAGGTTTTCAAGGAATTCTTTCTTGTACAATTTGATATATTTCTCAGTACTTTTGGGATGTTGATATTTCTCTAACATTGCCTAGAATTCACCAACTTTCTAGAAGTTGTTTATTTTCTCCTGCCTATTGGCACATGGATCTTATAGATAACATTGGCAATATATCGTGTGTGTAGCCATTCATTTTGGTTACCGCTCATGGATGCTTATGGTTGCCACTTTAGACACTTTTTGGAGTGATTCCAGTAATGAATCTGAACATGCAGATGTGTAGATGTGACTGGAGCATACAGTTCTCAAAAGACAGAGCTGAACATAAGCTTGACAGCTATAGGCCTTTTATGGACTACAACCGACTTTATTGCAAAAGGGCTTAAGCCTGGGGAGGAAAAAGAAACAGGTTATATTGCATTTGTAGATCTATTAGCCTATTAGTTTTTTTTTTTCCCCAGCGAACTTGTTCGAATAATTCCATCTAATATTTGTTATAACATTATAGGAATTCCTGATTTGCATTCTACTCCAAAGAAAACAGAGGGTCTAAAGCCAGAAGAACAAACGCTCGGTGTTTTGGACCAAGCTCCCTTGATAAATATAGTTGATCGTGACAAATTGCTTTTCTCTGTTTTTTCATTACTTCAAAACCTTGGAGCTGATGAGAGGCCAGAGGTGGGCTGACATGTCTTTTGTTGTAGATTTTCTTGATTTGTAATATATAAAAGCCATCTTGCCATCTCTCTTTTCATTTTGATAGGAAAAAGCCTTGTCATTTTACCTTTCCATGTATTTTAATTTCTCTCTTGGATGAGTTTCATAATGTGAATTACTGGTGTATGCCAATGTCACTGTAGCTGAATCTATTTAATATTTCAGGTCAGGAATTCAGCAGTCAGGACACTTTTTCAGACTCTTGGAAGTCATGGGCAGAAACTCTCAAAAAGCATGTGGGAGGATTGCCTTTGGAATTATGTTTTCCCTACACTTGATAGTGCTTCTCACATGGTTTGTTAAAGTGGTTTAAAACCATAAATTAGGAGCCTTTTCTTCTACTTGTTGTTATAATTGGGATGCTTTGATTTTAGGCTGCAACTTCATCGAAAGATGAATGGCAAGGGAAAGAACTTGGAACTCGAGGAGGAAAAGCTGTTCACATGCTCATACATCATAGGTATATAAAGTTTAGATTCTCTAGTCTAGGCTCCACCCTCGTTGCTGTCCCTAAAAGTGAGAAAAGCTCTTATAAAACTGTTTTCTTTCTCTTCTGTTTTAAAAGTTCTCATGTTTAATGAATCTATAATTTACAAAACCACATGCTGAACTCTCTTTTTTGGATCATGCAAATTTACGCTTTCTTCGTTTGTTCTATTTGAATTTTAGTGTACTACACCACTCTTTTGGTTCCCCTTCTACTTATTTTTCTGTGCATAATACTAATTTATTTATTTGTTAAAAAATCAGTCGCAACACAGCTCAAAAACAATGGGATGAAACACTTGTACTTGTCCTTGGAGGCATTGCTCGTATTTTACGTTCTTTCTTTCCTTTTCTCAGTAGCTTGAGCAACTTTTGGTCAGGTAGGTCCAATATAGGCTTTTAATGTATCTGTCTAATTATTATTATTATTTTCACTTTTCGATTGTTTGTTCCACAAGTAAGAAATGATGTTCATCTCTGCAGGATGGGAATCTTTGCTTCTATTTGTTAAAAATAGCATTCTAAATGGTAGTAAAGAGGTTGCTCTTGCAGCAATAAATTGCTTACAGACAACTGTTCTTTCTCATTCTTCGAAGGTAGTTGCTAAATTTTGTGAAATATATTGCAAGACTACCTCTTTGCTTGACATTAAATTAAAGCTTAAATATGCTTTTGGAGAAGCATTTTGTTAAATACTGTTCTAGCACTGAAAAGATTGTTTTATGCAGGGAAACCTACCAATGCCTTACCTTACATCAGTACTTGATATTTACGAGTTTGTTCTTCAAAAGTCAAACTACTGTGGTAATGCAGCTAGCAAGGTGAAGCAGGAGATTTTACACGGTCTTGGTAATTGTTAATCTTGCATGGATTGGATTTTATCATTATCAATAATTTTGTGTTTTTGGTATTATGGGTATGCATAAAACAATGAGTCCAGTGTATCCTTGTTAGTTTGTCGACTTAATACTCATTACTGACATCCATGATCTGCCTTGTTCTTCAATTGATTTGGAAGAAATTCTCTATTCATTATTGCTGTAGTCTTGCCTCCCAGCTAGGGGAACATGTTTTTGCATGCTTATGTTTTGTCTACTGATTCAAACTTTGACAGGGGAACTATATGTGCAAGCACAAAAGATGTTTGACAATCACTTGTATACTCTGTTGCTTGGAATCATAGATTTGGCTGTCAAGCAATCCATAATGGATAGGGATAACTTTGAAACCGAATTTGTAAGTCAACTTCTGGTCTCAATCCACTTCTAGGTTACCCTTTTTCCTTAATCTTTGTCAGAGCTATATAGTAATGACGACTGCAGTACAGCTTGTTAGATATACTGTAATTTCTTGAACTGGTAACTAAAGCTGCAAAATGAGTTGAAAGAAGTAAAAAGACCTGTGCATTTTATTTATCACTCCCTCTTGTGTCATCAAACGATCACCTAATACAATTCAAACATTATCTGATTCCAAATTCAGAGCGATGCCTATAATGCTTGCTTCAAATTCTACTTATTCACCCACCGCTGTTGAATGACCATTGTTGTTGTTTGACGTAATGGTTTCAAGGAATAGAGAAGTTGGATATGTTTCTGTCAACTGAAAGAAGCCCTTGGGTCTGTTGGATAATCCTTCACCTTCAGCTCTAATTTTCTTTTGTGGAACATAACAACAGGAAGAGGAGATAAGTACTATAAATAGAGTTAACCATATTGATAGTAAGGGAGAAAAAAATTTATAAAAAAAAAATAGTGGCTCATGAGTGTGGCATGGCCCTCTCGGAAGATACTTTACCTTGCTGTAGCTTTCCTAACAGAAGAAACTTTCATGTTTCCATCTTCTTTGAGATAGTTATGGTTGTAGTAGTAACAAGAATGAGGACAACTCAATAGCACTGTTAATAAATTGTTTTTATTAAGGATTTTTTTTTTAATGAAATTTATGTTGTTTATCTCTAGGGACATGTTCCTCCTGTATCACGTACAATACTAGAGATCTTACCATTGTTACGTCCAGCTGACCACATTTCTTCAATGTGGCTAATTCTTCTTCGAGATTTTTTGCAATATTTACCGAGATCAACCTCCTCACAAAATGAGGAAGATGAAGCACAGCAAAACAGCAGTATCGACCAAAGTCAAGGTATTAGTAATAGCTTGGTTTCTATTTATCTAACTTCATTTATAAAACTAACAAAAAGTGAAAATTTTCTCTTTACAGATGCTCACTTAAGGACAAAGTATGAAAGATATAATGGGACTCCAAGATCACAAACAAATATAGATGGAACAGTCCCTAGTTATTTGTTTGCAGAGAAACTTGTTCCTATGCTGGTAGATCTCTTTTTACAGGCACCAGCAGTTGAAAAGTATATTATATATCCTGAAATTATTCAAAGTCTTGGAAGGTACTGATTACTCTTTCATTTGATTCTAAATTTGTTATAGTGCCTGCACTGTTTCCATAAAGGAGATTGTCTGGGAAAATTTATTATATTTAATTCTTTCAAACTATGAAAAGTTCGGACGCAATCTATCATAATATGCATACAGCAACAATCTGAAGATCCATTTAAATATCCTACATGTCAACTAAACTGGCTATCAATGTTGGCTAAACCATTTTTCATAAGCTCTTTGTTCTGTATCTTGACATAGGGGTGTCTTATGAAATGATTGAGAATATAGCTTACTATGTAATGTGATGCATGTGCACAATTTCAGATGAATTGATTTAAGCCTCTTGGCAATATACTTGAAACTTCAGTAGCCACACTGTTTTTTAACATTCTTGTTATAGTGTTTGTAACTTTTATTTGGTGTTTTAGGATGGAATTATTGTTATATGTAAGTGATGGGATGAAGCCTCTTCCTCAGGTGTATGACTACTAGAAGAGACAGCCCAGATAGTTCACTTTGGAGGTTAGCTGTTGAAGGCTTCAACCGTATTCTTGTTGATGATGTCTGTAAATTATCTACGGATTTTGGACAGGATTCTAGTGTTAGTAAACCTGCAAGAATACGTATATGGAAAGAAGTTGCAGACGTGTATGAAGTATTCCTTGTGGGTTATTGTGGGCGAGCCCTTCCTTCTGATTCTCTTTCAACAGTGGCGGCAAATACTGATGAGTCTCTTGAGATTGCCACTTTAAACATTCTTGGTGACCAGATTCTTAAGTCGCCTAGTGATGCACCTGCTGATGTAATTTCTCACTTAATGTACTATAAATTGTTGATAGTTTGGTAGTAGTAGGCAGCTGCAGTAGCTGTGACCCTGCTTCATATTTTTACTTTCTTTTTTTGTTTTTTTCCAAACTAGTTACAAGTTGACACTGCAACTTCTATTTCACATCTTTCATTGGTTTCAGATTCTGAAAAGACTAGTTTCCACCTTAGACCGTTGTGCATCGCGTACTTGCTCTTTGCCTGTTGAGATGGTGACACTTATGCCTCCGCACTGTTTCAGATTTTCCTTGGCTTGCTTACAGAAGTTATTTTCCTTGAGCAGGTGACATATTATTCTATATTTACATTTTGGTTTTCAACATGAAGTGCATTTAAAACTGCCTATTGTGTTAGTTTGATATAAATAAGTGATCTCACTTTCCTAATAGTTTCAGCTTTTATTAAGTGGTAATTTAACTTAGTTTAGAGCCTAATTATCTAACTCATCTTGTGTTCCAACTAACTCCATTATGTGAATTTTTATATTGCAATGTAAGGCCCAAATTTCCCAAGTATTAGACGGGCCTACATGCTAGGATGGGAATTGTAATAGCTGTCTTTTAGTTTAGCTTAATATACATAGTTGGATTCACTTGCTAACTTGAAGCTTTTGAGAGCAGTGGTAATTTAACAATGTGATCTTTAGTTACTTCAGTTTTTTACTACACACAAGAGAATGTAAATTGAATTGTCATATAGGAGAGGGCTCCCATCATATTTTTTAATATTCTTGGTTTCACTGCTCGGTAGGGAATGATATGCTATTGTCATTAGTATACGTGCTGGTTTGAGATGTTTAAAATATGAGTTGAGCTTAAACTTCCATCTCATGGAAGTTATCAAGTTTTCTACCAAAAGTTTGATGATCTGGATTAAACATCCCTTTTCTCTTCTGCTTGTTTTACAATCATCTCTAAATTTGGTCAAAACATGAGTCATTCTTATACTTCCTTTTGTCTTATCCTTTCGTATCATGTACAGCTTTGAAGAGACAACTGATAGTTGGAGTTTGGAAAGATCTGAAGTAAGCAAAATTTCAATCATGGTACTCATGACGAGATGCGAATTCATCTTGAACAGATTTATGATCAACGAGAAAGACTCAGGTGACTATGAATTAAGTAAACTTCATCCAATATTCGCACCAGTCAATCCCCTTTGTTCAGGGCTTTGAATTTATTGTAATGCTTATATTTTTCTGTAAAGATCTTGATGACATGTCAATTCTTGTGATTCGGGGCTTGTGTGTTTTCAACTTAATTTGACTTTCCAGGTAATGCCTGCCTGTAACATTTTTAATTGTTCCTGCAGGTGAATGCTCACTACCAGCTGCAAGGCTAGAGGAACTGATCTACATCCTCGAGGAACTGAGCCATCTTATAGTTCATCCAGACACAGCATCTGTTCTTCACTTGCATCAATGTTTGAAAAGTGGCCTTGCTGAGGAAAAGAATCATGGGAAGCGGCCTCATTTGCTTGTTCTGTTTCCATCCTTTTGTGAGCTTGTCGTATCAAGGTGAGAGTGAGAAATTTACTTTGGTTTATGAGGATCACTCACTAAAACTGCAGTAACCATAGTGTTTTAAACTACATTAATTATAAGATTATCTTCACAATACTTACACAGATGAATAATTTACTTGGTTATGGTATTTTGATGAACCAGGGAAGCAAGAGTAAGAGAATTGGTACGAGACCTGCTCAGACTTGTTACAAAAGAATTAGCGCTAGAAGTCTCATTGACCAGTCAACACATGGAAGAATACTTTCTGACAACACACAGCCCTAAGTAGGTTCCCTGATACTTGTTATTTATAGAAGGTTTGGTTCAGTGAGGAATTTTTTCTTCTCCTCCGATTGTCTTTAGGTTTCACACCTATAGTTTGTACATTATATACTTAGGAAAACTGTCCATTTTTGCTGTATTCAGAAACAGTTGCCCAGGCTGGTAATTTATGTTTGATTTCGAGTCGATTTTGATTCTTTGGTGAAAAGAGCAGAGCCGGCTACAGGCCATTGCTTTGTGGTGGCCTTTGCTGGGAGTCCTGCAATTGATGAACCCAAAAAGCTGTTAAATATATTTGTATTTTCATATTTATTTTACTTTTACAAAATTGTATTCATTTCAATAATGTCTTTGGATGTCTTTTTTTCCGGCATGGATGTTTTGAATTTGACATTTTAAGGGGCTGCTATTTCATATTTTCTTAAATAGTTTTCAAGTTCAGGATAAAAAGAATTAAGGATGTTTGTGAATTTGTTTTCGTAAACAATCTTCAGAAAATGAAGAACAAAAACCCGGTTTGGAAGATTTTTCAATTGTCTTCAGACAGCTTTTGTTATTGTATGGCTTTTGTTGTTTACATAATATTAACATTTATGTCCAACAGTGTTAACGTTATCTTTAAATTTTGTTTTCATATTGTACCTAGAAGAAGGGTTTTTTTTTTTTTTTGTTGAATAAAGAAATTATAGACAATATATATAGACATGAGGACTACATATTCTTTAATAATTCCAACAAAATAAATTTTCCATCAAATTGCATATATATATATATATATAAAAGATTAAAACACAAAATTCATTATTCATTTACTTTCCTCCTGTTACATAACAAAAAGATGAGAACGCAAATTCAAGGACTGAGTTTGACAAAGAGGAAAGCTCTACGGAATAGAAGCATGAAGGTCAACTTATTATACCCGACGGATGATTAGTCTTACAGACATAGAAAGTGAGCACGACACATAGAGATTCCATGTCATAATAATCACAAAAAAAAAAAAAATCTCTCAACTCCTAAACCTCTGGTTTTTCTTTCTCAAATACCCTGCTTATTCCCCTCCCTCTCTCTCTCTCTCTAAATATATATATATATATATATATATATCACAAACGAACAAAACAAAAACTAGCCAAATTAAGAAGTTGGTTGTTGACTATTATTATTAATGTTCTGATTCAACCTAGCAGCTGCAGCGACCGAAGCTGCCACTCCCGTCGGATGCGTAGTGAGATACGGATCGTTCCTCATTTCCGCGCTCGTCACCCCTTCCGCGTCACGGCGCGTCGCGGGTTTGTCTGACGGCAATCTCGACGTAGCGCCCTACAAAATTTGCATGCAAAAATGTAATTATAATGGTAGTTACGTACGTCCATGCATGCCCAAAAATCTTATCCAAATGGAAAATGTTGTGTTATTTTACCACTAGAACTTCAGAGAGTTTGGTCTTGTCCTCGCCCCTGGTTGCCCGAGCATTGAGAGTGGCTGCCGACTGAGCCGCAGCGGCGACACCGCCCGGAACTATGTTGGTACGTCCAGTCGCTCTGACTTCAGCAGCTTGAATTGCTGCGGCGTCGCTCCATTCCACCGGCTTCTGGCCAGCAGTCACGGCAGTGGCTTCGAGTGCTTCGCCGATGGTGATTCCGCCGGAAGAACCTTGTTGAATGGTAGAGGGTGGTACCAGTGGAACTCGCTGGCTAAATTGCCGTACCGCCTACCATCAAATATCATACCCACGTGTTATATCTTGTCTACTAGCATCAAAGTAGATGTAATTGCTCGATTTCACCACCAATCATCATTAGCAGAGTTACCCTTGTTATGGTGAAGTCTTTTTAATATTAATTATTTTTAACATCTTTTAGTTTATCTAGTTTATGTACTGTTATACGTATATATATATGTACATATGAACGTGTATGCGTGCTTAACGTTTTCTTCCTTCCAATGAGACAATGAAGGATGAACACCAATGATTATATACGTGATTCTTAAATATGTAATTAGTTATTTATATTATATCATATGGTTTAATTAGAACTCTATGTTAAATTATATAAAATATTTTTAAGAGAATTTAGTGAAAATAAATATAGGCCTTCAATCACAATCATGTTATACTTAATTTATTTCAATGATTAATATTTTTAATGTATTGTTTGTGATAAGTTCCCTCTAATTAATTAAGAAAATTTTATAGCTGGCTGGCTAGTATACCTCAACTAATTTAAGGATTTTCCTTTGCTTTTCATGATCTACATTGCTTGCAATTTGATTCGCACCCTAAGACCAATTACCATAGGAGATAATAAATAAAAGAAAAACCAAAAAGAGAAAATTAAGGATTAAGAAAAAGCAAGATTAACATATACGTATATATATATATATATATATATAAGCCAAAAAAAATTATAACTTGGAAATTAATTTAATAAAGAACCTGTCCGCCAACCGCCTCAGTGCTTATACGCCTACCCGGAACATCCGTCACTGTAACGCTAATATCTTGCTCGTCCGAAATGTTGCTTGCGTCATCGTGACTCACTGAACCGGCACTCTCATTTCTCATGGCCGCCGCAACACCGCCCTTGGATGCAGTCTCAGCCTGCTGCACCATCGCTGAATCCTTGGCCACCACCGGCTTCTGAGCCAGCTCACCCTCCGCGTCCGACAACACATTTCCGTGCTTGATTGGCTCCTGATCGTCTTGAGGTCTCCGAGGCTGTTCTTGGCTCATTTTTTTTTTTTCCACGTCAAAATTTTCCCGGTTCAATTTTCACTGTCAAGAATGAAAACCTGGGTAATGATCAGATGGAATTTTTTTTTTTTTTGGTGATAAATGATCAGATGGATTTGAACAAATTAAAAGAGGTTAAATCCGATTTGTTAAGCGAGAGAGCTAAGGAATGGCGAAATACGTGGGAGGGGATAAATGAAGCTAAAAGAGGAAGGGGTGGGGGTGTAATATACGTGCATGAAACATGCAATATTCGGACACGTAAGTTTCTGAGGAGATTCTACGTGGCAATGGGGGAGTCGGACATTCTGGAGTGTTTGGGGTACCTGGCGAATTTTTAGGTGAACTGCTGGTTCCAATGTGCTTTGTAAGGATAAGGGGCTGATGTCCATGAAGATGGACGTGACAAGTGCCATTGCAACGTACGGAGATGAGACCAAGTCTCAAAGGTAGCTTTTACATTTGGTGGTTAATTATCACATACATATATGTATGTCAATCCTAGGATTTACAATCTCTGGACAGGAATCTCATAAAAAAACACAAATATATAATATTTATTTATTTTTTTATTGGGTTGAATCAGTATAAATTAATCAATTTTATCCTACTGCGATTAATTAATTAAGAATATACAAACTATATAATTCATAAGAGCACCTATATTTACATTATATATATATATATATTTCAAATCCTCTAATTAGATAATTAGCTAGCTCATAATTATATTAAGCTTTCACAACATGCAATTAATATAAAATGCACCCCTAGCTCGTACCTATTCACTATTAATTAATGAATGATATTATTCTAATTGCATCTGGAGCATTAATACTTTTGGTTTTAATTTCATCAATAAATGAATTCGGCTCAATTTCCGAGAACTGAATGGTATATTCTTCACCATCAACAACTACACTTTGATCATGCGCCATGCATATGATCGCTGCTTTGGCCTTAACAAATCTGCGCCATGCATATGATCGCTGCTTTGGCCTTAACAAATCTCTGAAGGTGCTGATTAAGCGGTGGGGTTATAAACATGCATACATATAATACTATTATATATATGTATGTGAATTTCTAATTTGGTTATTGGACTTGTAATTGTAATTTTTATGGGAATTTTTTTTTTATCCTTTATTATAAATATCCAACATGTAAAGTTTTCGTGTACTCCGTCTATATATATGGCATGGTCATATGCACTAGCCACCATTGGGGCTGAATTATTCATTTCTTAGTTTAGCTAATATTAGTTTTTCTATTAATTTTAGTTTTTATTAAACACGTACTTTTAAAAATTTTATTTCTATCAATTAGTTTTTATTAAATACATAACTTTTTAAATTTTTATTTTTAACAATATTGCAAGCAATCATATGTGGCCACGTACTGAGAGGCATGAATCATTGGTGGAAGGCGAAGCAGTCGTGCTTTGCTATCAGCGTCCCATTGATCACTCACCATTGCTAAGAGTTTGATATCTTCCTGCAAATTAGGGCTTATAACCGAGAAAGAAGGCGATTGGAAATCCCCATGAAAAATGGCTCCGGGAGGAAGACGCCGAAAGGTGGTTTTTCCCTCTAAATTATTTTTATTTATTTATTTTATTTATTTTTTTGCATTTACTTTTACTACTTTTCCAAACTATGTATCTTGGCCCCTAGTTCTTCTGAAGTACTGATCATTCTCATTTTTTTTGGGACTTGTTTTTGCCAATTTATGTTTCCAGTACTCGATCATTATTGTCTCACTTTCTCATTCTCTTTCTCTTCGTTTTGCAGAGGGGTCAGACGCGTATGGATGCAGCGCTTGACGCCATGCGTCCCTATGGATTTTCCGAGGTTTCGGTTCGACAAGCTGTTAAGGAACTCCTAAACGTGAGTTTTTTTTTTTTTCTTGTACCTTTTGGTTCATTATTCTACTTTGAAGTGAAATTTGAGTTCTTGTTATGTTGGCTTTGGTTTTCTTGTGAAACTTTGTTGTTACTGTTTCAGGTTTATGGTGGGGTTGATGGGTGGGTGTTTGTTGAAGACGCAGCTTACATGCTTCTTATTGAAACCCTTCTTGAGAAACAAAATGTGTGTGAGATACAGCAGGTAAAATTTTCTTTCCAGCTTCTCTTTCTCTTTGTTTTTGGTGCTAATCTTGTTCCCCAATTTATTCAGTCTTAATTGATTTTCCTTTTGTTGGTATTTAACATGCTTAATGATATCTGCTTCTGACACATGGTAGAGGAGAATAAATTAAGTCTCAACTTTTAGTGCTTTAAATATCGTAGTCCCACTTAACTGAGAGGCGATCAACTCTGTATTGAACTGAAACAAAGATCGGTTGTGAGACATTTTCTTTCTGAATTTTCTTCCTTAATTTCCCTGAAAGCCAAGTTGGGGACGAAAGGTTTTGATTATGAGAATTCTCAATATATTGCATAGAAGCTATTTAATCTCAGACCCTTGAAAGTTCCCATATCGCCTGTGGCATGATATTTCTATGTAGAAGTAAATTTGATGAGAGTTCCTATTTCTCTGGCATAACTTTTACACATCCAAGCCAACTCTGTTAATTGAAATGGAATCATTGTAAATAGCTACCATTTGAAAATGATGTCAAAAGATTGTGGTTATTTGCTTCTCAAGATGCTTGCGGCGATTTCTGTCAAGGGCTCCTAGTTTGTTTATGAATGGTTTCCTTCGATATGATCTATTACATACAACTAGTTGAGATCAGCATATATCCACAACTGCAATTATTTTTTCCTTTTCTCCTTTTTCTCCATCTCCATAGTAGAAGCTTGCATCTCCAATTCTTATCTGGCTGATCCTCTGTAATTAATATTAGTTCAGTTCGATTGGATTATGAGTTGTTCAAAAGCATCCCACTTGGGTCATTTATGTTGACTGGTTAGAAGCCTCCAATGAGTTGAAAGTACTAGAGTATTGCTTAGTTTCACTGATTATTTATCTCTTTTGAAGCACAATTCTTCACAAGATCCTGCAAGTGATGCAGATGAAATCAATGGGTCAATTGGTGAGTCCTCAAGTCGGGCTCTTCTTCATGCATGCTCTAACCCAGAAGTTGTTGATTCTGGACCACAGACCCGTAAAGTTTTGGACTCTGCATCTCGCACAGAGTCTCTGAACATTTCATCAATGACTACTGACTCTGGTACCCACTTCCTCTCTCTCTGTCATTGTTAAGTAGACGTTTATACGTATCTCAGCTTAGTCAAGTGACCCAGGTGTGAAGTCTTTTCCCCATAAATCTGACCAGTCCATGGCTAGATTTGCAATTAATGGTGCCAATGATATAACTAATTGATCAGCAAACCTCATCTTCATAATGTCTTTATTCAAATAAGCAACATTTTAATATGAAACTGCCCTCTGACTCCCATTTTCCTTCATGTAAAACACATTCTCTTTCTTTGTAGATGGCAAGGACTGTTTCACAACGTCTGGGAATACCTTTGGCTGTGAATATTCTGAGAAGACTCAAGTCCAGACTCCTCAACATGCTGATAAGTCATCAATACAAGAGGAGTACATTCGTCCAACACAGAGGCGTAGATTTTGCCACGGTTGGATTGAAAGCGAAGACGATGAGGATCTAGTGGAACTATCACCAGAGCCATTGCCAGATGAGTTAACCAAAATGCTGAACAGGATTCAGGAATCACAGGATAAGGTGGTGGGATGTTAGGCCTGAAAATCTGTTGTCAAGATTAGGTACACATCCAGACTGCAAGTCTTCAACACTTCAACATGAGGTTTTACAATTGCAAATGTAGATTTTATTTTATTTTTTTTTACAATTTCAATAAAACCTTATGTTGAAGACTTCAGATTCCCAGAACCTGCTAACATTTTTTTGTTTCTTACGAGTGGTAGTATTGTTATGCCCCTCACATATATGTTTATGTTGGGTTTCTGTTTACCTTTTAGACTTGTTATAACCATGTCAACATCTTTGTACACGTAATTTAAGCATGCCGTTGAAGCTTTGTCCTTTGAACTAATCAGCAATCCATGCCACCATGCTTTTTAAAATGCCTGAGATCCGTTGGGCTAATAATCCCATTATTAAGGACAAAGGCATACCTTTCAGAGGGAGAGATCCAGGTTATTTTTTTGGTAACTTAATTTTGGTTAATTAATTTTTACAATAATAGAAATAAAACTAGTCACTTTCTATAGTTTTCTCCTTTTTTTTTCTTTTTTTTATTCAATAATATGTAATAATCAGGTCACTTGGAAGTGTTGATTATCTTATCAATTTTAATTTTTCTGTCAATTTTTACAATTGGACTTTTAACAATTATTAAGTATAATAAAATATACATTGTGTAAATGACAAATACTAACCTTTGGGTAGCAAATAATAATAATAGAAGGAATAAATTTATTTGCACCTCAAACAAGTCCTGTCTCTTTTCTTTTCTTTTTTCTTTCTTTTTTTTTTACATTGCGTATTTTTATAATTATAAGGCTTTGAAATGAAATTTATAAATAAATTTGGTAGAAATAAATTGTTCAAATATAAATAAAGTTATTCCTGGAAATAAATATGCGTCGTGTCTGATCCTCTATTCCGCGGTGGGATTGTAACTATTTACGAAACCAAACAGACCTCTTCCGTTTTAAGTTTTCAATTAGGTTTGAAGGTTTTGCACATACAGACAGAGAGACGAATAAAAAAAATGGAAGCTCCGAAGCAGCTCTCGGCAGAGTCCCAGTCCATATTCAGCGAAGGGATTCGTCTAGTTTTGTCTCAGTGGTCAGCGCTTCAAATGGCCGTGGGGAACGAGTGGGGTGGGCGTGACTCGCGCCGCAAATCGGAGCTACTGGGCACCGATATCTTCTCCTGGTTCACTCAGTCTAGAGGTTCTTAATTATTCCCTCAACCTGCTTTGGCTCTGTTCAACTATGCTCGTTAGAAAAATTCATCTTTCATTTTTTTTTTGGTTCAAAAATTGATAAGTAGAAATTGAAACTTTACGTTGTGTGTATTTGATATTGCATCGTGAACTAGAATAAAGGAAGGTTTTGTTCTTGTTAAGATAATTTATTGCTGAAATTTTTATTTTTAAGTTGTGCTCAGCTCTGGGTTCTATGTGTTGAGTATAAGAAAAATTGGTTTGTCTGCTTGTTAACAAAGAGGTAAGTGTGCATTCTTACGGGGGTTTTATGTATAGAATATAAAGGGTATTTATATCAACCCTTAATTGAGGTTTTTATACGTATTAAAATTCTATATCTGTTTATCGACTTATATGCTGAATCTGATATGAAGGCATCTCTACTATGCTTATTTCTTATGTTTCTCCTGATAACTGAGAAATCGAACTGAGATTTAATTGAAATTTATCCAAAATTAAATACCTTTAATCCCTATTATGAACTTTGGGCTAAATGCTTTTTTTTCCCTTCTGTGATGTTTGTCCTTTAATATTGCCTGCGAAGCTTAGTTATGCGTTCATGATGAAAGTTTAGTAATTTGTAAATAAGCAGGAAGAATTTGTGCCGAAGACTTTATCTGCATTAGCAAATTATTGCCAACATGCATGAATTTCATGGTGATAAAATTGTTCAATATTGTCTGAAATAATGTGTTTTTCTCTCTTCAGAGCCTCTTTATATAGATGATTTGGAAACCATACTTGATGAAGCTATGATTTCTCTCAATACTATGACTGAGGATGGCAGCGTTGAGGAGGTATGTCTTCTTTACATTGCTTTGTGTACTTAAGTTATTGGAGTTTACATGTCTATATGGTGGCAGGATCCTTTGTTATTTGAACATGATAATATTACATTACAGGGTTAAATCAAACATTTATATAATTTGTTACTTTTATTAAGTATTTTATTTCTCAGTTTTGAGGGTGTTTAGTAGATTAGCCAAACAACTTCTCAACGTCTTTTTCTTTTCACCTTTGATTTCTTTGGAGCTTGGCATCATCTTTTGATTTAGAACACACCTACTAGTATCTTAGTTGATTACATAGGAAAATTCAGAATGTAAGAAAAGGTGAATGGAGTAAAACCTTTCAATTGTTATCATGTAGTAAAGGAGATTTTTTAGATAATAGGAGAGCTATTATTTATTAACTTAGAATTATGCAGATTCAATGATTCCAAAAGATATCTTCTTTGTATCATTTGAACTCCATTAAACTGTCTTTCAGCTGCATCTCTAATTCTTGGAGCACATTGAGCTTGCATGATCAGATAGACAATTTATGGTAACCATTATCATGCTGGTGCCATACCTGGGAAAGGAAAGAAAAAGAAGAGGCAGTCCAACATATAAGGTTATTGAACTCTTTAAGGAAACCTGACATAGAAACCCTAAACAAATATAAATTTGAACATAATTAGTAAAAGGCCAAAGTTGCTAATCCCTAATTCTTGTACCTATGCCCATCACATGCTCTTGACATTTTAGTCGAGTTTTCATGATTTCTGTACAGTGCGTAGGGCTTGTATATGTTTTGGTTCATCAGTGGCTAGATTGGGTATTAGGGATTTTGTTTGCAATATCAATTTTGACGTAAATGGTGGCTAAGCTTTTTCACTGGATCTACACAGGTCGCTGAAAAATTAATGATTATGCATGAAGAGTGTTTGGATGGTAATTTTAGTTCTATTGTAAAAGTAAGGGAAGCCAATCATAAGAGAGTTGCTCTTCCTCATGTCAGACAGGTAATTATAGTTTGGAATTCTTTCCTGCAAAGCTTTTACCCAATAAATGCTGTTTCCTATTGTTCATTGATTTTGAATTTCCTATATTGTGTGTTTGCTTCTAAACATTGTAAGTCGTAACATCATTTGAGAGTTCCAGAGAGAATTATAAAGTGGATGCATCATATGACATGGCACAGATATTGTTACTAGTAGTTTGGTAAATTTATATTTGCATAAATCAGTATAAGAATTAGTTGTTGATATGAACTAGATGTCGGTGCACCATAATACTAAAAACTATGAAAGTTAATCCTGATTAACATAAGGGGTTCCACTGGGCCCCTTAATTTTCAATTCATAGTTATAGGTTCAGCATCAGGTGCAAAAAACTGATGCATATATAGTATCTCTTCCAGAATAAGACTTAATTTTATTTCAACTTGCATTACCATCCCATTGTAGCTATGTATTATCTCTTCCCTTGGAAGAGTAATTATGTCTGCTAGTGTTCTAATGGTGGGAAGGTTGCAATTGGGTTGGCGTTGGTAGAACTATCCCATGTTATGGATATCTGCTACATGCTTTTAACATTGCTAATGTCTGAAGGAGAACTGGTAAGGTTCAAAACTGATGTTTGAATCATTGGATAGTGAACAAGTATTCACTGTAGAAAACCCGTCTCCAAGCCATGAGTAATAATTGGTGATTCAGTATCCTAGAATTCAGAAGTGGAAAGCATCTCTTACATCACTTCCTGCTGTTGTCAGGTTGTGAATGATGACGATGATGATGACGAGGATGATGACAAAGAAGATGGTAACTTGAGGAGTAATGATTCGTCAGAAATGGCAATTGATGGACCACAATCTCTGTCAAATTTGAGTCCTTTAGACAAGCCAGTGGCTGAGCGAACACCCAAGGCTGAAGCAGAAGATGGATGGACGGTAGTTGGATCAAGACGAAATAGGGACAATAGGAAGAAGTAGTAGAACCTCTAATTTTTCTGCTTTCTCCAATGTTCACTGTAATTTTGACCTTACTAGTTTTGTTTTCCTTTTGCTCCTTTTTATAAAAATAACTCTGGGAAGAGGGGGTATATATATTTTGTGATGTTGTTCTATTTATTAAGTAGACCTTTATGTCTGGTTTACAAAGAGTTGTGCACTTATATAGTATGCTGTTTGTCTTGATGATGTTTCTTTTCAGTTGTTTGTTGGGTAAGTTCTTATTTTTAAATTTTTAATATATTACTCCTTGATTCTTACTCTAGTAAACCCTCTGTAAATTTGGGCAGTTGTGGCGGATAGCATTTCCAGATTACATAAACATCATATTGAAAGAAGACCTGACAATTTCTGCGTTCGTAATAATATCACATGAGGTTTCAATTTACTTTGGGAATTAAAAACGGCTTCTAGCCAGTATGTATAGTATTAAAGAGGAAAGAAGGCAAAAGAATGTTCAAGAGCCTCAACCTTCAACCCTGTGATTTGAACGGTTAGATTGCTGGAAATCTGTTGTTTAGATAATATATATTAATTACTTGTCCTACAATTTTGAACTTGCGAAGGAAATGAATCTTATTTTCGCTGGAAAAACTGAATTCCTAGTATCATATTTCTTGAGCTTTACAGCAATTCATCATCACCTTGGAAAGATAATTACCCTTTCTTTCCTCCCCAAATATATGATTAAAATAATAATAATAATGAATATGGTGCTATATATAATATATTCACATTTCCTTCATTTTATCAACCTCACTACACCAACTCTTTTTCTCTCTAAGCCAGCAACTTCATCACCTAAAGCCCTCCAAAGTCTTAGCTCTCCCACGATGACCATCTCCACCATTAATATCTTCTTGACGTCCTTAATTCTAGCCTCACATATCATTCACCATCACCTTCATGTTTCTTCTCAGTCTCTGCCGACCTATAACTCCGGCCAACAAGGCCATTGGCATCTCTTACACGCAAGCATAGGCATATCCGCCATGCACATGCAACTGTTACGTGACAACAAGGTCGTCATGTTCGACCGCACCGATTTCGGCTTCTCTAACATATCTCTACCCGGTGGCCTGTGCCGGTACGACCCCAGAGACACTGTCACCAAAATAGACTGCACTGCTCACTCTATCCTCTACGATATCGGCTCTAACACTTTCCGACCCCTTATGGTCCAAACCGACACTTGGTGCTCTTCTGGTTCCGTTCTATCTAACGGAACCCTCGTCCAGACCGGTGGCTACAATGACGGAGACCATGTGGTGCGTACTTTCACACCTTGTGAGAACGATTACTGTGATTGGCTCGAATTTCCAAACTACTTATCTGAACGTAGATGGTATGCTTCTAATCAACTATTACCAGACGGACGTGTAATTATAGTCGGTGGAAGGAGACAGTTTAATTACGAATTCTACCCTCGACAACCCGAAAATCCTCACACTATCACTCTTGATTTTCTTAGACAAACCAGGGACGTCGATGAAAACAATTTGTACCCGTTTTTACACTTATTACCGGATGGAAACCTGTTCATTTTTGCTAATACGAGGTCAATATTGTTCGACTACAATCAAAATCAAGTGGCTAAAGAGTTTCCTCGGATTCCAGGTGGCGAGCCACGTAACTACCCGAGCTCAGGCTCCTCAGTTTTACTGCCGTTGGATGAAAACAAAGCCTCCATCGAAGCTGAAATCATGGTGTGTGGTGGTGCACCGGAGGGTGCACATGTGCGAGCCATGCGTGGTAGCTTTATACGATCAATTGCCACATGTGGGCGACTAAAGGTGACTGACCACAACCCTACTTGGGTAATGGAAGACATGCCCGTACCCCGAGTCATGGGTGATATGATAATGCTACCTAATGGTGAAGTCATCATAATCAACGGCGCCGGACTCGGCACGGCCGGGTGGGAATGCGGACACGACCCTGTTCTGAACCCGATCATCTATAACCCGTCAGCTCGGCCACGTCAGCGATTCTCTATCATGGCCGCTTCGACGAGGCCTCGAATGTACCATTCTTCGGCGTGTTTAGTACCTGATGGTCGGATTTTAGTCGGCGGCAGCAACCCACATCAATACTACAACTTCACCGGAGTTGAATACCCGACCGACATAAGCCTGGAAGTGTTTTCGCCGCCATATTTGTCGTTTGAATACGAGCTGATAAGACCAAGAATTGTGCCAGGAAATGTAGGGATTTTAAGGTACGGGAAGTCGTTGTCGGTTGTGTTCAAGGTGCCTAAGTACCTGAGCGTTGATGTATTGTCGGTGAGGATCGTTTCGCCGTCGTTTACCACGCACTCGTTTGCCATGAATCAGAGAATGGTTGTGATGAAGATGATGGGAGTTTCGAATGTTAAGAAATGGACTTATTGTGTGAGTGTAATGGGGCCGTCCACAGCCGAGATTGCACCGTCTGGGTTTTACTTGTTGTTTGTAGTGCATGGCGGTATACCTAGTCCTGGTGTTTGGGTCGAGTTACATTGAAAACTGGTATATATATTTATACACAATGGTATACATATATATATATATGGTGTGTGTGTGCGTGTGATATATACCCCATCAATAATATTTGTGTAATTTTCATGTTTTAGTTATATAGTTTGAGGTTAATTTTCCTCTTTTGGGACATTTTAAACTTTGTAAATTATGAAACATTTTAAATTTTATAAATTGGTTAATATAGATTTTAAGTTAATTTTTTGTTCAAAAAATTTAAGTAAAAATAAAATGTTGAAATAAAAATATTTTACAAAATTTAAAAATGTTATGGTAATAAAATATTCGGTTTATGCAATAAAAAAAATAAAATAAAATATTCCATTTTGGTTTATTCAATAAACAAAATAAAACTATCATTTTTCATGTTGTAAAGATAATCATTTTTTTGTTTTATGCAAAATGATAAAATTACTACACGTGGCAATCAGACGTGCACATATATAGCATGTCAACGCGTGGGCCCACAAACACCCACGAAAATCTGTGTGCCTACGTGGCCTATCATAACTGGACAAAATATACGAATACCGTGTCACTCCGTGTATGAAATGGTTGATGCCATTGTTGTAATTATACCAAAAACCGTGCCCGTGTTTTGACCGGTCAACATTAATATCACTGCGTTAAGTTTTCCCTCCTCCGACTTTCCTCTGATCCCTCCTCAGTGGACAAGAAGAAGAAAGGGAAGAGTGCGAGAAAATTAGAGGGGAAGTGAGAGAAATTGAGGGAAAGTGAGAGAAAATTGATAAAGAAAGTGAAAGAAAGTGGTGAATGAGTATTACATTGAGAAAGTAGAGAGACGGAGATATGAAGCACATTTTCAAGAAGCTTCACCTAGGAAGTAACCACGACCCCAATCGGTCCAACGAAACCCCTATCACTGTAACACCACAATCATGTACCTCCGATCACCGCACAGATTCCGGTCAGAACTCTGGCTACCCACCGGCAAGCCCTTCCTCATCGTCGCCGTCTCCAGCTGCCACAGTCAGCGCGACCGGCACGGGCACGGGCACTTCCCCGCCAACAACTGTGAATCGGCCCGACTACATGTCGTCGGAAGAGGAGTTTCAGGTGCAGCTTGCCCTAGCGATCAGCGCTTCGAATTCAGATTCTCGCGATGATCCAGAGAAGGATCAGATCCGAGCGGCGACCCTTTTGAGCTTGGGGACTCATAGGATGGATTCCGCGAGGGAAAAGGACGAGCCTCCGTCTGAGGTCTTGTCCAGGCACTACTGGGTGAGTTCTGGTGAATTTTGGAAATTGAAAGTCATCGTAATCTTTGGAGTAGCGTGTAAAGAATTGTGGTGAAGATGCGTGAATCAGGGGTTTAACCTTAGTCATTGGTAGTTATTTATTTATTTTTTGTTATAGTTATATCCCCGGTTTTGAATTGGTGTTATTTGGGGCATTTTTTAGATTGGGGCCGATTTTTGGACTTGTTTAACGCACTCTTGAACAGGGAATGTTTGGTTTTGGGCAAAATTTACAAATTTGAGAAGCAGTTCGAGAAAATCTTCTTAGCTTTTGCTTAACGTGCTGCTAAAATAAATGAATAGAATTTAGTTTAGCACGAAAAGAAATGCACCCGAGAGGCATTAGTGAGCAGTATTTTGGGTGGTGTTGCATTATTGTTTTTGCTTACTGAGAGTTAGTGAGCTTTATGAGAATACCGTTTACATAATTGCTTAGTTATAAAGTGCATAATCTCGATATGGCTCTTTAAAGTTTGATCTTCCACAAGTTAACTAATACTTATTTTCTTTCTTATTTATGTGACATAATATAGAATTCACCGTAGTTTCAAAAGTCAAAAGGATGGAAAAATGGATTGGAATGAAATATTTTCTTTCTGAAGATTTGGCATTTATTTCATCTTAATCTTGCATGGTGAAATCTAGTTGATTGAATTTCAATACCATGGAACTTGCCTTGCAATTTGCACACCTCTAACCTATACCAATTTTGTTATGACTTCTCAATGTTTGTTCTTTAATTGGACTTTCATTTTGGATTATTTGCTTTTACTACTATTGGAAGATAGTGTTGTGCTTTTTCTATTTTGCTTGACCTGTATTTGGGTATTTTGATCATCAGGAGTACAATGTGCTTGACTATGAGGAGAAAGTGTTGGATGGTTTTTATGATGTCTGTGGACTCTCCACTGAAACAGCAATTCAAGGCAAAATGCCTTCTCTTGCAGATCTTGAAACAAACCTTGTGAGTTCTGGCTTTGAAGTTTTGCTTGTCAACCGAACAATTGATCCAGTGTTGGAAGAGTTGATTCAAATTGCTCAATGTATTGCACTAGACTGCCCTGTCAGCAAGGTTGACATTTTGGTACAGAGGCTTGCTGAACTTGTTACAGGACATATGGGTGGGCCTGTAAAAGATGCTAATATCATGTTAGCTAGGTGGATGGAAAGAAGTACAGAGTTGAGGACTTCTCTACACACAAGTGTGTTGCCTATTGGGTCCATCACCATTGGCGTTTCTCGACACCGTGCTTTGCTTTTCAAGGTTACAGATTCTTATCAGTTGCCTGCTCATTTTAGGTTTTGTCTCTGTTAGTATGGTCTCTTATGACCAGCCTGAGATTTTAGGCCATAGCTTATGTTTTATATAGTGTGGTAAATTTAGCCCCCTTTCCCCCCTCATTATCATTTGCAAATACCTGCAACATCCAACCCATGGTTTTGATCCATGATAACTTGAGCTGTACTTTGTTTCTTGTGGGGGCATGCTTGCTTAATATGGACCTATAGGGATTGATCCTGGGCTAAATAAGTAATCAAGCGAATCTTGATTTTCAGTTTTCATTTTTTTTTTTTCAAGAGTTTTTGAGTTTGTATGGTGTTGTAGCAGTTATGTAGGTCTTAGATTCCTAACTTGTCAAGCATTTAAGTAATAAAAGTATTTAACAGTGAAGTTTTTTTTTTTTGTCAAAACTTCCTAGTAAATGCCCTATCCATCAGAGCTGACAATTTCTTTCTGTCAATTGAAAGAGTCGTTAGTTTCTGAACATGTTTAGACGACCTTAATTAGTGATTTTAGGACTCTTTTTATTCTTAAATTTAAGAATAAAAGTAATAAAATCACATTTCTCCAAATTATGTTTTAAGGTTTTGGATTTAGTGAGGATGAGGTCAAGATTAATTGTCATGCCATTTACAAGTACCTATCTGGTTATGTGGAAGCTATGTATTCATTTTATCTGTTTCCTTGGATGTAGGTATTGGCTGACAATATTAAGATGCCTTGTAGACTTCTAAAAGGTAGTCACTACACAGGTGTAGAGGATGGTGCTGTCAACGTAATAAAGTTGGAGGATGAAAGGTTACACTTATGCCTTTTGTAGGTTTTGTAGATGTTGTTCATATAATTTGCATGATGCAGTGGTTTTTGACTTTTGTCATTGATTTTGATCAGCAAATGTTAGTGTCTGGCTGTGCATGTAGCTTCGCTTTTAATATTTGCAAAATTTTAATCCACCATAATAACTTGGTATTTTGCATTGATAACTGGGGTATTTATTCTGTAGCCTTCTATATGTAGCCTTCATGTGCCCAAACCTTTTATCTGGATTCGTTAATGCAGATTAAGAAATGCAAAATTTCTCCTTCATGTTTGATGGTAGCTGTTAGTTTGATCTGTTTCTGCTTCTGCTTCTACACAGCCTAAACATGTATTTTCTGCGTTCAGGGAGTTTTTGGTCGATCTCATGTCAGCTCCTGGAACACTCATACCAACTGACGTTCCAAGTGCAAAAGACACTACTTTTAAGCCATACAACCCGAACGCCAACAAAATTCCAACTCGCTATTCATTTAATGATTCTGGAGTTGTTTATTCAGGAGCAAAGCCATTTCAAGGTGAGGGTAGCAGTCAAAATCCTGCAGTTGAGAGCAGCTCAGTGCTGGATCGAAGATTAAGGTCTGAAAATGCAGAATCTGTGCCTGCGTTTTCTGGTTCAAGTGTTGACAATGTCGGTTCTTCTAAAATACTGAATAGACCAAGTCCTTCGAATCAGTTAGATCATCTCCCATCATCAGGCATCGGGGCTTCTCTCTTTAAAGGGAATCGTGGAGCTCATGCAGTTGATGGAGGTGTGAGGATGAATATGAATGTAGTACCATATAATCAAAACCCGGAGGATACTAAAAACCTTTTTGCTGATCTTAATCCATTCCAAATAAAAGGAACTGGAAAAACTTCTCCATATAACAAGGCTGCAGAGAATAAAGTTGATGAGCTCCAGAGACAAAGGAATAATGTTATCCCTGGCCGTCCTCCTGCATCATTAATGTGGAAAAATCGGTATGCATACAATGAAGTCCCTAGAAAAAAAGAATATGATTATATGGAAGGTCTCTTCCCGAGAATCAACCGTGAACCTAATGATTATAATGTGGCATCATCAGCTTCTAGCAGTAATACTGCATCTGAAAAGATCAACAATGACAGTTATAAATCATCTGACAATATTTCCAGTTGGGACAGTAATGCAAAGAATTATACGTTTGATTCCAGTTCGTCGTTGGTATCGAGCACAAGTCAGTTTAATAGGTTGCCATTAGCAGAGGACGAAAACACTAATTTTAAGGGAGAACATCCAAGGGATGCAGAAGATGTGCAGAGTGAGACAATCGATATGGTTAAAGAAAACAATGAAATTGATTTCCTTGACCGTAGAAAATTCACACATGATAGATTTTTGGCTACCAGTTTGAAATTGAAGGATCAAGAAAGTCCTAACTCATCAGTTGAATCCATCAGAAATAGTGTTGATCAAGTGTTTGATGATGTAGACGTTGGTGAATGTGAAATTCCATGGGAGGATCTAGTTATTGGTGAAAGGATTGGCCTAGGTAATCTGCATAGCTGGTCAGGCCTTCTTTATTTCCTTTGGCAATCATGGCACTAACTTTGAAGCTTGTTTTTGTTTTTGCTAATCTCACTCTTTCCCCCAGTTTATCTGCACATGACATATTTACATGTGTTTCCATCTAGTGCTCATTTCCTTCTCTCATATGTTGCAATGGTAATATTGATGCAACTTTTGATGGTGCATCTTTTTCTTATTCTCTGTATGACTGCTACAAACAGAAAGTTAATGTTAGAGAAGCAGTTCTTTGTTCAATCCTTGTGTGATGATAAACGTATGTTTGTTGGAGACTTTCTAATTATGTTTCCATTTTGTTGTATTTCTCATTAGGTTCATATGGAGAAGTTTACCATGCTGATTGGAATGGAACAGTGAGTTTTTTCTTTCTGTCTTATGTAATTATATTATAATCTTTTTATTTTGTTAATTAACTGGAAAGCAGGTATAGCTGTCTAACATACGGATAACTTTTTCACTTCTTGAAGGCCCCATTTTATGACTTTCTCTTCTAAAGTTAATTAGCAGATGCAATTTTTTATTTCCCTAATGGTTTGTAATGTTTATCTTTTCCGTGGTTGTTTTGGTGAAACTCTTTTTTTCCCTACTCTGTCTGTAACTTCATAGGAATTAAAGGTATAAAAAGGACAAGAATAAAAGAATTATCGATTCCTAACTTTTGACTTTGGGATTGTTGTTAAATTACAGGAGGTTGCTGTAAAAAAGTTTTTAGACCAGGATTTCTCTGGCGCTGCTTTGGCTGAGTTCAAAAGAGAAGTAAGCAATAAATTACCATTCTAGAACAATTAACTTCAGGAAATGGAAATTACTAGTTCTACTCCTCTCCTTCCTTTTGGCTATAAACAATATGAGATGGAATGTAAAACCTAAAATTGAAAATTCTGAGTGCCTGCTTTTGTTAATTTTTTTATTTATTGTAAATTATGGTACATCTGATTCTTGAAATCATCTTTTTCCTTCTTTCAAGCTTGACTTAATTTGATATTGATCCTACTTAGGGATCATTTTTTAGTTTTTTAATTTTTTTTCTTATCAAATTTAAGTTCATTTACCCTACATTTCTTATCCTTGCTGTCCAATCTAAGGTACGGATAATGCGAAGGCTGCGTCATCCAAATGTTGTCCTATTTATGGGTGCTGTTACACGACCACCAAACCTTTCTATCATTACAGAGTTTCTTCCAAGGTATATAAATTTTCTTTGATCTTTTAACTATAGCTTAGTGATTTGTATTGTAAGCCGATCCAACATGTAACGATCTTCAATTAGCATTAAAAGGTTTTTTGGTATATATATTCTCCAGAGGAAGCCTTTATCGGATCATTCATCGTCCTCATCATCAAATTGATGAGAAGCGTAGAATTAAGATGGCTCTTGATGTGGTATGAGATGATGTGTCCTATAATATTCTTTTTCAATATGTGTTAGCATGTGTATCTGCTTACAGGACATATTATTTTGCAGGCTAGGGGTATGAATTGCTTGCATAGTAGTACACCCACAATTGTTCACAGAGATTTGAAATCACCCAACCTTTTGGTTGATAAAAACTGGAATGTCAAGGTAAAAAGTTCTCATTCATTGTTGTTTTAGTATCTCTTTTTTTTTCTTTTTCTTTTTTTTATCCTCCCTCTTTCTCCACTGATATTGTCCTTGCACAAGGTATATCAAGTGGTTTTTTTGGGAGTCAGCTTAGCTAATTTGTACTTGTTTTTGTCTAGAAACATGGTAACAACAAAGTATGTTTATGGTAGGCATGTTTTAAGGAGTAGAATAACATTTTTATTACCCCTGCTTGTTGTTTATGCATATATTGTTGAAAGACATGCCAATTCAAATGAAGCCTTTTTATGTGGCTTATTTCTTTTTTTTTGGCTTAGTCAAGCTAAGTGGATTTTTTATTGGCATGTTCAACTTGGAATTCTAGATAAGTTAAGCATGTTGGGTTGATGGAGAAGATTAGGAAAAGCTATTGGATAAGCCAGTGTTGGGAAATTACATAAGACTTTATAAATAAGATTTCTTGGAACAATAAGAATTCATGATAAGTTGCCATCTGAAATAGTTGTTAGTCGAGATACATAGTTTTACTTCATATGGTTTTCATTTTGTGCAGGTAGGTGATTTTGGGTTGTCACGGTTGAAACACAACACTTTTTTGTCATCCAAATCAACTGCTGGAACGGTAAGACTTATTCAATCTTTTCTTTCATAGTTTCTCTGAATGGCAATGCGATATGACAATTAGTCTTAATCTTATCTTTACACATTCTTTTGAATTTGTCTTTGATTGAGTTTTCATTGATATGTTAGCCGGAGTGGATGGCACCTGAAGTTCTCCGCAATGAGCCTTCAAATGAAAAGTGAGTCATTATCCTTGTTGTACTTATGTTTCTTTTCCCATTTTCCCGTTTGGAGGAGTTAATCAAGCTTCACTTACCATCTATACAAGTTGTATGGTAAGAATCTCAGACAGATGTTGGCCAACATTCTAGGGGTGATAGAGCATTTATGAATCCTGGCAAAGGAGGGAAGGTGGGAGTTGGACTGGTGGATGGCCTCACACATGTTCATGATATCCTGGCTGGGATTAGTCTTTCAATAAATCTGTAATTAGGGATAGTTGACATGTAGTATCTGATCTCCACTGATAGCAGACCTACACCATGAAATGGAAATCTAAAGAATCTTTTATCTATTTCACTGAAACTTTCATTACTAAATCTTCAGGACAATAATATGATGTGAATTATTTAAATCTAATGCTAAATGTACAGGTGCGATGTATATAGCTTTGGAGTCATTTTGTGGGAGCTTGCTACTCTAAGGTTGCCTTGGAGTGGGATGAATCCTATGCAAGTTGTGGGTGCTGTGGGTTTCCAGAATCGTCGCCTTGACATCCCTAAGGAAGTTGATCCTATGGTTGCAAGGATAATTTTGGAGTGTTGGCAGATGTAAGTTAATGAAGTTCCAGTGCATGTGGTTTATTCAGTGTCTTCTTTTTGGAAATATAACCCAGTTCAATTGATTGTTCTTTCTGTCATGCTACTTTCTAGTGAGCCAAACTTGCGGCCCTCATTTGCACAGCTCACAGTAGCACTCAAGTCGTTGCAACGGCTTGCTGTTCCATCCAATCTGGACCAGCCAAACTCACCTCTACCGCAAGAAATCTCAGTAAATACTACACCTTGAAATGTCTCATTTTTCTCAGGTGCATCGTTTCCTCAAGTGTGAATAAGGTGACATTCAGTTTCATTGCTTTGAGCGTGGTTAGTATACGAACTCTACATCGGAAAAAATAAAAGAGGGAAGATCAACAAAAGAAATAGAAATGAAGTAAAGCTTGTAAATGAATGCTTTGTGTAATGCGTGTATTTGAACTGCTGCTAGAAGACTGCAGCAGGGCCATTTTGTACAGTCCATAGTTTTGTTCATGATGAACGATACCTTGTATATATGTCAATACCTTATAGAAGAGAAATGAAAATTGTATAACCATTAAAATTTCGTCTGACCTCAAATGTGTGGTGGGAATGCTGAATTAAATAGAACATTTTTTCTAAAGTTGCTTTCGTTGGAATGTGTGTATTTGTGAAACTAGAGAGTTTTTCATGTGATCTCAACAGAATCTGGTTGATCTGTTATTATTTTGAATTTGACTTGGGAATCGAAAATGATATAGATAGCCTAAGAACTAAAAGACACTCTTGACTGATTTAGTTCTAGACATTCCTAATGAAGAAATGTCTGGCTAATTGAAAATTTTCACTAAAGGAAAATACAATCTACCTTGCAAGAGGATACATACCTCATGGATTGTTCTCGAATTCTGTGATTTGTTGAGAATGGCATGAAGGAATTTGATTTCTCAGTAGCCAAATAGAGCCATATAGAACAGCAAATTCTTCCTCATGTTAACAATCAGTTGGCAGCACTCGCATTGCTTTTGGTGTATTTCACTCTTAACGGGTGGTATTTTATTTTATTGTTATTATCATTTCATTTTGTATTTTATTTTATCGTATAAAAGTATTGTTTCTTGGTTTTGGATCCCCTGGAGATTTTTGTGGCGACGAGTTTTCTGACTATTTCAGGATGAACAGTTTGGTGGGTAGCTGACATAGAAAACCGCTGTAGGTTTCCCTTGCATTGCATTGGATGAGAAAGAGGATGTGTGGTAGTGGATGTCCTTCTTTAGCGTTTTCGTCATTTTTACTTTTTCCCCTTCTTGTTGTTCAGTAGTTAATCCTGCATAATAGGTGGAGGTGGACACCTTTCTGGAGACACAAGGCTTTTTCTTTTCCCCTTTTTTCAGAGGAAAAACTCCTTAGTTTTAGCCAATATAACTTTAGCCTTTGCGCAAAGTTCGTTCAGACTATGATATATATAGAAGGCAGATTCTTATTTCTTATATTAGTTGCTTTAAACAATTCACAAAATAACAATATTTTATTAGCAAATAACTAGTATTGAACACCCAATAAAGGATTTTCCTTTTCCACACCCCCACCCCAACAAAGGAAGGCCAGCTGAGTAAAGAAGTATGGTTTTTATATGAATGAACTTCATTTCAATTCAACATATCACACACCGAACTGAGTGCAAAACACAAACACAAGCAGTGAAGACCGAAGAGAGCTTGACATGGACTATTGCTTGGTTGGGTACTAAAATTACTACCATAAAACTTTCACTGACACGGCCGTCAACGGTAATATCCATGTCCTTACGCATAGTAACCTTCGTGAGGATTTATTTTCTGCAAAGACCAACCCTTCTTATTCTATCCTATCCAATTACTTCAACTCGTTAAACACAGTGCTCATTCCCAGCTTCACTGTGTTTGTTACTGTATTATTCCCTTGAGATACACACACATACATATACATATATATAGACACATATAATCACATTAGTTAGCTGCTTGGTAAAACCCTTTTTTAACATAAAACCTCATACCAAAGTGCTAAGTAGAAGGAAAATCTGTTGATAAAAAACTATAAATAACAAAATCTCGTAATACGCCCTTGAGAATGAAATATTTCCTGAGAAGCCCCTCCTTTTGGAACCCAACTTTCTCTAATACCCTCTGAGAGGCTTTATTCTCTATAGCAACAAAAGCTTGCAGTCTTGCCAACTCTGGCAGGTCCTTGAACAACTGAGGAACTGCAATCTTCATAGCCTGGGTGACTATTCCTTGGCCCCAATACTTCACGGCAACAGCATACCCTATATCTGCTCTACACCTGTCCTCACCGGATCCCGGGAAGACGCTGATGAACCCGATTGAACGGTCGTCGATGCATATCGAACGCCGCCAAGGGTGGGGGATACAAACATCTTTGATGAAAGTCAACGCCTCATCTTTGGATGTCAGTGTCTTCCATCGGAGATTTCTAGTCACATGATCATCGCCTGCGTATGACATCAGATCATCGACGTCCGTTAACTTGAATGGACGGAGGGTGATGATTGTCGATGAACTATGAATCTCCATGAGCAATCACAGTAATATATCAAGCACAGGAATCTGCTTAATTACTTTAGAAGAACCAGGCTTACCACCAACCATGCTGCATATATTATATCTTGAGGGGTGTGAAAGACAACCTTTTATATTATATTGGATTAATTACACTCACCCGTCCTACATTTTACACTAGCGTGTCAACGTAGATCATTCTGAATTAGAGACCATATTAATTTTTAAGGGTGTGTCAAATAGAACTTGCGGTCAAAAAATTTTTTTGTAGAAGAGTTTAGATTAATTGATGTTTATACACCATATTACTTGTAGACCAAATATGTTCTGAATTTGATATGGTATTGTTTGTCAACTTTGACAAAAAAAAATTTAATAGAAAAACCTATTTATTAATATTAAAAACTATAAAAGTGAAATTGTTTAAATTAAAAATGCATAAATTACATTGACATACCCCTTAAAACGTTAAAACATAAAGATGAAATTGTTTAAATTAAAAGTGGAGAGAGTACATTGACACATCCACTAAAATATAAGTAACCCTATTATATACACTAAGGTTATCAAAGTCTTCTCTTGCCTTTTGGCATGAAGCAGTGCAGAAAAGAAGCAATCTTTGTAACAATAATATTTCCTATATAAACTTAAAGTTGACAAGTTCACTGAAAGTTCATCACAAGCTGATCAACATGAGTGAGTCAATGCAAAAGGGTAGTTTCCATGAAATATAGTAGAGATGGGATTAGAAGAACACGTCCAGAAAGGCAAAAATTCTAGGCTTATTATAAATTTCTGATTAAAAAGCTGTTTCTGCTGCTTCATCACTTTATTACTAAGGAATTTATAAACCAAAAAAATTAAGGTTAAAACAACCTTTCCAACTTCTAATTCCTAGGTCAACTCATCCAACCGATCAAATGCTCCAAATAGATATTTCCCGGAAGAGAGACTAGGACCCTCAAATTCATTACAGGAAGCCAGCCATCTTCTCCATATTCATGGTCGTTCAAGTAGGGGTGCAGGGGTGTATAATTACTCTCTAATCACTTCACTTCTTGCCACAGCACCTTCATAAGAAAAACCATATAAATAAGCAAAAACATTCAAGGAGATCAATAATCAAATATATTTCAAAACAATGCTTAAGGAATTAAGAAAAGCCAATTTCAAGTCATGAACACCACCAAGAAGGAAGAGTTTCTCTTGGTATAGACATACAACTAAAAATAAAAGGTTTCTAACTGAATCAATTACAGAAGAAATTGTATCTATTGACGAAAAAGGCCTTGATAGTAAAAGTATACTTCACGGGATGAGAAAGCAACAACATATGAGGGACCATTAGTGAAAATTTTTAACTACTACTTTAATGCTCATGTGACCACAGTCACTTGTTAAAAACATTTCCTGGGAGGCCAAAATGACAAAAGACCGACCCCAAGACAACCATGTACTCAGAAATGACACAGTATATTTCAACAAAGAAAATGCCAGAGCTCAAATAGTATTTGTCATCTTAAGCACTAAATGACTGTAACATGCCTACACATCGTAGCTAATTCAACACATGACACATTAAAACAGAAAGCAAAAGGCATCTGAGATATTCTTTTGTTAAATACTAGAGATATAACACCCATGCATGTAACTGTATCCATAATAATATAGGTTAATAATGAAAAACTAAACAGTTGATCTATTTTATTTCTATGCCAAATCACAAAGAGATTTTGTTTGGGAAAAATGCAGCTGCATTTTTCAGAATCTTAGAATAAGAGAAGTACCATTTGTATCTCTTCTTGGAACCACAAGGACAAAGAGCATTTCTACTGATTTGCCCACTCTTAGCCAAATTAGACCTGGCAAGATCCAATGGCGATGAACCCATCAGTTTTTGCACCTGAAGAAAGTAAAAGACAAATAATAATTAGTCTACTATAAGAATTTTCCATGGACAATCAAGAAAATTAAAAGAAATAGTTTAATTATAAGAAAAATGCCCCCAGAATATTGAAACAGTATTCCCAAATTGATTAGAGATCAATACAACCAAAACAGTGTTACATGAGTAATTCCAACATGTGGTATACAATAGTCATTTCCTAGTGCACGAAGTAGAAAACAAACAAAAGTTGGGAAAGATAATACCTCAGCAATGCTCTTTGGCATTGGTTTCCCTTCTTTCTTCAAATTTTCTATTTTCTTCTGTGCTTCTCTAGCCCATGTAAACTTTGCAAGAGCATTCTCAACTTCGGCAATTGTGCAGTTACAATGCTTTGCTGCTTCTTGCTTTTGACAGCTTTGGATATTCTACAAAACATGAAATCCGAAACTACCACAAAATTACACCGAGACTGAACTAATAACGATTCCAAATTTCTACACCATGAAAACAAATTAATAAAACGAAAGTAAATTTTTTATTAAGGAGAGAAACCAACCTCTCCAGTGGAATCAAAACCTCCAAGATATCGAATTATTGCTTCCTGTTTCTCAAAAGCATCGGCAAATGTAGCTTCACTGCTTCTGCCCACTATATATTGCTTGAAAGCCCCTACCCTTCTCGCATTCTTCAACTCGTCCGCAAAACCTATAATCAATCGAAACGTAGATTAATAACAAACAGCTGCAACAACCAAAAGGGTATATGAAAAAGATGCAAATTTAACGGAAATAACGCCCAAATTTGTCATGTTGCTACTATGTATTAAATGGGTCTTTATCAAACAAATACAAGAAGCGCAGCGATAGATGATCGAGTATTAAAAAGTTAAAAAAAAAAAAAAAAAAATCTGGAGCTAGGGTAACAGAGATATCACATGGGACCTACGGAGGAGGGTGAAGGACTCGGAGCTTATTTCGATTTCTTCCTGGGATGAATTTTTTCCAGTGAAGACACCTTTGATCTTGTTCATCCATGAGTTCTGTAGCTGCGTTGTTGAGAATATAGAACGGCACTGTAATGAAGTAAGGTAAGAATCAGGGTGGCAACTACCAGAGAAAGAGAAGGAAGAGAAGATAAAGTTCGAGTTTTTCTTATACAAAGTGTTGTTAAGTATTCGCGAACAATTCATTTCAATGAACTTTGATCCAAATTGGAGCTCTAGCCTGTATGCTCTTCCTCACACTCACTCTTGCAGAATTAGGGTTTAGCAGAGAGCGGGGTTTTTCAATCTTCTAGGCTGATGAGGCTCATATTGGAATCTATCTAACATTAAACGGCGTCGTTGAACCCCCAAGGAGACGAATAGAATCTTTTCATTTGTACTGTACTTTTCTTTTTCTTTTTCTTTTTTTCCTTCCTTAGACCACATTATTAGAAGCACTTTAGTCTTATACCCCATAAACCGTCCGCTTCCAATCCTTGTTAAAGCAAGTTTTGAGAGCAAGTCCAAATACACTAATATGCCAGACACACCAAAAGGAGAGGGATGCTGTATACAAGCAAGGCATTGTGTGAATTAGATCAAAGTGGTAGTGGTGCAAGGGAATGGATGATCAATTAAGTCGTTATATTATACAGTATACAAAAGCAATGACAAAGGCCATAGTAGAGTGAACAGGGAGTCGAGATGGAGGAATTAGCCCAATCAAGAAACTAGAGAAATAGATGAAGGATACCATGAAATGCCATTTAAGTTCATTTTACAAAGTTCCCGAATATGCAGTCCATTCACTTAAATTTCATCCTTTACTGACTCCGCATTCTCCTTCAGCAGTATCTATTCTCATACCAGTGCAAGATCCCAAACATGGCAATTGGCATCACTGATTATTACTATCTCATAATGTATGAGCATGGATTTTGTTGAATTTGTTCCCACAGAAAGTTTGGAGGTCTAATATGATAAATAACAAATACCATTCTTGATGCTTCAGTTTGCATGACGAATTACAGCTGAAAACGCAAGAAAAAACTTGACCTTCCTTCCTGTTACTTTTAGTTAGCTACTCAAATCAAAATGGCAGAGCTTGCACATGAAGAAGACAAAGGATTGAAAATTTAATATAATGATCGCATAACATGACAGTACATGAGGGAAGAAAAAAACCAATTCATACACTCAGCAATGAAATAATCAGAAGCTTACAATGTAATCATTTTTCCTATTAAAGTTACAAAGTGAAAAAGAAAGCAGGTCTCAGCCTTCCGCTCATATTTATGATGATTATCTGCCTCTCTTTCAAAGAAAATTATCAACAGGGGGTCGCAAATTTTAACTTCTTTAAAATGTCAAGTTATCAGAAGCAACACAACAATGGCACGGCAGCCGTCCGCAGCTTCAATTTGTTCTTCTAAATAGCCAACATATCCCAAATGAAGGAATCAAAAGAATTTTATGCCTTGAACCGCCTAAACTCAAACCATATCTCATAGTGATTAAAAAGCAAGCTATCATGTGTATGCTTTCCTAGATACTCAAGCCCCAAATTCTTGAGCCGCTTTGTACACTCCTCTCCTCCCAATCGTGAACAGAACTTGATGTTATGGGACACAAAGATTCGCCCATCATGGGGTTTCAACTTGCTTGCTAATCTCTCAAGTCCAACCCACACAAGCTTATCAGGCATATGAAGAAATACAGCACTAGCATAGATCAAATCATACATAACTTCAGAACCGAACTTAGTGAAGTCCATGTCTTCGCCTTTCACAATCAAAGGGCGCTTGTGTAAGAGACCTTGAGATGGTAGTTCATACCTGAATGCAACCATCAATGACAATTCATCTCTTTCAAGGCAGTGGAAGTGTCCAGGATTGAGATGGCGAATAAAATGCAGGCCAACTCGAAGGGTGCCACATCCAATCTCCAAAACATGTGAGTTGGGTTTGAGGTGGACAGACTCGGCAAGAAACTCAAACACGTCACGACCCCCTGCCCAAGGCTCACCATAGTTGCTATGATGCTCTTCAACAAGGAGCTCTCCAGGGCATGGGAGAGCAGTGTGATTATCAGAATTAGGTCCTTCATAGTGCGATATACCCTTGAAGCTAGAAAACACAAATATATATCAGAAACCTTCAAGTTTAACTTCCGTTCAAAATATCTCTCATGTTACAGATAATGACACGAACAATCTCTATATCCTATATTTGAGCAAATAGTGCACAAAAGTGAGAGGGAGGGAGGGAGGGAGAGTACATACTCTATAAGATCTTGGAGTTGCTGGGCTCTCGTACGAGGGTTAATGCCCTTACGCAGTACATTGTCTTGCATATGCAGTCCATTGAGTCGGATCTGATCCCTCACCCACTCAACATCGTCCTGGCTTGTCGATATACGCTCACCGACGGATACGGCGACACTTCCACCGGTCCCGGCAGGCTCGGAGACTCGGGTAACGCCTCCGGGAGGACAAGAGCAGGTGGAGAGAGATGACAACAGGAAGAAGAAGAAGATAGCAGCCCCCGACGCCGCCAGCACCAGCATCGGCACCGTGACCACTATGCCCTTTGCCGGCGATGTTGCTTTAGATGATATAGCCATGCCTATGATTTCTCTGATGCCCATTAGAGGCTCTTGCGTGTGCTTCAGATTCTTAAGGAGCAGTTAGATTCGGTCTTCCACACGACGTCGTGTCGCGGAGCACGAGGATTTTTCATTTCGTTAGAGGATCTTTCATTGCGTTTTATTAATTTTTTAATAGTTGGTTGGGAGACGTGTGTCGTCTTGGTTGTCGTTTCGAATACGCGCGTGTCGTATGAGAAGGGAGGAGTCCAAACAGCATCATGTGCAGCCTGCTGTGTTTTTATTTTTTCAAAAAAATTATAATAATATTGAGATTTATTATTATTATTAGTAATTAATAAAATTGAGATTTGATGAAAACGAGAAGGCCCTTTTCATTACTTCTGTTGTCTCATTTTTTTCCCGGGAAAAATCTTGCAGAAAGAAAGTTGATAAAATCATGAAAGAAAATTGAACTGCCATGTTACTCAACCAGCTTGCTAAAGTAATATGCTGTAAAAACTATCAGAACAAAAGTCAGAATGATGAATTTCTCTGTCAACATAACCATTGAATTCTCTGTTTCTTGATAGGCTGTAATTATAAAGTTAGAGAGAAAGTGTGTTACATAACCAAACAGATGCAAAGTACAAAACGGTTTGCAGTGAAATGTGCTTTAAAAGGTGGAATAGATTACAAGAAGAAGTTATGGCATTGCAGGTATGCTTTTTAGACCAATAACTAACTCAATGCGAACAGCCAGAAACTTGAAGTTTCTTTGCGTACATGATGATATATAGCATACTTTAAACAGAGTTATCGACCCCATATGGGCTACAAATATCAGTTAAAACAGTTAATTACAGTCACTCATAGCAAGCCTAAATCAAACCCAGCAAATTGTATATCATGTAAAACAAATGATTAACCAACCCCACCAAGCAACAAGTTTAATTCACTCACTCACTCCTATAACCTATGTATGATAGTTTTTTACAACAATCTAAAGTTTTCATATCAATATATGAACCCCAGAACCAAAGACATACATTTTACAATGCCACAAAACATCAGCTTCAAAACATCTATATTATATTACCAGAAAAAAAAAAAAAAAAACCCTATACTAGATCAGATCAGACATCCTTCTCCTGTGACGATTAAGTGTAGGTCTAAAGTTTGGATCTGATGTAGTAACCACTTTACTTCTTGATAAAGTGGTTGCCTTAGAATCCGGCCCATTGCATTTTGGACTATCTGTGTTAAGAGTATCTGTTTCTGCATTTTGCTTTTTTGTATTTGGATTTAGTAGGGTTGGTTTGAAACGACGATCCATGTAGCTGATTGAGTGGGAAGCTGTAAGCTGGATTGAACTTCTGGTTCCTGATCTCAAACTTCTTGTTCTTCCAACAATTTCTTTTTCTGCAACACTTTGCCTTTGGCGACTGGCTACAGTGGAAGTCATGAACCGGGGCAGAGAACCAGATATATTCTTTCTAGTTGTTTCCCCTAATGTTCGAGGGGTTCTTATTACTTCCTTCAAATCTTCTCTGGGACTTGAGTGGTTGTTTACTTCATCTTGAAGAAGCTCATAAGTGGTTGAGTAGAGCCTTTTGTTTTCAGTTAATAGGAACTCAGCCTTTTGTATCTGATACTTAATTTTCTGACATTCTTCTTCAGCTTCTCTCATGTCTTCGTCAAGCTCCTGGACCCTTTTCACTTTTTGCTTTTTCAGGTCCTAAATTGATGGCTCACAGTTATGAGCATCTAGTACTGAGGATACTAGCAATCATAAAGAAAGTAGAGATATTTACCTCTGACAGTTCTCTATTGGACTCTACTGCTCTTGCTCTCTTTGCAAAGCACAAAGAACATATTGTCTCCCCAACATCTTCTTCACATGGGCTGACATGAACAAGCATCATCACCTTTGAACTATCACCTATAGAAAGCAAGATAGATTACCAAACATGAGACATTTTAGAACCAGACATTAAATGGGGTGTAAAACACCATGCGGAAGTAAATCTCCCTTATGCTTATTATATCATTTCAATTCACAATACAGTTCATATGAAGCCATCTAAGATAAATAGCAATTTGATTGTTTGTCATTAAGCAGAGTCCTGTACTCCTATTCTTTCACATGTCATACAGTAAGAGCTCATTTGAAATGGCCATGAACTGATATGTTTGAAATCCTAAATCAATCCAACTTTTGAACCACCTCACACAACCGAAGAGATTTAAAACAACCATTGAACCCCATATAAGTGTGTAGTACTATACCTAGAGAATCTTTGAGAATTTGAGTCAGCTTACTATTCCTGCAAGCCAAAGAGATAAAAACAAAAGACGTGAGATGACATTTGGCCAAGCAAAAGAACACTACTACAAACCTTCTTGTGCGAGTACTAACTAAACAAAATGCCTGCCCTTTGTAGTCCAACAGCCCCTTCCTAGCTTTTTTTTCTTAAAAAGAAGGGCAATTGAACCTAGCAAATGACTTACCTGTAAGGAACATGGCCCCGCTTCCTTCTTAAAGCAGCAATTACATCACCCAAAGCTGAAAGAGACAGATTTATGGCCCTTCCCTCATCCAATGTTAGCCCACTAGCTCCTGTTTTCAACAATCGTTCACTTCCACCAAGGTCAACCATCCACAGTTTGCTTACTTCAGTTTTAGCTTTTGAATCATCTCCACGTCGGAAAATGGTGATCCTTGTTAAGCTAGATATATAAAGCTAAACAGATAACGCAATTATGAAACCAAATATATGCAATGAAAATTTTGAATCGCCTAACTAGATCTGAAACCCACCAGTGAGACCTGCTGGATGCCTCATTCACAGTAGTCCATGAAGTAGATCTAGCTCGCCTCCCCCTACTGTACCACCATTTGGCTTTAGCATAATCTAGGATTTGCACTTCAGTAAGACCTTCAATCTCCACCATTCCCTTTGGATCTGTTTGAATGTTGAGATTGCTGTAGTAGAGTCAAATAGATCATAGTAAGCAATCAGCCTTAACCCTGCAGTATGGATAACACAGGGAGAAGATTAAAAATTAGTTACCATCTTGTCACAGCATATGCTCTACAGGCTGGTCTTGGAGCCAGAAGATCTCTGAGGCTGCCCATGTAAACCTCTAACATGCTCATCGAAAATGTCAAAGAAGATGTGCCATCCAAAGAAGCTTGATGGAAGAGCTCTTTGAGAGCACGGGGAATGATTCCTGGTTGCTCGTTTGTGCCATCCTATAGATTTATTTCAGTCCATTTGTCACTGAATACTGAAACTTATATAAGCAGCAACAACAAGAAGAACTGCGTCAAAAGTTTTATCACTAACCATTGTAAATGTCTTGCCAGTGCCAGTTTGACCATAAGCTAGAACACATACATTATGCCCATCGAGTGCTGATCTCAGAATTGGTTCCACCTCAACAAAAACATCCTCTACAGTGTTTCCAAGCAAAAGAGTCCTTACTACAACTGGAATGACAAAACCTGGGAAGCACACGTCTCTAATTAACACTCACCTTGGCTTATTTCTTGAGGGAAAACCTTGTCAAATTCGAACTCTTTTCTGCTTCCACCTGACTTAACTACAATCTTCTCTGATCCAGTGGAAATGGGTTCTCGAGTTCTTAACCTTTCCATCAATAGAAATGGCCGAACTCGACAAAGTACACGTATGCTGCCTGAAATTCAATTCAGTTGAGGATATACAAGGAAGATTAATACCATCTCAGATAAACTCATAGTTAAGCTGACTATAATCCACTACGTACCTTTGATGTCTAAAATCTTATTCAGTGCTTCTCTCCGTTTTTCATCCCACAACCTTTCCTTCAACCTCAACTGTGCAATTTCTCCTGCAGAACCATATCAATGGAAGAAAGATATTAGTATTACAGGAGAGACCTTCATTGTTTAAAATAACAAAAAGCTTACTTTGTTGAAACTCTGGTTCAAAAACTCTACCTTCCAGGCATGATATCGATTGCTGGAGCTCGTCCTTTTCGTGCTCGGGAACGACATTGACATCCGTATAAATGGGGGGAATCGGAGGGGAGTCGGGCAAATCGGAAACTGGTGGAAGCCCATTAAGGGAATCTGGGTTTGATTCCATGGGAGATGATTTTAAGGACTCGTTTACATCAGCTGAAGGCAACGAGATCTGTTCATTCTCAATAGAAATGAACATTTCTCAGCCAAAAAGTGGACCTTTTTGAAGGAGATGCAATACAGAGACCACAAGAAATACCAGTATTTGCCCAAGTAAGAAGAAAAATAGAAAAAAAAGGAGAGGGAATAGGTGTACTATTCGACCAGATTAGAGAAAGTATGAAGCTTAAACCAATTTAACAAAGAGAAACTTCAAATCTCTTTGTACCTTTCAACAAGAAAAACGGAAGCTCATTAATATACTACTACAACAACTGAACCAATAATGAAAGCATATGAAGAAACCTCAAGCCTGACAAAATAAAGCACTTTCAATGAATGGGAGCAATGAAGGAACCAAAAAGCACCCTACTAAATTTGTAAACAAAATTTTAAGAACCCTGAATCATGCCAGATAACCATAATATCTACTAAAGCACAAATCTCAAAAAACAGTACCCAGTAATCAAAAAAGTTCAAAAAATAAAGGTACACTTGCAATGTTTTATGGCTGTAATATACTAATATTATATGAGAAAGAGTAAACCCTGCAGGAGTTCAACAAAAGAAGAGCAACAAGTCAAAAACTGAGCACAGATTTTCAAGAACCCCAATGAAATTTGAACCTCAAAGTGAAAAAAAAAAAGTCAAGTGGGTAAGAGTTGCTCTCAATGATTGAACACTTCAAGGACCCTGATTAGGAATTGAAAGTTAATGTACAGTTGAAGGGTCTCTGAGGCCAATAAGAATATAGTTTTTTATTTTTATTTTTAAAGATTTCTCTTTTGTTTTTTTGATGGTTTAGATCTAAGACAGTAACGTAAAGTACATAATTTTCCAGACAGGAGCGTGAGTGAGGAGCGGAGGGGCAAAAGTGGAACTTAAAGATAAAAAAAAATGTGCTTTTTGGTGATGATAGATATGTATCTGGAATCTGGATGACTTTGCTAAACTTTGACTGAAAGTGATTGGAACAGGAATTCTCTACAGCGCATGTTAATTCCCAAGTACTGCCACGTAATGTAGGACCCATTACTTATAATGACATGGCAAGGTCTTATTGAACAATAACATAATGATGTCCTAGGCTAAGGTACACTGGATTTTGCTTGTCTGAGTGTTTTTTGCTTTTTATTTTACTGTTTTACATTGAAACAGAAAGACTTGCCGTTAACGGTAAAGTTGCAATAATTGCGGAGCAGAGACCTGTTCCTGGCCATTTGTATTAAAAAAATTCAATAATATTTTGTTTTTCAGCCATGGATTTGCTGCATTATTTTCTTCAAAGAGCATGTCGAAGTTTCAACTGGATTCTATAAGACTATAAAAACTTTTCAAAAGGACAACATTATTGGGTTTGTAAAAAAAAAAACACTAAAATACATTCTCTTTTTTGCCATCAAATTTTCAAGATTTTGATTTACATTTTTTTTATAGAAAAAAAGTATAAATATTATTTTATTAATTTAGAATTTTATTAGGATATATGATATTACTATTTGAATTTCAGTGGGAGTCTAAAATAACTAATCCATACCTAAATAGTT
Source organism: Rhamnella rubrinervis (assembly GCA_007844105.2). Taxonomy (NCBI): domain Eukaryota; kingdom Viridiplantae; phylum Streptophyta; class Magnoliopsida; order Rosales; family Rhamnaceae; genus Rhamnella; species Rhamnella rubrinervis. The sequence goes on from CM017578.2 coordinate 10,258,307, forward strand.
TCTTCTTGATTTAGAGTTTAAGTAAAATTGAGTATATTCAACACAATAATAAGGTTTATCAATACTCGAACCATAATACTGATAAGTGAGTGTGATGGAACGGCCAATTTCTTTTTCAACCGACTATATTTAGGTGCGATTTACTTGCTTGAACATTTTGAATGCATTTCCAATACTGTATTAATATACAATTATTACATATATTTCATTTATAACACCAAATTTAGGAATTAATTGAATTCATAGTAAAAACTTATTTTGCATTTTTTTTTAATTGTGTGTTTAAATTTGGTCCCTTCCCCGTTCAAAAAATAACTATGGAGCTCGATATTATATTATATGAAATTATCTCACCGTCTTGATTGTTAAAAATAAGTGGAAAGGAAAATAAAATGGGCGGTTTTCCCTATTTCCTTTCCATTCAAAATTAAGAGGAAATTGCGGTAAAGGAAAATAATATAATTAAATTTTTTAATATTCTAAAATTATTCTTATTAATATTGTACGAGAGAAAATATATTAACTTTTATACGAAAGTATTTTTATAATAATATAAATTGTATTAATTGATTTTTTATTTTTATTTTATTTATGTTTTCTTAATTAATTATCAAAATAATAATTATTATAAATATTATTTATTTATTTTTGTCCTCTTTGTACTTCAATCCAAACATACCAATGTTCAAAAATCATAAATTTTGAAATTGACTCACCAATTATTGTCCGCATCATAAATTACATCAAGCATGCACTCCTATGAAAATTTACTTAGTGGGAGTAGTGATCAATAAAATTAATTATCCTTTACACTTTTAATAGAGAGTTTTCCTTGCCAGTTCATTCTCTGACAGATTTAGTAAATAGTTATGCACAGCCACTTACGTTCCAAATAGAAACACACACATTAATCCGAGAGGCTAAAGTTTGATTAGGTTGGAATTGGATTGGAGAGTAGCAGTGTCCACAACATCATCCACACATGCACTCAAAGATTGCCTTATATATGGATTCCATATAGTGGAAGACCAAATTATTACTCTTTTATATAGGCTTTGTTCGATACATACATACATACATATATATATATATATGTATTTTTTTTTTTGTATTGGAACAGTTGTGTTTTGGTTTTCTAGTTTCATACTGATTGGGTTCTGGAGAGCATATATGTCACTTCCTTTTTTCCTTTTTTTTTTTAAGAGTGAAGAATGAGGTTCAATGTCTCAGCAAGAGAAAGTTTGAGATTTTCATATAAAAATTCTCAGCCAGCCGGCAATGATACGATCAAAGCAGTTGTGGAATCCACCTCAAATTTGATTGATATTCCTTCTCTGTAATTACCAAAATACAACAATGTTAACCAAACATACACGAAAATGGGTTTTTGTGATCATCAAGTAAATAGCAAATTATGATTTTCTCTATTGTTGGACTTTTTAATATATATATATATATATAGAGAGAGAAAATTAATTTCAATTCTAGAGGTTAGGCAAATCCTATACGTTTGTATTTATCCAAAAAAAAAAAAAAACCTATACGGATGTACACTAATAGCCCCTCAAAACCCTCCTTTAAAGTCAAAAAATGCATGTGGTGTAGAAGTAGGCTGATACGGATGCTACTCGCACTTAATAGGAGTTTGACATCATTTTTTGTTTTTTAAAACTTCAATGGATTTATTAAACAACACTATATGTAATTTAATACCTATATGTATGTAACTTGATGAGTTGGCTCAAGCATTTCACAACCAAACTCATTGTACATTGTACAAGTCTCTCTCTCTTCATAAAAGCTTCATATTTCGACCGCTACTGCTCCCCATAGGGCTAGCTTCAGACTATGGCATAGGCTTTTAAGCGCCCTTTTGACTTAACAAGGATTCTACACAAACTACGTCCACGTGCAAAACTTTATTACCAGGCCCCACTCGTTCCACTTCCAAACACAATCACCATTCACCACAAACCCTTTACTTGTGTTCCATTTCCTTCGCTGTTCTTCCAACTCTAAATGGATCCAAACTGAATATATTCAGACACAAAACTCTGTCATTTTCTCCGTGTTTTTCTTAGACTTTTTATTTGTTACTGTCAATATTAAGCGCTGATATGGGACAAGGTTTTAGCAAAACAAAAAAACTAGTTAGAGATATTGAACCTTTTGTGTTTAGTTGTACTTTAACATGTATTGATCAATTAAAATTCACCATTTCAGCACAGGTCTCATCAGTCATGATCAGGTTGCTTCAAATATTAATTGTCCATATGAAATCCCATGCATGCATCGATAAAAAATTTATACATGCTCTTTATTTTTCGCTTTATGTTTGATAATCTTTCTAACTTAATTATTGTTATTATTATTTTTTGTGAATAAACAAAAAAAAAAATTTAACTTAGACCGCCTTAAAAATCAAATAGAAGATAAGATTTATTTATCATTTCAATTTTACAACTTTCTTAGAGTTTAAAGGCAATCAATCATAAACAAAGCACAGTATTGGACTGAGTTAATTTGCAAAGGAAAACCATGTATCGGGGTTTATCCATGAATACGCAAACTAATGGGGGACAAAGTTTGAAACTAACTAACGTCATTTTACCACAAAAGATTATTCAAACCCAACTCGCAGACCACAACGCGATTAAGCCACTCGCTCAGGGGCCTCCTCGGTATTCACCAAATTGTCCTCCCGGCCTTCTCTCCAATTCCCCCAGCGGCCCAACCGAGAGCATGATACAAAGGGAGGGTCAATGAAGCGAGTACAAGACTATGAAGACTCGCCTGCGAATACAGAAAGTACCTCGTTCCCGTAGTTTATCTGTTTCATGAAAAGACTCTATTGCCCTCGATCAAAACCCATAAACCCGAGTCAAAGGACGTGGCCACAATAAAATCGAAACCCACACGCCCCAATTTACACTCTCTCCCTCTCTTAAAACTCTCCCTCTGCAAAACTGGAACTTCGGCAGTAGAAGAAGAACACAAGCAGGACGAGCTTGAATTTCATCACTGATTGAAAGGTCAGCGTTTAATCTAGTTTTGTTAATCGCACTCTAATTTATCTATCCTTTAGTTTGATTTTCATTTTTCTGGAGGGTTTTATAGATATATTTATGTATTTTTTTTTTCGGGTTTTGGTTAATTAGTTAGTTATATGTATTCATTATTAATTGGAACCCTAGACCTGATGATCTGATTGGTAAATTGATCCAGGATCAGTGGGGTTTCATTAGATTTTCGTTTTAATTTCATTGCTGTTTTTGTGAGCTTGATACATTTACTGAGTTACGCTGTTTTTGTTTATTTCTTTGTGGTTTTAGTTTAGTTTGATGCGTAATTGTGTGATTTGGCAATATTCGTGAGAATGAGTTTGGATAGGCTAATGGGTTGTAGGGAAAATCTGAGATATACCCTTTCTGTCCGTTAGTTGACTGAGAAAATGTAGCTCAAAGGAACGTTAGGTTGGAATTCTGAAATTTTGTTTTCACTTTACACTGGAATTATTGGAAAGCAATATTGTCAAAGTTTCTTTCTGGACTGAGGGTAAACCAGGACATGAAATGAGAAGGTTCAGTTCCAAGCATTAATTAATGTAATTAGGGTTATAAGTGGCAATGTTTTTGGTTGTTGAATAAGGAGTGGGTCGGTGCCTGAAGTACTGGGAATACCACTCTTGGAACTACTAAGATAGGTTAAGGTTTTTAAATCCATTACATATTGAAGTTTGGAACTTCTCTATTTGGCTGGTTTACTTCAATAGGGTAAATGTGAAATTGAAAGTGTGTTTGCACATCAAGGCTGTGAGATTTATCATGTGGTTAGTTTTTTTTTGCGTAAGTGCAAGTGCCTGTGTGTGTGTCTAATTCTGTTGTATTTAGTGTTATAACTAGTTACTTATGTTAATAGGTCCAATAAGTGTTTTCAAGTATTTCCACCTTATGATGGTCATTTGTTATGCATCTGATGTAACAGTATAAAAAGTATGTTGATAGGTCTGTAAATTGTTGATCCATTGCGCTGTTAATATCATGACTGAATATCACTTCAAATGCGAAGATAGACAATCCTTCTACCAGTCTGCATATGTATTTATTATTTGATATTATGTGTAATTATATAACTAACTAAAATTATTGGATTTCTTAATTTAATTGGAGTATTGTATTTATGCAGTTATGACAGGTCTTATATTTTAGTAGAGTCCTAGAATGCGACTTTGGTGTGCCACTTGCAAGGAATAGAGTGTAATTTTTTGTTAATATGTGAATTTATTATCTGTTCATGGCTTTAGTTTCAGTGGTTTCTGCAATGCACCGTGTGGGTAGTGCTGGAAACACATCTAATTCCACCCGCCCTCGTAAAGAGAAGAGATTAACATATGTGTTGAATGATGCTGATGACACAAAGGTGATTGACATTGTTTTTCTTTCCCATATGTTCTTTTTTAGTTTCTGTACTTTGGGTTGTCATTATTACTTCTTCTTCTCTATCTCTCTCTCTCCTCTTTTTTTTGAATTATTTTAATTATTTTATTATTTTTTTAAGTGCAAGGCTCTTTAATTTTGGTATAGGAATGGAAAACAGTTGAAATTTTTTCCCCCCCTTTCTCACCTCCTTTTAGTTCTTACAAAAAGATTTCGTGACTTTGTTGTATAACCTCATGTTACTATATTTGAAAGTTTCTTTATCTACAGCATTGTGCAGGCATAAATTGTTTGGCTGTATTGAGGTCATCAGTGTCTGATCGGAGTGATTACCTCTTTACTGGGAGTCGTGATGGCACACTAAAAAGATGGGCATTGGCTGAGGATGCTGCTACCTGTTCTGCTACGTTTGAGTCTCATGTGGATTGGGTATCCCTCTTCTCTTACTGCTCTACCATAGTTAGATCACACTAATTGTCAATGTGAGGTCTTCTTGATACTTAGATTATGAGAATTGTTGTTTGGTTTTTAATTCACATTATGCTTACTGCATGGATAAGTTATTATTGAGAGCTTCTGGCTATGTAGGTAAACGATGTTGTTCTTGCTGGTGATAATACGCTCGTTTCCTGTTCTTCGGATGCCACACTCAAGGTTTGTTGAATAATATTTGTGTTGCTTGCAATACACAAGTTTAAGATTTTTATGTTGACTGATCTATTCCTTTTCTTTTTTCTCTCTCTCTCTCTCTCTCTCTCTCTCTCGCTCTCTCGCTCTCTGTGATTGTTCTTGAGTTACTACCAGACATGGAGTTCCTTGTCGGAAGGAAATTGTACAAGGACTCTCCGGCAGCACTCTGATTATGTTACTTGCCTTGCTTCGGCAGGAAAAAATGTAATTTCTTTGTCAAATTTTTCATGGGCCTTATTAACTTCATGGATATAGGGTTCCTGTCAGTGCAGTCCTGATATTATTTCATTTTGATAGTGCAAATTGTGCTATAGAGGCACAATTTTATGTTTTTAGGAAAGTCATTTTCTGATCCTTTTATAGTGTCATGCATTTTAGAGCAATATTGTTGCCTCGGGGGGACTTGGAGGGGAAGTATTTGTATGGGATATTGAAGCTGCACTTGCTCCAGTTTCAAAGTCTGGTGATGCAATGGAAGATGAGTGTTCAAATGGTATCAATGGTTCTGGGAATCCACTACCGATGACAAGTCTGCGCACTATCAGCTCAAGCAACAGTATTTCAATGCACAGTTCTCAGTCGCATGGATATGTTCCAGTAGCTGCCAAGGGCCATAAGGAGTCGGTTTATGCATTGGCAATGAATGATAGTGGAACTCTTCTTGTCTCTGGTGGTACAGAGAAGGTATGCTGTGACTGTTGTGGTTGTTTCTGTGTTATGACTTCTTATGTATTATCCAGGATATAATCTCAGGAAGCTGCTTTTTCTCCCATGTTTGTTTGATGTGTAATTTTCACAATCTAATCTGAGTATATAAGGATTATTATTGTTGTAAACTTAGTATCCTGCATTGCCTAGGTTGTCCGTGTTTGGGACCCAAGAAGTGGTTCTAAGACGATGAAACTAAGAGGGCATACAGATAATATCAGGGCTCTGCTTCTGGATTCTACTGGCAGGTTAGTATGATAGATTTACCTGTTTTTTCTTGATTCTATTCCTTGTCTAAATTAATTTTCCTGAACATTGTAAAACATTAATCCAGATAAAAATCCTTTTATTCATTAAATTAAGTTTCTATTAAATATTTCTAAGTATTTCCACTCAATTTTCTTACCCTGAAAGATATTCCATCTAATCTGCATAATTTTCAGTCAAAAAAATGTTAGAAGTTTATAGTATAGTTTAGATGTCTGATATTGATTCATTTTAGGCTTTTGGGAATCTTCCACTTGTGTTACTTCTCTGTGTTTCAGTCATTCCTTTTTCCTTTAAGTCGTTGACATATGTTTTTTTTAAAATTATTTCAGACTTTGCTTATCAGGATCTTCTGATTCCATGATCAGGTATATTTTACAGCTTTCTATTTTGTTAAAGTGAATGCATCATCATATGTATGCTTTATAAATGCTTTCCATGCGTTATATAATATACACTTGGTAATTGGTCATTTATGTTGTCGACTGAATTTCCATACCATTTTGTAGACTATGGGATCTTGGTCAGCAGCGATGTGTTCATTCCTATGCTGTGCACACAGATTCTGTATGGGCGCTTGCGAGTACTCCTACATTTAGTCATGTATATAGTGGTGGCAGAGACCTTTCTGTGAGTTCAAATTTCTTTCTAACTTAGCTAAATGAAATTTGCTGACTTTTCAGGTTTTTCTTTTTTAAATTTTGTTTTGCTGTCTGGATTTGATGCCCATCTTTTTTATGATGCCCAATTCTTTTTATACTCTCAGTTATACTTGACAGACTTGGCGACAAGAGAGAGTCTTCTGCTTTGTACAGGGGAACATCCCATCCTCCAGTTGGCTTTACATGATGATAGTATTTGGGTTGCAACTACAGATTCTTCAGTTCATAGGTGGCCTGCTGAAGGAAGTAACCCTCAGAAAATTTTTCAAAGAGGCGGATCATTCTTGGCTGGAAATTTGTCCTTTTCAAGGGCTAGAGTTTCCTTAGAAGGATCTACCCCAGTAAGTACATTCAATTTCTTCTTCTTCTTCTTTATAGGGGGTTTAATGGTTATGCTTTTCAGTTCCTTGTGGTTTGAGTGGATTTATCTTGTGTTAATATTTGGATCTGGGGAATAAATGCTAAGACTGTTCTCTAGTTCTCTGTTAATTGGGGTATTGTATTTTGGTCACCATACAGGTTCCTGTTTATAAAGAACCAACTTTTACAATTCCTGGAACTTCTGGGATAGTGCAACATGAAATACTAAACAATAGAAGGCATGTCTTGACAAAGGTATTCATAGTGCTACCTTTGTATGTTATCGTAGTATAGATCTTTTTGCCAAATTGTTACTTTGCTGACTATGAATTTGTAAACTTTCAATAGGACACTGCTGGTTCAGTGAAGCTGTGGGAGATCACCAGGGGCAGTGTAATTGAGGATTATGGAAAGGTTGTAATATTTTTTTTTGTTTTTGTTTATGTTTTTGTTTTGTGTAATAGAGTCAAACTAGAATGCTATGATAGTTAATGTCTAATGGATTATTAAGGGGAAAAAGAAAAGGGCTTTGAGTATTAATTCCAAATTTCTTTGTATTTGAAATAAATTCATATCAGGAAAACATCATAAACCGTTATTGTCAATTTTCAGGTTTCATTTGAGGAGAAGAAGGAGGAGCTTTTTGAGATGGTATGTAGGATTGCTAGTCTACAAATGTTTCCTCAGTTTGACAGTTTCTGTGTACTTATCAGTGATTTCTCTGCTCCTTCAGGTAAGCATTCCTGCATGGTTCACTGTGGATACTAGACTTGGAAGTTTGTCTATCCATTTAGATACCCCACAGTGCTTCACTGCTGAGATGTATTCGGTAGACCTTAACATTGTTGGAAAGCCCGAGGATGATAAGGTAAATATATTTGTAATCTCAACCTTTTTCCTGGATTTTCTTTTGCATTGTGTTGCTTATAAAAAGGAAGTCCTTTCTCCGTTCATTTATTTGAACTCTTGTGATTTTGCAGGTTAACCTTGGACGAGAAACCCTTAAAGGTCTCTTGACTCATTGGTTGGCCAAAAGAAAGCATAAATCTGGATCCCAAGCCTCAGCCAATGGGGAGGTACCTGGGAAGGATATTACCACAAGAACTCTTGCCCATTCAAGAATTGAAGTGGATGGGAATGCCGAAAATGATTCAATGGTCTACCCGCCATTTGAATTTTCTACACTATCTCCTCCTTCCATTATAACTGAGGGCTCACAGGGAGGTCTGTGGAGGAAGAAAATTACCGACTTAGATGGAACTGAAGATGACAAGGACCTTCCTTGGTGGTGTCTGGATTGTGTGTTGATCAATCGCTTACCTCCCAGAGAAAATACCAAGTAAACTCTTCAAATTTAACCACATTTTCTTTATTTCCTTGAGATTACCCTTTTGTTTTGAGAGAAAGGGAAGTTTAATGTTTCACCTCTAAATGGTCCTTGTGTGTGTGACTAAAGAAGACTTGATTGAAAGGCTTAAACCATCAAGTTCCAAAAAACTTGCTTTTATGGTATTGTAATTGTGAGAGCTGGGAAGTTAGTTGTTTAGTCACGTGTTAGGTTTTGTTTCTTTATTTTCATTTTCTTCACAAGAGACTTTATTCTAGGAAACTGTTGTGGTAGAACTTCACAGGACCTTATGACTTCTTTAAATTTGGTATTGTGCTTGAGAAACTCTACGTGATAATGATCTCTCTTTAAGGTGGCTTTACCTCAAAGTTCTATCCTCATCTGCCTCTACCCTTTTTCCTTTTGCTCATACTAGATGGTGTTCACAATCTTGTTTTGCCTAGACTAACTAGAATCATTGTTGTTGATAATTTTTTTAGCCTTTTAGGTAGAAGTTACATTATGTTGAAGTGTGAACGGGAGATCTGATTTGTTGATCTTATGTTAATCTAATCAGGTGCAGTTTTTATCTACATCCATGTGAAGGTTCAACCATTCAGATACTTACTCAAGGAAAATTGAGTGCACCTCGTATTTTAAGAATCCACAAAGTAAGTTCTGAATTTTTCTTTCATGTTAGTTTAGAGAAAGTTTACTCTGAATTTACCTGTTAAAAGAACAAGAAGATTTGTATAATACGGACTATGGAACTGTAGAGACTTATTTGAAGGCTACATTTACAAAGACAGATTTCTCCAATTGTCTGCTGTTATAGCTGAAAGTATGCAGAAGACATATTTAGATAAAGTTGAATTATAGTTTAAAACAATGATGTTCTATAAATAATTTAAGGTTTCATTGTTGTTCTACATTTGTATGATTTAATTGTGCATCTTTTGCATTCTGTTTAAAATAGAATATAACCATGCTTGGTGTTCTGATTATGTAGGTTGTTAATTATGTTGTTGAAAAGATGGTCCTTGATAAGCCAGTGGATAGCGTGAATCCTGATGGAACATTTCCTCCTGGTTTTGCTGGAGGACAGTTGCAAACTTCAGCAATTGGTGATGGATCTTTCCGACCTGGATTGAAGCCATGGCAAAAGCTTAGACCTTCTATAGAGATATTATGCAATAATCAGGCAAGTGGATATGCAGTTGCTCCTTCTCTCTCTCTCTCTCTCTCTCTCTCCCCCCCCCTCTCTCCTCTCTCGTCCTCTTCCTCTCTCTTAGTTTTTCATCCGCCAAATATTTCTTTTCCTTGAGTGGTTTACAACTGTGGAAGCTTACATTTTGATTCACATGAAAACTAGTGCTTTTGAAATAGCTTTATATCATTGAATTGATTTTTTTTTTTTTCATTTCTTTGGTGAAAAGGAGGGGCCAAGCCCCCAAAAAATAAAAGACACTACAAAGAAATAACTGTAGGGGAGGTCACCCCACAAAACCTTTCAAAACCTGACACCAAAGACTCTTTATCTTTTTTCAGAAATCTTCAGCCAAGCTTGGCTAATAAAGCTCCATTCATCCAAGAAACCCTTTTTTATGCCCAAACCGCCAATAATTTTAGGCTCACACCAGATCCCAATTAGCATGGTGAACTTTCTTTTAAGGAACTGAATCTTGCCACAATAAATTCCTATTAAGCTTATAATTTCCTCACAAATGGTATTAGGAAATTTGATAAGTTGCATGGGATAGATGGATATAGAACTAGTAACAGAATTTATAAGAACAGCCTCCCTGCCAGAGACAAAGCATTAGCTTTTCAACTAGCTAATCTATTCTTGATTTTGTCTGAAACCTCATTCAGAACTTCCTTTTTAATTGGACTAACCTAGATTATGTTAAATTTGTACTGTGACAACTTTGGTATGTCCTTATAAACCATTTCTTTTTTTCCCAGGTCTTGGCTCCAGACATGAGCTTGGCCACAGTGCGTGCTTATATATGGAAGAAACCTGAGGATTTGGTCCTCAATTACAGGGTAGCTCAAGGCAGGTGATTATGAAGTTCAAGAGAAGGTGAATACTGCCCCATTTCCCCTCCTTTCTTCTTTTTCCCATTGGCTTTCATTGTCAAATTACTGGTACATTCCCAGAAAGTAGAGAGAGTTCTGCACAGTGAAATGGTTTTGCCGTTGGCTCTTTGTAGGTTCGCTTTTTTTTTTTCCTCCCCTTTTTATTATATATATATATATATATATATATTTTTCGATGTATTCTCTGAAATCAAAGAGAAGTTCCAGTGTAACATAATTTCAAAATATTAGACGCAGTGAAAAGTAAAATGAAGACTTCGCTTATTGTTTTAAATTTAAAATTTTCAATCATTTTTTACTATGATTGATAAGCATTTAGCTTATGAGAATATACTCTGCTTTTCCAGATTATAATAAATTCTTCTCTTCCTAGCCTAAGGATCGTATTGGTAATTGGTTGTGTGTGGGAAATTTTCAGTACAAATCTGGCGGAGCTTGATGTACTGTCTTAACATTTTTTTCCTAATCATTTTATTGGAGCTGTGTGATTCATTGTGCAGGTGAAGATGTTATTGTGCTTGTGTCAAATACTGGAAGAAGTAAAGGAAGAAGTAATAATACACCCCCACCAAAAAAGAAAAAAAAAAAAGAAAAAGAAAAGGGGAATCATCACTGGTATTAGAAAATAATAAGAAAAAGGGACTGTATTTGATTATTCTCATTTATCCATTTGGAAATATATCACAATTCCGTCACTAAAGCTGTGTCTTATGACAATTCATGGTTTCAATGGTGTGCTTTAGGAACAATGGCACTTTACTCAGGCTAATTGAAACGATCTTAAGTCACAGATACTAGATCAATTTTTACTAATTAATAATTATTATGAAAGCAAGAAAAAAAGAAGATAATTTGTGTTGTGCTAGCAATTTTGCCATAAAAGACTTTTTGTTGAAAATGGAGTCATTGACACTACATTTGCTTTAACCTCGGCAGATATCAGCTATTTAAGTCGGTTAACACGCGAAGATGTTGGACCATCATACACAAAACAAACACATTAATATATATAATTTTTGTTGTGTCGTAAAAAATAAATGAATGGGAATTGAAAAATATTGGTGTGCCTAATATATGAATAATTTGTCTTTTCATTGGTGGAGCATCGTGGCCCAAAAATAGTTGTATGATAAAAAATTATGCCAACAGTAATACTCAAGACACCTTGCGATGGGTGTTGGAGTGAATCCATTTTCCGTTTCGGCGTCCATATCAGTGTGGTCCCTGAAAATGCCGTAACCCACGACTTCATAAACTCCCTCAAGTCTAATCTTCTTATTATGCTACTTGAATTAAAAGAATTATACTATATATATATATATATATATATATAGTATATAAATCAAATATTTGATAGTTCTTGGCTTTCAATAATATCTTATTAGGCGTGTTTTTGTCCAGCCTTGCAGAAAACACAAATCATTGCCTAGCAAATTAAGGTACGTATGGTGTGTTTAAGGTTGGCTGTTTCTTTTTTATGTACTTGCTTGCAACGTAAGCATAAAGTGGGTATACGACTTGGAAGTATCTACTTTGCAGGCTGAAGGACATAGACATTGCTTTCTAGCTAACGTACTGAGTCAAACGGAGACATTATATAGCTGTAGATATATCATGACTCTACCGTTCATGCTGCAATTATTAAGTTTCACTGTAATGGAAAAGTTGAAGTGGATTTTAACTTTTCTCAGAGTTCAAGAAAAACGGTATTTTTAAGATTTATTGATGAACCTGGACCTGGATTTTTAACCCTTTTTTTTTTTTTTCCAGCAGTTTGGGATTCAATGGTGTTTTATCAAGACAGGAAATGTCTCTTGTGTTGTAACAAAAAATTGCAGACCAAGGAAAAGAAAGAAACCAGCCCTCCGTCCCTTAACCGGGTCCCACTCTTCGGTTTATGGGGCGCCTTTTACAAGCAAGAGCTTTGTTTTCTTCTAAAAACTGTTGTAGGCCAGAGAATGGTATTGTACATGTGGACAATCCACAGCCAGATGAGAGGAATAGCAATGGACAATTCCATCTATCACAAACACCGCTCAGACCCTCTTCAGGTAATCCCAGAAATTAGCTGTTATTTTAATTTATCTCCACCAGGCAATTATCCGTGGTTTTCCCATTGCTTGTCATATTTTTACTCTACCTTCCATTCTCTTAAATATCTACTTATTTGTATTTACTTTACCTTGTTAACTCCTGTCATATATTTACTTCTCTAGTTATTAGATTGGTATGTCCTTTTTCCTGATAGATATTAAGTTACATATGTTCATATTTTGTCTGCTCAGTAAAGGCTTTATAGTACAGTTGGTGCTGTTCACTTCATCTTGCAAAAGTCTGCCTTTTTGTGCACAATTCAGTGTCTTTTATATCTTATCCAAGACGTTAAAGTTTCATTTCAGTTAACAGTGATTTAGGGGACTCCCTACTGAATTTAGTTCATTTAAGCTGGTTTCTAAATGCCAGTTTAAGGAAGGGTGTACCAATTGGAGTGTCTGGAAACAAGAGTCTCAAGTTATTTGCCATAGCTTGTAGGAAGCATGACATCAATTATAGGTTTTAGGGTACCGCCCTTTTTAGTATTGAACTCAGAGATCAATAAGCCTCAGTGTCGAGTGAGAGTTCGTAGTAGTACAGTTGGTGGAGATTCATTGGTGTTGTCATCGGATTCAGTTGTAGTGAATGGAGCTTCTGTGGTTGGGGAGAAAGAGAGAATTGGGTCTTGGAGTGATAGTGGGAATGGACATGTAAGTGTTGAAGTTGGGAAGCAGAAGAATTTAAACGATAATGTTCCTGAAAATTTGGAACCACTTTGGGATGATGGGTACGGGACCAGGACTGTGAAAGATTATTTTGATGCAGTCAAGGAGATGATTAACCCTGACGGCGGGCCACCCCGCTGGTTTAGCCCCATTGAGTGCGGGTGTCCTATAAAGGATGCTCCAGTTCTTCTGTTTTTACCAGGTAATTTATGCATCACCATGGACGTGGAACTTTAAGTTGATTTTCGTTTCGTTGGGTGAAATAAATTTCAGGAAATTTGCTTCTTGTGGGCTGGAAGTCGAGAGATGCAGCTGTCAGTGGCTGGACTTTTAGACTGCAGATTGTTAAAATTTCTCTCTGTTATTGATTCATGCAGGAATGGATGGCACCGGGATGGGCCTCATTTTGCACCATAAAGCTCTTGGGAAGTAAGTTCTATATATTGATCTTGTCTTTGTGACTTTAATGAGTACTTTAAGTGTTTCAGATAAACAAATTCTGGAAGGAACACTCATAAAATTAAAAGAGAAAAGTTTGGCAACCTTAAAACTTGAAATGATCCCCTTTGATTGTATTGCCTTGATGTTTGTAACGAATGACAGCATAAAATGCTTCTGTGGTTGTTTGGATAGCAAACTGTCACTAAATGATAGATACAAAGGCTCATTTGAACTTATTGGCTGTGATATTTGAAATATATGACCTTGATAAGGTCAATGTCAAGGTCACCTGTCTGATACAATGAGAAGCTATTAGGCTGTCAAGTCAGATATGATTCTGAAAGATGATGACTTCAAGTAAATATGCTGAAGGTTTAAGACCAAAGCCAAATTTCCCTCCCCCAACACTATGTTTCGGGGACTAAAGCTGGTAATGGCCATTTTAGTGTCAAGTTTGTTGATCTGCTTGTATTACAGTTTTGAGTTTCTTCTCTTGTGTGTGCACAAGTTAAGTTACTGTAATAGTTCCAATAATAAGAGAACTGCTCTCCTAGTAAGAGAGAATTGATGTTGCTTGAAGATCAGATTTATATCTATGAATTTGCATTATTCTATGCAACAATGACCAATGTATACTCCTGTAAAATGCAGGGCTTTTGAAGTTCGGTGCCTGCACATTCCTGTTTATGATCGAACTCCATTTGAAGGTCTTGATCAACTGAAACCTGTGTATGTTTGTGTTTGTAAGAATGTTTGTGTATATAACATAATATTCTTTTAGTTCTTAAGGAAGTTATCCCGCTCTTAATGTATGGAATGATATCCCTAGAGTTGGAATTGCTTTTGGCTTCCTGACTTATACAGTTGTAACTAACTTGTCAGTTCTTTTTACCTTAGCAAGATGGTGATTAGTATCCTTTTATTTTTAAAGTGCTTATTTTGTGAATTATTTGATTGTTTTTATTCCTATGCCTCTATATTTCCTTTTAAGGTTTGTATATTACACATCTTGGAAATGCAGGGTAAACAAACTACCACTAGCCAGAAATATTTTGGAAATTTGGATGTGTATATATATATAAGTCCTTGAGCAGCATTTGCATGTCTCTCTGTTTGTCAGTACACAGAAGCATAACGTACATTTGTGTGAATTATGCCTTGCATCATTTTTGTTATTGTTTGTCGGATAAGATGTTTCTATTGATTTAGAGGGATTATTTCATTGTGTGAAGGACTGGTGAAATTAGTTGAAGAAACTGTCAGACTTGAACATGCTCTGTCTCCGAAGAAACCAATTTATTTGGTGGGAGATTCCTTTGGGGGATGCCTATCACTAGCTGTTGCTGCTCGAAATCCTACCATTGATCTGGTGGTGATACTAGCAAATCCAGGTTGGTCTTCAGTCCTGCAGTTCAATTTTATTTATCATATAGCCGTGATGTGGTTTTAGTCAATGACCCGTGATCAATTTGCTAAGGAAATCTGACCTTTTTGGTGTTTCATTTTAGCTACATCATTTGGAAGGTCTCAGCTACAGCCCTTGTTCCCTATCTTGGAGGCTATGCCTGATATACTACATACCTCAATCCCCTATCTTTTGAGCTTTGTTATGGGTACATGATTTGTTTCTGTAGTGACTAATTATGGAGTATTTGGATATATAGATTATTGCAAATTTAGCACTTTTCCAATTTTTAAAATCCTGTTATACTATATACTTTCCGACTTTGGTATATGAAATTTTTATTCTCTTATTATGCTGCTTCTGGATAATGGCATCAGGTGATCCAACAAAAATGGCAATGGTTAATGTTGAAAATAGGCTTCCACCTGTACAACGATATGAGCAAATGTCTCGCAGCCTCAGTGGTCTGTTACCATATCTTCCTGTAAGAAGTGCTTTCATTTAGTGACTTGCCATCGTTGTTTTTCTGTTTCATTTTCAAAATAGTTTTTGGGATAATTGTTTAGACTTACCTTTCTCAATCCTTGACAGTATTTGTCTGATATTATACCCAAGGACACCCTTCTTTGGAAGCTGAAGCTGCTTAAATCTGCCGCTGCTTATGCTAATTCCCGTTTACATGCTGTAAAAGCTGAAGTACTTGTGCTGGCAAGGTTATAACTTCACAATACGAAATGTGGTTCTCTCTTTACTTTTCCTGCATAGTTGATAATCTTTCCCTTTGGTCATACTTAATTTCATGCAAGATTTAGAATTTCTGAGCTAGCTCTTTCAGCTTATGTTTCTGACCTTAGTTTAAATTGTTGCGTCCTAAATATGAAGTGGCTGGAAAAGATTATTAACATAATGCATTATTAACTTCTTTAGAGGTACATGAGGATTTCTAAAAGTGAACTTTTGATTCACACATTGACCACCGAGAGCTTACATGCATACTTTGGTTATTTAAAAGATGTGAACTCTGGTGGAGTTTTTATGTTAACGAAACACATTCATATATACAAAGATTGATATATATATATATATATATATATATATGTACATGCTATTAGGGACGTGGTTAAAAAGATTTAAAAATTTCTTACATATGGGTATTTCAGTGGTAAGGATTACATGGTTCCTAGTGGAGATGAAGCTCAGCGTCTGAAGAACTCGCTCCAGAATTGCACAGTACGTCACTTCAAAGACAACGGGCATACCCTTTTGTTGGTAAGTTACTATAGGATTTTGTAAATCCTGTGCTGCATATATTATTTTTCTTCTCTTCGTCATCAGATGCATCAAACTAGCAGAACTTCTGGTGACCTCAATATCGACCACGACTCGTTATCTTTTTCTTTCCAATCTGTTGTTTTTATTTTAGTTAGATGTTGGAACCATATTTACTGTAAAGAAGCTGAAATGGAACTCGAGCTCGTACTACTTTGTGAAGATTGGACAAATGAAAAGATATTATTATCATAAGCTATTGAAGTTACTGATTTCTCTCATGCTTAGTGATATAATAAGCTTACTTTATATGCTTTTCTAAGCATGTATGAGATACATGTCAGTTAATCATATGCTCTACTGTGATACTCTTGCAATGTACTTACTTATCCGAGCAATGAACTTGTATTCATTGTGCAAATTCAGTGGGAATACACGCTTGATCAGCTTCATTTGTTATTATGTTGCAGGAAGATGGGATTGGTTTGATGACAGTTATTAAAGGTACTTGCAAATACCGTCGTTCAAGGAGGCGCAATGGCATCTCAGATTTTCTGCCTCCTAGTATGACAGAATTCAAATATGCTTTTGATCAAGTAATTGGGTAATTCAGTCTCTTTGCAAAACTTATGTAATTCCGACTCATGCTTAGGTCAAGGCCATGCATGATAATGCTCAAAACTGACATTTAAATAATGTTTTGAATTGCTAATATCTCTTTAATTCTACTCATGCATGGGTCTCCATTGCAAATTGCACACTACTAATATATTGAACTTGAACTGACAACTAAAATAACATGATGGCAGATTGTTGGGCTTTGCTACTGGTTCCACAATGTTCTCAACGTTGGAAGATGGAAAGATAGTGAAAGGTCTTGCAGGAGTTCCAAATGAAGGTCCTGTCTTACTAGTTGGTTATCACAATTTAATGGGTTTAGAAATTTTTTCACTCGTTGAAGAGTTTTTACAAGAGAAAAATATATTGGTCCGTGGTGTGGCGCATCCTCAAGTATTTCAGTGGAATTCCGAGCGTTCATTTCCTGAATTTTCAACGCATGACTGGATGAGTGTATTTGGTGCATTACCTGTCACACCCACCAATCTATTCAGATTGCTTTCCTCAAAATCACATGTTCTCCTCTATCCTGGTGGTGCACGTGAAGCTCTACATTATAAGGTGTATCAAGTGCAAAGAGTCCCCTAGTGACTTAATCTTTTCTATATTTGGTTCCTAACTTTTATATGGTGTTTCTGTTTTTGGCAGGGAGAAGAATATATGTTGTTTTGGCCTGATCAACCAGAGTTTGTGAGGATGGCAGCACGTTTTGGGGCTACGATTGTACCATTTGCAGCTGTTGGAGAAGACGATCTTGCACAAGTAAGCTTCTGCACCTTTCTCATATAAACATTTTTCCCACTTGAATAAATGTTGATTTTCAAATTACTAGGTTATCTATCAATGCAAAACAAAACAAACAAACTAGCAAACCCAATTAGTTTGGAGTCTCAAGAAGTAAAAATGAAAAATAAATTTTCTCTATCCCACCTCTATTTGAGCTTCAGATTTCCTTTAAATGCTGCTCATGCTTACCATTGCTTATTAATCTGAATATGGCAGTTGGTTGTTGATTATAATGACGTGCGAAGAATCCCTGGGGTAGAGAAATATATTAGAGACACTAATTCTGTAAGATTGAGGTAAATATTTTTATCTTCTACTGTACTTGTTTCCTAGACTTTCCAAGGAAACCGGATTTGATCATCTTGTACTGGAAGTTGAAAAGGATTTAACTTGGGTTGTAGGGATGAGTCAAGCGGCGAGGTTGCCAACATAGAATTGTTTATACCAGGGCTTCTGCCTAAGATCCCTGGCCGCTTTTATTATTTGTTTGGTAAGCCCATAAGAACTAAGGGAAAGGAGGAGATACTGAGAGACAGAGAAAATGCAAGCCAGTTGTACCTGAAGATCAAATCTGAAGTTGAGACTAGTATCGATTACTTGCTTAAGAAGCGAGAGGAGGATCCTTATAGGAATCTTATTGATAGAACACTATACAAGGCCATATATGCTTCTCGTGATGTTCCAGCATTTAAGCCTTAAAATAGTCGTTTGCTATGGGGGAAAAAAAATTACATGCTTGTTTGTTGGTGTTAAATTTGATTAGTTTGTATACAGATATTTTCTTTATCTGTTTCTTTGTAAAGTAGATGTATGTAAAAATAACAGATTAAACATTGATTGTGTGGAACAAAACCAGCCATGACTCATGAAAATATGGGATGGGACCCAATGAATGGTCAGCATTGAGTTGAGACCGCCTCGAAATAGAATGAAGTGTATATATCTGAATGTAGGACACACAGATATGTACAACATAACAACAATAATATATGTACATATATGACAATATATATAATGTCTCAATCTTGCTTTGCCAAGAGCACTAACAAGTGTTGATAATCATGTGTGAAAAAGGTGCAAAGAGATTGTTTACTTTATTCTGTCGACTTTCGGAGCGCACGACAAATTGCATAGAGAGCGCCCTGCATGGTTGCGTTATTTTGGAAAGCCAGAAAAAAGAAGATATTAATGGTCACACAGTAGGATCCACTAATTAAGTGAAGAAAGAATGCGATTCTTCTTTTGATATGGCAGAATCTGTGTTTGGGGGAAAAGATATTGGGGTATATGTAGAATTGATCCTCGATGGTGTTATATGTACACTTGTACTGTAGGTGCGAGAATAATTTTTGGTTTTTGGCCTAGTAAGTACGCACAGTGACCTGAACTTTAATTCTCCTCCATCATACCCTTAATTTTGATTCCTATATATCATTTCTGATCTGGAGCAGCAACAAAGAAACACAGTTTTTTTTTTTATTTCTATATAAGTAGAACTCCAACATGTTTGAAAACGTAAGAAACTAGTTTCCTAAGTAGTGAGTACGCAAGTGCTACTAGACCAATTAAGCAAATGGCAGCCTATGATGCTTACGGATACAGAGGTGGGCCTCGTGCTGATCGTGAATGGAACAAGTACTACGACGACAACGTCAGCCGGCCAGTCATCGTCGACGGTGACGGCCGGATCATCAGTCGCTCCCCATACCATGATACGGCCAACACCTACGTCGTAGAATCCGAAATAGTCGAGCACGTTTACGCGCCTCGCCTCACTGACACTTACAAGCACAGCCCTCCCAGGAACGACAAATGGCGCAGGCCTTCAACCACACCACCACCAGAACTCGATGACTTCCTCAACCAAGTCCAGATCGAAGTTAGCCGACCCCACGACAAGAAGTACAGCACCTCCGTGCCGCCGCGCACTGGCTATGGCGGTGGTGGTTACGGCCATGACTACAAGCCCACTGTCAATTATCCCGTCCGGGATTACGACGACTACGATGACTACTACCAGAAAAAGGATAGGCCCACCGGCGACTGGAACAGGCCTGTTAACCATGCAACACGTCCGACTCGGGATTCCAATAAACTTGGGTTGCCGACTAATAAAATTGAGGAAGCCGTAGATTACCTGAAGGGTGCTGCTTCAAAGCTTTCACCTGTGACAGCTAAGCACCACCAGCCACAACCTGCCAGGTTGGCGTCGCCGGTGCTCAGACAAGAGTCAGAAGAAGCTGCGAGGAGGTACGACTACAACTACGACAAACCAGAAGAAGCTGCGAGGAGGTACGATTACAACTACGACAAACCAGAAGAAGCTGCAAGGAAGTACGACTACAACTACAACAATAATAATCATCAGTCGTCGTCACCATGGACACGCACAACAGTACCGCAAACGACAGGACCTACTACTACCACTCGTATTCCTGGAGTCATAGACAGTAACGAGGCTGCAAGGAGGTTTAACGGCAAGATTGTGCGACTCTAGATGATATAAACGACAAGTCGCAGGCTCCAGCTCAGGCCGACCCAAGAATATATGCACGGTTCTTGAGTTAATTATTATCTATTTACGTGCATGGCAAGCATGCCTCGGATTAGTCCCCGCTTGTTTAAGTACGTAAGTCTTAAAGCTATGTGGTGTTAAATAGTAATTAAGGTGTGTTTATAGTATGCTTTGCTTTAATTAATATGTCTGTGATCTTTAATGGAATAACCCCCGTAGTAAGCCTGCGATTTTAGATATAAATGAAGTGTTTATCGTTGTTATATATTTTATTAAGAGCTATTACGTACTTGTGAATTCCCTTCTATCCCACTTCTTATATCTGTCACCTGCAGTTTTGTTTGACTTGAAAAATTATGATGATCAGTACTGTGAGATTTATAATTAGTTGCTTTGTAATAATTACGCTGGGGAACCTTTGGAATTGAACGTACTCAAGAAAAATGCAAAAGTGAGCGAATTTGATCAATTATCAAAAATTAATAATTTAAAAAAGACATTTCACAGAACATGATCAATTAGGAAACGGCACTGTTTATACTAGAAATTAATTGTAGGACTTGCTACATTTACGTCACAAAGTTCGATACATCACGAAATTTGTTTAGAAATCAAACAAAATGAATGAGTATTTGTTCCAAAAACATATGAGAGAAAAAAGAATCAATGTTTGTGGCATGGATGATAAGTAAATAAAGTAACAAAGAATATAACGTAAATGAAAGTTGATTTTTTTTCATGCTTCTTAAAGTGCCCTCCTGAAAGTTTATAAGTTATCCTTTAGTAAAGAAAAATCTAGAGCATTAAACTACAAGATATACCTACTTTATGGTGTACTATTCACTTCTCCAGACACAGAAAAAGAGTCACTAAAAAAAACCACAGAGAAAGAAGGAAGAAAAGGGGAGACTGTGCGACAATTATATACGACAGGTACAATATCCACACTGCAAGCATTCCATGGACTTAACGTACATATGAATTTATGAGTACATGCACGCATATATGGTAGAACAATCCTACGCATTTAGCAAATCATCTAGATGTTCTTTCTTCTCTTTCTTTTTGTCTTATCATTTTAATTGTTTGTTGGAGTATAAAATGTAAGCCAGTTATATCCTGTTTGATTCAATGAAATCTAGGGTCAAAGTTTTTATTTTTTAATTTTAATTATACACAGTTATCTAAACAGGCATAAAATTACTGTATCTTAAGTACTATATATATCTAGATATGCATATGATTACCTACTTACACTATCTTGCATAAGCATTAGCCTCGTATATACCCCAAAAGGAAGATAATTATAATGGCAGTACTGATCAAACCTACATATGATATTCTCACATCTCCTACTGTCCACCTTATTTTCATGCTGATTATATTGCCTGTTGGAACCCACAGTTTTATTATCAATCTGATCCAGATTGATTCAATCGAATAATAATGAAGAATTAATATGAAAGTAATTGTATGGCTCGGTACCTTACAATTTTATGCAATATTGTCACTGGATCGGAGTCTATTAGAGGTGGCAATTGGATTCGGACCTAATTCAAACGGGATGAAAATTCTCCGTCTAACTAAATTGGTAAATCAGGACACAATATTCCCGCTCTAAACCGCTCTGTATATATAGATTCATATTATATAATATATTTTAATTTTTATCTATTATATTAATATTTAATATTTTTTTATTATTTTTAAAAAATAATATAATAAAAGTAAATAATAATAATAATAAAAATAATTTGATGGATTTTTTTTAATATAAAATTTTTAATAATATTATTAAAAAAAAAAACAAATAGGGAATGCCCACCGCTATAATTGGAGATTAAAGCGGGGACGGGATGAGAAAATTCCCACCGCCCCGTTGCCACCACCAGAGTCCATTTACAAAGAGTGCCATTTGTGTTTTGAGTATGTACCTCTGTTATAGTATACCTACCTATAGGGAATTGCAGTCTCTTCCCCTTCAATTAATCATGATGTACCCAATCTTGTACTATTGAAATCTCATGATGTTTTTGAAACCGAAGGTAATTAATGACAATATTATTTGCATGGCAATATTGTTGGCCATGGATGATGAAGGACAAACTATATATATATATATCTGGTAACAGTAAACAAATGTAGATATAACAGAAAATTTAAAACAATTAATTAATTAAAACAAAGTACTAAAAGGGAATTCAACTTCTTCTTCTTTTTTATTATTATTATTTGGTTGATAATATTGTTGGCTTTATTTGTCATTGTAAAATATATTAAAATAACAATTAAAAATCATAACTAAAATAAAAGATTAAATATAATTTTATATTTTTTAACCAAAAAAAAAACTTTTTATATAAAATAAATAAGTTTTTATGTCAAAACTAAATTGAAAAAAGGTATTATATACATCTTTTATATATCTAAAAAGATATACTACGTATTTGAAAATAAAATTTGTTTTTTATTGGCGACGTATTGGTCCATTTATATACACGCAACTATCCAAAAGCACTTATTTTATAATTTTGCATTCGGGGTCTTTAAACCCTGCACGTACCCTTTTCTCTTCAGTCTTCCCTCTCTTTGTTACTCTCTGTGAAACGCTGCGGCAACGAGAAAAGAGGTGAGTAATAGAGATTTCAGTAGCTCCTTCATGAACAGAAGCCCCTCTCTATTTCGGCGCTATCACTTTCTTTTATCAAGTTATAAACTTATGCACAGTGGTTTAACTTACAGATTCTGATTTAGCAGTTCAAGATTTGGCACCAATGAGCAAGCCCAAGTTGAGCGCCGATAATGTGTGTTTCTTTATTCTTATATATGTTTGATAAACTCTGAATTTGTACCCCTACACATGCACAAATTATGTGTTTTTCTGTTACCATGCTGCCCTGAATTTTGGTTACATAATATATAAAAAGAGATGGGTAGAACAATAGCAAAATTATATCATAAAAAATAAAAGGATTTGAGCCTTTTAAGAGTTTGTTTTCCTTAAGGTTTGCAAGTTTGTTTTTCCTTTTAGGTTTATTTTGGTTTTCAAATATGAATACACTTCTCTCATTGAGTTGGTCTGCATTTAATATATATAAGCTTTTAATTTGAGAAATAAATATATAGGTGACCTCATTCTGTTTTCTTTCTTTATTATTGTTTTTTAATTTCCAAATTTGTTGTATGCCTGCCAATTGTGTTTTAAAAATTAGGACATAAATTTTACGTTTATGGGTTTCTATAGTGTTGTTTCTTGGCATGGTGAAGTTGTTATGATTGGCTGTGGGTTGTCAAGTTTGAGTTTCCATGGTGTTTAATTTCATTTTGCAACGTTGGAAGAGATGTGTCTGATAAAGCTTTTATCTGATTCTTTGAGGGTGAGATGATTTTTCACTAGTGTTACCTTGCATGTATTTCTGTTTTTAGGTTGAGACAATCATCATTCAAACCATTGGCTTGATTGATGATCATGATAAAAATCTGAACACATATGCAATGAGAATCCAAGAATGGTATGGTTGGCATTTTCCAGAGCTTGCTAATATTGTACAGGACGATATTCTTTATGCCAAGACAGTGAAGCTGATGGGTAACCGTACAAATGCTGCAAAGCTTGATTTCTCAGAGGTATAGTCGGTGATTTTTTTTTTTGGGTTAAATAAAATAATACTCCCTATTGGTTTTCTATGCATGCCTAATATCTAATAGATTCTCAGTCGGGGTGTTCTTCTATACATGGCTAATATTAAACATTCATCATTGTCTAGTAGTGTCCATCATTCTTTTGTGAGCAGATATTACAGATTAAAATGAATTTGATCCCCTAGTTATCAATTTGCCTTAAGATGGAGATTAGACTAACTGATGTAACATTTTTTGTTTCTTTCTAAATTCTTGAAATGTCACATATTTCACAGATATTACCGGAGGATGTTGAGGCAGAATTGAAGGAAGCTGCTATTATATCCGTGGGAAGTGATGAAGTTAGTGACCTCGATTTAATTAACATCAACGCACTATGTGACCTAGTAGTCTCTCTTGGAGTACAGAGCTCAACTGTCTAATGACCTAAAGAGCAAGATGAACACCATTGCCCCGAATTTGACTGCCCTTGTAGGCGAGCTAGTTGGTGCTCGGCTCATTGCTCGCGGGGGTGGTTTGTTGAACCTTGCGAAGCAGCCTGGGTGCAGAATTCAGATTCTTGGCGCTAAAAGGGGTCGCTTTAGAGGTAGCCATGCGACTCCTAAGCATGGGCTTATTTACCACGCACCATTGATTGAACAGACAGCCCCAAAGCTAAAGGGAAAACTTTCACGGTCGCTAGCTGCAAAAATGGCACTGTCAATTAGATGTGATGCTTTTGGAGATCATAACCAAGATAACTCTATGGGACTACAGAATCGAGCCAAGGTATTATAATACATTCAATAAGAGTAGTAGAGTAGTTGCTGGATGCATGCGTCCTGTTTTGTTTGTATTGAAAATTTTGGTTTTATCGTAAATGCTATTTCAACAGCTTGAGGCACGGTTGAGGAATCTTGAGGACAGTGGATCAGCTAAGAAAAAGCCTAAGATAGAACAAGTACTCTACCATGACAATGACTGGAAGAAAGGAGATTGGGCGTCGGTTCCAAGTGCGAAGGCAAAGATGTTTATTTTGTGCTGTGTTTTTTAGTTGGTTTTGCCTCTTCTCTATTAATCAGTTTGTTTATAACAGACTACTTCTATTCCATGCAGACGGATAATGCTGCACCAGATTCCAAGCTTGGGCAAACAGCAAATACATCTGCCGACCATCAAGTAGCAACAGTTGCAACAAATACAAGTCGCCTTCTCCGGTCAACCCAAGAAAATATACATGTTTGTTTTCTCGGCTTATGTTTGACGGCTGCATTTGGTACTATATTTTACGTGGCGAATGCCAGTTAATCCTCACTTGTTTACGTACGCCTTAAACTATGTGGTGGTGTTAAAGACTAAATTTTTTAGGTGTTTATAGTATGCTTGCTTTTAAGGTGTTAATTTATAGTATATGCTTGCTTTATTCACCAAAAACTTAATTACGTAGGGGAATGTAATTAAAGAAACGCATTGGATTGCACTTTGAAAAGACATTTTACATGATCAAAGAGACTTGTAAATTTACAAAGTAACAAAGAATATACAACATAAAAGTTGATTTCCTTTCAAGCTTCTTAAAAATGTCGTAAACCTGCCACATCAGTTGGGCTATTACAAGCAAACCTGAAGAAGTAATAAGAGCCGACCAGAAGTAGTAAGGCTTAGATTACTAGATTTTGGACACAATCTTCCTAGAGATGGAATAGATTTCTCATTTGCCAATGAATTTGATCCGCCCAATTCGATCAATAATTGAATTATTAACTAAAAAAAGGTTCTGTAATATGGATACTCAACCCACCACGATCGGTTAGCCCACGTAAAAATGATAAATAGACCTAATTCGAACTTATTATTTGTGTTGATCAATGTTATAAGAAAATCCTTCAATTATGAGCTATATGTTTTAATTATGATGGGTAGTGATTAACCTGGATTTGTCTATATATTAATTCCAAACACTATGCTAGGTGCTCAATGGCTCCAAGAGCCAAACAGACCTCACTGTTTTTTAAACTTTAGATACGGTCGACATCACGTATAAAAAGTTAAACCTATCCTGTAAAGTCGACACACATCCAGCGCCAAAAAAATCTCGACAACTTCTGGACAAACCATGCCCATATGAAAATTACCAAAACCTCAACCATATAGACAGGTGTCATCTCTAAGAGACTGAGGATCACAGTATACAAATGCACGCAACTATGCAAAAACACTCGTTTAATTTTTTGCATTCGGGTCTTTAAGCCCTGTACTAACCCCCGTCTCTTCCCTCTCTTCCGCCACACTCTGTTACGCTCTGTGAAACGCAGCGGCACAGAGAAAAGAGGTGGATATTGCTGTATTAGAAATTTCAGTAGCTTCTTCATGAACAAAAGCCCTCCTCTTTATTTCGTTTATATCACTTTATTTTCTCAAATTATAAACCTGGGCTCGGTGGTTAAACTTACTGATTCTGATGATTTTGTTAAGTGAATGATGTAGTAGATGATTTGGGGTCGTCTTTTTTATGTAGGTGTGTTTGGGGAGCAGGAAAAAATGCTTCTTTTGTTTGAGACTCCTGCGGGTTTCGCACTATTTAAAGTATTGGACGAAGGGAAGCTCTCCAAAGTTGAGGTTTTTATCGTCTCCAAACTTGTACTATTTATATGTAATATCTTATAGTTACTGAGCCTATAAAAGGTGGCAAAATAGTAGTTTTTAATATCAAGTGGTTTCGTAGTAAAGGGTAACAGGCAGAAGCTGAATATTATTAGGGAAAAGTTTCTGCTTTATTAGATTTTAGTGATGAAAAATGTTGGCTTTTTTTTTTCCTGCAGGATTTGTGGAAGGATTTTTCTACTTCCGAATCAGCCAGACAGGTAATCTATATCTTAGACTAGAAAGTGTGTTTTCTATAAGTAATCTTCAATTGGAAGGCTTTGCTTTCGGGAATGCTTAACATGACCCGTCTAGTTTTTGTATTCACTTTGGTTTGGCTTTAATGATCCAAGCATTTTGGACATGTTAATATACATTCCGCAAGTATATTTGAAGTTATGAATCTAATTTGAAAGAAAAATAATTGAATCTAATTGCTTTTTGGTATTGGGTGGTAAGGTTGAAAGCTTTTTCAAGTTTGAAAACACATCAGAAGCTTTAGAAGCTGCAACCTTGTTAATTGAAAGCAAACCAAGTAAGGGGTTGCGGAAGTTCTTGCGTGCTCACTGTGACGGTGAGTCATTAGCTGTGGGAGATTCAAAACTCGGAAATATTATTAAAGAAAAACTGGTTTGTTGCTAAATATTTTGTATAGAAACTTTTTTATTTCTTTCCAAAATTATGCGTTATTGTGAAACCATTTATTATATATGGAGAATTTTCTCGTCTATGAATGATCTGTTTGGTTTATATTCATTTAAATAAGTTGGAGCATTTGTAATGCAGAAAATAGAATGCATTCACAGCAATGCTGTTATGGAATTGATGAGAGGAGTGAGGAATCAATTGACTGAACTTATAGCCGGTCTGGCAGTTCAAGATTTGGCACCAATGAGCTTGGGTTTATCTCATAGCCTATCTAGATACAAGCTGAAGTTCAGTGCTGATAAGGTGTGTTTCTCTATTTTTTGTCTGATAAACTGTAGATCTTAAAAAATCTTCCAATTTAGTATCTCTTCATATGCATAAATGTGTGTTCCTGTTACCATGCTGCCATTCACTTTGGTTACAGAGTTTGGTGGAAAAATAGTGATATTAGGTCATTAAAAATAAAAGGATTTCAGATTTTTGCATTTTTTTTGTTCCTTTATGGGTTTATTTTGGCTTTCAAATATGAGTACTCTTTTCTCTTTGTATTGGTCTCATTTCATATTTCTGTTTATTCAAGAAATAAAGAGGTAAGCTTATTCGTTTTTTTCCCCCACATCTGTTGCATGCCTGCCAATTGTGTGGTAACAACTAGAACCATGAATTTTGTGTTTGGGTTTCTATATTGTTGTTTCTTGGCATGGAGAGGTATTGATGCTTAGGGGCTATGGTTTGTCAAGTTTGAGTTTTCTTGGAGTTTAATATCATTTTGCAATGTTGGAAGAGATGTGTCTGATGAGACTTTGATCAGATTCTTTGAGGGTGAGCTGATTTTTCAGAAGTGGTAACTTGTATGTATTCTGTTCTTAGGTTGATACAATGATCATTCAAGCCATTGGTTTGCTTGATGATCTTGATAAAGAACTGAACACATATGCAATGAGAGTCCGAGAATGGTATGGTTGGCATTTTCCAGAACTGGCTAAGATAGTACAGGATAATATCCTTTATGCCAAGGCGGTGAAGCTAATGGGTAACCGCACGAGTGCTGCAAAGCTTGATTTCACTGAGGTTGGTGATTTGTTTTTGTTAAATAAAATAATGCTCCCTATCGGTTTTCTAGGCATGGCCAATATGGATTTCCTCCTTTATCGTCGGAAACCAAAATCTAATAGATTCACAGTCAGGGGATTCATCTTCTGTTTATCTTTCTCTACATGCTAATACTAAACATTCATTACTGTCTTAGTTGGGTCCAGCATGATATAACAAAAATGAAATTTCTGATCCTCTTCCTGGAAAAAATAGCTTACTTAAATCCAATTTTGATCATATTATAAATTTGCATGAAGATGGAGATTAGATTAATTGATGCGTAACTTTTTTCTAAATTGTTGAAATATCACAGATTTTACCAGAGGAGATTGAGACGGAATTGAAAGAAGCTGCTATGATATCCATGGGAATTGAAGTTAGTGACCTTGATTTGACTAACATCAAGGAACTCTGTGACCAAGTACTCTCTCTTCAAGAGTATAGAGCTCAACTATATGATTACCTAAAGAACAGGAATTTGACTGTTCTTGTTGGTGGTGCTCGACTCATTGCTCATGGGGGTAGCTTGTTGAACCTTGCAAAGCAGCCTGGGAGCACAATTCAGATTCTTGGTGCTGAAAAGGCTCTCTTTAGAGCTCTGAAGACTAAGCATGCAACTCCTAAATATGGTCTTATTTACCATGCATCATTGATTGGTCAGGCAGCCCAAAAGCTGAAGGGAAAAATTTCACGGTCACTCGCTACAAAGTCAGCATTGGCAATTAGATGTGATGCTCTTGGTGATAACCAAGATACCTCTATGGGACTAGAGAATCGAGCCAAGGTACTGTGCATTGAGAGTTTAACTAGCCGGCTCATTTTTTGCTTTTATTGAGAGTTTTGCTTATAGTAATGCCATTTCCACAGCTTGAGGCACGGTTGAGGAGTATTGAGGGCAGAGAATTGGGTCATTTAGCTGGATCAGCTAAAGGAAAACCTAAGATAGAAGTCTATGACAAGGATCGGAAGAAGGGAGATGGGGCATTGATCACTGCTGCTAAGGCAAGATGTTCATTTTGTTTGTTTTAGTTTGTTTTGCCTCTTCTACTCAGTTTATTATATCAGACGCTTCTATTCCATGCAGACCTATAATGCTGCAGCTGATTCCATCCTTGGTCAAACAACTAGTACTTCTGCCAAGCATCAAGAAGCAACAGTTCCAAAGAAGAAGAACATCGAAACGGCTGAGGAGGCTCCCAGCACAGGTGAAGATAGAAAAGAGAAGAAGAAAAAGAAAAAGAAAAATGCCGATGATGAAGACACTGTATTGGCTGATGGAAATGCCAGTGCACAAGCAGAAGATGGTGAGCTAGTGAAGAAGAAAAAGAGGAAGAAACATTCAGCCAAGGATGTTGAGGTACAGAACGGCTTTGAAGATGTTGAACCGGCAGAAAAGAAGAAAAAGAAAAGGAAACGCGCTGAAGAAGAAGAATCTGAGATTCCCATAAAAAGAGAGAAAAGGAAGAAGAAGAAAAGTGAGGATTAAGAAGTCTATAAGAGTTGTAATGACTTGCAACCCATGCAATTTTTGTTTATTTAAGTCAGTAGTTCTATATGTAAAAATTTTGCTCATTTCCTTATGATTGTCATGGAGAAGACAGATATTGGCTTTGGCAATCACCTTTTAATACATTTGCATATCATTTCCCTCCTCTAAATCCATTTTGCAATTTTTTTTTTCGTTTATGCATTATTCTGCTCATTTTCGTTTTTGTTTTATATCACAAGGTAATTGTCTCATATTTCTTTATATTGGGACCTTCATTTCTTGTAATTAGACTTGGCATGAAGTAACATGCGAATAACATAACCCCTCTTGTCTATTTAATTTATTTATATATCTTGGTCGAAATCATAACCCCTCTATTTTTGGTTGGATATGATTTGACCTCTAATCTTCTGAATCACTGTACCACTCAACTCTTTAATTTTGTATGTTTACTATTTTTTTTCAATTATTAGACAAAGTTGTTGCATTCACATAAATAAATAAACTTTTTAACAAATATAAATAAATAAATAAACTTAAAGTGGTTGCATGTTCGTTTTAGAGATTTTCTCCAGATCATCTCCTTATACAACCAAGTTTAGCCTTTTTAAAATTTTAATCTTTATTTTATTATTCTTATTACTATCCATATTCCTACATTGGGAGCACATCATGCATTTGTGGGTTGGTGGAGACTTTTTTTTTTTTTACACTTGACAAAATACAAATATTGATAATAAAAAGAAACTACATTATTTGGGTGGTTTATATCATTTTTATTTATTTATTTTTATATTTAAAGAATCATCTTTCTCTACTTCTGTGATTCTAAAGTTTAGCTTATTACAATATTAGCAGGACAAATGAAAAATTCATTTTCGTACAGATTTCAACTTTAGAAATTTATTTAAAAATATTTTTGATAGATAATCTTACTCCAGTCCCTTAGACAAGTTTGATGATTTTATATATATATATATATATATATATATAAATATTTATATCTAGTTTGTTTGTTTTAAGGATAAAGCTAACGATAATAAGCCTTTTTGCTGAATTTTTAATTTTTAATTTTTCACATATGAAGCTCTAAAAGCTGTACACAGTAGTAGTAAATCATATACATAGATACACAGTAACATATTTAACCCATGAAACAAGATGAAAACGTTAAATAATAATAAGAAGAAGAAGAAAAAACACAAACTACCCCCGTCAATTTAGGAATTAATATCCAAGAGGAGAGAGAGAGACTGTGTTGTGTGGAGTTTGACTTGTGAGAAATGGAAGATCTGCTGGGTGTTGCTTTATTTCGTCCTCTTGTCTGAGAGCCCAGAAAAGACGACCATCATCATAAGAGACCCATACCAATACAAAAACACCGAGCTCACAAATAGAATCTACCAATCACAAACTCAGATTCAATCACAGTAAGTGTAACTCTCTTTATCTTTGTTCCATAGCTATATAACAATATATATTTTTTATTATACCTACCCTCTGATTCACTTGCTTTTTTCCCATCTATCACTTTCTCCCTTACAAAGCCTGCCACTTTCTCTGAAAATTCTATTTGTTTTCATCCTTTCTATTTTTACCCAGATCAAATATCTGACTTTCTTCTGTTGTGGAAGTTATGCCTGATCGTCTTTACCTGAGCTTCTAACTTTGGACTTATATTGTATAAAAGTTTATTTCTGGGTAGTTTTTTTTTTTCCTCCTTTGATTACTGGGTTTCTGAGCATATGCACATATTTTACCAGTTTTAGTGGTGATTGGATTAGTTTATGTCGTGTTTTATGCCTACCCTTTGCGTATAACACATGGTAGAGATACTTGAATTTAAGGATTTTGATTTGTAAAGGTATTTGAACGCGTGTAAGTTGGTTGATTTTGTAGTTATTGGTAAAGTAAAGAGCTTTTGTATAGGTCATGTTGAGCAATGAGGCTTAGATTCAAGAAATGGGTTGTGTGATTGGCCGTGAGGTATCATCAGGTGTAGTCTCTGAGACTAGGGAGGAAAAGGGGGATTTGAGTGTGGAATCCCATAGGAAGGTAGATGATGTTCCGGCGAGGACTATAGAAAATAATACTGTTGAGGTTCCTGGTGGTGGGACTGAGACCCAGAAAGAGGAAAAAGGTGATGAAGTTCAGCGGTCGTCAAGAGCGGAAAGGAGAAGGTCCAAACCCAACCCAAGGTTGAGTAATCCGCCCAAGCATTTACGTGGAGAGCAGGTTGCAGCCGGGTGGCCATCCTGGCTGACAGTGGCATGTGGGGAGGCGATCAATGGCTGGATTCCACGGAAGGCAGATACGTTTGAGAAAATTGATAAGGTGGGTGGTTTTGTTTCATTGATAGTTGTATTCGTTGTGATTCTTAATTGCTATTCTATAAAAATGTGGCAACAATAGTTTTGAAATAAATGGGGAAAAATGATGATTAAGTTTAAGTGTGATGCAATCCATGTCATTTAAGATCCATTCTTCAGTGCATTTTTCGTTTTGAATGTTTATCATGAATGATGTGGCAAGGGTGGTAATGACATAATTTCTTTTGGTTCTCGTAAAATGGAATCTAAACATGAAGGTTTGCATGTTTGATATGGAAAATAATGATTTATCAAGACATATTTTGACTTTTCTATCGTATAATTCCTTTTATTTATGAATCCATTTCATTTGAGATTCATTCTTCAGTAAATTTTTCATTCTGAATGGCTATCATGAATGATGTGGCAAGGGTGGTAAGTTGCATGTAAAATGGAATCTAAAGATTAAGGGTTGCATTGTTTGACATGGAAATGTATGATTTAGCAAGACAATTTGTGAATTTTCTATCATTTAATTCCTTTTATTTATGCTTTTTAAACTGTGATTTTTTTTAAATGTTAGATTGGATCTGGAACCTACAGTAACGTGTATAAAGCTAAAGATTTGTTGACGGGTAAAATTGTTGCTCTAAAGAAGGTTAGATTTGACAACTTGGAGCCTGAGAGTGTAAAATTTATGGCTAGAGAAATCATAATTTTGCGGAGACTGGATCATCCGAATGTTGTAAAGTTGGAGGGATTAGTTACATCAAGAATGTCATGTAGTTTGTACCTGGTTTTTGAGTACATGGAGCACGACTTAGCTGGACTTGCTGCAAGCCCAGAAATCAAATTCACAGAGCCTCAGGTTAGCCCAGGATTGCGTTAAAAGTTGAAACCCCAGTAACACTTGGTGCATACAATTGAATAGGAAGTACACTGATATTCTACTTATTTAACATGCTTTACGTTGCAGGTCAAATGTTACATGCAACAATTACTATCTGGACTTGAGCATTGTCACAACCGTGGTGTGCTTCACCGTGATATTAAAGGGTCAAATCTTCTTATTGACAATGGAGGGATACTTAGGATTGCTGATTTTGGATTGGCTTCTTTCTTTGATCCAAACCGCAAGCATCCCATGACTAGTCGGGTGGTGACTTTATGGTATCGACCCCCTGAACTTCTTCTTGGGGCTACTGATTATGGTGTTGGTGTGGACCTTTGGAGTGCAGGCTGCATTTTAGCAGAGTTATTGGCTGGGAAACCCATAATGCCTGGTCGTACAGAGGTAGCTACTTAATGATCTTGTTTTAATTTGTAAGTTTCACTCTTCTTCATTTGGTTTAAGGTACAGTGTACGCTTTAGTTTTTACAGAAATTGTCTTCAATTCAGTTGTAGAATTATATCTTCTCGTTAGATTCTTTTAAGTCTCTTCTTTGTTATGGAGTTTACTTTGCATGCTTGGATTTTCCTGGATGTGTTAGTGCTAGTTTGCATCCACTCAACTTTCATATATACCATTTATTTACTCATTTTACTCCCTTCTCCTGGTTTTTAAGTTTGAGAACGCTGAGCATAGCATGTTGTAAAGTTTCTTGTCTTCTTGTCTACTGCATTTCTATCATAAATTTGTAACTGTTGATCGTGGAGCAAGTCTAACACCTATACTGGTCATATAGGTGGAGCAACTACATAAAATATACAAACTATGTGGCTCACCTACAGATGAATACTGGAAAAAAGCAAAGTTGCCAAATGCAACCTTATTTAAACCTCAAGAGCCTTACAAAAGATGCATAAAAGAAACCTTTAAAGATTTTCCACCATCGTCACTGCCCCTTATTGATACTCTTCTTGCAATTGATCCAGCAGAACGTAAAACAGCCACAGATGCATTAGGAAGTGAGGTGAGTCCTGATATTTTATGACTGACTGTTTTCAGAATGCATTGGTAGTGTATGCATGATATGTCTCTTGATATCTTTCTCTTGTCATCCCATGACTTTCATTTTGTGCTTTGCTCTTTGTCAGTTCTTCATGACAGAGCCTTATGCTTGTGAACCTTCTAGCCTCCCACAGTATCCCCCTACGAAGGAAATGGATGCAAAACGTCGGGACGATGAAGCTCGGAGGTCTAGATGCTTTAAATTCTCTTTGTTATAAACTTCTGATGCATGGTTAACTTTTAGTTTTGATAAAAAATTTGTGGCATTTCGTGAAAGCTTCATTGTTTCCAGTTTAATCCTTTGAGCAAGGACTTTGCCTCTCTCTCTCTCTCTTTTTTTTTTTGTTCTTCTTCTTCTTTTTTGTCGCTTTGTTAAGATGAAAAAAGGGTCAATTCAACGCCTTGTTGTCACATGTACTTATTTCCTGTGTTTCATTCAAATTTCCTATAGCTCTCTCTTTCACCCTGAACTTCGATTAAATTATGCACTTCATCATTTTCAGAACACATAATTTTACAAATTGTTAGCTTATAAATCTGTATGTTTTAGTTGTTAAACAATAAACATAATATCTTTAAGTTGTAATTATAGTTGAGCAAGCCATTTTAACAACATTGTCCCCTTCTCTCTTTGTTGTATGCCATCAGTTCAGATATGTATTTTAATCTTTGTATAGAAATTTTTTATTTTGGTGAAATTATCTTGAATGTTTTTAGTGCTCAAAAATAACATATGACCAGCATCATTTGTGTGATTGTGCAGAGTAAGAGCTGCTCATAAAACCCAGGCAGAGAATTCAAAGAAAACACGTACTCGTGATCGTGCTGTTAGGGCTATGCCTGCTCCAGAAGCCAATGCCGAGCTTCAATATAACATCGATGTATGTATGATAGGTTGCTTCTGTCAACCATTATTATCTTTTAATATCGTTGTATGTGTGAAAAGTTACTTCCATTCATATAAAACAGTTCATGAATATGGTCTCCTCTACAAAAAAAAACCAATTGAAATATACTGTTTGTGTGTGTATAGGATGGGATAACATTGTTTGAAATAGAAAATATTGAACTACCTAAGTGGATTGAGTTTTATAGTCGAAGCTGTTCGGGAGTTGCCATAGCTTTTCTTTTAGTTTGATCTATTATCTTGACCATAAAATTATGTTCCCTACCCCCATAGAGCTATTATATCAGCAACCTGGGTGAGAAGTGAAGAGTCTGCTATCATCGGAGTCTTCACTTCTTAAATATTTAGAGTTTTGATGGGCAATCCGTGAGAAGGGTTCATTTGGATCTCATAGGCACAATAAGGTAAATAAATAGAAAAAGAGAAGAAAGAAAACTGAAAAACTTGGTACTCTTTTTTGGGTAGTTAAAGAAGGAGACATAAGGTCCAAATTTGTGAAAATTCGAATGATGTTGAGCTTCTAGTAAATTCCTCGTATGAGCAAGTCAGTTTGTCAAAGGCTTTTAATGTGTTGTGAGTTTTTGATTGAATACAAGTTTCTAGGCTACATTCATTATTTCACATGTTGGTTTCCATCTGAGACAGAGAAGGCGTCTAATTACACATGCGAATGCAAAGAGCAAAAGTGAGAAGTTTCCTCCACCACACCAGGATGGGGCGGTCGGCTTTCCCATGGGGTCTTCACAACATTTTGATCCAGCAATTGTTCCTTCGGATGTCCCATTCAGTTCAACCTCATTCACTTATTCAAAAGGCCCAATACAAACGTGGTCAGGTCCCTTGGTAGACTCTTCTGGGAATGGTGCTCCAAGACGAAAGAAACACTCTGCAGTTGATGGACGGTCACATAGAGATAAGCATGATGTTAAAGGAAAGAGGAGCGTGGCTGCTTAGATTTCAGATTTCATACATCACAGTGACTACTCTTTGATGCAAACAAACAATCAAATGAGCTCAGCTTCTTCTCACACAAGACTGTAATTGTTTTTTTAGCAAGTTAAACGATTAAAAGGCAATTTTTTGTTCTCATTTTTCAAAATTTCTTTTTTTTTCATTGAAAGAGAAATTTTTCTGTATAATTTGTCGGATGGTAAAACTGCCTGTCATGTATATTATAATTATTATTATTATTTTTGGAGTTTGGATGTTGGAAACTTACTACTACTTTGTCAAAATAGTAAAAAGTTAAATATTTATTATATATCCACAGAGCTGAATTTTCCCTCTTCTTCTTCCATGTTTTCCTGTTATGACAGATTGACATTTTTGGTATGTGTTGCTGGGAAGTTCTTTATATACATATCTATTAGCATTGTTGTGCAAAAAATGATACCATATATATACACACATATATATATATATATATATATATTAAAGAAATAAAAGAAAAAGAGTAGGAATATTAATAAGGTGTACCCCATCTACTGCATTCCTTGTGCGCCAAGTTGTTTTGTAAACACAAAAAATAGGGGTTTCCCCATCCTACAAGAAATCTTGGTGCAAATTTTCACCAAGAATTAAATACAAAGTTGTTTTGTAAACATATTCTTTGGTGGAAAAAGTAGGGTTTCCCCATCCTACAAGAAATCTTGGTGTAAATTTTTCAAAGTTATGCAAAAGCAAGAATTTAATACAGAGGTGGTGGAGAGTCTCGTAAATAAATCTTTTTGAATATATGGAATTTTTCAATGAACAGGTCAATGATTATTATATAATTTGTTTGTTTGGAAGACAGAAATTCTTACTGTGTAGTCCATGTAGAGAATCACTGCCACAAGTCCGCTTTCATTTTTTTCTTATTAATTTTATAACATGGAATTAAAAATATAAATATACACATTAATTAATTAATTAAACGAATATACAAACCGACTAATTAAATTAAACCCCATAAAACCCAAAACTGCTTTTTTTCTGTGTGTCTGTCTCCGTCTCCCTCTGTTTCAGAGAAGCTCGTTCAAGCTGTACTTCTCATTCTATCTGAAATCTAACAATAGAAGGAAAGGAAAGAAACCCTAGCTCAGAGTAATGGAAGAGAGCAGCAGCGGTGACGTAGCTAGCAATGTGGCCCGAGCCATAGCTGCTGCGCTGAACTGGAGTTCCACTCCCGACGATCGCAAAGCGGCCGTCTCTTACCTTGAAACAGTACGCACTCTCTCTATAAGTTTATCTCTTTGGAACTTCTTTTCTCAGCCTGTCTTCAGTTATCTATTGTATATATCAACTTCGTAATTCTTGCATTTTTTTTTTTTTTTTGAGTTTCGGAAACTTTTCAGCCCTGCAGGGTTTTGGTAATATTTGTATTTGTGATTTGGTCGAGTTTTGTAAAGTCGAGTAATGGTGACTGCTTGTTTGCTTTCAAATTTAATACGCTGTTATTTTGTACTATTAAATTGACTAAAAATTTCATTCAATTATCTATGGGGGAGTGAGGGCATTGAACTGTAGGATTGTGATTTTATGCAGCATGGTTCCTGGTTTGTAATAGGCATTGGTGGTGCTTTGTTGTTGCAATTTTTGCTTTTGTTTGATTCCTCATGTTCAATTCTTGCAGATCAAAGCAGGAGATATTCGAGTTTTGGCAAACACGTCGTTCCTCCTAGTAAAAAATAATTGGTCCTCCGAAATTCGGTTGCATGCATTTAAAATGTTGCAGGTTTGTTCATATATTCATTTTCTCTTTTGATAATACTTTGTGCTACTTGGTCAAATAGTCTGATTATGTCTGAGACTTGATTTGATGACTTCGTCCAAAATTTAGACCATGTTAAAATAGTTCATGTTAGCTTGCTCTAGTTAAAATCCATTTGTTATTTGGTCCAATAGACTTTTGGTGATCTGGGTGTAATTCATGAAGTGAAACTTATATTCTATACTCCTGATCCTGGATTTCTTCCTATGGTAGCTTGAGGATCTGTGCTATAATTCAGGATATAATTAGATTATCAATTATTATTCAGGACAGAATTAGATTATCAATTATTCATTTACTGAAACTAGAAGCAAATGCCCAGGTTTTGTTAATTGTGTGGCATGACCAAAAAATATGCCTTTCTGCAGCATTTGGTCCGGTTGCGGTGGGAGGAATTAAGCCCTGTTGAAAGAAGGAACTTTGCAAATGTTGCCCTTGATTTGATGTCTGAGATTGCGAATCCCTGTGAGGAATGGGCTTTGAAAAGTCAAACTGCAGCCCTTGTTGCTGAGGTTTATATATCATCGATCTTATCTATGGTTTAATCTGCATATAATCATGTGCCATTCCAATACTAAGTGTTATTCTGTGTTACAGATAGATAGAAGAGAAGTACACCTATGGCAAGAGCTGCTTCCGTCTCTGGTTTCCTTATCTGGGAAGGGTCCCGTGCAGGTATAATTTTTCTCTGTTTTGCCCATTATTTCATTTTAAAATATGCTTAAGATAGTTACTTTGGTTTTTTTTTTTTTCCAAATTAGGCTGAGTTGGTTGCAATGATGCTGAGGTGGCTTCCTGAAGATATAACCGTTCACAATGAAGATTTGGAAGGTTTATAATGGAATGCCTTAGTGCATCTTCTTTGTTTCTGTCTGTTTGTGTTCTTTTTCTTTTGGGTTTAGGGTGGGGTGGAAGCAGACATCTACATATACATATTTGTATGAGTTCTTGTGTCAATGAAGTTTTCTTTTCTGGATCTAAGTTGCAATAGGCCTCCTATCCTAATTGTTATCTTTTATGCAGGTGATCGACGAAGGCTATTGTTACGTGGACTTACTCAATCTTTGCCTGAAATTTTGCCTTTTCTATACACTGTATGGTGTATGCCTTGATCCTCCTCCTTCAATTAAAGGTTTTTTATTGTGGCATTATTTTAATTCCTTGATTTTTACAGTTACTGGAAAGGCACTTCGGATGTGCAGTGAATGAAGCAGGCAGACAACAATTGGACCTTGCAAAGCAACATGCAGCTACAGTAACAGCTACTTTGAATGCTATTAATGCGTATGCTGAATGGGCTCCATTACCTGATCTTGCCAAATATGGTATTGTTCATGGGTATGACATCGTTCTTTGAAGTTTTTGGCAGCATATATGATGAAACAATGGACACATATGGTGTATATTTCTCATTCTCCCCCCTTTGATCCTCCACAGGTGCAGTTTCCTACTTTCTTCTCCTGACTTTCGCCTTCATGCCTGTGAATTTTTTAGACTTGTCTCTCCAAGGTATGCATTTTTGTTTTTGTACATTTCTTCAATGCTATATAGCTATTTCTTTGTATTAAAATATTCCCATTACAATTGTGTTGTTTTGAATTGTTTACAGGAAGAGGCCTACTGATGAATCTGCTTCTGAGTTTGATTCCGCAATGAGTAATATCTTTGAAACATTGATGAACATTTCCAAAGAGTTCTTGTATAAATCTGGCTCTAGTACTGCTGTTGATGAGAGTGATATTGAGTTTGTGGAATGTATATGTGAAAGTATGGTGTCTTTGGGCTGTTCAAACTTGCAATCTATTGCCAGTGATAGCACCATACTACCTCTTTATTTACAACTGGTAATTATAACATCAGAGTCTAAGATAATATTGTAAACATGGATAAATAAGTTCATATGCATGTATGTACATATCATCTTAGGACCAATATTACCAAAAACAATGAAATTAGCATTAATTTATGATTTTTTATTACTTTTGCAGATGTTAGGGTTCTTTCAACATTTTAAGCTAGCTCTTCATGTTCAATCCATTCTCTTCTGGCTGGTATGGGGAAGATTTTAGATATAATTGCTATAAAGTTTCAATGGCTGAAGCTATAATGGACCTTTAAATATGTGAAGATATTGACTGTTTATGTACTTGTCTAGGCACTAATGAGAGACTTAATGTCAAAGCCAAAGATTGTACATTCAGGTGGGGATGGTTCAGCTGTTAAGGCTCTGGGCTCTGGTTCTGTTCAGGTTGAGAATGAAAAGAGAAACATATTAAGTTTTGTGAATGATGATACATGTGCTGCAATTCTGGATATATCTTTTCAGCGCATGCTCAAGAAAGAAAAGGTTCTTTCAGGAGTAGCACTTAATTTGGGGTCACTAGAGTTGTGGAGTGATGATTTTGAAGGAAAGGGTGATTTTGGCCAATATCGTTCTAAGTTGGTATGAAATTTGTTGCTTTGATTTCAGATTTGTTTTGGATCATAACTGATTGGTCTGCATCTTCTTTTTTTTGGTTTCTCCCCCTAATGCATGGTCTGAACGCAGTTAGAATTGATCAAGTTTATTGCTTCATACAAGCCCTTAGTAGCTGGAATTAAGGTCTCTGAAAGAATTGATACAATCATCAAAAGCCTCTTA
This sequence comes from Rhamnella rubrinervis, assembly GCA_007844105.2. Lineage (NCBI taxonomy): Eukaryota > Viridiplantae > Streptophyta > Magnoliopsida > Rosales > Rhamnaceae > Rhamnella > Rhamnella rubrinervis. The sequence goes on from CM017578.2 coordinate 10,298,707, forward strand.
CTTTCCTCCATGCCTACTCAGGTTTTATAGCAAATTCTTTTTCTATCTTCTTTTCTATTATTGGATTTTCCAGCCTTCCAGTTTCATCTAATGTTAATGATGGTTTTGCATTTGTTGTGGATTGAAGGAGTTGGCTGTTATGGAAAGCATGCAATTGGCCTTAGATAATGTTGTAAGCACAATTTTTGATGGGTCAAATGAATATGCCGGTGGTAGTTCTGAAATTCAACTTGCATTATGCAGCATATTTGAAGGTTTTTTTAGCAGTTCTTTCTCCTCACCTCTTGCCTCTTTTTATCTTAATACCTTATGAGTGCTTTAGAACTATACTTGTTGGATTCCTAAAAGATTATGGTTATTTATCTTGAAGGATTGCTTCAGCAACTTCTTTCTTTGAAATGGACTGAGCCAGCACTCGTGGAAGTTCTCGGGCACTATTTAGATGCATTTGGTCCTTTTTTGAAGTATTTCCCAGATGCTGTTGGCAGTGTTATCAACAAATTATTTGAGCTCTTAACCTCACTTCCTTTTGTTGTTAAGGTGTCTCTTTAGTTATTTAATTTCACTTTGACTTTCCTTATTTGTAAACAGAACCAAGTAAGCATGCAGTTTAAAGCATATTATTGCTCTCTCAGGATCCTTCTACAAATAGTGCACGACATGCAAGGTTGCAGATTTGTACATCATTTATTCGTATTGCCAAAGCAGCTGATAAAAGTGTTCTGCCTCACATGAAGGTATTGTCTTATTGACTTTATTTCTTATGTTCTCTCGGTCAATCTCTAATGTTTTTCTCTTTTGGTCTCCCTAATGTTTTTCCTTACATGCTTGAAGCATAGATGTGTGACAGCAATTTGATAAATTAAACTTTTTCTTTAATTGCATATAACAGTGAATGAAACTCTGTGTGACCACCCTAAACTTAATAATGAGAGACATTTTTCTGTTTATTTATTTTATCATATGGTTTTCCTATATAGGGTATAGCTGATACCATGGCATATTTGCAAAGAGAAGGTTGTCTGCTTCGTGGTGAACATAATCTTCTAGGTGAAGCATTTCTTGTCATGGCTTCTGCTGCAGGGTAATATTTGCTCGCTCATGTTCACCTTGTATGATGATATATCATTCTCATCCAGCCAATATATATTGAAAGGTTTATACTTGATGCAGGGTTCAACAACAACAAGAGGTTTTGGCCTGGTTGTTAGAACCTTTGAACCAGCAATGGACACAGCTAGATTGGCAAAATAATTATTTGTCTGAACCAATGGGTTTAGTTCGGCTGTGCTTTGACACACCAAATATGTGGTTGATTTTCCATACTGTGACTTTCTTCGAAAAGGCGCTTAAGAGAAGTGGAACAAGAAAAACCCAACAGAACTTACAGAACAACACGACAGCAAGTTCTACTTCCTTGCATCCTATGGCTTCTCATTTATCATGGATGCTGCCACCTCTTGTGAAGGTATGCATGTTGCTCCTATTAATTAGCCATGTTAAGTTTCTATCTTCATGTTTCTCCTTAAATGTGTACATTTTGGGGTGCAGCTGCTTCGTGCTATACACTCACTTTGGTCTCCATCTGTTTCTCAAACACTCCCTGTAGAGGTAAAAGCTGCCATGACCATGAGCGATGTTGAGAGGTTCAGTCTTCTTGGGGAAGGAAACCCCAAATTGCCGAAGGGTGCATCAATTTTCACCGATGGATCTCAGATCAATATGAGTAAGGAAGGATACACAGAGCCAAATGAAAATGATATACGGAATTGGCTGAAAGGTATCCGGGACAGTGGGTATGTATGCAGGTTCTTTAGTTTGTTTTAAACCGTTAAAAGGTTCTTTTCTTTCAAACTTGTATTCATGACCTTAAGAATTTGTAACCTTTTAAGCTAGTTTACTTTGGAGCTCATGTGTTCCTTTCATTTAGTGTTAATTCAGCATTTTTAATTCCAGGTACAATGTACTGGGCTTGTCAACAACGATACGGGATTCATTTTTCAAATGCTTGGATATTCATTCTTTCGCTGTAGCCCTGATGGAGAATATACAGTCAATGGAGTTCAGGCATATAAGGCAGCTTGTCCATTCAGTTTTGATTCCTCTGATTAAATATTGTCCTCCAGATGTGTGGGAGGTGTGGCTGGAAAAGCTTTTGCACCCATTATTTCTACACTCTCAGCGGGTCCTTAGCTGCTCCTGGTCCAGTCTTCTACATGAAGGTAGAGCAAAGGTTCCAGATGCCCATGGGATACTCGCTGGATCCGACTTAAAAGTAGAAGTAATGGAGGAAAAGTTGCTTAGGGATCTTACTAGGGAAGTTTGCTCACTGCTCTCTGTTATAGCTTCGCCACAGCTAAACACGGGACTTCCTTCCTTAGAGCACTCTGGACACATCAGTCGTGTTGATACATCTTCACTCAAAGATTTGGATGCATTCGCGTCAAGCTCCATGATTGGGTATGTGCGATGCATTTTTCTGTTAATTCATGGTTTGTATTGTTGTTATCTTTATGATTACTATTATTTGTTTTGTTCTAACTCGTGCTCCATTTGCAGTTTCCTATTGAAGCATAAAAGTTTGGCCGTTCCAGCATTGCAGATATGTTTAGGATCTTTCACATGGACAGATGGTGAAGCAGTCACCAAAGTTTCTTCCTTCTGTGCTGCTTTGGTTATTCTATGCATATCAACAAAAAATGTGGAACTCCAAGAATTTGTTTCCAAAGATCTGTTTTCTGCAATCATTCAAGGTTTAACCCTCGAGTCGAATGCAATTATCAGTGCTGATCTGGTCGGTCTCTGTCGTGAAATATTCATATATCTATGTGATAGAGACCCAGCTCCGAGGCAGGTTAGTATATGGTCCTTTATACTTTACCATGTCTCAGCATATGATTAGTGTATTACAATAGAAAGAATCCCCTGAGCAATTAATAATTGAATGATGGTTCTTCTTTGGATGCCCCAGGTTTTGCTCTCACTCCCTTCCATCACGCTTCATGATTTAGCTGCCTTTGAAGAAGCTTTGACAAAGACTGCTAGTCCTAAAGAACAAAAACAACATATGAAAAGCTTACTCATATTAGCTACTGGAAACAAGTTAAGAGCGCTTGCTGCTCAGAAAAGTGTAAATGTAATTACCAATGTATCAAGTAAGCTGGCTAACCTCTACTCATATTCATTTTATTTCTTCTACCACTTCCCATAATCGCAGTTTGTGACACCTTTTTGGTGCTAGATTGTGGTATTAAAATATTTAGTCAACTGGGTGCGTAAGTATATAATCTATTCTAACTAGTATGCTGTAAACCTGTAATCCTTCATTTTTTGCAGTGAGGCCCCGCAGCATGGTCAGCACAACAGATACAAGAGTGGATGAGGGGGATGCTGTAGGACTCGCAGCCATATTGTGATTGTATTCTGATTGATCTTTTGTATAGAAGTGAGTTTTAACAAACATGGAGAAAACTTGTCTGGTCTATATGCTGAGGTGAGACTTGAGAGGGATCTTTTGGCCTTTTTCTTTTCGGCTAGACGCCTGCAAAGGTTATAAAGGGATTCACCCGGTTATAATGAAGATTGATTGGATGTACAGAAATTTCCGAGGTTCTATACTGTTGTCTGCCTGTGCCACCATGAAAACTAAATGTTTGTCAATATTGATATTAAATTTTATTTTTTCTTCTTTTGTATAAAATATAATATAATTTTGTATATTCGCAGATTCACCATGATACACTTAAAGCCATATGTACACACAGATACATATGTATGTGGGTGTGTGTGTGTGTGTGTGTGTAATAAGAGGGAAATGGCTTGACCAAGAGTAGTACGTGAAAATGATAGTAGCTTTGAATTGTAGGTTTCAAGAAGAGTAGTTGAAACGTTGTTTGTTAAAAAGACAACAAAAGTAAGATTGGAGGATATAAATAAGATTTGGATCAAAATGTGAACAGGTAGATGGATGCTTCTAGTCTAAGCAATTCCCTCTATAAACCCCACCCATTAAACCCTCTGAGGCTTTGCTTATATAAAGTTCTCACTTCTCAAAGGAGCTTACCAAATCTTATAAAACTCATTGTTCAAGATTTAATGCAATCTTGTTATGCCTCCCCCTTGTTCTCTCCTTGGCTTTGCAATCTTATAGCCTGGTGTTGAGCAAGAAGAAAGCTTTGCTATTCTCTCTTGGCTTTGCAATTCAATAGCCTGGTAGTGAGCAAGAAGAAAACTTTGCTAGCAAGTAGCAATGGGACCAGGAGGACCACCCGGACCAGGAGGACCCCCTGGCCCTCCCGGTTGGGGTCCCCCAGGACCGCCGGGATTTTTTGGTGGCTTTTGTGATGTTATTGGTTCTTGGTATGCAAATCTTTAGATTCTTCTTGTTTTCTTTTCTGTTCTTTTCTTTTTTTCCATGTAAATCCCACATTTTAATTCTATATATAAACCCTCTCCTTATATGGAATGTTTACTCGGGCATTTTCTTACGGGTCATAAAAAAATTGCAAATAATCTGCACACATGTGCTGGGCAGGGAACAACTTTGGCAAAGCTAAACATTAATAGTGAAAGGCTCTAATATCACACTAATCATTGTGTTCATGCATTATTCTTTTCAAAAACTATGGTTAATTTCTTTTGTTTTCTTTTAATTCCAAATTATAACCATAGTCCGTGGTGGAAAACATGTTTGGACCTGAAGTAAAGAAACTTTTATCAATTATTTCCGTGTGGGTAATTGAATTATAGGCTATGTGAATGTTTTCACAAACTTAGCTAATACCTATCTTTTTTCTTTTTTTTGACTGGATTGTCAGCCTGAGCTTCTTATGCTGCTGCTGGTTACTACAAGATTGCTTCGGTGGTGGCCCATTAGGCCCACCAGGACCTCCTGGACCTCCAGGCCCATTTGGACCACCTCCCCCGTGAATCTAGGCTTGTTACCATAGGCCCTCCAGATATGCATGCAGCATCCCCATCGATGTCACTACTTCTACTGCTATCCGCTACCAAAACCAATCGTCGTCTAAATCTTATATGTAATGTTTATTTATTGAAAAGAATTAAGAGCGTTGGAGCAGGAATTGTCTTATAAAGCCAATTTATATGTTGCTTCAACTCTTTAATTTCCACTTATCTTCTATATTTAATATGACTTTATTAAGTATTTGCATCCATATACGTACATACGCAAGTATACGTACTTTGTGTATGTATATGATTTTATGTTGACAAGAGAGAGACCATAGAGACAATTTATACGTACGTTGTGTGTTACTGTTGTCTTTGTATTGTGCTTCGATTTAATTTGAGACCAATATTATATCACAAAATTAGTGCAATATACTTTAATTTTTAACTGCGCGAATTAAGTTCCCGAACGAATTTTCCATATAATTGAAACTCATCGGCTTCGTTTCATTATAATTTCCATTTCCACGAGACCATCATTAAGCTTGTCTCTGATGAAGATATATATATATTGGAACATACAGTTTTTACTGCGTGACTAAGTTGCATGTTTAACAAAGTGCGATTATGTGTGAAATTGGAAAGAAAGTATAATTATCAGCAGTAAAATAGAAAAAAAAAAAAAAACAAAAACAAAAACATACAAAGAAAATTGTGTAAATAACACACGACATGTACTTTCTAATTTCCTAGTATATATGTACTAGACAATATTATATACCACTCTATTATCACATATAAAAAGTAATTAATTTGGACTCATCTTGTTATTGGAATTAATTATACTAGCAATAATATTTCTATTTTATCGATTTATTATTTGCTTTTGCTTGTTCCTATCGTCTGTCATCTAGCTACGCATTTTCTACTGATGGGAACCCTTGTAAAGATGGTTCATTGAGTTGAGAGTGAAACCTAAGCAAATCATATAGTAATGAACCTTAATTTGGAACAGTTAAGAATACAAAGCAATGCATGTGGGTTTTGAATAGCAGGTTAGGTTCAAAAAGTTTGACTATTAGGTTATAAAAGACAAGTAGATGATGATCATGACCATTAATATATATCACACCCCACATGGGTTTCCTATATACTTCCAACTCAACCACTCCTGCGATTACTACGTACTACTTGCTCGTGCACACTCTCACACCAAAGCTTCAACAATCCTTAGCCATTAAGCTCTCTCTCTCTCTACCTGTATATATATATATATATATATGTGTGTGTGTGTGTGTGTGTGTGTGTGATTAAATATTTTCACAGCCACATCGATCTTTGTCTATAACCATCTATATACTCAGAAATGCCTCCGCCATGGGGACAGCCACCTCCTGGGCCACCTGGTTGTTTTGGTTTTCTATGCAATCTCGTTTCTTCTTGGTGAGTAAAAATTGCTTGCTTTAATTTGTTGCTCCTACTAACTAATATTTATTATTAATATTGCTGTTTACTGCTGCAATCAAATTTGCACAATTTGAAAGTTAGTTTTCAGTACAAAATATGTGCGTTGATCTCAACTGGGATTTGAATCAGACTAAGATCTATTATATATTCTTTGTAAATACCTTTTCATGAAATCTTTTGGCCCATTTACATCCAATGTGCATGCCTTCTTTAAGATAACAACATGATGAACTAGGATTATTTTCATAAAAAAAAAATTAAAATTAAAATCAAAATGAAATATATATTTTGGTAATAAAATCAAAATGAAATATGCTTCATATATTTTGTGGGAAATAAAATGACTAGATTATTCTCAAGAAATATTATATTAATATCAGTTTTGTTGGCATGCAGTGCTTATATCCTGTGCTGTTGCTGCCTCCTGGAGTGCTGCTGTGGACCATTGTTTGGTGGGCCACCTGGTCCTTTTGGTGGGCCACGACCCTTCTGATGGGCTTCTTACCATTAGCCACTATTTCGAAGCAAGAATCTTGATTTAATTTGTGATCTGTTGTTGCTAGATGTGTTGCCACACAACTCTCTTGAATATGTAGTGAAAGAAAAGAAAATTTAAAAAAAAAAAGTCTTGCATTTTCTGCCTAAATAGTTTGATTATCTGCATTACATCTTGATCCTACCCTTTTGATGGTTAATTACAATTATAGTTGTATTCACCAGGTCCACGTTAAAAGAAATTATATGATATTTCAATTAAAAAAAAAATAAATAAAATCCAACAAAAGGTATTTCTAGTTTGCATGGTCCAATCATTGATTCCGAAAAATTCTACAATAAAATTAGATAAGTTGCTAGTATAGTTCCCTATCTATGATTCTGCTATTTACTGAAATAGTTTCACTGAAATATTGAAGGAATCCCCTGTATGGGTAGAAAGAATAAGCAAAATTTTGAATGTTTTACTTATGTATAAAGTAAGAAACATTATAATTGGATCGATCGATCATTTTTCAGTCATTCATTGAATGATAAATCACTACAAGTGACGGAGAGACGCGATTTAAATAACGAAAGATCCAATATTTAAAAATTGTATCTAAAATGACCGGAAAAGTAGAAACAAGACCTGATATAATTTGCTCATTATGAGAAAATCCAAAATCTTTGTATAAAGGAACAATTCATTATGAGATTGGCGTAATTTCAAATTTCCTTTACATTATCATACGATCACTGGAAAGTGAGTAAAATGCCAAAACATAAACTTCAATTTCACAAGTTCTCCATTGGATAATTTGAACAGTCCATGAAAAAGAGAACAAGAACTTTTTTTCGCTGCATATAATACAAGGCTCTTGAAAAATTGAACATCATTGTCTGACCAGATGGGAGTAGGAGTCAACTGCCTGATCTTCTTCATCTTCTTCTTCGGCCTCTTTCAGCCACTGCATGGACAACCACAGAATCTTAAAAAGATGAAATGAACTACGACCACAAATTCGAATGCAACTTCACATACAGCAAATGCCATCAACTTCAGACTCTTGAGACCAAAACGGTAATCTATGTCCGCGTATGTTGCATGCATAGACAAACACAGGCCTAATCTCTTTAGAACTAAAAAGGGCTAGCAAGGACGAACCTCCTCATCTATATAGGTAATACTTTAGAAGCATTTTCCGTTGTGAAACCACATCAGTAGCTATTTTAAGCAATTCCTCTGAGATTTGTAGAAGCATAAGTGTAGGAATTTTTATGTGTGGACTTGAATAATCAATATATTTATGATTATAAACCAATAATATATAGTTTATATTATGTACTATTAATGAGAATGGACTTATATTTATAGAATAATACTAAAGTTTCAAGCTCCCATTTAATTTCGGCTAGCCCATGTAGCCCATCTAAGATGCCCATTTTTGTATATATTAATTTTATTAAATATTTTATTTGTATTATTATTATTGTTGTTGTTGTTTTATATAAAATATTATTAAAATAATTTGATTATGGGCATGCTTATCTGTTAATGGAAAGACAGTGAAAAAGTTGATGTATTACTTACGGTGGGCGAAAAAAACTGGGGGTTGACTGAAATGAAAACAGAGGATTAGAGAGGCTAAGGTACCTTTGTTTTCCATGTTTTTCGTCCCTTTTCTGAAGCCGTTTACTGTCAAATTTTCAGTGGCTTTTATCGATTGCAAATAAAGGTTAGAATTGAAGTGCATATTTCTGTTAATATGTTGATTTATACACGGGCTTGTTGTAAATTTTCTTACAATTGGTATCGGAGCTCCAGTTGTGATTGGGGCCATAATTTGAATTCTATTTACTCTAAAAATTTATAAGCCCGTGTCTATGATGATGTATGATTTGAAGATCATATCTGTGAAGTTTTTGTTTTTTTTTTGGCCGTTTGGAGTTTTTATTTTTGGGTTCTTTTCTATGGTTGTTTAATAGAACTGACCATGTATATTGAAAGTGTGAAAGAAGAGGAACAAAACCCAGCAAATGGCATCTGTAAATTCAACCTGAAATACTATAATTAGACGGGTCGGGTTTTTCGACCCGGTTCCAACCTTAATCCTTAGTTTTTTGAGCAAATAAAGGCCGTAGATTATTTGTGCTAGTCGGTCCGTAGAAAACCGCGCCTGAGAAAAGTTGGTTTTTGGCCGGATAATGGCCGGGTTTTGAAACGGGTCTCCTGACCCGTTTCCCAAATTAATTACTTGAGAAAAGTTAATTTATGTGATTACCTGTCGTAATTATATATATGTTAATTTTTCTTTGCTCGTATGTGACTCCCACATTTGTAGAATTTATTGCTAAATTTATTATTGATTTAAAATATTGAGGAAGAATTTTGGGAATTTTATTTTATCCCATTTTGTTAAATCTTCCAACAGTATATAATGGGATTTTCTTTATTTTTTACGAGGCCCACTATTTTATTTTGTTATAAACAAAATTTTTATAATAATTATTTGATTATTATCGTTTAACAGGAGATAAATTCTCACAATTTATTTTATTAAATTTATTGGTTATTATTTAAAATTGTGAGATATTGACAATAATAAATGCTATGTGCTTACTTATTGTGAGTCAAAGCATGTCAAATTATATTTTATGTATTTTATAGATTGACAATAGTGAGTGTTATATGCATGTCAAATTGTATTTTTTTATTTAATAGTTTGTATACTTTGTGCTTGCTTGTCGTGAGTCAGAATATGACAAACTATTTATTTATATGTAAATTTCAATTTTTAAGAAAATTAGCTTGGTGAGCCTATAATTATTATTTTTATTAAGATCCATACAGGTAATTGAATTGTCATCTCAATAATTTTATTACTTGGTAGGATGCTTAGCAAGATGAATAATTAATTATTCTTTTATTGATATTGGGAAATATGTTATTATTTTTCTTTTAAAGTACTCGAGCAAACAACGATCATTTAGTTTTAGATCACCGAATTTTGAAGAGTTAGAAAATGAGCAATCAATATGATTTTATTTTACATGCATATTGTTATTGCTGTTATTTCTTTATTCATGAGCAATCCTATTTTAATCTATCTATTGTTGCAGTGATAATGTTAAATAGGGTCAATTTTGAATGAAAATATCTCTCATTATGAATAGGATATTGGTTAATGTAAGATTTGAGTTTTGAGATTGATATATTTGCAAAGTCTGAGTCTATTGGAGTTGATAAACTTTTTGATTAATAATGTCTAATCTTTTAAAATTATGGTCTGAGAGACTAATTGAAGTGGTTCTTATACATCTGTATTGATATATAGCCTATTATATGTTGTAGTCACATATTTAAACAGAGGAATAGAGAGGCTAAGAAACCTTTGTTTTTCATGTTTTTCGTCCCTTTTCTGGAGCCGTTTACTGTCAAATTTTCAGTGGCTTTTATCGATTGCAAATAAAGGTTAGAATTGAACTGCATATTTCTGTTAATATGTTGATTTATACACGGGCGTCTTGTAAATTTTCTTACATCAAGCTGGTGCAACCATGAATGTACTTTCCGATTGCAGAACATAAATAATTTTGTTTCAATCAAATCAAAACGAAAGATATTTAAACAAGAGGTGATGGCATCTACTAAAAACTTACTAGGTGAATTATGAGGAGTTTGTAATGCCAATTTCACCAGTCATGAAGTTTTGAAACAGTTAAAAATGCAAAGCAGTGCATGTGGGTTTTGAATAGAAGGTTGGGTTTTCAAAGTTTGAACATTAGATTAAAAGACTAGCAGATGATGACACCATTATTTAGTATATCGCCCCAGCTGCACCACTCCTGTAATTACTACGTACTACTCTCATCAAAGCTTCAAGAACACTTAGCCATTAAGTACATCTCTCTCTCCCTATACTACTCTCATCAAAGCTTCAAGAACACGTAGCCATTAAGTACATCTCTCTTTCACCCTATATATATATATATATATATATATATATATATATATATGTGTGTGTGTGTGTGTGTGTGTGTGTGTGTGTGATTATATTTAATATATTTTCATTGCAGCGACATCGATCTTGTCTATAACCGTCTACCTACACAGAAATGCCTCCGTCATGGGGACCGGGACCGCCACCTCCAGGGCCATGTGGTTGTTTTGGTGTTCTGTGTGATGGTGTATGCCGTCTTGTATCTTCATGGTGAGTAAAAATTGCTTTGCTTTAATTTGTTATTCTTCATACTAACAAATATTTATTATTGTTGTTTACTGCTGCAAACCAAATTTTGCATAATTTGAAAATCAGTTTTTGTACAAAAATATGCAAGTTGATCTCAAATAAAAGAACTGGGATTTGAATCAGATTAAGATCTATTCTTGTAAATTACCTTTTCATATAAATCCTAATTATGGCCCATTTACGTTCAATGTGCAGGCATGATGTTTGCCTTCTCTAGGCTAACAACATAATGAAATAATTAAGATTATTTCCAAAATAAAAAAATTAAAATGAAATATGCTTCATTTTGCGGGAAATAAATAATAGTACTTGAATTATTCGTAAGAAGTCATTAATCTTACATTATATTAATCTCATAGATTTATTGGCGTGCAGTGCTTATTTTCTGTGCTGTTGCTGCCTCCTGGAGAGCTGCTGTGGACCATTGTTCGGTAGGCCACCTGGACCCCCTGGTCCACCCGGTCCTTTTGGTGGGCCACCCGGACCTCCTGGTCCACCCGGTCCTCGCTTCTGATGAGCTCCTTATGAATCGTCACCATTTCGAAATAAAAGCGTCGATTTAATTTGTGATGTGTTGCTATTTGCAACACAAAAGTCTTACATTTGTAACTAAAGAAAAGAAAATAATGATAGATATCTTTGCATTTTCTCCCGAACTAGTTTTGATTATCTGCATAACATCTTGATCCTACCCTTTTGACGGTTAAATAAAATTATAAATGTATTCACCGGATCCAAGTAAAAAGAAGAAATTATATTGCATGCTATACCAAAAAATAAAAAAGGGTTAAATAAAAATAATACAATTTTACTGACTTAAATATAAAGAAAACATTCACTATTAAGATTGGTGAAATTTTAAATTTCCTTAAAATTCCAAATATGATCACTGAAAAGTGAGTCAAAACAATATATTAAAATTTCACAAATTCTCCAGTGGATAATTTGACAGTCCATGAAAAAGAAAACAGAACATTTTTCGCTGGTTATAATACAAGGCTCTTGAAAAATTGTACATCATTGTCTGACCAAATGGGAGTAGGAGTCAACCGCCTAATCTTCTTCTTCTTCTAAAGCCTCTTTCAACCACTGCATAGAAAAACACAGAATGTTAAAGATGATATGACTTGCGACAAGAAATTTGAATACAGTTTCACAAACTACAAATGCCATCAACTTCAGACTCTTGAGACCATAATGGTACTTTATGACCACGTATGTAGAATGTAGAGACTAACACAGGCCTAATCTCATTTTAGTGCTACCAGTATACTAATTGATCAAAAAGCGCCTCCAGCAAACTATTATTGCTCTTCTATTTAATAAATTTTATAGCAAGTGATTGACAAATCTTGTCCTCGGAAGTGCTCTTGTTAAGAAGACAATGGATTGATTCAGAACATTCATTATAATAGGACAATAGATCAAATCTTGAACTATCATCTGAAGGGTAACAATTAAAAGTGACACCTTATCAAATTTGACTTTGGCTATATTAGTATTGACCAAAAGTTAAAACAAAGTGTATGCATGATTTCATTTATGAAGAAATACAAGATTTCTCTGATACACTAAGACACTATATAACAAAAAATAAAAGGAGAGAGAGATGATTGTATTCACCAAGACAGAATCATAAATTAGGCTAATTTTAGGAACGAAACAACATAATTGCATAAGGTAATCAACATGTAATTCAAATATGGAAAGAATAAAATACGTACTTTAATAAACTTTTCAGCTTTTTTAACATAAACTTTATCTGACTCATCAGCATCTTTCTTTTCATCATCCCACCTAAGAATGGCATCTTCTTGTATTACGTCTTCCTCGTACAAATGAAACAAAATCTGTAAAAGATAACAAAGTAAAGAACAATTAGACCCTTAAAAGAATAAAGTAACGGGTCAAGATGAGATTAGTTTAAAACAAATCAATATATTTTTATCCATGGTTTTGTCTGAATATTCTTTCGGCAATGGCTTTAAACTAAAAAACCAAGATAGTGGAAAAATATTAACCATTCATCCGGGTATAAAATGCAACTTAAGACATTAAATTTAATTTTTAATTCCTCATTTGCAATATAAAATGAAAAGAATTTGAGTGCAATCATACCTCTGTGAATATTGCAGAGAATTCCTTAGCAGACTCCAAACACATTTCCTCAAATCTAAGTATTACTTCCATCTGTAAATTTGCAAGAATAGTCAATAGCAAAGCATTGACAAAAAATGAACAAACATTAGCAACCATTAAGATATATCCAACATTAGATAGTGGGAAATTGCTTGTATACAGACTCAAAGTCTAGAAAAAAACAATGTGTAGTGGATAAAATTGGAAAGTGAACATGCTAAAGTGGATCATAACATGAAATTTTAACAATAGAAAAATGGTTACAAGAACTAAAAAGGGCTAGCAAGAACAAACCTCCTCATCTATATCGGCTAGGTAATACTTTAGAAGCTTTTTCCATTGTGAAATCACATCAGTAGCTATTTTAAGCAATTCTTCTGAGAAATGAGATTTGTAGAAGCATCAAGTTGTTGCAACCATGAATGTACTTTACGATTGCAGAAAATAAAAATTTTTGTTTCAATCAAATCAAAATAAGAGTATTTAAACAAGAGGTGATAGCATCTACTAACAACTTACTAGATGAATTATGAGGAGTTTCTAATGCCAATTTCATCAATGCATAAAATATAGCTCCAGCACAATCTGAAGCCAACTTGTTGTATGATAACCTGACATGCAATGGACAAAAAAGTGATGAGCAACAATCATCAATATCTGTCAAAGTAATAAAAGTCACAAATGATCAGAATGCTTAAGACCATACCTTAGTGAATTAACTTCTAAGATTACATGGTCTACTTCAATATTTTCATGTACAGCTCTAAGAAATGTTGCTTCAACCTGTAAACGAATAAGAATTTATCATGATTTGGTTTGTACTAATACAAAATTACCATGAGCATTCTTGATAAAAAATTTCACCTCTTTCTCAAAGTATATTAATTCATCTCTAGCATCTTCATTATCATCATAATCTGAATCATTAGAATCAGGTTTCAACTCTCCTGAAGGTGGAAGAGCGCTGACATCTTGAGTTAATTCTAGGTCATTATCAGCAGCATTTGCTGCCTCGGCAAGTTTTTCTGCAGGAATGGGGGCAACTGAATGCCTCCATTCCTCATCATGGCCTCCTTCACAAATTGACCAAATATAACCAGCCCCGCCAGCACCAAGCTGATCCACAACAGTCACTGTATAAGAGGATGGAAAGACGTATAGCAATGTACAATAAATAACATAACAGAACTATTAATGATGCATTTCTTTCAGGGTTCCTTTTTATTAAAAGAAAGGAACCAAGTCTTATTGTCTTGCATCAAAACGTGCAGAGTTGTTCAACAAATAACATAAACAAAAATTACAAGTAATGATCTAGCCCAATTTTTTCAGGCATCCTACAACAGCAAATGAATAAGAAGCTAACCTGAGATATAGGCCAACATTGTGACTCTGATAGTTGCAATGTCATTTCCCCATTGGATATATCTACTGCATCTGCAATTGCTGCAAATAAAACAACTTCAAAGAGAGATGAAAAATATTTACATATTTCACCAATTAATAACTTCTCACATTCACTTGCCAGACATTTAATAATCTCAAAATCTTTTTAAAAATGAAAACCACTGTAATCACACCCCTAGTCTGCAAGTTTTCCAGATTTGCATTACAAAGATCCCCACTAAGTTTCATGTTTATTACATTAGATCCTTTCCATACATTCTATTTTTCTTGTGAAAATTTCATCTACAAGAACATTATAAAAAAGAAAAAAGGGGAAAAAACAAAGATATTATAGGGAAAAAAATTTGAAACTTGAAGAAAGCTCTATAATTTAACCTGAAAGTCACTTAAAACTTATTTAAGAATAATTGCAAAATTTACACAACAAATAGACCTCATAGGGGAAAATTAAAATCAATAAAAATTAAGACATGTTGTTGCCATCGATTTCATACATCCATTCAAATGCTTAACGAGTTAACGTGCTAGAAGAAGTTGACATTGTTATTGTCTGCAAGGAGATATACCACCTAAAACATATTAGGCTATTCTTTTCCAGTAACAAATATACTCAAGTAATTAATATCTCAAATACTAGCAGAAGATAAAAGATGCAACGGAAGTTACATGGTATCTCTGCAATCCCACTGCTATTGTCGGCATACTCCAGCTCCTCATCACTATCTTGCTTGGTTGGCTGTTGAAGTAAAGATACCATTGAGTACGAAGGAACAACAAATTGTTGCCCTACTGCAACCTGAAGGTTAAGCAATGTCAAAAGACTTGAAAAATAAAAGTAGTTGATACACATAAAGAAGAAGAACTTCAACACTCAGGAGGGGAAGACTAGAAAGACACTAAATTCATACAATTGAGAAGATTGATTATGGCATAACAAGTAGATAAGGTTATCTGAATTGAACACGTGAATAAATATGTAATTTCCAAGGTAAGAATGTGATTTCAAAAGAATGGGTCTTGTTACATAGAAGCCAAACCTCTGATTTTTTTTCTCTTCTTTCTTAAGTATACATGCATGCATCAAAAAAGGGATATGAAAAGCTAATAGGTTAGCAAATTCAACACCAAGGATTTCTGTACTCTCTTTGGATCCCTTAAACAACTGGAAGCTTGAGCATGAAAGCAGTATTGTATAATTTTATACTTTCATTCTTGTAACCCAAAAACTATATGAAATTTTCCATATTAAGACTATATCTAACTGGTGTTGAAGACTAAAGCCAAATAAATTAGAACTCCACAATTTAAAACCTAAACTAAGATGCTTTTGGAACAATAAACTGCTTGGTGGCATATGATTATAGCCTACAGAATGAGAAAGAAGAACTAGCTCACACTTTAAAATAGTTCTTTAACAGAATACAGTAAAGATACCTTGAAAGACAAGACTACACCGGGTTCCAAAACTGCTCCAGCCTTAGCTATCACCCCATCACAAACTATTGCATGCCTTAGCTTGCAACCATCGCTAATGGTGACATTATTCCAAATATAGGAACCTTCTATTGAAACATTTGATCCAATATTACACCCTTCCCCAATAACTGAATTTGAAATTGTGGTGTTGTTCCCAATTTTGGTGCCATTTCCAATGACAGTAAAAGGACCAATTTGAGCAGAACGTGAAAGCCCTATTTCTGAAGATGAAAGTGTTAATGGCATGAATATAATGGAAACTTTAAAAGAAAATAAAAGAAAAAGAATAACAACAAACAAGGTTGTAAGCATGTCATGCACAGATGCTACATGAAGATATAGTGGAAAACCACTAAAATGCTACATGGATACAAAGGCATATTGAAAGCCACTCAAATAGAAATCAGTAGTAAATAAGTTAAGAAACAAGCAAGGTTTGCAATAATCACCTGATGCTCGATACATCCCCTGTCTTTCCAATTTAACTGAAGAGTTCCCAAAGAACCTAACATCTGGCACCAATGGGTATGTCCACCGCTGAATTATGTCCTTACTGATGGTGTCATAACTTCGGAAATTGTCAATTCTAGCCGCATAACTTGATTGAATTTCATGTGTGAATATTTTGTAACCCATAATCTGAATGGAAACATGATTACCTCTGAGAATTCCAAAATTAAAATCAATGCAAAAGTAGATGTTACCAAAAGGACAAAATGTGCATACATTTGGTAAAAGCAAAGAACTAGAATGAAAAACAATATGGCTGCATATCAATAACAAAAATGATACTGGTTTATCTAACATAAACAAACAAGTTGGTTAAAATTTACAGACATTTAAAAATTCAGTTAAAATTTTTAATCAAACAAAGTTCTGTTTAGATTTGAAACACAAAGACCAATATAAGCACTAATCATTGTGGCAGGGTACAAGCATCATGTTGTATATTTGAGTGTTTGTGTCGCTGCTGATGTAGTTTAAAACATAAATATGAGAAAGAAACATAAGCCCCTAAAGCTGACAAGTTCTAATGGTTAACATAACAGAAATTTAATCAGAAATACATACATCATCAACAAGCAATCCTTTTACAAAATGGCGCCTTAGGTGTTGATAATCAAAATTGTCTGTGAAAAGGCTGAGAACCTCTGGGGAGCAGATGTCGATGTAGCAATCCTGCAAATAAGTTTGACTGGTCACTGTCTATAAGGGAGAAAGTAGTAAAGAGGAATGTGCACAAACAATTAACTTAAATAAACAAGCCAAATTGGTGAAACAACTATTCATTTTTGCATCATCATAAAAGGACAAAGAAATAAAGTGTCTGTTAATTATTTGCATCATCATCATCAAATGTTTCATTCGCTATGATTATTCCACTTATACAATTGTTTGCCACCAAAACTAATATATAATTTTCAAAACAAAACAAATAAAAAGGATAAGGATGAAAAAATATGACACTTTGAGGGAGATATTTCAGGAACTGACCTGTTTATCATTCTGGAGAGAAATCGATGCATTATCAATGAGCAACAGCTTATCTAGGTATATGGATCCTTTTGAATGATCTGCCTTGTCCTCATAATATAACAACTGCTTTGTATTTGGATCTATTGCCATAAAAAGCTCATCAGTACCAAGTCGAGACTGAAGTGTGACTTGAGAAGGCTTTGACCGTTTAATCACCATAGTCATTACAGCATTACTATCTTTTTTTTTTCTCTCCTTATGTTCTTGAAGTGCCTGAGTAAGTGACATGTTGCTTACAGTATCTCCACTAATCAGGACAAAATCTCCATGTATCTTCATTGGCAACAGAAGGTTATAAAAAAGTTAGCATAAGAATGAGGATGCAATTTCTAAGTGCAGGCAAACTTGAAACTAATCACCGTAAGAATAAGATTAAAAATAATTAAAACTCAGAATGATTTTTCCCTCAAAGCTTAAGTCAATAGGGTCCATAATCAAAAGGGAGGTAAGTAAACTGGATATAGGATGAAATTTGAATAAATATACAAAACATAATACAGAAATGAGACATAAGAGAATGGGATCTGAATCATACCACATTACGCTCATATATCAAGCGCAAAGCATCTCCAGCACTCACAGAATTGTGTGATTCTATCATTATGACAGAGAAATTTGGTTGAGAAAACCACTCAGAATTTTCCAGATAATCAATGACTTGCTTGGAATGAGCACAGCAGAACACATAAACCTCTTCAACACCGGCAGATTCAAGCCACGCTAAGGTGTAATTGATCATAGGGACATTTACCAACGGCAATAGTACCTTCATTGGCAAAAGTCTAATTTCAAAGATTTGCATCAAAAGAAAAACAGATCTACCAAAACAGTTTAACTCAACTACACAAATGCAAAACTTTGCAACATAGGATTTATGTGAAAACAAAAGAGCCCACATAGAGAGAGAGAGATAGAAAGCTAAACTGAAAACCTTACATTTAAGTTCCAGCTTTTACGATCAGCTGCTGTCATCCAGCAACCAAAAGCACTCGGAACATATACGTATCAGTATTACTGATGAAGCATAAAACAGAACTCAACCCAAAATAACCCAAAAAGTCAAAACAACTTCTACACAATGGAGATTGCAGTTCATGTATTCTTAAATTACAAAACTAGAATAAAATTCAAAATTTCCATTCATTTTACAGCTACTGATCAACCAAAAATATCTCAAAAACAAAATCTTGAGTTTGCAAACTTCACACAAAATAAAGAATAATAGTAACTAATTCATCGCTCTTCATCGTATTAGATAAAAATCTCTTTGGAGGTGCAAAAACAGAGTTTAAGTGACTGCAAGCACATATTAACTTATATACAAACGTACATTTATTTATATTATACACTTCACACATAACAAATATATGTTTTTTTAAATAGGCACATGCCCAGGGAGCGTAAGACAGACCTTGGGGCGTTCAAGGGTGATCGGTCGGAACTTTGTTGTAAAACTATCAGCCAAGAGGATGGCCTGCAATGGAACACGAGCCAATTCCTCAGGCTCCTCTGCAACTCTAGAGGCACCTTTTTTCTGTGCACCCATTGATGCTTTCTGCTGCTGCTTCTTCTTCTTCTTCTTCCTCCTCCTCCTCTTCTTCTTCTTCTTGCTATTAACACAAATTTCAATGAAAACAATCGCAAATTACCGAACAATTGAGAATTACGGAAACCCCAAATCTTAGATCGAAATGCCTTAATCAGGCAACTGAGATTTTAGAAAAACCCTAAAACGCACTAATCAGAACCACACTCACAGTCTGTTTGGGCAACCCGAATCGCTGAAGTCCGGATTTGAACCTATGCCCCATAGACCCGACATGTCCTTTTAAACCTTTTTACTCATAAAGATAAAATTGCAATTAAATAATTAAATAATAATAAAACCGAAAAAAATGCCTGCGAATAGAAGTAATTGGGCTGCGAATAGAACCAAAAGCTCGTCAATACTTGGGCTTCGGCTTGAGCCGAAATACGTTTATACGCGTTATCATGCATGCACTTTTTCCCAAAAGTACGTAAAAAAGCATGCAAAAATATTAATGCTATGCTGTCACGTAAACAAACAATAATAACATTAATAAATTTAAAATATATATTAATTAAATACTCAATGCATTAAGCTGTAGTTAATTTTATTTATCTCTATCATCTAATTAGCTGATAAAGAGTTGAGTATTTTTGGATACATATATTTTGATTTTGAATGAAGAACTTAACCCAGTACACTTGGACTAACAATATATTTCTGACTTTAACTGTCTGACATATAATTTTGTATAACCTACCTTTGAGATCATTAAAATGTTCGAGTTTGGCATGTTGATGGGCGCTTTTGACAAACATAGATTGAGAAGCATCAATTTATTCTCTTTCACTTACGAATCTTATATTGTGTGAATTATTAATGGCAAAAGTTGTATGTATGTGCTTGTGTTGTCGTCCTTGTGGACCAAAGATAGCGACATTGAAACAAACAACATTATTTATATATATATAGAACTATTCAACAGTACATAAGTTGTTTATTTTATTAATATTTTCCCGGCGAAAATTATTAATAATGATGTGTTGTGTTGTGTTTATCCTAATTGACAAAAAAAAGAACGAAAACACCTTCTTCTTCTTCTTCTTCTTTTCCGAGTGGGGAGTAATGTGTTTGTGCAATGCATGCATGTTTAAGACGTGCAGACTATATGTAAATAAATCCTATGAAATCCACGAGAATTAATGGAGATGTGGATTTGATTATCGTATATAATGAAGATTTAGAAGAAATTAATATAGATTTTAATTGGATATGTTTCGATATATTATTGCGAAAATATTAATGAATTAGAAAAACACATATAGTACGTGATTTCCACAAATCATCTTCAATTTTGTTTATAACTTTTATTTATTTATTTATTTTAGAATTCAAGTGTTTGATCATGTGGTTCAAAATTAAAGTTAAAGAAGTTGGTTGGCGATGCATATGACCACTCATCCTCGACCTTAATCATGAAAAACGTGACGGATTCTGAGGTCCACACATATAGATTTTTTTATAAAAAAAATCTATTCATGGCCACGTCTTAGAAAAAATAATAATAATTAATAATCTGTTCAACTCTTTCGCATTAGTTTTGTAAAAATAGTTGCAAATATTATATCAATGAAATATTTAAAATACGCCAAGAGATATCCGCTAATTTCCTCCTGTATCCTTTTTTTTTGTTGCTTATTAAATTTTAGATTATTAATTTCTTTATTTCTGAAAATCCCCTATTAATTAGACTAAGATTTGAAGTTAACATTTATGGAATGTTAATTTTTGTTTTATCGGAATAATAATAAGTAGATTATGTTCCCCTTCGATCAACTTAGTCATTAATTTTGAGGTCTCTCTCCATATCTCTCTCAGCTGTAGGCTTCCTTAGATACACATGAAGTGATCAGAGTGCGACATATAAATTAATTTTATGTTACAAATATATATATACACATTCAATCAATAAATTTTCACACCCTGTTGTATATTAAAAATACTAAGCCCAATATCAATTAGAATTTATGTTTTCATATCACATGTGCTGGACTTTGCTGGTTTCTTATAGCTAGTAAAATGACAATGAATAATGCTACTGAGCATAATAGCCATCTAATTAAACTAGTGCTCATTCGGTGATTGCTCTTTTAAGTCTCTCTTTTATTCTTCGATCATCTTTTATATATATTTGTTTAATGATTTTTTGGATCGTATTGGAACATGGGAGCATGATATATTCACATGACTGCCGTACATGTAAATTAAATTAATATATCAACGCTCCATTTAAAAAAACAATATAAATGTCTGAGTTAACTTATCAAACAGTTAGGATTATGTTTATGGTGTTTTCCAAAAAAATTTATAAGGTGTAATTGTTTACAATTATACTTGGATTATAAATGGATTATTGGTCAATAAAGGATAAAAAAATTAATATATACGCATTTAAAAGAAACAAAAAAGCAAAAACATATATTTTCCTTCCCCCAAACCGGTTAAAACTAAATTAAACTATACACAACATAATAAAACAAACAGATATCCATATATATGTCAACCTATATATGTATGCACGCACGTATTAATTAAGACGTTTACACCAAATTCTATGACGAATTACTTGAAAAGTAATTTTCAAATATGGCAACTTTATAAGAAAAATCAAATAATATTTTATACTTTGGTAAAGATTAGAAGTCACTCAAGGAACGTACGAAAAATGACAAGAAACTCAATCAGATTTTTACACAGCCACTACCAAAATAAAAGATGGTAATATGTTTTTTCGTCATCCCACATATATATAATTATTTATTGGGATATTATATTTTCGTTTATTAATAAGAATAATTAGCTTAAAGATGTAATTATAATAAGTGATGAAAAGTGGAAAAAAAAGGAGGTGAACTTCATCACTAAATCCGTGTTTGCCATCAACATCAAACAGTTTCAGATTCATGAGACCTACATGCACATGATCGCCAATAATGAAAGGCAAGTAAATTATTTAAAAAACCATTTTACTTTTTTAGTTGATTGTAATTTTGACCACGGGATGTATATTGTTGTTGTTATTATTATTATTATTGATTCAATAATTATTGTTAATTATATGTAAATATTAACACGAGCCATAGTTTTATCTAAAAATAAATAAAATAATGATACTATTAGTAAACTATAATATTAAAGGCAAGGATTTCAAATTTTATAATTAGAAATTTGAAGGAAGATGAAAGATTTTAGCATTAATTGAAAGATTACAATCATGAAAGATTCTATAATTAGAAATTTCTATTTTGGCCTTTTTTTTTTTTTTGAGATTGTTGACTCATTTCGATTAAATGATTTTATTTTATTTTTTTCCAACGGCAGATAAATGATTAATTGAAATTTGAGATAAGATTAACATTTCAAGTGCTAAAAAAAACAAAAAAAAGGTTAAAAGATTAGATTTATCATACCAAACTTTAACTGTTCGATGTAATCCAATCCCATTGTTTTCCTCTAAGAAAAAATTCCTATTGTTATCCTCTATTAATTGGTTAAACATTTTTGTTATAATTTAATCAGCTAGCATAAACAATAATGTTTATTTATTTTAATTTTTCTTAAATTATATATCCAATTTGCAAATTATATTTTTGGTTTTCTTCTTTGGAAAGAATCTTTTTTTTTGGGTGAATACTTTGGAAAAAATCTTGAAATTATTAATATTATAAATCAGTACAAAAATAAATAAATAAAAAAGGAAAAACGCTGGTGACACTGACACTGACGCCGCTGGCAGGTTAGTGAGACCCACGAAATTGGTCGAATCTAATTCCCACGCACTCAATTCCAGAATCAGAAACATCCCCCGGCTGTCCGATGTCAGATCCAAGGGATCAACGGTCAGGATTCGGTATACGTTAATGAGTTCACCTGTACTCGGTCGTAGCTAATTAATAACTCCCGCCCCTTACCGCTTACTTGGCGTCCTCTCCGGTCCCTGTGTCTGCCCCGAAACGCACGCCTCTCACTCGCTTCCAATTTCTCTCTCTCTATCTCTAAAAAAAAAAATTTGATTTATTTGCTCGCAAACATCTGTCTTCAATTTGTCTATCACTTCCTCTCTCTTTCCAGAGGCTTCTATCTCCTAACAACTGCCTTTTGAAATCAAAATATTCTGCAAATTTTCTCGGTCTTTCTCTTCCATTTTCTCTCAATTATCTTTTCCCCGCCTTCCATTGCGTAAATCATCTCTCTTTCGTTGTTCTCTTTGTTTAGTTCAACTGGAGTTGGCGCGTTTTCTTCATTAAGTTGCTGGCTGAAAACGTTTTCATTTTCTGCGAGGGATTGATTTCCAACTTCGTCTGTTGGAATCTCTCTCTCTGTGGGGTTGAATTTGACATTTGATTCAAATCACGAAGCTTGATTTGCTATTTGATCCAGTTTGGTAGCTTGAGTTTGATATTTGATTGTGTAATTTGCAAACCTCTGAAGGATTTGGAAGCTCCATATGCTTGATTTGTGCATGTTTCTTCGTATCGCTTTGGTAAGCAGTTTGATATGTTTCTCACGTTGAATTGTCAGAAATTGTTGGGAGCTTTTTCTCCGGTTGGTGGACAAAAAAGCCAAGGCAGGCTAGAGATATCTTATAATTTTGAAACATTTTATTGTTTTTGTTACCACAAGCTTCAAATATTTCCCACATTTTTTCGGCAAGCAAAAGGTTGTGTCGCTCTAGCTTCGATTCCGTAGGAACCATTTTTTATCCGATATTGAAACGTACTTTTTCTTCACATTTTGCTTTCTGATCACAATAATAATATTAAAGTTTTGATTTTTATACTTAGAAGGCTTTAACTTCTTTTCTTTTTTGTTGATTTTAAATCTCCTGATTTGTATTCGAACATCTTGTGCTAAGAATCAGCTGGTTATGATATTTCTGCATCTGAAACGGAAAACTTGTTTTCCAAAGTTTAGCTAAGTTGGTACTTGGCTTCTGAAGTCGAAATTCTATAAAACTTTTAACATGAGTGCTTGTTTGATTCGCATGCAGAGACTGTAGGGTTTAAGATATTCAAAGGTTCCTGAAATGGACAGTTCGGAGACATAGATACCAACTATTATAAACTTGAAGGAACCTGAAATCATTGTATTCTGAATATCAAACTGCTTAAATTATTATTATATTGGTTGATTGAAGAAAAGGCGGAACAATGGCTGTGGGCTTGGGTTTTATGGCCGCAAAATTGCAAATGCTATCTACCTCAGATCACGCTTCGGTGGTCTCCATGAACCTCTTCGTGGCTCTCCTTTGTGCTTGTATTGTGATTGGTCATCTGCTTGAGGAGAATAGATGGGTGAATGAGTCGATAACTGCTCTTATAATTGTGAGTTGTCTCCTTGGTTGCTGAGATAGAAAGTATTTTGAACTTTATGTTGTCGGATTGTTTTTGTTAATCTTCATTGGTGTTATGTTGTGTTGGTAGGGTGTGTGCACTGGAGTTATTATCTTGCTAGTTAGCGGGGGGAGAAGCTCGCATCTTTTAGTTTTCAGCGAAGATCTCTTCTTTATATACATGCTGCCTCCTATTATATTTAATGCAGGGTAAACTTTTGTCCCATTTAAAATGTTCGTTACCTGATCCAATGATTGGTTTGCTTTTTCTTATGTGACAATCTATGGATTGTGACGGTTGCCATTGATCTATGCTTGGTGGCTTGTTTGTCCATTTCAGTTCGATTGCAAGTCATTTATCACAATCCAGTGGCTCCAATCTCCAAATGAGTTGTCAAAATATGTATAAACAATAACAAGACTGCAGTTTTCTAGGTTTTACTTGTCTTGTCATGTTTTCTGATCAACATTTAAAGCTCTGAGCTTTTGACATAATTTTAGGAAAATGGAAAAATCTCATGCATACGAAATTACTTACAAAATTATCAAGTTTCAATCTCACAACGCAGCACCTTACCTTTTTTCCTCTAAAATATTGAAATGCCCTTTCTGACAAAAACTGTTAAGTCTCATGTTTGTCTTAGTGTTATTGTACTTTTGTTATCCAAGCCTGTAGATGTTTATTTTGTTCTTTTGTGTCTGCCAGATTTCAGGTGAAAAAGAAGCAGTTCTTTGTCAATTTCATTACTATCGTGATGTTTGGTGCTCTTGGTACATTGGTATCCTGCGGCATCATTACACTAGGTAATATCTGGCAACATTTTACAATTTTAGTTTTGTGTAATGCTCTTTGGTCATAGAAAGGCAATAAATATGTTAATTACAGCATATTGATACTATTATCAGTATTATCAACCTGCAATTTTAGTTGGCAATGGTTGTTTTCCTTTAAATAAATTAACTAACACAAAGTGCTATTTGAGTCCTCTGGTGTCAAATCTTTTTGTGGCTTTTTGTAGGAGTTACCCGTCCAGTAATGTTTTACAAAAGTGTTTTTCATTATAAATTCAGAAAAAAACATAAAATATGATCTGTTGTTATATTTTAGGAATAGTTTTTTTTTTTTTTTTAATATTGAAAACAATCTAAAAAGTATCTGTTAATTTTAGAAACGACCTGAGGACTTCCATACGTTTTTTCTAAATTTTGTTTTTACCAAAGTTTGGGATAAGCTTTAGGATAAAGATAAGATAAACTTGTGATAACTAAAAAATTATTTTTACAAAATGTTTTACCGAACCCAAATTTGATAAATACAAAATATAATTTATCATTTTTATTTTACAAAATAATTTTCTAAAAACACTTTTTTGCAAAATATTACCTGACGGGCCTAATTAATTTTCTTGCTTAGACGTATATGTTATTGAAGACTTATCACTTATGAGTAATAATTGCATCTTGTTTGAAATTGGAAAAAGAGATACGAACGTAGAGGAATAACTAGTCGATGATCTCAAGGCCCTTATAGGCCCAGATCAAGCGCTTTATGTATGTGTCCCCTTCAATAATATTTTAAAAGCAGACAGTTATGAATCTCCACTGGTGGCATAATGGTTTGGTGGTTCAGTTAAATGAGTCTGTGGGTATGTTCAATAAGTTAGCTTTGCAGTAATTACCATCATCAACTCACTAAAAAAGTGAATCATAACAAGGGAGGTCACGTTCATCTGACCAGTAAGTGGCAGAACTGGGTCATCATGCTGACTTGGTAAGAACCAAACTTTTTACCATAGTCAACCATTTGAAAGAGCAAATAACTTAGTAGTTTATGTATTCATAATCTCCATTATGGAGTTATGGACGTGTATTGAACTCCTTAAAATCCTGAAACCCAAAGTGGATTAGAACTCTATTTGTGAAGCAGTGCCAATCCCCAGAGAAAGTAGAAATAGAAGTGTGGTCTTTAAAAACACTATGTTACATATTAATTCTTGTTGAGGATGAAAATAGTGTATGCTTCTCGATAGTTACATCTTTTGAGTCTTTTTGATGTTATTGTCCTTCATTTGTTTGCATCTCTTTAAAACATAATGTTTCAATTGGGTTATGGTATGTTTTTGACATGGAGATTATTCTATTGACTGGAGATTATTTTAGCATATATCGTGATTGTAGATGGTTATGCTTGATGTAGGGGTTACACAGGTTTTCAAAAGAATGGATATTGGTTCACTGGATATTGGGGATTATCTAGGTATGAGCTTTGTCTCTATTTATTTTAATATCATATTTATCATTCTGTTCCTTCACTGTTCTTATCTACCATTTGCAGCAATTGGTGCAATTTTCGCTGCAACAGATTCTGTATGCACATTGCAGGTATGGTATATTGACTTTATCAGTCTTGAAGCAATTATAGTGTCCATCACTTGCAAACTGATGTTTGTCTGATGTTGCAGGTGCTTAATCAGGATGAAACACCTTTACTCTACAGTCTTGTATTTGGGGAGGGTGTTGTTAATGATGCTACCTCCGTGGTGCTTTTCAATGCAATCCAGAGCTTTGACCTCACTCATATTGACTCCAGAATTGGCTTGCAATTTTTTGGCAACTTCTTGTATTTGTTTCTTGCAAGCACTTTGCTAGGAGTGATGGTAAGTCAGTTTCCATTCCCTCTCCCTTCTCTCTGTATATATTATGTGTCTATAGATAATACATATATAAGTGTTTATACTAATTTTATGCGTGTTTGTTTCTGTGTGTTCGTGCAAACTGTATAAGTATTTCATACTTCACCTGATCTTAATATTACTTACCTCTTGCAGACAGGTTTGCTTAGTGCTTTCACTATTAAAAAGCTGTATTTCGGCAGGTATGCTGCTTTGAAAATAATACCTTGTTTATTTTTTTTTAATTACGAAAATAATGTCTTGTTTATTTTTCTAATCATGCTACTATTTTATCTTCCTTTTTGGTGTAAAATTTGCTTTTCTATATTGCAACCAGACCATCAGGGGCTAACTTAATTTTTTTCTTGTATAATTCATACAGGCACTCTACAGATCGTGAGGTTGCTCTTATGATGCTCATGGCGTACCTTTCATATATGCTGGCTGAAGTAAGTTTTTCTTGTAACTTACGGTACTTTCCTGAAGTCTTTCTCCTTTTTTTTTTATGGATAAGTTCATGAAAGCTAGTGTGGATAACTAATAGCCATTGTACTGTCATATTTGATGCATTTGGCAGTTATTAAATTTAAGTGGCATCCTCACTGTATTCTTTTGTGGGATTGTCATGTCTCATTATACCTGGCACAATGTGACTGAGAGTTCAAGAATCACTACCAAGTAAGTTGTTAAAAAAAATGTTCTTAGGCTATCTAATACCATTAGCCAGTTCATATGAAACAAATATACAGCTTGTTTGCCTAATGGTTTAAATCTGTGAACATTAACTACAGGCACGCTTTTGCAACCTTGTCTTTTGTTGCTGAGATTTTTATCTTCCTTTATGTTGGTATGGATGCCTTGGATATCGAAAAGTGGAGATTTGTGAGTGATAGGTACACCATATTGCAGAGAATTTCAATACCTTATCCTTTTACCGTATAAACAGTAGCATACCATTTTCCGACACATTTTACATTGAAGCTGTTCCCTAAATACTCTGTTGGCCTTTCATTGATTTTTCTTTTGTAGTCCTGGAACATCTGTAGCGGTGAGTTCAATACTGCTAGCATTGGTTATGGCCGGAAGAGCAGCATTTGTTTTTCCCCTATCTTTCTTATCCAACTTAGCTAAAAAAAATCCAAATGAGAAAATCAGTATTGGGCAGCAAGTATGCTTTCTCTTTCTCTAACATCATAACTTTCTTCTTTGTTGTCTACTGGTCTATTAAATGACACAAAAAATATTCATACTTTCTAGGTGATAATATGGTGGGCTGGTCTCATGAGAGGTGCTGTGTCTATCGCACTTGCTTATAATCAGGTGATTTATTAACATTTGGTATTTGTGGTTTAAATACCTATGAATCTATCAAGTAATTTAACATTGGAAGGAAAAATTTTGGCCTGCGATGATAATTACACATGTATACTCCATGTGGAAAAACTAGTTGAAAACCATGTCCGGTCAATCAGTCTAGAAATTCTCGCTTCATAAGACTTGCTATTTTCTGAATGCAGTTTACAAGGTCAGGACATACCCAATTGCGATCTAATGCAATCATGATCACAAGCACGATCACTGTTGTTCTTTTCAGCACAGTGGTAAGACACCTTCCTAATTTTGTTTGTAGTAGTATAGCCTGGTTTAAATTTAGCTGTTTTGGAATTTAAAAGTCTGTAATTTTCTATTGTTACAGCTTTATTGATCCTTAATTGTCTGTGTTTAGTTTTACCGCTTAATATGCTATAATAAGGAATTGCATTGGCAAGGTCAGCTGTACGGTATTGTGGTCTATTGAAAATTTTGTTGTTCTGTTCAAGCTTGAATCTGTGTTCATGACTGCATTATTGAATCAAGATATTTCTTTTACATGCTTGTGGGTTTAAAAACTCTTTGAACAGCCTTCAAGATTAGTGTCATGTTATGGGTGTTCTGGTGATTAGAATAAACGGTCTTGTGCAATTTTGTAACTGTGTTTCTCTTGAACGTGGTGATGATTCAATGTTGTTTCGATTGTGGTCAGGTATTTGGTTTGATGACTAAACCTCTTATAAGGTTCTTGCTACCTCATCCGAAACACACAACCAGCATGACCCTATCAGATCCATCTACTCCAAAATCATCTACTATACCGCTTCTTGGAGGAGCACAGGATTCTGAAGTGGATCTTGGTGGCCATGATATTCCTCGGCCAAGCAGCATTCGTGCCCTTCTTGCCACTCCAACACATACTGTCCATCGCTACTGGCGTAAGTTTGACGATTCCTTCATGCGTCCGGTGTTTGGTGGCCGGGGTTTTGTTCCTTTTGTTCCCGGCTCGCCAACTGAACGGAGAGAACCTCAGTGGCAATGAGAGAACAGCCGTGGCAGATGTAAAATAATTTGTAAGTTGTGTAAATGTGGTGAAAAATTCGAACAATGCACGGCTTTCAATGTTACTCGTCAAAATTTTTGAAGGGCCTTGAGAGTGTGGAGAAGGAAGTGTGGTGTACCATATGTATTGTATTGTGTATAGCTTTTGCATTTGCTCCAAGCGTCGAAAGGTGATTTGTTTCATTCCTGTTAGTTTTATCTTCGACCACAAGTTGTGAGAACTTAATTTATTTTAATTTTATCTTTTTTCTGAAGCAACTGAAGCCTCCATCCATTTCGTGGTGGATTACGTACTGCTATTATTCCCCTCCTTTATCATTTGAGCTAATAATCATGTAGCCATAATTTTGTTAAAAAAAAAAATGGTGCTGCTGGAATAGTAATAATGAAACATTATCTAGTCAAAGCTGGAAATTCTACTCATTTGTATGTAATTCAATTCAACTTTTGTTATCATGTATAATTTGTTTATTCTGAATCAGGTTGTTTCTGTCTTTTTTCCCTCAATGCTCTGCATGTTGTTCCCAACTCAATTAGGACCGTCTCAGTGCATGGAGGCATACCATAAAGGAAACTGAGGTGATTCAATTTTGATAATGAAAGCAAAACAAAGTTGGATTACTTCTTTGCATCTCTTTACGTATACATATACACATACACCCTTGGGAAGTACGCGCCACTAGCAAAAAATAAAATTAAGGAATTAAAGCTAAGCTAAATGTGATAAATAGAAGCTGGGCGTTTAGACGCCGTGTTATAGCCACTACGAGAAGAC
This sequence comes from Rhamnella rubrinervis, assembly GCA_007844105.2. Classification (NCBI taxonomy): domain Eukaryota; kingdom Viridiplantae; phylum Streptophyta; class Magnoliopsida; order Rosales; family Rhamnaceae; genus Rhamnella; species Rhamnella rubrinervis. The sequence goes on from CM017578.2 coordinate 10,329,110, forward strand.
ACCAGCCTGTCATTAGACTTTCTCAGCTGATCCCCAAGGTAATAAGCCACGTTACTCCGTGGACTAGCAGCAGAAGAAATGGCCTGTCCACTCCTCCCATCTGCAGCTATACTTGTTCCATATTGCTCAGTTGATGAGTTCATATGTGAGGCGATAGGATCAGATCCTCCTAACGAATAGTGACCAGTTATTGAATTTCTGTGCAGACCATAGGCTTCAGCTGTCAAGCCTGTGTGCTGGGTAACGGGAGGGGAACCCAACAAACCATAAGATCCAGCAAATCCATTCATATGAGCATCAGGGATGGAACGAGAAAAACTGTAGTGTCTAGAAGAGTATTGTGGACCATGGCCTTCGTCAGTAAATGAACTGGCTGGCTGATTATGAGATGCATTCAAGGAGTAAAACTTGGAAGCAGCAACAAAAGTACTTGGAGCTGATGATGCAGCTACTATTCCAGAATCCGACAGGTATTCTGCACCTTGACCCTCAAACAGGTTGACTGGCCGATGATAAGATGGCTGCAGAGAGGGGACTGACATAGCTGATCTGGCAGAAACATGTTGAGCTGCTGCTGGTGGTGCTATCCGAGGCTGCTTACTACTTTTTTTCTGATTATTCAGTTGAGCCTTAGATGCCATTCGTTTCTTTCCACTCGGTTGTTGCACCTGAGCCTGCGGGCCAGGAGCTGTTGGATTTACTTTCTTCTCATTTATCAGATTTCGCAGCCGGTCAATGCGTGCTCTGAGATTCTCGGGAGAGTATTCGGATTCTAGTCTGTACTCTTCAATGCATCTTATTACACTTCTCAGAGACGCTATTTCTTTGTTTGTGGCATCATTCTGAGGATTTTCAAAGGGTCTAGTATCAGATCTAAATCTCAGGAGGTGGGATGAAGCAAAAAAGAAAAAATTTACCTGTACTCTGAGAGAACTTTTGCCCTTCTTCAAGGGGATCCTGGCAGCCTTTTTAACATAATTCAAATGGGATTTAAGCAGGGGCACAGGGGGGAACTTGTCAACCAGTTCAAAAGCATAGATAAATCTAACAGCTTCAAGATGCTTCTTCTCCGAAATAAGATGTTGGATAAAATCTGACAAAGCAAAATTGCAGGTTCTGTTAGACTGCCCAGAATAAGGTAGAGAAGATGGATCATTTATAAGACTTTCCTACTTAAAAACTGGACAGTGTTAATAGATACAGCTCCAATACAGGAAACATAAGATAAGCACAGATATAAATTACCATTCCCAGTAAGAAGTTCTTAAATTGAGATGCAAATAGCAATAAAAAGAGCATAGTAATCACTCTCTTTCTTCCAATGAGAGAACCACTATTCAGGAATACATGTCCTAACAAATCTCTGATTTACAAGTGAAGTAATTGCATAATACAATCAAGATCGAAGCACACTACCAATCAACTATCCAGTTAAAATAAAGAATTATCTGAAAGTAAAGAAGCTCACCAGAGGCCTTATCAGTGAAACCCAGAGACCTAAACAACTCCAGAGCCTGCTTTCGCTGAACAACACTGCCGACAATCTTCAAAATTTCATCACTGTCGAATTCACCAACCAAACTATAAGCACCCAATAGCAGCAAAAACCCCCAATTCTCTATAGAATTCCACATTTCAACCTTTATATTTGCCTTCCATATCAAAGCAAGTTTCAGTGCCTCTTCTATCACTTGAGGTTTCATGAAAGGCTTTACCTTTATCAACTCTTCCAACAAAAGAACACAACTTCTCCTTGTAACGCTTACCTCCAAATCTATACCTCCCGTTTTCAAGCCCAATCGAAACCCGTCCATTGCCTCAAGTACCAGTTTTCCAGAATCTTCTGAAGCCTTAAGCGCATTGTGAAGTTTTTCGCGCATCGATTCGTGCTCTTTCAAATGCTCGTTCAAGTAAACCAGTAATGCCTTCCCATCGTTTAGTGGAATCTCATTAAAATTCAATTTTTCAGGCAAAGTTTCTTCATTTTTTAATGGGGTTTCTATGGACTTGGATTGGGATACGACAGTGGGTGATAATTGGGTTCGTTTGGGATTGGCTTGGCCTTGGGTTTCAACCTCAATATGTTGTGATTGTTGCGTGGGCAGGAATTGGGCATTTTGGGATCCTTGTTCTTCCAGCTCCTGGAGTTTTGATTGGATGGAATTGTTGATGAAGAGGAAGTGATCCTCGAGGTCCTGCCATTGGAGGGTAAAATTGGCAACCGCGGAAGCGTGGGTCTTAATTTGGTTGAAGGCCTTGAGAATTTTGTGTTTGTTTGTATCAGCAAATTGCTGGACTTGAAGGCCTTGACGAGGTTGAAGCTCTGATGAGTTGCTGTCAATGGTGGTGATGGACATCGCCTCCAGGGATTACACTGCGAACAATGGAGCCCTAAAAATTGCAGCTTTGAGAAACGGGAATGGGGAAAAGAATAAACCGTGGGAGTGTCAACCGTCCGGCCCCACAACATTAACTTTTTCTTTAATTTCCTATTTTCCTTGTGTTTATCTACAATCCATTTTATTACTTATAAGAAATTAGAAATTATAATTTATTTATTTAATATACCCTAAAATAGGGACATTTAGGTAGAATATAATAAATGGACCAGTATCATCCTTCATCCCTTTTTTTTTTTTTCTCTTTTTCTTTAATTTATTTAATTGCGTCAAATTTTTTTTATTCAATAAATCCCATATTTGATTTAAATAATGGAATCGATTGCCTATTCTATTTTAGTTTTTAATGATATGTTTTACATCTTTTTTCCCCTAAGGTAATGCTTTTAATTAATTTTCCACTGATTGATTAAAAAGAACTTCCTTTCTCTTGGTTTTCTCTCAACAGTGTCATATCATTAAAGCGAGCCAAATCATCCAGTTTATAATCCAGTATCTAAAGGCAAAAATAGAGCATATGATCATCCGAGCTGGTTCTCAACATGCCTTAATTGACTACAAAATTCTAGATTATTTTCATCACGTCTTCCACCAATTTACAACAACTCCCACGTCACAAATCCCTCTCTCATTTTTGAAAATTTTCATTGTGTGTAAAAAAATTGTAGACTTCTTCAGACTTTTCTTTCAATCACAGTTCACAGGAAACTATAACTAATGAAAGCCTTATGCCACTCGGCCAGTTTCTACCCTAATTGATTGTTTCTGTGGCACTTGTCCATATTATTATTGTCCCTAACAGTACACACCCAAAAGATAGAAGAAGATTAAGTAAAAAGAACAGGGGAATACATCAACCAAATGGCACAAACATAAGGAAATTGCTTGCAAAAAGTAAGTTTAACCACTGCTGGCTTTAAAAACAAGAAATGCAAGTCTCACAACAAGACCACAGTAGATAGTTACGAAAAGCACAAAACACATCCAACATCTGAATATTAGGCCAAGATGTTATTTTTCCTTATTCCGATATTCATAAAGAGTTTCTTTAGGTCCTTAATATTCTCAAAACCATATCCATATGGGGAACATTTACATCCATCCACCTGCATGTGTGCTCCATGGTGGTCAGTCAGGCGAGATGGTTCAGCCTTGGAGACCAATAATGCCTGCTCACACACATATAAATTGGATGAGAATCATATGAAAGTAGATGAACACAAACAAAGAACATAACCAAGGACAAGCCCTTTTATAGGTTAAGAGCTAGAGAAGAACATAACGACGACTTAATTAGCTTACCACAAGCTACTCTGCCACCAGCATTTCCAGTGGTTTTGCTCAGCTCATGGTTCCCTGTGTATTAGGAGCATTGGGTATTGGGTTAGTAGATGGGGTAAGAAATGTCAAAAGATATTAGAAAGAATACATATATAAACAAGAAGATTATTCCACTCTTTTATGATCATCCCTGTTACTAATAAGAATAATATAATCTAGATTATAAGAACCACTAAAACAAGGCTATATTCTAAGAAGGAACATTCAAAAGTTACCCCTGCCCAGATCATCAGGATCTGCATGGACAACAACAGCACGGCCAATGATGGAATATGGTCCACTGAGAGGAATCTGCAAACGAATAAAACGATTTCAGAAGAGGAACTGAAATTTAAGGAAACTTGACTTTTGGGTTTTAAGAAGAATAAACACTAAATAAAGAGAATTTATAACACAAACCTGCTTGTCAGTAATACAGAAGGTAGCCTTTCCTGAAACAAACAAGCATATCAAAAAGGTAAAAACTATAGGAACAAAAATCAAAACCATGATAAAGAAAAAATTAGAAAAGATGGTAACCATACAGCAATCAGTAATGAATTTAAATCATATTCTTGTAATTGTCTAACAAGAACAAACAGAACGCTGCATACCATCATCACCAGCAGTGATGTTTCCGAGATCACCAGCATGGCGATTCTCATCAGTAGGGGCACCGTGCTCTTTGCCAGCAGGATTAAAATGCGGTCCTACAAACAGACTGATAATTAGTTTGATCACGAGGAAAAATTTATTGAACCATAGTGGGGTTTGCTATTGTATTGGCCCCAACCGCATCTGATTTGAAGGAGAAAAACTTTTATAGTCCTCTATACCAGTTGACATGCAACCATTTGTTGTATCCCCAAGAGCATGGACATGGAAACCATGAAGCCCAGGCCTAAGTCCAGAAACATTTCCTGTCACTGTAGTGGAATCTGAAAAGGGTTCGCAACAAACCATCATCAACTTAGACGGTAAAACAGTAAGACAAGTCCCATAGATAATCAGAGAGCTGTAATGTTACCATCTCCTTCCTGGGCGAAAAAAATAGTTCCACTAACACCCTCGCTGGAGCCAAGGACAGCAACGGCCTTCACCATCGTTCTATGTGATCTAACAAAAGCAGGCTAATTAGAAAACTGCAATAACAAACCTCACAAAAAAAAAAAAAAAAAGTCCACAGGCTTTAGAAATCAATCAAAATATCATCTTTTAGGCCCAAAAATCAATGTAACCGAAGAAAAAGATGGCCAAAAACATATTAACATGTTTCCCCAATATCAAGAGAATTACAACAGTTACATTAGACATCATGTCAAACATACTATAAGCAAAACAGCCTAAATATCTGTATATGTGCGCATATATATATACATATACACAACTGTCACTAAATTATTTGGATATATTTAGTTGGACCTAATTACATATTACAAATATGCTCATTGGGTTTCTAATTTTACTCCAGTTTTCCCTATTCCCTCCACATAATCAGACCAAACGATCAGAACGAGTAGAGAATGGAGAAAATAAAAAGTAAAAATTAGCATAAGATAAATCTACTAACTCTCGTTATTCTCGTCATTTCTCAGCACCTCTTTAAGAAAACCAACAGGAAATTGAAAGAAAACAAGATAAGACTAGAGCCATCAACCACGAATGAGTATCCGTAACCAAGAATTTAAGCGATCTATGGTATAACACAAAAATTACCAACTTGCAGACAAAAAAATCCTCTAAATTACATACACAATCATTGAACTTAAGTTCAGCACCAATCAAAAACCCAAATAGAAAATAAAAGGGGGAAAACCAATTATTTAGTTGACTATGAATAATAAGCAGCAGATCTTTGAAGATCAACAAGAAATGAAGCTAAAATTTCAAAAAAGAATTATCTAAAATAGTTTAAATAAAGCAACTTTTCACATTACTCGGATCAAACATCCAACACCCATATCAGAAAAAAACAAAAATACACAGTATAATCCATCACCAAAATAGATTACCTCAGAACACCCCCTTAACCGAGAGAGTGATAGATAGCAGAGATAACAAAAGTCAGCCAAGTAAACAGAATGTGATTTTTCAGGTTTCGGTTTCGGTTTCGAAACGTTTTATAGTAATAGAGTAGAGTAATGACCGACTCTAGGCTGCTGGCCGGTCATTCTAGAATCCACCTTTCACTACACCAACCGAGCTTGGGGGTAATATGGTCAGTTCACATTTGAGCACTGGATGAACGTGGCCGAATATGGTGGACTGGTCAATCAGGCCCAATTTCAAGCCTAACTTGCTCTTTTTCTATTATTTATCTGAATAGTATTTCCAATATATTATTTTTTTAATATTTCAACTTTGAAAAAAAAAAGAAAAAAAAAATATTTCTTATTTGTTCATGATGCCCATCTTTGTGGAAATAACATTTTATCATACAACTTGATTGTCACGGAAAATAATAAATAAATAAAAATTTGGCTCTTTGATCTTTGAACTTAATGATTCAATTAATTTGACGACAAAATTCTTCTACCATGTCCCACAGACACACATAAAGATAAAAATTAGGTACGACTTTGACACATAAATGATATACATAATTTTGTTCTGAGAACGGAAGGTTTGTCAAAGCTCAATCAGCAATAGTGAGCAAAATGGTAATCTTTCTTCCAAAGGGTGTTTGCATATTGTCATCAATTACAGTAGGGGTAGGGGGTGGATATATGTCCCATTTGACCCTCATGAAATTAAAAATAGGCGGCTCATGATCATTGACACTTTTTTTTTTTTTTTGGGTTTTTTTTACATTGGAGATCAAATTACTTGCAAAAAGATGAAGCCTAACTCTCAATTGAATTACTCAGACTGACTATGCGTTCTACGGTGGTTGAAGTCAAGCTCAAGTTCTTTCCGAGACTCTTCCCATAATTGGGTTTCAACACCTAGCTTCTTCAGCTCCATAATCCCACGCTCAACTGTAATCAATACCATTAATCAGATTCAACATTCTTACTTGATAATCCACAGTGTAAATATGTGTGTGTGTGAAAAATTAAAGAACCAACCATCAACTGCGTCGTGTGAAGTGGCAGACTTGGTGTTGTGGTTGATCCAAAACTGTAAACGTTCATCTGCTATATCTGGTTCCAGCCCATGGCTTTTTGCTCTTCTCCAGAAATATGTCAGCCAAGCCTACAGGATATAAACCAGTTAGTAAGTCACTGCACCAACACATAATTTTTTAGTTTTTGTCTCCCAAGATTTTAAAACTACTAGTTGCTGTTCCAACATTACGTTATGCCCATCTGAAAATCTCAGTGAAAAACCCACCTAAGATGAAAGAAAAGTAAAAAAAAATGATAAATTTCAAGACGCTAAATTCAAATATATATGATCCAACCTCAGGAATTTTTCAGCTTAGAGAACTATAAACGAATTAAGGTATGATGGTACCTGCTTAAAGATTACATCTTCAGACTCCTCTGGGCTCAATTCTGAGGCAAAATAATGCATTTCAAGTAAGTTAAATGAATATGTGAAACCAAATAAATCCCAGAGAAGTTCATGAATCTAATAATTGGATTCCAGCTTCATTCAAGTATTTTTTGGGGAATATGATAAACTTACCGAATGCTTCAAATTGTCCCTCAACAGGTAGCTTCACCTCATCTACACCAATGAGAAAAGGAAAAAACAAACAATATTCATACAAGGATTATAATTATATTACTTCGTTATGGAACGAAAAATACAATAACTAGTAATTATATAAAATATAAGAGTCTGTCAATTTCTTCTTGTTGATTTATAGAAATACAATAGCTTTCTTTTGAACCTTGTATAAGCAGAGACAAGCGTGTATGTGAGCCTCAGAAAGTAGTCAATCACAGATTAAGTTATATTAAATTCATTTGATTAATTAGACAAAATGCACTTTTAAAATCGTAATATCAGGAATCAGGACAGATCAAAATCCAAACACTGCTCAAAATTGATTCTTTGTAGTTGATGGCCAAAAAAATACATAGTATTACTATATACACATTATATATATTACAGTTGCATACAATGGTTTTGGTACATCCTCTAAGAAACTAGATTTGGTTTGACAACAATAAGGCAATCAACTGTAAACCAGTGATCACTTCACCTGATCTCACCAAACTTGGGCGTCGTTGTCGAGCCATTGCAAGCGCCACTGCATCCTCTACCTTTGAAATATTAGTGACATTAAAAAGACTTGTCTTTGAATGGAACAGTTACGTTTTGAAAGCATTAGTATAAGTAAACCGATCCAGTATTATTGGAATTTTTTGTTTCTGTCACTTCCATAATTGATTTACCAACAGTGATGAAGTTCATAATAATATATGCATCCTTCAAAATTTTAATGCACTAAGATTTGACAAGGACCTTTAATGAAGCCAGTTCCCGCAGACCTTTCTCAACTAAAAGCATGTTCTCAATGTTTCCGTCACCAGAAAGCTCACTGACGTCGCGTGGACTACTTTCTTTGCCCTCTAGATCATTGCTTGCTAACCCATCATGAAGATCCAAGAATGACAATAAGCAACAATAAGATAAATGACATGTATTACTGCCAAAATTAAAATGAATGTATTATATTAACAATGAAATCTTACCTTTCTCTTCCTTAGCTTTCTGTCCTGCTGATATTACAACTTCAACAGGGAGAGGTGCGAAAGCTGACCAATAATCACATTTTTCTTTACAAATCTCTGAAAGAATACCTGCCATAAAAACTTCTCATTGAACATCAAGAACCATAAAGATCAGAATAACTTTATAGCCACAAGCTAAAAGAATTATGTTGGTTTAGATCTCAGGTTCAAATATCCTTCGTTAAAAATGAACCAAAATTTCAAGTTAGCTAATGCAAAGCTTTTCAAACTTAGAGGGATAAATACAGAAGATGTTTATATTCTGAAAGATCAACAACATATGTGACTGTACCATATTGAACACACAAACTCCAATAACGAGCAAGCCAACACCTCTTTAGAACAACCTCTTCCTAAGATGAACACTGAAACTCACGTAAGACATAAGGAAGTATAAAGATGAAACTACGGATAGAAGCTAAGCCTAAAACACAAACCATCTCTTCCTGAGTCAGAATCATTCTCTGCGTCATAATTTGAAGTGATTTCAGTTCATACTCAGTTTCGTGCAGATGCTCAGCATTGATCTCATTGTTTCTACCACCATGAGTTTGTGATGCAACTTTTAAAGCAGCCTGCCAGGAAATAGAAATAATAGATTATAGAGAACGAGATTGTTTACAAATGGTCTTTGAATAAACGAATAAGCCACAGAGGATATAGAAATAATTGGACCCACTTCAAACAGTCAATGAAAAAACACAGTAGATAGTAGCAGTATTGATTGCACAAACCTCCCTCTGTTGCAGCGCTGCCTCCTTTCTGGAAAGTAACACAAACATGAAATTAGTATCTAAGAGATAAAATCTTAAAAAGAAAAAGTAAAGGAACATTAGAGGTTGCCTGCTTAGAAGACGGGCGTCCATAGTTACACCTTCTCCAAGACTAGCAACCTAAACAGAAAAAAAATAAACTTACGGGGAGAAAAGGCCATAACAGAGACCAGTCATTCATAATGTGCCTATCTTATTCAATTATTCTGAAACATACATGCATGACATGATTTCAGCAATCCAATAAGTAAAGTAAATAAATATATATTTTGTGATAGAAGCATAGAATATTGAGATATTTGATACCTGTTTCTCCAGCTGCCGAACTCTTGCATCTGATTCCTCACACCTCTCTTCTGCAAGTCGAAGCTGGGAACGCACATATCAAAATGGATTGGCAAATATACACATACACGACAACAATATCAATCAATCTTACACCATTTACATTATAGACCACTCTCAATTTCTGTCCTAACAAATTGGTTTCAGTTTAAGTGAATTCAATTACAACAGTAAACTCTGAGTACCAAGACCTACTATATTTGATCGTTTTAAAATGGCTGTTGCAGCACTATGAAAAGATTCAGGGCTTTAATGGTTGGAAAATCTTATGGACGCTTATCATAAGATGGAAATATTTTATCTAAATAAGCCAAAGCCAACCAATCAAAATTATACCACATATGAATACTATATTTGTTGGCATCACCTTTTCGAGTAAGCTTTCATTTTCTTCCTGTAGCATATCAAGCTGCAATGAAATACAAAACTTGTGAAGTTGAAAGTTGTGTGCATTAATTCAAATGAAGTTAAAATGACTTTAGACAAGAAACAAAAACAGAGTTTATCTATGAGTACACTCAAATACAGGTATAGCAATATAACATACAATATTAAGTTTAAATGTGGGCCATATACCTCATCTTGTAGAGCAGAAGTAGCAGAAGTAGATCGCTGAGTGGCACTTTCCCTTAAATTCATACTTAAATCCATTGACAACCTGCTTATTCACCGGAACTAACAGAGGATTATATTTACATAAATTGAATAACCTCCGGAGATTTAAAACAAATATATAAATAAATGTGTTATTAATATACAGTCCGCAGAAAGACAATGGGCGAAAGAAAATGACAAGGGATTTAAATTCATATATACTGAGAAAGTAAATGAAAATCTCCTAAAATAATGAAACATGAAGGCATAGGCTGGGCATTAAACTCCAATACAAAACATTTTCTTTGCAGTAAATAAGGAATCAGTGTCTGTTAATTGTGTTTTGTTCGTACTTTTTGTAGCATGTTCAAACTACTTTGAAAACCACATATAAATAATTTGAGGCTAAAACTTTACCACCCTCATGTCAACATAAAATCATAAGATAAAAAATGTTGAGGATGAAGTTATTGGTTATATACTTCTACAAGAATTCACAAAAGTATACAGCTTCTCTTTACCTTTTGTCTCTCCGAGTATCTAGATTAACCTCTGATTGAACTGCAGTAGAGGTTGGCTTAACTGACAAAGGAACGCCAGCAGGAACAATGGGAACTGTCCTAACTCCTAAATGAGGACGGGTGACCAATGGAGAACGAGGAGCAGATGGAGGTTGTTCGGTGGGAGCTGTGGACTGAGATGTTCGGACAGCTACAGTAGAGCGAGCAGACGTAGGCTGTTCAATGGAATTGTTGGCGAACGACGGTCTAGTAGATAATGTGGAACGAGCAGATATAGGCTGTTCAAAAGAATTGTTGGGCTGGGAGAGTCGAGTAGATATCGTAGAACGAGCAGATGTAGGCTGTTCAACTGCAATGGGGACTTGAGGCGTTCGAGTAGCTACGTTAGTAGACTGAGATGGTCTTGCAGGTGCTATAGAATGAGTAGATGGTTGATGTTGTTCCACAGAGTAAATAGGAGGCTGAGATGGTCTGCTAGCTGGTGTTGAACGAACTGATGACGATGTTTGCTCCCCATGAATGCCAGTCAAAGATGACCGACCCCCTGGTGCTGCTATTCCAGAGGAGGGTTGCTCTTGAACAGTACGAACTGACTAATATAACAATATTCAGGATTCAAGTAAGCAATTACAAAACTACATTCATAACCCACATAAAAAAAAAATTGTTAAAATTTTTTCTCAAACTTACAAAACCCTTCATTAGAATATACTAACTTGTAATATACATCAAAATTTCAAGCTAGTCATTCAAACCCAATGAAGAAAAAAGAAAAATGGATTGCGGGTAAAAAAAAAAAACTGCAATTTTTTTGTCGTTTATGCAATTTTACCATTAATGGAGAGCGAGATCGCATTGCCCTTCCACCAGCAAGCCCAATGCTGCCAGTTCCACTTATAGGGCCATAATCACACAAAAGGTCGTCCTCATCTTCGTCGTCGTCGTGGTGCGCCATCACGTGTGCAAGCCTTTGCGCTGCGGCTTTTGCATTCTGTGCTTTCCTGGGATTCTGAGCGCCCACTGAACCCGTCCTTGCATGGCGGTTCAGAGGAGACATGCTTGGCGAAGACGGCGCTCCCGGCGTTCCTGTATTGCTCTTCTGCCTCGTATACAACGCTCTGGTTCGATGATGATCCATAGCCAATTCCTCCTCCAAATCCAAGACAAAAATAGATTTTGATCTTTTCGTTTCTTATAGTGCAAGCAATTAACTCGTGTTGCTCATAATTTTCCCACCAAAACATGCGAATCAAACAAGTTTATTTCCCTGAACAAGAAAAAATAAATATTTTTTCAAAAGGTTGAGATTGGAATGTGGATTTGTATGCCATGGTTTGAAAGTGATTGTCGTGGACTTTTGGAGCTTCAAAGCTGAAATGAAAATGATCCGAACGTAATGGCACAAAGGAGGGAATGAAAGCAGAGCTTTTGACGTTGAATTGGCCACGTTTGGTTTGAATAAGTTCCTTAAGATTCTGAAATTTCGTGCATGCCCATTTTCGAGGTATAATTTTATTTTATATTTTTTTAAGCAAAAGTGAGAAATATTATTCATTAAAAAAAAAAGGAATATTATTTGATAAACAACTTATAATTATACAAAACTTTTCTTTTTTGTTTCCATGAACAATTAAATCTACATTGTTGAGAAAGTTGAGTTCAAAACCTCCAGTAATTAAATTTATTTTTTAGTAAAAAATAATGAATTGATAAATTTCAATGTTGAAATACTTATTCCAAAAAAAGAGGACAAATTATATTGTCAAATTTGAAATTTAAAATTAATTAGACATCCATTAAAAAATCTAAAAATTAATATTTTGTTTAATGAATAATTTTTTTTAAAGAAAAAAAGATAAATTATATTTTCAAGCATGAAATTTAATTAGACATCCACTAAGAAAAATTCCAAAAAATTAACTTCTTTTATTTATTGAATAAAAATTTTCTAAGCAGAATGAATCATAAAATTTATAAATAAATAATATGAAATATTTTTGTTGTAATTGGACCCGTCTTCTATAGGGCCTTAGTAATGGCCCATGTGACCTTGCACTGTGACCGGCCCTGTGGGGAGGAAAACGTGAAGTTAAACCGCGAGTCTCATGCGCTAAAGCCGTTAGTTGTAGCATCACTTCTAGTGAAAAAAAGAAACGAGCCAAAATTTGGTGAAGTCGTTGATACCTAACGACCTTGATGACGCTAGATTGCACCGCATCCTCGTCGCACCCCCATTTCAAAATTTTCAACCAGACCTAGGGTTAGGGTTCAAAGACAGCTTCAAATCTTCTCCAAAGCACCCAAGTGAGAATTTTTTTTTGTTTGCATTCCTATAATGCGTGGGCTCTCAATCCCGTTATCGCATGGCACCAATTTCACCTTAGGAGAAGGGGATTCAGGTCCCAAGTTCTACAACTGGCTCTTCGAGTGCCATGGGTTTTGGCACAACGTGGCTCTGATTGTGGCCTCGTTTATGTTTGTTGTGTACTTGGCTTTGCAGGCTAAGCAGAGCTACTTAAAGCTCTCACATGGCCGGTCTTATATTATGATTTCGTATTACGCGTGTCTCTGGCTCGTCAGCTTGCTCAATCTTGCTTGGTGCTGTTTTCAGGTTTGTGCTTTTTCGAGATTCGCTGTTGACTATTGTCTTTTTTCTGCTGAATTCGTAGTTTTGGTTGGTCATTTGTTGCTCGATTGAAACTGTGATTATTGGGTTGTGAGTAGTTTAACTTGTGCTTTTTACGTCCTATCCCACTTTTTGCTGCTGAATATTTTGATTGTTGTTTTTGTTTTGTAAATGGTTTGATTGTTCACTTCTAGCCGAATTTAAGGATGTCGACATTCGTTTGCACAATTTTAGTGTCGAAAATGAAGGCAATTTCTCTTGAGATGTTTATCTGGCTGTCGTTGTTCTTTTATGGGGTCATTTGAATGATCTTGGTTGGTCATTAGTGGCTGGATAAGGCGGAGAATATCTTGTTCTAATCGTTTTTATTATTTTTAAGGGTAAATTAGTTTTGAAATAGGCATATTGTTTGTTTGCTATCTTGCATTTAATATCTGAATTGTGGGTTAGAGCATACTCTTTAAAGTTTATAATTTGTATAATAAAGGTATTTTATATTTAAAGATAAAGAGTGAAAAATTTATTCAAATCCAATAGACTCTTTATGTCTTCAAATAAACATTAATTATCAGATTTCTTTGCTATCATAAAGTAGGAATAAAAATATTATAAAAATTAATTAATAGAGTACATAGAATAAAATATTATAAAATCAATTAATAGTAGAAATTTGGTTCTAAATAAAGAGTGAGTTTTGGCTCTCTGATGTGTTCGTATAGGTGTTGGACTCTAATTTTATAGGATAACTCTCTCTTATAGGATGTTTGTTGTTCGTTAGGTGGCCGACTTCAGGCTGCGGGTATTTGGGTTATACATTTCTAGTGGTTTTATTAGTCTCTGGAAAGTCTTATCGTCATTAGTTTTCTTGCGTTCAATTTTAATTCAATAGTGGGTTTGGTTGGCTGCTTGAGGTGATTGAATTTGGGTTATGGAAATTTAGAAATGTAAGCAAAACAGGCTCCAAGTATGGCTGCTCTTAGTGTTCTTGACTTAAAAATAGTTGAATAGTGTGATTCTTTTGGATTTGTTCATTGATGTCTTAATTTATTTACCTTGCTAAATGGTGAGACACTGTTGCTCCTAAAATAACCATTTAGTGCTGGTACTTGATTTTGTACTTGATCTTTTTTAACTGTGCTATTCAACTTCACTTGGTAGTTTGTTGTAGAAATTCCTGTATGGAGGTTTTTACCTTATAGCTAAGGATGAGATGGATTCTCCATTTTGGTGGCACAGGCATGGGAATGCACTCCTGGAAAAGAACAAGCATGGAATGTTTTATCTTTATTTACAGCCTCTGGGATGCTATTTTTGGAAGTAAGCTTGCTGGCGTTTTTACTTCAAGGAAATCATGCAAGTGGGTTACAAGCTTTGACACAGACTTTTGTCGTCTCAGGGCTAATTGTTGGTTTGGACATTCTTCTCAAGGTATCTTTGGTGCAAACAGTGCATGCTAATGCTCATAGTCTGTTTGCTACAAGTCTTCTTTCACATCAATGTACAATAGGTATTATGTAATTGATCTTTAATTGGATGTGGTTCTTCTTTCAGGCAATTTATCTATTCGGATTTGGTGTTCCATTATTCATTGATACCAATGACCATTCACATCAGATGAAGTGGTATTTGTGGGTTGTCCACAGGCTTGTGCTTACTGCAGTTTATGGTTTTATACTGTACATGTATAATTCCAAATGGAGAGAAAGGCTACCAGGTAAGCTCATTTGATAGCTGTGTTTTCATATGACATCACTTCTATAGCTGTTTAACTGAATTTGATTTCTCCAATATTTTTCTGCAGCAAGACCTGCATTCTACAAGTATACTGTTATCATGTTCTCGTTGAATGCCCTAGCACTTTTTGCTTGTGGTCTAACTGGAAATGGGGCTGGGTTTGGCTTCTGGTAATTATAATTTGATTGTTTGGAGTTAAAACTTACATCTAGACCTATATTTTGTTGTCACATTCTGAAGGGAAATGGAATTTATTTTGTTTCATTACTTCCATTGCAGGTTATATAGTGCCACTATTGTCTGTTACCATGCATTTTATCTCCCTCTTATACACACAACATTTCTCGCGGACTTTTTCCAGGTCAGGCTCAATTTCTATTTCTTTATTCATAGTTTTTATAGTTACTTCTTAATTTACTTTTGTATTATTTATGATTCAAAATATTATGCTTTTTTTGTGTCCAACACAGGAAGAAGATTTGCGTTTGGATAATGCTTACTACTCAGAGATGAAAGATGCTGGTTTCTTTGATGCTGATTGGGACTAATGTGATAGCCACCTCCGGATCACAAAAGCACAAAACAATGTACTCATCACTCTTGACACTTGCTGTAGATAAAAAGTAAATATTTTACTCTATGGTTAACATTTGTAGTTTTCCAAGTGTTTGTATGATGTTTTTGGATAAAATTCTACTTTCGTTATACAGCTTCGAGTCTCAGTTCTTGGGTTTTGGTGGTTATACAATCACAGTGGGTTTTGGTGGTTATACAATCACAGTGTAGGATATCATCGTACTTTGCATTAGAAAATTAAACTTGTAAGTGTAAACGTACTTTGCATTATAAAATTAAATTTATAAGTTAGAAAATTAAACTTAAAGTGTAAATGTGTTACCAGTAATAAAATTAATCAAAACTCTGATATACTAATAATATTATGTTGGGTAAAGTAAAAAAGGGTGGACTTTCATCTTCTGCTCGCTGCATATCTAGTAAATTTTTAGACTAGATAGAAATCATAAAAGAACAAATCTGAGCCGTTTGATTAGTTTTGAAAACAAAATGAGAGGCCATTTAACATAAAAGAAGGAGAAATTCATTTCATAATGCAAACATAGCTTCATTTCATAACAAAAGGGCCTAACAACAACTCATTGGTTTGAAAACAACACCAAAAAAAAAGATGCAAGTGCCAATACTACGATCGACCCACAACTCGAAAAAGCTAATATTATATCCAGAGCATACTGGAATGCACAACTCGAAAAGGTAAATATTATATCCAGAGCATACTGGAATGCAAGTGCCAATACTACGTATGAGCCTAGAGTATCATTTCTTTCTTTCTAAGCACTGTTCTTCTCAACGAGATCTTCAATGAGATCTGCAGCCTCCTGAACAGTTGTGATGCTCTGAGCACTGTCTTCTTCCACAGAAATTCCAAATTCCTCCTCAAGTCCCATCACAATCTCAACCTACAGTAGAGCAGTATGTATGCAAACTTAACAGAAACCACTACAAAATACACAAATAACTTGAATAGAAAACTCACTATTAACAACAGAATTAACGAGTGAAAAATGAATTTCATAAATAAAAAAAACATGTGAAAAATGAAAATTTTCTTCTTCTTGTCTATTTTTTTACCGCAGTTTATAAGGTTTGTGCATGAATTGTAAATGAACAGTACAAATAATGAAACATAGTGTATCTTTAACATTGTTAAGAATTCCACAACAAATAAGCCAACAAGACTAATGAATGGCCAATCTCTAAAAAAGAACCTGAGAAGTTTCTGTCATGCTCTACCAAGATAAATATTGTTCAGTTAAAAACATATGGATACCAAGACAAAACTTAAAGAAGATGATCGCAGAATACCGTATCAAGAGAATCAGCTCCAAGGGCGGCAAATTTAGACTCGCCATGGACTTTGGAGTCATCTGGTAGCGCCAATTGTTTTCTTACTATATCACACACTTTTTTCACTGTTTCTGGCTTGGCCTACTCAATGACATTTAAGAAACAGATAGTTATTAGTATTACTATAATACCTTTTATTCTCTGCAAAGCATCAATATTGTCTCTATTAAGCATTTCAACAAGTAATGGTTTATCAGTTGGAGTTGACCTATCTGTTAACCATTTCAAGATAGACCCTTTGAATTCACCAGAAAACCACTAATAATAGATATCTAACACCAAATTCAAAGAGCACTACGTTTATATTGTGAATCAAGAATTTTTGTAACTACAAATTTGATTCAGCTTCCAATATACAGCTGATAAAGAAGGAATCAACTTTACAAGTTCATATCAACCAAAATTGTTACTATATTGCACATATAAACAAATTTGAGGCACAAACTAATGCGCATGCAGATAAAAGCAAGAAGAATTGGGAATGAAAAATGAAAACACTTAATTAACTAAAAACTTACAGCGCAGCAAACACTGAGGCGCATTGGACGTGGCTGCCATCTAAATGAGAGAGAGCTTCTTCCATAATCCGAAAGCGAAACCGATTTCAATCCATGACTCCTGGGCGTTGCCTGTTCAACATATAAAAAAAAAGAAGAAAAAAAAACCTTAGTAGATGCTTAATATCAAATACCAGTATAAAAAGTACCCATTTATTCAAATTGGCAAGTCGAGACAGAGCAAGTGCATGAATGCTATAGACAAATTTTCAAATTTTATGAATTCGAAAATAACATCACACAAGCTACATGGAAAAATTCGCACAGTATCCACAACCCATTACGCACTATAGCTTAGATTGAACATATAAATGCATTAAAAACATAACAATAAATAAATATATTTAAATAACCCAAAATTCAATATGAAAGTTGCAAAATTAAAACTGATGAAGGAACAAAAGTCCATCCAAAAGCATAGATCAATATCGAAAGCCATAGTAAAAAGGAGAAGTACCCGGGTATGATGCAACTGGGGAGAGCAAGAACGAAAGGAGATCGAAGCTCCAGTGATGGCCGCCATGCAGATATCGCAGGGGTTGGAATGACGCAGGCAGGGAGGAAGAGACGGAGAGCACGAGGGAAGTGGAAATGAAAAGCGGCTGCTTTAGGGGCGTCTCTGCGATTTTATTTATTTATTTTTGTCATTCCAAAAGTCTGATAAAATAATATGATAGTGACCAAAATCAGCCAATCACAGACAAGTACTGTTCTGTGCTGGACTAGTCAGTCATTCAGTGGGCCCTGGTTGATTGCTAATGGTTTGGGCTTTAAACGCCACTACTAATGGGCTCCCTAGGATCATGGGTTCCCAGGCCTTTCCTTTGAATTTTTCTTCCTCTATTGTTTTTCTCTGTTTGGTTTGTAGGAAAACATGGATAATACATTTAAGCTTGTTTTTGAGCATTTTAATTATTATTTTTGGGATATAATACCATCACGGTTTAAAGAGATGGAAGAGTATATGTCATCCACAAGACTAGTCACTGAAAAAAAAATTTTGATATTTTTTTTCTTAAATTGAAAAATCAAAACCCCAATTAGTAATTGGGTTTTTTGACTCAATGACCCTAATATCATTTAAATTTTTTATTCATTTGTTTTAAAATAATTATTTTGTCCTAAAATTACAATAACACTGATAAATTATTTTTTTAGCCTTTTTTTTTCATCGACTTCTCTTTGGTTTTCTTCTGCAACTTGTTTTTCTTCAGCTTTTTTTATTTAGTTTATTTGTCATCTCCTTCATCATAATCTTCTTCTGTAATATTTTTCTTTCTTTGGGGTGTTTTTTTTCTTAGGTCTTTTTCTTGCCATATGCTTCCTCTCTTTTTTTTCTTTTTTATTTTTTCATTGACGAAGTAGGATTTTAAAGACGAGTCCATTTCGTTAATAATGAAGTAATTCGTCGTAATTCATCGGTGATGCTATTTTTTATATTGTTACAAATTTTAATTTTTATGGACTCTTTAATATCTATCAAATCTTATCATAAAAACTGATTAAGTACGACGAATTACTTCATCACTGAATAAATAATTCGTTTTATTTCGTCAATGACAAAATAAAAAAAAATAAAAAAATTCACTAACGAAGTATAACGAAATACTTTCTTAGCGACGAAATGGGCTTTAATGACGGTTAAATATTTACCAATCGTTAAAAGCCTACTTCGTTACTGACGGAGTACTTCATCATTGATAATTTTTTTTTTTAACTTTGTTACAAAATTTAAATTTTATGGATTTTTCAATATCCATAAAAGTTTTATTAAATTAGTTAATAACGAATTAATTCATCTCAAATTAATTGTATAGATGTGAAAAAAAATAAAGGATATGGCAAGAAAAAGACCCAAGAAAAAAAACAAAAAAAAATATAAAGATATATCTTAAAGAAGATTACGATAAAGGAGATGACAAATAAATTAAATAAAAAAAGCTAAAACGGCAATAAAAAAGATGATGATGAATACGATGAACAAAAATTAAAAAATCTACACATATTTAAGAATATATTTGATTTTTTTTATTAAAAAACTGACTAAAATAATACTTATAAAAAAATATAATTAAAAAAATTTAAATGTGTTACTACGTGATATAGCATTGAAAAATCCTTAATAATTTTAAAAAATATGTAGTGGGGCCTATCATATGGATTGGGTTCCTGCCCCTGCTTGATGGGTATAGTGAGTTAATGTGTCAGGTCCAGTTGCTATCCAATTTTTGAGGGCCGTACTGTCTTATGAGAGAGTGAAGGCTTGAGAAGCTGAAATTTCACATGAATACATGGCCAAGTTTTCTAGTTTCATCATGCTTTTTTATTTCAAACTTATCAACTAACTTGTAGGTTCCATTTCATTTTCATGGCCATCACATTAATTTCAGCCATACACATTTCCATGAAAATTATCAAAATATTACAATATTTCTTGTTTATTTGTACCAAAACCTATGGCTTGGTTAGCCTTAAATGATAACTAAAAAGAGTTTTTTTTCTTTTTAATAATTAAATTATGTCTCTTCCACATCCTTTTATATGTCTCATGCAATTAAAATTTAACATATTAATTATTTTTTCTATTTAAATAATGTATTAAATTTTAATTTAGGAAAAAATAAAGGGACGTAGGGGGTAATATGTGATCTTTCTTTCTTTTTTTTTCTTTTTCTTTTATTTATCAGAGTAAACTTCAATAGGATGGGTATTTCCAAAAGTTCATAATCATACCCAAAAAAAATAATTGTTAAAATTAAAAAGTAAAAAATGTTTAAGTAATTTCCTTAGATTTTAATGATTGCATAGCTTTGACAGGTGGAAGCCTTTAGAGAGTCTTCGAGAACCTTTTTGATCATGATGTTTTGGCCACCAATAAATATGATTTCCTTGTAGAGTTTGTATAATAATTTCTTAATAATAATAATAATAATTATAAAAAATAATGTAACAATGATAATATGCAAGTGTATCATTAAGCCATCCAACAAATGCTTACTACATGTGCATCTTAATATTCTACAACAAGGATATAAAATAAAGTCATAAATACGATATTTTTTTTAAATATAATTGTGAAGGACTTATCACAACATAGTTTATAGGCGTGAGATTTTATATTCTTTTTGGACTGTGAAAAATATGGTTTGTTTTTATAAGCTACATTGGTTTTGGTGTAGATTTGATCCATCTTTAATATATATATTTTTTTATAAAATATAAAAGTTTATATTATTATTATTTTTTGTTTGGTGGTATTATGACAATGCAAAACAAAACCAATGCCATAATTTTTTAAAGAAAGTAAATCAAACAAATGATTATCATTTAAAACCATTAGAAAAAGTATACAAAATATATATATATATATATATATATGTGCAAAAGGCTTCTGATCTCTTTCTGAAGTGCAGTCGAAAAGCGTCCAAACATCTAAAACTTTTTATTTTTATTTTTCATTTGATGGAAATAAAAAAATAAAATTAACATAATTAAATGTTAATAATATAATTATTATTTTTAAATAGAAAATGAATTCAGTGCGAGAAATATAAATCCTGATTCTATCAGGAGATCTTATTATTATTTTAATTTTATAAATCTGTAAAAATTTAAAATAATTTATAATAGAAAATCTACTCTCTTATAAATTATTATTTTACGTAAATTTTTTTATAATTTAAAATTTTAATAAGAATTTATCATGACTCAATTTGAAATCTTTTAACAAATTTAAATATATTTAAAATTTTAATAAAATATAAACTGTAACAACCATAAATAAATATAAAAACTCATAGATTATCTTACCCCTAAATCAGGTGCGTTAACTATATCATATTCGTTGATGCCTTTAGACTAAAAAGTTGGTCAGCAACTCTATGTCAGAAGTAAAGTATGTCCAAAATAAATAATTTTTCTTCGTTGGAAAGGTCGTTTTTCACTTTAAAAGTTAAAAAAAAAAAAAGAGAAAAAGAATTTACAGAATGTGAAAAAGTTCAAAGCTTTATCATGCAATGTTTAATCCAACCGTCATATCAGAAATTTCTAAAAATATTTATTTTTTTCCCACATATAAATAAAATTAATTTAATTTAAATTTTTTTTTGGGTGTAATCCAATTAATTGAATTTGATGTGCATTTAAAACTGTTAAATGGAGGTTGCTTGTAAGAGAAGCAAAAAGAATATAAAATAAAGAAAAAGGCATTGAAGTTGTAAAAACAGCTAGGTAGCTAGCTGACCCATCACCACTTCATGAAGTCGCAGATTTAACGTATGCATTACACATTTTCATTTTCGTTTTTCTGTATTATATTATTGTTTCTGCCCAAAAAAAAAAATTTTAATATTATTGTTCATCCATCCATTTTAAGGTACGTTTGGTATAAAAAATAAATAAATAATCCATCCAACGATTCCATTAATTAATAACCACATGCACAGCCTCGACAATGTTTTCACTAACATTTTCGGTTTTTAAAATTACTCCAAATTTGCATATGAACTGTAATGCAATTATCTAAGCCATTTAATCCCCATGTAATAATGCCATTTATTTATTTTTGGTTATAAATAGATAGAACCCAGCTGATCCATAACACAGAGGTTATCTTTTAAATTTATTAGTACATATATTTTATTACCTATATAAACACAATTCCTTCACTATGACCAATGAGCATTGCTATTTGGTATCAAATGTGGCTAATTTACTCAAAATTGTTTCAACTTTTTTATGTCTTTGCAATGGAACATATCCTTTTTTAATTTTTTTTTTTTACAAAAATAAATTATTAAAAAAGAATGCAAATTTATTCCCTAGGTTTGTTTACAATGTGATTAGTTAATTATTAAGATAAGTTGTCCCTCTAATAAGCTTCTCAAACCACACCATTTTATTGATAATGGCACTGCCTTCTACTACATGCAAGTAATAATAATAATAATAATTACTTTACTCGACAAAATTGACACTGACATTTAAATAAATATAAAATATTTATTCGTGAAAAATGAGTCAAATCAAATCAGGGTTCAAGGGGTCCCACATATTAGTAATTTAATTTTTTTTTTGGTTGAGAAAGTAAATGGTATTAATTTGTTTTATTTTCTTGGAGTTGAGTCGAGAACCAAATGGAGCCGAGCCGCTCAAACGGCCGGTACAACTAACGCCACAGATACACAGACTTCGGTTTCAGACCTTCACTTTGTGCTGCAACTTCTCACCACCATTTCAGCACTGTGATTAAGACCGCCAAAGAGATCCTCTGTCTCTCTCTCTACGGCTCTCTCTCTCTAGAATCCTAGGGTTTGTCCCTGTACTAGGAATTATCATCAATCAATATATACAGCCAAAACCTTGCCTTGTTGTTAATATATATAAAATTTTTCATTCAAAATATCCATTTTCCACGCCTTCTCGTTTTTTTCTGTGTCCATCTTCTTCCTGGTTTCTTCGCCGAAACCGGTAAGTCTCCGCTTCTCTCTCTCTCTCTGTATCGCTGCTTCGATACGTGATCCCGTCTGTTTAAATTGACTCTGAATTTGACTTGTTAAGACTTAGTTTGGAGTCGATGCTCCGAAGAAGACGCTTCCGAGCGTTGTTGTTGCCTACGTGTTCTTTTTTTTTTTTTTCCAATCCGAGCCGTGAAATGAGTCGGATTTCGAGGATTGAGCTCTTTGGATTTGGCTTTGCGTTGCGATTTGGGAGCGACTGTGAGTTTGTTTCTGTGTTTGATCGAGTCCTTGATCGTCGTTCGCTGACTCACTTTTGACTGTTCGAGTCAAGAGCGAGTCATAATTCGAGTTGATTTTTTGCTCGAATATGAGTAAAACCTCTGAATGGCAATCGTACTGATTTTTAAGCTTAGTGGAGTACAGGTTAGAGAAGTTGGGGACAGACTTCTTACTCCCTGTGTTTAATTGATGAGAAAACAGAGTAAAGGAAAAGGGAATTGATTCTCAGAATCCAATATTCTTTACTTTTGGTCTTGGGATCCAGCGCGTGGAAACTTTTAATTTGCATTTTACTCACCTGGGTCCTTTGTAATTTTCGTATGGGCCCCAGTAATGAGTAGTTCGTGTTGTATTCCCTTATATATGCTTTCGTTTTCTAAGCGTTTCTCGGCAACCAAACGGTCGGTTACTTGCTAATACATGTGTGTCCATGCTCACCCACATATAAAGTAAAAATTTTATGCTGGGAACTTTCTGTAATTTTTATACTTCTTTGATTATGCAGCATAAAAGAGATTTTGGTACCAGAGGGCAGTGGCTCGC
Source organism: Rhamnella rubrinervis (assembly GCA_007844105.2). Lineage (NCBI taxonomy): Eukaryota > Viridiplantae > Streptophyta > Magnoliopsida > Rosales > Rhamnaceae > Rhamnella > Rhamnella rubrinervis. The sequence goes on from CM017578.2 coordinate 10,352,871, forward strand.
TTTGAGCTCTAAGGATCGATTTTCAGCTTGCGAATCTATAAGGAGGAGAAATGAGTGCTCCACTTCTGGAAATTCAGCCTAAAGAATTGAAATTCATATGTGAGTTCCCTTTTGGTAAATGTCCGTTTTAATTACTTTCTTTATCTCGGTCGTTGATGTAGTGTCGCGGTGATATCTCCAACTGTTATTGAAACTTGTGTGTACTTATCTGTGTTTTTCGTTATTTCTCTTGTTGTATTTGACCCACGTAGTTTTAATTTTGTTAAGCGAAATTTTTTATTTTGGGTTCAATGTTACAGAACTAATAAGCATTATTTTCCTTTTCTTGTTTCCTTTTGGTTTAGCTTTTGTTCCAATTTTTGGCACTAAATAGACCGTTGTTTTTGAGACTTGTGAGTCCATATATGAATTAATTCTGGAGGAGATTAATGTGCGTCCTTGTCAATTGATATAATTGGAAGTTTCGGTGGCCTTAAAATTGGAGTTATACGTTTAATCCTGTTCTAGCCTTACGTATGTAAGAATGGTGGATGGTTGCCTATGAATGGAGATAGGGGTTGAATCTCACTGTTTCAGTTTATTTGATTCCGAATCTTGATCTCTAAATTGGTCTACTTACTGTATACTTGCTGTTTCCATAGGTGAGCTGAAAAAGCAAAGCTCATGCTCCATTTCTATGACTAATAACACGGACTGCCATGTTGCCTTTAAGGTGCGTATTGCATTTTGTTTCTTATAGCCCCTGGTAAAGTTGAAAGAAAATATATGCAATTTGATTGAAATGTTGATGGCATGGCAATATAATTTTAGTGATGTTGTTGGCAGGTTAAGACCACATCTCCTAAGAAATATTGTGTACGACCAAATGTAGGTGTTATAATGCCAAAATCTATCTGTGAATTTACAGGTTTGATTTTCTTCCATATTCTGACATAGTACATTTTCACTATCTTCTATGGTGATTTCTTTTTCATTTTCTTGTGCTGTGAGGTTTGAAGTTTTACATAGTTTTATAAGGATTTGCCATATGCAGATGTATGGTTGTCCTAGTGCCATAGCCCATAGCTATAGTAGGATTTCTTAAATGACCTGGCTAAATAACATATTTGGTAATTATGATACCTATATATTGAACTTGTCATTTAGATGTTATTTATTGTTTTGAGAAGCAATATCTCGTTCTTGGTTTGCATTTTACTTTCTGATTGTAGATTGCGCTGTCTTCTTTTCTTTTGTTTCTAATTGTTTTGACTCTTGTGTCATTGAAGTTACAATGCAAGCTCCACGGACACCTCCACTTGATTTTGAGTGTAAAGATAAGTTCCTAATACAGAGCACAATTGTTCCTGCTGGTACAAGTGATGAGGAAATTACAGCGAACACAGTAAGTGTTTATCATTGTCGTTGGTGTAAATTTTCTGTTCTAGTTTATCATTGATTCTGTTGACAGTTTGTCAGAAATGGTGACAAGTATGTTGAAGAGAAGAAGATGAGAGTGGCCCTCATTAGTCCACCCCAGTCACCAATGCTTTTTCCAATCAATGGAGCCTTGAAGAACGGGCATGGCCATGAGGTTTCCATTGTAAAAGGTCAAGCTTTCAGTGGAGTTGAAGTCCCTCCCCAACACAACATGGTTAGAGAAGTCTGCATATTTTACTATGTTGGATTTTCTCTGTCCCTCTAAATTTGTTCAATTTCCTAGCACCAAGTTGTTTTTTATTTCACCATGGTTTTCTCAAAGGGCTTTTGTTGTTAATTATAGAAATTGTTGCTAATTTTGAGAACACATTGGAGTTGAATGTCAAAGGACATAATCCTGTAATTCCTCCTTTTTAGTAAATTTATGGAATATAATTTAATATTTAAGTCCATCATGCAAAAGTATACTGCATTTGCCTTACGATATCAGTTTGTGGTCTTTTAATGTAACAGATTATTAAGGATGTGGAGGAGTCAGTAATGGTCAATACTGAGAAGTCAAAGCCAACCGAGGATACAGAGTTGAAGTCAGGAAAGGATTTGGGGTTTAAACCAGTGAAGGATGGGAAAATAAAGCCCACAGAGGATCTTGAGTTGAAGCAAGAGAAGGATGCTGGCTTGAAGCCGGCAAATAATGTTGAGCCAAAGCTGGAGAAGGATGTTGTGTTGAAGCCGGAGAAAGATGTTGAGTTGAATGTGGCAAAGGATATTGAGTTGAAGCCAGAGAAGGACGTTGTGTTGAAGTCAGTGAAGGATTTGAATTTGAAGCCAGCAGAGGATGTGGAGTCACTGAAGTTAATCAAAGATATTGAGGACATGAAATCGAAGCTGAGTGAACTTGAATTAAAGCTGAGTAAGGTTGGTCTTTTCAGAAACCTTTTAAAGATCAGCACTATAATTAATGGAGATGTGATTTTTATAATTCACCTGCCAGTTGCGTGGGGAATCTGGACTCTTGAATTCTCCTCGGTGATTTTATCCGGACTAATATTATTAATTTTTGTTCCTTATTTTTATTCTTTTAGTAAACTTATTGTTTCCCTGTCGAAGTGGAATGTGAAGACGCCTTGTTAGTTGACTGTCATAATCTTTTCTTTAAAGTGAGATTTTATTTTTACTAGCCTTTCATGACTCAGTTTTTTTGATACCCCTTTAGTCAGTTTCAGCGATAAGTATTCGACTTACATTGAATGACTAGCAATCATTTTATTCCCCACCTGTGTCATTCTCTCTTTACTGTTCTAAACCCATTATAATCAAGTACTTTTTCCCTTTTATTGCAGGCTGAAGTAACCATTTCAAAGCTGACTGATGAGAAGAGTTCAAGCATTGAAGAGAGAAGGATCTTACAGGAGGCGTTAGTAAGTTCATGAATCCTTTTTCTTGTTTTTTTTCCCTCTTAACTGTAACATTCAAATGGCAAAAACTCTTAAAACCCCATCGTTTTGCCAACCTATTTCTGCATCACGACTACTTATTTTTGACTCTTTTCTTTAATCAATTTGCAGGTAGAATTGAGGAACCGAGGCATGATTCAAGTTGGGTTCCCTCTTCTATATGTTTGTATGGTTGCTCTTATTAGTGTGGCCCTTGGATATCGTTTACACGCATGAAGAACTCGCTGCATAAAGCTTACTAGTACTAAATGGCTTTTAGTTAGAAGTCTATATAGGTATAAGAACCTTTCCTTCTCGTTGTAAATGTGCAAAGAAGGAATGAAAAGGAATGGTCAGCAAGTATGTTTTTCCGTGGCCAGTATACTCCAGAGTGCAAATATGCTACATATATGTGACAAATTTTTTTTTTTTCTTTTCTACTTACGATAGAAAAAAGGGAGGACAAATATAGTTCTAAGAAGTTTGTACGTTGATTATTGGTTGTAGGAATAAATTACCAGTGTTGTTGTTGGTAAATATTTTTGGCTTATAAAGAATGGACAATCACAAATAATTATAATTTAGTAGTGGTAATGTAGTATGCCTTGTGTTTTTTTTGGTCTAAAATTATTTGGATTAATTATATGAGACCTACAAATCCGATTATGTACAAACGTCACTATAATCCTGAAAAGAGGGTCAATTAAGGAATGTAGAGTAAGGCAACACAAGAGGACGGACTACAGCTTTCCAAGTTTATTAATTAGGATTATGAAATATAAAATAAAAAATAAAAAAATAAAAAAATAAATAGGATTAGGAAACCCAGTTACTTGCTTTCCAAGTTTTATTCCTAGTCACACTTGGATAGCCTAGCCTATATAAATATAAAGCTAGTAAATCGAAGCAAGCAGTACTACGTAGAACTACTCCTCCTTGGGTTCCTTAGTTCGGTTATCCATCTCCTCCGAAAATCATGACCTTTCTAATGCCACATGAACTTTTTGCGTTCATGCGCCTGAACGCCACTACTCCTCCTCCTCCAAGCGAAGCAGCTGAGAGCGTTGGCAGCAGTAGTACCATTTCTGATGATCATCACGAAGAGGTTTCTTCTTCTTCAGCCAGGTCTGCTGCGTCGTCGTCTCATCATAAACAGTGCCGAAAGAGAAGCCTCCCCTGGAGTTTCGAGTATGATCAACCAACAGCCTTCCTGGTAAAGAAACACAACTCGCTGCCGTCGCCGCCGTCCTCCTCCTCCACAAACAACTTGGGGTTTGTTGGGCGAAAGAGAAGCCCTTCGGCCGCTCCTACTGCTACTACTACTGCGGAGCCAGCCATGAAGAAGCTTAAGTCCAAGAAGGATTATGATTTGGAGGGCATTCTTCGCTTGCCCCATCAGATTTTCCACTATTTCAGGACCATCCGTGGCAACAACGCCATTAATTCTTAGTTTGCTTTTGAATTAATCTTAATTAGTGAATTAATTGTATCTACGCTACCTAATTGTATTTTTATTTCATTATATATGAAATTCATCGCCCTTTATATGGATTATATATTTTATAGATCATATAATTACAATATTGTGATTAATCAATTTCCTTGTCACATCGATCGCTTTTTTCTAAATTGCTAGCCGCATGCAACGTTGGAATGGATTAATGTCGACTTGAGTAATAATATTAAGAAAAATTAGCCAACTATAATTTTCTCTGGAACTTGTATATGCATACTCCTAGTGCAGTAGTGACTGCATTACATCCCTGGTAATTAATTGTAACAAATATATATATATTTGATTTAGTTAAGGTATCATTAAGAACACTAACATTGACCGTCCTTATAATATTTGCATTTAAACCCCAAAAAAAAACTCATTTATCATAAAAAAAAAAAACTATATAAATTATTGCTATGTATGTTAGCTGGTGTAAAACATTTTTTTTCTCCTTATGAAAAAGGCTAGTTATATTGTACAATTATATAAATCTGAGACATAAAATATTAGAGGTGTTTTTATTATTTTAGAGTTTATATTTCAATTCAGGGCCAGGCCCATGTAGAATTCATGATCCTATCATCTCAAGGTCAAGAATCGAGTACGCTAAGCCCAATGGCCCATCGTCGTAGCTGGAAGGAAACAAGCAGAAATAAAAAATAAAAAATTTCGCTATGGAGAGAGAAAGCGGAGCTGCGTAGAACAGAGAGAGAGAGAGAGAGATGGGGAGAGAGGTCTCAGAGAGCTGCGTGGATGGTTTACTGACGGAGATGGTTTCTACGTACTGCAATCGATTTTACTCCACTAAGCCTGAGCTCGCTGCTCGCAGGATCGAGGCCATTGGCTACCAGGTCGGCCACCAGCTCTCCGAACGGTACAATTCCTTCTATCTCTCTTCCTCCCCTAATTTACTTTCTCCAGTTCGATTTTCCTTTATCCACTTTCCGAGTAATTGATTGTCCTCTTTGTGTTATGGGTTTTGCTGTGATTTGAAGGTTTAGGCTTTAGATCTGAATGACTTTATTCTGGTTACGATTTTGTGCTGAAAATATATTCGAATAGGATTAATAGCAATCATTTCATTTTGATATTTTCGAGGATTTCAAAACTTTAGTATGTTGCTTGATTACTGAGAAAACGTAGTAAACGTAAAGCAGATATGAATTTTATTTTTTATTTTTTTGTTCCCTTTGGAATAGGAGTGTAAAGGTACGTTAAGTAGTGTTTCATTCCCCAGTTAATTGTTGAATTAAATGTTGTTTGGGGTTTCTCAAGTTCTAAATTTTGTTTCTCCCTAATAGTCATGTTACATTTGATAACCCCTTATACACGAAGAGCGTTATTCTTTCTTGAAATTCAAGTTGTTGTGGTTCATTTTCCCGCTGTAAAGTTTCCTATACAATCCATTTGGTCAAAAGAAAAAATATGTCCTTTATAATCCAGCGCTTAATTTGAAAGATCACACTCAAAGCTAAAGTTTGACCACTATCTCACCAACATTGAATTTGTTGGCATGGTACCTATATATGTGCCAGTATCTGACCAACATTGATTTTGTTGGCGTGGTACCTGTATATGCGTTCTCATATGGTGTTGACTGCAGTCATGCATTAATGGGGTTATTATCCAAAATCATCTTTACTTTCAAATTCATCATATATATATTGTTCTTACTTTTGCGGACAGTTACTGAACATCAAGTTGGAATAAGATCAGGAAAAAACTTCTTTTTCGAAGCAATAGATGCCAGAACGTGCATATAGTATCCATTTTAGATTTAAGTATTTTAATTGGAAATGCAATTCTTATTTACAAGTATGCATGCTCATACATAGGTGCCCTTCATGGACACATAAAGATGGACCTATGTTAAACAATAAAAGTTGACTTTTTTTACTTTTTAGTTACACAATGGATCGGCCTCGGTTCAATGATCATCTGGAGGCAATCAAGTTCATCTGCAAAGACTTCTGGTCTGAGCTATTCAAGAAGCAGATAGACAACTTGAAGACCAATCACAGAGCAAGTTTTAAAACCACAACTGAATTAAGTAGAATACATCTTTGCTTGAATTTGACAGAATTTCTTTGTAATGCATTTTAGGGTACCTTTGTATTGCAAGATAACCGGTTTCGTTGGCTGTCACGCATGTCAATTGATCCATCTGAAAATGGAGAGTTATCTCAAGATAATCCTGAGGCTATGGCCGAAAACAAGGCTGCACAAACAACAAGCATGCATCTCTATTTTCCATGTGGAATCATAAGGGGGGCTCTTTCTAATTTAGGAATTCCTTGTGCCGTTTCTGCGGACATGTCCAACCTTCCTGCTTGTGAGTTACTTGCTCTTGAGTGCTTTAGTTGTGGTATCTTTCAATGCACGTCAAGTCACATTTATGAGCACCCAATAATGAACTATCTGTTACTTCCTAGGTTATTGAGTTGTTGCTGTGGCCTGCGTTTATCAAGTTTCATATTTTCATTATTCACCCAAAAAATGTTTCGTATTTTCTCCCTTATTCTAAAATTTTCTTTACCCTTGGTATTCATTTATTGTGTCATTATGTGTTCATTTTGTTATGTGTAATAAACATATTTAAGAAACAATCTCTTCATGTAGGTACTCCCTCTTGTCCATTTATGGATTCTAGACTTGCTTTAGGCTTTTAAGACAATTGCCACCATAGCTATTCTTATTTCTCTGCGTCATTGAATCATAACTAGATTATAATGGTTCTACACCTTTGTACTGCCAAGTAATGTTTGTAGATCCAATAGGCAGTTATGCAGAATCTACTCTTTCCCTTTCTACGAGCATCAATATCTAATTTGATATGTAGTAGATTTCTGAATCCCTTGCAATCTATATAGTTGTCTTTTGCTTTTCTCATTATCTTTTTCATTCCTTACATTGTTTCCCTTGTTTCTGGCTCTTCTATATTAGTCTGTATAACAGATACAACTATATCTGTTTTTAAGTTACATTTTTTACCGATTTATTTGTTTATTCATATATTGTAATATGAATGATATATATTTGAAGGTAACACTTGTTAGAAATCATTGAACAGGCTCATTTGTGGTTCGCATAAAGGCCTGATGGCTGACTTACCCTGAAATTTGGCTCAAAGATTAGTGTTTAAAGCAGCTGGCTTACCAATTAAACAATGAGTTTAGCTTGTACTTTGAAATTTCTTTGTACCATTGAAACCCACAGGAAGTGTCTTGGAAAGCATGTGGATCTGGATTTTTTATGCCAGATACTGTACAGCCTCTGATGATCATGATCAACATCGTGTCTTTTTCGAATGTGGGTTGTTTTCCACTTTTGTTTTTTTCTGAGAAAAAGTGTGGGATTATGTTGAGAAACTGATATTGTATCTCCTTAAATTAATACCTGAAGGGCAAGACTTTAGAAACTTTATAGTTTTCTAGTTTGTTTTTCTTTCCAAACATTTGCTGTTAGCGCAAAGATCTGAACCCACCCAGCACATGACATTCATTTCGAGCAGCCTTTCAGGTGGGTACGGGCAACACATGATACAGAATGGCTGAGCCGACTTTCAGTACTAAATTTATTAATAATTTGATATCTATATCTGCTATTAAACAAACCGACGTAGACTCGTCTAGTGCCAGCCAACCGGATTGGTATACAAGTCAAATATGATACCGTTTTGCTCATATATATTTGTATTATATATATATATATATATATGGAGTCTCGTTTGTACGCACATTTGTTCCACGATCTACTATGCATTGTGCCGGTAATGGAACAAGAAGTTCCACTTATTTCTGGAAAAGACATTCGCACACAATAGGAAAGAAAAAACAAAGCTAAGGTGGCTATGTTGTGTTTTGTTAGATTTTTCTCTGGTTTAATCCATTTTGGAAAAAACAAAAGAAAATATAAAACTCTTTTTGGTTTCAAACAAATATGACCCCTTTCTTTGCCTTCTCAAGTATCTATTGTCGGAAAAAACTCTGATATTTTGAAAATATTAATTTCTGTTATATAATATACTATTAATATTTATGTCAACGTGGTATTATTATAGAGGGACAGGAGTTGGGAGTTTTTTCTTCATTTTCCTTCTGTTAACTGAGGTTTGATACGTTGAAAGAATGTTTCAGCAAAAGTCAATAAAATAAATGGAATTAAAGTGTCTGGGATCAATTGTAGAAAAGAAATGGAATATCAGATTCAGCATGAATGCAGCTCACTAGCATAAAAAGAAGCGCATGAGAAGATAAGACTAATGGGAAAACCAAAAAAGTCCAATAATGTTGTTGGTACTGAAACAGCATTAATAGCTATACGACAGTGCCACTCATACGCACGCAAAAGTGTCACACGTTTAGCCATATAGACATTCCAGTCTCTCCTGCTTATTTTATAATCATATGAAGAAAAATAAAATCACGGTGGGCTGAGAATCACCCTCATATGATTCCAGGTCACGATGTGGGCCCACGATCCTAAAAACCCAAAGTACACATAAAACATGACATGTACACACACAGTTCCTGTCGTCCTCTGTCCCACGTTCCGTTTTGTATGTATTTTTCTACGTATACCCGAAAGACACTCGCGCACAACACTCTGTTACAGTTCTCTCGTCAGCCTGGAGACCGAGAGGGAGAGGATCGAGTTCTTCTAGGGTTTCTGTTTTTTTGTTGTCTGTCTTCATCGTCTGTGTCAAAAACTAGTTTAAGGTTTGCGTAACCCTTTTCCTTTAATTTATTTATTTATATTTTTTTTTTTTGCGTTTTCGTAATGGAAAAGATAGCGTCCGATTTGAAAGTCACGGAGTTGAAGCAGAGCAGTCTGTGCAAGGCCTACGAAGAGCTACATTCGCAAGCTTCTTCGGTTCTCTTGCTTACCCTTCAATGGAAGGACTTACAGGAACACTTTGACTCCACTCGCTCGGCTCTTGAGGGGTTATTGGGTGAAGTCGTGGAGCGCCACAAGGAAATTGATTTTAAGGAGAAGCAATGGGAAGCGAAACAGTCTCAGTTAAACTCCGAGTTTGATGTGAAAGTGAAAAAATTGGAGGAGGTTGATAGGCTGATCGAAGAGCGTTCGAGAGAGCTCGACTTGCATGAGAAGCACGTTGACTCGGTCAAGTTGTTGATTCAAGAGAATTGCGAAGAGCTTGAGGTTAAAGAGAAGCAATTTGCTTCTGTTAAAGCGCTGGTCAAAGAGAAAGAGAGACATCTTGATTCTGTCAACCGGGTTTATGTGGATCGCAAAAATAGGTTGGATTCTATACAGAAAAATATAAAAGAGGCCGAATCAAAGGCCAAAGAGGTTGACAAGGTTCGAGCGACCCTGAAGAAATACATCAACGCCATTGAGTTGAAAGAGAGGCAGTTCAATGCAATACGGAGGTCGGTTGAGGAGCGAAGAGAGGAGGCTGAGTTGAAAGAAGGGCAGCTCAGAGTTTATGAAAGCGCCATTAATGATTGCGAGAGAGAGATACAGGTGAGAGAGGAAAAGCTGAACTTTATTAAGAATTCGATTGTGGAATGCTCTAATGAAGTGGAATCAAAAGAGAAACAACTTGGTTCACTCCAAAAAGAGGTCGAATTGAAAGAGAAGCAATTTGCTTTGCTGAGAAAGTCGATGGATGAATGTTGTCAGAAGTTTGAAATGAAACAGAAGGAATGGGAAGCTAAAGTCAAGGAGCTTGAATTGAAAGAGAGTGTTTTTGAATCAAAATTTGCAGAGATTGATGCAACCAGTGACAAAATTAATGATTGCCTTCGAGAGGTTGAATTGAAGGAGAAGAGTATTGATTTGCTTTCCAATGCACTTGGAGTGAAAGAGAGAGAATTCGAATCAAGGGTCAAAGAACTGGAATTGGAAAAGAAGGAATTTGAATCCAATAGAAATTCAAAACTGGGAGTTAAAGAAAAAGGTAATGATGACCTTGATCCTGAAGTGAAGGTTCAGGAAGCTGAAAAGAGCATCACCAACAACGCTGTTGAGCGTCCTAGAGATGGAAGGAGCTTGCAGTTGCTTTTAAACAGGCATTTAAAGAGGCATGATTTAATTTGCAGAGAAATAAGTGGTGTTCTTGTGGAATCCTCAGACCCTGCAAAGTTGGTTCTTGATGCAATGGAAGGCTTTTTTCCTTCGAATTGGAGTTTGACTAGTAGTAAAGACAAGGACTTTGATTTGATTATCATTAGGAAAAGTTGCGTTATTTTATTAGAACAGTTAATGGCAGTCTCACCCCAGATTAACTCTCAAGTGAGAGGAGAAGCATTAAAGTTGGCGTGTTGTTGGAAAGCTCAGATGAAGGTGACAACCGGTAATGATTTGGAGGTGTTGGGTTTTTTGAATCTTTTGGCTTCCTTTCGTTTGGGCTCTCATTTTGTTGCAGATGAAATTCGGAGGCTTATTGATATTGTTTCTCACCATAGACAAGCACCTGGATTACGTCAAGCCCTTTGTATAGCAGATAAAGCAGCTGGGTAAGCTATTCAATGGTTCTGCCTTAATTTGCTGATTTATGAATATTCTCTTTTGTGAATAATAAGTAAGCTTGTTAAAATTGTTAATAAATTAGTTTAAATTCCTCGTGGACTGGAAACTTTAACATTTAATCATTTACTTTAAAAGGCTTTTTGCAACAACATTTATGAATGTGCTTAAATTTCAATAGATGTAAGCTGTGCGTATGGGTTTTGTGTTCTCCTTTGCACGTTGTGATTATTTTTTTTAAGTTGTAATAATTTTTATTTTTATTTGTTGACCTCAGTATGGTTAATTGTTTCATTCCTTATCAAACTGCAGTTTGCATTATGTCTAAGGCATGTCTTTTGCTTTTGCCTTCGTTTTCCTCTTCCTCTTGGTCATAACGCATCTACTACTAATGCTACCATTATGCTAGATACGCTGATTTTGCCACCCATTGCTGTTTATCCTAGATTTTTGAGCAAAAAATTGTTATACTTTGGAGAATATCTTCCATGCATTTTCAAATCATAGCACATCTCACACTTTGATCCTCAAGGCAGATGATTTATTTTTCTTTGATAAGATTTAAAACTAAAATGTAAAATCTATCCTACTTATGCACCTTCTTTCTTGATGCAAAATCTAAGTACGACACACAAAACGACAAATTTATGCTGTGAGCATCTTATAATATGTGTGCTTTAGTATTATTCTCACTTGTCCGACGACCACCTAATTAAGGGCCATATTCAAAGTCCAGTATAATTATCTCATGCACATGGGTTGGAAAAACTATCAAGTATTAATGGAAATAGCCATCTAAATAGAGTCCCTTGTTAAGAAAAGTAATTTCAGAAATAGTCATTCACTCATCTGTCTATTGCAATTGTTCAACATTTGGTCCACAGTTAAAATTGAGCCAGCCGAAGATTCACCAGCTGTTCCAAGTTTCCTAGTCAATACTAGCACAAAAGGGGTGAATTTGCTGCATCTTTTAAATGAACTTCTCAGTGGAAATGATATGGCACGCAATAAAATCTTACCACTTCTTGAAATGTCAACAGACCCGGCAAAAGTTGTGCTTGATGCGATGGAAGGGGGTTTTCTCCATTACTGGATGAGGGGAAATATGGATTTTAAAGCAAATATCATGAAGGCTTATATTTTCATATTTGAGCAGCTGATGAAGCTCTCACCACCATTTGTACCTCGTGCAAACGAAGATGTGATGAAGCTGGCATTTGACTGGAAAGCAAGGATTCGAGCTATTAGTGTAAATTCGTTCGAGATGCTGTGTTTTCTACAATTTTTGGCTGCATATGGATTAGTTTCTTCATTTACTGAAGATGCTATTTTAATGTTCTTGGATAAAATTTCTCAGCATAAAGAGGCTCTGGAACTTTTTCCAACCCTTAGTTTTGCAAAGAAGGTTCCTGGTAAGTCTTCTGAAATTTGCTCTTCCTAGCCCTTGGTTCTAATGGTCTAATCTACATATGGTTGATTTATTCAATAGAAGTATTTGTAGCTGGGAAGTTTGTTTATGTCATTAACAATTTGCAGGTGCAGCAATTGGCAGTACACTTGCAGTTAAACGTTGAAAATGCTACTAATTAAAGACTAGATAGACCAAAAAATAGTTATAGATATGCTGATTGATAGCGGGTTAAAAGTACTACTTATGAGTTATGATTATAATAAGATATAATTATCTGCCATTGTTTTGAAAAATCGTATATTGTTGGCTTTCTATGTGGTTAAGATGATATTTTTGTATTTTATAATGAAATATACTTAATTATCTGTTATCCACTACTAAGCTGAGCTTTCCTGTTACATAGAAGCAAATAATTTGGCATGGATTGAGCAAATACTCAAATTTGCTAGAAAATGAACTTGAAAGGTTGAATGATAGATTCCTATACATATATTAATACGAGAAAACGTGCTTATCGTTAAACTGATTTTTTCAGCTTACTTTAATGATTAAAATAATAATATTAATTGGAAAGTTTAACTTCTAGTACTAATTTGAAAGCGGTGATATTTAAATTTTTATATCTTAATATTAATAAATGCCAAATTATATAGGTGTCTGGGAAGTAGAAATTAAGTAATTTCAATCAATATTTTGATGGGGCATTAGTTTGTTTTGTAGTTATCTCATCTTACTTTGCGAGTTTTTTTATTTATTTATTGTCCCTGCTTCTCTTGTTGATCCATCAGAATTTTGCTAACTATGTTCTAGTTAGATTGTTATTTCTTGTTTGTCCAATTTCATCGGGCTTTCTTTTCATGGTGCATTTAATAATATCATTGTTTTCTGTTTGGGTTGTGATTTTTGGGATTTATCTTGGACATTTTGATAAAGCCTGCAATTTCTTTTCACATATATGGAGCAGAATTTGTTCTAACTCTTACAGCAAGCAAGCAATACATCAGGGCTGTTAGACTCATCTGTTCATTGAAGTTGGTGGACAAAATCTCACCGATACCGCTCTTGAAAGAGTGTTTAGAGGATGCAAAGAACTCTAGCAGAAAATTTGGCACAAGAAAGAAGCCCATTGAAGTAAAGGTACGGATGTCCTTCTTTTGACGTGTTACTGATCTGCTTTTCGACATGGGATTTTAGTTGTTGTTTTATTAAGGGCCTGTTTTGTTGCTTAAAGGAACAAGCTACAGAAGAAGAATTAGCTGCTCTAAGGTCCGTAAAGCAATGCATTGATGATTACAGGCTTGAGTCTGGTTTTCCAACCAACAATATTGACGGACGCATTGCTCTGCTGGAAAAGATACAAAAGGATAGGAGAAGTCGGTCTCCATCTCGTGGCCCCATGTTTGATCAAAAACACCAAAAAAGGAAGAAAAAATTTACTGCCAAAACTTTCGACCGCAATGACCCACCAGTACAACAAAGGAATAACAAATGCCCTCGGATAGCTGAGCCTGTAGTGAGTGGTAGTAGACCCTGGATATCCGAGCATGTATTGGGTGATCAATTCCATGAACCTCAAGTTTTCCGGGAGCATGTATTGGGTGGTAGTTGGCATGGAACTGCTTTGCCTACTACTGATAATAGCCCTTGGCCTTATGGTTTTGTTGGTAGTGAAAATAGTTTTGGTCCTAACCTGGGAGCTTCGCAGGATGCTGGATTGCATTACACATATGATACATTGCCCAAGCACTATTAGGTAATATTCTAACTCATTTTGTAACGTGTCTTCTAAAAAGCTGGGGCAGAACGCTTGGATGCTTTTCCACTCATGGTATATTATTGCCCAAGCACTATATATATATACATATAAAGGGAGAGCGTTATATATAGGGTCTATCAGTGAAGGGCTAATATTCTTTTTTGTAATTATGGTGTTAGGCATTTTGTTTTTATTTATGAATTTGCTTATGTTAAATGATTTCTCCACTAATTTAATTGCTTTTTACTACTATTTAGTTGTCCATGGGGAGGCTTATTCACTTGCCATACCTAATGAATGGTTGAGGGTGTTGTGAAATTTGGCATAACCCCCAGGGAGTTTAGTTGTGTTTCTATTCTATTTTATTTTTTTTTCTCAAATTTTTAAGAGTTCATTTTCTGTCTGGGTGGATTAAGGACTGAAAGTTTGAAAGTTGGATGTGTTATTGGTTCCGTGAAAGATTTGCTCAAACCCGCTTTCCATGACGTGATAGTTATTGTTAGGCATTGAATTCTTTTCAAATATGGCACCATCTCCACAGATACAAAATTTTTGGACTTTTCTTCTTGAAAAAAGATACCTCATTTAACTATGAATAAATCCAATTTTAATCAAATGAAACAGATTACTTTTTAATAAAGTTTAAAATGACTATAATCTAGTGGCCGCTTATGGATGAATATAGGCCCTAACAATGATAATTACTGACTAACAATTACTAATTAATAACAAATAAACAACCACCTAAGCACAGTCTTATAGTTCATAAAAAACAATAGTACTAATAAAAAAAAAAAAAGAGAGAGAACCTTGTCGGGTATCGCCTACCCAACCATTGACAGTGCCTTTTGGGATAAAGACTTTAAAAGTGGTTTAACCAACCCCGCCATTACATACAACCTAACCCACATAAAACTTCCATGCAGGCAGACATGCCGACTGGTGGAGGGAAAATATATGTACAAAAGGGTTTTTTGGTGCCGTAGCTGAGGATGGGGTGACTTAATAGATTTTAGCCACTTTTTATAAAAATTAAAATTTTAACTATTTTTACTGTTTAAACTTTATATCTTTACCAAATTACCCAATTTCTATATTAAAAGCAACACATTGCACCTACATATCTTTTCTCCATCAAAATCTTATTCTTCCTTCTTCTTCTTTTCTTCTCTTCTTTATGGAAAGTTAATTAAAATAAATTTTGGAGACAGGAAAATGAAGAATATTGACAACTCAATCAAATGAAATTTTTCTAACATTTTTGAACTGTATGTCAAATTCACTATATTTTTAAAGACCTAAATCAATCAAAAATTATGAAAAATATTTAAATTAAAGCTCATCCTCTTAGCTTTAAATGATATATAATATGCACAATCAAGTTTCGAAGATGTTTAAAACTGAATTTTTTCCAAAGTCCTTTGAACTTACAAATACCTATCAACTTTACTGCATTTTTGGAGACATAAATCAACCCATAAAATTATGAAAATATATATTAAAGCTCATTCTTTAGCATCATAATCGAGATTAGAAGGTTTAAATATTTTCTCACATGACATTGCATAAATTTATTGTATTTTTGATATATAATCAACCGAAAATTATGAAAATCCAACGATGAATTGAAGTTAGGGAAGTATTCAAAATCAAAATTTTCCATAGCCGCACATGTCCCACCGACCTTTTTGGTTTTCCGTGCCCACCATGGGGATAGGTGCTCGGTGCCCACCGTAGGGGTAGGTGGCCATGAGTGCCCATTCTAGTACTTCTATGTGTTGTTGGAAAAATTTAATTTTCAAAACCTTCTCGGACTCCGATTCATATGTATAATATATCGTTGAAAAGCTAAGATGATGAGCTTTAATATATATATTTTTCCATAATCTTCTGGATTGATATATGTATTCAAAAATACAGGAAGTCTTCACACTGTTGTTGGAAAATATTTATTTTGAATACCTTCTCGATCTCCGATTGGTACGTATGATATATCGTTGAAAAGATAAGAGAATTATCTTTAATATCATAATTTTTAGAGTTTATTTAGTCTCATAGGTGGCCCACAAACCCCCCGTAGGTGGCCACCAACGGTGCTGCCTACCAGCTTCCACATATGCGCGCTGTTGGAAAATATTAAATTTGAAGACCTTTCCGAACTCCGATTGACACATATGATATATGATTGGAAATTTAAGAGAATAAGCTTTAATTTGAATATTTTTTCATAATTTTTAGAGTTCATTTACCTCCGTGGCGGGTGCTGCTACCCATTTCCACTTATACGAAAAATATTAGATTTGAAGACCTTTCCGAACTCCAATTGATACATATGATATATGGTTGGAAAACTAAGAGAATAAGCTTTAATTTGAATATGTTTTCAGAATTTTCTGGGTTGATTTATATATCCAAAAAATTCAGTGAAATTGACAAGTATTTGAAAGTTCAAAAGGGCACGCTGTTGGAAAAAATTCAGTTTTGAACACCTTTTCGAACTTCGATTCGTACGTATGATATATCATTAGGAAGCTAAGAGGAATTTAAATATTTTTTGATAAATTTCTGGGTTGATTTAGGTCTTGAAAAAATACAATAAATTTGACAGACGTTTGAAATTTCAAAAGGTTGCGTTGTTGGAAAAAGTTCATTTTGATTTAGTTTGTCAATATTTTTTACTTTTCCAATGTGTCTACAAAATTCGTTTTGATTGACGTTTTCAATAAAAAAGAAGAAGAATAAGAAGAAGAGGAGGAGAATAAGATGGTGATGACGACGACAATGGATAAAAAAAAGATGGATCAAGTACGGGTACCTTATAAAATTTAATTATCAATTTAAAATATTTAAAAAGTATAAAAGTCAATTCGGATTAAAATTTTAATTATATAAAAATATAATTTTTTTTATTAATGCATATTGGAGTCGGCTATTGCACCAACAAACCCTGTACAAAATGATTTTTTGTTCTAGTAAGAATATCCAGCTGAGTCTTCAAAAGATAGCGATGACTCACCAACCTGTTCAAATACAACGAATTAATTATTAGTTCCTTTGCATTTGTTCTTTTTATCAGCGCAATCACAACAATATTAATTTCACTGTCCAACTTGATCCATGTAGATTCTGACTCAGCCGCCAAATTATTAGTCTTCTTTTTCTTTTTTTTGCAACCCTTTTCATGAGCTTTGGTTTCCCCCTGTCCCACCATGCTTGTTAGGTGATTTGGCATTTTTCTGCAACTGGGTGCTGTTGCAATTGGAATACAACACATAAACCTGTCTCTTTGGTTCTTTCTTAAAACATACAAAACTTTGGGTTGTTTTGTTTTGTTTTGTTTTGATTTTTTTCTTTTGGGGCTCCCTTGTTATCAAACTGGTGTGGGAACGATGATATGTGCTCCATTAACGGCTCAATCCGTTGAGCAAATGGTGAGTGATATGATCCAGGCAAAGGCACAAGGCGCCGATTTAGTTGAGGTCAGGCTGGACTATATTAAGGACTTCAGGCCTCACAAAGATCTCCAAGTCATCCTGAGAAATAAACCATTGCCAGTGATTATTGTTTATCGGTACGTACCTTATTTATCAAGATAATAAGTAAATAAAGTAGATGTCCAGTGACTTAATTTCGGATTTGAAATTCTAACCAAATTCAACTAATTTCGGATTTGAAATTCTAACCAAATTCAACTTTCTTTATATATTACATTGTTAATTTTTCAGTCCAAAATGGGATGGTGGTCTGTATGAAGGTGATGAGCATGTGAGGCTTGAAACACTTAATTTAGCTAAAGAGTTGGGCGCTGATTATGTTGATTATGAGCTCAAGGTAATGCCTTGACATTCTTATGCTATTTGAAGTGTTCAGTAAAGTAGATGCAATCCAAAATTGTTGCTTTCCCTGTCAAAGTAGTAGTTACTAATTTGGATTAAAGATTTTGACTGCAGTGTGGACTTGTTATATTTTAAAAATTCTGAAATGTATCATTTCTCGAGTTTTTACAGGTGGCTTCTAATCTTGCGGCACAACAGAAAATAAATCGTCATGGTGGCAGCAAAATTATTGTATCATGCCATTTGAACGGTGAAGACGCTTCAAAAGAGGATCTCTGTCGTCTCGTTGCACGCATGGAAGCTACTAGCCCAGATATCTTAAGGCTTGTTATTGAAGCAACCGATATTACAGAAATGGGAAGAATTTTTCATCTGCTATCCTGTTCCCAGGTACAAGTTCTTTGTTATGAAAATTGACATTTTTATTCCCTATATTCTACAATGTAGATGTGCAATGTATTATTTACTAGATGATCTCAATGCTTAGTAAATTATGTATGTTTATAGGATGCCAATTAAACGTAGGCAGGTTCTCTTTCTATGTAGGAACAAATGATTTCCAGGAAAGAGTAAAAGTGCTACTTTGAGTTTCTATTTAAGTGGTGGAAAGTTACATTGGAAAGATAAATAACATACTCGACAAACCCAGTAAAAACTCATATCAAGACAATTAAAACAAAAGGAAAAGTGAGGTCTAAAGCTATAAAAGTGACATTTTTATAGATTTAAATGCTCAAAAATTATGGAAATGCTTTTCAGTCTAATATTTTTCGAGAATCAAAGGTATCAGCCTTTTCAACTAGCAAAGTTTATTGATAAATAGGGATCTAGGATCAAATTAGTCTGCTTAGAGAAGTAGAGAAGAAAAAGATAATTTGATAATTGTGATGTCATGTTAAAGTAATCTGTTATTTTGTTAAATTAAAATTTTGAGTATCATGACATCAGCTTTTCCTACCGTGCAGGTACCACTGATTGCATACTCTTTAGGGGAAAGAGGTCTTATAAGCCAGATATTGTCCCCAAAATATGGTGGTTTTATACTGTACGGAACAATGGACGGACATTCTGTTCCAGGACTCCCTACTCTAGACAGCCTTAGAGAAGCTTATAAAGTTGATTGCATAAATAGGGAGACTAAAGTTTTTGGGCTAATCTCAAAACCAGTTAGCCACAGCAAAGGTCCAATATTGCATAATCCTGCCTTTAGACATGTGAACTTCAATGGAATCTATGCTCCGATGTTTGTTGATGATCTCAAGAGGTTCTTTAGCGTCTATTGCGGTCCTGACTTTGCTGGATTTAGGTACGCTATTTGTGAGTTCATGGTATTTGTGCACCTAAAAAGAGCTAGTTTTTTTGTTTCAAATTTCATCTGTGATGCTCTATTGTAATGGTAGAAGCACATTGTTGTTTCTCTTAACTATTAACTGGAAATTGCGCAATGCTTTGCATTTTTGTAGCCAGACAAGCTATTCAAGAATTGACTTTTCATTTATTGATTTGTTCTTGGTTTTTCTGGTTTTGACATCACATTTTTCTCATTTTGTGGTCCTCCAGTGTTGGAATTCCATACAAGGAAGCTGTGGTTGATTTTTGCGATGAAGTCCATCCACTAGCTCAGGTTGTTGATATGATCTTCTGTATCAAATGTTAAATTTTGCATTGCAGTGCTGGATTTGTATTTGCAGTTCACTATTTTCTATTTTAATATGCTGACAGTTAAAACAATTTTCATGATCCATCAGTCTATAGGTGCTGTTAATACGATTATAAGGAGGCCAAGTGATGGGAAGCTGATTGGTTATAACACAGATTGTGAGGCTTCGATAACTGCAATTGAGGATGCTCTAAAAGGTATTGACACATCAGAATTTCTAAAATCTATACTCTCAAATGGTGCATTTAGTTTCTTAGATATTTAATATTTTTGAAAAGTTGCATTCTGATCTTTGTTCAAATATAGAAAAGCAATGGACTATTGGAGAAGCATCATTCAGGTCTCCACTTAAAGGCAAATTGTTCGTCCTGGTCGGTGCTGGAGGTGCGGGAAGAGCCTTAGCATTTGGTGCCAAAAGTAGAGGAGCTCGAATAGTGGTGTTCGACATTGATTATGGTATCTAAGTAAATAGTCTGCTATCTTAAAATGCTCAAATAAGTAGCTTCCTCTTCTTTCACCTGCATAGTTAAAGCATGTTAATAGTTGCAGCATGCCATATCAAGGCAAGGAACCGGAGGGTTTTACTGAAAGCTGTGGTGCTTCAGAGTCTCCCTGCCATTTCCGTGCCTTGATGCAGCAAACTGCTTGGTTTCTATTTTTGAATCACTCATCCTAACCTTTTATTATTTACTAAAAAGACAGAGCAAAATCTCTTGCTTGTGATCTAAAGAGCGAGGTACGGCGTTTTGAAGAACTAGTCAACTTCCATCCAGAGAGAGGCGCAATTCTTGCCAATGCAACACCTCTGGGAATGCATCCAAACACAGGTCGCATTCCTGTGCCTGAGGTCTGCTACTTACCTTTTTTTTGCAAGCAACATTTTTTGATTATGCTTTTTTCCTTTGTTAATTAATCAATTCTTTTTTTCCACCCCTTTTCTGGCTTCTTCAAGGCTACCTTGGGAGACTATAAGCTTGTCTTCGACTCCGTTTACACACCAAGGAAAACCAGATTATTAAAAGAAGCTGAAGCTGCAGGTGCCATCACTGTCAGCGGAGTTGAAATGTTTCTGCGACAAGCCATTGGACAGTTCAATCTCTTCACTGGTGGACGAGGTAAGTTAATCAAGTTTAAGTTTATGAATGAGAGTGACTGCAACAATTAACAAACCTAACATCTTCTCTATACCAGAGAAACACCAAGCCTACCAAGAAAGTTGGTGTGGGTGACCATCGAAGTTTGTAGCTTCAAGCTCCATGAAATTGAATTCTTTCTGCAATACACACACACACACACACACACACACACACTGTCTGTTTCAAAACCTGGTCTTCTAGAATTGCTTTCTGAGCTGCTTTGGTCCTTCTTATTCATGTTAGAATTACACGCTTTTTTCACTTAAATTTGTTTCCAAATACACCTCAAGAAATGTACTGCAGTCTATTGAACTCATCTCATTTTGTTGCATCTACTTTTATGTTTCTGGGTTTTGCAGCACCTGAAGAATTCATGCGGCAGATTGTTTTAGACAAGTTTTGATGTGTTCCAATGAAGACATTTCTGTGTTTTTTGCGTTGATCAAAAACTACAATGATCAAAATAAGGTTCTCACCTTATAAATTCCTATATAATATACATACATATATATATATATATATGTATATGTTTGATAAACAGAGTAAATTCTCTCGTATGAGGCTATTTGTTATAATATTAGACAAATAGCACTCAAATTAAAATCTCATTTATTTACACTGTAATGTCTTTATTATTATTACATTAAAAGACATTGATTAATTTTCCACTATTAAATAATAATTACCCACTTGAGTAATCAGTCTTTCAATAATTAGTTTTCCAATATTTTTTCTTCCAATAATTAGTTTTCCAATATTTTTCTTTTCAAGTAATTTAATATTTAGACGAGTGAGAATGTCCTTCGTATATATAATCTTAAAATTATAGGTTTGAGTCACGCTTTCTCTTCTTTTTAGATTAGAAATTTATAATAAAAAAAAAAAAAGTAACTTAATATTTAATTTAGATATAATATAGAATTGAGATGTTTTTGAATAACCAGACAAAATTATAAGAAAAAGATAAAATTATCAAATATTCTTAGGGAATTAATTTTTTTTCCCCCATGATTTTCAATAAAAGGAAAGCCTCATGAGAATAATGATACAAAAATGAGGGGTGAATTAAAATTTTTAGCTTATAACTTAATATTTTTCAATCAGTGTAAGGGTATAAAAGGCAATATAAGCAAGAAATTTGAAATTTTCCCTTTGCTATTCTATATTGAGTTTTAGCCAAAAAATATATATATATATATATATATATATAACATGCATAACTAGAAAATTTATAATATATCTTCTAATTAAGGAGTTGCATATAAATAAATAAAATATACATTATTATTTTTCCTAAATGAATTTCTACGATGTATTTGAACCGTTGGATTTGGAAAACTAAAGCAAAAGAAAAGGCTATTAAATATTATTATTATTATTTTTTTTGATGAATAATATTATTATTATTATTAGCGACCATAAATCCAGAAAGTTCCA
The DNA here is from genome assembly GCA_007844105.2 of Rhamnella rubrinervis. Lineage (NCBI taxonomy): Eukaryota > Viridiplantae > Streptophyta > Magnoliopsida > Rosales > Rhamnaceae > Rhamnella > Rhamnella rubrinervis. The sequence goes on from CM017578.2 coordinate 10,374,952, forward strand.
AATCTGCTCCAAACATCGAGTAAATCATATGTTAGTTTTAATTTATTTTTCTTTCATCTGAATGCTACGAGATATATTCATATTTATTAAAATTATATTTATTTATTTATTTATTTTTTTAAAACAAATATAAATAATAGAATATTATTACAGAATCAAAATTGAGTTTGGCTCAGAAGTTTCTCGCAATACAAAAACCTTGTAGAAGAAGGCCATCACAGCAATTACAGAGAAGCAAAGGGGGCTCTTTTTTACGTAATTTTTTTTTTAGTTTTTTTGGGTTTTCTCTCTCTCTCTCTCTCTCTCCCTCTCTGCCCCCAAAGTATTTTTGGTCACTCAGCTTCTTCCCGCTAACATTTCCCTCCATTACTCCGTCCGTCACTCTTCTCTTTCGTCTCTTTCTGGATCCGCGAGTAAGTACCTCTCCTTTTCTTATCTACTCACCCACTGTCCTTGCGATTCAGATGGTGGGATTTTGCATTTATGTATTTTTTCTTGATTTCTTCTAGTTGCTGTAATCGTTGTGCTTTGAAACGTTTTGTGTATACGTGCTAAATGTTACACGTTAGGGTTTTGGGTTTTGATTGGCTTGGTGGTTTGGGTGTTTCCTAGTGTTTGTTGTTTGGGTTTCTTATTAACGTAAGGCATTATGGGAGGGTTATATGAGAGCCCATATTTTTGGGTATTACCTTATTTTTCTTCTTTCTAAAGAGGGAGTGGAAGAAGGGGTGAGAGGGGGTAATTTGACTACTAGCTTCGACTTATGTTACTTGTAAAGATTGCATGAAGGCACTCACTGCGCTAATTTGATTATTAGCTTCGGGTACAACTACTGTTTGAGGTTTTTGTTTATCTTTGTGTTGAGTATGTGTGTGTCTTTTATGAATCTGCGTTTATATGTGTGCTGGAGTGGATCGACGGAGGGAATTTAAATGATTTTGGCTCATTGCATTTGGATTTGGAACTGCAGGTTTGAGGTCTCGGGTTTACTCCATAGTTTTCATTTGTGTTACAGTGCAGGCAGCTGTTTTGATTTCTGAACCTTATTTAGCAGACATTTCTGATCATTTGATTGTTGTTACTGAATGGTAGGTGTACCATGAACTGTCTCATCATTTAATTTGATAAAACACATGATGGTGGGAATGATTAAAAATTAAACTTGGTTTGCTTCTATATGATGCAGGGTAATAGTTCTGGATGATTGGTAGATTTTGACCGATGAGGCTAAACTAATTTTTTTCAAACGTTTATTCTGCATTGAGTGAACCAAGGTGGTTTTGCTTCTAACTCACCAATGGAGTGCAACAAAGAGGAGGCTGTTAGGGCATTGCAGCTTGCAGAAAAGAAGATGCAAAATAATGATTTTACAGGAGCATTGAGGATTGCAAAAAGGGCCCATCGACTATTTCCTGAGCTTGAGAACATTTCTCATTTGCTTACAGTCTGTGAAGTTCACTGTTCAGCGGAAAACAGGATTGGTGGATCTGAAATGGACTGGTATGGAATTCTTCAGGTTGAACAAACGGTTGATGTGGTAACCATCAAGAAACAGTACAGAAAGCTCGCATTGTTACTTCATCCTGATAAGAATAAGTTTGCTGGTGCAGAGGCTGCTTTTAAGTTGATTGGTGAAGCAAACAGAGTTCTCACAGATCAAGTAAAACGTTCTCTATATGAGACAAAATGTAGAACTGTAGTGAGAACTGCTGCACCAAATTCAACAGTCCATCAATCAAATGGAAACACATCCATTCGGAAACATGATGGGGCTGCAAAAAATCATCAGAAAATTCCTCATTCAAATTACACTGGCTGGCAACAATATCAGCAGGCACAAGTAAACACATTTTGGACATGTTGCCCATTTTGTGAAGTAAGGTATCAATACTACAAAAATTCTCAAGATAGATTGCTGCAATGTCAAAATTGCGAAAACAGTTTTATTGCTCTGAATCTGGGTACTCAACCACCAGGATCTCACCAAAGTCAATTTGCCAACCTGAAAGAGGCTCAGAAGCAGAGACCCTCTAAAGCTTTTTCACAAAATAGTTATGGAAACCCTTCTGACACAAAGTTTGCTAGCTCACATCCTGTATCTAAGGCAGGAAGTGCTGTGGAACTCAGTGGAGGTTCCAAGATGGATGAGAAAGATAAAAGGCATGTGGATGTGGGAGTGGGGAAGACAGGTGTTGAAATGTCCGAGTCTAACCGTGTGAAGTCTAAGGAAGCTGAAAATTTAAAAAATGCAAACAGAAAGGGTCGGGGAAAGTCGGTTGCTGAATCCAGTGAAAGTTGTGGGACTGGAGATACTAATGACTCTGGAGATGTTAGTCAAGAAAATGTTGTTGATCCCTCTATATTAAGTGGAGGCTATCAGCCTAGGAAATCTTCAAGACAAAAGCGAAATATTTCTTACAGAGAAAATTTAAGTGACGATGACAATGATTTTGTGAGTCCACCAAAAAAACCAAGGGAGATTAACTCATCCAATGCTAGTGAAGAGAATATGAAAAACGCATCTGCGAATGATGGGGTAAGTAAGGATGATGAGTCAGCTGCTTTGGACGGACATGAGAAAGAGGTCAAGCAAAATCCAGTTGTTCCACTTGAAGAAATTCTGCCACGCAAAAGAAGCACAGCAGGTGAATCTGAGGTTGAGGAAAAGGAAGCAGATGTTTCAGATCACCTTGACCGAAAGTGCAAAGCTGATGATGGTCCTGAAGTAGAGTCGAATGCTATGTCCACTCCAGAGATTATTACATGTCCTGATCCAGAGTTTAATGATTTTGACAAAGTTAAAGGAGAAAACTGTTTTGCTGTTAATCAAATATGGGCTATTTATGATACAGTTGATGGCATGCCAAGATTCTATGCTCGTATCAGGAAAGTGTTCTCCCCTGGATTTAAGCTACGGATATCTTGGTTGGAACCCGATCCGGATGACCAAGGTGAGATTGATTGGTGTAGTAAGGAGCTGCCAGTTGGTTGTGGCAAGTACACAATTGGGAATACTGAAGAAACTGCTGATCGTCTTATGTTTTCTCATCATATGTACTGGATAAAAGGCAGAAGTAGAGATGCTTACATGATATACCCTAGGAAGGGAGAAACTTGGGCCCTTTTCCAGAATTGGGATATCAGTTGGTTTTCCGATCCCGAGAAGCATATACCATATCAACTTGAATATGTAGAAGTCGTGTCAGATTTTGTTAAGGATTCTGGCATTGAAGTTGCGTATTTATGCAAAGTCAAAGGGTTTGTCAGCTTGTTTCAGCGAAGTGAACAGATTGGAATTGTGTCGTTTCACGTTCCGCCTGACAAATTATATAGATTTTCTCATCGGGTTCCATCGTTTAGAATGACTGGTGAGGAAAGAGAAGGTGTTCCCAAAGGATCGTTTGAATTTGATCCTGCATCTTTGCCCGAAAATTTCTTCAAGCTTGATGATCACAGTGATGTGAAAAGGGATAATGTAAGCATAAATACTGAAAACAGTGGTTTTTGTTCCAAATCCTTAGAGAATGAAGAGAAACCTGTAATAGGTTCTGAGAGGATTCCTGCAGCTAAAAAGCATGAGAAAACTGATTTCAAAAGAGAGACTCCAATACCTAGAAGATCTCCGAGGAAGCTGAATGGCACAAATATGGATTACGGTCAAACAGATGCAAATAAATCCATTGCAGTAGATGGTATTGACGACACCAAACATGGCAACCTAGTTCCTTCTGACAGGAGTTCTCCACCATGTGAGGTCGATGGGAGAATCAAGACACCAAGGAAGGAGGGGAAGGACAATCATGGAAGAGAGCCCGTTGAACTTAGAAGATCACCAAGGGATTTAAACAGGAAAAATAGCCAACTAAATGCAGGTCAGTTTGCACCTGAATTGGTGTCTAGCAAGCATTCAGATTCCCACAAGAACGAAAGCCATGCCTGCACTCAGTCTTCACTGGATGCCACTTCTAGTTGCGGTGCAAAAGGGCAATCAGGTGGTAAGGGTCAGCATTCCAAGAGTTCCAGAAAATGCCCTGTTACCTCTCCATCTAATTTACCTGCTTGTAAATCATCAAAAGTCCGGCTCTTCGATTTTAAAGGTAAGAATTCCAAGGAAAAATTTCAGCTTGATCATATATGGGCACTGCACAGTGATGGTGATGGATTGCCCAAGACTTATGCGCAAGTTAAGAGGATTGAGTCTACCCATGATTTCCTATTGCATGTAGCATTACTAGAACCGTGCTCACCGCCAAAGAACATGATTCAGCCAGTTTGCTGTGGAACATTTAGAGTTAAAGATGGGGAAACCAAGGTATTTAGACCCAGTTCATTTTCTCATTGTTTAAGTGCCAAACACATGGGTAAAAATAAATATGAAATTTATCCTCGGGAAGGTGAAGTTTGGGGACTATACAAGATGCAGAACATGAGTGAGGGAGAATTTGACATAGTGGAGGTGCTGGAAGATTTAGGCACGTGCACAAGAGTTGTGGTTCTGACACAAGTTGATGGATATGAATCTATGTTCAAGGCTCCAAGGATTCAGAGATCAAAAACTGGTGTCATTGATGTACCACGGTCTGAGGCAGCATCTAGGTTCTCCCATCAGATTCAGGCTTTTCGTCATACCGGAGATAGTCGCCTTTTAGGCTATTGGGAGCTTGACCCATTATCAGTATCCGGTAATATAGTTTGTTTAGATTGACCTTCGCTGTATGTATGGTACGGCTGGTTTTTCTTCTCTACTGTTTTTTAGTATTGTAAGCTTCTACCAAAATGTTACAGCTTCTCTCTTCAGTAAGTGTAATTCGGGGCATTAGCCAAAGATTTTATTGAAGCAAATGAATGAAAACGCTGAGATTCTCTATGCTCCAATTTGTGGACGCCGAAATTGCTTTTAAAGTGGTCAAAACAATTATGCGAATGGTGTTGTAATAATTCATCCCTATTACGAGTTTAATAAACATATGAATTGAAAAATCGCTATTACGAGTTTAATAGACGTATGAATTGAAAATGAGTTAGCACTCTCACGTAAAGTCTATATAATCAAATGCAGCGGACTAAGTAAACGGGCATTTGGTCTAGTGGTATGATTCTCGCTTTGGGTGCGAGAGGTCCCGAGTTCGATTCTCGGAATGCCCCCATGCTCACTTACTCATTTTTGCTCCCCAGTTATGGCACTCGTCGGATTGTTGGATTGCTGTCGCCGTCGGATTTGATCTGAAGGAACCAGAGTGATTCTTCTTCTTTGTTATCTTTTATTCCTTTTATTATTTTTTGGGTGAAAATTCTTCTTTTTAACCACGGCCGTCGTATTTGATCTGAGTGAACCAGAGTGATTCTTCTTCTTTGCTACCTTTTATTCTTTTTATTGTTTTTTGGGTGAAAGTTCTTCATTTTAACCGCGGACGTACGCATACCGTGTCCTGGGAGAGAATTAAAAAAAAAATTGTAAAGCTCTGGGGCATTCCGAGAATTGAACTCGGGACCTCTCGCACCCTAAGCGAGAATCATACCACTAGACCAAATGCCCACTTATTTTTTCATTAAAATTTAATTCTTAAGTTGAACCAGTGTTAGGGGACAACTCACCTATCTCTTTTAAGTAAGAAAGGAGTCATCTGTGTTGTGTGATCGCCCCCTTGGAGTATTTACCCAAAAAAAAGGATCGCCGCCTTGGAGTACTTCGCATAGCCATCGCCGCTCAACCACCATTTTCCGACAATTGGCGGCCACGAACGCAGCTGCCGACAAACACGCCTGCCTGCCTGCCTTAACTCCAACTGGTAAGTCTTTATTAATATTAATATTCTTATTGTTTTTCTTTCTTAATTTTTTTTGGCGCCTTTCTCAAGTACCAGAGCTTCTACTTCCTTTGTTGTGTTGTTGTTATTACGAGTCTCCTCTGAATCCATCAACCATGGAGACATATACCCACTCTGTGTTTTCGAAAAAATAAATTATCAAATTTAGACCTTTTAGAAATGTCCTCTCCTAAATGTTGTATCATCCCAACCCCAATTTGGGTTTTTTTTTTTTTTCATATCTGTCTCTATTATACTGGTTCCGGTTAACTGCTTGATAAGTAAATACACGGTTTTTGTTTTCAGGTAAAATTTACAAGTGGCATTCAAAATTTATCTTCTGTATAGCTAGGTTAGTGGGCTGTGTGAGAAAATCATGTTAAAGCATGTGCTTGGTAAGGTGTGGAGCAAAGGCGTCTCTGTGTATGGAGGAGATAAGCTTAGACATTGCTTATATGTCCCCAAAAGTAGCTTCCACAACGGACAGGTATTAAGAATTTTATCTTCTCTATTCTTTGTGTTAAATTGCTGCTGGGTAATTATAGGAAACTAGAAAAGTCACAACTAGTGATTGAGATGTTAATGAATTGATTCTATATAATTTGGATTTTAGAACTAGGGAGCAAATCTCATTTTTGTCTAGTGGGTACTGCTTGTTGCAATCTAGAACCAGTGTAGGTGATGTAGCTCTGATGTAGGTATGAAATATGTGCATTGATTTTGTTGTTTCTTGTATGTGAGTTTAAATTAGTTTTGATGTGGAAATGTTTGATATTGACAATTAAAACACTTATACGGAAGCGGGATTTGTTGAGTATATCTTGTTGTTGAGACTAGTGTATATACTCTGATTGCGGTTGTATAATCTAATAGCATCTCATTGATGCGTATGTATGCTTTGTTTAATTTATATGAATAGAGTTTGCAGGTTTATCAGTTGAAAGAAATGTGTTTGAATACATGTTATTAACTTCTTTTTGTTTCCATGATGTTATCAAGATCTACCATGGATGACTTCTTGAATATATGTTTCTGTTTTCCCTTTTGTTTTACACATCTTTATCAATCCTTTTCAATGCTCTTTTCATGGATTTGTGAATGCATAACTTGTATCCCTGCACCCCAGCCTTCCCCCTTAAGATATTAAATTTTCTTTTATTAAGAATATAAAATTTTCCATCTTCTGAATTCCAGTTGTGCAAAGGTTAAATTGCTATTATGAAATGTATTTAATTTTTTTTCCTATATCACAGGTTCATTATGCACCAAGAAGCTTTTTCGGGGTAGAAGATTTCCTGGACGATGACAATAGCCGGCCTTACACTTACCAAAAAGAGAAGAAGTCAAAGAATCCTACCAAGCATATATCATTTAAACAGAGAACGGTGGCCTACATGGAACCATTTACGCTGGATGTGTTCATCTCGAAGCGTTTTGTGTCGGCCTCTCTCACTCACAGGGTGACAAGTAAGCAGGTTGCAGTTGCTGGCACAAACTCTAAAGACATAAAAGCAGTACTCAAGTCCCGATCAGATATACCGGCGTGTTTGGCAATCGGTCGGATTTTAGCTGAGAGGGCAAGAGAAGCCGATGTGTATACTGCGTGTTATACTCCTAGGGATAGGGACAAGTTTGAAGGGAAGATAAGAGCTGTAGTTCAATCCCTGATTGATAATGGGATTGATATTAAAATTTATCTTGACTGATAATGGTTGCTTTTGGTCTGAAATCAAATCATGGGGAGGTTTTTGTGTGCAACTTTGATTACTATTTGTGCTACCTCTCATTGGTCTCATTGGTCTCAAAAGATACTTTGTATTTATAATGGCGATTAATTGGCCGCACTTTTGTTCTTTCTGAGAAAAGCAATTTCATATTGAAGGAACATGAATGAGACGGACATAAAGCAAAAGATAGAAGCATTACCGGAGAGAGCACCACACCAAAATGTACAAATTTGAACTTGGTTGTACTCCAATCGTTACAAGGCATGAGCAGCTCCATTAGCAACCATTGAAACAAGGACATGGCTTTATAAAGCTACTTGCTGAACTCTGAAATTTAGAAAGAAAGCAGAGAAATTGTATAGTATTGAAAAACTAATCTGGTCTGGACCAGAACATAATTTCCTAGCATTTTAGTACGAGTTAAAAGGGACTTTCCAAACTACCTCGCCATTAATCCTCGTTCAACTCATGGTTCAAAGTCCTCGGCTCGATTGGATAACACGGATTTGACTAACAATTTCTGCGTCAGTGTCTGCGTGCCTGAGAATATTCAGAGCAATGGATAAATACCAGAACAGTACCAATAATGGAGTCAGCCGTTGAAACTTGGCGGCCAAGAATTACCTAATAAATAAAATGTGATGCTAAGAATAACAATAGTACAATACTAAAGGACATACATACATAAAATACACACACACACACACACACACAAAGAAATCGTGCTAGGCGAACAATAAGAGTAATTGATATACGTAAATATATGATCACGGGGTTACACAGCATGAAAATTTGATCAAACATTGTACGTAAATTCATAAAGGTTATAAGATTTTAAGATAGAATATAATTAGATGGAATAACAACCTTTTAAATAAATTAATTTAGAGTATACTAAAATTAAATTTAACCACGGTTAAAATTATTTCTCCAAACCCTGGTTTGAACTTTAAACTCCCCTCCCCCATCACTCAAAACGATAATTATATGTATATTAAAACCACTTCATAAGTCTGATCCCAATTTATTATAAATAATAATAAATCTTACATTATAATAATTTATAAGTTTTTAGGTTCCTCATTGAGAAACTTACTTCTACATACTAATAACTATTTGTATATTGCAAAAGATATATGTTATGTTATGTTAAAGGTTTTTAAATTATGTCTTCTTCTTTTTTTCTTTTTTAATCAATGTATACATTGACTTTGACATACTATATTAATTAATTATTAATGTAATACATACTTTACCTTTATCCCACTTGCACTAAAAATAACCGAGTCAAAATAATAATTTTTGTAGCTAGACGTATATTAAATTGTAACATCCTCATAATAATAAAATTAATTTGTTCCCAACTTTATAATTACATAGAGGTTTTATTATACTTTAAACTGTGATAGTAGTTTACACGTAACAACATGCCACATGCACTAAGCAGCTGAGGTCATATGTATGACGATTTCAATGGAATTTTACTCATATCTATAAGACTAACGTTTTATTTTAATTTGCTTAAATATGGTATAGTTTCTGTGTGACGGTGCAAAGGAATGGAATAAGTATTTTCATGGAAGTTCATTCCCTTCCTATATATATACACCGTAAGTTTTATAGTATATTGTTTTGAATTCAATAGCTTTCCTTTTTTTTGTCAGACTTGAACAAAATACATTGCACGCACAGAATTTGTTTGTTTGAATTTGACTCTTTGTAATCCAAAATAAAGCAAAATCTAACTTTTCTATGGACTATTCTCAAAATAATAATTTCTATATGCGTAAATTATTAAGTAATGTCAGGACACAAACTTTATTCATCGAGATAATAAAATAAAAGAAAAAATTTATATAAGTGTGTACGCGCAAAATATTAAATAAGGATAAGGACACAAACTTTATTGACCAAGATAATACGATATTATTTAACAATTTAATATAAAATAATAAATAATAAATAAACCTCTTAAATAGAAAAAAAAAAAATCAATAATATATTAAGGCACACAGATGTAAAACAAAATAATGTTCGCGCACGAGACGCGGCGATAGAGTAGAAAAGTGATGGGGTCTTTATCCAAAATCAAAACCAAAATATATTTTATTATTTCATTAAAATTGGTAGTATGGAGGTTTTTCTCATCAATTTGAGCACGACAGACAAATTCTCTTAAATTTCTGCACAACTTACATGGAATATACTAATCCAAGCACAGGCGCCTCTATAAATATTTAGCAATAAGGCTTTGGATCAATATAATAAAATTCCAAATAGAGGTCTCCACTCCACTACTCTTGCGGCAGGGGTCTCCATACTTGTGAAAGACGTAGCATTAAGGAACATTATCAATTTTTTATTTATGTTTGGCAACGTAACGTACGTGTTTCCTTAATTACATTATAAACAGAGAGATAAGGAATCAAATTTAGGAAACTCCGAAATTCAAACAAGAAGTTCTTTTTTTTTTTTTGGAGAGACTGTGATTGATTTTGGCAGAGGTTGAGGAGTGTTTGGTTGGAGATTGAGAATATAATTCTCTGTGGGTTGAAGGAGGAGGGAGATGGGAGGGTGTTTTTCTGATGTTAGAGGAGGCAAGCAAGCCATAGGAGGGAGGCCCACACCCGCCGCCAACGACAACGGCAGTGCCGGTCGGAACGACGCCGTTGATTTCTTTTACAGGTCTCGTGGCCTTAGCCCTCTCTTCACCCAACTTGAGGTATAATTTCTTGTATTTTATTTTGTTCGATTTTCCCGTGGATAATCCTTTGGAATGTTTTATTCCTTGGATGGTGTCAAACCCGACAACATTTTGTCGTACATCAGAATTTTATTTGTTATTCTCATTCTTGTTTTCTTTCTTTTTGTCACCTTCTTCTTTTGTTTATTTTAAGTGCAAAATTTCAAATTGCTTTTGCTCATTGAATTAGTCGTTTTGGTACAACTCATGGAATCTTTTTCTCTATTATGGATAGTACTTTGTTTGATCAGTACTACTTCGCTTTTGAATGTGGACAATACCGAGATTCTGTCTCGTTGATAGCATGAGACAAAACCATTGTTCCAAAGTATTGTTTTCTTATCTATTTTTCCAACTTATAAAAAGTTGTCACTTTTAACTTTTGTTCTTACCATGCCCCATCAGACGCTTGACTCTTTTGTTTTGTCTTGTCTTGTCTTCTTATATTTAAAATGAATCAGCAAGCTGTAGATCATGATGATTTGTTTTCCTAGTTTGTTGACGTCCCTAGTTCTAAAAGTAAATAATTTTATTTTCTCGTTGGAATCTTTTCATTTATTTCAAAATCTATGCTGCATGCAGTTATCTCTATCAGCATCGAACTTGTTTGATCGTGACATCACATCTAAGGTCAGTTTCTCCGTAACCTTACTTCTTACATATTACTAATCCGTTTGGCTTTCAATTATTTGAAAATGTTTTCCAACTGAATAATTAGTATGCAGTTATATTCTTGCACCACCTTATCTTAGTTTTATACTTCGTTTGGCAATGCCTTAGCTATGATTTTGTGCTAAAATACGTTTTACTATTTTTTCATCACAGAGCGATCCTATGGTGGTTGTGTTTGAAAAGAAAAGAGATGGTAAACTAGAGGAAATAGGGCGCACTGAAGTAATACTGAACAATTTGAATCCCCAATGGATAGACAAAGTTATAGTTGCGTATCAGTTTGAGATTGTGCAGAATTTAATGTAAGCTTTTCAAAATCATATGCTTAATGTAAAAATGTCTTTTTTATTGTGTTTGGTACTTGCCTTCATTACACTGCTCCACTCATATTCTACCTTTATTTTTCCCACAGATTTCATGTCTATGATGTTGATACAAGATATCACAATATACCTGTGAAGGTATTGTACTTGTTTCATTTCTATTCCTTGCGATTTCAGTTAATGATATATTTTTCTTGTATTTTTATTCAGTTATTGATTTCTATAACTAATTACTAATTATCAATTACATTGATATGTTTGATGCAACTTGGGAAACTCTGCAAATCTGGAGTGCTGAATATTGGAAATATAAAAGAATACAATTTCTAACCAAGAGCTAAAAGATAAATTACTATGTATTGACTTTAACTACTAAACTAGATCACACTATATTTTTGTGTGCATGTAGTTATGCAGAAAATTTCTAGTACTTAGTAGAATGGTGAGGCATATTAAAATCATTTGATGTATCTGTTGAAGTTATGTTTTAAATTTACTTCTATTCTTCTTTCGGATAGGCAAGTTATGTGAAACTTTTAGCACCTTGTCAAAGTGACGAAAACAAATTTGGTTGACTGTTGGGTTTCATGTCTACATTTTTCTTCTGTTTGCTTGCAGATGTTAAATTTGAAGGATCAAGATTTTCTTGGAGAAGGTAGTTGTGTTCTCTCAGAGGTAAGTTGCTTTGGTATAAGTATTGCTAAATAAAAAATGTTACGCATCAACCACCAATTTGCAGTATGTGTGTGCGTTTGTAGTTATAGTTAATATTATGTATGTTACATACATATGCTAATGTTTTTGGGTTGTCAAGTTGTAATTTTCACATATATAATATTAATGTCTTTCTTTCCCATGACAGATTGTGACTAAAAAAAACCGGAGTTTAACCATGAAACTACAGAAGAGAAATAATGGGCTGGGGGGTGTGAAAAGTTTAGGCACGCTAACTGTCCATGCTGAAGAATCAGTTGCTTCAAGGAGTGCTGTTGATATTATGTTCCGTTGTTCCCACTTGGACAGCAAAGACCTGTTTTCAAAGAGTGTGCGTGTTAAATTTGTGGCCATTGTTTATGTTTCCTGTGTTTGTCTCTGAAAGATTTTAAATTTTCTTACCCGTGCCTTTTTTTCCCTCTTCAATTAGGATCCCTTCCTAAGAATTTCAAGGATTGTTGAGAGTGGAGGCACTGTTCCAATTTGCAAGACTGAAGTATTGGACAACAATTCAAACCCAATCTGGAAACCAGTATGCCTAAGTATGCAGCAGTTTGGAAGCAAGGCAAGCCTGTGATAATTGATTAGATTTTTTGTTTACAGGACTGTAGCAAATTTATTGACTTCATGAAATTTCAAATTTTACAGGATAATCCATTGGACATTGAGTGTTTTGATTTCAATAGCAGTGGCAATCATGTTCTCATTGGGTAATTATTGGATTTATATGTGCCTAGTGTTTTTTATCCCTCGCTTTTTCTTCCTTTTCTTGTTGTTATTGTGTAGACTTTAGTGTTTGTGGATGAAAATATAAAATTATGACATTGAAGGTTAACTCCACAGCAAACTCCAAAAGTCTGTGGTCGACCTGGAAAAGCTTTACAAAGAAAAAAGTGGTGCACATTTTACTTTGCCATCATCTCATCGCGGTCATGAAAAGGTGCTTTCTTACTTGTCATGCCTTCTTTAATATTTCATTATTAAGTTTTGTCCCAGTTTCTCTTTAATAATTTATACGTGGGTAGTGACCATCTTCATAATGTACCAAAATATAGGTACTGAAGGGCCAGTTGTTTGTGGACCAATTATGTGAGAGGGATCAATTCAGCTTTCTTGATTACATTTCTAGCGGATTTGAGCTTAATTTTATGGTTGCAGTTGATTTCACCGGTAATGATCTGATATAATATGAAAATTGTCATCTCACTTTGACATGTGATGTTCAATAAACTTTGTTTTATGCTTAATATGCAGCCTCAAATGGAAGTCCGCAAAGTCCAAATTCCTTGCATTACATTAACGCTAATTATGGCTATTTGAATTGTTATCAAAAGGTATTACAATGTTGCTTGTGATGCTTTTGTTATTATGGCATAATCTTTTTAGTTGATACTAAAGAAAGACAATAAAAAGAATTGACTGGTGAAGATCATGGTAATATGAGTAATGGAGGACTATAAATATTTGCATGGCAGGCTATAATGGAGGTTGGGGAAGTCATTCAGTTTTATGATTCTGATAGGCGATTTCCTGCTTGGGGATTTGGAGGAAGGACAATGGATGGGAGAGTATCACATTGTTTCAACTTGAATGGAGGCGAAAATGGCTCGGAGGTAAGTGAACAATGTGTGTATTGTTTATAGAACCAATTGCTGAAATTAATATTTAATAGTCAGTTTGCTTGTGTTTGTGCCCACTGCAATTAGTAACAGAGTTTTTTTGGATGAATCAATTAGTAACAGAGTTGGTTGATTGATAAATAGGTTGAAGGAGTTGAAGGCATCATGGCTGCCTACACGAATGCCCTACGAAATGTATCTCTGGCAGGACCAACTTTATTTGGCCAAGTCATCAACAGGGCTGCACAAATTGCAGGCCAGTCAGTTTCGTACAACCAGAACAAGTACTATGTATTGCTCATCATAACGGTAAGCACAAGAAGGGTTATTACTCTTCGTTCATTTGAATGTCTCATTGGATACTAAATGTTTTATATCAAATACTACGTTGTTGGTAATTTCATGGAAGTCACAATGCATTTAATCTTTTTTAGGATGGAGTAATCACAGACCTGCAAGAGACAAAAGATGCGCTGGTAAAGGCATCTGATCTTCCACTGTCCATTCTTGTGGTAGGAGTTGGCAGCGCAGATTTTACACAGATGGAGGTACACTCGCCTCTGATTGACTAATCTGATATACATTTTATATCTACTGGACTATTACTGTGGATTGTGGGATTTAATTCACCTGTATATATGATGTCTTTCAATGCTGAACATGCGAGCTGAATGAATCTTTGTATAAATACGGCTGTGTTGGCAGATACTTGATGCCGATAATGGGCATCGGTTAGAGAGTTCTACAGGCCGTGTGGCTACTCGTGACATTGTACAGTTTGTTCCCATGCGAGAAGTACATAGTGAGTAATGCATATATTAATCAAAGATTGCTTAATTTCCCAATTTAGTTATTTATTATACATTTTTTTAAAATGATTTTGTTTTCCTCTTTAATTTCGCTTGTGAATTTTGTTTGAAACAGGTGGACAGATAAATGTTGTTCAAGCTCTATTGGAAGAACTGCCTGGACAGTTTCTGAGTTATATGCGGAGTAGAGACATCAAGCCATGCGCTGTCACTACCAATAGTCATGCAGCAGCAGCAGCAGCAGCTCAAATATAATTAAGGCAACACTATATATATATATATATATATATATTATATATATATATATATATATATTTACGTACATAGATGTTAATGGATACGGATTAATATTAGTTAGTAGTATAGCTGCAAATTATTGGGTAAGCTGTATGTATAAATGAAACAGCTTATATGGGTTTTGAATATTTCAATTCATCTTTTACAATGTTGCTAGTGGATGAAATTTAGTTCATGTATATGAAAATGGCACGCTTATAAATTCAAGCGTGTAATGTTGGAGGGAGAAAAAGGTGGAAGGCCAGGTTTTGATTTTGATGCACTTGAAGAATCAAAAGAAAACAAAATAAATATATATGCGTCAGCTACTTTTATTTTTATTTTTTAATTAGCTGATATGTTATCTCAAACTATATGTATAGTCAATATAATAACTATATATATATATATATATATATATATACATACAAGGATTAGATTCAAGCTAAGTACATGCCAGCGATACTAAAGGCCAGAAGCCAAAGATGACCAAATATAATGAAACGACATAAAATGCATGGGGCTCGTACATGGACAGGACAAACTTTGTCTGGGGTTGGTTCAGACATGTACCTCCTAGTCCTTGACATCCAGATTACAGAAACTTTCCTGAAAGGACAAAGCAATTTATACAGATTTTTTTATTGCAGATTTGGATAATAAATATCTAATTAATACATAATTGCTCTCTTTTTGTAATAATTGCACTGCGCAATTATTAATATATGGGGGCCTCATGTTAGTTCCCCTATTAAAATTTAATTTCACAAGAATTTCAAATAATTAATAATATTAGTTTTTATAATTATTTGCTGCAACAGAACTCGCGCATAGTCCCTCTTAAGGTTATGATTAATCAAGACTGTATGGTACTGCAACTCACATTGAGCATTATTAGTAAAAATTAAATTTGAAAATTTTTTTGATATCAGATTTATATACATGATATATTATTAAAAGCAAATAGGATAAGTTTTAATTTATATATATATTTTTATAATTTTTTGAGTAAATTTATTTTATAAAAAAACATATAAATTAGACTGACTTATGAAGTCTATCATAGGGCCGTTGGTGGCCATCGTAGGACTGTCATTGGGCAACATAGGATGACCATCTTAGAGCCATCGATGGTTATTATAGGATCGTCGATGTCCACCGACCACTTCAATCAAAACAATCACCACTAGCAAGTTTTAACAGTGTTTTTTTTTTTTGGAAAACCTAATATGAAATTCAAAACCTCCAAATTTCCAAAAATTATTAGCCCAAGTGAAAAAAGAAACATAAAACAAGATACATTTTTTAACTTACAGCAGCTCAAATGATAGTTGTTATGGCTCGATAGATTTCACCTTTAACAAAAAATATCTCACATATTAAGTGGATAAATTTTCTAATTCGTGCTTTTCGTGTGTATAATATATATTTTATATATTACATTAATCGAAGATATGTACATGCATGCTTTTTATATTTAATATGAAAAGGGAGATAGTTTGGTAAAAATATGAATCATAAACAATAAAAATAATTAAAATTTTAATTCCATTAAAATAAATTAGAACGCCCCACCTGTCATAGAAAACCTTTTTTTCTGTCGAATATTTTCAGCCCATTATCCAGCCCAGCCCAACCTACTACGAACTCCATAAGAGTGCAGCGAGCTCTTCTGTAGTCTTTCTTCTTCTGCTTATTTCTTGTGTGTTTTGCCTTTGCTTTACTAAGATCTGATTGTGTGTGTGCTTTTGGTGTTGAGTTTCGTCTGTTTCTGTGTTGTGTTGGATTGCATTTTCAACATGCGTAGTACTTAGACTTATTCACAGAAACAACAATCAACGTTGATAGGATCAGCTCGGTCGGGAGGTTGGTTTTCTACTTTTCTACAAAATAGTGTGCCAACTCGTTAAAGTTAGCAGTTGTCTACTTCTTTTCTAGTTTTATTTTGCTAATTCTTTCCCAGATCTGAAAGTTCCATATTTTTTATTATTATTTTTCGGATTTTATATGCTTTGTCCGGATTATTTTTGTAAAATAATTAGATTTGTTAACTAAATGTTATTTTAATTTTTTAGTTATCATCATCCGTTTTGACTGTTTGATTGCCGAGAAAAGGGAAGGAAGTAGAATTTTTTTTTTTTTTTTTTTTTCTGTTTTTGCTTGCTCGGTTGTAATTAGTTTTATAGTTGTCAACTTTATAGATTTTAAGTTCCTTTGAGTAGTTGGTCGACGGAAAGCAAGGGAAATTTTCTAAAAATCTATACGTCTACTGATTTCTATACTCATCTAGCTTCATAATGAAATGAAAGAGATTTAATTTTTCCTTTTTTTTTTTTTTTTTTTAATATCGTACTGTAGATCTGATTGGTGCACGAACGAATCCACAATGCCTACTCGTTTTCCGACCGTGAACAATAATACGTTTCCTCCACCTATAGTGCGAGCACATGCGGGGCTTCTTTATAATGAAAGACCTCCTCTTGAGTCTCTTCGTACGGATGCTCGAGGAACTGCAGCGTATTTTAGATATTTACGTCAAATAAATGTATGCTTGCTACATTATTCATTTTTATTATTTAATTAATTTATTTATTGTATCATTTTATTCTTCATTTCTTTATTTTAGGATGCGTTTCGACCGCAATTTATTGAAGATTTGGTGCGTCGACATGGACATTACCAACACTACCAATCTCTACTTACATACGAGGTAGTTTTTTTTTTGCAATTATTATGTTTTTTTTTTGGGGTATAATTTATATATATATATATATATATATATATTGATTTTTTAGATCTGATTTATAAAAAAATCCCAAATAGAAACTACCTCGTCGATGAAGAGCGAGAGAGAAATTACCACCACATGACGGATACCGGGGGCTCCTTTTTACAACCGCAATTCACCAAAGCCAAATTAAAATTCCAAAAACAATACAAAATTAATATTTCTGGATTTTGTATGAAATAGGCGGACAGATAAATGTTGGTCAAGCTCTCTCGGAAGAACTGCCTGGACAGTTTCTGACATACATGCGGAGTAGATACATCAAGCCATGCACTATCACAGCCAATACCCATGCAGCAGCAGCAGCTCGATTGTAATTAAGGCGATACTATATATAATATATATATCTAATAAAGCAATTAAAGCAATTTATACAGATTTGGATAATATATATCTAATTAATACACAATTGCTCTCTTTTTTTTGTAATAATTGCACTCCGCAATTATTAATATGCGGGGCCTCATGGTCCTCAATGCCCTGTATATATGCATAAAACGTTAGTTCGCTCCCCTATTAAAATTTAATTTTACAAGAATTTCTTATAACTAATTATATTAGTTTTTATAATTATTTGCTGCAACTGTGCTCGCATAGAGTCCCTCTTTAGGTTATGATTAATCAAGGTTTAATTAATTAATGTATAGTACAGCAACTCACATGGGGTATTGTTTGACCTGCGATTGCATGATACAAAATTTGATAGGATTTTTACACATACAAGTATGTGTGGTTTATATCTGAGTTATATTGTGCAAATGAAAAAGATTAAATTATATATTGTTTGACTGATAATTGCCGCGTATGTATTTTTCGTTTACGTGTTTATAGAGAATGTAATAGGTGGGCTGATTATTTAGCTAATATTAATCATAGTTATAATCTTGGTTTTCATTTTCTTACCAAAGCTCCAAGTGGTGCTACTCAATTTTTAGAAACTGATTGTCAGGGTATATTATATATCCTCGAGAGTTTTAGTTTTGTTTAGGTCTTTGACCTATGTTAAAGTACCTAGCTAGGCATACGCTTAGTGTCTGTATATATTAAAAGTTTTGAGAAAAAGTTTTGGAAATATGATATCATATATGCATGTAATTACTATTCATATTAAATAAGAACTTGCAAATTTTATAATATATGATAGAGAAATTGGTAAATTACACAAGGTTTTCATCTTCTCATTGATTTGATAAAACCATTATTAGTTTAACTAAGCTGCCATCCCCTTAATAAAAACAAAAAATGAATAGATGCTATTAAAAACAAATCCTAATTATATAGAAAGTAAGTCTCAAACATTCAGCAAATATTCCATTATGAAATTAAACCTAGCTAATACACATGAGAAACGCAGCCGACCAAATCCTAATAATATAATATAGAAAATAATCTCAAACATTAAGCAAATGTTTCATTATAAAAACCTAATACGCCAAATCCTAATAACTATAATAAACATTCATCAAATGTTTCATTCTCAAATTAAACCTAATATATATATATAAATTAAATCTGAACTTTCCATCACCTAAACCAAGGAGCAAGATGTCTAACAGGAATGCCAAAAAATTCATCTATGGGATAGTGTAGAGCAGGTCTAAAAAACATTACTTCATAACCGCGACATGGTTTTGCCCAGATCTTCACTTCGTAAAATGAATCAACTCCGGTGGTTGTATTTGTTGCCTCTAACGTCAGGTAGTACATAGAACCTCCAACAACTTGCCCATTTGCTTTTATAATCCTTTTCAATTTGAGAACTCCATCTCCACCGTCCTCCTCCAGCTGCAGCAGCAAAAATACATTATTACAGTAAAAGTTAACCCAAAAAAGAAAAAGAAAAAAAGAAAGTACAACTTACCTTTTTATTGTAGTTTCCAATAGCAGAATCTACTGCTGTAAATACTTCTGGCTGAATAATTTCTAATCTCACAGGGGCGATGTTGCCGACAACGACAGACATTTCATCACACATTTTCTTATCTTTTTCTTCTCCCCGTCGAGGACAATGGAATCCCTATGAATAGAACAAACAACTGTATTGAAAATATAATGATTAAATATCAACATGTATGATTAATCCAATCCAAGAGAGAGTATTATAAAAGTGATAGTAATGTACAAGTTACAACTAATAAATCACCTCTGTGTCAGCAATGCCAAATCTACTCTTCTTTAATTCTTCATCAAATGGTGTTCCTGAATAGTGGATGCAGTAGCATTTTTATTTTGGCCCAATCATATATATCATTCATTCATTGATGATATTATGACTACGTACTCTTAATTATTAAACACTATGTGAACATACAAAAACAAGTGACATTAAATAAAAAGAGGAAGAGAGAGTTACCAAACATTGCCTTCCACTTCTCTCTCTTATCTTTGAGTTGAGCTACTTGAGCTACCGATGAAAATTAATTTGCGATATCAGTCATTTTGTTTTCGTCCAATTATCATTATTAATGGAAAATTATAAATAATAATTGGGAATTAAATTAAAAAAAGGTGATAAGTAAAAAGAGAGAGAGCGAGCATTACTGCGTTGCTCCAGGTTATGGGATGCTGATGATAAATCAGTAGAAGCTGAGGAAAATTTCCACTCAGTCAGTCAGTGCATTAGAATTTCGATTTGATCGTTCAATTATATCATTCATTCAATGAAATTAAACCAAAATAAGATTCAGATGGAGAGATTTACCAGATGATATTGATGATTGCGATTCATGCAGAAAACCCTGTTTTTTATGTCCAACTGGGCCTGATGAAGATTTCCCTAATTAAATTAAACCATTCATTATTATATCATTAATTCATGTACTAAAATATATAAGAAAATTATATATATATATATATATATATAGACATATATGAAAGCTATGAACAAAAAAATAATAATAATAATTACCTGACATAAGTCTGCGCTATAGAGAAGATGGTCCATCGGACAGGCGTCGTCTAAATATGACAATTAGTTCACCAAATTAAAAGAAAATTAATAAAATTATGAAGACGAAATTAAAAGAATTACAACTCCAAAATACGATCAAACACAAGATCGTCAATGGAGACCGAGAGAGAAAAAAAAGGTTACCACCACATGACGGATACCGGGGACGCCTTTTTACAACTGCAATTCGTCAAAGCCAAATTAAAATTCCAAAAAACTACAAAATTAATATTTCTGAAAATAAAAAGTATATGCAGGAGCTAGGGCCATAAGTACCATAATACAATCAAATACTAGATCGAGATCGAGAGAGAGAAAAAGTTACCATTCTCCAAAGGATTAAGGTCACCAGAGCTGTTGTCGGGTTCCATTGGCACAAGTCGGTTTGTTTGCGACGGTGGTCTGGTCTCAGACGAGAGAGATGGGATCAACGAGGCACAAGTCGGTGCCTATCGGCCCTCCATGCAAACCCTATCTATTTTTTTGGTAAATAGGATATGCAAGCCTCTCTGCCTATTTATATCTCCACGTGGTTTTTAAGCCAACCAAAAATCAAATTGCAAAGCTCCGTTTGCAATTTTATTTTTTCCCAATTCACCTCCTCCTCTGCAATCTGATTTTTTCCTTTTTATGTAAGTAGGAGATACAAACCTCTCTCTGCCTATTTATGGAAAAAACTCTAGCACTCCAGTTGTACTGAGCCACTCAGTACTACTTCCACTTTTGAAATGGCACGTGGAAAAATTTAATCCACATCACCAAACCACTGAGAGAAAAGATTACCGTTTAAAATGTGTAAAAAATAATAATAATACTAAAAAAAGAAGTAAAGAACGGCTTGACGATGTCGTTTAGGATACCTTGACGCTGCAGTAGGGTTACTGACCATCTTCTCCACGTTCACTTCATCGTCGCCGGCTTGAATATTTGCGGTGAGTAGTTTTTTTGTTTTTCTTCTTTTCCTATTTTTGGGTTTGCGATGGTTGTCTCCAAGAGAAAGGAGATAAGTCGGTCCCTATCGTGTTTACAGCTCTCTACCATTGGCACTTGGTACCTAGAATGGTGATGCATATTAAAATCATTTTATCTGTGTGTTGAAGTTATATTGTAAATTTATATCTATTATGCAGGATAATCCAAAAATATATATACAAATTTGAACTTGGCTATTTTATAAGCCTCCAATCTTTGCAGGCCACGAGCAGCTCCATTAGCAACCCACTGAAAAAGAGACATGGTTTTTTAAAGCTACATGCTGAAATTTAGAAAGAGAGCAGAGAAATTGTCTAAAGAAGTGAAAAACTAGTTTGGTGCAGATAGTTGGACAACATTAATTTCCTAGCATTTTAATATCAAATGAAGGCACTTTCCAAACGACCTCTCCATTAATTCTCTTCAACGATCATGTTTCAAAGTCCTCTATTTAAATAACACGGATTTGACTGACAGTTTCTGCGTCTTCTTCATGAGCTTGTGAATATTCAGGGCAATGGATAAACATGGTTATTTAATAACAATTCCATTTGGCTTTTCTTTTTATTCTTTTATTTTTATTTTCATGGAAATTGACACCAGGATAGTACCAATAAAGTTGCTCAAGTCAGTCGTCGAAACTTGGCTGCCAAGAAATCCCTAATTATGTATTTAGTGATAAGTATAGTATAGCAATTTACCAAAAAAGATAAGTATGGCAGAGCAATTTGCTTTATTACGCATGCATGCCAATACCTCGTATGTAAGCTGTTTCACTGCAAATTAATTCGTTTAGGGAATGACAAATGAGATGCAATGATTATTGTTAAGATTTATTTGAGAGATTTGCAGCCTAAAGATTTCTCAATAACTTAAGCAACACATGTAACATAATTAAATCCTAATATTAAAAGAAATCAAAGGGAAATGTAGTGATCACAGATTTACGGGCTCACAGCTTGCAGTTTGATCAAATATTATGTAGGAAAATTTTTAAAGGTTATATAAGACTTTAAGCTAAACCTTTTAAATTTAATTTAATCATGGTTTAACATTATTTCTCCAAACTCCTTGGTTTGAAACAAAGAAGTCGCATGCAAAAGAAGAAGGGAATAAGTTTTTTTGCAATGGAAGTTCACTCCGTTTCTAATTTTAGAAAGGACTGTTCATGAAAGAATAATTTATATACGCGTTAGAGCATGAGTAACGCCAAAGACAATGAGAAATAACACGTGGGCAAAATTGATGAAATTACTTATGGGGTGCCTAAAATCCCCAACGCACACAGAGCTGATGAATCTATATGTAAAAATTCTAGGGGCACATGACACGTGGCATCCTAAAGAAAAAATATAAAATCCTATAACAAATCTATATGTAAAAATTCTAGGGGCACATGACACGTGGCGAAAAGTGAGACGATCCTTATCCAAAAATCCAAGAATATTAATATTTTTTTTTTTTTCAAAGAAAAAGTCATTCAACAGGGAAAACGTTTTGACCGAGCTGATTAAAATTTCTCCACGGCCTTCTGATTAGACAAATTCAACACATAATTCCATCTATAAATAATAAACTTTGGGATGAATTAGAGATTCCAACCAAAAGGCTTTGATGTCTTTGGAGATTCCAACAACAAAAGCAAAAGGGAAAAGGACTCCGCTACGCTCCGCCATATACAGGTTTCCATATTTGTGAAACACGTAGTATTAAGGGATAGGGACAATTATATGTCTTAATTTTTTTTATTTTTTTTTTTAAAAAACATATGCTTGCAGGTAGCGTACCGACCGACCTTTTCACTTAATTACGCTATAAATAAAGAGTGAGATTAAGGAATCAAAACTTAGGAAGCTCCGAAACTAAATAACTATTAAGATTTTTTTTTTTTTTTTTTTGAGAAATAGTGATCGATTTTGCAAGAGGGTTAAGGTGTGTTCTGTGGGAGATTGAGAAAATAATATTTGCGAGTGAGAAAAGAAAAGGAGAGAGAGAGAGATGGGAGGGTGTTTTTCTGATGTTAGAGGAGGCAAGCAGGGCGTAGGAGGGACCCAACCGAGGCCCACGCCCGCCGCCAAAAACAATAGTGCCGCTCAACACGACGCCGTTGACTTCTTCTACAGGTCTCGTGGCCTTACTCCTCTCTTCACCCAACTTGAGGTATAATTTCTTTTTTCTTTTTGTTTATTTTATTGTTACTACTATTATTTATTTATTCTCTAGTTGGGTTCATTTTGCCGTTGGTAATCAATCCTCTGGAAAATTCTGATTTATTCCTTGGATGGTGTCCAACCCAAACCCCTTTTCTTTTCTTTTTTGTCCTACATCAGAATTTTCCTAACTCGCTTAGAATTTTGTTTTCCTCGTTCTTGTTTTCTTTTGGCACCTTTTTTTTTTTAATTAATTTTTAGTACAAAATTTTAAATTTGCTTTTGCTCATTCAGTAGTCGTTTTGGTACAACTAATGGAATCTTTTGTCCAACTTCAATGATAGTTTGTGCATTTCTTCTCTTATATATGCAGTATTTTACAAGCGCATGTAGTATGGATGTGCATAGATAGTGCTTTTGTTTTAAGATTATCCTTATTGTATTGACCTCCCTACTTTTAAAAGTAAATAATTTTATTTTCTCCTTGTAATGTTTTCATTTTTTTCAAAATCTGTGCTGCGTTACAGTTATCTCTATCAGCATCAAACTTGTTTGATCGTGACATCACGTCTAAGGTAATTTTCTCATAACCTTACTTCTTATATATTACTAATCAAATTGGCTTGCAATTAATTTAAAATGTTGTCCAACTGACTGGTTAGTAAGCAGGTATATTCTTGCACCATTTTATCTTAGTTTTATATTTTGTTTGGCAATGCTTATATCTTGTAATGGCAAGGCTTGCTAAAATAGGTTTTATTATTTTTCATCACAGAGCGATCCTATGGTAGTTGTGTTTGAAAAGAAAAGAGATGGTAAACTAGAGGAAATAGGGCGCACTGAAGTAATACTGAACAATTTGAATCCCCAATGGATAGACAAAGTCACAATTGCCTATCAGTTTGAGATTGTGCAGAATTTAATGTAAGCTTTTCAAAATCTTATGCGTAATGTAAAAATGTTGTTTTTATTGTGTTTGGTACTTGCCTTCATTACACTGCTTCACTCATGTCCAACCTTTATTTTTCCCACAGATTTCATGTCTATGATGTTGATACAAGATATCACAATATACCAGTGAAGGTATTGTACTTGTTTGCTTTCATCATTTCTATTCCTTGCCATTTCAGTTAATATCTTTTTCTTTTATTTTATTCAGTTATTGATTTCTTTGACTAATTACTAATTATCAATTACATCAATATGTTTGATGCAACTTGGGAAACTCTGCAAATCTAGAAGTGCTGAATATTGAATATATGAAAAAAAAAAAAAAAACACAATTTGTAACCAAGAGCTAAAAGATAAATTACTATGTACTGACTTTAACATTAAACTAGTTGACACTATATTTTCGTGTGACGTAGTTTTGCAGAAAATTTGTATCACTTGGTAGAATGGTGATGCATATTAAAATCATTTGATCTATGTGTTGAAGTTATATAGTAAATTTACATCTATTCTTCTTTCAAATAGGCAAGATATATAACATGTGAGGAAGTTGAGAAACTTTTAGCACCTAGTGAAGAGTGATGAGAACAAATGTTGTTGACTGCTGGGTTTCATTCTGCATTTGCTTCTGTTTGCTTGCAGATGTTAAATTTGAAGGATCAAGATTTTCTTGGGAAGGAACTTGTGTTCTCTCAGAGGTAAGTTGCTTTGGTATCAGTATTACTAATTCAAAAATGTAAAGCATCAACCACCAATTTGTAGTATGTATATGTCTGTTTTGTAAATTTAGTTAATATTATGTATCTTACATAAAATATGCTAAATTCTTTTGGTTTGTCAAGTTGTAATTTTCACATATATAGTATTAATGGCTTTCTTTCCTATGACAGATTGTGACTAAAAAAAACGGGAGTTTAACCATGAAACTACAGAAGAGAAATAATGGGCATGGGGGTGTGAAAAAATTAGGCACGCTAACTGTCCATGCTGAAGAATCAGTTGCTTCAAGGAGTGCTGTTGAGATTGTGTTCCATTGTTCCCACTTGGACAGCAAAGAACTGTTTTCAAAAAGTGTAAGTGTTTAATTTGTGGCCATTGTTTATGTTTCTTTGTTTGTCTCTGAAAGATTTTAAATTTTCTTCCTCTTGCCTCTTTTTACCCCTTTAATTAGGATCCCTTCCTAAGAATTTCAAGGATTGTTGAGAGTGGAGGTACCGTTCCAATTTGCAAGACTGAAGTAGTGGACAACAATTCAAACCCAATCTGGAAACCAGTATGCCTAAGTATGCAGCAGTTTGGAAGCAAGGCAAGCCTGTGATACTTGACTAGATTTTTTGTTTACAGGACTCTGTAGCAAATTTATTGACTTCATGAAATTTCAAATTTTACAGGATAATCCATTGGACATTGAGTGTTTTGATTTCAATAGCAGTGGCAATCATGTTCTCATTGGGTAATTATTGGATCTATGCGTGCCTAGTGTTTTTTTCCCTCTCTTTTTCCTTCTTTTCTGGTTGTTATTGTTTAGACTTTAGTGTTTGTAGATGAAAATATAAAATAATGACATTGAAGTTTAACTCCACAGGAAACTACAAAAGTTTGTGGCCGACCTGGAAAAGCTTTACGAAGAAAAAAGTGGTGCAAATTTTACTTTGCCATCATCAGATCATGGTCATGGAAAGGTGCTTTCCTACTTGTGATGCGTTCTTTAACATTTTCAGTTTATTATTAAGTTTTGTCCCACTTTCTTTTTAATAATTTATACATGGGTAGTGACCATCTTCATAATGTATCAATATATAGGTACTGAAGGGCCAGTTGTTCGTGGACCAATTTTGTGAGAAGGATCAATTCAGCTTTCTTGATTACATTTCTAGTGGATTTGAGCTTAATTTTATGGTTGCGGTTGATTTCACTGGTAATGATCTGACATGCTATGAAAATTATCATCTCACTTTGACATGTGATGTTCAATAAACCTTGGTTTTATGCTTCGTATGCAGCCTCAAATGGAAGTCCTCAAAGTCCAGATTCCTTGCATTACATTAACGCTAATTATGGCTATTTGAATTCTTATCAAAAGGTATTACTGTGTTGCTTGTGATGCTTTTGTTTTTATGGCATAATCTTTTTAGTTGATACTAAAGAAAGACAATAAAAGAATTGACTGGTGAAGATCATGGTAATATGAGTAATGGAGGACTATAAATATTTGCATGGCAGGCTATAATGGAGGTTGGGGAAGTCATTCAGTTTTATGATTCTGATAGGCAATTTCCTGCTTGGGGATTTGGAGGAAGGACAATGGATGGGAGAATATCACATTGTTTCAACTTGAATGGAGGCGAAAATGGCTCGGAGGTAAGTGAATGATGTGTGTATTGTTTATAGAACCAATTGCTGAAATTAATGTTTAATATTCAGTTTGCTTGTGTTTGAGCCCATTGCAATTAGTAACAGAATCGGTTGATTGATAAATAGGTTGAAGGAGTTGAAGGCATCATGGCTGCTTACACGAATGCCCTACGCAATGTATCTCTGGCAGGACCAACTTTATTTGGCCAAGTCATCAACAGGGCTGCACAAATTGCAGGCCAGTCAGTTTCGTACAACCAGAAGAAGTACTATGTATTGCTCATTGTAACGGTAAGGACAAGAAGGGTTATTACTCTTTGTTTATTTGAATGTCTATTGGATACAAATGTTTTATATCAAATACTATGTTGTTGGTAATTGCATGGAAGTCACAATGCATTTATTCTTTTTAGGATGGAGTAATCACAGATCTGCAAGAGACAAAAGATGCGCTGGTAAGGGCATCTGATCTGCCACTGTCCATTCTTGTGGTAGGAGTTGGCAGCGCAGATTTTACACAGATGGAGGTACACTCGCCTCCGATTTTGGCATTTAATTCACCTGTATATATGATGTGTTACAATACTGAACATGCGAGGTGAATGAATCTTTGTATAAATACAGATACTTGATGCTGATAGTGGGCATCGGTTAGAGAGTACTACAGGCCGTGTGGCTACTCGTGACGTCGTACAGTTTGTTCCCATGCGAGAAGTACATAGTGAGTAATGATTATATTAGTCAAGGATTGTTTAATTTCCCAATTTAGTTATTTATTATACATTTTTTTTAAATGAATTTTTTTTGTTCTTTTAATTTCGCTTGTGAACTTTGTTTGAAATAGGTGGACAAATAAATGTTGTTCAAGCTCTCTTGGAAGAACTGCCCGGACAGTTTCTGACTTACATGCGGAGTAGAGATATCAGGCCATGCACTATCACTACCAATACCCATGCAGCAGCAGCAGCTCAAATGTAAGGCGCGCTGTGCGTTGCGTGTAATCGTGTGTGTTTTTTCGTGTTTCCTCTCATCTCTATTTTACAAGGAAAAGAGAGAGAAGAAATCACACAAACACAAGGCAGGAACGCATTCTCTATATCCAAAGTAAATCAAAAGCACAACCCAAAAATAATAATAATAAATGAAGAAACAACACCTAAAGAAGACGAAAAGCAAAGGATAATATATTCTCTCTGCTTGTTCATATTGTGGCATCCATGATTATATGAGCTGCATCAGCTACTAAGCTTAGTGCTCTACCTCTGTGCACCGAGTAGATGGTTTTAAGTAACTAAAATAAAATACAAATTACAAGAAATTGTGTAGTATGCTGTATGAGAAAATATAATTTCCAATGTTCACGTATAAATAATTATAGAGAAACCTAGTGTAAGTAATTAATGCCATGTATTTAATTTCGATGAAAATATAAGTTCCACCTGCTGATCATACTTCCGTCACCTGATAATCATACTTCCGAGGGTGAGCGCAGCGGAAGGATGAAAATATATATTCCACTTACTAATCATATCATACTTCTGTTGCCTGAGATTGCGGAGAAGTAAGCAGAAGGATGAAAATATGTATTTCACTTATTGATTATACTTCTGTTGTCTGAGATTGTGGCGCAGTAAAAAAGAAGCTAAAAGCTGATTGAACTCTCACATATACTTAGTATGTGGTGTGTAGTGCCATGGAATCCTTGTATATATTTAGTATGTATCTAATATAACTCTTTAGGTGTACTCAATCTTATTAGGTATTAAATTGAGAAAAAATAATCAGGGATATTATTATGTTATTCTGTTTTGGACTCCTAGATGAAATATCAAATAATGGTGATGATTCCATATTAAAGCATTTTTTTTTATTAAAAAAAACCTTTTATTAATTAAGCCAATTATATATGTAAATTCAAATAATTTTATTTATCTTTGATGGATGAAAATAATAATAATAAAATCACTTAACTTTCCATGTTTTTAAATTAAAAAGAAAATAAAACTTATTTTTAGATTCGTACATTAAAATGTGGATAAAGATAAAATAAATAAATAAACACAAGTTAAAATAAATAAATTTATTTACATTTTTTAAATTAAATTATTATTTGATATAAAGTTAAAATATGAAGAAAATCAAAGCATTGGCAAGGTGATAATTTGGCTATCATAGAGTTTTTTTTTTTTTTTGATAAATTGGCTATCATAGAGTTGGATGCTAGCCATACATCTCATTCCAATGACTATATTTCTATACTTTAGTTTTCTGGTTGAGTAGTACGTCTTGTCAATTTCAATAAAAAATTATAAAAAAATATAATAATAAGTGACACATCCACTTTCTTTTTTCTATCTAGTTTGTAGAGGATATCAACGCAAATACATGCATGCCTTTTTTTTCTCCCTTTAATTTTGTGTTTTAATTAGCTAGTTTTATTAAGAATATTTATGTTTGGTAGGAAAGAGAGGGGAAGAATGGAGGGAAAATTGTGCATTGTATTAATGCTCATGCTGTTTGGTATCATAGAAAAAAAAAACATAAATAATTTAAATATAATTACAAATTTATTTTAATATTAATATTAAAAGAATTGATTTAGAGAGATTGGAAATGATTATTAATTCATTCTCTCATCCCTCCTTCCATCCATCTCTCTTAACCAACAACAATGGTAACCTTCATTCCTCTCTCTCATCTCTAATCACTTCAACCAAATATATGATTATAAAGGGAGAAGTGGAGATAAAGAATGTTACAAAGTGGAATTAATATTGGAGACAAATATAATTAACAAGGAGAAAGATAGATAGATAACCTTACTTGGCAGAGATTGGAGGCAGAAAAAAGTGAGGCCAAGTTTTGATTTTGATAGTCACTTAAACAATCAAAAGAAAACAAAATAAATGTATAAAGCACCATATTTGTTTATATTCGATCAATAATTGCTCTCTCTTTCTAAAGCACTACGCAATTATTAACATATGGGGCCTGTGTACTGGTCATCCCTTAATTATTTCAATCGTCATGCATTAGATAATATAATTTATTGGACTCGTTGATCGTGTTAATTAACTAGAGTGGTTATCGATGTATATTTTATCAGAATCTGAGTGCTGAGTGTTGTGGCAATATTGTTAATTATTTCTCTGTACATGTTTAATTTCACGTTATTTTTACATTTAAAAGTATTCATCGTTCAAACAAATAAGATTATATATTACGGCACACAAGTATACTTGGTATGTAAAGGTTAATAAATAAATTTGACATCTGTATATATATACGATTGCTTACGATCATCTGAACAAATTAAGAGCTTCTAAACGATCACAAGCACATATAATTTTAATCTACTTCCTACTCTTTAATTATTCATTTTTTTCAATTACAAAAAACACACATAATACACACAGAGAAGAGGGGAGACCAGTTGCCTAGATTGGGTTTCGTTTGATTCTCATTGATCTATATTTTTTTACATTAACAAATAGACAACATACAAACAGGTTACGGGGGTAGTTTAAGAATGTTCCCAATGCTTAAGCCACAGTGTGGCCTGCGGTAAGGAGATTCCTAATGCATAGACCAGCTTTGGTAGCTGGACTTAAGAGACAGATGGGTAAATCCTTTGAGCCTTAACGAAGATGATGATGATGATCACCTGCCGCCTACCAAGTCAGTGTAGCCAATCCCTCTACGTTTAGTGGGGAAAACCGTGAATAAGGAGCTAAAAAGGATACAAGCCACCAATGGTAAATATATGACCATGGCATATCGTGTCTCCTTTGATTCTCTAGGAAAGAAACACCCTAGCACTTCGGAACTGCTAAAAGCAAATATCAAGAACACAGCTACCGATCCAAATGCATGAACAAAGTCGATGGTTCTAATATTCAGATTCTTCAATTTCTCCGCCACATTTTTTTCTTCGTCTACGCGATTTTCGTAGTTAAAGACCAGAAAACCTTTGCATGTGGCTATACCATAGTAGACCTTGTTGTCATAGTTGACGCTGTCAGTGAAGGACGATAAGAAGCAAATGATAGTACAAACTCCTATAATGCATGCAAGTAGGACCTTGTTAGTAAGATGGCATCTTCCATCGTTGGAGAGTGTAGGTGCGAGGGCTTGGAATGCAAGAACAGTGCCGGTTGGTAAAAGGTTGGCGAGACTTTCAGCGTTTTTGAGAATTTTCTGATGCTTGATGTAGTTTGGTGCTTGGTGCAGAGATTGGTTTGGTTGCACTATTGGAAGTTGATACTGTGTTTTGTCTAGTTGGGAGTTGGATTGATCATGGGTTTCTTGAAAGGGTACTGAGGAGTCGATATGAAGCACAATTGGTTCAATCTTGAAGTTGAAGGAGCTCATGCTTGGTGGTGGCGGCGGCGTTGAAGGATAATCAGCTGGAGGTGGTGGTGGTTGCTGCCTCATGAATTGTGACAACAACTGTTCAAGCATGGAGCTCAATAAGCCGTGATTTTGTTGTGGTACAACTGCTGATGGATCACCCATAGACATGCAGTGAGTTTGGCACGGCTGCAAGTTGTTCAAGCCTTTGTTTTCCTGTGCTATCGATGATGGGTTTGGTGGTGGTATGGATATTGGTTCAACCGTGGGTTGAATATTAGAACCATGATGATTATTGGGTGGTGGTATTGATGATGGCTGCAGATTCAGGAATGGTTCAATGGCGGGGTGGATCGTTTGAACCTGGTCAGTTAGTGGTGGGGTTGATGGGTTAATATGTATCACAAATGGTTCGGCCGTGGGACGTAGTGAGCCATGATTTGGTGGTGGGTTTGATGGATTTGTTTCAGCCGAAGCCATTGGGAGAATAAGATGGAAGAGTTAGGAATGGCCAAGTAGGAATTTAGTAGTAATTGGGTTGGATACGAAGCTGGTTTTATATCCTTTATATGTATGTAGCATAAATTGCAAAATGAAAAGTGAAACCACAAACTTCCCGTGATCATAATATATATATTTTCTTTGTACTAAAACAAAATAATAATGTTATAATTTATTTTCTTACTGCAATATAAAAGAAAAAAGGAAAAAAGAAGATTGTGGTTATCCGCGTGTATATATATATATATATATGAAAATTAATAACGTGCCTCCTCTTAAGAGGTCTGATATATTTACTCTCCCACGTTTCTTACTTTTTTCCTTTAAAAGTAGTTTCAACTTTCTAATGAAAGATTAAAAGAATTCCTTTAAAAGTAGTTTAAACTTTCGACTTTAAGTCCTTATTAGGAGTTATAAGTGGAGGGATGAGTGAGAAGTAAAGAATGGAGGAGAGATTGTTTGGTAGAAAGAACAAAAGGAGAAAGTGAATTTGAAGATGGATAATAAATTATTTTAATTTATAAAAAATATTCACTTTAATATTATATGGATTATATGGAAGGAAGAAAATTTATAAATAATTAATAAATTTTTAATTATATTTAAGTTTTTTTATTTCCTCTTTTCTTTCTATTATATCAAAAAATATAAAGGGTTAATATAATTTACTCCTTACTTTCACATCCCCTCTCCCTTCTACCACTAATAGCCTCTGTTTAGTAATAAGAATCAATACAGAAATGGAGGAAGAGGAAAAGAGTGGCAGAGGGATAAACAATATGATAATTATTTAATACGAGAGATAAGAGGATGAATGAAGAATCCATCTCAATCTCTCCATCTTTCACCCTCTCTCTCCTTCCTACCTAACATAGCTTCAAAGCCTCCTTCCTACCTGTCAGATTAAAAGTGGTTTGAACTTTCAATATTTGAGCTCTACGTTGGAATGAGAGAATACTTCTTTCTTTTACCACAGCCATTTTTTAATCTGAAACAAATTACCAACTAATATATATCATACAACCAATTAAATGGCAACAAAAAAGAAAAAGCATAGTGTGTCTGTGTCTATGTGTGATTGGAATGCAATATTAAAAGCCAAAGGTGATCAGTAGTAATGAAACGAAATAAAATGCATGAGAGTCATATATAGTCAAACTCTATATGTGGTTGGTTCACTTGTACCTCTCTTGCCATCCAGATTATAGACAAACTTTCTTAAAAGCACAAAAGCCACATAGATTTGGATCATATATATCCAATTAATATATTAATATAATTGCTCTCTTTTTCTAAAGCACTACGCAATTATTAATATATGGGGCCTGTGCACTAGGAGGTAGAAAAATGAAGCCAAAGACCCATTCATGCACAAAAGTCTATAGTTAGCACAGAGTGATTCCAATGATCAGTCTTTCACTCAAGAATCTTTTTTTTTAAAATCAATTTTGATTTGATTCTATTAGATTTCAAAATAAAAACAGATAAATAAGTATTACCAACGTAAAAAAATTTTAAAAAAAAACCTGTTACCTGTACCCACTCCTACACCCCTCTTGACTATGTTTATTTTGTAAAAATTTCTAAACAATTTGAGTTGTTGGGTGTGTGGCAGTTATTATTGGGAGTGAAAGCATGCACAATGATGACGGACTAGAGTTTGCATACTGCAAGTAAGGTGCCTACTGATCCAAAATGGATTGAAGGAAGTAAAGGAGCAGCCTGCACCATCAAGAATTTCAGAGAAACTTTGCTCAATTTTTGTTCTTATTAGGTGAGAAAATCGTACATAATCTCTTTGATTTTTTTTTATTTTTAATCTTTTTGAGCCTCATTTAACTTCAACAGAAGGAAAAATACGTGCTGGAGTGAAATTAAGCTTTTCAAAAGAAGAGGCTGATATAGAGGAAGTTGGAAAACCATAGACGATGTGATATCACAAATCATATTTTTCTGGTTGAGTTGGCGACTCTTTTAGGGCATCATCTGTTACATTTCTATGTTTTAGACCATAAATTCAGCCCCTCCTTTCCTTGATTTACCTAAATCCAAAAAATATATATATATATATATTTTGGACGAAACCTAAATCCATAGCATTGCTTGCATAGGCTTCGAGAAATCGCCCAAAGCATCCCGTTAAGAAGACCCACTTCCGGTGTCACTCTTTTATCCTTCCTGGTAAAATTTTGTTCCAATTTAATCTGTTAAATTCAAAGAAAATAAATTTCATTTTGCCAACAAAAAAAAAAAAGGATGAACTACCAAATCTACAAGAGCTTTTATGAAGGGGTTCATTGAAACCATAAAAGAAATGCCAAAAATAGAAGATTGAGAAAGATTGCGAAGGCTTTGAATGAACTCAGCGTACCATGAAGTTGTTGCTGTTCAGGATGGTCCAGCTCCTAGGCAATTCAATTCAACCCTCAAGATTCAGAGCTCTGGGTGGCCTGTGATCTCTAATAATATGCATCCATATATAATAAATGACGTAAAGATTATGATTTTCTTAATCACAACTTTCTTTAAGTTTTTACTCATATTTAAGAGTTGCTTAATAATCTACAGGGTCTGAAGCTAGGCTTATAGTTGTTTTAATTCTGATCAGCTTATGAGGTTAGTAAAAAAAGGCCAACAAACACATATATAATATATACCATCATATCATCTTCAAATTATTAATTAGATACATATTGGATACATGAAACAGATTTATATAATAAATATAAAGGTTTGGAAATTTAAATTAAATCCATTCATTACAAAGTTTCTGAATTTGTTAATACTAATTTCCTGTTACTATTTCAGCTGCCATGGTTTTCAGCTCCAAGATTACTAGTAATGTTCCATCGGAAGAAATCTTCAATGTATTGAATGTGATTTTTACGTTTGAAATCCTCAGAGATTAAATAGTCAAGACAAACAAATAGAAATTTTTTTACCTTAATAATAGTTTCTTACGATTTCTCATTTTTTCTATTAACTAGCATATAATTCAGGATCTGAAAGCACACCTAGAAAACAGGTTCAAGAATATGAATGATGTCTATGGCGATCCTTCTCCCGTGAAGAATAACTATGGTAGTCACGATCTGGTTAATATAATGAGAAAGGATATTAGATAATGCTAACTACTTGTCTAGCTATAAACAAAGATTACATAAACTACTAGCTACTGAAGTTGAATATGCATTACCTCGTGATGAATGATGTCTTGATTTCTCTGAATGTCCTGCACCACCACAACAACATAGATTATCATATACATTCAAAATCTTCAGAGAAATCAGAAAACCAAATATGAAGATTGATAGATTACAAAAATAAAAACAAGAAAAGAAATTTGCAGATCAACCTGAATCCTTTGCTCTATCCTTGGAACGATGCCCTCGGTCCTTTATTTTATCTCTGTCCCTTTCAGCATCATCTCGCTCTCTTTCCCGATCAGAATCCCTGCCCCTATCACGATCCCGAGCCTTTAGTCTATCTCTCTCCCTCTCTCTTTCCCTTTCTCTATCCCTCTCCTTGTTCCTGTCCCCGCTGACTTCTGATCTACTACGCTCAGACTTAGATTTCTGCATGGGCTCTTCTTTTGCCTCTCCCTCAACAGCCATGCTCTTAGATTCATCATCACTTTTCTTATACTCCTTTAGTTTGTCAGTGTTAACTGCAACAGGAGGCACCTTTGAAGCAGAGGCATCATCATTAGCTAGTGGACTACACTGTGACACTTCCTACACAACCAAAATGAATATGACTACTAAAGAAATTCCAATCACATAGAGATAGATAGAAGTACATGATTATCAAATTCTATTTATTTATGCATCCGTCATTGACTTTCCGATCAAAGTAAACAAGTATCCGTCTTAACTCTACTGATAAACAGGTGGTCTGCCCACCACTCTTCTTTTTCTTCTTCTAACTGAAAAATACAGCTCCAGTTTCCCTATAACTATTATGCAATGTGAACCTTAAAATTATACATCAGAGGAAATGAAAAATTACCTTTGGAACTGACTGAGACTGTGAATCCCATGACTTGTTAGAAAAGGTAAATGAGTCTCCATCTTTGCAAACAGGTATATATTGTGCCTTAGGAAGACTGTAGAGGTGAGCCAAAACCCTACAAACTTCATCAATCCCTGATTTATCTGCATCAAATGCCTTCCACCATGGTGGGTTCTCCGGAAGGGGTACCTGAAACCTGCGAGCAGCAGCATATACAACCCCACAAGCCACAACCTCACTCTTGAAGCGAACACACAGCGTTGTACGTAAGCTACATTATTAAAAATTTGGTGAGATGGTGAGAAATAAACAAATTTTTGAAAAATTAGTGCTATGAGAGTATTATGGTAATGCCAAAATCCAATAGCAAGAAATGAAAGTATCAAACCATAGTAAAAACTTTTGGGTAATAGAGACATCATATATATGTTTTAAAGTTAGTTAACTACATCACACAATAAACAAACTCTAATAAATGTCAAGTTCAATAGCTTGCAATCTAACCTGGCAGAACATGAAATAATTGGACTTTGGCAAATAGAAAAGCTTAAAATTAAGATCAGTAACAGCAAATGAACATATAAAAATATCAGAGAAAATAAGTAAACCGAACAAGCAAAGAAAATACACAACATCTACCTATCATTTGCTAGATTCCAGGCTTCTTGCCTGAATAGTTTCCAATCTAACATAGCAGCACATGAAAAAATTTGACTTCGGCAAATAGAAAAGCTTAAAATTAAGACCACTAACAGCAATTGAACATATAAAAATATCAGAGTAAATAAGTAAACCAAACAAGCAAAGAAAGTACGTAATATCTACCTATCGTTTGCTAGATTCCAGGCTTCTTGCCTCAACTCTGGAGGTGTTTCAAGGGTCGCAATGTAATTTGATATGAATTTGTGGGGATGTTCCACATGACAAATGAAACCCATCTCTTTCAATATATGCCTTTCTGCTCTACTCAACTCCATCTTCAAGTCTGTATATTTCTGTCAAGAAAGAAAACACAAATTTTTAAGAAAACATAGAAGGGGAATCTCCGACAGACAGTCTTTTGAAGGCTAAACTAAAAAGTCATACAGGCCAAAGAAAGCGGAAAACAAAGACAAAAAATGTCATTTACAACTCTTTTTTACAAAAAAAAGAAGAAGAAGAAGAAGAAGAAGAAGAAAGAGAGAGAGAGAGAGAGAGAAATGATAAAAATTAGGAACCTTTTAATGGTAAAATGGTTTCGCTTAGAAGTTTGAAGATGATAAACAAAACAGTAGTGCATCAGAATACAAAGAGTATGCTTCTAACCTTTGAAAAGGGGTCCAAATACTCAATGGCCAAGTTCTCCCTCCTACATTCCATTCTGTGGAAAACTATTATAACTTGTCTAGCTTTCCTAGGGCATTCCTCCAATTTTGAGGCAAGCCACACACAGCTAGCAGCAACTTTCTGCAACAAAACATTAATTCCGCAAAACCATTAGAACTGACGCAATTTACAAACTTGGGGCCAAAAACCATGCTAAGTAAACTTAAATCAAACCAAATTCTATAAACATTATCAAAATATGTAATTGAAATAAAGATATAATGAGAAACATTGAATTTTAAAAATTCAACACATGGGCTTGATGAAGTAAAGCTTTTAAATTGAATCAAAGTACACAATATTTC
The DNA here is from genome assembly GCA_007844105.2 of Rhamnella rubrinervis. Classification (NCBI taxonomy): domain Eukaryota; kingdom Viridiplantae; phylum Streptophyta; class Magnoliopsida; order Rosales; family Rhamnaceae; genus Rhamnella; species Rhamnella rubrinervis. The sequence goes on from CM017578.2 coordinate 10,412,340, forward strand.
AGCATATCGGAGGCACCGAAAACAAACCGCGAATAATGTAAAAGTCAATCAAGATTCAAACTTTCTAGGCACACAAACAAAGAATTGGCAGGGAAAAAAAGAAGGTAGAAACAGTAACAAAAATAACAAACCAACCTTGACATTGAAGCGTGCAAACGACTTCTTGCAATAAAAACGGTGGAACAGAACCTGGGCTGTGGCCATAACAGCTTGGGGCCTATCACAAATTTAAAAAAATAAAAATAAAAATTAAGTAAACAAAAGAAAAATTACAAAAAATATAATCCCAAGTAAAGAAAAGGGAAGATATTGATACAATCTGAGCAAGATGCCGCTTTCTTGGATGAGATCGCAGCCATAGATTCGAAGAGTGGTTTCCGTGGCTCCATCTATGTTGTCCTTCCTCGATGGAGAATTCTCGAGCTGCTCATCTGTCAGATAGAACGTGTCGATTGCCGTATATATCATCCTCGTCCTCCGTCTTCCAACTCAAAGTTCGTAGCAGTCGATAAACCCACTATCAAATCCAATTTGCCGTCTCTCTCTCTCTCTCTCTTCGCAATTTTAGAGAAGGAAAGCCACCAAGAATAGCCACAAGCGCAACTCAGCTTCAACCTACGCCGTCGTTTCGTTTTCCTTATTTTATTGTTTAGGTCCTTGAGATAGTGTTATTTGTGCCTAGAGTGCTTTACTTTTTGTGATTTTAAATTGTTACCCGCAGGCCTTCCGGCCCACCTTCATCAGCCCACAAAACTAAACTTTCATTTGATTTCAACCATCTGATTTCTTATTCTTCTTCATTTTGTTTATAAGAAATCAAGTTTAGCAGTTGGTCATTGTATTAATATTTCATTGCCGAACCAAAAATTTGTCACCAAAGTTGCTAGCAGCTACTATCCAATACCAATAATGTATTGAAGAAGTCTTATATTACAGACCAAAGCAAAATAATGTCATCTTGACAAGTATAATCTTTTACTTGATCATATCCGGACCTCCTATAACCCTCTCAGCAATCCTAGCATAAGCCTATCTGATTTGGCACAAGCAACCACCCAGATCCAAAATAAGCAGAGATATGAATTTAGTGAGGCTTGGATTTGTTCTGTGAAAAAGATGGTCTTGTTGAAAGGGGAAAGATTATCTCAGAAAGATTTTGAATGAATCCTTTATCGTACATGTTCTTCTTAACAACAAGATCAGCATCTTGAAGTGGGGATTTCCTAAACAAGGCCTTCCATTTGCTCTCTGGTGGCTTCTTTCTTTCACTACTCATCCCATTGAGGCTTGCTTTGAGGGCTGCAGCACTTGCCCTTGCTTCGTTTAGCTTCTCTTGCCAGTTCATGTACTCTTGCCACTTGAATGTCTGTGGTTGCGTTAACAAGTGCATGCACCGTAAGTGTAACATTTCAGTGTTTCAGGCAAAGCAACAACCTTAATGTCATAAGTAATAATAATTATAGTCATGATTCAACCTATTAACAGAAGTTTCAGAAGTACAAAATACATAAACAAACTTCAATGACAACATCAAGTGTTTCAGTAATTAAGTGCAAGATGTGCCACTTCCATCACCAAAGGTGAAACATATATCTCAAACTGGCTGAAAACATTTCAAGAAAAATTTAATATGGCTTTTCTCAGGAGAACTGATTCTCTTGCAGTAAAATGAACCTCAAAGACTATCCTAAATGATTAACTATTCAATCCAGCCCTTCTTGTGACTTTACGGAGAGAAAAATGGGTAGAAATGTTTGGAGAAGTCAAAGGATAATGAAGACAAACCTCATTAGTGGTAGTATTTGTGAGACAAAGTTTTGCATGATAACCAAAGAAACCCAACAAAAGCAATGAAACTATTGCAAGAAACACCATAAGAAGAATTTGTGTGTTGTAAGAACTCAGCAACCACTGTTGTACACCAGAGAGCCATTAATTAATAAGCAATATTAAATGAAAAGACAAGTCCAGATCAAAGGAAAAAAAAACTAACTCACCCGTACAACATGTGGAGCTAAATCGAAGAAAGAACTTTCTACACCATAATACACTGCAATGAAGAAATAGGGCAAGCGTCACATTTAGGCTCATGCAATAAATGCATGAATTGGGTTCAAATGCAGAGCAATTTTACCAGTTAGAATATAAGTAACTCTTAATTCTTTGGCCCTTCCAACAAGAACCAACACAAGGGCAACTGTTCCATATGCACAAATAAGGAAGTGCCTGCAGAAACACTAAAAAATCACATGACAAGAAGGTAAAGAAGAAGAAGAGTAAAATGTTGCATCCCATCTCAAACAGACCTAAAATCGCCAATGCATTGCAATGATTGTAATCAGTCAAAAGATTCAAAACACAATTCAGATCCTCATACACCATAACTATAGGGTTTAATAAATATATTCATTCACTCACCATTTCCAAACACTTGATACACAGCCCATGCATCACATTACCAATCTGTTAATCCAGTGTCTTTAAATCAGAATGTTGCACTAAATGTAAACTAATTGGGCAGCATTGTGATTAATAATGGACCAATCTAATATTGTGTTTGTGTAATCTTCAGAAGAGAAATTAATTATCCTAATTACCATATGGAAATTAATATTCTAAATTTCAAAGCATTCAATTGAGATATTTAACCACTCATTTAATCTAATAAACATCTTTCAATTCCAAAAACCAAAACTCGACCGGGGTCAAGCTTCCAAAAGCAAACTCGACCGGGGTCGAGTTTTTCAAATTCCAAACTCGACCGGGATCGAGTTTTCCAAAACCAAACTCGACCGGGATCGAGTTTTCCAAGCACCAAACTCGACCCGGGCCGAGTTTTCCAAAACCAAACTGACAAGGGTTGAGATTTTCAAAGACCAAGCTCACAAGGGTTGAGATTTTCAAAGCCCAAGCTTGATGGCCATTAAGTATTTCCTTCACTCACCAGTTCCAATGAACAGATTAGATTGTCAAAATGGCAACAAGAGTCAGACTAAAACTTGATACTGCGCATGCATCACATTGCAAATCAGTTAAAACTAGTTTCTCATTAAATCCACTTATCTTTAAATCAGAATGTTGCCTTCCACTATATGTAATCTAATTGGACAGCATCGTTAGTGTACAAGACAAAGTCCCATTTAGAATAAAATGCGACAAAGTCCCATTGATAATAAAATCCAAATACATCTACATGCACATGTACCAAAAAAACGATGCAATGCTAAGATAACAGATCTATTATTGCATCAAATGAAACTCACCATAAAAGAAACGCCATAAAGTAACGGGTGTTTCTCTCGCCTATGCAATTATTCTGCAATGATGAGAAAAAGCACAAACCAAAGCATAAACTTCAAAACATTCAACAAATAGGATATACAATCATAAAAAAGAATTAGTTTGAATTCAGACCATCCATCCACAGTGATGGTCAAAACGAGCAACACAGCGATCACATACACTGCAATGTTTGGATCTTGCTGGTCTGAACCACAGAGGAAAAGAGAAAGGGAACAAAATTACATCACTGCATATTTCAAAAAAATAAAAAAATGCTCCAAGATGTGCACCAGTAAAGAAAAAAACTCACTTTGGGATTTTACATGTTGAACATTCTTTTTCAGAATAAATAATATTGTCATAACGATAGGCAGAGAGATAATGAGAAACATTCTCAGCCTTCACCGTTCCTGGATCAGAAAAGCTAGTCAATAGAAAAAGCAGGATACCAACACCAACAGCCAACAAGCTTGTGTACCTGCAGGAACACCCATTACATAAAAGGAACTCACGAAACAACTGTGTCAAAAGGAAAAGGATATCAAGTTAGAGGAAGAGCAAATAACATACTCATTGATAACTACCTGTGAATTCCACTAAGATAATAACCAGGGATATAGCTGAAGGAAGACTTTGCAATCAAAAAATAGGTTCCTCCAAGTATTGCAAGATATAGTACCTGCAACCAAACAGAAAAACCATACTGAATATTAATCCATAACCAAAGTATAAAAATGGTGATCTTCTCAAGATTTTGATCACTATGGAAAAAGAACAATTGTCCATCGGGTCATTTGGTGGCCGTGGCAGCACATGTGTCTTACAAGACTATCTTTCAACACTTAAACCTCATTTTAGCTCATTTTTTCCTTTCCTCGTTTTAATTAGTTATTCCAACTATTTCAATTCTCATCCAAAAGAAAAAAAAGCCAAACATTTTACCACTAATAGCAACAGTAAGAACGTAACTAACCCAGAATCGTAACCACAATTCCATTTCCAAAATAACTATAAAAGCCCAATTCTCTAATTCTCTCTCATTCACAATGTCCAACATACCACAACCCGTAAGAACAAAATTACCCAATTTAAATCCAATTGTCATCCAACATTTGATAACACAATAACCACAAATTATAAAACTTTTCATTGTAAACCTGCAAAATCGGATTGGGTCGGTCGCAGCAGAAATACTCAACCGACAGTATTGCATTGGTGCCCTTGGCGCCAAAAACAATCCCCACAAACCTCCTGGGGAAAAAGACCAACAAACAAAATTAGAAACCGAATCAAATCTCGAAGAGCGGCAAGAGATGTAGAAATTTGACGGGGGAAAAACTCACAGAAAGTAATCGTAAGCGCCGAAGGTGAGGAAGCTGTGGATGCGTTGGATGGGCGTGCCTTGAAAGATGGGCCACTGGCCACAGAGGAAGGAGACGACCACTAGCAATGTCACCAGCCCGTGGCACACCAGAACCCACTGTACAGCCATCCTCACACTCTCACTCTACACAGAAAGAGAGAGAGAAAGATGGGCCAGTTTAGCAGTTTCAACGATGGTGTCTGTAGGTTCGGTCTTTACTCTCCTCGGCTTTTCGTGGCAGTTGCAAGGTAACGGTGTTGACTCTGATTCAATAATGATTTTTCCCATTTTATTTTGTTATAAGATTTTTCTTTTCTTTATTTATTGAATATTTGATCAGGTGCCGTATTAATAATATTTTATAATAATAATATACTGTTGGTTTTTATCGTTAGTAACGCATACGAAACATGTCACAAAAATACCTCAAACATGTAATCATGTTAAAAGAACACTATAATCTGTACGAACTACGAAGTATTCTTCTATATATATAACCTCCAATTAGGTTTGCCTTTCATATGCAACACAAACACTTGTGTCTCAGCAGAATAGCAATTCCAACTTATAAATATACAAAAAAAAAAAAAAATGTAAAACAAGAACAACGTTAGCAGAGGTTGAATGTTGGGGGCATTAATAAACAACTATAAGTTGCTAAACATCTGCGTCGCCTATTGTGTCCTCAATGGTTTGGATGCAAAACCCCACAGATTTTCCACTTGACATGGCCCCAGCGAGTTTAGCTCGTGCCTCATCGTGGCGACGCAACATTAGGACGGTGTTTAGTACAGACCATCTAACTTGAGAATCTGCTTTCTTCTGTGTGAAGCCTAAGCTTTGAAGTAGCATATCCAACTGTCTCGGACGCAAAACAAATTCTATTCAGTAAGGTGTAAGTTTCATCATATACTAGCTTTGTTTCAGCATGGAGTCACTTAAGAGAGAAAACCAAGTTACACCTTGTTTATATCAGCAAGACCTCCCTCGGCGTGTCCATATAGAAGATACTCGGTTACCACTCCCGCTAATGCTATACATGAGAATTTGTTGAGCATCTGATAAGATAGACATTGCTTACATTCCAAAATTTATTTTCATTGAGAAAAAGGCAATCTGACATGTTTAGGTGCAGCAATTTGAGGTTAGGGCTAGATAACATACTGTCGCCGACACTTTTCCTCCATTAACCTGCATGACAAGGCATTTAGAGAGGGTAAGAAGATTATGATAATCATATCACCTAAAATTCTCTGACCTGCTCAAAGAGAAGAATCTATTCCTTTCGATACAAACATGCACATCAATAGAACTTTGCATAGATAGGAAACAGATTTCAGATTGATAATTGAAAATCAGCAGTGAGATTCATTGACATTATTCCTCATATTCACCAACTGTACTTTGCACCGTCGAGAGCAAAGCTGCAGAATTTAAGCCATGCTTCAAAATACAGGAGCACAAAAAGTCCTATGCATTACCTCAATGACTTAAAAAGACCACAAAACAATTACCTTGCCCTAATAAATAACAATTTAAGTTTTCTAGGTTGAGTTCTTTTAAATTTCTCTCTCTGTACTTTTCATAACAAAAAATGCACAACCAAACCATTCAACGACTCCAAGCTACCGTCCAAGATCATTGGCTGTTAATCACTACGGTCAATTATGGTTATGAGGTATTATCTAAAAGGAATTGGCAATAACTTCACTTTGTGAGACAGTACAGCCAACCATTAGGATCCCCTGTTATAGTTCTGACTTCGGACTAACTCATAATCATTTCAACATAGCTAGGCATTTCTAAGTAACAGCAAAGAAAAAGAAACAAAGAGACAAGCATCACAGAACAGACGTCAAAAGAAAGATGATGAAAAGACTGGTAGATTGAAGAAAGCAACATACTTCTTCAAGAAACTCAAAATCTACGAAGGCAGTCCCTGCTTGAACATTGAGAGATCCTTCCTTGTTTAAAGCTTCCAAACTAGATAGTGTATACCCCCTGGGAAGAATTCCCATCAAGTAGGCAACTAAAAAGTGGCCAGCTTCATGCTGCATAAAGAATATCACAGAGTGAAGGAATTTGACCTCAATGAAATTTGCGACACAAAAAGAATAAATATGATTGTATAAAAAAGAAAAGAAAGAAGTAGCTTTCATGTGTGCATATAAAATAAACTTGCAATTTAACTATTTTATTGACTAACCACCTCCCATTGTAGCCAAAATGGCTATACTCCACTCTGAGAAGTTTAGGGTTCCAAGAATACAAATGGGATTTAGGAAGCAGGTAAAGAGACAACTAACTCTAACTCCCCTTTATGCGGCCTAGCTTTGTTATTTCTTAAAGAATTTACACGAGGCCTAAAAGTGGATCAGACAAAATGTATATGAAGAGTTAAGTAGGTGGGAGAGAGATAGAGGGGGAATGGGGACCTTACTTGAATTACTCTGTTGTGGTATTTCTGACTGAAGGTGTGACCAATTGTATCAAGAACCAAGCTACTGACTCCTCCGTTAAACGATACCTAAGATTTGATTGCGCAAAAGAGCATATAAGGAATAGTAACTATTGTCAATTCAGCAGTTAACGAATATGTTTGTCATTGAAAGGTAGTGATGAAGATAAAACCTTCAGATTAACTAAGCAATGACCAGAATATATATAATAACTTCAATGACCTAAAGCACTGAAAATCCTCAATTCCAGTAACTATTCTTTGCTGAATAGAACTTCAACTTCACACTGTCCAAGGTGAAACTTCTGAGTCAACTCCAAAATTTGCAGAGAAAGGACACAGAGTTTGCACAAAGACAAAAGTAGACCTTTGAACAGGATATTAGATGTGAATCAAAAATGAAGTAGAAAATTGAACGAAAGAATAAATCAACAATGGGCAGAAAACAAAAAAGAAAAAAAAATCGCCAACGCAAACAAAAAACCCTGAATGTTCAAATGCCTTGTGTTTGAGATTATGACGACATCGACCATGAGTCGGGCATAATTTGTTTATAAGATTGATTCTTAAGACATAGAAAACATAAAAAAGGAAATTACCGAGTCCAAAGTCCAGAGGAACAACAGTCCCAAAGAAAGATAAAAAACTAGTTGCGGCCTAAACCCAAAGACATTCCATGCAGAAACACCTCCTAAAACAGCAGTGAGCTGAAGGTTCCGCTCAATAGAACCAAGAGTTGCATCAACTGGTGATAGAAGAGATGATGTTTCTATTCCATTCAGCTTTAGCTCATCCAAGGTGTAAAGTCTCTGCGGCACCTGCAAAATGAATTCATTCATTGAAACGAGAGGAGAAAGACAGACCCTAAGACCACCCTTAGAGTGAAAAGACGACCATTAATTGTCATGTAATATGCCACAAACCTGCCTAGCGGCACCAAAACATCGAAGGCCACCAGGCTTGCCTCGCAAATCCTTAACAAGTATGAGTGCATCCCTCTCATCCCCCTTCGACAGCTTCTCATCCATCTGCTCCAACACCGGTCGTCTTGATACACCAACCACCTCGGATGAGCATGCGATTCCGAAAGCGGGAATCCTCAGTTTGGGATGATATGAAAAGCCCACATAATGATGCATCAGAGTATTACTGCCCATTCAATGAAAACTCAAATTACATACACTTGCAAAAACAACGAGTGTGAAAATGTACATGTATTTTGGGAATTCCGTTGGTTCAGTTTTTGCGGAACCACACAAAGTGGATAACGAGGCAAAAAGATATTACTGTGAAAATAGAAAAAAAAGGTGAAGATGTAAACTTTAGACTACCCAAATACTCGGTCAATTATTCGAATTGATAGAAATGTGGAGCATACTGAAAGCATGCCTGGTTCTGACTTCCACTTCAATTTACATACAATGACAATTGTTTCTACTATTATAACAGTAATTCTCTGTATTTCTGGGTCAGGTATTATTCTCCAGGGGAGGTGAATCAAATTTTCATTAGGAGATGAGTTTATATTGCAGCCCGACCTGAAGCTAAATGAAGAGTAGCACATGGCAATGGGGCACATAAGTTGGTTTTTTGCAACAACCAGAAAAAGTATATCCAAGTTTATTAGATTTAGGCGACATCTTTTACTACTTGCATGCACATATCACCATTCCTTCATCTGCTTTTAGTTTATAGGTCATGGTTCTTTTCTCTTTTTTTTCTTTTTTTTTTTGTGCATATTTTTTAGAGTGATTTGAATAATGAAGAAAGATTCCTAAAATTTGTATTTCTTTTCAAAAGTTCTCAAGCTAGAGTGGAATCACAGGAAATGTCTCACATTGAAAAACTGAATCAAAAACCCCAAGCGGTCAAATTACTTCAAAAGCAGACACACCTGTACTTTATCAGTGATTCCAATTCTCAGTAACAGCAACAAAAAGGATAAAAAGCATACAAGGTCTCAGTGATTCCAATGTCTCACCATCACGTTCCAAACTTCCAGTTACATCAATGTCAAGTGTCAGCTCCGGAAGACAGTTTTAAACCACTAAGAAAACCACTACGAATTAGATCTCATCCCTAACTCAGCCTCCAGTCACTGGGATCATAGTTTCACTTACCTTCAACATACTGCTTTTCAAACAACTTGCCAGTCAGCTACCCTCCAACGACAACATACACAAACGTCATATAAAACCACCATAAATTCAAGTGATCTTCTTCGCCACCTAAAGCTACCATAACACTAATATGCTTCTTTCCCATCAACTTGGCCATCAGAAAAATAAATACCACCAAAAAGGATAACAGATGAAATGCAAGAACAACCTTATCCATAATCCAGATGCTAATATAGATTTCATTAACAAAGATATTCATATCCCAAAACGGTGAAAAGAAAGAGAAAAAAATTCGTTCATATTACAGGTAGTAACAACTCCCAGCGACCAAAAAACATATCCTAGAAACCACTAGAACTCCTGGGAGGCAGATCCAATATCGCCCTTGCCTTTGCCCATCTTCTTAGGTAGAAGAGTCTGGTGAATGTTTGGTAAAACTCCTCCATTAGCAATCGTAACAGAACCCAAAAGCTTGCTTAATTCCTCATCGTTCCTCACTGCAAGTTGGATGTGCCTTGGGACAATACGGTTCTTCTTGTTATCTCTCGCTGCATTTCCAGCAAGCTCCAGTACCTGAATTAAAATTACCAAAGACAATGAGAAATAAGTCACAACTTAAATCAATAAAGATTAAATTACCCAACATAACAACAACGGAAAAGGATTTTATCAATCGAGCTACCATTGTTCAGAATAAAAAATAACAAACAAAATTAACCAGTAGTATATACAGAAAATTCAAATGAATTATGAAAACCCCTTAAAACAAATTATTCCGATCCAATTAACAGAAATGAAGCAAAAAAAAACTTCATCAAACCCTTCCATAGACACCGGAATTCGCCCATTAAAAACCCCAAATAATTAACCCATTAAAGAAAAACACATAAAAAGACAATTAATATTATAAAAACCCAAAAAAAAAAAACCGTGAACAATCAAAATCAAACGAAAATAAAATTGAGACTCGATCGAAAGAAAACAAGAACAAACCTCAGCAGCAAGGTACTCGAGCACGGCAGAGAGGTAGACGGGAGCTCCAGCACCAACACGTTCGGCATACTTTCCGGCCTTAAGAAACCTAGCGATCCGACCGACCGGGAACTGAAGGCCGGCCTTGTGAGACCTGGACACGGACTTGGAGGCCTTGGGTTTACCCCTACCACCCTTAGTAGAAGCAGCAGCCGTCGAACTCATATTTACGGATCCCTAACAGAAGAATTATCAAAAACACCAAAATCGACAGTAACCCTAACCCTAGATTTCTATAGATCAGACTAATCGGTGTCGGAGGGAGAGAAAGCAAGCGAGGAGGTAATTTTGCGTAGTGGTAGAAGCAATGGGGTTGTGTTTAAATAGGCATAAAGCTTGTACTCTGATTGGAGGAGATCGGGATCACGAGGATTGCCAGCGTGGCGACCAAGTTTGGATTCGCGGGAAAGCGCTTTCATTCTATTTCTCTATCCCCTTCAATTATTTTCCATTTTCGCGGCTTTTTTCCGAAAAACAGTACATTGAGACGACACCGTATGATAAGATTCCTGACTGGGCTTTATTCTATCACAGAGCCCATATGGTTACACAAATACATGTTAAAAAGCCCAAACTTGATCCATGACCCCATGAACACCCTTATTCAGAGCCCAATTTAGATGGGGCCTTTTGGCCCATCATCATAACTCAAACAAAAAAGGAAAAATAGGGAACCAGAAATGCAGAACAAGACAAAAAGGGATTAGAAGTTTCATTTTATTTCTCTACCCCCTTCAATTATTTTCCGTTTTCGAGGATTTCTTCCGTAAGGCAATGCTTGAAACGACACCGTATGATTAGAATCCTGACACAGACCGCATATGGTTGCTCAAATAGATGTTAAAAAGCCCAAACTTGGTCCATAACCCCATGAACACTCTTATTCAAAGCCCAATTTGAGATGGGCCAAAAAGCCCATCATTATAACTCCAAAAAAAAAAGAGTAAATTAAAGAAAGGGAACCAGAAATGCAGAAGAAGACAAAAGGAAATGGAGGGAAGGAGGGAAAGGAGGTGAGGTGTTGAATTGTAAGCCATACAATCGAATGGAAAGATGCTCCTATTTAGGGGCAATGAGTTGAGAGCGTGATGCTTTTGCAGTTTGTGATGGCCAAAAATAAGAAAAGGAGTAAAAAAAAGAATGGCCTCACAAGAATCCAAAAACTGTTCCTGATTGTTTTGACCTTTCTCTCCAAATGCTTCCAAAACACACCACTGTGTGCTTGCAATAATAATAGTGAAAGTCCCCCCAACCCCACACCCCCAATGATAGTTAAGTTTATTGAAAGTGACCCTTGATGATGAACTTGGTGCTTAGAGAGCTTACCCCCTTTGGCTCTTTGTTTCATTACCAAAACTCCTCCAATACTCCACAAAAAAAAAAAAGAAGAAGAAGAACTCCCCCACAAATATATATATATATATATATATATATATAGGCCAAGTTATAACAAAGTCTCTCCTCAAAAAAAAAAAAAAAACTCATATTTGATCCTAATTTACTATTGGAACTCTCATATGCATGTCTGGTTTTGGCAATGAAAGGACTACAATGCAAACACAAATTGGAAGGGAAATGAAGCCAAACTGTTGCTTTTATTGGATGAGAGGGAGATGAAGACCCACATCTCTTATACTTTTCCTAAAGCTTGGATGTATTTAATTCAGTTTTTTCCCTACTTTATTTATTTTATTATTATTATTAAGAGAGAAAAAAAAAAAAAAAAGCAGGTGTATTGTTAGAATTTAAAGAATTTGGCCAATTGGGCAGTATTTGTAGTTGGATATTACAGGTATCCCACTAAGAGCTTTTATTCTGTTCTCATAGCATCCAATTTTTTAAATGGTTTTAATTGTGTTTTCTCCTTTTATTTCATTGAAGCTTTTTAGTTTTTTTTTTTTTTTTTTAAGTTTTTATAAATAGAATACCAGAACCATTCCTTTTTCTTTTTTGGCAAATGAAATTACACCAGAACCATTCATGCATGCTAGACTTTAACCTCAAAATAAATGATGCTGACTTATGTAATTGCACTCTACCTCAAATGTTACTCCATATGCAATTTTCAAATAATGTGAAACATTATTAAGTATTCAAAATACAATTTCACATATTTATATTTTTCTTAAAAAAAAAAAAAGAGAAATAAGTTAGAGTAATTGTTCCTTATTGCACAGAGTCATAGAAGACGTACTCTCTCTCTCTTTCTTTTTTTTCTTTTTCTATTTTGTTGCCTTTAGCATTATAATTTTATTAATTTCCGGAAATACAAAACATATTCCCCTTTTGCCCGAATCACACGCTTTACCCCATCTGGTGGTGGACGGCAGGGCTTTTGCACACGTGTACAATGATTAAATCGCAACCTTTTGGTGGGTCAGATGGCCAGATAGGAATGATCATGTTGCGAGTACTGTACATACTATACAGGTGATATATACCACTGATGTGGCATCCACATACCACTTACCACATCAATTTTTTTTTAATTTTTAGTTTTGATTAATTAAAGAGTGTAAATTATGATAAAAGTATTATTTTCGTTGCTTTGGATATTATTTGACTAATACAATTATTTAACATAATTTATACCACAATATAAATAATACAGTATGTTTACATAATTATCATATAATAAATATATTAATTTTTATTAATTATATATAGTCAATATGTTAGTTCTATAAATATGTTATATTATTTATTTGTATTCTAACATTTGTATTTTAACATAAAGCTGGAACCATGATTAATTTTCTTCTTTGATGGACCACTTGCCTGTTTGATCAGAATTCTTGTACGGTACCACGTGTCGATGGTGTGCCGGTTGAATCAACGCGTTTTCAATATATATATATATTAGTATTATTATTATTTGATGGTGATTTGTTAAAGAAATTATTTAAAAATAAGTGAAACAGACAGAATTTTCAGATTTAAAATGCATATAATATAAATAATATGGTGTGAAGATGGTTAATTTTGTAAACTTAGACCAATAAAAAAATTGAAGCAAAATAATTATATTGGCAATTATAGAATTAAAAAATTAAAGTAAATCCATGTTAAAAAAAAATACACCTAAATATTGGCAGGTAAATTAATTCATACTAAATAATAAAAGTAATTGAACAAAAGGAGTAGAGGGTGGTCAAAATAGATGGCTTTTTTTTTTATAAAAAGATAGAACCCCATATTAATCTTCAATAAATTATGAATTTTTATAAATTAAATATGTTAGATCTTGAATTTTTTTTATTTAAAATATGTTCAGTCTTGAAGTCATTATTTACAAACTCGTTACAAATAAAAAGTATAAGTAGATTTTGAATCAATAACAATTTTTAGAAAAGAAAATGTAAATTTAATTTATACTTAATAATTGCTAATTTATTTGTCTAATGCTTTTACAATTTTCACACATCATAAGGAGGAAAATGCGTAAGGAAAATAATAAATAAATAAAATGGTCTCAGTGGCAGTTTCGTAGATAAAAGCCACATGGAAGTACGAATTGTCATTTAACATCACCGTCAACAGAGTTCAGTCAGACGGACCCCGTTTGCCCTCACGTGCCCTCCCCTGCACCCCACGCTCCAGAAGCATTTATTGGTACCCTTCCTTTAAATTATTCGTTATTTAAATTCAATTTTTAATTTTAATTATTTTTTAGTTAACTGAATTTTTTTTCTTGAAATGAAGTGTTTTAATTGAGTATAATAATTAATTAGTAATTAAAATATTTTAAAATTTACTTTTTGCGCAAACCAGAAAAAAAAAAAAGAGCAATAAAAAAGAAAATTTTAATAATTAACGAAGTTAGTTTTCAGATAAGTGGGTCCCACACAACAGTATTATCTTTCGGCCGATCACTTTGTCTTCTCTCTCGTCCTTGTTCACCCCCATTGCACTTTAGTAATTTACCCATGTTATTTGCTAAAATGCGCCACTGCTCTTATCCTTCACCTTCTCCACACTAACACGCGCTCTCTCTCCCCGTTGCTTCCTCTGTTTTGTCGTTGATTTATCATCATCATTTATACTATATATTGAGGGAGAGAGAAACCCAGACCCTGCGATTAGGAGTTGTGATTGTTCGGGAATAATGAATTAAGGAAGTAATCTTTGAATGAGTGGGATAGGTTGCAGGTTAAGCTTTTGTTGGTTTATTAGTGTCTCATGGTTGAGTTGAATATGTAAGTGTTTGTTAAGTGGTTTCTCTTTAAAAGGATCTTGGGTCTGCTTTGTAAAGGTTTTGCTGTTGGATTTCTGTAACCAGTTTCATGGCTGGGAGTAATGAAGTCAACCTCAATGAGTCCAGGGTATAACATTTCATTTTCCTGTTTTTCATTTTCTCTGAACAGAGTTTGTGTTGATTATATACTGTTTTTGCTCAAATATGTAACATATTTTGATGGGTTCTTAATTTTTTGGGTTTTGAGGTTTTCGTTTCGTAAAAAGTTGGAATCTTTTTGCTGATTTTGGTTTTGGGGGCGGTTTTTTTGGAGGTTTGATATTGGATTGGGATATGGTATTAGTATGGTTTATTTGAGTAATTTATGTTCTGTTGTTTGCGATTGAGTCGTTGAAAGTCGGAATCTTGCTTTTTGTTTGGAGCACTTTTGTTTGGGATCCTTACATCAATATGGATGTGCAAGTGTTTGAGCTAGTAGGTTGAAAATTGGGTTTTTTTAGCTCGCGTTGTGAAGCATTCTGTTCAAAGTTTTGATTGGATTTGTTGATCAAATATAGGGCTTATAGTGGTTTTGATTCTCTTATTGAAAGTTTGGGATTTTTGTTTAGCTTTTATAGTTGATTTTGGCTTGTCGAACATTTTTGAGGTTATTTGATTTGAATACTTGGTAGGCATTTGGGCTTCTTAGTCGTATCTCTATGTTCCAAATGTCAAAGTGCTTACTTGGTCCATTCATGATGTTTCCAGGGTTTCTCTCTAACATTTTTCTTTTATCTTATATTTATATGTGTGTAATTGTGGCATATCCAGGAAAAAGAAAATCTTTATTGCATATATGATTAACTGGGTGTTATGTGCAGTTCTTAAATTTTTGCAATTTTTTTTCTTCATGTTTTATTTTGCTCTGGAAGATGAGATGTCTGAATTTTCCCAAACTTGTTGTTCTTACTAGATGGTCGTTCCATTGAATACGTGGGTCCTCATCTCCAACTTCAAGTTGGCTTACAATCTTCTTCGTCGTCCTGATGGAACTTTCAACCGCCACTTGGCAGAGTTCTTGGATCGAAAAGTACAAGCCAATGCGAATTCAATAGATGGGGTTTATTCATTTGATGTCATCATTGACCGTCATACTAGTCTCCTTAGCCGAGTATATCGACCTGCCAATGCTGAAGAACAGCAGCCCACATTTATTGATCTTGAGAAGCCTGTGAACTCTGAGGTTTGTCCTGTAATAATCTTCTTTCATGGTGGAAGTTTTGCACATTCTTCTGCAAACAGTGCTATATATGACACACTGTGCCGTCGGTTAGTTGGAATCTGCAAGGCTGTGGTTGTCTCCGTAAATTATCGTCGAGCTCCTGAGAATCCTTACCCGTCTGCTTATGATGATGGATGGACAGCTCTTAAGTGGGTGAACTCAAGAGAGTGGCTTCGGAGCATGGACTCAAAAGTTCATATATATTTGGCAGGCGATAGCTCTGGTGGAAACATTGTGCATAATGTCGCTTTAAAAGCAGAGGAATCCGGCATTGAAGTATTGGGAAATATACTGCTTAACCCAATGTTTGGTGGACAGGAGAGAACTGAATCGGAGAATCGATTGGATGGAAGATATTTTGTCACCCTCCAAGACAGAGACTGGTATTGGAGAGCCTTTCTCCCTGAAGGGGAAGATAGGGACCATCCGGCATGCAATCCATTTGGTCCACGGAGCAAAAGCCTTGAAGGAATTGAGTTCCCTAAGAGCCTGGTTGTGGTGGCTGGTTTGGATCTTATTCAGGATTGGCAATTGGCTTATGCTAAAGGGCTTGAGGAGGCTGGTCAGAAGGTGAAGCTTTTATATCTGGAGAAGGCAACAATAGGGTTTTACTTGCTGCCAAATAACGACCACTTCTATACTGTGATGGATGAGATAAGTAACTTTGTGAGTTCTGACTGTGAATAGAAAATTGACTTTACCAACAGGCAGTGATATATAACAGAAGCTTTGACATTTCGCCCGAGGTAATTTTAAGGGGGGTTGTTTTACAAGTTTGTAAGATTGTGTAGTAATACTACTTACTGTTGTATTGATTGTTGTGGTATTAAAATTAAGATCCTGTTGTGAGTCTGGTCCTTCTTGGTCTGCAAAGGGACAGGCTTGGTTGTTGAATGCACAAGTCTAGATCCGCACCTAGCTGGATCAGAATGCATTTGTTTTGGTGGAAACCAAGTTTCTGGAATCGGGTATGGTTTCATGAAGCTTCAGTGGTTAGCAGGAGCTGTTTGACCAAGTAGAGCAGTTTACCAGTCCCACCATCAACTAAGATTACCTATTATTGACTTTTGGCCTCAATGGAAGAGGAACATAGGATTGTGGGGTATCATTTGGTGGCTTATCAATCAGGTCGGTACGTGGCTAATGTTATATATATAAATATATAGCTAATTTCAAGACATGGATGAAAGAACATCCATGGTACTGTCATCTTTTATGTTTACAGATATGTCTTAAGACAATATATAAATGTATAAAATGTTTGCTTTATTGGCTGTGGCCTTATTGAATTATTTCATTTGCCTATATCTTTCTTGGTTCTCTTTTTGTTAGCTTCATGTTTGATGGTTTACTTGACAACTGTAAATGCAATAAATTTGTATATATTGTGTTTTTGTAAGTGAAAGCTGGAGTCATATGCACTGCCCAGATCTTTAATAATCAATGAGTTGCTTAAGGCTCGTTTCAACTCAAATCGGCTGTGATCCTAACTATTTCTTAGCTGCTACAAAATATTGAAACTATTTTTGGGGAATGAATATCCAAAGCCTCATGATGCAATGGAAAAATATAAATCCAATTTTATAAAAATAAAATGGAAATCTGTATTTGTCAAAATGGGTAAGGGACCATTCAAAATAGGAATTATGGGTTGGTGACCAATCAAAAATAAATCCTTAATAAGGCTTTTAAGCACACCCTTTTAACAACAAAGACAAAGCATGATTGGTAGGAAACTAAGATGGTCCATTTTTTGCTATTCTATCGAAAATGATTTGTGTCATTCTTGTCACTTGTTGAATGGCTTTGCCTTGTTCCATATGAGTTTGTTTGTGGCAGAAAATGTAAAAATTGGCCGGTTTTTGAAAAGGAAAAAAGCTCATAATAGTGGTGGTTGGAATTTGGATTTTTTGAGGGACCACTTGAGAATCAAACATGACCCATGTAAGCTGGGGGGGTTGCTTTCACAATGATTCAAGAATTTTTGTACATAATATATTGGTAAGCAACAGCTAAGCTTTTGAAAGAGACATGAAGCCTTTGCTTTCCAAACTTCCATTCTAGTCCCACCTTAAATTTCAGAGTGTGATCTATTTGGTTTTTTTTTCATTTCAGAAAACTTCTGAAATTAATTTCACTATTTTTCAAGTTAAAAACTCGATGTGTGAATGGTATCAAGGTTTTGTCTGTTTTTCATAGAAAGACTTGTTCTTTGTTGACAAGAAAATACCGTACTTAGTGCTGACATTTATGTTAATTAATAGACAATGACGTATAAATTTGAAAGGTTTTGGTAGAGTACTAACTTGAAAACCAAATTGGAATTAAGACAAAACATGGTTGATTTAGATGGTTTCTAACATTTTCTTGCATTTGTACGTCCTTGCATACCTCTTTATGTCACAATCCAACTTGCACATTCTCAAGCATTTTGTAATTTATGCTATATTTTTTCATTAAAATTCAATTTATCATTGTTCACAATAGATGGTTTTTCTTGACCCAAAAAATAATATTTTTAAGATGTCAAAGAGTGATTCGGATAACAAATATTATCCATTTTTAAAGAGTCAATCTGAAATTATATGTCATCAAAAATACATATTACATATAATTGTGAGGATAATATTTAATGTAAACATCTATTTTTGCTGTTAGGAATATCTTATCTAAGCCTCTATATAGGAAAACCCAACTGATATATGGCATGGAAAGCCAACGTGAGTCCATTAAAAATGTACATGCATTATCTCATAGATATTGTAATTAAAACTTTTGGTGTTTAAATAAATTCAAGAAAACAATTTATTATCAGAGAGCAATCAATATAATGGACTTGATGTTCATCTCAAAATATGAGATTTAAAATTTAAAAAATACCTCATAACCATAATTGACCGCAGTGATTAAAAGCCTATGATCTTGGACAGTAGCTTGGAATTGCTCAATTGGTTTGGTTGTGTCTTTTTGTTATGAAAGTACAGAGAGAAATTTAGAAGTGATCACCTTAGAACACTTAAATTGTTATTTATTATGGTAAGGTAATTGTTTTGTGGTCTTTTTAAGTCATTAAGGTAATGCATAGGACTTTTGGTGCCTCCTGTATTTTGAAGCATGGCTTAAATTCTGCAGCTTTGCTTTCGATAGTGCAAGTACATTAGGTCAATATGAGGAATAATGTGAATGGATCTCACTACTGCAGTACTGATTTTCAATTATCAATCTGAAATCTGTTTCCTATCTATGCAAAGTTGTAAGAAATAGATTCTTCTCCTTGAGCAAGTCAGAGACTTTTAGGTGATGTGATTTTCATCATCTTCTCACCCCCTCTGAATGCATTGCCTTGTCATGCAGGTTAATGGAGGAAAACCTCAAATTGCTGCTTCTAAAAAAACATGTCAGATTTTGCCTTGTTTCTCAATGAAAATAAATTTGGAATGTAAGTAATGTCTGTCTTATCAGATGCTCAACAAATTATCACCGAGTGTCTTTTACATGGACACGCTGAGGGAGGTCTTGCTGATATAAACAAGGTCCAACTTTGATGTTCTCTTCAAGCGACTCTTTGCTGAAACAGAGCTAGTATGTGATGAAACTCACACCTTACTGAAGAGAATTTGTTGTGCTTCTGAGACAGTTGGATATGCTACTTCAAAGCAATGAAAAGTAATGATATTCAGACTACGTAGTCCTAGTTATTAAACACAATGTGAACATACAAAACAAGTGACATTAACTAAAAGGAGGAAGACAGAGTTACTCAATCTCGCCAATCTTGCCCATCTTGCTTTCGACTCCTCTCTTTTAGCTGCAAGTTTAGCTACTGATGAAAATTAATTTCCGTTCAGTCATTTTGCTTTCGACCAATTATCATTATTAATGAAAAACGAAATTAATTAAGATGACACTCCTAAATAATATTTGGGAATAAAAAAAAGTGATAATTTAAAAAAAAAAAAAAAAAAAACGTTTTTTTGTCCTGTTCCATATGAGTTGGTTTGTGACAGAAAATGTAAAAATTGGCCGGTTTTTTGAAAAGGAAAAAAAACTCATAATGATGGTGGTTTGGAATTTGAATTTTTTTGAGGAATCAGGTGAAGAAAAAAATGAAAAAAAACATTGATACTCCTGAAATATGTTATCCTACACCATTAGAATGATGTCATATAATATTATATTAGTATTTACATTTATGTGACATTATTTTTAATGGTATAAAAGTATATACTCCAGAGTTTTTTTCCATGAGAATTAAACACGACCCATATAAGCTAGGTGAGCTGCTTTCACAATGATTCAAGAGTTTATAATATATTGGTAAGCAACAGCTAAGCTTTTGAAAGAGACATGAAAGCCTTTGCTTTCTATATTTACATTTTAGTCTCCTTTTCAGATAACAAATATTATCCATTTTTAAAGAGTCAATCTGAAATCATATGTCATTAAAATACATATTATATATAATTGTTTGGATAATATTTAATCCAAACGTCTATTTTTTTGGCTTGAAATATCTCATCTAAGCATCTATATTGGACAACTCAAATATACTAGATATATGGGAAGCTAGCGTGAGTCCATTAAAAATGTACATGCATTATCTTATAGATATTGTCAACTTTTGGGTCAAGAAGATAACCCATTATCAGAGAGCAATCAATATGATAGACTTGAAGTTCATCTCAAAATATGAGATTTATAATTTCAAATTAAAAAAAATGTAATATGTTTGAAATGTAAATATATTAAGAAAATAAGAAATGAAAAACAAATTTACATCTTTTCGAAAAATTTTGAACTTTTAAGTACATATACATCTTGTTATATTTCTTCATTATTAATTCCTTTGCCCCAAAATTTTATTCTTCGAACAAACATTAAAAGCATTAAAATCAGAGACCTCATAGAGACTCTTAGTAAAGTTGAGTTAATTGGCAGTAACACTCTTTGGCCACAATGTAAAAGATGTAATAACCAACCAACAAATAAGCAACAAAGCAACAATCAAGTTTTATTAGATTATATCCTCTAAGCAGATTTTGTCATCAAAGGAGTGGAAGTTGAATTGGAATGCTCGCAGCTCTAACCTTGTAGCTGATACTGCTGCTAAATTGGCTTTAAGTTGTAATTTTATCTTGCTTTTTTCTATCTCAGACTCTTTGTTTCCTGTTTTTCCTAGGAGTCTAGTTGAAGCTATCTGTATTGATCAAGCTTTTTAAGTGCTTGGTTTGTTGCCTCCTTTTGGGGGCCTTTTTGTGCTTAATGCATTTTTATTCATCAAAACAAAAAAAAAAAAGTTTTATTAGATTGGGAATAAACAAACTGAAACAAAACTTTGGGCAACAGAAAGATAATAAGCTAAAATCTGAACTTGCAAGTAAACGGATGTAGATGTGGAAAGTAGACAATAGTTAGATAGATTGTTTCATTATTACAGAAAGGGACATTAAATATTATCCGCAGGGAATATATTTCAGCACTGAAACAATATTAGACCAAATGAGAAAATTCTAGATGACCAACCAGCGGTCTTGTTTCATCAAGTAGACCTTGACTGGCTGACTTGATCCTGGTAGCAAAAAGCGAACCACTCAGCGTCCTTTAGCAGCATATGCCACAGATGCTGCCGCAAGTATTGTAATTGCAGAAGACACCAAAGTCCAAAAACTCTTCTTCTTGTGCGCCTCTGCCTCAGAGTGCTGCAAAAACTCGAGTTTTTGCTTCATGTCTTCAACCATCTTCTCCTTACTTTTAAATGCACTCTGGATTGTATCCAACTCTGCTACATATGGTAGTATTTCTTCTTCAAGCTTACGTTCATTGATTGCCACTTCTTTCTTACCATTCCTATCAAGCTCAGACTGAGAAGAAACAATTGCTGCAGTGCTCTGCAACATTGTCAATGCCCTTTCCAAATTAATTTCCGCTAACTCAGATTTAGCCTTCCATTCATCAATTCTGCTCTGGCACTCAAGAAGGTTACTCTTGGCCATGTCCTTTTCCTTCACCAGCAATTCCATGCGGCTCTGCGAAACTTTAGTTTTCTCAGTTAAGGTCTCACGCTCAATCTTCAGTTTTTGCAACTCTTCCACAAGTTCTTCAATCATCTTCTCCTTTCTTGAAATGACCAACATAAAGTCTTCAACTTTCTTTCTCTCCTCATCAAAATCCTTCTGTTTTTCATCCTTTTGAAGGGTAACCCTGTCAAGAGCATCTTTGTGGCTACTAACTTCAGAGAGAAGTGATTGATACTTCACTTCAAGATCAATGAAAGAGCTTCCCAATGTAAACATGGCATCCCTTAGCTCACTGATTTCATTGTGCAGCTCAACAATTTCACTCTCTTTATGAGCTTTTGCTTCGTCAATCTCATTCTTCTCCTGAATTAACTCTTCTATCTTTCGCTGTTTATCCTCTGATTCCCGAGTGACCCTGTCTAATACTTTCTTGATGCCATCCATTTGAACTTTTAACAGTTCAATGTCTTGTTCATTCTCCCTCTTCTCTTCCAACCATGCCTTAACTTCCATCTCCATATCTTTCTTTCCCTCAACGATAGAGCTCTCCAACTCTGAAATCTTCAGTTGCAGTGCTTCCATCTCCCTACACAAATGCATTACAGTTCCATTCCACTGTCCCAATTCTTTTTCCAACTCACCAGTTCTCACTTCTAGCCCTCTTTTTTCCATCCCAATCTCATTCTTCTCCTTAACAATTCCCTCAATATCTTTCTCCAGAGTCTCAATCAATTTCTCCGACTCCACCAAGTTTCTCTCAGCCAAATCTTTCTCTCTCATCAGCACCTCAACTGCTCTTTTACCCTCCTCATTTTCCTCCATAAGCCCTGCACATCGAAATTCCAGATTCACAAACTCCTCCTTCATCAGGCTCTCTCTTTTCTCCATGTCTACCACTTTCTCTCTGAACCCATTTGCCTCCAAAAACAAACAATCGAAATCCCCTTTAATCACATCCCTCTCACGGCAAACCCGGCTCAATTTATCACTCTCATTTTCCAAGTCACCCCTAAGCTCGCTCACCTCTCTCTTAAGATATCCAATCTCTGTTTCTCTCTCTTTCTTCGCCCTCTCAATCTCAAACTTCTCTCTAATCAACCCGTCAAATCCAACATTCATCTGAGACTCCCAGAAAGCACAAAAAACGTCATTCTCCAACTCCAACCTAAAGTTCTCCTCCGCGGAGCCAGTCAATCTAGCCTCCAACTCTTCCTTATCCAGAGCAGAACGAGTCAACTCGGCCTCCAGGGCCTCCTTGGCGTTCACCAAAGAGTCAATCTGTTGCCTGCGCTCAAAGGTCTCCTTGAGAAGCATGGAGTTGAGGGACTTGAGGTTCTGGAGCTTCTCCGAAGGGTCCTCCATGGATGCTTCAGTGTTGTGATGTGGATTCTTAGGGGCTTCTTGCTTAGTGTCTTTGGCTTGGTGGGACACTTTCTTTTTGGCCATTACTGAGAGTGAAGGTGTGGTGTGATGGAAAAGTGGGGATGAGGGAATTTGAAGATTAGGGTTTCTGCTAGGGTTTTTATGGTGGAGAAGTGAAGGCCAGGATACAGAAGGACAGAGACCTTTTGGAGATTTGGGGGGATGGGCTGCTGTTCTTGAGGATTCAAATTTTGGGCCCCAGAGTTGTATTTATTATTATTATTTTTTGGGAATTTTAAAAGAGATTCCAGTGGACACGTGGATTAAGTGGGCTTGTCTGTTTAATGGTGATCCATCTCCCCACGTTTTAAATTTTGAAACCAGTCAGTTCGGCTTCCCATTATGAAGTGTTAAACAAGTTTAGTGCAATTAAAATGCAATATAAATACATTACATTATTTCTAATACTTCTGTCCATCGGACTACATTTGGTATAGAATCTGAATTTTTTGTTCTATTTATGTTATAGATGATAGCCATTTAAAAATTAACTCTTTTTAATTTTTTTTTTTTCACAAAAATTGATAAAAATAAGGGTAATTTGATAAAATGCTCTTGTGCTCAATAATTTTTATACAAATAAACACGTTAATTTTTAAAAAATACCCACCATTAGACGAAAATACCCTTAAACTCTAATATTCACATCTATATTATTATTATTTTTTATTTTTTTTATATTTTTGTCTCTTCATTTTCTACTCCTATGATTTTTATTAATTTTATAACATATTTTTATATCAAACTACATTTATGAGCATTTTGGTTTTTGAATTAAGTAATTTCGTTAAGTATTGAATGAGATATGATTTTTATAAATTTTAAAAGTTCAGGATTTTATTTTTTCTTTTTATTTTTTTTGTCTTTCTTTTCTACTCCTATGATTTTTATTTATTTTATAACATATTTTTTTGTAAAACTAGATCAAGTGATAAGCATTTTGGTTTTTAAATCAAGTCATTTGGATAAGTATTGAATGAGATATGATTTTTACAAATTCATTAATTTTTCTAAAAAAAATATCAATTTTGGGCGAGACCCGCCCATTCTTAGCCAGACCCACCCATTCTTGGCGAGGTCCGCCCATTTATGGCGAGAACCGCCTACCCATTTTCAGCAAACCCGCTCATTTTGGGCGGGCTTCATTAAAAATTGGTATTTTTTTTAGAAAAACTAATGAATTTGTAAAAATTATATCTCATTCAATACTTATCCAAATTACTTGATTCAAAAACCAAAATTCTCACTACCACTTGATCTAGCTTTACAAAAAAAAAATATTACAAAATAAATAAAAATCATAGGAGTAGAAAAGAAAGATAAAAGAAAACAAAAAAATAAGGAAGAAGAATAAAATTTAGATAGTTTAAGAACTTATAAAAATCATATCTCATTCAATACTTAACAAAATTACTTGATTCAAAAACCAAAATGCTCATAAATCGATGTAGTTTGATAGAAAAATATGTCACAAAATTAATAAAAATCATAGGAGTAGAAAATGAAGAGACAAAAACGTAAAAAAATAAGAAAAATAATGATATAAATATGAGTATTAAAGTTCAAAGATATTTTCGTCTAATAGTGGGTATTTTTTAAAAAATTAACGCGTATTTATTTGTACAAAAATTATTGAGTGCATGGGTAATTTGTCAGATTACCCTAAAAATAATTAAAATACTTAATAAGACCGTCCAATCGAGCTTTAAGAGATATAGACAATCTCTCTTCCACAGTCTTTATTTTTATTTTTATGTATTTATATTGGATTAGCTTGTTATCTACTTACATAAATCGTTTAATTATTATAACCTTAAAATTATTTTTCATCAACCTCAATTAAGACAAAAAAGGTTCATTGCATCAACTATCATGTTGAGTACGTGTTTCTCATGGTCATTAGTGTAAGAACCAATAAAACTTGGAAAAAGAGAAGTGGCATACGCACAAGACAGAAAAATTAGTAATATTGCATATCAAAATGGACTTAATGACGATTCCTATATACATATATATATAGTTTACTAGTTTATATGAAGCTAATCAGCTCACATGCAAAATGTGCAACTGGTAACAGGGTGGGAAACAGGAGGTACATACCTGATGCCTCTACATCATCCAAGCGCCCAACAAGTAATTGACAGACGCAATACCTTTAGGCCCTATCACTGGTTTTCTTGTATGGATGCCTACAAAGCTCTTTTCTATCTCCTAAAGTTACCTGTAGAACTGATCAACCTCAAGGTATTGTTCTACCTTCTTTATTGGGCTGATGCAGCTCCATGCATGAATAGCCTTACTGTTCCTCCGGTTCCTGTTTTTGCGCATGCATTAAATTACCAATGACCAGCCTGATTACCTCTATCAAATTCAATGAGGCGATTCTTGGACTGTCACATTTCATGTGTAATAGATAACTGAAATGCTACACCGAGAATCATGTTGTTTGAAGTGTCTAGGTTGATTTGTAATGATGGAACTTTGGTTTCTTTTTACATTTCTTCTTGTGCTTAATTGAGGAGTCACAAATATTAGTTTCAATGAAGTCCGGATTTGTAATTTTGTGGCTTTTTATACATTGCTGTCAAACTTGGTTTCAAGTTTCAATTTACTACGCCAAAGTGATTCTCAAAGTTTAACACTCGATTACTAATATGGAATATAAAATTTTACAGTTGATAAATTAGGTGTTGTGAGTTTCACAAGTTTTTAACATATATACAAGCCTGCAATGGTAAAACTTTCTTACTTGGCTTAGAAACTGAAATCAATTTGACTTAGAATATGCTAAGAATCACAAATTTAAGTGCCCTCCAATACGTTCATTGTGCTGTTAGCTAGATTGGCTTTAAGGAGATTGTGTAGGGAAGCGACTTTAGGTTCACTTGCTCGATTAATTCTAACTCGAGCCCTTATAGGATTAGCTTTGGACACCAGGTTTTCAATTCTTGTTCAGATCTTTCTGAACATGCTCAACTAAAGAGCTGATTGTCTTGTATCACATTGTACAAGTTTACTGGCATTTGACTTGAGGAAACTTTTATTTGCATCTTCAAGTGTGGCCTTATTGAATAATACTCTTAAGCCGACATTAAATGTCGATAGCTTTCTAAGACTATCTTTAATAGTAAACTAGGAAAATTCAAATCCTATTTGCTTTAGTTTGATGGTCAATTCCATTATTATAATTTGCTTTGCAGGATATATACATACACGTTAAGGAGGACAATGAGAAAGGCAATCCTTTTGATGCAAAGACAGTTTTATAATTGAAACTAAACATCACATTGATTCCATTGTGTATGCAAGAGTGAGTCATTTGTTTCCCCAACATTCTTAATAATTTGAAGCTTGCTAATAGTACTCCTCAGGTTGTATTCGTCCAGTGTCTGCTTTCGACGCTGTGGCAATTGAAAGAGAACCATAGTAGATATCTTCATGTGGTATAAGTTTCATGCGGTTCTCAATTTCCAAGAAAAATTTCCTTTCACTTAATTCATTCCTTTGATTCAAAGCTCCATGCATTTCATATTTGAACTCATCTTTGGACCATATGGATAATATTATATTGGAATCTAAAGAGAGAAATAAATTGCTTATAGACAATACCAGAAAAGGGTTACTCCAGTACCTTCCAAATTTATTGTTGGTTTAAGAATACCTTTAGCTGAATAAGCATGTCTAGGACAGATCAAAGTAATAGAAGAAGCCTATTTGGTGAATTCACAGCAGCGTTTCCCATGTCGAAAAGTCTGAAGATGGTATTAAAATCTTGTTGTTCCGATCATTATTTGCTTGATAGGATGGCTGCCATCACTCTGATACGTTTAAGTGGCCAGGATATTTCAAAATGTACCACATTCGCATTTAATTTTCATTATGCAAGACCTTAATTTGTTTGTTTCCTTTCTATAACTTGGTGCAGTAACCTTGGCTGGAAATCATCCTGAATTAAACCAAGCATTTAATTATAAGCATCTCAAAGTCATGGCAGAGGGAGATGAATCAGAAGTTGGACGGCTTATAATCGATGAAAATCAAGGAAAAAAAGGCGAGGGTATTGGAAAATGTAACCTCAGAGGCATATTATGGCCATTTTGCTCAAACCTTTGGTGATCGTAGGCAGTCTGCTGTTATAAGAAGCTCTGCTGGTAGTGGTAAAGCATTTCTTCAATCGAAATACACAAATATGTATAAGCAGTTTGTATGAAAATCATCAGTGATTCATACTTACTACAGAAAAAAGAATACGTTTACATGTAAAATCAGTTCCTCTTGTACCTTTACTTCTCCATGCAGTTCATCTTAATGTTAAGAAACACACAAGTTCTGTTTCTTTATAAAAGAGTTAGGAAGGTCATTTAAATCCATTATTTGTTCTCTTCGAGATTGTTATGATACTGTTAAAACTTAAAACTGCATCATATGCCAAATGCATTTGATATTTGAAATCAATGTTATGTTATGGTATGGTATGGCATGTATTTCAGAATATAAATGGTGAAACGACAGATCGTCCTTAAAGTGAAGGGATAAAACACATGTTCTGAACGTGTCCTACACTTCTATGGCTTAATCTAAATATTCCACTTATCCACCACATGTCAAACTCAATGCCGTGTGGCAGTCCTTATACAAGGCATCTCATCCTCATATAAAGAAGTTGACTGTTGATCTGGCTGATATGGGCAAGCCACATTATAAAAACCAATATATAGACTATATAAGCTAAGCATATATAACTCACTTAACATCTTATGTACAACTCATCTCAAAGAATATATATATATTTTATGTATATATATTATATATATGCTATATTTATATTAAAGTACGTGCGTTTACTTCTAGTGGTGGAATCTTCCAAGCTGGAAACACTTAGCAGAGAATCTGCAAAGGATTATTTATTCATTTATGTCTCATCCACTCTAGTTCTGATTAACAAGAAGACACGTTTTACAATATATATGAATATTATACCAGTTTAAACCCAAATCATGGAGTGGAAATTGCTGAGAAGAAGATAAAAGCAATCAGAAACTTGAACCTTACGGTGGTTTGCAGCATTCAGATTTCAAAGGAATTAAAAAAGAGAAACACGTCCACGATGTGGGTGGTCATAGTACAGATGTGTGAAGGTGATCTTCTGGATTTCTGTAAACACAAATGACAGAAGAAAATAATAAATATTAGATACTCCCAGAGACCCTCAAATAAACTAAAATATTAGATACTCTGCCCATTACAGCATGTATTTTTGGCCTTGCTTTCAACATCCCAACACCATTTAAAAAATATATATAAAGATGATGACCTTTTTAATATTCATTTGTTCATTGCATGTAATAGAGATCATGGAATGCCTGAAATAAATTATTCTAACAACTTAAAATACATAATAAAACTAATCAATTCCCAAAGCAAAGTGGGGTTTGCACTCCATCTTCAATACCAAGATATATATGCCGACCACCCTTTGGACTCCTCTTAATATAATGCTAATCAACGTATCAGCTTCTAACAGCAAAAATGGTCGGTGGGTTTATTTTTATTTGGATGGAAATTTGGGATTTACCCTTTATTCAGTAACCACCATATTGTTCAGATGGCCTTGTTCATTGACCTAAATGGGGTCATGGCCATTGAATTGGTCATTTTCAAAACTTCTGATGTGCTAGCATTGGTTTTCCAACCATTGCATATAGTTGTTGGTGTAAGCATGCATGTTTGCACATAGCTACTGGCTAAAAACAGACAGACAATTCTATGATTAGTTTTTGCCTTTCTATTCTATATGAATAACTACCAAAGCTTCACTGCCATAAGATTATTTTGGTGAGACCTATAATTAAGGATTTCTTTGATTGATCAATTAGGCAAATCCACTGATCATTAATCTCTCCTTTTTGATGAAATAAAGCAAGTGTTAATTTAATCAGAAACAATGATGAAGTTCCAGATAAAATTTTCACAACCAACCCCACTTTTTAATTGCATAACTGCAGTATTAGTCTTCTGCCATGTAAGGTGGGTTTCAAGATTTAGTATTGCGCAGAATACTTTGATTGCTTCATTTAATACACATGAATCTCTGAGTTTGCTAGATTCCATACACATTGAAGACTGACTTAGGATACTTCAACTAAATTTGCCTACAGGGTAGCTTTACGAATTGCATTAGCCACCTATTCATGCAAGACATATGTTTATGGTCCACAACCTTCAAACTTTTGCAAAAAGTGGAAACATCACAACCTTCAAACTTTTGCAAAAAGTGGAAACATTCTGGTCAAGAAAGGCTAATACATTATAAAATGCTTGAGTTTTATATATAAGAAAAAGGAAATTGATTAGCAAAAGAAATTCTTGGCGTAAAAGATGAAATATGTAGAAATATCTTATTCACATTCTTTATTATTGTTCTCAACACAAAAGTACTGGATAGGAAATAAGTTTTAGAACTGAGGCCAAATAGTTGATATATATAACTAGAATATGCTTAACAGACGCTCTAAAACCAGCAGAGGGGGTTTAAAAGAAAACTAAGACTACAAATCCAGAACCCAGCAGTGTGATTTCTTCTTTGATAACTCTTCAATGGCTCTGAAGATTACATTGGAAATGACCCACCGGCAGCCAAAAGCTGTCGCTTCAGCTGCATTCGTTCAAGTAGGAACTTCAATTAAGGCTTTAACACAATTAAAGAAGCTCAATTGTTCTGGGAATATAAACATTCAAATGCTCCTAATTATATTTACTCACCTTAAACAAGGTTTCAAGCTTATTTTTCACAAGGGTGTACTCATGTTTCACTTGTTGCAGACATTTTAGGCACCTAAACGGTCATGGTTTTCCATTCGAAATCATCAACAACTTCACCAAATATAAAACTGAGCAGAATACATACAAACTTTCCAATTGTAGTACTGAAGTGAATCTTTAGGTAATCATGGTATTTGGATGCATAGAAGAATGCACTAAGATTGTGAAAACTAACCCTTCAACGTTCTGCTCCTCACAGTAGTTACGGAATGGAATGCAGACTCTTTGAACTCTCTGAGCACCAATACTGTATTTCAAGAACCCATTTTTCTCCATAAAAAACAAGAAGGAACACTTGCATTATGTATAAACAAGAAGGTGCGTGCTAGCTCCAATTAATTCCAAATTCATCGGAGTTGTTTGGTTGAAATTATTGATTATGAATGCCAGTGTCCTACAAATATAATCTAAAACACTGCAGCTATACATTCATGTGGGGTTGTCGTAGCCTGTAGGAAAGAGATTTGGCTTCCTATTCTCAAGAAAAACCAGAGAGACAAGTGAACAAAATCAAATCTTTCTAAATTTCAAATTTCTTGAAGCACAATTTAATCAAATGGACTAATAATAAGTAACAATTTTTAACAAAAGCCTTCTGGTCAATAATTAATATGTTGGAAACTGTACAAGTTTTAAGTTTCTATCAAGAAGTATGAAAGGAAAAAATAATAGAAGAAACCAGCTGCAAATACCTGGAGCTGCTACCCTTCAATTGGTGAACATGAGCATCCACCCTTTTAAAATCAATGTCCTGTTGAACTCTGTGTATACCCAATTTCAATTTAAAGGAGAATAAAAAAAAAAAACAAAACAAAACTTGGGGGGTTAGGCCAACAAATTAAGAAGAGAAAAATAATTACCAATTTGATGAAAAAGCTAATTAAATTATAGTGATAGAAAAGCCTTAATAATAATACTGACAGAGTTGTGGCAAGTTCATTGAGAAGCCTCTCAGAATCTTCAAAGAAGAGAGACACAACTTCAACCACAAAATCTGGGTTGCTTTCATCTTGCAGTTGTTGAAGTTGGTTAAACTGATCATCCAGGAATCCCTTTTGTATATACACAGAAACAACAACAACAACTTCTCATCAAAAACCAAAACCAGACAAGCCAAACGCACATACACACACTGAATCAAGTTCTTAATAAAACTCTCAGCAGATATAAACATGTATATATACTGACCTCATTGAACAGTGAAGTTGTGTAGTCAGTCAACTGCCTCTGCAACTGAGCAGCCAAACCAGCCATTGGAACACTGGCTCTAAAGGTCTTAGTCCTTTTAATATTTATATAGATCTTTCAGATTGATTCCATCTTTTTTTCTGTGTTCGAAAAGAGTGATAGCCAGCGAGGGCTTTTATAAAATTTGCACTACTCTAAAAGCGGAAACACTCTTAAATATTCCTACTTTATTGACTATATAATATATATATACATGCATACACAAAGTCGTATGTATATATAATATATATATATATAGATGCTTATTTGTTTTGCTTGACTAGATTTCTCTGTTTCTGTTTTCTATGTTTCCTCTTCCAGCGCATCATTAGTCAATAGCAAGTTAAAAAGCACTCAAAAAGCTTCACAAGATCCAAAACTTGACGCCATTTCACCTTCCCATCTTTTTCTTTCGGTAATTATTGCCCTCTATCCCTCTCTCTCTCTCTCAAATATATTATATAACTTTTTTTTGGTAGATAAATATATTATATAACTTTTTTTTGGTAGATAAATATATTATATAACTTGTTTGTGGGGCAGGACAATTTTCAAATTATGGCTCTCCCATGAGTTTTTGCTAGTAATTTATTTTAGTAATGACCAATAAAGAAGCACATAATGCACATGGGGTGTGGTCTAATGGGAAAGAAGCAGAGAGTTTTATCATATTTATTTATAAAAATTATAATTCGAGTTTTAATAAATTTTATTAGTATTTTAAATATACTCAGTTTTATTTAATATGTTAAGGTGAAAAAAAATTTATTAAGGGTGTGAATTAGTTATTTTAAATTTTAAAAAATTATATAATTAAAATAGTAAAAAAAATTTTATCTATTAATAAAATTCTAAACTGAGATCTATGGTAAAACTATTTTTTTATAAAAAAAATAATAAAAAAGCACGCAATGGCATGAGAGAAATAAATATAAGAGTTTGTAGAATCTGAGAAGTACTTAAAAATGCTCAATTTCCACCGTATCATTTACGTCAGGTTTTCAAAAAATTAGCCACTTAACTTCATGCAACCTTGGCTTACCAATAAACTTCATGCAACCTGTATACATATATATATATATATGTATATATTTTGAAGAAAGTTTGGGTCGTGTTTTTTGTGTTTGTTATGATTAGAGATTAAGAGGACTGGGAAATGGTTAAATCTATCATTTTTTTTCTTTTTTGGTTAACTGTATCATTTTAGCCTTTTAGGAAGTGGGGTCTTGAATTCTAAATTAATCTGAGTCTTTGGAGACTTATATAAGAGAAGAAAAAAAAAGAAAAGAATTATATGTTTTAAGTGGATGATAGCTAAGAAAGTGATCTTGGAACAATTTTAATTAACATCCATATATATACACACAAACACATCTTAATTAATATAAGTTTTTCTGGTATTAGATATATATATATATATATATACACTTTTGGTATTAGATATTGTACTCTTTGAAAGATAAGCCAATATATATATATAGTAAACAATAAAGCCAATGTTTAACGTATGATTGATTGAATTTGGCAAAATAAAAAAGAGAAAAAAGAAAATGGGAACTCATCTAATTTCAAAACACAGATATTCCTTACCTAACCGGCCTTCCTAAATTTTCTTTTCACAACTTCACGCCTATACATGCTTTCCAATCTTTTGAAGATTCTTTATTTTATTATTATTTTTTATTTATTTTGTGGTGCTGGACCTGCTGGTGTTGTTTGATGAGATGTGTTAATTTTTGTGTGCAGCTCAAATGGGACATTTTATCCGAGGCTATGTCCCACTACCAACCTTTGAGTTATTTATTTATTTATTTGTTCTTTTTGGGATACTCTTCCAAGACTACCATGTGATAATTCATACAATTAAAAATGTTCTACAAAAAATAAATAATAATAATAAAATGTGATATATATGATCCCTCTGTTAATTGGAAGGGATTCTGTCCACGTGTCGTAAGCTCAGGCGGTGGTATGGAGGGGGCAAGTTTGTGCTGTGTTGGAAGCATTTGGTGGACACAAAGTGTCCCAAAGGTTTATGCGCCATTGGGGACCCCAAATCCATTAGGAGGGTTTTGGTCCTCTGTATGTAGTAGTTGTAGTAGTTATTATATGAAGGGGTTTTTGCATTTGGATTCAAAATGTGTAATGATTTTATTAGGGAATTGTCCCAATGCTTTCATTATTATGGGTTTTACCAAAACTCATGGTTAGCCTCATCCCCTCGAAATTCCAACCCCATTTTTCCAAATCTTTTTATATTATAGAAATGGGACAATACTACATAATACAAAATTCATACTACATTCATTTATATATATAGAGATAGATAGATAGATAGAGAGCGAGTTAATTACGTCCCTTGCAATTTGCAATTCTTAACTAATAATTTAAATTGTTGAGAGCTTAGATAAGCATTGATTTATTTATCATATTGGAGTTGGACACGCACACAGCAGCAACAACAGCCACAAGTACCAGTCCCTTTTTTTTTTCTATTAAACTACATTGAATCCATTGTCGGTCACACACTTTTTGTAAGCAATTCGTCAACTGAGTGATGAAATTATTGTCGGCCCTCCTCTCCCCGCGTGAATTGGTGTCGTTTTCTTTGGCCCCTCTCCTAGAATGATGCGTGCTGGACGTACGGATTTATTCACCCAAAAGAACACTTTGTTTCAAAGAATTGATTGTGGTGTTAAATAGGTCTTTCATAGGGATAGGGCCATGTAATTTGTTGTTGATTTTGGTACGTGTTACTTCATAAAGTTGTGCTACTCATAGTAAAATTCACTACGATGCAATGTACTTTTTTTTTAAAGCTAAAATTAGAAATAGTTGCGCTCTAGTGGCGGCCTAAATCATGAAGGGAAGAAAGATGACCAAGCCTGAATCCCAAGCAATGAGACCCAACAAGTACAAAAAGACCCAATTTCTTAAAGGGCTGAGGCATCCAAAGCCCCTTCTAGTACTTGGACTGACAAACAATGATTGGTGGTGAAATTGGGTGATAAAATTTGAACCCAAAATCACTCAAACTCAGAAGCTGACAGCCAGGGCTTTACGACTCAATATTCATTGGTGAAGTCATGATTAGAATACTAATTCAATATTTTTCAATATTTTCATACTATTAAAAAAATTTATACAATTATTCTCTTGCCCTTTAATTTTTTTCTCTTAAACTCTCCTAGTCTTTATAGGCTGTCACTAATTTTGTTTTATTAAACCTTTTTCTTTTCTTCATTGTGTGTGTCTATAATACATTTATATATAGATATACACATATACAAACATATTTATAAAATTTGATTTATAAGAAAGCTGTTCTCGTTGAAAACCTGATAGGAATACAAAATTAAAAATTAAGGATGCCCATGAAACTCAACATAAAATACTCTAAATTTTTGTTCATATTAGGAGTCTTGCTAACTAAAATACCAGTTTAAGCAAAATATTAACTTCGACGTACATAATATATTCCCGTTGAGAAACCGTAAGACTTTAAACACAGAATAAAACACTTTTTAAGAACTTAAATTCATGAACTATAAAATAAGTAAAAGATATAAAAAATAAATCAAGTTTATAATTCCAACAATCCTTCTGCCTTTAGTGCTCTTTCTTGTAATACTACTGTTCCTTGCAAATTGAGATACTTTCGTCTTCTTCTTCACTGTTTTTCTGCTTCTTTGCTGCTCGAAGTCCGCCATTGTTTTCAGCCTTGACCTCATCAAATTCATCATCCTCCATTCTCTTGCGCTTGAGAAGCTTGAGAAGCCCTCCAAGTGCAATATCAACATCTTCACTCTTCATCATCTCTTCTGCAACTTGAGCTGGAGTTACTTGTGTTTCCATCATTAAGCTTTCAACGGCTGGAAAGAGCTTATGGTGGCCATTGATGCCCAAGTAATTTGAGGCCAATAGCTTGAATCCATCGTAAGTACAGTAGGACATGTGAATGTGCATGTCCATGCGACCTGGACGTAGAAGAGAAGGGTCTATCCTGTCCTTGTGGTTTGTGGTGAATATGATGATTCTCTCATCTCCACAAGAAGACCATAAACCATCTATGAAGTTCAGTAATCCAGCTAAAGTCAACTGCACAAACTCGAAACACAGGATTGGAGTTCACTAATTTTGTTTTCATTTTCTTCAGCTGTATTATATTACATGCAAAAAATGTTACCGTATGATAGAATATTTATGTCATTTAATATTCTATCATATCACCAGAGATTATCAACACTAACAACAAATAACAAATTTTCAGAAGAAATTAAAAAAAAAATTGCTGTTACTTTTCTAGGCCAATGCACCTTTTTCTCCCTGCTACCAAACAGCATTTAAGCACATGCCTATGTGGGAGTGGAAGCACAAACTGATGAATTGGGGCATGTGAACTGTGAGCTAGTGATGGAATGAGCTAATCGTGTCACCAAGTCACTAGTGATGGAATGAGCTAACCAAAGTGTCACCAAATCACTCCGTCCCAGAAATCAATTTTTGCCCCAAACAGCAATTGAAACGATAAAAGGTAGGATTTGAAAAAAAAATAAATTAAAAAGTACATGAAAGGTTCTAATACTTTCAGAATTTGGCGGGGATTGGAATGGAACTGTGGAAGCCAAAAAAAAAGTAATCATGTACCCAGTTTTGAGCAATGTGTCTTTACCACCATTGATCATCGTTCATGGCAAAGAGAGGCCATAATAATAATAATAATAATAAAATAAAAAATAAAAAAATATGTAAAATTGTATGAGCAAAACTTACAGAAGTACGGCTACTATCCTTTTGGTCACCTTTCTTCAATCCATCTCCTAATCCAACTCCAACTCCAAGACGATCAGGAATGTCCACACTACAATCAATGTCTTCAATCACAAGTATGGACCTATTCGCCGTTGCCAAAAGCAATTTTCTCAGGTCGGAGTCTCTGAAAATATTCGCAAGCTGCAAATCATATATATCAAACTTGAGGTGATTGGCCATGGCAGCAACCAAGCTTGATTTCCCAGTCCCTGGAGGTCCGTACAACAAATACCCACGTTTCCACGCCCTTCCTACTTTCCTGTAAAACTCTTTCCTCCTCACAAACCTATCAAGATCCTCAATAACCGAACTCTTCAGGTTAGGATCCATAGCCAGAGTCTCAAAAGTTGCAGGGTGTTCGAGATTGATAGACTCCCAGTTAACACCATCATAAAGGTGCCTCGACGTGTTGAGCGTGTACATCTTCAAGACCCTTCGTTGCTCTCTAAGTGCTTCGGCTTTCTCAAGTACGAAAGGCACATAAGAAGACAAGACTATATCTTGGTGTTTATTGTGGAAGCTCAGCTCGTAGAAACGCTTCTCTTTCCTCGAGTTCGGATGGTACGGGTCACTGGAGTTGCTCTTCTCCTGTTCGGCGCACACAAACCTCCAGTGAAGCTCTATTCCATCGTAGGAGTCCACGAGCTTCTCACCCTTGTCCAGACAAACAGTCAGGTGCTTCTTTTTGGGGCTCTTACTAATCTTTAACCTCTTTGTTTTGGGACTGATTTTGGTGCAGAGGTAAGTCTCAGCGGCGTCGTATAGTTGGTTGCGAGTCAAGCCGTTGGATTCCTCGATGACGAGGATGAGCTTCTGAGCCTCGAGCTTGAACAAGCCGCGGAGAGTGTCGTAGACGTAGTGGCGAATGGGGAGGGGTACGACTTGTACGAGCTCGTTCGCCATGGACCGGAACAGCATCATTGAGGCGGTCATGGAAGCATAGGCCGAGAAGATTGTTGAAGGCGAGGGCATTTCTTTGGTAGAGAACATGATCGATGATGATTCCTCGTTTTTGGTTTTTTTTCTTTTTGGTAGTTTTGGAGGACTGTGGTTTTTCCGGTCTTCTGCGTTAGTAAAGGTTCTTCTAAGTTATATAACCAAACACACTTTTAATTATTAGAGGAATTTTTATAATGACAATTTTACCCGGCTCAAAGCAAACCAATAAGAAGTAGGGAAAAGTCTACAAGATCAGAGAATCAAGAATATAAAAAACGTTTAGTAAGATAAAGTTAACTCTTTCCTAAAAATATTCGCTGCATTCTCTGACAAAAATCCACTCAAGTCTGCACAATACCTCAAACTGGTTAATAAACTTAAAAACTCCAAACCACACCTATGTGGTAGGGTTTGGACCCCAGTACAGAAACGAAACAAAAAATAATAATTATAATAGAAGTACACACCCCATGCATGAAATACGGAGCTAATGAAGCACACAGTCACATGCAATTTCATGCATCTCTTTCAATTTTTGTCCTTACATGGAAAGCACGCTCAGACGCATCCACCTGCACGGTGTTCTTTCGTCTCTTCTTTTCTTTTAATTCTTCTCTCTCTATTGTTCTCTAAGGAATAAGGTTCTCGCGTAGTTACATACCTGTTGAATGGGAAATAGTATACCTACCCCAAGCTGGCAAGAGAAATAATAAATAATATAATTTGCACATATATACGCTCTATTTCTTTTTTTTCCTCTTAACTTTCAACTTTTATTTCTTTTTTTCTTTTTCTTTGAAGAATGAATAGTGTTACACAACATAGGAAAGAACCTGTCCACACAATTACGAATTTTCAATTTACAACATTTACAAATGGAATTAGAAGAGGTGAGGTAGAGCAGGCATTTGCCATGAGAGCACCATGATGACCACCAAGCATATATATATATATATATATATATATCATTCCTTGCATATCAATCAGTCAGTAGCATTTCAATTGTTGAAATTGGAAATAACCTCAACTTTATCAAATTAGATCTGTGGCAGAGATTTCACCAAGCACTTCACAACATTTCAGAAGTAGGGAAAGACTTCACACAATTTCATAACATCTGAGGTACACTATCCTGCAACCACAGAAAAAAAGAAAGAAGGGCAACATAAATTGGCCTCTCATATAAGCTTATCAGACATTTGAGTATCGGACATCTGCGAGATCCCTAAAACATCCAATTCACTTAATAGGATCCTTCATAACCAGATAAAAGTTTACTGTGTTTGAAAAGAGTTTCATTCCTGTATAAAATGCAAATGCTGGAAACCAACACTACAAATTTAGTAACATGATCAGCAGAAACATCTATAACTTCATGTAAATCATCGAAAACTAAAGAAAATCTAGAAAAAGGATGATCAAATAAAAAGATTTCAATCTCTCACCTTCTTCAGAGAAGGCAAATACACCACCAAGCATGTCATCATTGTCACCATCTTCCTCACATTTCTCCCTATCACAAGGACTGCTGCTGCTGTCCACATCAGTGACAACTTCAGTTGATTCGCAACAGTCACTCTGAGCCGATGCCTTACAATACCCCTCTTGAAAAAATTGCTCAAAATCCAGTGTTTCATGCACCGGTCCCTCATCAAGAGTGTTCATGCTCATATCAGAACGGTTAGAACTTACATTTGAATCATCACTGGGCCCACGACTATTACCTGATTGAACCCCTTTTGCAATAGTTCTATCAGCAGAAATTGAGCCATTCGTTAAAGTGGATAGTCGAGTTGAAAAATTACTGTCCACAACAGGAGAAATAGACAAGGTAGAATGGCTGGAAGAAAATGAAACTAAATTTTTGTTTGTAGAGGTTTGGCCAAGTAGAGGAGACACCAAAATGGATCTCCCTCTTTTTTCTTCATTAATTTTGTTTCCAGATTCAAGAGTAGATGGACAAGAATCCCCCAATAATCCTGATAAAAAGAGTAGGGTGAATAACCAGTGTTGAATTAGTAAATCCTTCACAAAGAATCAAAAAATGGGATCAGATTCAACACAATCTTACCACCATCTGAATTATCCACCGAGTTGTTAAGTGATGCTAATTTAGCTTCATGAGAATCTGAAGATGAACTTGAGCCAACAAGGCCCCTGAAAAAGGCATCCAGCCAAATTGATTTATGACAAAAACATGCCGATAATATTTTATCAATTCTCTCTTATGTAATTTCTATCAAAATAAAGTGAAGTGTCCTGTCAAAACAAATAGCAATTTATCCCAGGGACACAGCACTTGCAAGATTACAGAAATCACAAAAGGGATTAATAAAACTGGTAAAATGGAGTTTTATGCCTAAATGTAGCCAAAAGAGGTTGGTGTGGAGAAAATTAAATTCTGATGCTTTTCTCCTTCAAATATGATTTTGTTTTCAAGGCAGATACCTAAAGACATAATGCCTACTGCTGCTGATAGTTGACATTTTACACATAGCACAAAAACGACAGAAACTTAATAAATACAGCAACCATCATTACCTGTCACTCCAATGGGCCTGAATCCGATGGAAATGATTAAAAACAGGCAGCAGATCCTTCTGCCTAACATCAACCTCCTGAACAGGAAGTTTCTCTATTTCAATCTCCCCACCAGATGGATCCTCCATGAAATTTTGCTCGTTAAACCCAAGCAGGCTCATGGTATAGAAATTTATCTAAAAGATAAATAAAAGGAAAAAAAAGCAATTGTTAATGGTGAAAAGCAAAAGGATTTAAGGATGTTAACTGTGAAAATGTAAAACATACCTTAGACTTTTGCCAGAGTGGAATCCTCCCAGAACTTATCTGGACCTCTGCATTAGAAAGATACAAGTGAGATCGTTCAGGGGGCTTCACAACATCCTTATAGCCAGTGTCACTATCTTGCAAATCAGAAGTATCCATGACAATCTCCAGAGGTTCTTTTTTGCTTAGAGTGATTCCAGAAATGCATTCCTCTCTTTCAGGCCAATCGGTCCTTCGACAAACATCCCACCATTGAACAGGGTCAACTTTCACTCTCAACTCCTCATCTTGCATCTGCACTGAAGAACCTAGCCCAGTTCTTGAAGCAGTCTCACTAGGCTCTCCCCCACTGATGGAAGTAATTTATATTGAATTACATGACCAGAAGGAGCATAAACCAATAGGTGCTCCAGAGCATTGACCTTTAAGTTGCAAGGTACGCAACTATGGAATACAGCAGCAATAGCCCCAGAGGGAACAGGAATCTTTCCTGCTGCAGAAGATGCAGCATTACTAACAGTATTGAGCCACCCAGAAGTACTTTTTATTCTGCTAACCACAGAGAGGGTAACAGGAGGTGGTGGCGGTGAAGAAAATGGTTGCTGGTTGGTCATGAAATATGGAGTTGACCACCATGGGAAGGATTGAACAGGTAAAAGAGTAGGCCCATCGACATGAGAATTCTGTATTTGTAGAACAGACTCGCCACCAAAAGGTGACAAAGCAAAAATATGGCAGGTCCCCCTGGTTGAAATAATGGCAATCCACTGGCTGTACTGGCTAAAACAAATGTCCTGGATCACCTGTACAACAAGCACAACAAAAAAGATAGCCTCATGAACATGAAAACATTACAATAAGAGAAGATATTGTTGGCAGGAACATACTGCAGATGTCATGCCGCGATGGAGCTTGTAAAGGTGCACATGAGAATTATTCCAATCGTAACTCTGAGTGCCTGATCCACTGTGAGAGCAGGATGGCATAATTCGAAAAATATTGATATTATTACCATGTATTGATGCAGTAACAAGAAGTGTCCCACTTGGGTCAAAACATAGAGCAGATATTGGACTGGTATGAGCCCTAAATTGCGACACAACAGCTCTGGAAATAAAGTCTTTAACAACCACCTGAAATAAAAATTCATTCCAATAAAAAAACATGCTTAGAAATTGTTGCTTGAAACAAATATAAAAGCAGACACCATTAAGATTTAACTAAATCCCCCCTGCTATAAGTATAAGAATTTCCCAAACTAGGAGCAATGTCAAGTATGTTAAGAGATTCTTACACTTCTGTCAACTGTTGTTGAGTGCTGTGCACAACAATCATTATATTCCAACATAAAATAAAAGTTTACAGTTTCTCTATTGTAAATAACTAACCATTCCAGCAATATCTGATTCCCGACCTACTTTCCAGCTACAGTTTGCTGATACAGGAGAGTTGGAACCATCAGGAACAAATTCTTGGTAGTATTTTGACAAAGTTTTGTACCCCATGTCACCCAGGTTCAATAGTCCAGTAGCTAAATGCTTGCTGGATTCCATTGCGTATCGAGCCATCAGACTTCCACTCCAGGTGAAGTTGACGGACTGACTCCTGGGGGAGTAAGACTTTGTGGACTCAAGCGGCCAGCACTTGATACCAACGGGTTATTAGAAGCATAAGCCAACCATCTGGAACCAATGGCCATGGGGCCATAGCCAATGTTCACACCCCCAACCATTCCTTGGACACTCAACTGAGGGACAGGATAAGTAAGGACACTGAATTTGTTCTCAAGAGTGATAGCATCGAAGCAGTATATCTGCAAGAAAACATAAGGATAATGAAAACATCCTTAGAAAGGTTTTAATTACTTCATTGACCAACATATGTTTGTAAGAGTTGACTTCTACAAATCATAATGATGAAACCTTCCTCCAGTAATGGCTAAGGACAAGTAGCCATCACTCTCAGTCATCCAACTTCACAACCCCTCTAAAAAAAGATTGCACACTAAGTGAATACTTCAACAACAACGTAATGCTTACTTGTGATGCGAGACCCACAGCAACTACGCGAGGACTGCATCTAACCATGTACACTGTTGAACGGAATCTCAGAATATGAACATAATTGTGAGACCTCAGTGAGTAAAACCGTACAGCTGTGGGAGCTAGCGCTTCATTACTACCATCTCTAACCAGCCCATCTCTCCCGTTTTGTATCACACCTGAGTTCTTTGCCTCATCACATGCAACAACCAATAGTAAAGGATGAGATGCTCTGAATCCTTCTTGATCCTCAGATTTTGCAGGCAATGGCTGCATCTGTAGAAATGTAACTGGATCATCACGTCTCGAAACAAGTTCATTGACATCAGAGGCATCTTCAACATCAAGGACTTGAAAACCATTGGAATAACCAAGCAAGAGAACATGTTTGAAGGAAGATGGACCAAGCTCTAGTCTATCAAAGCAAGCCCACAAAACCTGTTTGACACAAGAATAACATTCATATGCAAAACATAATGATCGAAAAAGTTACGAAATGTGCATAAACAGAAAGTAATTGTATCAAACACAACGCTCACCCCTTCTTTCACTTTTTATTCCTAATTTAGATATTGACTTCCAATAGAATGAAAATGGAACAGACGACAATTCCCTAGCATACCGTTTTCTTTGCTTTTACTCAAATTTCCTGTCAGCAACCAAAGACAACTATTACGTTGCCAATTTCTTTCCCCGTTCCTCAACTTTCTCAATAACCAAACAGAAGGCAAATCCTAATCTCCCCACACCAACAAAAGAAATTCCTAAATATTCCAATTCGAAAACTCAAAGATAACCCAGGCTAATCAACAAATTCAAATAAACCAAAAATAGAAACCGAAAAAAAAAATCGATATAATCATAAAAAAAAATTAAATAAAATTAGAACCTGGTCTTTGTGGTCATTAGGATCGCCGGAAATAGAAGCAGCGACGGAGGCGCTGGCAGAGCGGACACCGGAAGAGGCGGTCCTAATGCAAGAGGAAATGAACCTGAGAGAATTGGGAAGGAAGCCATTGTGATTGGTATGAGTATTGCTGTTATTGTTAGGCCTGTTGTGGTTGTTCTTCATAGTCAGATATTAAGGCTT
Source organism: Rhamnella rubrinervis (assembly GCA_007844105.2). Classification (NCBI taxonomy): domain Eukaryota; kingdom Viridiplantae; phylum Streptophyta; class Magnoliopsida; order Rosales; family Rhamnaceae; genus Rhamnella; species Rhamnella rubrinervis. The sequence goes on from CM017578.2 coordinate 10,455,209, forward strand.
CGGTTAAAGTTACCAGCCACCGGGGAGTTACCGGGAGAATGGTCCCCGCCGACGAGACGATCGGAAAAAGCATAAGAGTCCGGTGAAGGAGGTTAATTGACGAGAAGAAGGGGGCACACAGAAACGATGTCGTTTTTCTATTTTTTTGCGTAGAGGTGGTCGTGGTGGTTGTGGGGGTTGAGTTTTGACCTTAACAGAGACAGACAGTTCCTTCCTTTTTTCCTGTTTTTATAAATGAAAACTGTTTTACAAAGAAGTGTTTGTGTTTGTGTTTGTGTGTCTCTCTCTCTCTCTGCCTTCTAGTCTTCTCTCTCTGTGCTTTGCTCTTAATTGCACTGTAAGCTAGTTTTCCACTCTCACGGTTTGCCCTTAAACTTTCTTTAATTACAAATCTAGCCCTTCTCTTTTCCAATTTTCACAAATCGATATTTGCTTAAATTTACTGATTTATCCTCATTTTGGCTTCCTTCCTTGTGCTTTAATTTTCTCGATAAGACCAAACCTGGCACAGCATCACGTCATCTGATTTTATCGATTTTCATATGTTTTCTAGAAAATTTGAAAAATTAAAATTACGATTTTATTTCTAAATATCATAAAGGGAGCATCTTCAAGGATATTTTTTAAAGAGAGTATAGTTTTAATAAATAAAGAAGAGTTAAATTAAATAAATAATTTTAATAATGTTGTTTACTATTTAATTTTTATTTTATTAATTTTAATAATTAATTTGATTTTTACGTATAATAATAATAATAAAAATATTTAGGATAATTTTATAAAATTAAATTTAAATTAATCATTAAAAATTATAAAATATTAAATAGAAAATATATTTATTGTTTAGTGTATAATTAGATAATAAATTTAATTTAGAGAGTCAAACTCATTTTTTATATTTAAAAATTAAAATAAAAAATTTATTAAAATAAAATTTTTAATATTAATTTTCTAAAATATATATAAAAAATAATAAATAAAGAGTTTCTAGATGCTCTTATAAGAAGAGGATGATAATTTGAATTGTATCATTAATTTTAATGCATAATTTGTTAAATTTTATATATAATTGTTGTTTAGTTATTGTATACATATCTCGTTTAAAAAGATAATTATGAAAAATGGCAGTTTTACCTATCAATAAATTTTCTTAATATTTACGGCACGCTTGGCACAGATCTCGAAATAAATGAACATTAAATAAACACAATTAGTGACAAAAACAAAGTGTGCATGACTTGCATTGTTCATTGACCAAAGCCAAACATATGAAACATATGCTTAATTTTTTAAAATTTAATGAAAAATAATATTTAATTTTATGATTATCACGATAAGATTAGAAAATCTCATTTATTTTCGGGGTATGATATGGGGAATATATATCAGCGTTTATATTTATTTTCCATGTTAGTAATTAAATGCCATAATTGATAATGAATTAATGAAGGACTTATCTGGGGAGGACGGGTTATATTAGTCTTTTCAAGAGTTGGGAGTAAATAAGTAATTTAAAAAAGTAGAGGGTGTCCCAACAAATGTAATATAGAAAAAGTAGAGGGATGGTAATGATATTAAAGCCAAAACGTGAGGAATAAATAAACTACTGAAAATAGGGGAACATTGGTTACGTTACGACAAGAGATGAGAATATCTTAAAACAGATTCGAACCAGAATTGTTGCTTCGTTTCGTTTCCTTTTTCTTTTTTTTTTCTTTTTTCCAAAAATACAGGAGTTCATATTTATTTATTTTGTTTAAGAAAATTAATAATTTTACAATAAATAAATATATGTATAATTTTTTTATAAGATATATATATATATATAAAAGCTAATGACTTTTATGAAGAATTTCGCCCTAATTAATACTTTATAATCTTTGTTTATTTACCTAATCGTATTGGACCCTTGGGTTGAATAAGAAAGACGTGGAAGGTTGCATGTTACTAAACATAATTTGTTATATATGATTGGACTTAACAAAAAGATAAATTAATCTTGTGATTGTGACAAATTGTCAATTACAAGTTTATCATAACAACGTATTTAACCAATTAAGATTGAATTAACCTAATTTTGGTTGATGGGCTGTAAATGTTTAAGTTTGATTAATACACCATTACGTTTTTTTTATAAAAAAAATTATAAAGCTCTAAGCATTTGATATTTACTTGTATATTGATTTTTAAATGCATTTTATTTAAATTTTTCTTTTTCTTTTATCTACGAAACATAGTTAGAGGATAGAAGAAGAAAGATCTGACTTTGATTATGCCTAATATTTCTTTTTCTGATTAAGACCCTGATGAAAATCTTCTCATATGCTCCAGTGCTCCTATGATCTTTCATTTCAGATGCTAATTCGAGAGATTTTAGGATATACAACAAGATAATCTTATAACATAATATTTGAATTTGAAGGCTAAAGAAAGAAAGAAAGAAAGAAAGAAAGAACAAAATAAATAAAATTATTTGTTGTTATAGTTTCTAGTTCATATTGTATTATTATTAGATTGGGCCCATTTAGGAGGGCCCACTTTGATAACCTTCTGATGCCGTGGAGAACAAGTTATTTGTGGAATGTGTAATATAACCTAATTACAGCATAAGAAGCTAAAGGAAGTCTATAACTATCAGGCAACAGAAACTGGTATGGTCCATGTTTTTCATCTATTTAAGAAGTTGAACAGGCTGTGTGTGTGATTTAGAGGATCAAAATGAGAACCCAGAATTTGAATCCAGCAAATGCAATAGCTAACTCAAACATGGTCCTGTTGGGTTTGCACAGAGCCACCTATTTGCCACTCAATACTGTAAATTATAGTACAGTTTCCCTAGAGACCTTAAGAAGCCGAACACTTTTTTAACTTTACCATATAATTTTAAACTATAATTTTACATTTACTGGAACTAAGGTGTGGGTGTTTAGGTGTCCACTGGAATAAAAGTCATCCTATAAATGTTTTACATGGAACTTGAACAGGAATCAATCCAAGTTTCATCATGGAATTTGACATGAACAAGCACGATAAACGTGCGGAGGTCTCAGGTTTGGAAAAAGCCTTAAACTTTGGGGTTATGAGATTGGTGGTTTCAAATTCCATGGAAAACTGTTTACAATGACTAAATTTCCATGGGACTTCCAAACACCCAACATTAGTGCAGAAAGAAAGAAAAAAGTCTTCAAGAACTGTTCTACGTACCTTTTTTTTAAAAAAAAATAAAATTTCCTAGCATTTTGACTTCAAGAACTGAAAGCAACCTGCTTATGGCGGTTGAGATCATTAAGATATCTTGTTGAGTTGTATTCTTCAGCATCCAATAGCTCTTCTGAGTAGGTTCTCTGGATGGTCTTTTCTCGATATTCTTTTGTACATTCTGCAACGTATTCATCACCTCTTAGCAGTATCACAACCTGCAACCAATAAACAATGTTATCGAAAACGGTGCATGCTCTTCATATACTGAATTTTTTGTTCCCTGAATTTTAGGCATCGTAACTGCAGTTTAAGAGGATGAGTTCCAAAGAAAACTGAGGATGCATAACCTTTGTCAAGAGAGCCTTACTGAGACAGCAAAAATCACCATGGAGATAGAACATATGTGATATTTTAACTAATCAATTGAGAAAGTATTTCCTCATATCCTAGATTTTATATCCCTAGGAAAGACCGAAACATTTTAAAAATATGTTGGTTTCTAGTTAAGGTAGAGACAAGAACCTCATAAAAATGCGAAACCGAGCAATTGTGGGATCAGCAATCCTCATTTTTTATTCATATCAATTTCAGATTTTTCACTATATATAATTTTCATTTCCAGTGTTTCACAAGATAATATGATGTTAAAGCAGTCATTTCTATAGAAACAAGAAAGACAACCTTTTGACTACATAAAGCGTCCTTGATTTCTTTCCAGTTAGTCATGCCTTCATGTGATTGTGATCTCGAATGAAGTATGAAAACTGAAGTATAGGAGTTAGTGTTTTGGTAAATTTTGTACTTGCCTGGCTCATGCGAGGCCGTAAGATAGGGGACTGTTCAATGCACAAAGAGGCAGTCAATACTACACGATCAATCTCTTCCGAGTTATAGTTTTCACCAAGAGAGGGATCAACAAGCTCCTTGATGCTATTGCTATCAAGCAACGGCTTTGCCTATGAGACAGCAAAAAGAAAATAAAAGTCTATTATCTATTGCTAGAGGCTTTGCCAGAAGTAAGCGAGGTTTTGGTTAGGGAAGTGACGTTGAGGCTGTCAAACCAAGTAGTAATCTAGTGCCAACAGCAAGATGAGATGGTATCAATAAATTGCTAAGAAGAAAATGTACCCAAATAACTAGGCTTTGCTGTAGATGATCCACAGCTCGACGCCCAGTAATGATCTCCAGGAGTAGAACCCCAAAAGAGTAAACATCAGTTTTCTCATCTACTATTCCATGCATGAAATATTCAGGAGCAAAATACCTGTAATTGAATGAATAAGAATAACAATGAATCGCTATAGATTCTTATAGTTGCTATAAAACGGAAACTTTAACTTACAGACCCAAATGTGCCTTCAAACTTTGAAACATTGTGGTGAGTCCACTGTTCAGGTAGCCATTTTGCAAGCCCAAAGTCACATATCTGGATTAAAATGAACTTGGTCAATTAGTGAGTCATATTTTAAGAGATGGAAGGCAAGAGGTGAAGGGTGGGGTGGAGAAGAATATAAAAATCATATTTGAGAGGAGCAGGAGCAAGGGTAGAAGAATACAGAAAAGAAAAAGCGAGAGTTTTCATGTATGCATGGTTATCCATGCTATAGGAGAAAAATAGTACCAATGACAACTGCAGATATAACCTCGAGTCTTCTGCAGAGCACAAGCTTAGTTAGGTAGGTATACACCAACCAAGAGAAAGTCTACTAGGTGCAGTGCCAGCAATATAGCACTGAGTTCATGTCATTTGGAAAAAAAATGTAATTTTGGTTCTTGGTTGTAAATTGTGGGTCAATCGCTTGCAATTTAAATCTTTTACTCTTTTTGAACTAATTAAAAATAGCATGTTATGAAGTCGGAAATAATTGTTATGCTCTGATTGTTTTCTACCTAAACCTATATCTGGGATGTAATTTTCCTGGATAGATCTACATCCCGCATACTCTTTCTAACTTATAGGCATAACATTTCATAATAACACAGCAATATAATTCATGTAAAAGTTTTAACAGAGAAAGTTTCCAGGTTTATCAGAAATAAATAGTATTTAGTGGAGTGTTTCATAATAGGAATTGCTATTCTTCTGAAAGGGGGGAAACAGTAATGGGTGAAATCATTCAGGATCAGAATTTAGAATGTACAGCATAGCTACATATATGGAAACTAATCATCGATGTTTAGGAGAGGGACCACGAGGTCTAACTCTCATGAAAGTAATGAATTGCAGGAACGATGCAAGCCACCGATGGGTGAGTATTGCTTTTCTTATGAATAATGACTTGATCCGCAAAAAGGGTTCATTATACAATGGAATTTGATACTTAAATCACCTATTTCTCAAGGGCTGGTTAATTTTTTAGTAAAGAGTTGGCATGTGGCCCTGAGGTTCGCTTAAATGGAAGCAAATCTCAAAATCTGTACTTGTAATTTGGACAATCACATATCACATGATGAAGCAATACACAGAGCAACTAAAAGTGTAACAATATCAGAAATTTGTTTAAGCAAAATGATTGTGCAATGGAAAAACTCTTCTAAGTAAAGCTGATTCCTATGAACAAAACTACAGATACAAAATAATACTATGAGATTATGTTGGTGAAATGGTGATTCATGTATCAAGACAAACACTGCAGATTTATGAGGTTGCAATGCCTAGCATAATCCCGCGTAAGCAGAATATTATCAGCCTTAATATCTCTGTGAATGCTATTGTTGCTAGCCTAGCAACAATATATATTTCGATTGTAGCTACAATATAAACAATGCTAGGCTAGCAACACTTAGCATATGAAATTGTCGATGCTATATATATTGGCAGTACTTGAAGATTCAATGTTCAATTGTTCTTGATCAGGAACTTGAAAAATACCTGAGGCTCATAATCCTGTGTAAGCAGAATATTATCAGCCTTGATATCTCTGTGAATGATACGCTTTTTACAATTCTCATGAAGATATAGAAGACCATCTGCTGTCCCTAAAGCAACTTTATACCTTTTACTCCAATCTAGTTCATTATCCTTTGAACCTGGAAAATGTTGATTCAACTGAGGAACCCATAAACCAAATGGCAATATAAATCAGAACAGGTTATTATGACAAACCATGCAGGAGAGATCCTAAACTCCCAAGTGTAGATAATTGGAAAACAAGGTACATTCCTCCTTCAATGCCACAACCAATCAACTTGGCAGTATTAGGATGGTCAACATGAGCTATGATGCCAAGTTCTGATAAAAAGCCTGCTGTTTTTTCATCAGCAGTTCCTTTGGTTAGCCGCTTTACTGCGACCAGCTGTCCATTTCTCAAGCAACCCTTGTAAACTTTGGCATAACCACCCTTTCCAATTAAGTTTTCTACAAGAAATAGGAACAACAAATCTACTTCAAGAAACAATGTCATAATCAAGATCAGCATAAGATTATTCCAAATGGGTCCATATTTATTACTGTATATTTTTAAGAGAAAACCTCATAACCATTATTGGCAAATTTAAGCATTAAAATGGAAGCAAAGTGAGATAACATATTTGAAAAATAAATTCAAATTTCTGGAGAAAAATTATTTACCATCACTAAAATTTCCGGTTGCAGTTTGTAGTTCAGATAAGGTAAAGTTGACCAATGAGGACTTGAAGTTGTATATGTTATTTAGCAATGGAGACTCACTTTCTTTTCTGCTCTTTCTTCTTGGGATCTTTGGCACACCAAGAGGAGGGAAGGATGCTAAGCGCTTAATTGACCTCTTATTCCACAGCTTGAAAAATTTTCTCCAATGAGAAACAGCCCTTGAATTTAGACGACTTTCTGATTCTGATGTACTGTTTTCAGGAGTAACTGTTTCAGACTCAAATTCTCTTACACAAGCTTCTAAAACTCCTCTAGGAGATGATACATCTTGTTTCTCCTTTTCCATGTCTAAACATCTCAAATCTACAAGGAAAAAACTGAACCTTTAAAATGTGACAAGTGAGAGAACACAAAAACACATTTATACATATAGATGTAAATTAGGGAGGGTTATGAAACAATCAGAGATGGAAATAATTACCTACAGCGGAAGCACAATGAAAGAGACCACCTCGTTTTTGTTTTTAGCTTAACAATCTCATGAACTGGAATTTTTTGTGGTATATTTCCGTTCTCCCTGAGTAAAATGTAATTCCAAATTGCAAGAACAGAATCTATAATAAAAAAAATACCCAAATTCCTTTTGGAAAGATGAAAAAATAAAAGACCAGCATTCAGACCATATGAGTGTGGATGCCCAAACAAATGTAAGTTCTTGTTTGCAGGTGCATGTGTGATCGAGATAGAGATGGGAAAAAATCAACTTGGCAAGAGAAACAATAAAATATATCAGACAACAAAGGCAATGCATAGTATAGAAATCATGGAATTATAACTAGAGGAAGGCATGGGATGCAAAATGTGTGTGTCCATACGGGTGTGTTTGTGTGAAGTAACAGCATTTCTCAATGTGTTAACTTCAGGCATATCAGTGCACAATCCAGAAACCACATGCCCTAAACCTCAAAGATTAGAAAAAAGGGGTTAGATACAACTTCAAAATCAGGTCATTCTATAAAAAAAATCCATAATCTTTACTTGTAAGTGGTATCACTTCAAGTAACGAAGTCCGTGAAAGCAAAAACCCCACCAGGAAAATCTAAAACCATATTGAAAAAAAACAAAAAGAATTATCAGACACAGGCCCAAAATGAAAATGCACATTACAGCACTCTCTGTATCTGTTCTGTTATTGCATGAATATACAAAATTGCACTGCATATTTAACATAGAACATCTAGAAGACGAAGACACACCCATGAGAGGAAATGGAAGCAGAAATAAACATAAACCATATAAAAGGACAAGATTGATGCAGTGGCATAAATGTTAAAGATCCCCCCACCCCCACCCCCAAATGCTTAATAAGCCAATAAGACACAGTGAAAAAGAAAGAAATTTTAAAAAACGGAATGGCCCATGAGATATTAAAATCTCTATTAATTCTACTATTGCTCAAAGATTTAAATTTTATTTAAGAATAATAATTATAACAGCTACACCATACCATGAAGAAAGAGCTTTCTGCTCTCCACCATCCGCCATGGGTTCAGAGATGAGAAACAACCATGGGCAAAGAACCACCAGCTACAATGTGCTTCAAATTCAATATATGACCCTGTTTATGATTTCTGTTATAACATTTCTTTATGAATTTTTTTGGGGAGCTGGAGCTGAAAATTATTATTATCCAACAGTTGGAGAAACTAGAAGGAATCTAGAAAACCAAATGTGGAAAAGCTTCATTAATGTCATTTTCCTTGTTTACTCTCTCGCATAGATAGAGAGAGTCTAGTACGGTCTTACATGGGTCCGAAAGAATCGCTGTCTGTTCAACTGGGTTGCTGACAAGTGGTCAAAGCTGCACAGCGACTTCTGCTCCCAACCTTAAACCACACACCCCTCACAGAAAGTGAATGTTTTTGAGAACATTATTTTTCTTTTATCCAACTTTATAAATTTTCTCTCCATAAATTTCATGTTTAGCATATAGTTTTATTACTTACCAAAAAATACCTATGTTTATTTCTTTGTTGGAAAAAAAAAACAAAAATTCGTACGTACCATACTTATAATCATAATGGATAAATATATAATTAAACCCATGATCTGAGAAACCTTTAAAGATGAAGGACATTCTTAGATAAAGATTAATTTAATATAAGCATTATGGGTTTAGAGAACAAATAAATCATTTACAATACATATTTTCATATTCAAATTTTTTTTTTTGAGTCACTTGTGTCTGCAGGATGATAGAAGACTGTGGCCTTTGTGTTACTATGATTACGTTTTAAACAGCAATTAACTATAAATAATCTATTTCTATGCATTGGATTCATTTGTAATTAAGTATTGAAATCCTTAGCTAACCTCTATAAAATAAAAGAAAAATATAGAATAACCATTGTTAATGACCAAACAGTTCCTATTGGATTGTGGGGTCCCCTGATGTCTGACAAGGTTGGCGGGGTTTTGTTCAATGCTTGACCAAATAAAAAGATGAAAAATCCTGATAGATTTGGGTCTGTGGGAGCCATATTCAAAGCAACGCAGAGCGAGGACAGCAAACACAACCCCAGGAGAAAATGACACTGTCCCCCAGTGTCACCCACGCTCAACGCTTTCATAGATTTAGAAGAATGTTTTTTTTTTTTGTATAATATTATTCATTTATTCTAAAGTATTTATAATTATACTACATTAGCTCAATTATCACGTGGAATATAAGCATCTACATTAATAACAACAGCACGACACGCCAAAATATAAGCATGTGGACCTTATTAAAAAAATTATAGTGCGCCATGATTAGTGATTTATTGCACGACATCTACATCTACGGTTGTTTTTAATAAATTTTCCTGGTTTGGAGGGAGATGCATACCCTTTTACGTTAACCTGAGGGGTTACGACCAACCCCACAGGTACAGAAAGACAATGTTAGCGAACTTAAAAGCAATATTGATAAAAGAGATGAAGACAACTATCCATGCAACTATACGTGCTGGATTCATGCATGTTTTTTCGGTTTCGTTATATCAAACTCACATGTACAACAAGAACCTTACAAAAAGAAAAAAAAAAAGAAGACAGATCTTTTATTTTCTTAATGGATGTGTTGGTGTTCTTACTGAACAATGGAGTGGAGGTGGGTTTTTAGGGTACTTCAACCTCGAGGCCAATGAAGAAGATACTAATGTCAAATGGCCTAAAGATAGAAAATGATTGTGAATAAGCCCGTCTCTCATATACAATTCCAGCTTTCGAGGTGACTTGTAAACACAGGCCACTGACGGAGGCCATTTAGGTTTTGTCTTATTATTTAACACAGTATATATAAAATATATATGTCCACGGCTCCACAAACACATATTCATATATACATATATATATATATATATATATAATGATGTAATGCACTACATCATGAGCAATATATACGATATATTATATATATATATAACACAATCAAGTCAGTGGCAGTGGTTTAATTATTTGTCTAAATTTTATATACTAAGTATAGTAGATGTGTAATGCTCACACTTGAGTTCCGTTGACACCCAAAATTTTTTGTTTCAAAATATGCAATTTCTTGACATGGTCTTCTAGATTTGATGATATTTACTTGACCAATATCCTTTCTAGAAGCAAAATCCAAACCCAATTGATGTTCACACTCTGATTGACATTATCTATACGTACAGCTAAACTAAACTCGTTAAATAATTGTAACATTTTCAGCTTTTTTACTTTATTGAAAAATGGAACCTAAATTTTGACCTAATTAACAAGACAAAGCTGTCGAGCACATACTAACTCCCTGATGAGTCACCTTACGCAAGAACAATGTCAAACCCAAAATAAATTCCTTTTAATATAAACCATCCGTTTCATAGACTTATCCAACCTTTTGCCAATCCAAGGGTTCAGAATTGTCTGATCATAGTGACCTCTATCAGTTGAAAGTGTTTATTGGTATGAGTAGCCATACAGAAAGCTAGCTTCCCATATTTAAAAATCAGATTAGAATTCCAATAAAACCCAGTGATGTGTCAGGTGTCGCATCTGAATTGCAGCGCCAGATGACCATCTTCGTGTTCTTCTTCTTTGGGTTGGTCCTCGTCTCTCCCAGTCTCAGCCATTCTTTAGCTGCAGATCACCATGAAACCCCAAATGGAGAACTGGGTTCTGCTCTTTGCCCCTTGGACATCAATGGCTACCGAAAACTCATCCACGAGAGCTCTATCCGCCTAAAATTTCTCGATGTTTCAACTGGGTGCCAATACGCGCTTCGAGGAATCCGATTGCTTCACTCCAAGCTTCTCCAAACCACTGGCTACTTCTTCCCATCTCTGAATACTTCAGAGGCCTGTTGGGAGGCTTATGAGAAGGTAATCGATGGATTAGTTCCCGGGTTCAGAGTTCGGTCCACCTGCGGTTTCAACAACAGTTTAATGTCAGGGAGTTGTATCAATATCACGACCCGGTCGCAGTTTGAAAGCTTGATTTCTCAATCCGAATTGCAAGAGATTCGGAGTTCGTGTAGTCAGTCTTTGAGGAATAGTTCATCTTGTTCGTTGTGTATCGACAGTTTGTCCGGTGTAAATGAGTCTTACTTTGATGGCCTTAGTGATGGGAATGTATCAGACTGTACTGGGTATCCATATATATATGCTGCAGCTGTTTCTAATACTTATGGACCCACCAATCTTGACACTGCCAAGTGTTTGTTCTCGTTAGATTTCTTTCCAACTCACAAAACCAAGAAGAATCAAAAGGCGGTGTTTTGGGGGGTGTTGACTGGTTGTGCGTGTGGCTTCTTTGGGGCAGTTGGAGTGGTTTGGATTTATTGGAGAAGGCACAGGAAGAGGAGGAGTAAGAGAAAGAAGACCATGAAGATGGCTGAAAAAGAGAAGGGTTTGATTCCCGGGAGGAACATTAGTATTAGTGGAAATACCAAATTATTTAAGCTGACATTTGAGGAAATTAGGAAGGCTACAAATAATTTCTCAAGGGAAAATATAATAGGACTGGGAGGATATGGGAATGTCTATAAAGGGATATTGCCAGATGGGTCAGAAGTTGCATTCAAAAGGTTCAAGAACTCATCAGCCACCGCGGATGGTAGTTTTGCACATGAAGTGGAGATTATTGCTAGTATTAGGCATGTGAATCTTGTCACTCTGAGAGGCTATAGTACCGAAACTGAACCTCCAGTAATGAACCAGAGGATAATTGTGTCTGAGTTAGTACGCAATGGAAGTCTCTATGACCATCTTTTTGGACCAGAGGCAGAGAAGAATAAGCTTAGTTGGCCAATTCGTCAAAAGATTGCCCTTGGAGTGGCTCGTGGGTTGGCATATTTACATTATGGAGTGCAACCTGGTATCATCCATAGAGATGTTAAACCCAGTAATATACTCTTAGATGAGGCTTTTGAGCCAAAACTGGTTGATTTTGGCCTTGCAAAGTTTGCTCCTGAGGGTCATACACACTTGAGCACCAGAGTTGCTGGGACACTGGGTTATGTTGCACCAGAATATGCTTTGTATGGGCAATTATCTGAGAAAAGTGATGTCTACAGTTTTGGGGTTGTGCTTCTTGAGCTTTTGAGTGGGAAAAAAGCAGTAATCGAATTCGACGGTGTCACAACTTTGCTATTGACAGATTGGGCTCGGTCACTGGTAAGAGATGGTAGAGTGTTGGATATCATTGATAAAAGCATGCCTAAATTAGGCCTGCCAGAAGAAATGGAACAATGTGTTCTTGCTGCAGTTGTTTCTTCTCATCCAGTACCGCAAGCTAGGCCAACTATGGACCAGATTGTGAACATACTGGAAGCAAATTTTTTAGGCGCAATCCCGGACCGCCCTTCACCTCTTCTAGCAAATATTGGTGATACAGAGCAGTCAACAGGCTTTAGTGATTTTAGTTACGTTTCAAGCCCTGAATTTATCAGTAACAGTGACCATCCCATTCTTGATCAACATTGGAATGGAAGACGTTTGAAATAAGACATGTCAAGTGGAATATTTGATATGCTAGAGTTTCCACTCTACTATACTTGGTTCCATGTAGATTAATTTGGTTTCAGTCACATGTATACAACATATTGCTGTAGAAAAATGACACTTCAATTCTTTTTTACTATTACATAATAAAGCGGTTCTATATTGAACTCTGAAAATTTAGTACCCGACCACCACATACTCAGATGATAATTTTTTAATTTTACGTTGAGAAAAATTGAAGGAAGAAACTGTCAGAACTAAATTGAAGCATTAGGCTTTCCTATAAATAATTACCCACCCAAACAGCTATTAGTTTTACAGGGAATTACTTCTTTAGATTTTAGATTAAAAAAAAAAACTTCAGGGGTTGTGCTGAGGTTGAATAGTAGTTTGTGATGTCCGTCAATCTTTCTCCTTGACATTCTCCGATGCTGGCATACTAATAGTCAAAATCCTATTTTTCATATTTTTTAAACCTCAAAATAATTATTCTTCTTATTATTATTTTTTGAAAATATGAATTGATAGTCTTTCTAATGGAGGTGGAGGTGGGGGTTGGTTTCAGGGGTCACAGTAGAGAAAGAGAGTGCAGATCAAATTCTTTGACATTGGTGTAATGTAGTCAAAACTCTGAAGTCTAAGCACAAGTGGGTTATGTCATGTTCACAAGTGGGTTAGGTCATGTTATGTTTTGTTTCTTAGAGAAGAAGTTGTATTGTGGCATTGGATTATTACAAATGGATTGCTTGACATTCAAGTTTCTGCACAAAAATCTAATGGCAACAACTATATATATATATTTTTGATAATAATGGGAACAAGTATAAAAGATTGCCAATGCGTACTTTGACATGACAATCAGAAAAAGCTAGTCATTTTCTTTATTATAGGTTTAGGATTTTCATTCAGGTGCTGTTGACTGGTTTATGTTTCAAAGAAACTACATTATTTTTTCTTTTATTGGACCTATTCAACTAATCACCAATAGGATACAAAAAATGGAAGAGGTCAAGTATTCTAGAATCAAATGAGAGATGAGACAATAAAAGATGAACTTAATGAACCCCATTATCCAAATTCTATAGAAAATGCCATCGGAAAATGATATTAAGAAAATTCCAAGAGCAATATTCCAACCAACACAAATAGGGCCAAGTCTGAGACAAAAGCCAACAAGAGGATCATCGATCAGCATGTTAATAATTCTTGATCATCTGGTTTAAATAATTTTCATGATGCTTTCTTTAAACATAGTAGTGGTCCAAAGTTATTTTAATTCCAAGTTGAACTACAAATTAAGGTCCCTATACATGGGTGTACTGTGTGAGTGAAACACACTCAAGGCAAGCCCATTTTCAAAAGTTTGTTAATTATGAGTACGTGACTATAAAAAGTAAATTTCCAAGCTGCTTCCCTCCAAGGGGAACTGTCAAGCGTGTTATGAACGGGAATTGGAAAAACTTTTAACACCTGAAAGCTTCCAAAAGTGATGCCAAACATTTCACTTGCAGGCCAACAAAATGCCCCTTGTGGCCATCAATGAAACTTTTTAACCAAACCCAACTCCAAAATTCTCAAAGATGTTTCTTTTTTTCTTCCTCCTTGTTGGGTTAGGCTTTGGGTTTCCCAACTGCATAGCTAGTACCCACGAACATCTGGGTAAGGTTAACTGTCCATTGAATATAAACCATTTTAGAAAACTCATTGTCCAAAGCTCTCAATCACTTCCTTTGATTGGTGAGGCAGCGGAGTGCCAGTATCTGCTTCAAGGAATTCGATTGCTTCGGTCGCAGTATCTTCGAAAAAGCGGCAACTTTTCTTTGTCTCCGGATGTGTCTAAGGCGTGCTGGGACTCGTTTGGGGATCTAGTTGAGGAATTGATGCCCAGGTTGAGATTGGAATCCACTTGTGGGTTCAACAGCAGTTTGCTTTCAGAGGTATGTATGAATGTCACAAATAGGTCCCAGTTTGAGAGCCTAGTTAGGCCAAATGATTTGAAGCAAATAAAGGGTTCTTGTTATCAGTCTTTGGGGAATAGTTCTCGTTGCCATTTGTGTTTGAATATCTTGTTGAGTGTCGGTGGCACTTACTTCGGTGGTCATAATGATGGGAATTTTACAGACTGTGAAGGGAATCCATTTATATATGCTGCTGCTTTTGCTAACAGGTTTGAGCCAACCGATTTAGGGACCGCCAAGTGTCTGTTTTTGCTGGATTTCACTCCTACAGGTACCAAATCTGAACATCGCAAGGCAGTGATTTTGGGGGTTTTGGTGGGGGGTTTACATGGCTGTGTAGGGGCTGTTGTGGTGGTCTGGTGTCTTTGGATGTGGCACAAGAAAAGGAGGAAGAGGAAGAAGAAGAATTTGACACAAGTTGGTAGAGTCTTAGTTTCAAGGATGGAAATGGTTGGCGAAAATACTACTTTGAAGAGGTTCACATTAGAGGAAATTAAAAGGGCTACAGGGAATTTCTCAAGGTATAACATAATTGGTATGGGAGGATATGGGAACGTTTATAAGGGGATATTAGCAGACGGCTCTGAATTTGCGTTCAAAAGGTTCAAGAACTGCTCTGCTGCTGGAGATGAAGCTTTTGTCCATGAACTGGAGGTCATTGCCAGTGTTAAGCATATAAATGTTCTAGCTTTGAGAGGCTATTGTACAATGACAGGTCCGTTTGAAGGACACCAGAGAATATTAGTGTGTGATTTGATGCAAAATGGAAGCCTTTATGATCATCTTTTTGGATCAGGGATAGAGAAGCTTAGTTGGCCAATTCGTCAAAAGGTTACTCTTGGAATGGCCCGTGGATTAGCTTATTTGCATTATGGGGTGCAGCCGGCTATCATACACAGAGATATTAAAGCTAGTAACATACTTGTGGATGAAACATTTGAGCCTAAACTGGCTGATTTTGGCCTTGCAAAGTTCACCGCTGAGGGAGTGACACATTTGAGCACCAGGGTAGCTGGAACACTTGGTTATGTTGCCCCAGAATATGCTTTGTATGGTCAATTATCTGAGAGAAGTGATGTCTACAGTTTTGGGGTTGTGCTTCTTGAGATTTTGAGTGGGAAAAAAGCAAGTATTTCAAATAATGGTAATGATACTTTGCTATTGACAGATTGGGCGTGGTCACTAGTGAGAGAAGGTAGAATATTGGATGTCATTGATCAGACCATGCCTGAATTAGGCACACCAGATGAAATGGAGAAATATGTTCTTGCTGCGGTTCTCTGTTCTCATCCGGTAGCATATACTAGGCCGACAATGGATCAGCTTGTGAAGATATTGGAGAATGATTTTCCAGTTCCCTCAATCCCTGACCGTCCATTTCCTCTTTTAGTCCAGGTCGATGACAAGGAGAGGTCAGTGAGCATCACTGGCTTAAATGACATGCCTAACCTGGCTGAGCAGTAGACATTTGTCTTTAGGATTGATCACACTGTTCAAAACAGTGGGGAGATATCGCAGGTGGTTCAGGATCAAACATTCAAAACAGATGTCTTTGAATCATAGAGATCGATTTTACCTCTGGCATGCCTAGTCTTTGCCACTGTATGTTGAGAAACATGTACATGAAAGCATTATATTGTTGAAATTTTTTTTTTTTAGATTTCAAATTCTTTCATAGTTTGTGAATTGATTATGAAACCGAGCCCTTCTTGTTCCATTGCATTCTATTTTTGAACTTGGATGTTCTAAAGCTAATATTTTCAAGACCTTTTACCATATCATACAGAAAACACGGGGAAAAAAAGAAGGTTTAAAAGGATTATGTTTTTGGCAGTGGCTATATATATATATATATATATATATATATGTTTATCCTTTCATGTACCAGTTTGAAGCTTCCAAGTAGTTTGGAAGGGAGAAATATTTCAGAGGGTAGATTAAAAGATATTTATTTTCATGTCAATAAATAATATTTTTTCACAAAAACTAAGTATGAAATGTGTTATATATATAGATATATATATATATATATATATATATATATAAACTTTTATTTGGGCTTTTTTGTTAGGGCCCCTAGGCAAATTAAGGCATTGATTGTGCTAAAAAACAAATGATTATGAGAAAAATGGCGTTACTTTGCATGTTATTTGTAAATCCATATTATTTTATTTTACTTAATTCTTGTTTTTGTTTTTATTATTATTTTAAAATTTTTAATGTGATCTGTATAATTTCTTCATAGATTCAGAGTTATTTTAACCAAAAATTTTAATGATAGAAAACCAACTGAGAAATTTTCAAACTATTATTAGTGGACTAATTCCTATTATTATACCAAAATATATTGTAAAAGTGAACTAAAATAATTTTCATTAAATTTATTTTTACTTGATGGGATTGAATGGTTATTGTGGAGGTAGCCACCAACATCGTGCATGAACTATTGCGGCAGCGACCTCAAATAATGCATTTGACTGTTCTCAGTGTTTTTCACGTGGCAAAAGAGTAGTTGACTGTTTCAACTCTACCAAACTTTCTCTTCAACTGGTCTTCTATATCCCTTCTAAATAAGGTAGCATAAGATTAACCCAAAAAAAAAAAATAGCAGAGAAGCAAGAGAGATTAGTACTCCATTTTTACCGGACGGTTATGTTTGTTATATATTTCAACGTTTTACCTGTTCTTCTTTTTGTTGATTTGGGTCAAGAAGCAATCATAATGATGTCTGGGAAACTTTTGTTTTTGACTTTCTTATAGGTAGGTTACAGAAGGTTTAATGAAGTTAATTAATTAGGTGATAAAATTGCTGTAAACTAGTGACTAAAAAGTGATCTTTATATGTGGTTGTAGTAGGGTTTGTTTTAATATATGCTTGCTTTTAACTTCTTTCTTTGTCAGTACCAAACAGAATTGACATTTGAAATTATAATTAAGGAAAATGGGATTCAAAATATGAGTTAATTTCAATATTAATTTACCTCAGAAACAGTTTTTACTTGTACATTCTTCTGTTGCTTATGATTAAAGCAAAGAAAAAAAAAAAAAAAAACACTGAACCCTTTGCTTCTCCTTGTCATTTTTTCAGTCTTTAGTATTCTTCCAAGAAAGTAGATATGGAAGAGCAGCAAACAGGAGCAATGATGTCAAGGTCACTGCTAGTACAAGAAAATCAGTGTGAATTTGAGCAGCCGAGTGACTTGTCATCTATTACGTTTACAGTTGTCCTCAGCTCCTTCGTAGCCTTCTGTGCCCCCTTTGTTGCAGGATATGATGTAAGCATTCTGACCCTATTGTTTATGCATTTGCAGTAGATGATAACTATCTATTTGAATATGGATGTGGGAGGTCAACTTAATTGAGACTTTCCAATATCATTAAGTGTCAGTTATTACCTAATTCTATTATAGCAGTAGGATTAGTGTTGTTGGCTTATAATTTTTGTAGGTCGCGTTTACATCACCAACTGAGTCTGCAATTATGGAAGAATTGGGTCTTTCTTTGGCAGAGGTACATATTAAGTGAACGTGTTCTTTTTGTTTGATTTCCTCAGTTTGACTTTCTTGCATTTCTACAGGCTGAATTAATTTGGTCTTTCCTCTGATCATGCAGTACTCAACGTTTGGCTCAATATTCACAATAGGGGGACTGTTAGGTGCAGCATTGAGTGGCAAAATAGCAGATCTAGCCGGCCGGAAAGGTGTAGGTTCCTCTATCTTTAAACATTTAACAATCAAAATGTTAAGTTTATCCTAGTTAGTAATAGTTGCAACTTTTTCGTTGTTTTCCTTTCTCTGAATGTGTGGATAATAAGTTCATTAATATGAATACCATTCTTAAATTCTGTAAAGCAGGCTTTCTGGGTCATGAGCATTGCAAGCATGGTGGGGTGGCTTGCTATAATATTCTCCAAGGTCTCTCATCCTATACACAACTTGATTGCAGGAAACACTGAAAAAGATCATGAAGAATAGGCAAATTTAGTATTGGTTAATTACTGTATTTATTACTTCTATGTTTCCTTTTAACTCAAGTAATGAAATTCTGAATTCCTTGTTGAAAGGGAGTTTGGTCACTTGACCTTGGAAGACTGTCATTGGGATTTGGAGCTGCGGTTGGTTGGTTCGTGGTAACTGTTATATAATCTTAGTTACAAATTCATCATATATATATATATATGTATATATATATATACTCATTCACTAGCCTATTTTATTGTAGCCTTATAGGTTATGATGTTTATATAACATTGCCAAATAGGCACCTGTTTATGTTGCAGAAATAACACCCAAAAATCTCAGGGGAGGCTGTACATCTGTTTATGAGGTAATTCTAATAGTTAGCCATTACAAACAATCAATTAAGAAATGTGGTCTTCTAAGCAGATATGCCTCTGTCCTATCAATACCACAGTTAGCAACCGGTACTGGTGCATCGATTGGATATCTTATTGGTTCCTTTGTCAATTGGCGTGTCTTGGCTTTGTTAGGTAGCTTCTTCATTTTTTTATTTTTTTTCAGTTGATACTCTACTTTTACATCAGATATATGTTCATCTATATTAATAGTGTTTTTGTATAATTTATTTTCAGGAACTATTCCATGCCTAATACAGATGCTTGGCCTGTTTTTCATTCCAGAGTCTCCAAGGTGGCTAGTAAGTACAGTCCAACTAAAATTCAATCAATTTGGTCTATTCTCCAAGGACACTGAGTTGGCGTAGCAAGGCAAAACCCAATTTGACAATTTAGCTTTTCAATGCAATATATTGGTTATAGAGTTGCTGATGAAGGAATGTGACTTCAATCAGAGTCTTTTTTTTTCTTCTTTTTCATTTATATGTTAAACTTACTTGCATCTGTTTGAGGTTTGGATGATGAATCTTCTAGTGTAACTTCATGCAGGCAAAGATTGGCCGAGATAAAGAGGTTGAGGCTTCTTTGCGATGCCTTAGGGGACTGAATGCTGACATTTCTCAAGAAGCAAATGAAATCAAAGTAACATATACATTCATTACTTTGTATTCATATATATACTACATGTTTATATTTACAAGTGCTTTTTATACCGGCCATGAATGAACAAGAAATAAGATATATGGCTCAATTGTTATTTTATTACCAGGAGCATACTGAAAACCTTCAAAGAATCTCAGAGGATGGAATTCTGAAATTGTTTCAGAAACGATACGCACGTGCATTGACGGTAAGCTTCAAAATTTGACTCTTAAGTTTTCCCTTTTCCTTTCCATGTATTTGATCAGTAATGGATGTACTCAAGCTTCAAAAAAATTCTATGGCCAGGTTGGAGTTGGGTTAATGGTAGTGCAACAATTTGGAGGACTCAGCGGATATGCATATTACATGACTAGTATTTTTGATTCAGCTGGTAAATTTTGAGATTGCTTATAACGATAAAACATATAGAAAATTAATGTACAAACATATAACTATTCTTGGCTTGCTGTGGCAGGTTTACCTAGTATTGTTGGATATGTAGCTGTAATTGTTTCCCAGGTTCTTACTAAATATTTTCCATGTGTAATAAATATTGTTGCACTATTCGGCTTCCTGTATATATATATCTAATATAATACAAACTATCTGCAGCTTCTGATGGGTTTTGTGCCTGTGATCTTAATTGATAAATCTGGAAGACGACCACTTGTAATGGTTAGACCACCCTTTTATTTTCTTCACGTTTTTGTGAGGAAGAATTTATCAATTAAATTTGAAACATGGTTCACGGATGAACTAAAACTCAAAATCTACCCAAAAAACAAAAAAAAAACAAAAAAACTCTTTGTAGGCTTCTTCTGCTGGAACATGCTTGGGTTCCCTCCTCACAGGATTTTCATTCCTATTGCAGGTTCTTTGAAGACTCTGCTAATTTTTTTGGTTAATTTATCAGTTAAATGTATAATTCCATGCCAAAATAAAAACCTAAGAAAATGTATGCAGGATCTTGATATGTGGGAAAAGGTCACTCCTACTATGGCATTTGTTGGTGTATTGGTAATGCAATTTACTAACAAGTCAACTAGAAAAATTGCTTCTTGTTATAGTTGTGAACAACATTGTCAGCTCAATTTCTAGTAATTAAATGAAATGTTAATTTAATTCTACAATCAGGTATTTTTTGGATCTTTTTCAATAGGCATTGGAGTAATACCATGGATCATAATTTCAGAGGTAGTCCAAACTCATAAAATATATATATATATATATATATATAGCTATATATAACATATAATTACATTAGGCATTGGACTAATACAATTGTGGTGTGATTGAATCAGATATTTCCCATAAACATAAAGGGTTCAGCTGGAAGCCTAGCGAATTTAGTTTCATGGGTTGGTGCTTGGTTTGTTTCCTACACTTTTAACTTCTTGTTCGAATGGAGCTCACCAGGTATAAGTTTATTTAGTATAGTATCTTAATTAACCATTTTATTTTGCCTACTTAATTTCTGTCAATACTAATTATTCTGTTCCTTTTTTTTATTATTGTTGGTGATCTTTTTCAGGAGTATTCTTCATGTATTCAAGCATTTGCTTTTTTGGTTTTATATTTGTGTGGAAGATGGTACCAGAGACTAAAGGACGAGCTCTTGAGGAAATACAAGCATCAGTTACTCTTACTTGATTTGCCCTACCAAAACATATTAATTATAATATATAAATTGTAAAAGGAAGGCATAACACAAATGGCCCAAGGTTGTGCTTAATTTAGCATATCAGTTCAACAAGAATCATATTGTACTTAAATTTTTATTTATACATAGTAATGCATACTAGAAAAATGAGATGGTTAATTTAATTTACTTTGTTTTTAATTACTATATTCAGTATGCACCAAAATATATTCCAGCAAACAGGTTGTGGCCAACCGATTTAGGGACCACCAAGTGTTTGTTTTTGCTGGATTTCACTCCAACAAGTAGGAAATCTTTACGAGGCAGTGATTTATAGGGGCTGTTGTGGTGGTCTGGTGTCTTTGGATGTGGCACAAGAAAAGGAGGGAGAGGAAGAAAGGAGAATTTGACACAACTTCGGAGAGTCTTAGTTTCAAGGTTGGAAATGGTTGGTGAAAATACAACTTTGAAAAGGTTCACATTGGAGGAAATAAAGAGGGCTACAGGGAATTTCTCAAGGGATAACATAATTGGTATGGGAGGACATGGGAATGTTTATAAGGGAATATTAGCAGATGGGTCTGAAGTTGCGTTCATAAGGTTCAAGAACTGCTCTGCTGCTGGGGATGAAGTTTTTTCCATGAACTGGAGATATTAAAGCTAGCAACATACTTGTGGATGGAACATTTGAGCCTAAACTGGCTGATTTTGGCCTTGCAAAGTTCACTAATGAGATCTATATAATTTTTTCATAGATTTAGAGTTATTTTAACCAAAATTAAATGGTAGAAAACCAACTGAGAAATTTTCAAACTAATTGTGGACTCATTCCTATTATTATGCCCAAAATATATTGTAATAATGAACTAAAAATTTCATTAAATTTAGTTTTACTTTATAGGATGGTTATTGTGGTGATAGCCACCGGCATCGTGTATGAACTATAGTGGCCCTGATCTCAAATGTGCAGCATGACATCTCTCAATGATTTTCACGTGGCAAAAGAGTGGTTGACTGTTTCAACGCTACCAAACTTTCTCTCCAACTGGTCTTCCATATCCCTTCCCAAAAAGTTAAGTACAAGATTAAAAAGAAAAAGAAAAAAAGAAGAAAAAAAAGAAAGAAAAGAAAATGGCAACTGATTAGTAGTACTGCTTCATTTAACCTTGACAGTTTTGTTGTTGTATATTTCACTTTCTTATAGGTAGCATTAGCATAGGGTTGCAGAGGGTTTAATGAAGTTAATTAAGGTGATAAAAATGATGTAATCTAGTAGCTAAAAAGTTCTATTATATGTGCTTGTAGTAGAGGTTGCTTTTATATATGCTTGCTTTTAACTTCTCTCTCTGTCTGTACCAAACAGAATTGACATTTGAAGTTATAGGAACATGGGATTCAAAATATGAGATAATTTCAACATTAATTTACCTAAGAAACAGTTTTTGCTTGTACATTTTTCTGTTGCTTATGATTGAAGCAAGAAAAGCACACTGAACCCTTTTGCTTCTCCTTGTCAATTTTTCATAGTCTTTTTCCCAGAAAGTAGGGATGGAAGAGCAACAAACAGGAGCACTAATGTCAAGGTCACTGCTAGAACGAGAAAACCAGTGTGAATTTGAGCAGCCGAGTGAGTTGTCATATCTTACGTTTACAGTTGTCCTCAGCTCCTTCGTAGCCTTCTGTGCCCCCTTTGTTGCTGGATATGCTGTAAGTATTCTAATCCGATTGTTTATGCATTTGCAGTAGATGATCAGGTATCTATTTTGAATGTATGTGGGAGGTCCAATTTAATTGAGACTGCAATGTCATAAAGAGTCAGTTATTACCAAGTTCTCTTTCTTACTAGTAATACCAATATAGCAGTAGGATTAGTGTTGTTGGCTTATAATTGTTGTAGGTCGCGTTTACATCACCAACTGAGTCTGCAATTATGGAGGAATTGGGTCTTTCTTTGGCAGAGGTACATATTAAGTGAATGTGTTCTTTTTGTTTAATATCCTCAGTTTGACTTTCTTACATTTCCCATTTCATGATTTCTTTTTATTTTGTTGGTATTGGATTGAATTAATTTGGTCTTTTCTCTGATCATGCAGTACTCAATGTTTAGTTCGTTATACACAGTTGGGGGACTGTTAGGTGCAGCATTGAGTGGCAAAATAGCAGATCTAGCCGGCCGGAAAAGTGTATGTTCCTCATTCCTTTAAATATTTCCCAATCAAAATGTTAAGCTCATCCTAGTTAGTAGTAGTTGCAACTTTGTTATTGTTTTCCTTTCTGAATATGTAGATAATAAGTGCATTAACATGAACACCATTCTTAATTTTTGCAAAACAGGCTTTCTGGGTTGTGAGCATTGCAGGCATTGTGGGGTGGCTTGCTATAATATTCTCCAAGGTCTCTATCCTTTCTCAGTGGATCCTAACACTGAAAAAGATGATGAAGAATAAGAAAATTTAGTATTGGTTAATTACTGTATTTATTGCTTCTATTTTTCCTTGTAACTCAAGTAATGAAATTCTGAATTCCTTTTTGAAAGGGAGTTTGGTCACTTGACCTTGGAAGACTGTCATTGGGATTCGGATCTGCGCTTGGTTGTTTTGTGGTAACTGTTACAATAATCAAATTTACACATTCATCATATATATATTCCCATTGACTCGCCTATTTTATTGCAGCCTCGTAGGTTATGATGTTTATATATAACATTGCCATATAGGCACCTGTTTATGTTGCAGAAATAACACCCAAAAATCTCAGGGGAGGCTTTACATCTGTTTATCAGGTAATTCTAAGAGATAACATTACAAACAAGCAATTAAGAAATGTGATCTTCTAAGTTGGTATGCCTCTGTCCTATCAATTCCACAGATAGCAACCGGTACTGGTGCATCAATTGCATATCTTATTGGTTACTTTGTCAATTGGCGTGTCTTGGCTTTGTTAGGTAGCTTCTTTTTCCATTTTGTACTCTACTTTTACACCACATATATATTAATAGTTTTTTTTTTTAATATAATTTACTTTCAGGAGCTATTCCATGCGTAATGCAGATGCTTGGACTGTTTTTCATTCCAGAGTCTCCAAGGTGGCTAGTAAGTAGGATCCAATCAAAATTCGATCAATTTGGTCTGTTCTCCATGGAGGCACTGAATTAGAATAACAAAGCAAAACCCAATTTGACAATTTAGCTTTTGAATGCAATTATACTGGTTATAGAGTTGCTGAAGGAATGTGACTCCAATCAAAGTCTTGCTTTCTTTTTCTTTTCTCTTTCATATATGAAACTTGCATCTATTTAAAGACCTGGATGATGAATCTTCTAGTGTAACTTCGCACAGGCTAAGAATGGCCGAGACAAAGAGTATGAGGCTGCTCTGCGACGCCTTAGGGGGCGGTATGCTGACATTTCTCAAGAAGCAACTGAAATCAAAGTAACATATTCGTTACTTTATATACAACTGTTTTTAGCTAGCCTATAAATTAACAAGAAAGGTATTATATGGCTCAATTGTTATTTTACTATCAGGAGTATTCAGAAAACCTTCAAAGAATCTCAGAGGATGGAATTCTGAAATTGTTTCAGAAACAATATGCACGCGCATTGACGGTGAGCTCCAAAATTTAATTCCAAGTTTTCCCTTTGCCTTTTCATGTATTTGATCAGTAATGGATGCACTCAAACTTGAAAAAAATTCTATGTGCAGATTGGAGTTGGGCTAATGGTAGTTCAACAATTTGGAGGACTCAATGGATATGCATATTATCTGACTAGCATTTTCAATTCAGCTGGTAGATTTTGAGATTGCTTATAATGATTAAACATATAGAATTAATGTACAGATATATAAATATTCTTGGCTTGCTGTGGCAGGTTTCTCTGTTATTGTTGGATATGTAGCAGTAGCTGTTCTCCAGGTTCTTGACTAAATAGTTTCCATGTATAATAATTGTTGCACTGTTCTTCTTTCTGGTGTATATATCTAAGATAATAAAAACTTTCTGCAGCTTCTGATGGGTGTTTTGTCTGTGATCTTAATGGATAAGTCTGGAAGACGACCGCTTGTAATGGTTAGACCACCTTATCTTGTCTTTCTTCTCATTCTTCTGAAGAAGGATTTATCAATTAAGTTTGAGACATGGTTCATGGATGTACTAAAACTTAAAACCTACCAAAAAAAAAAAAAAACCTCTTTGTAGGCTTCTGCTGCAGGAACATGCTTGGGCTCCCTCCTCACAGGATTTTCATTCCTATTGCAGGTTCTTTGAAGACTCTGCTAATTTTTTGGTTAATTTATGAGTTAAATGTTTAATCAAATGCAAAAATAAAAACCTAAGAAAATGTACGCAGGACCTTGATCTGTGGAAAAAAGTCACTCCTACTATGGCATTTGTTGGTGTATTGGTAATGCAATTTACTAACAAGTCAACTAGAAAAATTGCTTCTTGTTATAGTTGTGAACAACATTGTCAGCCCAATTTCTAGTAATTAAATGAAATGTTAATTTAATTCTACAAGCAGGTATTTTTTGGATCTTATTCAGTAGGCATTGGAGTAATACCATGGATCATAATTTCAGAGGTAGTCCAAACTCATAATATATATATATATATATATATATATATATATATAGCTATATTTAACATATAATGCATTGGGCATTGGACTAATACAATTGTGGTGTGATTGAATCAGATATTTCCCATAAACATAAAGGGTTCAGCTGGAAGCCTAGCGAATTTAGTTTCATGGGCTGGTGCTTGGTTCGTTTCCTACACTTTTAACTTTTTGTTCAAATGGAGCTCACCAGGTATAATTTAATATAGGCTAGTACCTTAATTTAATTACCATTTTTTATTCCTACTTAATTTCTGTCCAATATTAATTACTCTGTTCCTTTTAGTATTACTGTTGGTACTGGTTCTCACAAAAAAAGAAAAAATTGTTGGTTCTGGTGTTTTTCAGGAGTGTTCTTCATGTATTCAAGCATTTGCTTTTTTGGTTTTATATTTGCGGTGAAGATGGTACCAGAGACAAAAGGACGAGCTCTCGAGGAAATACAAGCATTAATTACTCTTATATGATTTGCCCTGCCAAAGCATATTAATTTTAATATACAAATTGTAATAAGGCAGGTATTTGAGACACAATGGCGCAAGGTTGTGCTTAATTTAGCATATCAGTATCAGCATGAATCATATTGAACTTAAATTTTCATTTATGCATGTTAGTGCATATAGTAGAGGGATGAGATCGTTGATCTAATTTACTGTTGTTTTTAATTATTATATATAATCAACACATACTAATAACACAATAGCTTAATCTGTTGGTTAAATTGTGTCCACCATCTAAATTCAAATAGGTGTGTGGTACCTTGACCACAAATAACATGTTTTTTTATTTGTTTTTGTTTCATACACTAATGTACGTATTGTTATCGAAAGCATGCATGCATGGAAGAAGAGGGCTACGTAGTTGAAGAAGAAAATTGCAATTCCACAAAAGGAAACTAATAATACTGCTTCCACAATTGGAAGATCATGATTTAATGGAAAGGATGAATCAGGAAAAGAAAAGAAGAGAAACTTTCCAGTTTCATTCAACTTTTGACTTTTCAAACAAACCCCATTTGTCAATTTGTTTTTATTGAATTGAGTTAATAATAATTAATTATTAACAAGATGACAATGAATTGTCAGCGATGATGAATTGTCAGCGATGACAAGGATGCAAAGACATGGTAAATCATCAATTTATGAATGAAACGACAAAGTTTTCACTTTTACCCATCGCTACGCAGCTAAGCTCAGCTCGTGACTCCACTAAGGAGATGCCATATAGGAGTATGGCCCCACTTATAGACACGTTGCAGAAATCAATTGTGCCAGCTCAACCGTCAATGTGCACGAGTTTAGCTGAGAAGAAGTTTCCTTATAAAAATGTCCGTGGACATGCATGAATGATGTCCTGTATATATCCCTTTCAGTTTCAGTCAAAATACTAACCCACCGACTCTCCCTCTCTTTGTTGCTTCAGTCATTTGACAGGCTTCCATTTTCATAGAGTACTTGTAAGAAAATGGGTAGAGAAAGCTTAGAAGAAGGTGGGCTATCAAATCCTCTGCTGCTTGTCAAACCCAGTGGCAGTGATGGTGCTGCTGCGGATGGTGGCAGAAATATTGGAATTAGTGGATCTTCATCAGCCACAGCTATGGTTGTTCTCAGCACCTTGGTTGCCGTATGTGGATCCTATGTTTTTGGTTCCGCTGTAAGTATATATGTCTGTTTTCTTCTCATTATCCTATTACAGTATATTCTCCTAAATCTGCGGGGTCTGACAGTGCTCCGAAGGAGCATTTTAAAGTACAAATTAAAATACAAAAACAACCATTAAGATATATATAGCTTGTAATATGTTAATTAATTGACTTATTATTAGCCTTTAAGATAGCTGTCGCCGTTTGATTGACCAACTACTGGAGTGAAGGAATGGTTTATTATTGATTTGCAGATTGGATATTCTTCACCTGCTCAGTCTGGCATTACGGATGACCTGGGCCTCACTGTAGCAGAGGTTTGTATTAATGGTTTATTAAGCTTTTCTTTTTCTTTTGGGTGACTTATATTTTGTGAATTGTTCTATCTAAATATGCCCTGCTTGCCTAAAATGGACTGCAAGTATGCAACTTAAGTAATAAAAATTGCAACTTTGAGAGCAAGAAGTGTTATATAATATATGGGTAAACAATTATTTCATCACGTAGGTGCATATTGTTATATATAAGAGAACCACAATGAATTTCAACTAAAATTGAACGATGTTTCATCTGAAATTTGAGTGAAGGAAAAGGCTTAATTAGTCAATATCACAAATTGTTGATTAGAGCTAAGGGTACTCGAAGCCATTGAACTTTAACAGAGAAAGTCACGTTTTGAGCTATCTCGCTGTCTCTTATGTTAATGTGTATCAATCTCATCTATATCACATTAACATTTTCCTTTAACTGTCTTTTATCTGCCTTTTGCAATGCACCTTGAAAAATTAATTTACAGTGATTGATCCTGCAGTATTCACTCTTTGGTTCAATATTGACAATTGGAGCAATGATAGGTGCTATAGGGAGTGGCAAGATAGCGGATTACCTAGGAAGAAGAGGTGTAAGTTTTTCTGTAACCCTTTTATAACGGATCTAATTATTCTTAAATTGAACCCTGAATACATTGCCAAACGCTTCAAATTTGGTCAATTTTGTGTTCTATGTGGTGGCAGACAATGGGCCTTTCAGAGATTGTCTGCATTTTGGGATGGCTTGCAATAGCTGTCTCTAAGGTTTTGCATCCTCTCTCTCTCTCTCTCTCGTTTTTTCTCCCATTAAGGATTTGCATGCTTTCAAATGTCTAGTTCAAGCTGTAGGAGTTTGCATTAAACTCTACGGAGAAAGTTTTTAGAAAAAATTTTAGTCCAATTTTTGTTATGTGCAACCTTCAAGAATAAGCTTGATTGTCACTAATTTCACTTTTTTGAAGATGTTCAGAATGTAATATTTAGGATCATTGCAGTTACAACTTAATGTATTGAGAGTTAACCCAAACCATTAACAGATATATATATATATATATATATATATATATGTATATATGTATATATTTTCTTGGTTCTTGGATTGAGTTTGCATTGTAAGTGTTTAATTCTTGTGGAAAGGTTTCTTGGCTGCTCGACATTGGAAGATTTCTAGTTGGATGTGGGATGGGACTTCTTTCTTATGTGGTAATATATCTTAACATTGTAACTTTTGTCCTGCAGTTATAAATGTGCCAGATGAAAATATTTGCATTCCAATTGCCAATCAGGTACCTGTCTATATAGCGGAAATAACACCCAAGAATTTTCGAGGGGGGTTTACGGCAGTACATCAGGTAAAGCAAAACCTCATGAATTTGGATATAATTGGCCATATAACTTATGAAGAAACTGCTACTGCTTACCACTGAGTCTGATATTACAGTTGATGATATGCTGCGGCGGGTCAATGACATATCTTTTTGGGGCTTTTGTGAACTGGCAGATTTTGGCTCTGATTGGTAAAATTCCTGTACCTTTGTGATTTCTTACTGTAGTCTAAGCCCCTGCTTGGTAGGAGGGATGAATGGAGGGATTGAGAGTGTGGTGGCTGTTTGGTAGGATGGATGAATGGAGGGAGGGGATGGGAGGATGGATGGAGAATCCATCCAATCCCTCTAAATCAAACCCTCTAATATTGGAAGGATTGCAGGAGGGAGAGCATTATAGTTAGTTTTCAATGCTCTCCCTCATATAATCCTTCCAATATTGGAGGAATTGATTTGGAGGGATTGGGATGGATTCTCCATCCATCCTCCCATCCCCTCCCTCCCTCCATTCATCCCTCCTACCAAACAATCACCATACCCTTCATCACTCCACCACTCTCTCCCCCTCCCTCTATCCTTCCATTGATCCCTCCTATCAAACAGGGGCTAAAGGTTGATCCATAGAAGGTGCAGTTAGTTGGATAAGTCTTAACATGATTTATCTAGGATCAATTTGCACTTTCACAAAATGCCACATTTATAAAAGAAAAGAAGTAATTCCTCAACAGTGGTTAATATTTCTCTATCCTTCAGGAATAATTCCATGTCTACTTCAGCTCCTAGGTCTGTTCTTCATTCCAGAGTCTCCTAGATGGTTGGTGAGTCATATCTATATTCCTGCTCTAATATGTTGTGAAGTGGTTTGGATGATGCACTATATAAGGATGATGGAGAATGGTGTTTTATCGTACTATTGCTTTTGTCAACTACATGTTGGTTTAACAAACATCAGTCTTGTTCCTTTTTTGAAATGATATAGCAAAGTAAATCATATGTGCTCTGATAGACTTCAATGCTAAGCCATTTTCAGGCAAAGGTTGGTCGAGAAAATGAGTGTGAAGCTTCTCTACAGCACCTTAGAGGGAAGAACACTGATTGTTCTCAAGAAGCTGCTGAAATTAGAGTCAGTTTTGAACTTAATACTTCAATGAGTATTTACTTTTCTGCTTTGGATTTAATGAGAACGAAAAATAAGTAATTTTCTGTAATTAGCATGCATTAACATATAATCATGGATAAAAGGATTGACATATGTTTTTATATTCCTAAAGGACTACACAGAAACTCTTCAAAAGCTTTCAGAAGCTGATATTATGGAATTATTCCAGTGGAGATATGCTCATTCACTTACTGTGAGATTTCTAAGTTGGCCATTAGATGAAGACTTTCAATTTTATGGCTTGTTTGACCCTTTTGTAATAATATAGAGTTGTGTTAGGTTGGAGTTGGCTTGATGGTACTTCAACAATTTGGAGGAGTTAATGCCATTGCCTTCTATGCAAGTGCTATATTTATTTCAGCTGGTAACTGAAAGTTCTTTTCCAATTTTTGCAATTTTTAACAAAAACCAAAGTAAACATGATGGTGAGTAAGGAATCTCTGGTTTATCACAGGTTTTTCAGGCAGTGTTGGAAGTATAGCAATGGTCGTTGTTCAGGTTTTTGATTCTCTGCTTATGTTTCCAATGTTGGCTTAGATCTTCTTGTATAGTCTTACTCAATGTAATTAGTCTTCCATAGATTCCAATGACAGCATTGGGTGTGCTTTTGATGGACAAATCTGGACGACGGCCACTTCTTATGGTAGGAAAGGAGAAAAATCTGGTGAAAGATTTTGATGTAGTACTAAATGAAAATCCAATGCTTATGTCTGCTAATGCAATAGGTTTCTTCTGCTGGGACATGCTTAGGTTGCTTGCTTGTAACACTATCATTCATCTTCCAGGTTTCTTCTCCAAAGAAATTAGTCCTTTTAAAAATTTTGTCGTAATTATTAAGATAATTTTTTGAGAGAACAAAAGAGAGAACAAAATTTATTTTGTGCAGGACTTTCAAGAATGGAAAGAGGCTACTCCAATACTGGCACTTGTTGGCATACTGGTAATGTAAATCAGCCCAAATATGGAGGCTGTTCTCAAATACTTTATAAGTAAAAGTAGTGGAATAATATTTTTGTTACTTTTTAAATTTTGATTGAATTATCACATATGTGTCTAAAATCTTATTTATGTGCTTAGTAAGAATCAATGTCCATGCTACACATAATCTTGAATCTTCTGAAGCAGAAAAGACGTTTTCTGTCAAAAGAATTGAGTACATAATTTCGGAGTCGATATGAAGCTCACAAAGCCATTGAAAATTTTGTTCTATTTCATATAAACACTGCTTTGGTCATCTTCATTGTTTTCCCGATAAACACGATGCAATTCATAAAACTTATTTATCGGCTGTTCCCACAAGTTTTTACCCAGTGATGATAAATACGAAGGGACTTATATGTTGCTGACCTATCAAATTTGCAACCAGATTTTTACCGGGTCATTCTCATTGGGCATGGGAGGAATTCCTTGGGTGATAATGTCAGAGGTGGGTAAACCTTATCATATGTTGGTCAATAGAAACAAGTGATCAGATGATATTTGGTTAACTTGATCCACAAGAAAACACAGCTGGTTCACTGAAAGAAAGATGGTTTCTGTGACAGATATTTCCAATTAACATGAAGGGCTCAGCAGGAAGCCTGGTGACACTGGTTAGCTGGCTAGGTTCTTGGATTATCTCATTTGCTTTTAACTTCTTAATGGATTGGAGTTCAGCAGGTAGTTACTTTTCTTTATCATGTCACTGGATATTGATCAAAAAGCAATGTTGTATATTAAATATGTGGTTGATTATATATAATTATCTTGTTCAGGAACATTTTTCATATTTGCAAGCATGGGTGGCTTAACTGTTCTGTTCGTCGCGAAGTTGGTACCCGAGACTAAAGGAAGAACACTAGAAGAAATACAAGCCTCATTGAATCCCTCTTCTCGGCTAAAAGGTGAATCCAGTGGTTAGTATGAACTTCTGACTGATGACCATGTGGTATCTGAAGAAATCAAGAGTTCTGTAAAATTTTAAGACTACTTCGTTGTGTGTATACATGTGGACCATAAATATTTTTCAATGACACTATGAGGAGGCTTGAAAAGTTGTCCAGTCTTAGTTGAACTGCTAGATTGAACACCAATTTTCACAAACCATACAAGTCAATCGTCCCATTTTCTTGTCAGGAACTTAAAAAATTTAGAATAACAAAAATCAAAGGGGATTCGATTAGCCAATAGTTGCAAGAGAATATTTGTTTACTATTGGTTTAATTACCGCTGTTTCAATTGCCTTAATTAGAATTTGTATAGTAACTGAATTTTATAAAATAGTGATACTATTATATTCATCTGAGCCTGATCTCTTAGTTTGGGCCACTTATGGTATTAAGTTGGCGTTGGTGGTTCATGTCGTGATATTTGTTATATATCATGGTTGCTTAGGGTTTGAAGAAAATGAAAGAAATCAAACACCTGCAGTTAGATAATATAATTAGCATGTGTATTTTTTTCATGCATAAAATCACTGGGCATTTATTAAGTAATTAGGTTTTTCTTGTGGTATAGAAATTAGGCCATTTCAAGGAGTCCCAGACGCTAGAGCTATTTCTTTCAAGAGGCACCTAACAGCGTGAATCATTCATTAGCTAATGTACATGATCAATAACTTCTATTAATTAAAATTAATAAAGTTTCAAACAATCGGTCATTAATTCCTATATAAGGTAGAGGAATTAGATCAAACACCAATAACAAAACCAAACCCATCTCTTTTTTTTTTCTTCCTTGTCCAATATGCATGCCTGACCATCATTGCACGGATCACCCTGATATCCACCAGACCTTAATTGACAATTTGACATATCATTTTAATGCTAGTTTCTCCAAGACAATGACTGTTGTCAACTTCCCAACAAATGCATTCCATTCCTCTCACTGCATTTGGCCATCTAATTAATTTCTAATTTTGTCTTTAATTTGTCTCTGCTTGCATGTTTGCTATAGAGCTCCATACGTGTATATATACAAGACAATGATGGGAAACGATACTTGAGTATGGTACCCCACCATCTAATAAATGGCCTTAATTGAAAATGGCTTTTCGTTCATACCTTTGCGTCTCTTCTAGTAGAAGCTAATTTTGGTTACGTAAAATGTGCAATTTTTTTTATTTTTTTACTTTTTCTGAAGAAATATTAGAACAAATTATCTCTATTGGGTAGATGGGGATTTCTGAAACTTTTTAATTGATTTCATCATTTATTCTTGGTTAAGAAATTTTACTTTTTCATGAGCAAGCTTGGTATGGAATATATGAAATACAGAAATTAGAGTGCGGTTAATATATATTCTTTCGAAGCGAGATGATGAACAAGAACATAAATTAGATTCTAATTCTTTATTACTTTTTAAGTTATTGGGCTGCATTAATTTGCCCACTAATGACCCTTATTTATATATTCCCGTTCTTATTATATATATATATATATCCCGTTCTTGTTATCTTTTTCTTACGTTGTACTGAGATTCTCTCCTACATAAGAAGAAATGAAAAAAAATGGAGAAATAATTCGATGTAAATTCAAGAGGCAAACAGCTAGCCATGACTTATAAATATTAGTTGGAATCTTCTGAGCTTGATATTTATGTATATATACTAGGAAATAATTGGTTTTTATACATGGGTGTCCACTGAAGTAATAAAATATTTTTGTACAAATTAATGATAAGCCATTTTATGTCTTAATTATGGCCAAATTATTAAATTAAATTTCATGTTCATATGATTCCCGAACCAAAGACCCTATCTGTCACATGATCAGCATGTAACTCTCTCTCTGTTTCTCTCACAAATTGCCTATATATTATATACAAGTTTAAGAGCCAGCTTCGTATCCAACACAATCACTAGCTACTAAATTCCTACTCGGACCTTCTCAGTCTTCTCCACCTTACTCCCCCAATGGCTTCGGCTGAAACATTTCCACCAAACCCAACACCAAGTCATGGCTCAATACGTTCCACGGCCGAACCATTTGTGGCACAGATTAACCCATCAATCCCACCACTAACTGACCCGTTTCAAATTATCCACCCCGAACCATTCCTGAACTTGCAGCCATCATCAACACCACCACCCAATAATCATGGCTCCAATATTCAATCCATGGTTGACCCAATATCCGTACCACCACCAAAGCCATCTTCAATAGCACATGAAAACCAGGGCTTGAACAACATGCAGCCGTGCCAAGCTCACTACATGTGTATGGGTGAACCATCAACAGTGGTACCACAACAAAATCAAGGCTTATTAAGCTCCACGCTTGAACAGATTCTGTCACAATTCATAAGGCTGCAACCACCACCACTTCAAGCTGATTATCCTTCACCACCACCACACATGGGCTCCTTCAACTTCAAGGTTGAACCAGTTGTGCTTCACATCAACTCCTCAGTACCCTTGCTAAGCCATGATGATCAATCCAACTCCCAACTAAACAAAACCCAGTCTTCTTCTTCTTCTTCACAACAACCGACTCCACCATTACCACCACCACCACCTCCATCAAAACAGGAGCCAAACCAACCCTCGAACCCTCCACCACCACCGCCAGCTGATCAACCTCTGACAGTGCAACCAAACCAATCTCTGCAGGGAATACCAAACTACATCAAGCACCAGAAAGTTCTCAAAAACGCTGGAAGCCTCGCCAACCTTTTACCAACCGGCACTGTTCTTGCATTCCAAGCCCTCACACCTACACTCTCTGACAACGGAATATGCCAGCTTACAAACAAAGTCCTAGTTGCATGCATTATAGGAGTGTGTAGTATCATCTGCTTCCTATCTTCCTTCACTGACAGCTACGACAATGGCAACAAGGTCTACTATGGTATAGCCACATGCAAAGGTCTTCTGGTCTTTAACTACGACAATTTCCAAGAAGAAGAAAAAATTGTGGGGAACGAATTGAGGAACCTCAGGATTCGTATCATCGACTATGTTCATGCACTTGGATCGTTGGCTGTGTTCTTGATATTTGCTTTTAGCAGTTCAGAAGTGCAAGGGTGTTACTTTCCTAGACAGTCAAAGGAGACGCAATATTCCACGGTCATATATTTGCCATTGGTGGCTGGTATTCTTTCTAGCTTCTTGTTCACTATTTTCCCCACTAAACGCAGAGGGATTGGCTACACTGACTTAGCACGCGGTAGGTGATCATCATCATCATCATTAAGGCTCAAAGGATCTACGTACTATTAATGCATGCATGGATGCATGGTTATTACCATAAGATCATAACCTTTATACCTACGGATTGAGAAAATAAAGAATTTGAATGCTAAGGGTTTGATAAAAATGTTTTTATTCACCTCTTTATATACTGATAGCCCGCGAAGCATCGTCCATACACAAAATATAATTAACTTTTAACAGTTGTTGTGTTATTAAACACAACTAAATGATAAAAATATTCACCCTTTTGTCTGATAGCTCGACCCAGCGAAGCTCGTCCATACACCAGGAATTTCCTCACAGTTGGCCACACTGTGGCTCAAGCATTGGGAATAATATTCCTAAACTACCCCTGCAACCCCCTTATATGCGTCGTCTATTTGTTTATCTCAAAAGTATAAATCAAGAATAAAACTTTTGACATAATTTACATTAAAAATATAAGTTAAATTATTATTGGTTGAGAGCTAATATATATAATATTCATAATCAATAAAAATTTATTATATTATTTATATTTTAATATAGATTATGTTAAATAGCTAGTAAAATAATGACACAGTCAAACCGTTCTATCATATGTAAGAGTTATAATTCAGCTCTGATAAGCCATTTTCATATTATTGGATTTTAATGAATTATGTGGATCTATTAGGGAAGGAATCAACTCTGCTTACTCAAAAATTAGAAAACTAAAGTTAAAAATTTTTATCCACTAATAAAATTCTGGACTGATAAGATGCACAACATTTTTTATTTACCAAAAAACCAGACAATTGCTTTCCCCTCTTTCCTGTGTGTGTAATTGATAAAAATAAATAAATTGTGGGAACTTAGATTTTATATTTTTGGGGCAAGCCCGTTTAATTTTGGGCCTCAAGAGCTATCATAAATATATTTTTAAAAATAATAATAAAACAAAAAAGAGTTTGGTGGTTTTGCGAAATGCCAAGTGGTTGGTATTGAGTTGGATACGTATCATCAAAATCCCAATTTCAGTAGGTCCAAGACCAGGGAATATGATTCACCAAAAGTGAGCAGGGGATAAGATGTGTGTGGTTAGTGGTTTCCAAAAAAAAAAATGTGTAAAAGCAATTTTTGTCTCAAGAACAACGGCTCCCACCACGATGTGCTTGCTCATGACATGGACTCATCAATATCATCACCCACATGCTGCTTTAGGCTAATTAGATCCAATTTTATTAAACTTATTTCTTCCATCCATATATAATTCAAACGCTCTTTAATAAGAACATGCTGATTTAAACCTCTTAATTTTATTCAGATGATCATAAGCAATCCTATATATATAGATGTCAAATTTATTTATTAAAATTTTTACATACCAAGTTTACGTGTGTGCGACATTATATAATTAAGCTTACATGTTTGAATGATGAAATTAAACATGTACAAAAGAAATAACAGTATTTCCACAACATGATACACACAGAGATTTCGATAAATATATAAATTCGACGGCTCTCGTTAATTAACACATCCAATGAAATTATTAGTTATAAGATAGAGCTAATCAATTTTGGTTTTATATCCACGAGTCCAACAAATTATCTAATGCATCACTATTGGAGCTGGGAGGGTGTAAGTACGCAAATGGACAGAGGAATCGAAATTGGCATTTGGGTCTCAATCTCAATCTCAATCTCAATCTCAATCTCAGTCCACTTTTCTGCAAATTAAATCTACTAATCAGTCGCAAGAAGTTACAATTAATTAAGCCCTCAATGCATGTATGTGTATACGTTTGTCGAATTCAGATCACCACATTTCATCAAATAAAATATCATTACTTTAACTTTTTGACTCGTTCAAACCAGAAAATAATAATAATAATAATAAATAAGTGAGATGTATATCATCAATGCATCTAATACACGTCATACAGTTTCTCGTGACCAAGCAATTTAAGTGATAAAAAACGATTGGCTTGACTCTTTTTTTTCCCTAAAAAAAAAATGATTATATTTTGAAAACGCGTGCACCCATTTGGACTGGACGTCATAATCGGCGGAAAGCCAATTGACTTTAGGAATGCAGCCCCCGCATGTCCGTTTGATGGACCTTCCAGGCCTGCTCCGCACACACTAATCATTGCGCACCATCAACATCCCATTTATATCTCAATTATATCGTATCTATAGTAAACGTTGATTTTTTAATATATAAAGTCATTAATTTCTTAATACATATAATGTAATTAATGTAATATATTATTATGATTGTATATACATATATATATATATATATATGTGGGTGATGTAAATTGTAACTGTCGCGTACCAAATGTGGATAACAAAAATGAAGATCAAGATAAGAATTGCAGATAACAAAAAAAAAAAAAATCATCAATGATCGCTACTCTTCAGTGTTCCTGGGATATCCTAAGTCCAACTATATATTTTCAATCTCTTCTCCAACAAAATATCAAATTAGAAGGTGGCGACCCACCATTTGAAAAGGAAAAGTCAACGAAAAGTCACTCCCAGATAGCTTTGGAGTTTGGGCAACTCGATCTTTTCATAATCTCTTTTTTTTTGTGCGACCATATATATACATCACTTTGATCAACTTGCTCAGACAGCTACTGCATGCTTTAATGAGAGTATATAAATTTTTTTTTCGACTTAATTTGAAATTAATATGCGATTATTGGGGCTTCAATTCATATAGTATATGTATTAATATTACTCCCATGCATGTCAGTGTTATTGATGATTAGTTATGTGTCCACATGGATTAACTAATATTTAATTGGTATACCTGATTGAATCCATTCGGTGATAAAATATTGAGGATGTACTTTTATAAATTTGACTTGATTAATTTAGTTGCTCAGATTGAATACTGACACTTAAAAAAAAAAAAAACAAAACTAATATTGAATCGGTAGCGATCAAGATTGAAATTAACAGTATATATATATATATATATATATATATATATACCGTGTTGTGAAGGATCATTTAAATACATGTTTTCTTTTCTAACAGTTATCTATATTAATTAAATATAGGATATTTCTTAACGGCGGTTATTTTATTATTATTAGATAATATAGATAAATGTGATTCAATTACATCCAGGATTGTTTTGAATCTTTATCTTAAAATCGATGAGTACTAGTTTTGTTGAAAATTGAAGCTGTACAGCTGGAACATAAGTGTGGTAATAGCCAAGACGCTACCCACTAACACCATATTTATCAAACACTCGATGTCTATCTAAACCAATATACAAATAGAATTCAGATTACATATAAGCTAAAATTGCTCAGCTCCAAATCAGCCAACCCTCCCATATATAATTAACCAGGCACAGAGAAAGTAAATTATTAACAATACAGGTCTATTACTCTGAGTTTTAGATTTATTAATCTGAATTTTCATAAAAGTATATGGATAAAATAATAAATATACCATATATTTAATTGTTAAAATATTTTTTTCCCGGTATAAAAAAAGAAAAAAATTAACCAGAGGATATAAAAAGAAGAGGGTGTGTGAGTGGGAGTGGTAGTAGTGGAAGAAAACAGCAGATCTGAGCGAAATCCAAGGCCAAGCATGATGCGTGGGACCCGGCAATTGTATAACTCCACCTCATTTTTCACGTACCTCCTTTTGTCTCGTTGGCACTCTCTTAACCATAACACACGCACCCTCACAAATAACACCTCTCTCTCTCTCTCTCTCTCTCTCTCTCTCTCTCTCTAGGATATTATTAATACCCTCATCTCCATCTCTCTATTTTCCTTCATTTTTTTCTCATGACCCTTTTGTTCTTTTATATTTGTTTATTTATTTATTTTATTTTTCTTTTAGTTCCTATATCTGCTATTTCTCAGATAGCCTATTGTTTTCCCAATTATGATGAGTTTTTGTAGAAAGAGCGTTCACACTTTTCTGGGTTTCACCGCCATGGACACTCTCCACCACCACCACCACCACCACCCACCATCACTACTACTGATCATGACAACCTAATAATGAATCCATGGAAATGGCAACACGTTCCTTCTTCTTTTTCAGGAGGAGGGTTGGGTCTAGTCACTGCCACAGGTGAAATAAAACGTCCACCAAATGTGTTGGAGTCTGCAGCCATCAAATCCTCATCGATATCACCACCTTCCTCGCCTTCTCCGGCGATAAAGAAAGACCCCGGCGGGATTGGCTTCATCGATGATATGGGAGGTGGTATTGATGGCTTGATGTCTTGCACCGAGAGTCTTGGCTTTGAGAGCTCCGACGAGAGGCGTGCCGACGATCAAATCGAAGCCATGCCCATGAACCGTCGTTGTGTTTATGAGGATGATCATGAGGAGGAGTTGTGTTTGATGGTCAGGCCTTGGACTAATAAAAAATGGAGGAAGATGGGTGAGAGGAGAGAAGTCAAGAAGTTTCCACCTCCACTTTCTTCGTTGAATCGTAATGGGCAGCCCAGTTTCTTCCTACGACCCGTGAGGAAGGACGGGAGGTTGGAGCTTACAGAGGTGAGGATCGACAGGCCGGAGATTCTCCGAGCTTACAGAGAAGATGGGCGGTTGAGATTGCACCTTTTAGTTAGCGATGATGAGCCTGCAGACGAAGATTGTATACAAGAAGAAGAAAAAGAAGGGCGACAAGAAAAAGAAGATATAGAAGAAGAAGAAGATGAGGAGGAGGTGAAGGAAATTATAGAAGAAGATAGGGTTGATGAGTGGAAGTTTTCGGTGAGCGGAGAAGGTATTCGGCGGTGTCATGAACTGGTGAACCACCACGGTGGTCACCACCATCACCATCATCACAGCAACCACCACCACCACCACATGCCAGTGTGGAGCCAGCATTGCGTGATAACCAGGTGAGAGAAATAAGTTAGAACAGTTAATTTTTTTTTCATTTTCCTTAACGTGGCCATGGGAAATGAAGACAGCTACTAGCTACTTCAATATAACCCAAAAGAAGAGAGAGACAGAAAGAAGACAAGTAATTAAGGTGGTGGCTTGTTGATGTGTGTTGTAGTACTACTGGATTGGAGTACGCGGTGGTGGTTTCATTGTGTTGTGCAATTTTTTTCTCTGCTAAATTTCGACGGCAGTGTGAGACAGT
Source organism: Rhamnella rubrinervis (assembly GCA_007844105.2). Classification (NCBI taxonomy): domain Eukaryota; kingdom Viridiplantae; phylum Streptophyta; class Magnoliopsida; order Rosales; family Rhamnaceae; genus Rhamnella; species Rhamnella rubrinervis. Next base: position 10,495,912 of record CM017578.2, read on the forward strand.
TTGGTTTGTCTCAATTTAATTTGGAGAGGCTAATCATCAGGAAGAAGAAGGTGTGGACAACTGTGGAACCTCTGCAACATTGGACAACAGGTGGTGTGTTGCATTAGGATCTGTACCCATAAAAAAAGAAAAAAAAAAGGTGACATGATTCTCTGCATGCCACCAGAGCACAAAGAGATGATTTACATTTGCCAAATTTGGAAGGTTTCAGTTGTTGACATGTTGTTTCTTTTATCTTTTTGCTACCTGGCTAATGCGAGTAAAACCTTCTGTTTATTCTTATTATATATATATACTAACTCTGGTGAACGACCCTTAAAAAAAAAAATGGTGAACGACCAAGCTAGCCAGCTAAATTCCAGTATATTCAACTCTCTCTCTCTCTCTCTCTATATATATATATATATATAAATATAGATGTAGAGCTTGTATGAATCTTGTAGATGTCACCAAAAACTCTTATCTATGTATACTAATTGGCAACAGCGTATACTATGTATGATGTACTTTACAAGCTTAATTACAATATGTATATATAGTATATATACGTTTTTTAATCTTCTAGTGATTGCAAGTGCACCAAAACAAAGAGTAAAATAAAAAATGTATAAGATTTTGCATGGTTGGGCCTGAACAGGTATTAATTAATTACCAAACTAATTAATGCACTGAATCTGTCTGCATGCAAATACGTAATTAAGACTTGTTTGTTTGTGTGTGTGTGTGTCTGAAATAGATGGATTTTGTATCAGGTACGAAAAAGTTAGACAAAGTGATGAGGATCATGGGATTGTGGTTGAAACGTGGGTATGTGGATTAATGCGAAGGGCTTTTTAAATAATTAATTATACACACCCACATACAGGTTCAACTCGTATGTATTAATTGCACCTGGGGTGTTGTCTAGAAAAAAAAAATCGACTGTTATATTATACTTGTTTACAAAATTTAGGTTTAAGTTTTAATTAGCTCTATTAATTTTTTTAAATGTGTTTAATTTTATTTAAAGTGTTAAATAAAAGGGGATCTGTTAGAAGCTGAATCTGCTTTAAACTCTTATAGGGTTGTAAAGTTAGATATCAACTTTATTTATTGCCAAAAGTTTCCGTCTCTTAATTAAATATGCTATGCCCGTCTCGTTTGCTAATGCTTATCGGTCTCAACTCTAGCAATAGGTCTTCTCTCATTATCTCGTAATGACTCAGCTTTTAAATTTTTATAGTTGCAAAATTGAATTTCCGTCTCTTAATTAAGTATACTATGCTAGTCCCACAATAAGTCTTCTCTCACTAACTCGTAATGACTCAGCTTCTAAATTCTTATAGAGTTGCAAAGCTGAATATCAACCCATACAAAAAAAAAGGTTGCAAAGCTGAATTTCCATCTCTTAAATAAATATGCTATGCCTGTCCCACAATAAGTCTTCTCTCACTAGCTCGCAATGACTCAGTTTCTAAACTTTTATAGGGTTGCAAGGCTGAATACCAACCTATACAAAAAAAAGAATTGAATTAGAGAAAACATCGTCGACAGCAGGGTTCGAACCTGCGCGGGCGTAGCCCAACAGATTTCAAGTCTGTCTCCTTAACCACTCGGACATATCGACTGTTTGTACCACAGGCAATATATTTTACTACAGGTTTAAGGATTCCCTTGAATTTCTCATCCATTCCAAATTGTATTGCATCTGAGTTTAGAACGAACTCATAATTCAGGCTTGGGACATTGCTAGGCAGTAGAAAATAATAATCATGTTATGCTTCGCAAACAAAGATTACTGAGTAACTTGGAAGATATTAGTAAAAAGAATGAGTACTGCTGGAATCAACTAGATCACTCGGCTCTTTAGGCTTCCAATTTCAACATATAAAATTAATGTCATACCCTTGCTAAGCATCAATTTTTGAACATGGACAGCAGCCAAAAACTAAAACTACATGAACCTTTATCATCCCTAGCCTCTCCTATATATATATATATGTATATGTGTCCACAATCTTTACCCCCAATGGACAAGGCTTCTTCAGTTCAACAAGCAAGTAGGTTAACTGTATGTACTGCCAAAAATCTGTGTAGCTTTAATTTGTTTTGGCAGCAGTTCGATCCAAACTTCTTTTCAATAATGCTAGTCAAGTTTGGTGTACTGGAGAAGCATGTGCGGTGATCTGTAAATTTTAACCAGTGTCCAGTACAGGACCTCTTCAACTTCAAGCTCACCCTCTGCTCTTGCAGCATAAATATCCTCACATATTGCCAGCAGCCTGCATAATCAACAAACATGATGTTATCAATAAGACAAATTAATGCAACGAGGGTAAAGATATGAGTTAAAGATGCATGGTACAACAAACACAAAACCAGTAAATATGTACATATACCTGTCACAAGAAGGAAGGTTCTCAAAAGGTATTCTCATTCTCAGATCGGAACATTGTAGTCTGATGAAACGACCTACTGCTAGCACAAAGGTAATGTAAAGACCCCAGATGCTAAATTTGCTAAGGGTTTCACCAAGAATGCCCTCTGTAGAAACATATAGATTCTAATGTTAATACATACGTCAAGCATAATAACATATATAATACAAAGAAAGCACTTTTTTCCTTTAACAACTTACGTGGAGTTTCCTCTGATACAACTATTGCCAAAGGTCCTGCCAACTCTCCACATCCACTCACATCTGATGCATCTGTGTCATGGAATGACCACCACTCTGGATTGCCACGATTCAGAACAACATCTCCACTAACCATTTCTACCTGCATATACATACATGAAGATTGCATTCACATCGTCAGACCCATATACACATGCATGGTAGTGTGATAGATATATACAATATAATGAATATGGCATACCGCGTTTTCAAGAAACCGCACGTCACCAGAACCAGTAACCCGAAAGTATCTTGGGTATACATTATATATTGTGAAGCTATTGGCAGTACCATTTAAAACTTCCATCACTCGTGATGATTGAGGAAGATCCTTATCTTGAACACTGAGTTCATATTTCACCACTTCCTTTCCTTTTGGTCTGTCCCTGATGAATTGCCAAGCGAAAACAATGTCCATCCTCCACCGAAGAGACTTGATATATCTGGCCTGGACAACTGGGGGTACCAGCCACAAGGCACTCGAATCAGCTTGGCAGCATATTAATTGAATGTCTTTCTCGTTATATGTAGTCAGATGACCTTTTGGATCCAAATCAATACGTGCATCAAGCTCATCCCATGAGATCTTTTCGCATAAAGTAGTCTCGAATAATGTCAGCCTTCCACTGACCGTCTTTATATCGATTCGTACACTGGCATCTTTAATGGGGTTTGCAATGTTTGTAGGGTTACCACTACTGTACATCTGGTTCAGGGAAAAATGGAAAAAGAAAGATATTAAATGCAAAGTTATATGGACCTTTGAAAACCAACCCATTATGAACATTAGTATATGCAGGTTATTACCAGCATGGGAGCCCATATTACACACATCAATATGAAGAACAAGCATATTCCGTTGCAGAATTTTGTCATTTTTGTTTGCTTTTGCCCTTGTTGGTGTCCCACTCTATTCAGATCCACATCACATTTGACTAGAAACAAGCTTGCATGAATATCCTCCAACTAAGAAGAAAGCAATTATCAGATACAGAAGATTAGCATAGCTACTGTGATTCAAATAAATCAACCTGTACATATTTATATATATAAATATGCACGTATGTATAGATATCCATATTGATTGCAGAACATTGCTTGTTAAGGATAGGCATAACGGTTGGAATACAGGTACCTATCATATGATTACAACCATATCAAAAAGTAATGTCAAGATAACCAGTTGTTAAATGGTTCAAAAGCATTAATGGGCCATCACTACATAATATAATATGAACCATATGCAGGCAAATTGTACAACTACCACCACCACAAATACCAAAAACAATAGTTGTAATATGACAATGCAATTGACTTACTTTCAACCAGTCATACATAGTCAAAGATGTCGTTGTGCAAGACCAATCAAGAACACATCTTAATTCATAAAGGAATGGGAGAGCACGATAAATTCGGAAGCCCATATAGTTAATTTTTGAAACACTGCTTGTCAAGAACTGCCTGTACAAAGTGCTTTTATGTGGCATCCCGAATCGGATTTGTATGGCTTGCAAAGCCAGAGAGATTGCCTTTGTTAGATATATGGCACGTAGTGCTAATCTTCCTGCATACCTTTGAGAGGGAACCATGTACCAAGCATACCTTGTGACCATCAATGTGAAGAGAATGAGGTTGAAAATATAGAAGATCACTTTCCCAGTAGCAAATGAACAAAGATATATGATACGATCAAGAACGATCAAGAAAAAGATTGCCTGCAAGACAAAAACATTCCCTCCTTAACTACAAGAAAACTTTCATAGATAAAATCCTCCTTAACAATGTTATCAACAAACTTACCATCAGAATAAAGACAAACTCTTCTGGGAATTGATCTTCCAGCTGATAGACTTCGAGGAATTCGCTGTTGTTTTTTATAACTGATTGATAGAAAATGGCAACCAAAAAAAACACAGCCAAATCTGCACAGAATATATAAGCATACAGATCTATTTCCCTTTTTCCACCACCAATGACAGAAAGTATTGGGTATGGGAATCTAATTTCCTTTAGAATTCCATCACGTTGGGCTTTTCGGATCTCATTAGCTACATCACTAGCGGGAGTAAGCGACTTGAACCATTCTTCTGGACTACATTCTGTTAACAGGGACGCATATGCCACTTCAAAAACAGCCAGAGCTATGTTACAATTTTCTGGACTTCTTTCAATGCTTTGTACACGAACCCTACTTGGTGACTGGAACTGATTCACATTCTTGTCCTTGCATCGCCTAGAATGCAAGACCCTCAGCAACCTATTAATTCCAGACTCAATTCTCTCTGGCTGAATACCATCTTTTGGCCACGATGTAACTTCCATTGACAGCTGCACAAAGTAAGGTGGAGTTTCTGCTCCCTGTGTCAGTGATTTCCAATACCTGAACATGCTTCTGCTAAACAGCTTCATTATATTTCTTACAGGTAAAATTAATCTCTGAATTCTGTCACTGTAACTGTAACTCTTCACTTCATCCTGCTGAAAATTATCTTTTCTCTTTTGAAAGATAAACTCTGTAACTGATCCCCAATCACCATCTCTTGTTGTTATGGAAGTTTGTAAAAGAGTAAATAAATACACCAAAAAAAGAGGCAAGTTGCTTATGACAAAAGAAGACATGATTTTATGGGCAGGAAATCCTAATTCCTGGAGAAAACTCATATTAATAGCGAATCCACAGTGTTGGATAATGATTTGGTATACATACTGAAGCAGTATACATGCTTCTGTATAAATTAGCATAACAACCCAGAACATATAGCTTGGACCAGTATTTATACAGAGAGCATATAAGAAGAGAGCCACAAGATATACCATAGAAAGCAAACTGAAATTCCATATAAATATCAGAAGAAAGCAACAATAACAAACAACATCATTGTTTGATCTCATTTGACCCCACATGTAACGAAAGATTGTTCCAATTTCTGAGTATGTAGCCTCAGACAGGGTCCTCTCAAAACCAGAATGGTTAGGAACTGTTTGCTCTGCATGTTCATTACCTGTGTTCTGACTTTCTATCTCATAATATACCTCATCATCCTCGGAAGAATTATCACTCAAATCCAGTTCTTCCTTTTCTATGTTCAAGAAATTTATTAGATTGTTAACTGCCTTGTTACCAAGGGACTGTACATGAGAAACTCCATTCCCAATCAGATGTACTGCTGAAATTATTGGGTTTTTCTTTCCTTGGCGCTTTCCCTTACCATTTCCATCTGAACCCAAAAACTCATTATTATGAACCTTCAAACCTAGTTCTGTAATGCCATGAAGAGTAACCAGTGAAGGCTTTGCAGATACCGCTTCCAATGAACTTGCAGTTCCTTCACTTGTTGGAGATTCAATCATATCAAAGGCGAACATTGCATCAGTGTTCAGACTAAGGCTTCGCCTCTTTATAGCTTCTCCATTGACTAGGACATTGTTTGATCTATGAGAGTCCAGGGAATATTTCCTTTCCCTTTTAAGGCCTTCACTTTCCGTAGAACTTTTACCACATTTCACACTGGTGCTCATGCTGTCAAGCTGAACTTTCAGATTGAGCATCTCTGATTTCATATTCTCAACCTGCAAATTTCTCAAGCACTTCTGCTCTTCTGATTTACGTATGCGTTGCAATTGTGCTGTTTTCCAAGCAGCTCTCTTCTCCTGCTCACGCACAATGGCACCAATTTGCTCTGCTTCAAGGTATTGAGACACGTAATCGAACTCCTTGGATGAGAACATACACGATTGCATTGATACCAACATAAAAATGATGATCTCAACAAGTGCAGATCTTGATGTAATTCGAAATCCGTAATCATATTTATAAAATCCAATCACCTCACTGAAGTAATCTAATGTCTCACATTTCCCCTCAGTAACTTCTCCAATGAATGGAGATTGATAAGCAAGAGATAGTACAATTAGAGCAAAATTATACATTCGCAAGAACATGAAGATTTTGTTCTTCTTCTTCAGTATTTCAAGCCTCATTCGGAAGAAAATCAAAGCAAAGCCAAGATAGCCGAGGTGAAGGATGTCGTACTCAAGAGTTCCTGTTATCAAAATCAAAGCCAGAACTAGATGCAGTAAGTGACAGTAACTGTACAGCCTCAGGTAGTCAAGAAATGTCCAGAAGGCCTTTGTTTCAAATGAGAGATCACTTAGTACAGATGCTTTCTTGCACTGAGATATCAACTTTTGATAAGTTTTTGACCCGCAGAGACTGAATAAGCGGTCAGCACGAAGCTTGAAGCATGAAAACATGAAAACTGCATAATAGCTAATAAGCATACGGGAATCATCAACTATGATTCCTGAAGAAAAGTAACAAGGTACCAAGAGTTAGCATTTGGAGAATGATAAATAGTTAACAAATTAGAGAGAAAAATTATAAAACCCAAGTGCAATATACTTCAATACATATACATTCAGAGATTTCTTGAAGAGGTATATACCGAGCCAGCATTTTAGGCAGTGATTGAAATAAACATCAGATACTCTCCAGCAGTCATGGCAAAGAACTCTTGCCTCATGACTCTTATGTTGCTGCCAAGATGCCTGATTCAACCAAAGAGCCAAGTATTCAAGTGTGACAATGGAAGCGAATAAGAACACAAACAAAGGCCACAGCTTCTGTATTATAGGCCGATGTAGAAGAACACAAGCAGCAAGCGATGCAATATAGAGTAAAGAAAAAGCATTCAACACAGTGAAGCTGGCAAGAAGTAATGCAACCATGTTAATTTCAAGGCCAAAGAGATTGAACATATTCTCTATCCAAAACTTCATGTACAACTTTAAAGTAGCCTTCTGCATGTCAAGTCTCTCCTTCCTCAAGAAGAAAATCCTCTTTCTATTCCACTTACGGCTCTCTCTAGAACTTTCCCAAAAATAAAAATACAAATATTTACTGGTGTCACCGCCATCAGAGCACCCTCTATCAGAGGATAAAGTACCAAGACCTTGAGATAAGCCAGAGTTTAAAGATGAGCAGCCTTGTTTTTCTGCAAGTGAACTGGAACCCATCGATGATTTACTTTCTGTTTCATTTGGGGCTGCTTCTGCTAAGTCAAACAAAGTACAAGGTTCATTAAATTTTTCTCTATTTCTGCTATCGCATAGCATCTTTTCCAACCAATGGAAAACATTGTACTGAAGTATACATGCCGCAATAACCAAAACTTTTCTCCTTAAGCCTGCTTCCAAACCAGAGAATCCAGATTCATACAACTGCAAACCCAGAAAAAGAGACAAACTGGAGTACTTTTGACCCGGGAACATCTCAGCCTTGTCACCCCACATTTGGAAAAGATACTCGATCACTGCTAGAATTCCTGAATAAATTAGAAATAGTGTTGAAGGGATCCTAGAAGTTTTCGGTAACATTGAACAGATGACAAGACCAAGAAGATATAGGAAACCAAATGCGCTGATGGGAGATAATGATGCATAAAACAATGCAAGAATAAGTATCTTCTCACTATGCCATATCAGAAGACGTTTAATAAAAGAAAAAGCTCTGATTTCTGGTGCATCACAATCATCCACTTTGAAGGATTTGCTCTGTCTTCTCTCATAGCTGAATAGTTGCATTACAATTATTACAGCTAGGGATTCCCATACATTTTTTAATATTGAATCTTCCTGGTTATATCCAAAGGCAGAATCAAGATCAATCATTCTAGATAACCATGTCCGAAAATTGATGAAGACACTGATGCTATAAATGAATACTAGAACTGCAACCGCATAAACTTTCAGAGGATACCAAAGACGCCTTCTTGTTTTTCCATGAATTTGTCTTCCAATCAACCATACTAAAAGGAAGAATAGATAACCAAATGAAGTGTAATTAGGAGTCACTAGGTAGACAGTGAGAAGAATAGTCAGAGAAGCAATGTAGGTTCCACATGATCTATATATTGAGAGGAACTTCTGCCCAATTGCACTCAGGTATGATGTTATCATTCTTTCTGTAAAAACAAAGGAAAGAAGGAAAATAAGTATCTTTCTGTATGATGTTCAATTAAAATGGTTAGACATAATTCTAGAATGCTGAATAGTACACAATTGAGCTCTATATTTGGTAACTAAACAGAGTGCTATCATTTTATACCACGAGAAGAGGTAATTTGCTGTTTCTCTGTAGATCTTGAAGAATAGACTGACAAAAGAACTGATTTTATCAAACCAGCCCTCAAAGTTCTAAACCCAAGTGGTGGGCAGTGAGCACGTTGCACAATTGCTGAAAATGAGGAAAGCATGTCAAACCCATGATTATGAATAGAACAGAAGCAAGCAAGAAGAGCCATCTCCAAGAAATCACCAGCACTAGTTTTATTAAGAAGGCCTGCAGAGACAAAAATAGATAGATAAACAGATACATAAGCGATCAATGTATTTAATACATAATACATGGATCCAATGCAAAAATTTGGATCAAGGTATCTACCTAATCCAGAGAGAATTTCCCTAAAAAATGAGCCTTTCTCCTCCAAGGCCTTGGAAATTAGATTGAGCTGAAGGATGTATAGTAGAGCAAAATGTGTTTCACATAGAAGAATCAAGGACTGCCGTAGTTTCCTACTGATGGTATGGCTTAATAGATGTATCATAAAGAAAACCACTGAAATTTAAAGCAGAAATTGGCTATGTCAGATGTCAACGAGATTCTTAACAGCTTTGGAATTAGTTATTATGCTATATATGCTGCAGAAAGATTCTATAGAAGAATCTAAATTGGTATTCAGAATAGTTGGGGGATCTGAAGATATCTTCATAATTTTCAAATAGAATTTCAGGCTGTTAAAAAATTAGCTAATTTGAGTAGAAAAGAAGAAAGAAGAGAAATAAGTGATTTAACTAACTGTATACAGCATGAATGAAGCCAGGTTTCGTTGCCATCAGGAATGTCAGTGCCAACATTATAGCACGAGAACTTTTGCGCAGTCCGTAAGCTATTGTAGCAACAACAAATACTATAGTCTCTTCCTTCCCTGTAGAGTTGAACAAATGTCTTTTTTCAAGAAGAAGATGAACGACTTTAATTACTGGGAAAAACAATGTCAAAATTATAAGATCATACAAATATATTACTATCAATAAATTCTAGAGCATTTCTTTTCATCACCTTCTACAGTAGAACTGTCATTTGTAGAGGGTCCATCCTGATCTGACAAATACAGGAAAACAGAATTGTTCACTAGATTTCCCAGGGCAACAAGCACACCGAGACCAAATTGTGCTAATAGATAAAACCCTGGGATTTGGTAATGCCATAAACCTATGGTTTCCCATATCTCCATGTCCTGAAAAAAACTTTCAAAAGTTTCCATTAGGAAATTCTATTGTTCGTGATGTTAAAAGACAGAGGTTTCCATCAAACAGATTACCGTACCCTATGTAGCTTATTGTGAAAGACTGTGGATGCCACATTGAAGACATATGTGCTTGCAGCCCAGAAAAGAATGAAAACAAGAAGCAAGCCATTTAAACGGTGCAAATGCAACATGGAAGGGAAGGCATACAAAATGTAGCCAACGTATGCCACTAATCCAAATGCACATAGACTTGCAAAATGGAAACTCCAAAATGAAAGAGCAAGCAAGGAGATCTGCAATGTTCACAACTGAATGGTTTTAAGCAATCTTATATGTTCAGGTATTGGATGAAACTGAATGAATAAAAGCACTCTTCAAAAAATAATAACGATAAACATAAAAGAACTATAATGATAAACATTAAAGAACTGACACTGCAATGTTGATTTCCTTCAAGCTATTTTCACCCAATTATCACATATCAAACTTTGATCGTTTGTTAATGCAGATAGTCATTCTTGTAATGTACTTTAAAGTTCACCTCATACCAGAGGACACATGAACATACATACCATAGGACACATGAAGTTTTAGAAAGATTCACATAAATAAGAACAAAAAGCAGTGTAAACGTGAAGGAAAAAATATTAAAGAAAAAAATTAATAAGGCTTGCCTACCGGAAAACCATAAGTGAAAAAGTTGATGGTAAAGCTCTGAAACACTGCTCTCCGTAATAAAACATTGGTGTGCCTCACGCCAGATCTACAACACTTTACAATTAGTACTAATATAGAACCGATGATTGTTAGATCACAAAGCGTACTCTTTCTACATAAATAATTAAGCTCATAGTTTAGGATAGAGCTAATTCACAAACTTGAAGAGTACCACATAGTATAGGGATTTTAGTTTGGAAGACTACAGTAGTTTAGAATAAGATTACAAAGAACTTTCTTAATTTGGAGTATATTGTACCTTGATTCAAATATAAAAAATGTATGCCTTTTGGGAAGTAGCTGCTCAGTTAAGTTGCTTTCTCTCTTACATATCATGAAATCCATTTCTGCTAGATCGCATCTAATCCAGGATAGCTGTAGAGATTCAAAATATATATATATATATTTATATTTATGTTAAGGTACTTATTAGTGAAATGATGACAATGTACACAGATAACTCATGACAAAGTAAAAATATTTAGCATAACAAAGTTTAATTTTCACTGCCCCATATCTGAACTTCTATGTTATCAGAGGAAGCAACAACAACGAGTTGCACAGGTTCTCAACTTCTCATAACCTCCAAGGGATGCTTACCATGACATAGAAAAGTAGAAGAGATACGGCAGAACAAACTTCCGACCACTCTGATTTTGCAGATATTCTAAATAGGCCAATGAAATCAGCAATCCGCAAAAGTTTGTCTGAAAATTCAATAGGAAGTTGACACACATACAATAGGATGATGTTGAAGCCTGCATACAGCAAAAGATACCTCCACCACCTTTGAACCCATATGAATAGATATAAATCAGTGAAGCAATGCTACATACATATAATACAGCCAAGTGTAAAAACCATAAATACTTACCGGAAGAGGCCTAAAAGATTGCTTGTTAGAGACCAATCAACTAGTCCAATACTGCTGCATATGAAAAATGGTATAGATGTCCAGGACGGGTGACTAATACCCACAACTAGCTGTAGAGCAGGCAACAATAAGCAGCATAAAGCCCTGAGATGGGAGCCTTTCTTGCAGCAAAAACGAGAAAATAACAAAAAGTTAACATGAACATACAATAATTAGGACAAGACAACACAATGAGCCATAAATGCAAGTTATTTATCACAAGAATAAAAAGGGAAATTAAGTGAGATGAAACAAAGAGCACGATATAATGCAACGGAAATTCAAGAGGACGTCAAGGACAACACAAAAACAAAGAATAGATAAACAGAGATTGCAGAGAAGGTAGATACTTTCTAGGTATGACTAACCTATATGTTCAATAGAAGTATATATATGCCCGTAGCAAGAATCTGTCCACGAGTCCAGACCAAATGGATTCCCATACATTTCCATTAGAGCAACACAAGCTGCTACAACTTGTATGAGCAGAAAATTTACTACAGGTGCAGATATTGAAGAGTGAGCTCTGCAAAACCATCCCACTATGATATTTATGGAGGCTGCTGAACAAAGTAACCATGAATTGTAAGGAAAAGTAGTTTACCGTGAAAAACCAATTAGTCTGGCCCATTGTGCATCAGCTGCACTCCATTGATCCCCATTAATAGCCAAAACCATATGAAATATGATATGTGAAAGAACCGTCAGCAAGGAAAACACAAAGACATACCACGGCCCCAAAGATCGTCTCCGGCATCGAAAGCCTGTTGAAACATAAAATCTCATGTAGCTATATTTTGTATGAAAAATTAGTATTGCTGTTTAAAGAAAATGCTTGGCAACTATATATTTGTCATTTACGAGTCATATAAATTGCATTGCATCTGACAAAAGTCCCATATTCTTTAGAGTTACTGAACATGGCAGAGAGAGAAAGGGACTTTTATAAAGCTGCATAACCATTAATTTTCTATATTCAGAGGATTGAAGGAGCAAAATATCTAATACAAACCCAACCAGAGAGATGATGAGGCATCTAAAGAAGACTAAATAGCTTAATTATGATCGCAGTGCAGTGCGAGAGAAAGGACAAAAGAATGGCATCGAGCATTTAGTTAATAGTGATTTAATTACTACTTTGCATGGATTGTTTAAGAGGTCTGCAGCATCTTAATGCCAATTATTATCACCACCTCTCATTTCTACAAGAAACAAAGCACATGCTGCAAGCCTCAAATTTGAAATAAAGAAGGAACTAAAAGTAATAATCTTATAAAGTACAAACAATTAATATCAATAGTCAAGAAAACTAGTATAATTAAGCAGCTTACCAATTTTTGGAGCAGTATATTGAATGAAAAGAAAGGCTAACAAATCAGCCAGCGATATCAAACTCCAATTGAGCAAAGCAGCTGCACGAAGCAGATAATAAAAAGTAAATGAAGGCAAAATAATGGCTCGTAAGGGAGGAAATAGCAACCCTATGTAGCAAAGTGTAGATGCACAACGTCAAGGGCGAAACAAGCAACTCAGAGTCGAACTCAAAATGAAGCTTACAGCTACTGTGGAAAGTGTCAAAACAAAGTCCACATAGATTCCAGGTATATTTTGCCTGGAATCAAATCATTGACTTTTACTTATATTTTTGTTGATTTGTTCTTCAGCAAGTTACAGTTGTTTTAGCTCCTACATGTTCATGCAGCAAAACGGATACAGGACCATTTTTATTTAAAAAAATTAAAAATTAGAAAATGAAAAACAAAAAACGAAAAGACGATGCTACGGCCTTACCCACTACAAAAAGGAAAGATTAAGAGCCATATTTACTCCTGACCCACTCAACCAAACGAGCACATAAATTTACTTAAATACGTGCATGCATATAAATATGCTTTGTTTGCAAAATCCAAGCTTGACCCAATTAAAATGAATACATATAGTGAGACAATTTCTAGTGTGAAAAAAGACAATGCCCTTAAAGTAACATTAAACTTATGAAAAAAGTTTTGAAGGCAGCAATTATCAGTGTTAATTTAAACTAGAACGGCTTTAATTACCAGTCAAAAGCAGCATAGGCAATAGAAATCCAGTAAGGAACCTCCCCATCACAACCTCTCCTAAACATTAAAAATCAAAGAAAATTGTACACATTTCCTTCTTGAACTCAAATTCATCATCTTATTGCATATCTTTGAGAAAAACTAAGAGAGCCCATCTTGAGGGAAACTACTTCAGACCCAAAATGCTTATCAAAAAGCTCTCTTTTCCTTGATAAGTTGCACCATTGGCAAAAACTTGGTTGCAAACTGAATAATGGTTTCCTGAAATTAAATTAATGAAGAAGTCACATTTCCACAGAAGCAAATAAAATCATTTTTTCCCCCTTATCTCTTTAACGAGATCCAATTAAAAACCCGAAAACCGAATGGAAGTATTATCTGGCTAGTCCGGTCATCACGGAAGCGTAAAGTTTGTGAAATGGGCTGCAACATAGGTGGACATTATACAGAATTGAAGCAATTGAGGGATGAATAAGGTGAATTAGGCAGATGGGTGTGTGAGTTATCAGATTCAGAGAGCCGTCTTCTACGCTTTAATTACTTCTTCGAGCAATCCCATTTATTATTTTTCAATAATTAAGGGCCTTTTTATATGTTTAACTACGCTCCCTCCCTATTCATCAAAAAACTACGCTCCCTCCCTTGCATAATTTAACACATACCCATTTTCAGATACATATTAAATTAACATTATTAATTTGATGAACCAGTGGACCCCGCGAAATCTTGAGTTCAATGTGGCAGGCTCGACCTGAAATGTCCGATATCACCTTTGTCGACGTAACATTGGTATTAAATCAAATCAAAATCTTGTTAAAGTGAAAACTGAAACACAGGGGGGATGTAGCTCATATGGTAGAGCGCTCGCTTCGCATGCGAGAGGCACGGGGTTCGATTCCCCGCATCTCCATCTGGTTTCTTATTTTAATATTACATTTTTGAAAACCACCCATGTCCATATCCGTGTCCAAATGCATGCGTGCAGTGTACTTCGTTTATTGTCAGTGTTTTCTGGTCAGCAACTCCAAAAAAAGAAAGACTGCTTGTCTTGTCGGCGAATGGTGCATGACAACTTTACTTCTGTTTTGATTTTATTTATTAATATGACTTCTGATTCAGCCATTATGACCGACCAGCCAGCTTGTTGCCAGAGCCATCCCCTTTGCTGGTCAATATTAGAGTACGCCACCAAAACAAAAGAGAGCCTAAATCCTTTTGCAATTTTACACTCTTTAAAGTTTAAACATGCTTAGCTTGTTTGTCTTTATTCTGAATCGATATCAATCCCTTTACAATTTTAGAATTAAAACAAAATCTTGAAAAAATAAAATGTTTCTTTAGAAGGAAATAGAAGAAGCCTATAAATTGAGGAGAGGGAGGGCGAGAGAGGCAGTCAGATATGTACGGGTAGGTTTTTGTTGGTAAAGAAGGAATTTTGGCAACCCGAAAAGATCATACACAGACAGTGTGTTAAAGGGTATATTCCTTTTATACACAGAGAGATCTATAGCAAAGAGACAGAGAGAGAGAGAGAGAGAGAGGGTGGAGGAAGCGAAATGCAGGTGCATCACAAAGCGTCCATGCCGAAGCGAATAATCCTGATGCGCCATGGCGAATCACAAGGCAACTGCGACGATGCCGCTTACACCACCACCCCGGACTACAAAATACCGTTGACCCAACAAGGCGTAGACCAGGCTCGACTCGCCGGAGCCCGTCTCCGCCAAGTGGTCTCTGACACCGGCTCTGACCCTCGCAGCTGGCGTGTCTACTTCTACGTCTCCCCTTACGAACGGACCCGCTCAACGCTCCGGGAGATCGGCCGCTCCTTCTCTAAGAACCGTATCATCGGTGTTAGGGAAGAGTGTCGGATACGTGAGCAGGACTTTGGAAACTTCCAGGTGGAGGAGAGGATGAAGGTGATCAAGCAGACCAGAGAGAGGTTTGGGAGGTTCTTCTATCGATTTCCTGAGGGAGAGTCCGCTGCAGATGTTTACGACCGCGTTTCCAGTAAGTTTTGTGATTTGGGTTCCAAGTTGTAGCTTTTCTCTGTTCTTATTGGGGCTTGTCATTTTTGATAATGCATGATAAAATAGGTTCAGTATACTGATCGAATTATAAATTAGCATTTGAAAGCTGAATTTTTGTTGTGTAATTTCAACCAAAGTTTTAAGTTTTTTCCTTCTTTGAATGGGCTTGTTTCAATTTCCAGTAAGGTTCAAGATTTGTTTTTGCTGTGTTCTGTGTTCATGAATATTTATATTTCCATTTGGGTGAGAGGTGATGGCGAATGGAATTTGGTGCTTTTTTCCCTTTGAGTTATGTTAAAAGTATTGAAAAATATTAGCAAACTTGAAATGTGAACATTGTAAGATTCTGTACATCATTTTTATCTTATTTACTTAGGCGAACAGACCTGCTTGAATATTGAAGTTTTCTTCTTTTAAGGCCTTAATTCATCAATACATGACTTGGATGGCGCTCAAGGTGGCTTTGCGTCTAGGAATGAGTTGGTTTTGGCTTTTTGAGCTTCGATTGTTAATGGGGTCAGGTTTGGATGAACTGACCTTAGGATTGTTTGATTTTCGTGAACCCAGCTTAGACATGTTATTAGATATTGCGTGTAAGAATGAGTTGGGTTAGTTTTGAGATTTTATAGTTCATCGAGTCAAATTTAGATAAACTGCCTCAGACTTGTCTGATTTTCAGTAAACCAAGCTTAGATATGTTATTAGATTTGCATGAGCTTTTACTTTCTCTACTATTCTAGAAACAGAGTTTTTCAGGTCCAATTCCACTGGCAATTTAGAAATGCATTCCTTCCTATATGGCAATTTGGAAGCGTTGTTAGGTTCAGTTACTGTATTGAACAAATGGGCGCTTGTGAAATGTGGATAGTAGCATGTTTAGGTAAAACAAAAGAAATAATTTGAGTGGAAAACGGGGAATATGAAGAGTCAAATCTTTATAGAACAGTAATACAACAGTCATGGTGAACCACTCGTCAGCCTTTTTGTTTGTTTTAGTCTTTCAAGTTGTGCCTGGCCACGTTTATTTGCTTATGGTTTAGTCTTCCAAGTTGTGCTTGCCATTGATAGACTGAATTAGTGCACCAACAATTGAAAGCATGTAACTTTATGCCATTCTAATCATTGTCCAATAGTCAACCTCTAATATCATATTCAGAGATGTAGTTGTGCGCGTCATGATTAGAAGCTTTAATAATTTTCATTGTTCCATGTGTGAAATAATTCACTTAAAATAATATTATCAGAATAGTTAGGTGAAGTCAATTCTCACCGAGACTCATCAAAATGGCATTACAACCTTGTTTTGTAGGCCTTAATGATAAATATTCATTTGCTTGCTCACCTTAAAAGTTTGAACTCTTGCACAGAATTCTAGCTAATATGATTTGCATTTGTGGCTTTGATAATGGTTTAAATCAGCAAGTGTTTTTTCATAAGATTTAATAGGAATA
The DNA here is from genome assembly GCA_007844105.2 of Rhamnella rubrinervis. Lineage (NCBI taxonomy): Eukaryota > Viridiplantae > Streptophyta > Magnoliopsida > Rosales > Rhamnaceae > Rhamnella > Rhamnella rubrinervis. Next base: position 10,513,049 of record CM017578.2, read on the forward strand.
ATTTGGAAACTAAGTGTAGTATGTCATCGTCAGTATGTAATTGACACTAATTTTGACTAAATGAATCTTGATAGTAAGTTATATTATACTATTACTCTTTAAAAGGTAGAGACCACAGATACAAAGGATATCTAGGGGGAAAGAAACTGGTAGTGGCATCTGTAGCACATGTAAATTGTGGGTTGCATAATATAATAACTATGCTTGTTATATGAGTATTGCCAACTCAGTTTACTATTGTAAAGTTATCATGCATCCACAAAAATGCCTCTCTAATGGGTATAAGAAGTTGCTACATGTGGAACTTACTTCAGGTGCTTGAAAAGTGCATTCAACCCCTGTGTTTGATAGCAGATGAAACAAATAATATATAAAGGATTTGGTTTTGGGATTGATTTTCATTTAAATGGATAAGATTGATGAGTTAAACTGAAAATTTCAGGTTTTCTTGAATCACTATGGAGGGACATAGACATGAGAAGGCTTCACCAAGACCCTTCACAGGACCTGAATCTTATAATTTTATCCCATGGACTAACATCACGTGTCTTCCTCATGAAGTGGTTCAAGTGGACGGTTGAGCAATTTGAGTTCTTAAATAATTTTGGGAATTGTGAGTTTCGAGTAATGCAGTTGGGACATGGTGGAGACTACAGCTTAGCAATCCATCACACAGAAGAAGAACTAAGCGAATGGGGTCTCTCCCCTGAGATGATAGCTGACCAAAAATGGCGAGCCTCTGCAAAGAGGGGTGATTGGAATGAAAAATGTCCTTGGTACCTTGATGCTTTTTTCGACCGTTTGGCCGACTCAGATGACAGTGTGGCCGACTCAGATGACAGTTTTGCTGACTCAGGTGAGTGTAGTTAATGATTATGACAAATGTTAATATGAGATTGATTCTTTAGTTAGTCTCGAGATTGATTCTTTAGTTAGTCTCAAGATTGACTAGTGGGAAATTAGGTTGGAAAATCCTTTTGATTTGTTCTTTATTTGATTGTAGTGTTATTGAAACTTCCAATGTCTATAGTCACTTCCAAACAGCATGAATGAGAACCTTTAACTTCAGGTTGTGAATTCATTTGAATAATGAAAGAAATACTTATTGTTCGGATCATTTTATGAACAATGAAATATCTCACTGTTGGAACTGTAGTGTTCATTGTCTTAAATGTACTGCTGTCCGCTGTCTTCATCAATTTTTGTGTTAATTGGTTAAAATTTTATATTTCTTCTTCCCGTCACAACCTCTTCTAAACATTTAAAATCAAGGAAAATATTGCACATATTTCCTTCTTGAACTAAAAATTCGTCATCTTTTTGCATATCTCTGAGAAAAACTAAGTGAAGCCATCTTGAGAAAAACTACTTCAGACCCAAAATGCTTATCAAAAAGCTCTTTTCCTCGATAAGTTACACCATTAGCAAATAACTTGTTGCAAAATGAATAATGGTTTGGTTTCCTCAAATTAAATAGACGAAGAAAGCACATTTCCAGAGGCAAATAAAATCCTTTTGTTATTACAATTGTATCCTCTTGGTATTAACCCAAATCCCAAGGTGAGTCAATTCTGATGGTCTTTTAATATTACATTGAGCCGATTATATTAGTCTTTTAATACTACAGTTTTATGGTAGTAGCCCAAATCTCAAGTTGAGTCAATCCTAGTAGTCCTTTTATATTACATTTTTTTTCTTTTCTAAATTCTCCTATTTCAAGTTTTTAATTGTCAACACGGCATGCATAATTACTCTTGTTTCTGGTGTTTGTATGGAGGTGGATGAGTTCTCGGTGGAGAGCCTTCCATCCTCTATGCTGGTCACTCTGCTTGCAGAGCATTTTGCTGTCTGCTTGTAACCCTTCGGGTCGTTTTGGTGCTTTAATGCAGTATTTGTTTTTACCAAAAAACACGGCATGCATAATTAGATAATATTATCTTCACAAGGAAATACTATAATAGCACTATCAATATTAAATTGTGACATTATTAATACAATAATAAAATATTAATGTTAGGACCACAACCCCTGCAGTTGAGTGGGTGTCTTAGCCAAAATTATATATATATATATAAAACTAAACCCTTTTTAATATTATACATATAAAATTAAACTAAACCCTTTTAGATGCCACAAGGAAACAACAGATTCTTTTCATATAGCATTGTGCTTTTTTTTTCTTTCTTTTTTATGCTCCCCATTTCCAAGTAACTCAAGGCGTCCAACAATGTCAACTGGGTCAATTAAGATGCTACGAGGAAACAACACAAAAGGATACCGTGTGGGCTTCTCATGATGTACGTACTTCATCTTCATGCATTGGGTATAAATATGATAACACATAGAGGAGATGTATAGCAGAGACAGAAGAGAAAGAGAGAGAGAGCAGAGGAACGCAAAATGGAGGTGCATAAAACAGAGTACAGGCCGAAGCGAATAATCCTGATGCGACATGCTGAATCACAAGGCAACCTCGACAATGCCGTTTACACCATCACCCCAGACTACAAAATACCGTTGACCCAGCAAGGCCTAGACCAGGCTCGACTCGCCGGAGACAGTCTCCGCCGTGTGGTCTCTGAGACTGGCTCCAACCCTCACAACTGGGGTGTCTACTTCTACGTCTCCCCTTACGAACGCACCCGGTCAACGCTCCGGGAGATAGGCCGCTCCTTCTCTAAGAACCGTGTCATCGGTGTGAGGGAAGAGTGTCGGATACGGGAGCAGGACCTTGGAAACTTTCAGGTGGGGGAGAGGATGAAGGTGATCCAGGAGACCAGAGACAGGTATGGGAGGTTCTTCTATCGATTTCCTGAGGGAGAGTCCGTTGCAGATGTTTACGACCGCGTTTCCAGTAAGTTTTGTGATTTGGGTTCCTACTTGTAGCATTTGCGTTCTGCTTCCGTGGCTGTTTGCGTTAAATTTTTTTAAATTATAAGCCCTTGGTCCAATTCAACTTTAAAAACCGATTATATATAAATTTTTACTATCCCCTGGTATAATAAATAGTTGTGGGCAAAAATATCTTAGTATTTTTTTTAAGATTATTTTTAAATTATATAATTGTAGACCTAATTCAACCTAAATTAAAACTTTATGGACCTAATAATTCAACCTTAAACACTTAAGGCGAAGATTATTCAATACTTACATAGTTCAAATTTTGATTATGCTCAGGTGAGGTGATACTTTTTTATCCATGTTTCAAATACTTCGTCATTTTTTAATAATGCATGATAAAAAAAAAAGAAAGAAAGTTCAGTACAGTACACTAATCAAATTATAAATTAGCATTTGAAAGGTGTATTTTTGTTGTGTTAATGTTATTTGCACCAAAGCTTTAAGATTTTTTCTTGTTTGAATGTTTCTATTTTCCAGTAAGGTTTTCCTTGTGTACTGTATTTATGAATTTTTGTATTTCCATTTGGGTGAGAGATGATGGTGAACCACTGGTGAGTCAGTCCCTCATTGGAAAAAAGAAAAAAGAAATAGAATCGAGCTCTTGTATTCGTATATCAACCAAAGAACAGCAGCACCATGCAGCCTTTTCATTTGTTTTATTTGTTTATTGTAAACTGTGGGTTGCATAATGTAATATAGCTCTGCTTGTCATCACGCATCCCCAAAAATGCTTTTCTAATGGTTATAAGAAATTGCTGTTTCTGGAACTTAATTACCCTTGTATTTGATAGCAGATGAAACGAAACAAATTTAAAGGATTTAGTTTTTAGATTGATTTTCATTTAGATGGATAAGATTGACTGACAGGTTAAACTGAAAATTTCAGGTTTTCTTGATACAATATGGAGGGACATAGACATGAAAAGGCTTCACCGTGACCCTTCACAGGACCTGAATCTTATAATTCTAACCCATGGACTAACACTACGTGTCTTCCTCATGAAGTGGTTCAAGTGGACGGCTGAGCAATTTGAGTCGTTAAAGAATCCTGGGAATTGCGAGTTCCGAGTAATGCAGTTAGGAGATGGTGGAGACTACAGCTTAGCAATCCATCACACAGAGGAAGAACTAAGACAATGGGGTCTCTCCCCTGAGATGATAGCTGACCAACAATGGCGAGCCACTGCAAAGAGGGGTGATTGTATTGAGAAATGTTCCTGGTACCTTGATGCTTTTTTCGACCATTTGGCCGACTCTGATGACAGTGTAGCTAATGGTGATGACAAATGTCAAATACCAGATTGATTCTTTTAGCCATGCATGCACTTGCTGGGAAATTTGGTTGGAAAATCCTTTTGATTTGTTTTGTTCTGTATTTGATTCTAGTGTCATTGTAAGTTCCAATGTCTCTAGTCACTTCCAAACGGCATGAATGAGAATCTTCAACTTCATGTTGTGAAATCATTTCAATAAAGAAATAAGTTGTTGGTGTCCAAATCATTTAATCAACAATGAAATATTTGACCAAAAAAAAAAAAGATTTGATTTCAACTACAAAGTTAGAACTATATGACTGAATCCTATATGTAATAGAGAAATAATTTAAAGGTAATACTTATAAAACAAAGCTAAGAGGACCTTATAAAACATGTTTATGCTTCTTCGTTTGAGGCTTTAGGTTTCCAATAGCACTTTTAGTTTCTCCGCGCAAGGCTAGAGATCCAAACTCGAGGTTTATGACTTAATACACAACACATTTTTATTAAGTTCGTACAAATTTTGCCCAACACATTCTTATTGTATCATAGCGATATGAGACGTCTATGCTAACAGCGTAGTGGCTCTTCTTCCTTCCACATATGTGAAGCTTGGCTTTCCCATTTCACATGCATGAAATACAAAAGCTTTGATATCCCTAACGACCCTTTTAGTCATTATCTCATCAGTCATCAACCTGTTGATAATAAAAACTCAGGACAAAAAATTTTATGTCAAAACTTTTATTTATTATCAAGTAATTTTTTTTATAGAAGAAATACAAAATTTATATATCCACATTTTTACCTAACCATTTCTTTTAGTGATGACCTTTCATCAATTTAAAATGGGATATATACATTTTAGTGATGTCCGCTGTCTTCATGAATTTTGGTGTTAATTGATTAAAATTTTATATTTCTTCTTCCCATCACAACCTCTTCTAAACATTTAAATTCAAGGAAAATATTGCACATATTCCCTTCTTGAACTAAAAATTCGTCATCTTTTTGCGTATCTCTGAGAAAAACTAAGAGAAGCCATCTTGAGAAAAACTACTTCTGACCCAAAATGCTTATCAAAAAGCTCTCTTTTCCTTGATAAGTTACACCATTAGCAAAAACTTGTTGGAAACTGAATAATGGTTTGGTTTCCTCAAATTAAATAGATGAAGAAACCACATTTCCACAGAGACAAATAAAATCCTTTTATTATTACAATTTTATCCTCTTGGTATGAACCCAAATCTCAAGGTGAGTCAATTCTAATAGTCTTTTAATATTACATTGAGTCAATTCTTATAGTCTTTTAATATTACAATTTTATGGTAGTAGCCCAAATCTCAAGTTGAGTCAATCTTAATAGTACCTCAATATTATATTTTTGTTCTTTTCTAAATTCTCCAATTTCAAGTTTTTAATCCAACAATGTCAACACGGCATGCATAATTAGATAATAGTATCTTTACTAGAAAATACTATAATAGCAGTAGTAATATTAAATTTTGATATTAATATATTATCTCTGATACAGTAATAAAATATTAATATTTGGACCATAGCCTCTACAGTTGAGTGGATGCATTAGCCAAAGTTATATATATATACTCTGATATACAAGGGTGCTATAAACCTCGACGTCGGATACGCTATAAAATGTGTGCGTTAACGAAAGCGTTTATTTAAACTTTCGTTTAAATACACCGTTTCAATTTTAGTCAATGGTAGGCTGGTCCAGAAAAATTATCTCGCCCAAAGGAGTGAGATCTCGCTCCTTTGGGCGAGAGTACCATTTTACAGTATTTGTTTGTACTCGCTAATAGTAGTAAGAATTCGCTACTATGAGCGGGAGTTCTAATTTTAGTCGGTGTTTGTTTGTGGTCGTCAATAGTAGTGAGAACTCATTACTACGAGCGAGACACTCACTTTACTAGTGTTTATTTGTGCTCACCAATAGTAGTAAGATCTTGCTACAACAAGTGAGACACTTCTTTGCCAGTGTTTGTTTGTGCTCGCTAATAGTAGCGAGGTCTTACTACTATTGGCAAGCACACAGTGTTTGTTTGTGCTCGCCAATTGAAACTCTCGCTTGTAGTAGCGAGTTCTCGCTACTATTAACGAGCACAAACAAATACTGACTAAAATTAGAACTATTGCTCGTAGTAGTGAGTTTTTACTATTATTAGCGAGCACAAATAAATATTATAAAATGGTAGTGAGTTTTTACTACTATTGGCGAGTACAAATAAATATTATAAAATGGTACTCTCACCTAAAGGAGCGAAATTTCACTCCTTTGGGCGATATATTTTCCTGAACCAGCCTACCATTGACTAAAATTAAAACGGTGTGTTTAAACGAAAACGCATACATTTTATAGCGTATCCAATATCGGGGCTTAAGCACCCTATATATATATATATATATATATATTTTTTTAAAAAGAGTCGGCTACTGTTGCTCAGTGTATTTTTTAAGGACGACATGCCATTATTCTTTTATACCAAATTTGGCATAAAAAAATGGTATTGGAATAAAAATATGACAGTGCCATGATGATTTGCATTAATATAAGATTTATGCTGATGTGCAATGGTAGATGCTATAAACTAAACCCCTTTAGGTGCCACAAGGAAACTACATATACTTTTAATATTTCGTCGTTTTTTCTTTTTTCTTTCTTTTTTATGTTCCTCATTTCCAAGTAATTCAACGCGTCCAATAATGTCATCAGGGTCAATTAAGATGCTACGAGGAAACAACACAGGACACGGTGTGGGCTTCCCATGATGTATACGTACTTCATGCATTGGGTATAAATATGATACACAGAGAGGAGATGTATAGCAAAGACAGAAGAGAATGAGAGAGAGAGAGAGCAGAGGAAGAAAAATGGAGGTGCATAAAAAAGAGTACAGGCCGAGGCGAATAATCCTGATGCGACATGCTGAATCACAAGGCAACCTCGACAAGGCCGTTTACACCATCACCCCAGACTACAAATTACCGTTGACCCAACAAGGCCTAGACCAGGCTCGACTCGCCGGAGACGGTCTCCGACGTGTGGTCTCTGAGACCGGCTCCAACCCTCACAACTGGGGTGTCTACTTCTACGTCTCCCCTTACGAACGCACCCGGTCGACGCTCCGGGAGATCGGCCGCTCCTTCTCTAAGAACCGTGTCATCGGTGTGAGGGAAGAGTGTCGGATACGGGAGCAGGACCATGGAAACTTTCAGGTGGAGGAAAGGATGAAGGTGATCAAGGAGACCAGAGACAGGTATGGGAGGTTCTTCTATCGATTTCCTGAGGGAGAGTCCCTTGCAGATGTTTACGACCGCGTTTCCAGTAAGTTTTGTGATTTGGGTTCCTACTTGTAGCATTTGCGTTCAGCTTCTGTAGTGGTCTGTGTTAAAATTTTTTAAAATTGTGAGTCCTTGGCCTAATTCAACTTCAGAAACGATTATATGTAAATTCGCTACAAATTCTTATCGTGCTTAATCTAGGTCATGTAATACTTGCTCAAATTGGGCTCACTGGCTCAAAAAAAAGTTGTGGGCTCAAAGCTTGCGAGCAAATTGAGCTCATTAGCCCAAAACAAAGTTGTGGCCACAAATATTTGAGTGTTTGGTAGAGCAAGAAAATTTACAAGAGTTTTATTACTCTAATATCATATTAAATTTTTTTAAATTTAAAATCTGTGCGCCCAATTAACCTGAAAGACCGACTTATAAAGTGAAGATTATTCAATACTCATATAATCCGGATTTTTATTATGTTCAGGTCAGGTAGTACTTTTTTATCCGTATTTCTAACACCTTGTCGTTTTTTAATAATGCATAATAATAATAAAAAAAGGTTCAGTACAGTACGCTAATCGAATTATAAAATAGCATCTGAAAGGTTTATTTTTGTTGTGTTAATGTTATTTGCACCAAAGCTTTAAGATTTTTTCTTGTTTGAATAGGCTTTTTTTTTTCTATTTTCCAGTAATGTTTTTCCAGTATTTATGAATTTTTGTATTTCCATTTGGGTGAGAGATGATGGTGAACCACTGGTGAATCAGTACTTGATTGGAAAAAAAGAAAGACAAATAGAATAGAGCTCTTTTATTTGTATATCAACCACAGAACAACAGCACCATGCAGCCTTTTCATTTGTTTTATTTGTTTATTGTAAATTGTGGGTTGCATAATGTAATAGCTCTGCTTGTCATTCTGCATTCCCAAAAATGCTTCTCTAATGGGTATAAGAAATTGCTGTTTCTGGAACTTACTTACCCTTGATTTTCATTTAGATGGATAAGATTGACGAGTTAAACTGAAAATTTCAGGTTTTCTTGATACAATATGGAGGGACATAGACATGAAAAGGCTTCACCGTGACCCTTCACAGGACCTGAATCTTATAATTTTAACCCATGGACTAACACTACGTGTCTTCCTCATGAAGTGGTTCAAGTGGACGGCTAAGCAATTTGAGTCGTTAAAGAATCCTGGGAATTGCGAGTTCCGAGTAATGCAGTTAGGAGATGGTGGAGACTACAGCTTAGCAATCCATCACACAGAGGAAGAACTAAGAGCATGGGGTCTCTCCCCTGAGATGATAGCTGACCAACAATGGCGAGCCACTGCACAGAGGGGTGATTGGAATGAGAAATGTCCCTGGTACCTTGATGCTTTTTTCGACCGTTTGGCCGACTCTGATGAGAGTGTAGCTAATGGTGATGAAATATCAAACACCAGATTGAGTCTTTTACCCATGCATGCACGCCACAGACTACTTGCTGGGAAATTTTGTTGGAAAATCCTTTTGATTTGTTCTCTTCTGTATTTGATTCTAAGTGTCATTGTAACTTCCACTGTCTCTAGTCACTTCCAAACAGCATGAATGATAATCTTCAACTTCATGTTGTGAAATCATTTCGATAAAGAAATAAGTAGTTGGTGGCCAAAATCAACAATAAAATATTTGACAAAAAAAAAAAGGGTTTGATTTCTGCTACAAAGTTAGAACTATATGACTGAATACTGTATGTAATAGAGAAATAATTTAAAGGTAATAATTATAAAACAAAGCTAACCCTAGCCTATAAAACATGTTTATGCTTCTTCATTTGAGGCTTTAGGTTTCCAATAGCACTTTTATTTTCTCCTCGCAAGGCTAGAGATCCAAACTCGAGGTCCATGACTTAGTACACAACACATTTTTTATTAACTTCGTACGAATTTTGCCTAACACTTTCTTATTATTGTATCATAGCGATATAGATTGCCAACAACGTAGTGGCTTTTCTTCCTTGCACATGTATGAAGCTTGGCTTTTCCATTTCACATGCATGAAATACAAAAGCTTTTTAATATCCCTAACGACCCTTTTAGTCATTATCTCATCGGTCATCAACCTGTTGATAATATAAATGGATTGTTTTTGTGTATGTATCCAATTAAATATCACTTTTTTATTTTGAATTATTTGTTTTATGTCAATGTAATTAACTCAGGAAATAAAATTTTATGTCAAAAATTCTATTTATTATCAAGTACTTTTTTTTATTATAGAAGAAATACAAAATTTATAGATCCACAATTTTATCTAATCATTTCTTTTAAAATTGGATATTTTAACCTATTTTAATTTTTATAATATAATAATTACTGTAAGCAAGAAAAGCTAAAGTGATAACGTTTTAAAGTACTCGTCTTATTAAGTTTTAAGAATTTTAAAAGTACTTAAAGAATGTTATTCAAATAAAATTCAACTTCTAAAACATTTAATAATAATATCACCAATTTAACAACAAAATACAAATGTTTATGTCATGTTTATCAAATGGTATACATATATATACCATTTATATATCAGATAAAACTAGTATTTTTTATTAAATAAATATTTTTCCTATGGATATATACTTGTTATTTTTCTTATTATTTATTACTTTCACATTTGCAAATTATAACCGTTTAGTAGAATTTTCTGGAAAGCTTATAGATTTAGATAGTTCTCAAACATTATTTCATGTATATATATATGTTGACCGTTCATTTAATTATCATACATTTATAAAATTCGCCAGGAAAAAAAATTATCATACATTGTTAAGTAGTTGAGATCTTTATATAAGACAACGAAGAAAACTTAACAAAAACATTCATTGTTTGTTAAATAAATTTATTTTACAAATTATTTAAATATTTTATTATAAAAGCAAAAATTTAAATTAATATGTAAAATAATTTTTTAATGACCTATCTATTTCCCTAGTCCAACATGGTTGAATGGGTTCTAACTTTATTAAATTAATTTTTTTTATGTAAATTGATAATGCAAAAACTTAAAGTTCAATACGAATATATATCCTTTTGTTAATGTATTTTTATTTTTTTTAAAAAAAAAGTGTGATTATCTTTGAATCTTAGAATTATCAGATTGTAGTTTCGTCTTTATGGAAAGGCCATTTAGATTAATGGCTTATATTAATAATGTTCAATCTGTGTTTTATTTATTTTATTTTATGTTATTTTTTGAAATGTAAACTGTTGAAGTGGTAGGAAAGAGAATAAAGCGCCATATGGCAATATCAAATCAAACAGATGTTATGTACAGATCCAATGAGATAGGCTACAACCCCATTGGCTGATGCAATGATATTTTAGAAAATTAAACAAATACAAAAGCTTCTTATTAGCCCAAATAATGGAATCTTTCGTTCTCTTTACTGTGGCTCTTCTTTTCTGTAAACACTAAATATATATATATATATATATATATATATATATATATACAGAGAGAGATAGATATCTCTTCTTTACACTTTCCTGGGATCTGGGTCTCTATTTTTCAATAAAAAACGGTGTATCTATTGAAGTCACCAATGCAACTCAATGATTGAGTTCCAAAATCTGAGTCAGATCTTTGAATGAGAATATGATATGCAATGATTCTGCATACACATTGTTCATTTCTAATCTGACACACATTCCTATAAAGCGCAGCGCTTTAAATTGAATCATATACCAAATGGAAATGAAATTTTGTGTTTGACCCAGATCTTAAAATGGGCATCTAACATAATCTGACATTGGCATTTTTTACGTTCTTAGAATCAATCAAAGTGGGCGTTTTGCTTCTTCTTCTTCTTTTTTTTTTTTTTCCTCATTTCTTTATTTTGGCCGGGTGGTATATATATACACACACACATATATGGCTCATCCATCAGATAGAACGTTATATAGACGTCTCGTATTGAGGATCACTTTGGTAATGATGAGTATGTGTTTCGTTGTGTACACCATATTTCCGCCATCAAACTGGCACTTGAAGGAGAATTCAGCTGCTCGAGCTTCATCATGTCCACGATGTTACTGTGATTGCTATTCTGACGATTTCCTACCATTCGGTGAGATTAAGTGATATCAGTGTAAACATATATGTGTGTATATATATATATATATAACTAGTAATGTTGGAACATATCTTTCCTATATTCTCTTTGATGCCTTTTTGAGTGGAGAATGAGAAGCTTGCTGCTACCTTATTTGAATTTTCAGAGTAAATTTTTTATATTGGCTTTATATCTTAGTCATTTTCTTTTCTAAATCTGAGATTTTTTTTTTCTTTTTTGGGTTAATTTAAAAAAAGCACTTGCGTAGGTTACTGTCTTCGGCTCGATCTTCATTATAATATGGTTATGGTAATGCTGTGGTGCCTTGCGTTTTTTTCATTTTGGTAATGCTGTGTGTTACACGAGTGCATGCGATCTCATTCGAATGAATGCTAATTAAATAGCTTTTATTTTTGTATTAAAAAAAAGAAGAAAGAATAGCATTTAAAAAGTTTTGATCTTGATAAGTAAGATATTATCAAGACTAGCTTAAGTTTTAAGGTACAGAATGCTTCTGAGAAAGACACCTCAAATGCCTTCTCTAGAAGAAAAGGGTATTTGCAGTCAGTCATCATAAGGGTAGATATAGAAGCACAAATTATACATTGATAGTTTCTTAACTTCATGTTCGTAAAGTGGAAAATTTTGAGGTTACTGCTTTTCACACAAGTTCAGAAGTCTGTCAACTTCAAAATGATTTTCATTTCTGTTCTTGTTTAATTTTTATTTAAATTTGGGTTCCGTGGTAATTTGGTGGAAGTTAAATTGAAAACCATCTGGTTTCCTCGGAGCTTAATCTATTTTATGTATGTATTCCTAAGATTAATCTCCTTATATTGTTCCTGCAGATTTCATCAACACCTCATTTGCAGGTCAGTTCATCTATTTTTGATGGTGCTTCCCTGTCACCATAGTTTTCCTTATTGAAAATTATGTAGTAGTATAATTGTTCTTCATTGTACAGACTGTGGTAAAAACGATTCTGAACTGAATAAGGAAATGGAGAAGGGGTTGGTAGGATTATACATGGAAGAGCTGGAATTGATGAAGACTGTAGCCAATGAGACCTTGGAGCACACAAAGGAATTGGTAATGGATGCAAGGAGAAGCTCTTCACAGTACCAGAACGAAGCAGAAAAGTGCAATGCAGGAGTTGAAGCTTGTGAAGAAGCAAGGGAGAGAGCTGAAGCACAACTTCGACAAGAGCGCAAGCTTTCACTCCTGTGGGAGAATCGAGCTCGTGACCTGGGGTGGAAAAATGTCGCCAGAAAAATGAACTCCTAGTTTGATTTGTACTTCATTATCATAATTATTTCTTTAAATTCATTAGCCAAAAGAACAAGACTTTGCTTGCATTTGGAACTTGGAGTTTCATCATGTACTTGTTCCTGCATCCACTATTTGACCTCCCATGAATGCAGAATCTGCTGGTGCCAATTTTTTATTTTTTAATTATTTTTTGTTTACCAAATATAGGCATCCTCTTCTCATGCATGAAATGCTTTGAATGATGATCAGCAGCAACATGCAGAGTGCATATATTATGTATTTATATATGTTTTTCTTTATGGAGCTTAGATAATGGATGTGGTAGTTCATTATCTCATTTTTAAGGTCAGATATTACGTATTTACTTTCCATATCGATTTCTATCCAGTTTGAAAATGTTGGTGTGATACCTTTAATTGCTAATACAATCACAAATTGCATGCCTTCTGGTAGATCACAGACTTTAATTCATCTGTCATGATATTAATATTTTTACTTCGTAAAAATTAAGCGAAAATCGAAGGCAAATCTACTATAACAGCTGTTAAAACTCTCAATAACTTATCAGATGCTGTGCTGAACTGGTTTTCTGTGGGTAAATTAATCACGAGCTTGAACTTCATCAAGTTAGATATAAACTGTCTAAGACAGCAAACCCAGCTGCAACCCCACCTTCATCTGAGGAAGATATCTTTGTTCGCATTAGGTAGCCACATTGCTCATTAATAATAACCTTATCTTTGTTCCTGCACATTTGAATGCCAAATGCACATAAACTGATGACTGTCACTAAGATTATTGCTTCGAGTATAATTCACATATTCATATTAAAAAGTGATTGTCTAAAAGATAAATTTTATTTTTAGGTTATTTTACCTTAAATAAGCACCAAAAATACCAAGTTCTGATATGGCATTATCTTTATGGCAAATACCATCTCGCAGCAAGAGTGTGGGAAAAGCAGTAGGGAATATCCTCTGCATAAGGATGTAAGCAGCATCTTCTTCTTTCCCTTCCTTCTGCAGTCTTATAAGGGTTTCCTTCACACCGTCACCATAAATATTGTTCCCTGAAATGCAATGTATCCCTATTAGTTCATCATACTAATAATAAAGCAAGTTTAGCGAAGCCCAGATCAGAATATATTATACCTCCACCTTCTCTTTGGGGTTTCATAACGAATAACTGTGGCCTTTCAATGGCTTTCCCAATGACATCAGAGTCATCCAAACTCCACAATCCTGCAAAGCACTTCCGCAATTTGGCAATATCTTCTTTGTTATCAAGAAACCTCTCAAGAACATTGGGTTTTGCAAGTTCTTGTTGAATCTTTTTAGAGCCTGCTAGATGATAAGATATTGATGGACACTTGATAGCTGATGACTGCTCCATAAGCAGCCTAGCTCTCCATTCCTACAAATTGGATAACCACAGAAAACATCATATCTTGATATCATCTTTATGGATAGGAAGTCATAGTGATTTCCAAATTGACAAGTAATCAGGTGATTACTCAAGGAAAAACATGAAACTTATTTCAGTCTTTTAAACTTGAAGGTTTTCTTGTAGTAATGCTTGAATTTTCCACCAAATTTCTCTCACCTTCCAATAAGCACTACTGATGTTAGAGACCATCATTCACTAGCAGGTATTCTTTGCCAGCCTCTTTGTCACACAATTAAACACCCACACTCTAACAACATGAAGGATTAGCTAGCAATGGTCACTCACAACTTTGTTGTTCCAGAAAATAGCAGCACCTAACATTTCTACTACTAAACTGAAGTGGCAGATTTTAGCCTCTACAAAGAAAAGTGATTGTTTCTTCTGAGAATAAAAGCATCAATAGCTGAGGGGAACAAAAGTAAAATGCTTACTGATTCAGAAGGATAATCATTTGGTGTATACCCAGCTCTGAAATATACAATTGCAATTTCTTGGCCACCCCTGAAAGTGCAAGCTTCTTCAGATATCAAAGTTAAAAAATAATACATAAAATCCACAAATATAGAGCAGAAAAATAAACTTTCCATGACTAAGGCCACATACACGCAAAGTGTTCCATCAGCTAGGAGTTCCCCTTCTCCATCAATTTCAGCCAAAGTTTTCCGAACGCTTGAAATATTATGTGTGTTGTAAAGTTGAGGACAAATCAGTTAAAGGATGGAAGAGGGGTGGGGTTGCAGCTAAATTGGATTTGTTACACATTAAAAAGTTGTGTCAATCCTCTCACACCCTTTTGCCTTTGCAGTGTACATTATAGCATCATAAATATAAATGATTAACATAGATCAAAAGGATATCTTTCTTTCAATACAGAACAAAGCCAATGTTGGTCATACATATTACGCTCCTCAGCTTGAACCACAACCATAACTACAGACCTGTAATGAATATTAGGGAGTTAATTTCACTTACAATCATTTCAATGAAAGCAGCAGAGAAAAAAAATAAAACAAAAGCGCCATTTTGTTAAATCTAACCTCGGGTTATTATACTCCATCCAAGCTTTAGCCATCGCGCCTGCAAACTGACTGACAGATGCATTGCCAGGAATCCTTTTGGATTCTAGTCCAAGTTGTTCCCCATAATGATTAAGCAAAGTTCTGGAGAATAACAATATAAGGCTTAAATGCTTTGTAATCTACAATTTGCTTTCTTTTAATGAATAATGGATTGAGATATCAACAAAGCTGGTGTGAGAATTTGGTTCTGCAGGTAAGTAATGGGCAGAGCTACAATGTGGAATGAAATGAGCAGGAGTAAAATAATATATTTTACGGAAAATTGGGTGAAATGTGACATCTATCATCAAACACAATCCATTTTTCTGTAAGTCTATGTAAAACTTGTCAACACCCACACACAAATCTTCTTTATGGACTCATGTTACGCATACAAACACCTCCCCTATTGACTCACATATACACACACCTCCATTATGGACTCATGTATATATGAATATTTTCACCTATAAAGGAAGCAGTTTATGAAAAGAAATGTATTATCTCTAAAATCAACAAACAAATTATTCATTTTTTCAATAGTAAAGACAACAGTCCAGGATAACCCAGCAGTACTTTTGTAGCTAAAAGTTGAACCCCACATTAAAATGACCAGAACAACCTCAGACATTATCTCATATTTACAAATTCATAAAAAATGGTTAATTATAACTTTAAATTAAAACTCCACTGCTACTTAACCTGTGAAGTTCACTGACAAGACAACTGAGACCAGCAAATGAAGATGAAATTGTGTTCATCTCTATTTGGAGGAGAAGTTTAGTCTGTTCATCAAGCATATAATCTGAGCGATGTAAACCCAAGCGTATTTCCTGTGTATGTGATTAAAAATGGTAACTAGCTTTTCCACCATTGAACCACAAGAAAAATAAACCAAAACAGGGCAGATAAAATTAATAGGCATTCATTGTTTAAGAACTGTGTAATGCTGTGGTGGTTGCCTATTTTTCTATTATAACAGTGATTATGAGATTTGTTGACTTTGTGTACAGCCTAATTAATAACTGGAATGAAAGCATTGCACAATCAAATAAAAGGGCAAGTCAGCCATACATCTTAATATAACCATCATGAATCTGAATAAGCGAGCTACTACATAACCAATTAAATCTTCATGCCACAAGAACATAGATATTAGTTTAAGTTCAAATGCTAATAAGAACTTACCTCTTTCTTGTTAAGCTCTAGCATCTTGGAATGGATATCAAGAAGTCTACTGGTAAAATTATCTGCTTTCTTAGTTCTGCATTATGAAAAGTACGATAATATAAAAATAAAAACAAAAAAAAAAAAAGAGAAAAAAAAAAGAGTCCAATATATTGGTCAATAGAGAGAAAAATGAAATTGAAATAATACAAAAGCCAGATGTAAAAGAAATTTAGTTTAATGGTAAACAGAGACGAACTAAAAATATATAGCTACATGATATTTTGCAATTGATAAAGTCAAGCCTTGAGAGCTAAGAACATGATAAAACATTAGAAGAAAGTATGAATACATTATTGCAATTCAAAAAGGCATATTAATGCAGGATATCGTTGACTTTTCAAAACTAGAAAAGAAAAGAGAGAGCAAGTACCTGGATAGTGAATCCTGCAGAAATTTTGCATCCAAACTCACGCGATCAAAGAGTTCACTAAAAATTGGGGCTAACTCACATGCTTGTTTCCAACGACTTTCTGGGAATGGCATGGGCAATAAAGCAAATGGGGCATGTACCATGCCAACACCGGGTACTTTTCCCGACCTCTGTACTTCTAAAGAAACCAAGATCAAAATTCAAGTACAAATAGTTCAACTCATACGTTGATACAGATACTATGTAGCTAATCTCTATTTACTTTATCAGTAGACATCAGGTCTTGATACCCTCCCCAATTTTTAGAACCCGGAAACAGACGTCTGGTAAACCAAATTTTAGAACTATGTTAGTGATGCTCAGAATAGTTCTAGATTTCAAGTTTATATCAGAAATAACAAATAAAAATTGTAGCTTTCAGAGGATTTAAGTCCAGAAAAAGTATCTACATAAAAGATACCCGACTATTTTCTAGTCTTAAATCAGTTTCGTACCATTACTCAGAACAAAATGTCAATACTCCAACAATTATACTCTCAGAAAATAAATAGCTTTTTTCACCAGTTTTGGGAAAAAAAAAATGAGATATGAAAACATTCCATGTCGTGCTTTAAGTTTGTGAAACTCTCAATCTGATCTTTTAAATTCATTTGCAGCATAAAGTCTTTCACTTTTTGAGAAATTAACACAAGCATGTACACAAACACGCACACACACGAAATATATAAATTAAAAGACTTCACAATGCAATCCAATCCAAAACGATAAAAAGAAGAACTTAGATCACCAAAATAACGGATTTATACTGCTTTTGTAAGTCAATCTACAACAGACCGAAAAGTAAAGGAGAGACTACTGGCCTGAACGGACTTGTCACCAACAACAAGGCCATGAAGAGAACTCCAAACAAGAGCATCATAGACAATCTTATCAACCAGTTTTTTATCAATCCCATGAAAATCCAACGCAGGTCTCGCGGAAAATTCCTCTTGGGTCTCGAATTCTTCAACTTTTCCACACTTGAGAGGCACAAATTGTGAAGGCTGAGACATGGTCTTAATGGGTTTTTGGAGATGGATCTGAAAATTTTGGTGGGTGGGAATGAATTTGATGTGAGAGTTGAATGATTTTGAAAGTGACTTAAAAGGGAAAGCAGCAGCGATGCAATTGGAGTAGACGGAGTCAGTGAGAGTAGAGGAGTGAGAGGTTGAGGTTGAGGAATGGGCAGCGCCCATGTTGATTCTCTACGTGGTACGCCCCCTAAGAAAGGCTCTTACTTTATTACTACATTGGTAGTCCATCTCCTACATGGCAATTCCGAGTTGGATTCCAATTCCATATATTCAGCGATTTATATTAATTCTGATTTTTTATTCTTACATTGTTTCTGTAATAAAATTAAAACTTGTATCATAATTATTATGGCGTCATTACTTAATAGTGCATAATTGGGGTCATTACCTAATACTATAAATTCATCATATATATATATATATATATATATATAAAATTTAAATATAGCGTCAATGGGCCATAAAATTATAGCATCCACTCTTTAGCTAAAGTAAAAGACTTCCTAGCACTCTCTTTTATTTTTTTTAAAAATATTCCCTGTGTGGTGTGTGTGTGGTGGAGCATGGTCTGAGATATTAAGGATATAAATAAATAAAATGTGTACTGGTACGAAAAGGGCTTTTTTTTTTTGTAATTGATTCACAACAACAGCAACAGTTTTACTATTACTTGTGGCTTGTCTATCATTTATTCATTTTAATTAAAAGAAACTAAGTTTCAAATATTCATTGATATGTAATAGTAGTTGAGCTATTTTTCATAAAAATTGAACGATCCTCATGTGCTATTATTTACAAATCCATGCAGCAATTGTCAATAAAACAATGCACTTGAAAGGGTATGAAAAAGACATTAATTGGTTGGAATATGGAATGCCTTCCCTCTCAATTATGTGGTATTCAATTCCAACCAATGTTAGGGGTGTGCATTCATTTTGGAATGCAGCGGGATAAGTACATTCTCGTTCCGATAGTCCCTTTGTAAACCTCAACTACGATCCTACACACGGCAGGAGCATCTTGGTGAGGGTGCAACGAGACCACCTCGTAACCATCACTTTGGGCATCAAACCCTAATCCGGCACCTTCGTATCTTTACGTTGTAAGCAAGTGGTAAGGGCCATTCTCTCCCCATTTGCAAGGTTCCATAGAGGATAATAATAAAACAAAACCAACATTATCAACAGCATCTAAAGAATAAGAAACAAAATCATCACGATGAACAGCGAGTAAGAGAACATTTGCAACTACCCTTTATCGAGAAGTTGGTGAATTCAGGATTACCATCCCATTGACGTTCAAGGTAGGCTGGTGAGGACAATCCGATGTCAACGATGTAGGAGAGTATATATGTGTGTGGTAGTGTACTTACTAGCAGTGTTCTAAAACACTTAAGGCGAGATCAAACTTCAAATCTTAAAAGTCTAGTGAGATTAAACGAAGTCTAAATGTTAAAAGACGTTAGTATATATTATTTTAATTATTATAAAACTACTAAATGAATAAAATAATTTATATTTTAAATATTAAAGTCTATATAACTCTATATCATCAAATATATATATATATGTAATTAATATAAATTAGCAAATATATAACCATAAATATTTATGAAAATTTTGTACTTTTCAAATTTCTAAAAAAAATTAAATCCAAATTATATATACTACGAGTCTATAATTATTTAATAATACCTAAATTAATATATAATTTATGTATTACCGTATTCTAATAAATTTTTATTTAAATCTTTATTATATATTATATTTTATTATTTTTATTTTTAAAAAAGAAAAATTATTTTAAAAAATTTTATTTTTAATACTAATTTTTTATTTTCTAATTTATTATGAATTAATTTTAATTTTTTTAAAAAAAATTAATTTTTTAAAAATATTTAATAAAAAGACTTGCACCTTTTAACGCTTAGACACGCATTAAACGGTCAACACAATATTAATTACCCTTTACTAAGTCTTACTCTAATAAGATGTGTTTTTTAAACATCTCCCGTCTAAGCGCACCTAGGCGCCGCCTTTTCGCACCTTTTAAAACACTGCTTCTTAGATAGAGAGGTTTCATCAACTTTAGTATGCAATCCATTGACAAGTGTCAATGGACGCAGATATATTGTTTGCTGCTTTTCCAAATGTTGGTTGATGAAGAAATCAGTGATGAACATTAAGGAGCACCCAATACATCTCACAGGCAACTTAATTTGTCAAATAGATCGATGATCCATAACAAAACAAATAGAAAGAAACAACTATCTTAAACAACAAAATTGTCCAAGGCAGCATTAATAATTTCCTAGACTTCCTTAATTTGGCCTTGCCTTGTGTTGTGTAAACGTAACTCAAAGATATAAACGTATGCGCGTTCAATAACTATATCCGTTACCAACTAAAGTAAAAACAACAAAAGAAGGAAACAAGTCATCTAGTTTGCTATCCACATGAATCTTGACGTCAAAAGAAGAGATAAAAATTACCAACATACAAGTTCGATAACTTAATTCAAAAGAGTGGAGTAAACCGGCTTCTATCTCTTTTTTGGCCTAAAAAAAGAACGTACGTTCTACACATAAATATATATATATATATATATATATATATGCAATTTTGGTAACATCATTATGTCTATGTACATATTATAAGAATATTTTGTTTACAAATCATCCATAATAGATTTTGTCAATAATACAATATACTTGAGAAGGGTACGAGGACTTCACTCGGCATTCTGATCATTCATACGGCGATCCCTACTATACCCGGAAAGAGATGGTGAACTTGTAGTTTTGACAAAACCATGATTCCTGCTGAGTTGGCCTAAACTCACCGTCTTCATTGCCTGTGCAGCTAAAGTCTTGGTGATCAACTGGAAAAGCCAGTGCCAAATCCCAATCGGTGTGAGTTTGTGTTCTCTAATATTAAACATTTCAAGAATTGCTAAATTTCTGTAGAACAAGATAATACCAAATGAGTTCCAAAAAAGAGACAAATTATTTGTAAGAGTGGTACTGTGCTTTTGTTTTGGAGAAATTCTAGAGCAACATGAGCCATTTATATACAAGTGGTGAAAAGGCATTGGGTTTGAAGAATGGAATGCCTTCCGGCCTCACAATTATGTGATGTGGGGTTTGCATTTATTTTTGGAATGGAGAGCAAGATGTGGGAAACTTAAAAGATAAACCCCCACATGCACATACTTTTACTTTATTAATGACTAGATGATTTTATTTGATGCTACTCGTGAATGTCCCACCAACTTAATTCTTAGATATATAATTTTTTGTCTGTACAATGAATGTTTTTAAATGTACGTAATCAAAACTGATATCTTTGCTATTACTTTCTCTGCAAGTAAACCAATTAACCTTTTACAATTCCAAGCACTACCAAATCCCTATTAACGTCTTATCCAGCAGTTACTTTTCTTTTGCTTCCTTACCAATCTTACCCGAAAATTAAGGCAGCCATTTAATGTGGCTTGTAAGAACGGTATTGGGACAGATTCTTTCACTTTAATTTGTTCAGACAAATCTTGACCTCCAAGCTTCAGGTCTGGACCTGCGCTTTGTGCATTAAGCAAAAGAAGCTCAATTTGTAAGAATACAATAACTGGTTGCTCTCCATGTGAGTCTATGATATTCATTATTCGATAAACTTACTTTCGCAAACGAATGCGTATTATATTTTATATATCCATCACCAACAAGGAAAAAAAAAGAAGGCTTATACCTTTAACGTCATGAGTGCCCGCCATACTTTGTCCTTTTACGTTGCTTCCATTACTTTTCTTGAATCAATTATATATTATTTTTGCATTTTGTCTCTATAAAATGTTTGGCATTAGAGATAATCCAGTCATGAATGTTACTTCTGGTTATCAATGACCATTATTACAGTATTTTTGTGATACAAGTACTTGGTCCTTTTTTCTGGTTTTCTCTTTCCAATTAATTCCCATTTGTAAAATCAGTTTACACTATCATAAAATATAGAACAAGGCATTAATACTTCAAATTTCCTCATCTACAAGAGGTTAATTAGCATTGATTTTTATTTTTTGCCTTTAACGTACAGCACCATCAAGACGAACCTGTGGTTTAGTATTTATATGGACACCAAGAATAGAAAAGAGGCTAACTAGTTCCGATAAGATCATTGGCTGGTGGTCAGATTCACACAAGTATCTGCATTGTCATCTAGATTAGAACCCACTTTCAGAATTGATCTCAAAGGCTGCGGCTCATCTTCTTCTTTCTGTAACGAATTCAACTTCTCCAATGATTTCCTCTTTTTCCTTTCCTTCATGATTTTGTCTATCTCCTCCACCCTGTCATTGATGCTGACTGTTTTCTTTATGCTGACCACTTTCTCTGGAGCCTTTGCTTGAGGTGCAATTGTGGGTTCTGGCTCTTTCTTTTTGCTAGCAGTGGCTTCAACTGATTGGAACTCGTTGTCATCTTTCACATTACCATTACCATTTCTTGAAGAGCCAAGATTTGCAGAAGAAGGGTCCGACTCAACTTCACGTTCACCTGAAGTTGCTTGAGCCGCTGGATACGCAGGTTGGTCTTTACGTTCACCTGAAGTTGCTTGAGCCGCTGGGTGCGCAGGTTGGTCATTTGTACCACCGGGCATAGCATCAGAAACAGGTGATGGGTATAAACAGCCAATCATTCGACGACCCAAAGTTACTATTTTGAGGGCTTGTAAAATCAGACTTTTCATCATGATGAAGAGCCTGTGGAAAATGCTTCAACACTGGTTATGTTGAATTCTTTTTATAAAATAATCGTAGAATATGTGATTTGAATGAGAACTGGG
Organism: Rhamnella rubrinervis; assembly: GCA_007844105.2. NCBI lineage: Eukaryota > Viridiplantae > Streptophyta > Magnoliopsida > Rosales > Rhamnaceae > Rhamnella > Rhamnella rubrinervis. Next base: position 10,535,872 of record CM017578.2, read on the forward strand.
GAGAGAAATAATTTGGTTGAATGGCTTGCTAATGTGGATCCCATTCTTCGACTAGAAGATTGAAACTTGGAAGCATCAAAATCTTTCCTTTCAAGAGGCATGAAAGAATACAAGAAGGCATTTCTTGGAATGAAGGTAAACCTGTCCTAGTTTTACGTCCTTTAACAAATGAAATAAACATCTGTTTCTAGACAAAGGAAGACTCCAAGGAAAACATTTTGTTCAAGTTCTGATAATTAAAAAAGGTAGTGAGGTAGACTTGATCCAAGTTCCAACTTGCTAGATTTTGACCACAAAGACTTCTACCAATTACTTCTGCCAAGTACCAGGGAGGTTGGAAGAATATTGTAGGCTTGAGAATGACTTTCTCAATCCAAGTGAAATTGAACTCGTGGAGAGTTTCAATAACATATTAACAGTGGAAAACAAAACTGTGAATCATTACATTCCTTCTGGTAAAAATTGAATCAAAACAATCACAAAACTGTGCTCGATTAGAGCATAATAATCATACCGGTTATGCTTACATAATTGAGTAGTACAATTTATTTCTCATCAGCATGCTAGATCTTCAGTCTACGATTGACAGCTTAGAGTGAAATCCGACCACAAAGACGCCAGTAAGCTCCAGGGTGAAAAAGAGATTTCTCAAATACCCAAATATCGCGGACAAGTACCTGAGAAACATGATAAACAAAACAGTCACTTTGGAGATAACACCAAAGTTGATTAACAAAAAAAACTGATGATGACAGATGTGAATGGAAATTTGAAATTCATCCGAGAATTCTCATTAAGACAGTGGATGGTGATGGATACGAGACCAAATGTCACTCAAAAGAACTAGTACACTGTTTATTCGGATAATGATTGACTTTCACTGAAGTTTCTTTAGGGGTGATCATCAGCGAAGTCAATCAGTTTAGACATCCAATCACCCCATGTTAAAGACGATTGGTAAACATATATAAACGCAACATACCTCCTTAGATTTATCTCCGGCAATTACATTTCTATTTGAATCATATGCTTCAAACTTCTGCATAAAAAAAGTGTACATAATTTGCTGAGTTCTTTTTGTTTTAATATTATTATGAAGTGTGTACAAAAAAAATTGGATACGTAACAAATATTCAAACAAAGAGTTCAAGGCGACAAGCAGAGACCACACAGAGAGCAAAAGGAAAAAAAAAAAAAAGGCCCCGGGGAAAAGTTCGACCATGCACTACATGCTTAATAGAGCAACTCCCCAGTCAAAGCTAGTCACTTGAAGCATGCACAATTTGGTTGTAGGATATGGTGAATACATTTCACACCAGTTGTGGCTAGACACTACATTTAATCGACAACATGCAGGATGCAACTACACAAGAAAGAGAGTTCCAACAAAAATCAGTTTACCTGCTTTGCAAGAAATTCAAGTGTAATCTGTACGAAGACCTTACCAAGGTCATTTCGATCAACGCCAATCTGTAGCAGGGAAAAAAAAAAAGACGAGAAACTCAAGGATATGCTGTAAATTTATTGTTAAAAAATGAAAGAAGAAAAAAGATGATACTATTGCTTCAAAATTTTGGAACAACCTTGCTTACATGTTGAAATGTATACTTTTCTCCTGGCAAAGTTCCTAATTTATAATTTTTTATAAATAGGATGGACAGGAACTCAACATGTTTTAAAAATTTATTCTGAACCCCCCATTTCATATAAAAATTGAAGGTGATTACGGGCAATATATCCAAAGATTAGTAATTCTCTTTTAACTTCTACCAAAAGGGAAGAAAAACGTGAACTGCTCTTACATATTGTCAATCGAAGTGTGAATAACATCAAAGAAAGACACTTGCCAGTCGAGCTCGCAGAGTTCGAATTTTAACAATTGGTTCAATCATTTCCCAGTAAACCTCATTCCACACAGATTCTCTGTGTTTGATCTCATTCTTTAGTTCCTGAAAATAAGAAAACAGAAAATTGTGTACCATATCACAGATCATGTTCTATTTACATAAGATGTAATTACTCTAAGCCAAACAACTACAGCTGACGATAAAAGGTAAAAGTTTCAAGTAGCATCGGCTTATGGATGGTAAAAACAAGAAATGCATACAGAGTACATCTTCTCTGTCACTGCCTTCCTTAATGAATTTTTGTCTCCATTAGCCATAAGAGTGTTAATCTGGAGAATTAGAGGGAGAAATCAATATTAGAAAGAAACATACAAAACTGAAAAGAGCAATAAGAAAAGCTTCAAAAGTAAGAAAGTCTACTAGATTAAGTATAACTATTTAGAGGCCATCTAATCTACCACATAACAATCACCAGTTTTCTTCCCAAATAAATTGTCCCTTAATTAAGATAGTATGACAGCATCATAATCATATAGATGAGTACTATGAGTCAAAATTAGTAATTTTTGTGAATAATGCAGTACATAAATCACAATTCCATTCAAATCTCTATTAGTAACCAAGGAGTCTGTGTGTCACTTAAGTTGTATGCTGAGAAAGCCTTTTGAGGCAAACAGGTAAAGTTTTCAAATGGGCATGGTAGATAAGATTTAACTTTATCACTATAATGACTAGTTAAAGCATAAGAATACAATAAAAGCAAACAAGCAGACAACCTATTGAAAAATAGAACAGCCTACCTCCTTGTATAGCTTTACAGCCTCATTGTAGAACAGATTCTTTGAATATCCAGATTTTCTTAACTTATTAATAGCGTATGCACTTTTGAGCTGCAAATTGAAAATTCAGATATTACAACTTTGACAATTCAAACTCCCCCACTGACTAAGGTATTAAACTTGAACAATACCAACATTATAATTTCAAACACGATCCATTTTAATCTCATGCCTTAGCAATTTAAATAAATAACACCAAGTGGTGCAACATGCACCAAATGAAAGAAGATGGGATAGGAACTCAATTCTAACAATATACCAGATGAGAAAACCACAACAGAAATTGGGAGGGCAGCACTTGGTATATTTTTGATAAACTATCTATAATTTACAATCAGAGTAAAAAAAAGCCTGAATAGCTAAAAGCAACAGGTTCAAAAGAAGGGAAACAAAACATATTACGATCATCTATGACTGCAAAATTGTCACCTCTAAAATGACATCTTCTTTTGTTCTTCTCCAACCGCTTCTTGTGAACCATCTAATACATAAAACATCAGAAAACATATACAAGAAAAGAATATCTATGTACTTATATCAGTTGGAAAGGTGAACTGTGTAAGAACAAAGAACAAGCACACTAAGAAAAAGGAAATATATCATGAAAGTAAGCGGATGGATCTGCATACAAATAAAAAGTTATTAAGGGAAAGAAACCTTTATGAAACACATTATGCGGGTACTCCTATTCATCCAACTTACTGGCAGGGCCACCATTCAGAAGCTGATATTAAACATGTCTCACAAAACATTTACTAAGAAATAATATGTTTCTGTCAAGAAAGCAAAATCAATGGCTACAAAATGACAATGAAACTGTTTTCCATGGGTAAACTCAGTATCTCTCTCCTTCCTCCTATTAACTGATCAAATCACCTTCTACTTTCCAAATGCCTAACAAAGTTTGTACAAAGTTCATACTTAAATACTGCCTACGTAAATCAAGCAACAAACTATGGCAATTTCAAAATTTTGCTAATATGAACAAACTTTATATAATTAAAAGCCAATGGAAACTGAGAAACATTCACAAATTGTGACTGGCTTCAATCTAGTGAATTGATAGGAATAATCCTGAAAAATATTAACTCATTTAAAACATGACTAACCTCTGCCAGAATGAGATCTGTTGTCGAGGAGCATAAGGTTCGTAGATAAATCCAGGACTTGTCATGGATACTTTAAGTGCCCCCTGCATACATCACACAGTATGCATGTTGCAAAGTTATTTTATGTGTTGCATATTAGCAGAACCAAGACAGCTATCGGAAAAGAAGTTCAGTTGTTCCCCTTCTATTGAGCGTCTGTCTATTGTATTAAATTGCGTGCTATACCCCATTAAAACCAACACGTATCTATCTTATTTCTTGCAGCAGATTCACAAAGTGGAATATACCCAACTAACAAAGAGAACATTAAAGGATATTCAACTTGCACCAGGCATTTCTTATTAAAATGTAACTCTGAATTCTTCACTTTCTCGTTCAAAAAGACATGTTAAACAATCTTTTTTTCTTTTTTTTTGCACACTTAGTTGACCACATAAGAACTTCAATTAGCTTATTGGTTTGAGCAGCTAAAACACCGAAGAATCATATTCACAGGGACACCCTTTCCAAGAAATTGGAAAGGAAGATCACAGACTAAACAGAACTGTAAAGATGACGCACCATCTGCCGTACTTGTGGAGGGGCTTTAGCTTGAGTGGTTACCAACCTAGTATCATTCGAATATATTGATAACTCAGCTGCCTGAAAACAAAACAACAAATGATGCTTGATAAATTAAATTATCATACAATTTCAAATTTCATAAAATAATTGGTAGTATAACATAATTGAGCAAAAAATTACAACTTTTTTACTCTATCTTCGATTGGTTTAAAATTCCATGTTCTGTAGACTTACCATTGCAGAACGGAGTGTCATAGTGCTTCCACGAGTCCAAGGAAGTGCATTATGGCTATTGTTCAAATACGGAGATTTTGTCTGACAGTTAAACTCAATGGCTGGTAAAAACAGAAAATTAGGTGGATTTCTAAACACTTGTCTGCAATTCAATTCCATGAATAAATAAGTGGAAAATTAGAGAACATTACCATTTGAAATACCGCTTGAATAGCTTGCTGAGCTGCCAAGCCTGAAAATTTCAAGCAATTCCGTATTCAAAAACACTACTTTTCCACAGAAAATAAAAACCCAAAATAAAAGAAAAAAAAATTGAACTGCAAAAATAATTAACATCAAGCAAAAAGCTCAAATGGGAAGAGATTATATCTTCATTTTAATATCCCACATTTTGTGAGAAAAGAGTAGAGAGGATTAATCTGACGCATGCTACTCACAGATACGATGATTCTCTAATTTGAGCAACCCTGTACAGCGACCGAATCGTGTTTAAATTTCTGAAAGCCATCTCCAATCTCAAAATCTTCAAAAAATTTCTCAGACGAAGCTGCCTGCGATCACACGGAGGGGTTTTTCAGTCTCTTCAAGGGTTTTAGGAGAAACCACAGTACCACGAAAGCCTCTGCATGGGCTTCATTGGGCTCCCTGGGCCCCTACAGCTTTGTTGAACAAAATCAGCTCAGCTTGAGCTTCATTTGGGCTTTAATGGGCCCAGTATTTTTTTTATGAATATTTACAAGTTAAAACATTTATTTATACAGGTGATTATTTTCAACATTATTCAAATTAATTAATATATATATTGATAATTAGTCCCTTTTAATTAATAAGTAGCAGAAAAGAAAAAATGATTTTCAAAACATTCTGGGGTACATAAGGTGCCCAAGGACTGAGGTCTAAGGGCGGACTGAATCTCAACTTCAATAGGGAGAGAGGCTCATGCAATTATATATGGGTGTGCCCTGGGTGATGTGACTACAGATAGCAACCTTTTTGGGTGAAGATTGAACAGTGTTGGATTCATGGTGGTCAGTAAACATTTATCAATCAAATTTGAAGAACTACAGTTCAACATAAATATATCCGCATCTCAATGAAGTATATAGTACATTTAAAACTGTGGGTATTTTCTCTTCCAAGAAAAAATTAAACAACCATGTTCAAATATTACTTTACAGTCAAAAAAGGAGGAGCAGCTTTCTGTTACTGCATTTATTCTGTACAATACTTATAAAAATAAAAGAAAATAAACAAAAATATGAATGATTGTGTGATTAAAGCTTGGTGATGATTAAGTGTCATGATGATCAGCTTCTGCACCGGATGGTGAACCTGGAACAAAAGGAGCAAAACCACGTCCACCAAATACAGGTCTCATGAACTTGTCATCAAATTTTCTCCAAAAGTAGTGAACTGTTGTGGAGGGATAATTTATCAGCAAACTTAAGCTACTCCTCCTAGGAACCGGCGGCCGAGTTCCTGATGATCCCTGCTCATTTGGATCCCCACTTTCCATTAACAGTAGCCTTAAATCTTCAAGACTTGGGATATCAGTTTCATCAGAAACGGCTGGTTTTGCGTGTCTCAACATCACAGCTTCTATTAGTGGCTTTGTTATGGATCCAAATACCTGTTTGGGGAGTGGGAAAACGATAAGATTCTTATATTTCAATGTTCAAGGACGGTGCGTTACAAGTTCAACAATTTAGTAATGATAATCAACATGCAGCCACCGGAAACTACCTAACATGATCAATCTTAGTGCTCGGTGTTACATACCACTGTGCTAAACAAAACAACAATAATAGTAGAGGTGATCATTAGTGCACAGTCTTGTGTTGATGTCTTCTTAGACTCTGCAAACTGAAATTTGGAACTGCATGAGTCAGTATTCGTCTTACAGCAAAATATTCCAACTCATTTAGTTGCAAGAAAATCACCACCAACTTACTTGGTTGTAGGACAAAGCAATAGTTACTGCACCCCTCATTAGGCCTGCCCACCACATTATGAACTAGAATTGCAAACAGTTAATGAACTTTGGAGCACGGTTAAATGAAAATAGCTAATTCTTAAAGGCTTGCACTTATTACCTGTTGGCGAAACTCAATTTTTTCACTGTTCCTTTTCTTAGCACAATTTGAAATATTTGCAAGTGGGAACACAAATGCTGCCCTTCCAATCAACACTAATGCAAACAGTGTTGAACTTAGAGCAATTGAAGTTCCTAGGCTGAATTGAATTGTAAGGTACCAAGTCAAAGCTATTCCAGATCCACATACAAGCTTCGGAGCTAAAATGTGAAATAGGAGGATAATAATAAGATTACCTCGCTTTGCTTCTCTTCCATGTGTCAATGTCTAAGGCATCCATGCCAACATAAAGGAATATAAAGGTTTCTGCAACAAATGAAATTGTTGCAAATGCATGCCTGGAATCATCAAAAGAAATACACAGATTATGAAACTTCTAGTCAAAAGTGTTGTCTTGTGTACACCTTCTCATAACAGAAATGTTTAGGACTGTTCAGACATACCATTTCTGTAATAATCAAAATGTTAAAAGGAATTGCTTAGCATTGTATATGGGAATGGTCCTTACTTGGTTGTTATCCTTGAGCTTTCTGTAATGTTGTGCCATGTGTAGTGTGACATGACAATGCCACAGAAGAAAATTGTCAAGATACCACTGAGACTTAAAAGCTGCAAAAAGAACAAAAATTATTGATTTTAGAATTTCAAGTTTCTGTTTCCGGGATGATTGATAGGCGCATAACAATATTTCAAAAAAGAATAAAAAGAAAAAGAAGAAGGGAAGAGGAAGAAGAAAGAACTAGTGGCTAAACAAATTGATTTGAGATTCAAAGTCTTGTGTACCTCAGCCAACATGTATGACAAATAAGCCATAAGCATCATGAGTGCAACTTCACGATCTGTCGAGTGTCTGTATATGAAACATAAAAATATTAAGGTGTACATCAGATTTTACTTACAGACATGCCAAATCCAGCTGCTATCCTATAAGGTAAAACACTTGAAAGGAATTTTAGCATGAAGATTCAATTAGAAACGTTAGCATTCCATTTTCCCTCAAACTGTTTGTGGTGCTTATAAACCAAACTCTCTCTCTCTCTCTCTCTTCCCTGTTGCTATTCAACTCTGTTTACTATTCAAAATTGTGCCCATGTGCAGTCATTTTTATGTAAATCATGTCCGAGTACAAAAGGCCATAAAGATATAGATCATAGAATTCCTTAGGTTATAATAGGCTTGAAACAAACTTCATGTCAATATAAAAGCTGTCATTACTTCATATACATATGTCGATATGTGTGTTCATACACATTTGTGTAGATGTATAATGTTTCTCATAGTTAGAGGACAAAAAAAATTTAAGGTCAAAGTAGCTATGTTATGTAAATGGATGCTACTTGACAGATCAGGAAGATGATACAAACTACTAAGAGCTTAAGCATACAGTTAGTGCAAGTTATGAGGCAATACAATAACAGATTCAGGAAAAAACTTGTAAACCATTATTTGTACCTCCCAAAATAAAGAGTTTTTATGATATATGCGCTCATAAGACCGACCTGTGATATAATTACATAGTAATGTAGCAAGTTAGCAAATTGATGCATTTCTGTTTCCTGATAACTACTAAATTTGCAAAATCACCTAAACAGCTAATAAACTAAAACTTACTGCTACACCAAGAGCTGTACTGGTGAAGAAGAGGTAAAGAAAAGTCCCCAATAAATTCAAGGCTGCAATAGCATCAATATTGCTGAAGTCTAGAGATTGTAATGCATTAAAAAGCACAATCGAGGTAGCATCATTCACTACTCCCTCTCCAAATACAACACTGTAAAGAAAGGGCGTCTCATCTTGGCTGAGAACCTTTAACAGGAGAAGATAATCAGGGCAAAACGATTTATTAAACATGTTCACAACTTTGTACTTGGATTAAGACTATTAAGCTTTACCTGCAGTGTACAAACTGAATCAGTTGCAGACAGTATGGAACCAACAGCTGTACATAGAGAAACCAGAAGTCATTTGTAAAATATTAAAGAGCCCAATCATATAGAAAGAACTGATTCAAATATTATAATGTCACCTAGGTAATCCTGAACAGTCAAGGTTGAGATACCAATTCTTCTAAATAGCAAAAAGGCACCTATACATTTTCCAGAAAGTAACAGCAAAATTGTGTCAATACTTTGCTTCAAAATGACACAGAAAATATAGAATCAGCAAAATGGTTCAATAGAACAAAAATCAGCGCAGAACTAGACAAAACACATTAGTGGAAGTGGATGAGAGTTTGCATAAGTTACCTAGTGATATGAGGCAGAATGAAATTACTGTTCCCAGCACGCCAAACAACAATATTATTGTGAAATTCTTGAAAAATTGCTTTTTCTTGACCTGGAAACTGAAACCAAATGAAAATACTCTAATCAGGAGTTGAGAAAAGTAAGGTTCATATTTGCCAAATTTGGTGGAGGAGCCAAATATTAAGCACACTGAAACGAATCCCATCCAACGACTTGGTTAGTCGAAGTTTATATGAGATGGCAATCTTCAAGACAAAAATGTTTAGCTCCTTGAAATGAAGTTCAAATATCAAATTACAATACATAAGAATGAAACCTTGAAGTTGGTACTGGAGGGTAAGTAATAATCGATAGCTTTCATTTCACAAAATAATAAAATTATAGGTGAAATTAGAATTACTAGAACCACCCAATTCAAAAAATGATTTCAAAGTGAAAGAAGAGCTTTCAAATTCCGAGGGGCTAAAACTCCATCCCAGTTCAGTTCAACTTTGTGCAGCCACTTCCCTCTCACCCACACTCAGAGAGAAAGAGAGATCATACCCAGCATTAAAAATGATTGGAGGAAGCAAATAGAGGAAGAACAAGTCCTCGCTAAAGTCTAGTATACGAGAGCTGTGGAACTTAGTCACCAACAGCACCACAAATCCAGCGCACAACCCCTATATAAATATCCAACCACATAATATCCATCAATGAAAAAATGGAAGTTCCATAATGAACCAAACCAAATTTCCATAAAAGAACAATCAATAAAGAAGCACAAACTCCACTCACCAGAAAAAGGGCTGTAATGGATTCATTAGCCCACCTGTTCTCTTCCAGGAGATGACCAATAATGATGCAGGCACAGAGGAGGGTGAAGAACACGGCCAGTGCAATAATTGTGCCGGTGTTGAGAAATGATGATTGTTGGACTGGTAACTGAGTTGGCATGGTTTCAAGGACCGTCATCTTTTGGATTCTGAAGCCGAATTTGGCATTCACAATCTGGGTTTGGATAGCTGGTAACCACTTTGGCAGTTGAAACGGTGACTTTTATTGTACCTTGTAACTTCTCCAGCATGCTCGTATATTCCATGAGCTGTGTGGTATTTGAACCTTAATAAGACACCCAAATGGAGGGAAGAATGGTAGTTGACGTGGGGGTTCGGATCCTCTACAACCGCACCCCAACCTAAAGAATTATGAAACTGATATTTTATAGAAAATTGTCAATTTTTGTTTGGTTTCGAAACAAGTGGATTTATTTACAAAAATGACGGAAGTGGTAGTTTTTTTGATGAATGCCATTGGTGGTAGTTGAGAGCTTGGAAGGTTCAATTTGAGGAAAGCATGACTTCGCATATTGATAAGAAATTAATGATGTGGGTGTCGCCATACTCTTTTTTTTTCCTCCTTTAATAATTATATAAGATTATCATGGGATATTTTGCACAATAGCTACATTCTAGGTTGAAACGTACAAGTTTTCCCACCCAAAAAAAATCAACAAATAGATGGGCTAGTGTTATAGCCCCGGTGATGTTTGCGGCCCAGGAATTGTGGGCTTTGGCCAACAGATAGGCTCATTTTTCGGCCTGTTTAAGTCATCGTGTGCAAGCGTCCAAGAGCACATGTACCTCCCATTGGTGGTAGTTGAGAGCTTGGAAGGTTCTCTTTGAACAAAGCATGACTTTGTTACATTTATAAGAAATTAATGGTATGGGTGTCGCCATACAATTTTTTTTTTTTCCCTTTAAAAATTATATAAGATTATCATTGGATATTTTGCACAGTAGCTGCATTCTAGGTTGAAACGTACAAGTTATCCCAAAAAAAAAAAAAAACATAATAAAACATCAACAAATAGATGGGGTAGTGTTATAGCCCTGGTCCTGTTTGCGGGCCAGGAGTTGTGGGCTGTGGTAAACAGATGGGCTCATTTTTGGGCCTGACTCCATACGGGCCTGTTTAAGACATCGTGTGCAAGAGTGTATGTACCTTTCAAAAATGGTAATGCGCCCAAAACTTCTTGCAGACGGTGAGGAAATCATAATGTGAAAAACAAATGCATCATACAACCTCAAAATGCCACAATGGCTGTCTAAAAAAATATTTATCCAAAATTGGCAAGCTATACATATAAGCTCTAAGCTGCTCTTTGACAACTGAAATTACTAAAACTAGCCTGGCAATAGATATCTGTAGTATCATCCATACCATGAGTCTTCTGAGTTCATTCCAATGATAGTTTGTAAACTACTTTGCCCCATTTGTGACATGCAGCTCCATGGCATAAAAAGTTGATACAATCTGGATGTAGTAAAGAAAGATAGGTTAGCCTGCACAGCAGGAAGACATGAGGTTTCAGATATCAGTAGTGGCACAGCCGGCGAGAAATTTTATCAACATTTTTACCAAGTGATGTAGCAGTTGAGGTGTCATAAGGCAATTAGTTGACAATTACTATACCCTAGCAATATGGAAAGTGAACCTTTAAAATAAGGGAAGTTAAATCCAAATAAACTAATCAAATAACGACACATGGATTGCCACATCATTTTGGTAAATGAAATCGGTAAGCATCTTGGTGGTTTTAGCATTATTGTTCACATATTTTCTGTGATGACAAACTTTTTAAATACTAGAATTCCCAAGTCTGTAGAGTTTCACAGCTCTCGACTTTCAACAGCTTGAATTATATGCTTGACCTTAGTGCAGTGGCTTTATCATCAAGGAGAAATCTATCAGAAACATTAAAATACAACTCAAGTCCCTATAATTAGTTACTAAGGGATTGATGCACTTCGATGAGAGAAACAAATTTCATCTTCTTATTGTTCGTACTAAACAGAAACTACCAATAGTAATGTATGTAGGGGCAGCTAAGTTTGATCTGTGTGTTTCCTAAGCTGGTCCACCGAATAGAAATAATTTGTGGATATAGGCAATTAAGCATTGAGTCTGTCATTTAAAAAACCTGCTGAGATGACTATAGAACTGTCATTGATATAGCAGCAGAACGAAGCTTCACGCCATCATCAACCCATTTGGAATGTGGGGCAGTTGCTCCAGCAATAAATGCCTACAACATTAAAGGGCAGAAATGATTACCTGATGAGAGTTGAGACATACATATCTCTTTGATTTAAAACAAAGGATTATGGCTTAAGTTTTCTGTTCCAGCTTGACAGTAAAGAATTTGTGCATATATGGCCTCCTATGTATTAGCCTATTTCTTGCTAAGAAATCATATAGCCCAATCTAATGGTCTCAGAAAAGTGATAAGTGTTTTAGCACCAAAATGAATGTAGTAACAAACCTTTCCACTGTTGACAGCAGCAACTAGTGCTACATGTTGTTCATCTCGGCCAAATTCATAAAAGTAATAAGTCCTGGAGCAGATCAAGCATTGGAATGTACATCAAGGAAAGATGGAACAAATATAAATTACAAAACTTCTTCAAAGAGAGTATACATGCAGAGAAAATCTCAATTACTATGCAATCATAAAGAATTAAAGATAGATATGGGAGGCTACTAGTAATCTAACTTGTTAGATTTTTAATGTCTGATGTCTAGGCATATGTAAGAGAGAAGCTGATTGTAGTTAACTACTTGTCACTGATAAACTTATTTATGCATGACACAGTTTAAATTTTCCCTTGCCTTTTCTTTTATATAGCCTTAGCATCAACTTAAAGATGTACCTGAAACCTTCTTCTTCCTTTATTTTTATTGTCCGAGCAGAGTATAAAGTTGCCCCACCTGTCATTGCAGCACGGCTCAAACTAAGAACAGATACCAGATATAGCTGAAGGAAGAGCCAAGCAACAAAAATTGAGACTATTGCTCTCGTATTATAATTGGAATCCCAAAGGAGGAGGAAAAAGTATATAGTTAGTTTTCAATATCAGAAAAATGTCAGAAACAGAAATTGTAGTTATATACCTGGAACAAAGATTTTTGCAGTTTCCTTCAAGGAGCCTAAATCTGTTATGTCTTTAGCCTGTTCAAATTGGTAATGTCATGTAAATTCCATATGAAGTTTATCATGTAAATCATAAAGATGACAAAACAGAATCACCTAATGTGATTAATGACACTGTCATAATTATCTTGCATTTTGGAGGTGGGGAACCAGACCCACCTTGAGAATGGCTTTTGATCCAAGGTGACTAAATAAAAGCAGAATGGCAGATAAACCTGCATTTTTCACAGCACTGAAAACTGAAACAGTTTATTGTTTTGATAAGCAAACATTTATTAAAAAGTGGAAACTGGTGCCATACTGAAAAAGGAACATAAAAAGAACTAGAAACTGGTTCCAAAAACTGAGTTTGCTAACCTAATTGTGTAAAAAAAACAGCCAGAAACAAAGAAAACCCAACTGGAAAGAAATATACTTATGCATGTCAAACATATACTCAACAACTCGGACAACAAGAAACAAACATATAAGTCCTATCACTGTAATAGTTGAATCAAAATATTAAAGCTACATGTAGTCAAGAACCTCCAAGGCTACTACTACAGACCTCTAAAAAAGTGATCTTGAGTTGATTTGTTGGGCGAATGACAACACTCAAAACTTCATATCTGTGGCAACCAATAATAAAAAGAAATATCAAATGGAAACATAGAGTAGTACATATAATTACAATTTTCACAGGAAAACAATAAAAGAAAGAAATATTTAAGCTTATCTTCTTTAGCAATATGAGAATAGAATTTAAGCTAAGGAAACTTTCTAAAGATTATACCCATCAGGAGATGCAAAACGTGCTGCAAATGTCTTGGGCTTCACCTTATCTCCATAGAGAGACAATCCAGCATTGTAATCCTAGAAGTATCAGATTTAATCAGTCAAACAATAAAGTTCTGAACTCTCGAGGAATATTAATCAAACCTAAACCTCAAATGCACTTAAAATGACTGCTTGGAGCATCTTTTTTCAAAACTAAGGCATATTTGTTGCACTCGATATATCACATAATCATCAAGTTCATTCCGGAAAAGTAAATCAAGATCCAATGTCCTAAAGCAAAAGATATAAGTAATGGTGTCGATAACTGATTAAAAATCACAGTATTTGCCAATAAAACCCCCTCGCAAGTAAACTTTTGTATCAACACTAAAAAGAATGCCCCTTTAATCATTCTGTAAGACGAAATGATTTCATAATCAAACATTTAAGCAAGACCTATCAACATGCAGTTAAAAATTTCATATTGTATCACCAAGTGGTTTTACATTCAAAAGTTTCACCTTTTTGTTTCCCATGAACAATGGATGCAAATAACCATATGCACTTTAAAAAATTCAGAGGTAAAAACACATTATATAACTGTCACTATAATTATACATACAAAGATAGAAATTTTCAATTAAAACAACGCGAACAGCAACCCAAAAAAAAAAAAAAGAGAGAAATCATTGTACCCATTCTCTATGGTTTTATATGTACCTCAGGCTCCGTAATATCCTCAAACTGAGGAGGGACCCGAATGGCAAACCCATCACCAAAGAACTGGAACCAAGATTTGGTATTTGCAATGCCGGAAAGGGTCGGTTTTGCAGCCGCAGGAGCCTCTTCAGAAGAATGGGCAACGAGGTATTGTAATGGGGTTAAGGAGATGACAAAAAGTGAAGTGGTTTTGAGGATCAAACGCCTCTTAGAAGTGGTGGTGGTGGTCGTCGTCGTGATGACTGTAGTAGTAGGCTTTGGAGTGGTGAGAGAAGTGGGTTTGGGGATGGTAAACTTTCGATTTTTGAAAGGGTTTGGTAGGTGGGGAGGGAGGGAGAGAAGAATGGCCATGAGACAATGAGGATGATATTCATGGCTGCCCCAAAGATTTGGAGGGAGATAATGTGGGGACAAAGGACACTGGCTTTTGTATGCGTGGAATTGCCGAATAAAGATTGCGCCTTTGGGAATTCGAACAGATGAAGGGGTTGCTTTGTCATTTCAACACACTAAATAATATTTTACATAAAAAACACTAAATAATATATATATATATATATTTTTTAATAAAAATGCTTTGAATCTTATTACCAAGATTTATTAGTGGATAAAATTTTTCTTGCTCCAACAGAACCTTTTGAAATCTAAAGCGTTATTCATCTCTAATAAATCCTCTATCACAAGTGATGCGTTCGAAGATATCTAAAGATAATAGTTTATCAAGACTCAAACCACAACTGCTTCCTTTCCACTAGGCCACAACCCCAAATGCATATATATATATATATATGTATGTTATATTTTGAATGGAAAAAAAAAAAAATAAATGCTTTATAATAATTTTTTTTTTAGAGATTTGTATGTAGTTCAAATTGTCATATTATATGTACCCTAGATTATTTGCTTGATACATTAAATTTATTTGATAGATTATAATGTTTAATTATATGTCAGAATTATTTTATTTGTATTATATATGAAACTTATATGCTGAGACCACAATGCCCTCCAGACTTTCCACGGTTGATAGTTTAGACGTTATCCACATTCAAAATCGGCCAGCCAATCCAAAAAAATAAATATATAAATAAATAAATCCAAACAACCAAAAGACAACAAAAAAACAGTCTAAAACAGAGGAAGATATTGAATTACTCTTTCTGTGTTCCATGGTTGAGCATTGTTGAAATCTGTTTTGCTTTTCCTTCCCATGGAAACCATTCTTTCTTCTCACTCTATCTCCCCTCTCTTCAACCATAGAACTTGTTCTCCAACAAAGACCCTTTTGCCTCCCTCACTTCAACCCAGATCAGATTCTCTCCTGGCCAAACCCATCACTTCAAGCCTGAAGAAACACTCTTCTCAATCACTCAAACCATCTTTACCAATACCCACAAGCTGGTTTTCTTATGCTCAACAAGGCCTAGCTGCTCTTGCACTGTCTTTAGCACTCAACTTTTGTCCAGTCTTGCCCATTGACGGTGTACTGGCATCTGAGTTTGATGTGCTTAATGATGGGCCACCCAAAGAGTCCTATGTTGTTGATGATGCAGGGGTTCTTAGCCGGGTGACAAGGACAGATTTGAGGAATCTGTTATCAGATTTGGAATCAAGGAAGAAATTTCATATCAATTTTATCACTGTCAGGAAGCTCACAGTAAGTTTTTCTATGTTGTTGTATCATTTGTTAACATGAATGTAGTAGCTTGGTATTTGTATAAACTTTGACTTTCTAAAACACCCTTTTGACTGTTTGAAGAATGGAGTCATAGGAACTTACCAAGAAGAGAATAGTCGTAGGACAATATTGAATCTTTGTTTGATTGCTGAGAAAACTGAGGGAGAAAATGGTAAGAGGTCTTTTAGTATTACAATTGAAGCTGTAGAGTTGATTTTTTGAAAATGTACATATTTCAACTTTAACTCAGTTTACACAAAAGCATGTTGAGTTGTTTAATCTGGTCTTCCGGAAATCTTAAGAATTGAAATCCACAAGTTTCAACTTTCAATGAATTTCTTTTTTTCTCTTTGGTTCCCTCATCAATGAATTGGAGCTTCATAGTCAAAATGTGAAAATGTTAGAATGCTGTATAACTGTATTCCAGAATTATGAATAAAGCTTGGAATCCATGAGGGAAAGTACCAAATTAAGTAAATGCTTTGGATATATGAGCATTTGGTATTGAACGTTGATAGCAATTGGTTGCAGAGCAAAGCTGATGCTTTTGAGTATGCTGACCAAGTTCTGGAGCGATGGTACCCGAGTATTGAAGAGGGCAATAATAAGGGCATTGTTGTGCTTGTCACCAGCCAAAAAGAAGGAGCAGTTACTGGTGGTCCTGCCTTTGTCCAAGCTGTTGGAGAAAATATCCTTGATTCAACCGTAGCAGAGAACCTTCCCGGTAATTTTGATTTTGTTTTTCTTTCCTTTAACCAGTTACTGTGTTTGCTTTTCTGTTGTATTGGCTTTTTCTAGTTTTATAATCTAACATGGTCTTAAAGTTGTTGTCTTTGTTAATTTTTGGGGGATCCATGGTCGATGCTAAAACATCCTACTAAGGACTTAGTTTAACTTTTATTGTCATTGTGGACTTGGTTTAACTTTTATTGTCATTATAGATTTAGTTTAACTTTTATTGTCATTGTAGAAATCCACAAACTCATATATCTTAACATTCTTCTAGACATGCCTAGAAACCTTAAACTCAACCTGCTTGAGTAATTTTAAAGTCTTAAACTGCAGCTATTATTTTATGAAACCTATTGCGTTAAGTAATCTTATTATTGGATTTGTGATTGCAGTCTTGGCTACAGATGAGAAATACAATGAAGCTGTACTTAGCAGTGCCAAACGGCTAGTCGCTGCAATTGATGGACTCCCAGATCCCGGAGGTCCCAAGTTTCAAGAAAACAAACGTGAATCCAACTTTAAAAGCAGGGAAGAGACAGATGAGAAGCGTGGACAATTCTCTCTTGTTGTTGGAGGTTTGTTGGTTATTGCCTTTGTTGTTCCTATGGCACAATACTATGCTTATGTCTCCAAGAAGTAAAACTATATTATAGATTAAGACTGCCTATGCAGACTACTTCCTGTGAATTTCTTTTTAATGTATAACATGGAGTTGTACAAATGATCTTTGTTTAAATAATTGACAAGAAAGTAGCATCCAGAGGACATAGTTTTACAAAAATATACAGTGGAATTAAGTTTTTCAACTAACTTGGAGTCACAAAGTTCATTCTCATTGCTTGTAAGATAAAACATATAATGACAATGACATAATTGTATAACCATTATGAAGTCTCAATCTTTTCAGCCAAAGTGTAATGTAATAGAAGATATAAAAATTGCTAAATTATACAGTACCTGACATTTTACTTCATCCTGCAGAAAAGTGAGGCAAAATGGCTGTTTTAGTCTTGTACTTTCCTACTAGGTGCATGTTGATATTGATATAAAACAACATTGAACCATGAAAAGATAATACTCATATATTAAGGGTAACTAAACCCTTGAAGGGTGTCCAACAAAAGAAACTGAAAATTCATCGGCAGAGCTTCATTTTGGCTACTCTTTCATTCTCAAGACCTATCTGAAGAAAGCAGTTGCACTTCGCAATAAAAGCCATACATATTAACAACAAGGTCTCGTGTGATGTGCCTATTTATACGCACAGATCATGCGTGACAAAGCCAATAAGGTCTAAATGTATGACAAAGCCAATCAAGTATTTGAGTTCTAATATTTATAAGTACAAAAGACTCTCAAAACTAACGTCTTCTACTTGATCAGTAAGTGAAATGAAAAACAAGAGGCAGAGTCATGAGTTCTTATATATGGCGAGTAATGGACTTTATGCTAAAGATATCAACATATTGTAACCATATCTTCATCTTCATTGTTTCTTCTTTATCTTTTCATAATCTTTATATATTAAAAGTCTAATATATGAAAAACACTACCTTTAATTGTTCAAACCACATTCTATAAAAGAGAGCTTTGCTAGCTTTAGTTCAAGAAAAGGCTCTGCATACTAGGCAATTTGTATGGATGATCATCAAGTCGTACGTCATACCTTTAATTTATGCATGGATATTCAAGCAACTCCATTTTACCATATAAAAAAGATACACATTTACGGCAAGTCTATAAATATTATATAAGAAATACAAATTTAATCCCAAATGATGAAGCACAATAGTAGCATTTCTGGCTTCTGGGAATAAAGAATACAATTTTCAGACCTGATTAATTATAGCTGGCTTGAGATACTGGGAGGAGGAAAGTATAAAATAAATATGAATATATGAATATTGTGCCTTTTAAAACCTGAGCTTCAGAAGGAAAGGCATTTTTTCTGAGAAAGGTGGATCAGAATATTTTCCGGTGAGTATTTGCGAAGAAACATATTGGTTTGCAGCCTCTGTATAATGAATACCATCCCAACTCACATACTCAGTACTATCACTGCATGCTTTGGTAGTGACTGAAGTTCCATTCAAAATCTTAGTCTGACCACAGCCAATTCTACTATCATAGTTCAATGGTGGACCTCCATATCCACAGCAAGCCCTAGTAGGCTGTTCAAATCCTGCAGATTATTTTTCATTAAATAATAATAATAATAATAAAATCTGATAGGAGGAGTCATAAATTGTAAGAGATACTAACCATATCGGGAGTAATTTGCAATTAAGTTGGACTTTATGGTATAAATATCAACATATGTAACATTTGCATCTGAATATTGGCCTTGCAATTTTTTAGAGAGAGCATGAAGCTGCAGATTGAAAAGTTTAGCAGCTTGATTGTGTGAGCTGACACATCCAAATTCATCAAGCTTTGATGGGTCAGTTCCAAACTTGGCTATATTCTGAGGCAAGCATCCAAGAGGACCCGTGTTGTGTATCCAAAAATTCCTAGCACCTTGGTCATATAGTTTCTGAAAACGCAAGCAAGCCAATATTTCAACCAAAGAGTGACAAATCAGTGTTCAATTCAGTATCTTTTGTTTACTGCAATAAAGGCTTACCTTTATTCCTGTTTCGAATTCCAGTAAAATGAGCGGAATCGAAGCAACTATTTCGTCGAATGTTTTGGAATAAAATGCACCAGCAAGGTCATTCTGACCTATATCAAACATGTAGAGCCCTTTCTCAAAGAAGTTTTCCATTGGCAGATACTTATTAAGTTTCTTACCTAAACACAAAATGACAGTGTTTAGGTTTCTGTCAAACATTCCTAATGAACTTGCATGGCTTTTGTTTACAAGGAAATATGCCTCGTATCAAATGAAGTTTTCTGGAGTTAGAGTTCAATATTCAAGATGATTCATGGACATACCTTCAGCTAACAATTCAATAACCCGCGACTTAAATCGGAGGAACTGAGCCACCTGAACTCCAAATGAAAATGGGCTGACCGATGTTGGAGTTGCAGGACGTATAGTAGACCCAGCAGCCGCAAAGTTACACCCTTTTCGGAAACTTGGCATTCCGATTGAATCCAGATACGCATTTAGAAATGGAAGATCCATTGCATCCACTGCAACATTATAACAAATCAAATAAGCACATAAAAATTAGCACTTTTAACACCTCAACAAGAAAATAAAACTTGGGAAAAAAAAACAGAGGAAAAACATGGAGAATATGAAGGAATGTAGCTTGAGGAAAACAAGATTTACTAAGGAAATCAATGATGAGACGGCCATCACTGTATCTCCCAGATGGTTTGTGGAAGAAATTCTGTCCATTTGGTGGGTCAAGGCGTTCAATCCCGGAAGAGACAAGCGCACCGGTGTCGGAATTTGAATCGCCAAAGTTGAAAACAGCAGGTAAGTTGAAGTGAATGGATTGAGCAAGAGGCAAGCAGATTGAAATTGAGGTCAAGAACAAGATAATACAGGTTCTGGAAGCCATAGGCAATGCAAAAAGCATGTTGTCTTTGTTAGGGAAGTGCCCTTCACTTTTAAGTGCCAACTGCTATATAAATTATATAAAATCTCTCACTATTCAAGTATTGTTTGGTGGGTTCATGTGTTGGTTGTAGGTTTGCTTTCGCTCTTGGAGTGGCCAATAAAAAGCCCAAACATAAAGTAATCCTTCTTGTTCACTCCACGTACATCTTATATATACTTACACATACATATTAGTTGCATAACATAAATATATTTAAGTAAAGGGTGAGAGAAATTTACTGAGAAAATCTACAATAAGACGGCCATCACAAAATCTCCCAGATGGAGATTTGAAGTATGTCTGTCCATTAGGTAGGCCCAGGCTGAAACCTAAACCAGCAGCAAGCTCACCAGTGTCAGAGTTTGAATCTCCAAAGTTGAAAACTGCAGGATAATTGAAGTCTGTGGAATTTGCAAGAGGTATTAGAATGGAGGACAAGGTGATAATTTGGATAATCAAGGTCTTGGAAGCCATGGATGGTAGCTTAAACTTCACATGTGATTAAGTACCAACCACCAAATACAACAATATAGGTTACTGTATAGTATTTAGTTCATGACAAAAGCATGTTTGGAGGTATATATGGGTGCTATTATAGTTTGCTTTGAATTATGGGAAATGCAATATGAAAGCAAAAAAAAAAAAGGCTTTTCTTCTAGTGCAATTATCATTGAATCCTTGTATCTGAACTTTGATTAATTAACATAATTAGATCGATACTATATAATGTAAAAATCCGAATAAAGACATATATGCTATATAGTACATTAGTAGTCCCTAATAACAACATAAATTACTAGGGAATGGAATTATTGAATAATAATTCTGAAGTGGCATTTTTGGTATTATGGATAGCTTGAAAGGAGTTGTAAATGGCAGAGGCACACCCGAGGCCTAATAGAGAAGCAAGGGTTAAATTTTCCTTCCACGAATGGCTTACGTCGCGTCTAGGTTTGATCACCACCGCGGCTTCACTCCAAATCACTTCTCAAAAGCCATTCGAAATTCTAACCCTTTGTGACATTGACTGTGGGGGAAAATACCAATTTTTCTTTTTTTTAATTGCAACCTTTAATCGCACAAACAATGTTCTATAAAAATGAGTTTCGTCAGCATTTGGTGAAGTCTTGAACTTTTTATTGAGCTTTTAGCCCTGTAGCTTTTTAGTTTTAGTTGGTTAAATTTAGATCAAAACTAGAAAGTTAGCTGGCAGAGTCTATAATTTAT
Source organism: Rhamnella rubrinervis (assembly GCA_007844105.2). Taxonomy (NCBI): domain Eukaryota; kingdom Viridiplantae; phylum Streptophyta; class Magnoliopsida; order Rosales; family Rhamnaceae; genus Rhamnella; species Rhamnella rubrinervis. The sequence goes on from CM017578.2 coordinate 10,557,441, forward strand.
CAACAGTTTCAAGGCCCATATTAGGTGCAGCTTGCAAAAGATCCGAGTGATACAAGAAGACCTTGCAGAGTTAGTTCGACCTACTTTGGGCTTAGTTAGCTTAGAATTCAAGAATAGGACTATACTAGGCAGTTTATATATGGATAAGCAAGCATTTTAAGTAAAATATTTTTTTTTCTTTTAACGTAAAAAAAGTAAAAGAATGTTAGAATAACAAGAGTCACCTGCCTAGGCTGATATTAGTAAAAATTTATGAACTAATATGCACTTTCATATGGCTATAGTATATACTTAGCGTATGTCGTAAAGAAGTGGCATATGGTCTTCATTTCAACATCCTGATAAGGGCCAGTGACTTGACCCATTAGACAAAGTTACTGAAAATGCTTAAAATCTTATATACGAGACTTGAAGTTTCTCCAGCCTCTTTGGTGGGGAGTGCATCAAATCTTTCACCAACTGCTATTCTGTCCATGAGCCCATAGTTTTCCCTTTGAAGCTGTAAAAGCATGAGATCGGCAATTAGTTCTTTATAATCTAGGAGCAAAGTCATTTGCGTCTCCAAGCGACTTCGAGGAATAATGATTTCTATTCGACAAGAACAAAAGTGCCAGATACTTCAATTCATAAAGAAGCTCATCCGTAACTGCTCGCATTCATTAGTTTGATATTCTTACCTTCTTAACCATGGATATAAGCTCTCCAACTGCTTCTTGTAGTGAGAGAAGTGTCTGAAAAGTATCATCTTCATATGCCGAATCCAACTCTACAACAGAATGAGGATCAAGGAAAATTCCCTCCTGTATAAACAGCTCCTCGAGAAACTGCACATCTTTGTCATTGAATCTTTCCCTCAACTATATTGTGGAGGCTGTGTTAGAAGTTAGACTATAATAAAACATTGAAGTTACAGCACAGAGCTCTAACCTTGTATAGAATTCTTCCACACGACTCATCTTTTGTTGGGGAAAAAGTGGAACCTTTTTTAGTACGTTTGTCTTTGTTGCATTTGACATTTGGTGATGACTTTATATGCTTCGCCCTGATCCAATTTCATATCCAATATATAATAAGGATCGTAGAATTAAATCAAGAAATGAATTGCCCCAGAACCCAATGTTTTGGGAGCGTGTGTTGATAATTAAGTCAAATTTCTGTGTTGTTTACAAATTTGGTTGGGTTTTAACCACTTACAAATTACAATACTCTGATGAAAAGAAAAAGTAAAAAACGAAGTAACTTGTTCCATAAGATCATTCAAGTATCCTTTGCTCTTTGGCAAACATTCTCGTTAGTAGAATGGTACTCATTATTCTGGAGTGGGGCAGGGTCTCAAATAAAGTTATACAACCATTTTTGTAAGTTGAATAATATACCTTGCACCAAATCGAAGAGTGGAGAGAGTCTCTGATGCATTTGAAGAGCTTGGAGAGCAACAACATAGTAATGCAGTTGAGCAGTTCCCACTCTAGAAGAAGAAAGGTCAGACATCTTCAGCACAAATTGATAATGGTAATGGTATGTGACATGGACCAAAAAGGAGAGAAACTGACAAGGGCATCTTGTAGAATCCGAGTAAGTTTGGAATCACGGTATGGAATGTGGTTTACTTTTCCTGGTATACCACGTGTCAGAGCATTAATCACATTCCCAAGGACTGAGAGGGACTTGTTGATAGTCTTGGCTTCTTCAAGAACTCTTCCCTCAGCTCCAGTTTTCTCTGCTTTCTCAGAGCCAGCTAAGTCCACAAGAACTAATTTACCAGTTTTCACCCTGTTCACAATTTCAAAATGTTCAAGTAACATTCACCCAAAAACTTGATTCTAATATAAGAAGCAATATTACTGATTATCTTTAGTCCGTTCTTGCTGAACTGTGAATATGTAAACACAGTGACTTCTGCTGCTGGCCATATTCATATCTATCCATACTAAGGTTTGAAAACAAAATATGATTAAAATAAAAAATAAAAAATAAAAGAAGAAGAAGAAGAAGAAATGCTTGTAACAACAAAAATGATGTTATTACATCATGTCATTAAGAAATAAATAGAAAGCAGGATACGGGTCTCTCCAACAGCTCTATTAGCTATCCCATTCTGCACGTTCAACATCAGACTTAGAAGGAATGACACAAACTATAAAACTTGAATCATTAGTCTGGAATAGTTCTATCTTACAGATAGAATTTGCAATGCCTCCGTAGGGTCCACTAAAGAAATCTGGAAAGGGAAGAATTATAGAGGCTTCTCTCAGCCAAAGAGCATTATATAGAAAGAAAAAGTGCTTGAACATCAAAATGATGAATAATCTGAATCCAAGATTTTGCAGTCATCTCAGTTTTACTTTTGATATAATTATTTGTGGTGCTATATAAGGGTAGAGCAGTGGGAGAGTAAGCAAAACTTGATAGAAAATTTTGGAACAAGACTCAGGTGATTCCATTTTATTTTACTTCTAGAAAGAAGCCAGTTATATCTTTCCATCCTTATGATTTAAATGGGGAACTTGATGGCTTGAACAAGATAAGCCTCACAAGAACTCTTTTGTGCTTGTGTTTGTGGATGTGTCACAGGTGTATGCATATTTGTACTAATGAGCCATTCTACACAGCATTAAAGTTTCTTGGAAATGTAAAACCAGCTTTAAGACACAGGTGCCAGAAAGCTTTACAAGCTTAGTTAGCCATATGTATTAGCCTGTCCACACAATCATTATGACTGATATAATGAACTAGCTCAGGAATTGTTATTTTAGTTAAGATAAATATTAAATTCTGCATATAAATTCCTAATAGAGATAAACATACTTCTGTTACTCCGTGTAACAAAACCCCTTGAGCTTTACTCTCCTTGATTTGTATGTTATCCTTTGATAAATCAAAAAGGTCCCTGAGTAGTAAAAAGTACAGTTAGCATTTAACAAGAAAGAATAACATTCCAGGAATTCCTTAAGCTTTGTTCTTTGATCATAGATAAGGGTTGGCCAACTCATTCTCTAAAAAGGATCAAGCAATTTGAGTGTAATTAACTCATTCACGTGAAACATACCTTACTTTCTCCATGTAGATTTCTACCTGAAGATGAATAAAAAGATTTGGAAAGTTATACGCATGAATTGATTGATAGAGATAATACAAATATTTCAAGCTCCATATGAAAAATGTGTCTTGATACCATTGACACTTTGACTGAGTACTTGGTTGTTTCTTCATAAGATTTTATGCACTCAAAAAGTCCTTCAAGTACACGGGATAGCAACCCTTTCTTCTGCCCATCAGGTTCCAGTATGTTAGGACCCTGCTCGAAAAATTTAAACATTATCACAAAGTGAGAACTTAATCTCGTATCTAGGTTTCATATCTAGAGGACTTCTGATGTCATAAGTTACAACTTTCCTCCATGCTATAAGTCTTCCCAGCTCCAGTCTGCCATCAATTCCACAAAGTTTGTTGATCAGAATTGACAAAAACGGAGACATACTAATATCAGTGCCATGTCAACATATAAAAGCATGTGCTTTGGACAAATATTTACCCAACAATGTCTTACCTGTCCATAAGTGATGATTGTCCCATTAACTGCATTAACAGCATCTGGATCATAATGACCAACATGCATAAAGAACCAAATGCGGGGCATAAGAAAAAAGTTACTAGTGCATCATAGAAATCAAGCCAATAAAGTGATAAACCAAACTAGGACCATTATTATCAGTTATTAAGACTTTTCCTTAGCGTTTTAGTGAGGGAATCTGGCAGAAAAATATGTATATCTATACACATCAAAACAAATATATGAGCAAATGGGCGTGTAATACATATTAGTACTCCATGGCTGAGAAAACTAACACCCTACTTGAGTGAATACTCTCTGACTGAACAGTTATTCAAATCAAGGAAACATGGATGAAGACAACTTCAAAACTGCAAAATTTTCAATCTACCATATTTTAATTTTTTACTTTTCCTCTCATCATTCAAACAAAAATTTGATCATGTACGAATTAAAATGAAAGCAAACAGTAAAAGAGAGACAAAAGTGCCAGGTTATACCTCGAACAATAGGCAGAGCGAGAAATTCAAAAAGACTAGCTTGCTCAGATTCCTCATAGAACACCTTATCGAAGCTAAAACTGAAATTTTCTTCCTTCTCGTCCTATCATACGCCAATTCGAATTTTCTCAAACACAAATCAGACATACGCACACACGTAAACGAAGTAGTAGCAGTATCGGTTTCACAAATATACTATATACTATATCCTATATCAGGAAGAAAAAAAAAAACAGTAAACCTAAATGAGCTGGCCATTACGAAACCTTGAAAATGAAAGATCCGAATCAAGACGTTGAATGCAGACTGCATCACCGTGTTCTCTTCTCTCCTTGGAGCTCAAAGGCCTAAACCGAGCACAAACTCTAATATTCGACATTTTTTTTTCTCTGTAAAATTATCCGGACCTGGAAACGAATGAAGGAGAAGAAACTGAAACTTCGGGCTGAGCGGGAAAGAAGAGACCTGTACTCTTTAAATATTTATAAATGTTCTTTTTCCTGTTTTTTTATTATTTCTTTTGCTTAAAGAAGATTTTTTTGGTAATATGCTTAAAGAAGATTTGGGTTAAATACAAAACGACATTTTTTTTCGTAATGAGAACAACTGATCGGGGTCGTGTCGTATCGTATCTGATTAATTCATATTAATTTCAAACATTTTTTTGAAAATTATGATATTTATAAAATTACAGATATATCCTTTTGACTCTCGGTCAACGCTTGAATTCTAATTACAGTCTTCCAATAACCGACCGTAACCTAGCTCAGAAGAAGCAACCATGGCGGACCGAGAGGTCGATCGTCCCACGGACCCTAAATTTGTGAACTTGGTCTCAGCTTTCCTTGCCATGGAGTCCACCGACTCCCTGATCGCATTGGCCCGGTAAGCGATAACTTCCCTGGTTTTTGGCGGAATATGGCGCATGTTAGCACGTGGTGCACTTGCATCTTCATCTTGTTCATTTTAATATTATTACTTCATCTTGTTCATTTTAGTATTATTATGCGGTATCGTTATAGATATAAACATTGGTACTTGCTTATGAATTCCATGTTCTTGAAATTGCAGAGTAAGTGGTGAAGGGTCGGTTACTGAGAGAGTACAGAGGTTTATTTGGACCCATTGCATGAATAGAGCTGTAATTTCTACAATCTCTCTTCTTCATACGCTTCTGAAATACAAGAGTCTAATTTATGCAATTTCATTATCATTTTATTCTCACATATGTTAGTGTATATTTATCTCTAAGTTAAAAATATTTAAACATTTCAGTTTTTGTCAGCAACAAAAGGATATCCTTTTGTTTTATCTTACTCTTTAAGCTTGTTTCAGTTGAATGGTCTATGCAGGGTGGAAAATTTCATGCACCTTACTTGAAGAATTTTCTGAAGAAGCTTATTAGTCAAGTTGAGATGAACCATGGCGATGTTTTGGATGACTTATATGAACGCTATGCTTACTACATGAGTTCATTGAAGGTATAGCTAACGGAAAGGTGGTGGTTGTTTACTGGAAGCTGTTTATTGTATTGTATTTATTGATTCCTTGTTCTGAATGTGGGTTTAACAAGTTGTTATGTCGATTAGGATGATGATTCGGTCAAAGGAAATTCAAAGATCTACAAATACATTTCATTTCTTTTTCCTGATGGTAAGAATGTAATTTTTTTTTTTTTGTGTGGTGAATACCGATGGTAAGAATGTTAAGTTATGTTGTGTTAGTTACTGAAGTTGTTATATGCGATTTGATTCTTTTGTTTGGTTGATTGATTTTTGTTTAGGCTGCTTTGAACTTTCAAGTTGTCCAGAGTCGGGGAAACTGTTGATACCATTGCAGTGTTCTCTCAACATGCTTGAAGGAGATACTGGGTATATTTCATTGTTAGCATCTTTCATTCTGTATCAATTTTTTGATAGATGGTTGGGTTAAAGAAAGCAAAATGGCGTTGTAGGATTGATGAAATGGATATTTAATCTTAGTAAAAGTTTTGAACTTTCATTTTGCAGCATTAGCATCTGTTAGGTTATACAGAGATATGTCTGTAAATTCTTTGTAGAAAAACTACCAGTATCTCCTGAAGTTTTGTTTGTCAGTTTTGGTTTATTAAATTTCCAGGAGAATTTGGGTATTTATCTCTGTTTGAGTTCCACCAAGAAGAGTTGAGAAATGTTGTCTGTTTGAAAACAGAGATCTGGTAGCCAATTTTGGAATCTGACTTTGGTGATATAGCCTCTTTTTAGTTAATCAGAGGAGAGTAGTGATTCTCTTTGCTATTTATTTAATTCAATTTTGGAAGAAAATCATTCCTGGTAAAGAATAACCAAAATACTCTTCATAAGATACTGTTCAAATATGCTATGGGGTTAGCACGTGCAGATAGACCCTTAGAAGCAGTGTCAATGTAGTAGAGTAGTTCATATCCCATAGATCAAGCTTTAAAGTTATACACTTGTTCTAGATCTTTGTATGTTTGGAAAAGTGTTGTCTCAATGACCTTTTGCTTCTCTTTTTTTCTACTTGTATATAGGATATCTTTGCATTTCACATATCTGATCCATCCGCCCTAATACATAATTACTATTCAGTTTCTTCTTGGACAATAACGTTTTCAACTTTATGTTTTGCTCTTCTGTATAGGTGTTCGATTTGGCCATCAAGTCTATATTTGTCAGAGTGCATACTTTCTTTTCCAGAATTATTTTCTAATAAATCATGTTTTGAGGTAAGGTATGTTTTTAACAATTTGTAAATTTGTTTGGATATGCTTTTGTAATCATGGGCAATCTAAGATTTGGTTGATGTTGTCACTTTCTTGTACAATTAGTTTTTACTGTAATCATTTAAATAATCTTTTTCTATGAAACTTTGTTGAGGAAAAAATGAAGAATTGTTTCTTCTTTTTAGCTGGCTATTTTTCTTTCCATATGTTCTACACACACACTTTGTGATGGAATGCTTTCACTTTGAGTTCTGATTGAGTTGTCATAAACTGAAACACAGGTTGGTTCAGGAGTTGGTTTGGTTGGCATTTGTCTTGCCCATGTGAAAGCCTCACAGGTATGCTAAAAAATTCATAGTTCTGGATAAATAGAAGAAAATTTTGCGCCTTTTAAAATAGTATTGGCCTATTTAATAACATACGTCTGGAACCGACATAAGTTTAATTAATAAAGTTTGTGAAGTGACTTGTGCTCTTTTACCACATAGCATTGAATGCAAAGTTTGAGATATGCTCATTGTATATGTTGTTTGTACTTTTGTCTCTAAATGCTTGGCCTAATCTGAACCATATATCTTACCTTAGAAAACTTTTATTTGATGAAATTTCATCATATTACCATAATGTAGCAAAGGGTTTCTGATGAAGCATGCTTTTTGATCTAGGTAATTTTAAGTGATGGTGACATGTCAACTTTAGCGAACATGAAACTTAATCTGGAGTTGAATCACTTGGGCAGTGAAGGTGATTTTGCAGAAACAGATGATGCCAATAAGGTAAGGCTAGCCCAAGGTCTCACTTTTGTGGTAAATAACTTATGGTCAATCAAAGAACTGCATGGCCTATAAACTTATGTTAGAATCTTAAACAACATTAGGTAAAGTGCGTTTATCTTCCATGGGAATCTGCCACAGAGAGAGAGCTCGAAAACTTCAAGCCAGACATAATGTGAGTATTTCTTTCCTTTGACGGAAGACCATAAAAAGATTTCTCTAATCAATCGAAAGTTATTTTTGTGATGAATATGGAATGCGTCAATTCTTTTTCAATTATATATCTCAATATTGAATGCAATGAAGTTAATTTGTTGGGCCTAGTTGCAGCTTGCTGTGTTGAATTGCTTAGCCTAATAAGTGAAACCAGTTATAATTCCCTTATTTTTCTCATTCTACAGTTTGGGTGCGGATGTAATATATGATCCAGAGTGTCTCCCACATCTTGTTCAAGTACTTGGTACCCTTCTAAACCAGATGAAACCGTACTCTCAGAGCGATGCGGAGGTTAGTGATGGATTTGATGCTTTTCTGGGTAAAACAATGTCCAATGGTGCTGCTTATGGTGGGATGAGGAAAGGTCCAGTGGCTTTGTTGGCTTCTGTTATTCGCAATATTGACACGTTCAACAAGTTTCTTGCCTTGGTGGACCAGGCTAACCTTTCCATCACAGACGTGACTGAAACACTCAAACCCATCAATTTGCTGCCTTACATGCGGTCCTATGATCGAACCACAATACGACTTTTTATTCTCACATTTAAGTAAATAACCTTTGTTTCCCTGAAACTTTCATTCTTTCTCTAATTATTTGTTTTGGGCATTAATTCTATTGCTCAACTATCGTTAATGTGTGAGTTTTTTATTGATCGGATTGTAATTAATATGAGATTTAAGACTTCTTGGGCTGTTTAGGAAAAAGATGTTCGAAATTTCATTATTGCATAGTAACAGTAGTGATGATAGACCACACCATGAAGAAAACCATGAACGTTGATTAGTTAATGGTTATGGATGACGGAGATCTTACCAGTTGAAAATCAAATTGATGCCGTGAATAATTTGGTGGCTGGTCTTTATCATTTGAAGTTAGTCACTTCCTCTATTGGGAAAGCGACGTGTCTTCTTCCATAGTCAGAGACAATTATCACGACTTCATGCGGATGAAACCTAAAACCCATCAAAATGTGGCCCGCATCCACCTGGCAAACAAAACTTACTCTTGCGAAGTCCACAAATATTGTAGGAAAAATATTATTTGGAATCTACACTACAATTACCTACCGTACCTTTGCTAATACTAATATTAATAGTAATAAAAGTTTTGAGTATCCACAACCTTCAAATTGGAAATCTAATTACTGAAAATCAATGAATTTGATTAATTTTTCTTATGGTAAGGAGCTATTTCTTTGCACGAGATACAGTGGGTGTCGTTTTCAAGTTAGATCCCAAGGAAGATAAACGTGATCGATCTTTATATTCTCTGATAATGCTTTTTTAATTGTGTTAAAGTCACTTCTGAAAAGCTGCTTAATTTTTGGTGCATTTGTCAGCGGTTGAGAACTCTGGGATTGGTGAAAGGGACAAGAGTCTTTTCATTTTGTTTGACAAAAGCTTGGTCAATCGGAGTTCTGTGTGTGTGTGTGTGTGTGACCAAGTCCTTTTGATTTTCTGCAATCATCAAAATGGTAGAGCAAAGCAAGCAAGAAGGGGATGTGGAGGTAGTAGAGGTCATTCATGTATGGGCTACTACAAGATCACTCAGTACCGGTCTTATGTACTCTTTTGCCCAGGTGGGTCACTTTCTCATTGCTTACCATTCTTGTTGGTTGCCCAGAAAACGTAGGAAAGATGCTTAATTTGAAAGTTTAAATACATATTCACTTCCATTTCCTTTGTTGTTTTGATCCTTCGGACATTGGTTTCGAGTAATTTAAGTGTTTAAGATTCTAAAGGAAAATAAACCTTTTACTGTATCCTTTTCAGCAACCATAGTGAGAATCAGCTGATTTGCTATGTTATCCATTTATATGCTTTTTCTGGGAAGTCACCATTTAATTATTCGAAAACAGTTTTTGTTAAGAAATTTCAAAAGAGATGGATGATGTTGTGGGGTAAATTAAAACTAGTAGTAAGCTGTTCCTACTATGAGTAAGCTGGTTTACTTTCTGGAACAAAGTTATATCGCATTGGTTTTGAATCAAATGTGTGTTTAATAGTAACATTCCTTAGTATTCGAGATTAGTGTTACACTATGAGGAAATATTTAAAATTGACTAATAGAATTTCCTTTGAATCAAATGTGGCTTTTGCATTTTATATAGAAATTAATAATAACGTAGTGAATAATGATCATCATCATCATCTACTTTTACATTTCATTTATTTGTTTATTTTCTGTGCTATACATAGAGGGACGACATGGAAGTGCTGGATGAACCTCTGTATGCAAATTTTCTTCGGGTAACAGGTTTTGATAGACCCTACAAGGAGGAACTACTATCCAAAATGGTACTTTGCTGAAAGTGTTTTACATATTATAAATTTATAGTTTATAAACTTTCCTCCGATAAAGTTCTTTTAGCTTTTTTGTTTTGGTTCATTTTTAGTAATTCTTTGTATTCAAATAGGAACCTGATGGAAATAAGGTTATAAAAGAGGTCATTTTCGGTCCAGGAAGAAAGAAGTACAGGTTCTGTAAGGTAAGAAACTGAAATTGCATAGTTTTTTTTTTAGTAAAAAATTCTAGTTATCGATCCCTTAGATTACCCATGTGGTGACTCTTCTGAAGAAATGTAGGCCTTTTTATACATTATAAAGATATTTTAAGCACTGTTCAGTTATAAGTTATAACTGCAGTCCAGAAATACGGATTACTCTTAATTACATCACAAGTTGCCATATTATATAACATCAATATTTATAAGATTTCAAGGTCATAAACCGAAAGCTACCAAAATTTACATCTCAATTTTTTATTGCCATGTTTTGGCCATTTTATTATATCTCTTTTGCAATATAACATTTTTACTGCTACAGCATATCTCAAAGGAATGGGTTCCTGGTTTACCTAGTGATTTAATGAAGAAAGGAAAGCACTTCATATTGATACATAGTCCGCTTGATATTCTGGTAAGATGCTGAAATGTAATTTTTGGTCATTGGTCTAAGATTCAATGAATTAGAAAGGCAAATGATCCTTTTAATTTTATGCATTCATGATAATGAAACTTCCACAGTTAATCAGCTTAGATTTGAAATTGTTAGCCTGCGTTATGGTTCAGAACTGGATTAGTAAGTTTCATGCTTAGAATTATATAAAATGGGCATAATTTATAAATAGACATATGTGATGTTTCTGAGTTTAGTTATTTGTCGCTGCACCAAATTTCAGTTCACTGAATGCTCTATTTCTATGTCGTTAGCCATCCTTTGAGAAGATTATCCCTCCGTCTTTTCAAGAGTTGGGTTTTGCAAATCTAATGTCCATTTACAATGAGCTCTCTGAGTTGGGAGGGCCCCCACCAATCATTGATGCAGCACAACTTCAAGAAGATCCTGAGGTACCGTTAGAGCCTTCTGAAACACATGTTTTATTATGAAACACTTATGTGCATGAAGAATGAAAAATATTGCATGTTGCTTAAAAATTACAAGATCTAAAGTCATGTAAAAGCCAATAAAGACATTGTTTCTTCAAGCAATCACAGTTGAGTAGGACCTATGCAAACGTGGTCCTTGTTAGACAAGAAAATCACCCACTCAAATCTTTGGTTATCTGAAAATTTTAGATCACAGTGAAAAATATTCTTCCTATATTTGGAAATGAAGAACGTCTTGTTGTCCACATGCTACAAAATTGCATCACATGTATTAAATTCTGGATTGCCTGAGATTTTGGAATATCATCTATAAATCTTGCAAGAGTATATATTTTACTGTAGTTATATTTTAAACATGCACACTTTCCATGTGGTGGACGAAAAAAAGCGTCCTCAGAGACTGACAAGTGAGCTATGCAAAATCTATCACTTGAAAATGAAGATAGTTTCTTTCTTAAGAGCAATATTATGACTTAAAATGAGGTTTTTTAAAGTTGATTTTCAATATGGTTCTATTGCCTACTGTGAGACTGATTTGTCTTTGTTTCATGATCTTATGTTTGGTAGCTAACCATTGTCTGTTACTTTTGAATATGGAGATCTTAGTCAGTCTTTTAGATCGTTTACTTCATCCATTTGGTGCACAGGCTACAATACGTGGTCTTTGTGAAGACTTGAATATTCCTTTTCAAGCAGCAATGCTCAAGTATGTAAAAGCTATTTCTTTATTATTATTATTATTATTATTATTATTATTATTTTCTTTTATTTAAAGAACTGATATCAGAGAGCTAGATTTTTTAATATGGAAAAGCTAAATTGTTTTGTTTTTAAAGAACTGATAAACACTTATGCTATACAAATTTCTGTTCTCAGGATGTGTCTAAACTATGCTACTTCTCACTTAAATTCTGTTCTCAGGATTTTGGAATATCATCTATTACCTAAGTTATACCTTCGGTGAATACAACTTTTTGATATCAGATCTTGTTTCATTTCCTGACACTATTCAGATGGGAAGCTGGTCCGAAACCAGTAGATGGCATCTGGGCTCCCTGGTGGTATAAAAGTGTACATAAATCAACAGGTTTTGAACCAGCAAGAAAGTACCCTGTGGTATGTTGTTCATTTCAACCTAAAGAGATGTGCTTTATCAGAGCCTTTGTTTTAAGACATGTCCTTGACCAGTGTTTGTATATTTTAGAGTTGATGGCATTGTACTTCGATTTGTTGCTTGCTTTGAACATTTTTAAGCTTATATCATGCTTTAAATGCTTGCAATAAAATAGTGAATATGATAGCTAGTCAAAAAATCTTATGTTCTTTCGCAACAATTTGTGTTACTGTCTCAATACTATTCTATGGTTTTTCCCATTTTCATTTTTGAATATTGAGATATATGAGCAGCATAATTATAGTGATAAAGTGCTTTTGACCAAGCTTGTGCTCTATGCGCATCTTTCAGCCATTTCCATTTTCTCACTATGACTTGTTGGAGCAAAGCCTACCTCTCTACAACTTACTGCGGCGCCATCTAAGGAAGTCATCAGGCCTCCTGAAGTCTCCCTTAACTCCTCCTGATCTTCCAGTGCCTGCCAATGAGAAGCTACTAGCATGGGTTGGCGATGAACTTCTACCACGTGACAGTGCAAAGGTACTTTTACATACGACTTGTTATGATGCACAGTTTACAAAGTCAAGGCTTGAATTATGTTCTAATTTTAAGTTTCTCATTCTCACCCTGTCACATGTTTAAGGTTTCTGTATTTGACTCTGTTGTTCAAGGAGGTGATTCAGTTTGGGAGGGACTCACAGTTTATTCTGGGAAAATATTTAAGCTTGATGAGCACTTAGATAGGTCAGTGAAAGAAAATCTATGATGCTTGCTGATGTCAACTAGGGTTTGCAACCATTATCAATTAGCTCCTTCCTTAAGAATTCCTTAACAAACTTAATATATATATATATATATATATATCATTTCAATAGGTTGTTCGACTCTGCAAAGGCTTTGGCTTTCAAAAATGTTCCTGCTCGAGAAGAGGTGAGATTTTAGAACTGATGTATTGAATCTAGAGTTAGAAAATGTTTGCTTCATTAACCTTTGCTTATAGTTTGCAAGTTAAGGTGTTAGTTCATCTGAGTTTTATCATGTAATTGCAGGTCAAAGAAGCCATATTCAGAACTCTTATTCGGAATGGAATGTTTGACAATTCACACATCCGACTAAGTCTAACGCGTGGCAAAAAGGTTTTTTGGAAACTTTTGCTGGCTTTAGTTTATGTTGGTTTAGCTTATCCAAGAATGGTCAAACTGTGGTTGACAATCAGTTGACTGATGTCAAGCATCTAAGCAGTGGGTCATAATTGCTTTTATTTCAGCTGATCTTAGTTAAAGCATGATTAGTCTTCTATTCATTGCAGCTTTTGGTCTTTCTATATATTTATTTCTAATGATTGCCCACTTTTCTGTCTTCTTCAGGTTACTTCTGGCATGAGCCCTGAGTTCAATCTTTATGGTTGCACATTAATTGGTAAAGTGAAAATTTTAGTCTCTTTGACTGAGTTAGGATGAAACTTAATTGTCTTGTAAATTTGGTCCCTATCAACTTGAAAACAAAGTGTATTGAATTCAGGGTTGACTTATGGGTTGCATAAAGATACTGTTCTGAAATAGTTCCATCTCCTTATTAAATTTTGTGTTCAACTTTATCGCTGAATGAGACCTAGAAACCAATTAGGCATATGCTGTACTAAGTAGACCAAAAAACCAAATACTTTTGTACTGCATTGGAGAAAATGGCGGCGTCCTTGGATGCTAACTATATTGGAAAACTTTATTGTTTCATAAAGGAATACAAATGACTGTAACATATATGTATGCAGTACTTGCTGAGTGGAAACCCCCTGTCTATGACAATACAAAAGGTGTAACTCTGGTTACAGCTACTACACGTCGAAATTCACCAAATGTAAGATTGTTGTGTTTCTTTAATTTTCTGTTAGTTTCATTTTTCAGTGTAACTGCTAGTGTATATTAAAGTAAAATGACCTGTTTCCTCTGTCCCACTATAATGAGGTCTTTAACGGCTACTATATGAAGCATTACTATTCATGCTTCTTATTAGATCCTCATAATTTTATCAAAAGGCATTGCCTCTTTGGGGAGCCCTAGGTGTGAGATAGAACCCTGACTGTAAGCATGCGTATTCAGCAATTAGACAGCATATTATTATATTTTCTTATGATTGATGTCTTATGGTGATGTAAAATTGTGTCTGGTGGAGTATGGAAACAGTTCATTGGACAAATATAATATTGAAACCAGAGGCTTTGGTTGTTGTATTCTCATATTTTATTTTGTTAACTTTGATAAACTTTCCACTTTCTTTACAGAACTTGGATTCGAAGATTCACCACAATAACCTTCTGAATAATATACTTGCAAAGGTAAAATCTTATTTTATCACAACATAAAATAGTTCCTTTCAATACTTTTTTCAATTATGATATGGTCATTCTTATGCTCATATGCAAATGGCTGGTCTTAATTCATAAACTCATCTTTTTTCATGGTATTAACTATTGGGCCTTTGACTCTCCTTGGGAGAACGATTAACCATCCAAATTTTCTTAGATTTATAGTGTGCACACACGCATAGGGTGAATATTTAATATAAGAGCATACATGTAGAACATCATCTGGTCAAATCAGCTAGAGTATGGTGAAATGGTTCTGCAACAAATGGAAACTATGGTAGTGAGATGTCATCATGAATTTTTTTCTTAACTTTTGACTTGGATCTTTGATGGTGTAGATAGAAGGCAATAATGCAAACACTGCGGATGCAATTATGCTTGACAAGGATGGTTATGTCTCTGAAACAAATGCTACCAACATTGTGAGGCTATACCTTTTTCTTTCTCTTGTTTAAGAGCACGTTAAACTTGTCTCAGGTTCCATTTGCAATGCCTAGCGATGGTCTGTCCAAATTGCAGTAATCTGGCGCTGTCTAAGAATTTTCTGTTCTCTTATTCTATCTATGTAATCTTTATATGTACTCTGGAAAAATCCTCTTTCTTGATAGATATTTCTTAGGTTACCATCTATTTTAAAATCCAGTAAGTAGATCAAACTAACCAGAAACAAATAGGACTCACATATGTACAACAGTAAAATTAATAGAAATGAGGACTAATAGGATACAAATATTCGATCAATAAGATAACTTAAGCTTAGAATTATATGTTAGGTTACTTGTCAAATAAAAATTTCAACTTTTAGGAAGTAGGCTCAGTTATGCATAACATGTGCTAGTACAAGCACATGTTAATAGTCATAAATACACGATAAAATGAAAACTAGCTATTCTGTGCATTCCTTGTCATGTAAATCTTGCATATGGACTAACATTTTATGTTCCATCTTGCAGTTTTTGGTGAAGAAAGGCCGTGTCTTAACACCTCATGCAGATTATTGTCTTCCTGGCATAACTCGAGCAACTGTAAGCTATTAAACTCTAAATCTGAAACACACACCTTACCCACATATATGTTTACAGAATACATTTTTGAAGTCAGCTGACCAAATTCTTTTACTTTTTGGGCAGGTTATGGATCTTGTGGTGAAGGAAAAGTTGGTCTTGGAGGAGCGTAGAATCAGTCTATCAGAGTTTCATACTGCGGATGAGGTTTTCATGCATACATATGAAAATATATTGATAAACACGTAGTTTAGGATCTCAACTAAGAAATACTCTGAAGGTTTTAATAGAGTAATCAATATATTGTGTTTTTCTAGGTAATTGCATTGAGTCCTCAACATTGTATTTTCTCCATGCATCCGTAGCATTTAGTGTTAATTGTTCCATCTGAGAATTTCTTGTCATTATTATCATTCAAAGCCGTGGACTTTTTTTTCCCTCCTTTTAATTTATCTTTAATGTATTATAAGATGCCTACTGGTAGAAATAAATAATTTACCTGATCAATGGCCTGCTAATTTATTTATTCTCACTATGCCAATCATTAAATAGGATTAATATTGCTTGAGAAAAAAAAAATTTCCTCTTTGGAGTGAATCGACAGTGACCTGCTGAATTAAAATCTGTTTATCTTGTTCACGAGAATACTATCCCTTTTCTTATTGCAGGTTTGGACAACGGGGACAATGGGAGAGCTCACTCCGGTGAGTGCAAACTTGATGGCGTATATATCTTGGTTTTTGAATTTTGCATATCCTGAGACAGCAACCTAGATGATAGAAGTTTACAAAACCTTAGCTGCTATTTGCTATAGTTCCATACAGGTAGCTTTTGATTTCACCATAATTATTGAAAACTTTCCGTACCATTTGTTTAACCAAAAAAAGAAATACTGTGAACTAGACCTTAAGGTGATCTTTGTCTATTAACTTGACTGCCTTATGTACAAAATTCCAGCAAAAATCCCTGTATTGACTAACCCATTCAGTCTAGTTTGAGCCAGGATTATTTTAGTAGGCTAATTAAAAAGATAATTTTTCACTTCTAAGAACTTATCAAGCACTAGGTAGGCTCGAAGGTGTTCGAGACTAAATATTCTCACAAATATAGGCCTTATATATGTCCATATTAGTTATATTGCTAGTTTCCTTCTTTACTATATATTCTCACAATATATTAGTTATATTGCTAGTTGTATTACTATATATTCTCACAAACTCTCCCATATGAGTTTGTATCTTCTTGCTTAATTGGATAGAGGATTCCTACAGGCCCTGTAATTAGAAAGAAATGATAACTAGTGTATGTACCTTGTTGTGATGTCATGTGTTACAAATAATATAACACGTGTACAATATTATTTCTAACACATGTGCCTCTCTAACCTTAATGTTATAATAATTTCCTCAAATTATAAGCTTCACGTAGTTGATTGAATCCCAAAACACCAGGTTGTGAAGATTGACGGGCGGGATGTTGGTGATGGAGAAGTGGGGCCAGTGACTCGAAGATTGCAAAATGCCTACAAAAAGTTGACAGAAGATTCAGGAGTGCCCATACCAAACCCAGCATGAAACTTAACCATGACTGCTTCTAAAAGGTGTGATTCTTCTATTTCAGCCATCAGCATATGGGCAGTCAGTGTGGTCGATGTTGTGATTTTGTTGTTGCCGTATTGGATCTTTGAGGTTGTTTAAGTACTCTGAGCTGCAGCAGATGGAACTGTAATGAGAAATGTTTCAATTTTTCATACAGATGTACAGTGCAGACCATGCAAATACGTAGAGACTACATGCTTTTAGGGACATGAATAAAGGAACCGGGTCTTGTGTTGCATAAATTTCCAAGTCAATGGCTAGCCTAGCTAGTTCCCTGTGTCAAGGTTCAATACTGTATTATATATAATTATATAGTTTCAAAAACGTTATTTTCGTTATTATCATTGAGTATCATGTAAATTAGTATGCATACATACAAGTTCAAATTTTCAATGGACCTAATAGTATACATGTCCAACTAAGTAATGGTCGAAATTTAAGTATTGGGACCCTGAAAGCGTGGCGTATTAAACTTGATCTCATAGCTATTAACTTGATAGCATTTTTTTTCTTAAAAATAAATTTAAAAAAAAAATGAAAAAGAAAAAAATAAAAAGGTTGGGAGATAGTCTTATTAATATAAACTGAGCCATCCTCTAATATGATGAGGAGACCTTAGTGGGAAGCCAGTCATGCAATTCATAACTATTAGAATTTTTCATGGCACATGAAAATCTACTTAATGTAATTGGCCTCTACCACTCGAAGTTTCTGTCTGAATGTTCTCTCTTACGGCGAAATATCTGTTTCCTAGAAAAATTACACAAGCCATAAGCAATATATATCATTAGGAAATATTTCTTTACTTGAAAAATTAAATTTACATTTAAAATTAATACATACATGTGTTTCATTTTGATTTTTTTTTTTGAAATAAAAATATGTCATTTGTAGTAATTATTAATTTAAAAATTGAATCTACCCAAGCGAGCTCAAGGAATAAATAAGTTTGCCCGTCTAAATAGTCAATTGCTTTTAATTCTTATATGGTTGTAAAATTAAAATAACAAAAAAATTCTACCTATTAATTAATAATAAAAGATATTTAAAAAAAAAAATAGAACTAATGAGGGAGCAATTAGTGCTGTAAAATGTGACCCACAAGATGGAAACATTAAGTATGGTGTAAAAGCTAATAATTGCAAAAAAAAAAATATTTATATATAAAAATATCAAAGCATCCCAGTATTTCCATTTCCGAAATGCACATCCTTCAAATTAATTGATTGGAAAATGGAAACCTAGTTGAGAAACTAGTGAATTTGATATGAATTTTCTTCCTGCAAGTAAATCCTCAAATACAAACGACCATTTTAAGAGAGAGTTTAAGGAAAAAAGAAGGCAACTTACCATTTAAGTCAGAGAAGTTTAAGGAAAAAGGCAAGACAACTTTTAATGATTTTTATTTTTCTTGCCTTTTCAGTTTTGATAAAAGCTGGTTAATGCAAGACAGTGATGTTGCATCAAAATGATTTTGGACAGTGACGAAGTGTCATGTCCTTGTATAGTAATGTAGTGTCATGTCCTCGTAGGCACTCTTCACAGCGATTGATAAGGTTGGGATTGTGCAAGAGCCTTCCCCATGTTGGCATACCAAACAAAACAATCATAGTTCAGTAGACGACTAGAAGTTGATTTACATGCAATTTGCAAAGCTCTGAGTAAAATCCTCTCAAGTCTTCTGGGTTTTTGTAAAATCTTCTTAGAAAATAATATAATTTTTATAATAAAGCTCCAAGTTTTATCAATCGAGATGTGTGTGTCACTTTGAATGTCAGACCCAGTTTTTTTTTTTTGGTAAAGGAATGCCAGACCCAGTTACAATCTGAGAGTGTGAGCTGTTTTATCTCTGCAACCATCAAAATGGCAGAGCTAAGCATGCAAAATGGGGAGGTGGAGGTGGAGGTCATTCATTCGTGGTCTACTCCAAGAACCCTCAGTACCAGCCTTATGTACTCTTTTGCTCAGGTGAGTCTCTGCCTGCATATTATACTCGTTGGTTGCCCAGAAAACGTAGGAAAAATTCATTAAAAGTTAAAATACTTGTTCAAATATGGATCTTTAATATGTTGTTTTGATAATTTGGACATTGGTTTCCACATTCTAATGAAAATACATTTTTTATTTAAAAGAAAAATTACCTTAACGTAGCTTTTTCAGCAACCATACTGTGGATCAGTTGATTTGCTAAGTTACCAGTTTATTTAGTTTTAATAACATAGTAATCATCATCATCATCATTTGCTTTTACATTTAGAGGGATGACATGGAAGTGCTGGATGAACCTCTGTATGCAAATTTTCTTCGGGTGACAGGTTTTGACAGACCCTACAGGGAGGAATTATTATGCAAAATGGTACGTAAAGGTTACTGAGAATGGTGTAGATTTCCTTTTTGTTAGTTTCTTCTCCTCTTTCAGTACTGAAATTTTGGTTGGTTTGTACGTAAATATGTATAGGAAGCTGATGGAAATAAGGCTGTAAAAGAGGTCATTTTCGGTCCCGGAAGAAAAAAGTATCGCTTCTGTAAGGCAAGCAGCTGAATTTTTTTTTATTTTTTTTTTACAAGCAGCCGAACTAGATGATGTATTGTGGTGACTCTTTATGAAGAATAATTTGTAGTCCTCTTTAATATGCACTTTATATTATATTATGAGCATATTTTAAGTTCCTGTTCGTATTATATTATAAATTGGGCTGGCTGTGGCCCTGCCCTGCCCTCCCCGGACCAAACTTTTTATTTAATATATATATATATATATATGTTATTAATTTTATTTGTTTGTTTGTGTGAATAAGAAAAAGTGGATGTTTATGTATTTTTATCTCAATTGGACCCAACGAATGAAAATAAAAATAAAAAATTGCCCAGTTCATTAAAAAATACGAAACCATATAAATTGTAATTTTATCTATATATTATTTTATTTAAATTAAGAAAAATAATTTTTATCTTGAAGATACAATTATTAAACCAAAAGTTTTTCCCCAGGTTTTGGTGATTTTGTTATAATTATTTGTAATTTGGTTTTGGTCCACAGCATATCTCGAAGCAATGGGTGCCTGGTTTACCAACTGATTTAATAAAGAAAGGAAAGCACTTCATATTGATACGTAGTCCTCTTGATATTCTGGTAAAGACATTTTGGAACAGCAAACAACTTTAGACTGCATGCGTTCATGGTCTTCACCAGTAGATCGGAGCTTATATATTTGTAACTATTATTAGCCTGTAACAAGGCACACAACCTGATTATGAAATTTTTGCGCTTACCATAAATCAAAAAAGTTTTGTGCTTTAGAAATTATATAATTACTAGACACTTGTAATGTTCTGATTTAAGTTCATCTCTGTCATGTTGCTAATTTTAGCTCAGTGGAATGCTCTATGCCTTGTTTTGTCAGCCGTCATTCGAGAAGATTGTGCCGCCATCATTTCAAGAGATAGGTTTGGCAAACTTAATCTCTATCTACAATGAGCTCTCTGAGTTGGGAAGGCCCCCACCAATCATTGATGCAGCAGAACTTCAAGAAAATCCTGAGGTGTTATGCTAGAGCTCTTAAAAATTACATGGTTTATTATGAAATGCTAATGTGCAGGGAGCATGAAAATATGCTTATGGATTTACTTGTCTAAATTTCCTGTAAATTCCACCCAAAAAGAAAAAAGAAAAAAAAGGGGTATTTTTAAGGAATAACAATTGTGTTGATGTTGTCCACGCACCATAAAATTGCATCACGATTCACATGTATATATTCTAAATTGCCCTGAGAATCAGGATTATCCTCAAGATACTTCAAGAGTATAAGTTTTCCAGTTTTGTTATATTTTAAATATGCAAGCTTTTCCATGTTGCAGATGAAAAGAATGCATCTCAGAGACTGAAAAACCATCCGTGCTAGATCTAGGACTAGGACTTCAAAGTGAAAATGATTTCTTTCTTGAGCATGACATTTATGACTAGCTGAGGCTTCCTCTGTTAACTGTCAATCTGTTTCCAGTTGATCTTATATAAGTTCGCAAACTGTGTGACTGTCTTCGTTTATAGTTCTCATGTTTGACAGTTTGCCAATGAACCTGGAGCACTTAATCAGTTTTTAGATCTTATTTGGACTTTTTTGTTACTTCGTCCTTTTGGCGCACAGGCTACATTACGTGGTCTTTGTGAAGACTTGGATATTCCTTTTCAAGCTTTGATGCTCAAGTATGAAAAAGTTATTCCTTTTTTTTTTTTTAATTTTGTTTGTGGAATTGAAATCAAAGGTAGACTTGTTAACATGGAAACACTAGAACAGACAATTCTTCTTTTCTTGTTATTATTCAGATGGGAAGCTGGTCCAAAACCAATAGATGGCATCTGGGCTCCCTGGTGGTATAAAAGTGTACATAAATCAACAGGTTTTGAAAAAGGAAGAAAGTACTCTCAGGTATGTTGTTTGTACCTTCCATTATCCAACTGACATGAGATATTGTAACTTGATCATCTCAATGTTATTGCAACCTAAAGAGATGCTTTAGCAAAGCATTTGTTTTGATGTCCTTTATAAGTGTTCGTATATGTTACAGTTCATGGCAATTATAATTCAAATTGTTGCCTGTTTTGAGCAAAAAATCTATAGCGTTCATTAAATTTGTGTAATTGGCTAAATTCTAGTTCTTTGGTTTTTCCTCTTCTACATATCCGTACATTGAGATATGTGAAAGTAACACTAGTGTAATGACACAGTGCTTTTGACCAAGATTATGCTATATGCACATGTTTTGCGCTATATGCACATGTTTTACGCTATATGCACATGTTTCAGCCATTTCCTTTTGTCCACTATGACTTGCTGGAGCAATGCTTACCTCTCTACAACTTACTTTGCCGCGGTGTGAGAAAGCCATCATGCCTCCTGAAATCTCCCTTACCCCGTCCAAATCTTCCTGTTCCTGCCAATGAGAAGCTACTAGCATGGGTTGGTGATGAGCTTCTACCACGTGACGGTGCAAAGGTAGTTTTACATGTGACATTATATGCAGTAAAAAAGTCAAATCTTGAATTATATGCTAATTTCTGTTTCTGATTCTTTCCCTGTCATGTGTATAAGGTTTCTGTATTCGACTCTGTAGTCCAAGGAGGCGATTCAGTTTGGGAGGGTCTCCGAGTCTACTCTGGGAAAATATTTAAGCTTGATGAGCACTTAGATAGGTCAGTGAAAGAACAGATATGATACTTGTTGGTTTGGCAAACTTTAATATGTGGTTTGTAATATTAAAGATGCAGTATTTATTGCACTTAGTTTATTGATTAATGGTTATAGTGTTATTTGTGTAATATCTCTAATATTCTTTGCACTACTGCTAATGTTTTCTTTAGAGGTACAACTTGACTCCATATCTTTAAAATATGAATGAATTTTCTTTGCTGACTGCATTTCATCATCATCATAATCATTAATCATTATAGCTCCATCATCGAGAACTCCTTAACCTAAAAACGTTTTCCATTTTTAGGTTGTTTGACTCCGCTAAGGCTTTGGCTTTCACAAACGTTCCTACTCGTGAAGAGGTGAGAGTTTGTACGTTTTAGGTCTTAGGTTGTTTTCCTGTAGCTGGCAAGGAAGTTTTTTTTATTCATCCCAGTTCTGTATGTGTAATTGCAGGTCAAAGAAGCCATTTTCAGAACTCTTATCCGGAATGGAATGTTTGACAATTCACACATCCGATTAAGTCTAACGCGAGGCAAAAAGGTCTTTTATAAGCTTTTTCTGGCTTCATTAAATGTTGGTTTGCCTCATCAATGAATGATCAAAATGTGATCGACAATCCATGCCTGGTATCAAGCATCTATTGCTGGGTCGTAATTGCTTTTATTCAGCTGATCCAAGTTAACGTTCTTCCTATTATAATTATTTGTGGTCTGTTTGATATTAATCTCTAATGATTAGCAGCATTTCATGTCTTCTTCAGGTTACATCTGGCATGAGCCCGGAATTCAATCTTTATGGTTGCACGTTAATTGGTAAAGTGAAAATTGAGTCTCTTGGCCCCATGTTATGATGAAAAAATTCATCATCTTATTGATCAATTCATGTAGGCCACCCATCAACTGGAAATTGTTAAGAGCATTGAATTTTCAGGGTTGATTTGTGGGACACCAAGAACTTGTTCTGAAAATAGTTTTGTCTTTCCATTAAAATTTGTTTCTAAGAAACTATATTGGCAACTTGGTGATGAATGAGACAATGAAACCAACTAGGCATGTGCTATACTAAGTCTTAGGGGAGTTTGAGAATGATATCTTTATTTCTACTGGTTGTATTACATTTTCTTACCCCTGCATGCTGTTTAATATATACGCAGTGCTTGCTGAATGGAAACCCCCTGTTTATGATAATACAAGTGGTATAACTCTGGTTACAGCTACTACACGTCGTAATTCACCGAATGTAAGATTCTTGCTTTTCTTTTAAAAATCAGTTCATTTTTTTTTCTTCCATTTAGAGAAATTTTACACACGTTGAGCTGTAATATAGTTCTTGGTATATATTTAGTCTCCGCCTAGTGCTTTTATGAATTAGTTTCCATGCGGCGATTGAAGTAAAGATTTTTCAGTGTTAACAGACTTGAATTTTTTCCCTTTGGTGGTCAATGTGGAAATATACATCACATTACTTTTATTTTTTATGTTTGATATTACTTGTTGATGTGAAATGGTGTCTGATAGAGTGCTGAAACAGTTCCATGAACCAATTTAGTATTGAGTACCAGAGGCTTCTGTTTTTGATATAATGAAATGGTCTTTGTGAGGAAGTAAACACCTTGGATGTGTTTGTTTATCTAAAAGGTTGAATGTCCACTGGCTTTGCTCTCAGAATCCAAAGTTCCACTTTGAACAATGGTAGAATGTACAATTGCTTCCATTGTTCTTGCAGCTGATTTTGTTAGCTGTTCATATCTTAGGGTAGAGGTATATTTCTGCCTACTTTATATTTTGTCGAAATCTCAGAGCTGTGAGCCCGTGAGCTTGTTTGAAGCTCAAACATGGCAGGAATAAAATCTTTAGGCAAATGATATCCTATCAAAAGCTTAAGCAGTTACTTTTTTCCTTTTGATTATATTAGCAGTTGTGAGATATAAGTAATTACGAGAGTTTCCCACTCACAACTCAAGGGCTGTCAAGTATCTCATATGCTTGTAGTCTCATATTTCATTCCAGTTAACTTTGATAATGTTTCCATTGTCTTTACAGAACTTGGATTCGAAGATTCACCACAATAACCTTCTGAATAATATTCTTGCAAAGGTAGCATCTTATTTACATGTCACCGACTAAATAGTTCCATGCAATACTGATGTTATTATATAATGTATATAAGAACATGTAGAACATACATTTGGTCAAATCAGCGAGAATATGGCCGAAATAGTTCTGCACCAGAATGGAAACCATGGTAATGAGTTGCCGATAGTCATGAAATTTTTTTGTGTTGACTTTTGACATAAATCTGGGATGTTGTAGATAGAAGGCAATAGTGCAAATGCTGCTGATGCAATCATGCTTGACAAGGATGGCTATGTCTCTGAAACAAATGCTACCAACATTGTAAGATTACGCTCTTCCTTTTCTTCTTTCACAGAACATTACACTAAACAAGGACCACTAGGATATAAACACAAAACCTATAAGATTTCCTGAGCATTGATACTATATGTTAAGTTCTTATTAATCTTATGCTTAATTTATGGAAGTAAGCTCAACAATACGTATCAAGCTAACATAGACAAACATGAGCATTAATGATCACTATTCAGTTCATTTCTTGCCATGCATATCTTGCACATTGACTTCCACATTGTGCTCGATCATTCAGTTTTTGGTGAAGAAAGGCCGTGTCATAACACCTCATGCTGATTATTGTCTTCCTGGCATAACTAGAGCGACTGTAAGCTATCTAAACTTTCATCTTCCCCCTGTAATAATTGTTAATGACTCTATAAACTAAACCTATCTAGTGCATGCATGGTACTCAAACAGGATATAATATCTGAAAAAAAATGTTGTTCACATTTTGGCTGTCAGATGATGACTAAGGATTTTATGAAATTCTCTTGACAGGTTATGGACCTTGTGGTGAAGGAAAAGTTGGAGTTAGAGGAGCGTAGAATCAGTTTATCGGAGTTTCATACCGCCGATGAGGTTTACTTTTCATGCATTCATACAAAAATATATAATCAAATGCTGGGTTAAAGTCTGTTTATCTTATTCATGACAATATATTCTTCCAATTATCTTACTGCAGGTTTGGACAACCGGGACAATGGGAGAACTCAGTCCAGTAAGTGCATGCATTTCCATCTTCTTACTCTTTGGAGAGTCAGCATTCATTAATTAATATTTCAAGCCCTATAGATAGACGAAACTGCATATAAATGATTTAATGAATAATATATATATATATATGCCTCTTTGTGATGTTATTGTAGTGAATTTATGCAATTCCTTCCATGCAAGTCCAAATTATAAGCAAAGTTACCAACAAGTTGATTGGATTTCATTTATCAGGTTGTGAAGATTGATGGACGCGATGTTGGTGATGGAAAAGTTGGGCCAGTGACTCGAAGGTTGCAAAATGCCTACAAAACGCTCACACAAGACGTGGGAGTACCCATACCAACTTACCATGTAACTTAAATTTATGACCCTCCAACTACACCATGCAATTACACACACTGTTTGAACCATCATATCATCTTCAACCTGTAATTAACTTCAGAGGTTATTAACAGAGGAACTCGCACCATCCAAAGCCTG
Source organism: Rhamnella rubrinervis (assembly GCA_007844105.2). Lineage (NCBI taxonomy): Eukaryota > Viridiplantae > Streptophyta > Magnoliopsida > Rosales > Rhamnaceae > Rhamnella > Rhamnella rubrinervis. The sequence continues at coordinate 10,583,472 of CM017578.2, forward strand.
CTATTTATACTATAATTCCTTGTGTTAATTATTATTGAAAGGCTGCTAAAAAATTATATATTTAAACATACATGGGAAATGCACTGGGTAAAAAAGAAAAGAAAAGCTAGGTTAGTGAATGATGTTAATTTTATATAGAATGACAGATATACCCTTCCTCCTCTAGCTTAAAGACATTCTATGTCCGTACGTAAGAAAAAAACCAAAATCGAAGTGTCACATTGACTATATAATATTAATCATTGATGTGTTTCTTGAAATGTTGAACAGGGGATGCATATAGTTCAATATAAAAATACCACGTATTGGACTGGAGTAGACCGACACCAATATCTCCTTTACCTTTACGTTTTTCCAAAAATCTTATCAGCTCTTTTTTTCCACCATTATTTTAAGAATTTTTCACAAAGAAATGTAACAATTCTTAAACTTTATGGGGAAAAAAAAAAAAGTTGCATTTGCAACTTTTTTCATTTTTCGTCTCACTTCTGTAAAGTTTTCTTTCTCAGCTTCCTTAATCCTTCACATTATATATTGCCTGCAGATTTGTTTTTCGTGGTATCCGAAAGTGGGTTCACTAAAATAGGAAGAAACTATATAAACAAAGATGTTGCTTTTCTATTCGAAAGTTGTAAAAGTGTTAGTCAAGGTACGTGGACTAAAGGTCAAACTTTTCTTTCTTTTTTTTTTTTTTTTATGACTAAGATAAAACCTTTCTTAGTTGATTATGAAGTGAGCAGCCCACAAGTTTTCGTGTGGAGTGCACACTCCAATTCAATTGTTTAATGCTATAAAGCTTCCCACAATCTGCAAAAGCTAGATTTTTTGGGTTAATGCTGTACATTTTCTGTTGCTTAGCCGTGTGGCGGTGGTCTTTATGCATAAGTGCCCACTTCCCTTCAGTATTAATACTCGTGCATATCTTCCTACTCAAGTGCATGCCCATTCAGCATATCTTACCCACTTTGTCATAATTTTTAAATATGTTGCATGCATTTTCATGCCTGTAGAAGCTTTTTCTATATGGATGGCTGGGTAGCTTATAGCTAGCTAGTTCACAATCATTGAGCCCTGATTGAACTGATGAGATGGGTTTGTTACCAAAAAGCCTATGCCTTTTAAACCCTAGCTAGGTTTAAACTTTAAACGTTCAATATGAGACAAGTAACTAAGATATGAGGTATTTTTCGTTGCTTTTGGTTGATGATGAGTAAGCTGCATATGCATTGGTTTTACACAAACTTTTTTTTTTATAAAGATAATAATTTATATGTCCAATTACACTGGAAATTTGATCAAGTAATGGTCCGGATTGAACGACGTAGCTAGATGACAAAGTTTAACCATTAACAACATAATTAATACTATATTGTACGTACCTCTTGGTTAATATAGTGCCTTCCACATAGTCCCCACTAACTTCACCATCACCATTATTATGCACTACCTAAAATTCATGACTCCTCCCTATAAATACCCTCATAATGACCGTGTGTCCTCCACAAGCAATCACATGTCCTCTAAGTGTTTTTCTTAATATACCCTTTAGCTTGCATTTCAACTTAATGGCCGGTCATGGAGCTCGTGACCAAATCTCTGTTAACCATGTTGAAGCCCCAGTTTACAACAATGAAAATGGTAGTGAGCAAAAACAATGCCAAGGACGGCCCGAAGACGACCACTTCGACTACTCCCAAAGGGCACAATGGGTGCGAGCAGCTTTGCTGGGAGCCAACGATGGGTTGGTATCCGTTTCATCGTTGATGATGGGTGTGGGAGCTGTTAAGGAAGACATGAAAGCCATGCTTCTCGCCGGGTTCGCAGGGTTGGTGGCAGGAGCTTGTAGCATGGCGATTGGCGAGTTTGTCTCTGTTTACACTCAATGCGACATAGAGAGAGCTCAAATGAAGAGAGAGATGAAAAACAGTAGTGCTGGTGGCAGAGAGATAGGCGGTAGTAGTACTAGTCATGAGGACGAGATTGATGATGAGAAGCTTCCAAACCCGGCACAGGCTGCAGTAGCTTCAGCCTTGGCATTCAGTGTGGGTGCACTAGTGCCATTAGTGGCAGCTGCGTTTATAAAGCAGCACAAGTTGAGGCTGGGTGTGATTGGTGCGGTGGCTAGCTTGGCTTTGTTGGTGTTTGGTGGGGTTGGAGCTGTGCTGGGAAGAACATCAGTGAGAAGGTCTTGTGCAAGGGTTCTACTTGGAGGATGGTTGGCTATGGCTATCACTTTTGGGCTAACCAAGCTGATTGGCTCTAGCGGACTCCAAATGTGAAATTGATTCTCATACCATGTCATGCACGTGTATTACGTACCAATATCCACTGTGTCCTAATTACTTTCTTCCGGTGTTGTTGTTGTTATTGTTGTTTGATATCTGGTTCCAGTGTTTGATCATGTGTTTTAGTTTGGTGTGTTTAGCTTTAACTTCTTGTGTGTGGATGTGTTGAAAAATTATGAATGGTCTGTATCCGTGCATGTTTGATTAGTTTGTAATTGCCAATAAGTGGATATGATCTTCACTTGATATGTGGCAAAAAGCATACGAGATATGTGTGTTAAAAGCCATATACATCATCCAAACATGCAAATGCATGCAACGATGAGGAGGCAGAGAATTACAGGCCCTAATTAATTAAAAAGAAATGATATAAAACTCAATGCTAGCTCTTTGGTTATGTTTATTTTCTAGAAAGATAAATATACATGAACAATTAAAAAAAATATTGTATTTATGATTAAGGGGTGATTTATAGCTGTTTTTAAAATTTAAAAGTATTAATGACAATTTATGAGGTAAATTATAACTTTGTATTAGTGTAAAAAAACCTTGTAATTATATTATAAGCTTCTATAAAGACCTTTAATTTGGAAACTTAGAGTGGTCAAAGGTACTACAGGTATAACGGTACGTAATTTAGAAATATTCCCAATGCTTAAGCCACATAATGCCCCAGCTATAAGGGAATTCCTAATGTATGTACAAGCTTCGCTAGCTCGACTTATCAGACAAGTAGGTGAATATTCTGTGTTATTTTTATTTTTATAATCACGTACATAGGTAATCATACCGTAAAAACATGCATGCACGTGAACAATAAGCTGGAAAGAATATATACCAGCCACCAATGGCAAATATATATATATATGGATCATCGAATATGTACTGGTCTCTTTTGATTCTCTAAGAAAGCAACACCCTTGCACACTTGCACTTCCGAGCTGCTAAAACCAAATATCAGCAACACAGCTACCGACCCAAGTGCATGAACAATATGATACTAATCTTCACCTTCTTCAATCCCTTCTCCACATTTTTTTCTTAGTCTTGGCGATTGTCGCAGTTAAAGAACCAGAAGGCCCTTTGCATGTGGCTCTACCATAGTAGACCAACAGCAAAAACTTGATTCTACAACTCGTTAATGATAAACATTTGTCTACTAATGTCATGAAAACAAGCCAAGGATAACATTTTCTTTTTAAATGTTACAAAAAAGTATATTATAAGCTATACTAAAGTGCCTAAGATGAAATTAAACTAAACAACTTTGTAGTTTTATTTTTTAATGACATAATTACACAGAGAAAAGCACTTATACAGTAGCAGTTAGCTGAGCAGAACACAGAACGATTTCGATGGCTGGTTGCTCATAATACGATTGTTCGTTACAATATGCTTGTTCAAGATATGTTATTCTGTTGAAGCTAGCTCATTTGTATATTAATTTTCCTTTATTGAAAACACCTCATAATTATAATGAATAGAAAAAAGATTGTTTCAACCTTGCAAATTTAGTAAGAAAATGAAAATGGGATATTAAAAAGAACTGCCGAGGGCGGCACGTACGAGCAAAACTGAAAAATTAAATACCACCACTACTGATTGCTAAGCCACCTCTAAGAACACGGATAACCAAGCAAGCCAAAAACAAATTAAAAGGAAGATGAAGGAAAGAAAACAACATATTTTGAATCTTGGCAAAACAAGAACCAAACCAAGACAGATATTGTTATCCACAGCAAGATCAATCGCAGAATTGAGAACCATGAGATTATGCAGTGAAAGGGACTTGTCCAGTACCAGTGCGCAGTGCAGAAGATAGAATGATTTAGATGGCTGGTTGCGGCCGCAAAACTACTTTCGGAATATTTTTTTTTCAAAGTAAAGATTATAAAACCATGCAGTTAGGAACAAAGAAAGCCAATCATGTATCCCAAAAGGACCATAACTAGAGCCAAGCATCATCCTGCCAAAAGGTTTAAAACTATTAATATTAGCAGGAATTAGAAAGAGCATGATGGGCATCAAGAAAACATAAGGAAAAAACAAAGCATTACCCGCTTGACTCCTGTTTATTAGCAGTAAGATACTGAAAACAGGGAAGCCAAATTGGGCATTCTACTTCTAACATTCACTTCTCCCCCAAGTGAAAATGATGCAAAAATCCCATTTAGAAGACCCCTCACCATCAATCCTCTCATTACCAACCAACACAAATCAACCTTCCTGCAATTGCCTACGAGAGATAGTCAACGGGAACCAGGGGAGCAAGGTCCACCAAAGCCAGAGAAATCCAGCAGCAGTAATGGAATTCACAGAGTATAAGACCAAATTGAAATGTGCATGTCAAGCAAGCATAAGATTGCATCGGACCAAAACATCAAACTGAGCATTTTAGGAACAATTTAAAAAGTTGAACATTTGTGCCAAGTTTCGCACTTCAAATACTGGTTTATATCGATCCACCCACGAAATCATCACTAGAACACATCCTATAAGCAGATAAAACTCCAACAGTTTGCCAACAGACATTGAGTTGAGCAGCACCTCAATTCCTAAGCTGCAAAACAGCACAACATAGTTCCTTCAGTAATTAAAATAACCATGGAAAACATGAGGCACTAAGGTCTAAGCTGCATACCACTATCACATGCAATCATGATCCGGAACGAAAACCTCCTGAGCTCCGTCGATCATATGGTCCAGAGCGGTCACGACTAAATCGATCAGATCCTGAGCCTCCACGACTGCCACCATCTCTGCGGCCACCAAATCGGTCTCCATTTCTATCAGGACCATAACGACTACCACCTCCACCACCTCCACCATACTTATCATCTCTACCACCATACCGTCCTCCTCCTCTTGCACCTTCACTTGGACATTCCCTGGCAAAATGTCCAGGCTTGCCACACTTAAAGCACTCTCCGCCATTAGAACCACGTCCATCACGGTCACGACCGCGGTCGCGGTCACGGCCACGGTCGCGGCTGCGATCCCCATCATAATCCCTACCAGAACCTTGGTGAGGTTGGGCCTTATCAACAGTAATAGTCCGTCCATCCAAATCCATTCCATTCATAGCTTCAATAGCCTCTTCCATGGCTTGCTTCTCATCAAAAGTGACAAATCCAAATCCACGAGAGCGTCCGGAGAACTTATCAACAACTACCTGCACACCAAATATTATCAATAAACAGAAGCATAAAAAACTCTACAAAGAGTAAATAAAGATCACATCAAACAAACCACATACAATTCTATTTTTCGCATATTACACAATGTCAAAACATATTTATTTCTGATCCCTTCAAAATCTAAAGCACATTAGTGTCATCCTAACCAAGAATTGAATATTTCTATAAAATGCAGTTTCAACCACATTCCAAAGATTGCAAAGAAAAGAAAGATATTATCCACAATATTCAAAGTCAGGAAGATGGTTAGAAGCAAAATTGGAGAAGTTAAAATAACTGCTGCATCAACTGAAAACAAAAACATAACAAAAATACTGGGGTTTACCTTGGCCTCAACAAGTTTTCCAAACTTCTCAAATGCATCTTTTAGACCTTTATCAGATGTCGTCCACGACAGACCACCTATAAAGCAACGATACTCCAACTCATCCGACATTATTTAACCTGCAATTTTCACTCACAATGCATCAATCACAGGATAATCCAATACTCTACTGAGCATAGGCCATTATATTCCACATCCACAAACTAGTAACTACAAGTATCTCAGAAGCAGCATAAAACCAAAATAAAAAATAACCTCCCATGAGAACAAAAAGCCTTGATGGGGCTAATTTTGCTATAACCAACACTAAATCCTCCTATATACTACTTCTAGCCGCCACCCTCCACACAAAATATATTGTGACATGCCAATTCCACATCATATGCAAATAGAGATACACATTTATTGATATATACACTACCGCATCGAATTACCCGAATACTAGATGAGAAACACTCCTTTATTTTCTCTCCCCCTCTCAGTCTCGCTCATTCTAAACCAAAACGCTTCATGAGATTCTAAAAAAATTTGATATTAACCCAATCTTCTCTATTAAAATATACCTACATACACATATCTAAACAATAAACACAGACGCAACCTTCATAAGCAAAAGCTTTACAAGCAAAATTTCACTCATTCACAACACAGAAGCAGTCTATTATCCAGATCTAAAACAAACAAAACAACCACAGGAAAATTCAAAATAAACGCATTTATCACAACCGCATATAAATATAAAAACGAAATTCAAAGATTATTGAGCAAAATTATGAATAACTCCCAAAATAACGATTGCCAGCTTTATCTTCTCAGAAAAAAAAAATTAATAAAAATTAGAAATAGAGGCATAACCAGAGTGAAACAAATAAGGCAGAAGGACTAGAATTGAAATACCAGCAGAAAAGTATAGGTTAGATCGAGCTGAGCTTAGCTTGTGCTTCCACGCAAAACCTAGGCGCACTCTCAGAGACGAAAGCAGACCAAAGCAGTAGCTTAATAGGGTTGGGAATGGGTCAATGGTATGAAATAAGATTTGGGCCGGGTTATTCCATCGAATGGTCCTCTTCCGCATGGTTATGAACTGAGATTTGGGCCCGAAATGGGTTACGAATATCCACGCTTCAGAACGGTGTCGTTTGCCTACGGCTGGGGCTAGCCGACATGGCCAGTGCTAGAAAACCAGGTCCAGGGGCATGACCGTTGAGCATGATCATGGAGACGCCGATGCTATGCAATAGGAAGTTGTAAGAAGTCGAGGGGGGTTTTGGGGATGTGGGTTTCGTTGTAGAAGGAGAAAATCGCAGTGCAAGAAGATGTGGTACCTGTGCGTGTTCTACCACAGACTGTTGGACTACAGGAAACCCGAGGTTGAGTCTCTTGCCGAGCTCTTTGGGGCTTTTGATTCCGACCAAGGAGACCCACAAATCCAAAACCATTGCTTGGAGTGGAGGCTTCCACTGCACCACCACCCAGATTCTCCATTCCATTTCGTCAACCTTCCTTCCGAAGATGTTGCCCGCAAAGTCGCCAATCGGAGTAAGCATTTCATGAATTTGTTTTACTTTTGAGCATTTTTAGTTGTTTGCAGTAATTTGAAGTGTTTGATGAATTTTGTGTAGGTATACTTGTGAAAGGAATGTATGAGCTTTGGGGAGAAGGAAGTAGCTATGAGGAACTGGAAGACTCTATCAGAAGCTATCCGGAGGACCGCAAGCTGCCTTTTTTAGATTCCGGGAGCACTTTCAAGATTAATGTTGATACCTTTGGGAAGGTCCTTAGCCTTGAGGACCAGAATCAGCGCATTCAGGGGCTCAGCTACATCCCCTTTAAGGTCAGCTTCTTATTTTAATGATTTTTCACCACATTGTCATTTCCTTTTATGTGTGCTTCATGCTAAATATGTATATTGGAATTGCGACCTCTTAGTATTCTCGTCTTTTTTCTTATTGTGTGCTCAATAGCATGACTCCTTTTTTTAATCTTTGAAATGATTAAATTATCTTAGTGATACTTGTTATGAATGAAGCTTTATTCTACTATAGTTGGACTTCCTATAAGCATCACTAGCACACTGTTTATCATGCTCCATAGGCGCAAGGCCCTTTTTTTTTTTCCCCCTTCTAATCAGCATCAAAGTATGTTACTTTACAAACATATATCATGGGTCTGTGAACCCCTTTACCTGCTGAGCCGAGGTCCATGGATCTGAAAATACATTCTTGATCATGAAGTTTAATCTCTTTTACATAGCTGGACTTCCACATTGTTCTTTAGTCTTAAAGCTTTGCTTTCCCTTGTAATTTACATAACTCTCAAGCTCACAGGAAATTTGTTATGATTAATGATAGAGGTTAAAACTATTCAATATTGTTGCAGGGTCGAGTTAATTTGAAAAATTCGGATAACAAGTTTTGGCTCATGGAAACTGATGATTATGGGTCTAATAATGGCCTTCCACCAATTGTTCATAGGAGAATTTTTTTTGGTCGGGAGATAGGTGGTGCTGATAGAAAGCTTATGCCAACTTATCAGCTAAAGAGCCGCACATATCTTGGCCCAACTGCAATGGATGCAGAAATGGCTTTCTTAATGGCCAACCAAGGGCTGGCCACTCCAGGGAAGCTTGTATATGATCCTTTTGTTGGTACTGGGAGTGTTCTTGTTGCTGCAGCTCATTTTGGAGCAATGACAATGGTTTGCTTCTCTTTCTCAATTGTTCAATTCTGAATTATGTGACAGATGCTTGTCATTAAGTTCATATCATTTTGCTGGTTACTTTCTCTGAGTTTCTACTGATGCAAATTGATCAGGGTGCAGATATTGACATCAGGGTAGTGCGTGATGGCCGTGGTCCTGACCATAATGTCTGGAGTAATTTCAAGCAGGTGAAATATTCTTTACAACATTGATTTCTTTTTTATTTGAAATATTGCTTCTTTATATAGCTACAGATAAAAATTTTGGTCATCAGCAAGTATCATGTTGTATGATGGTTAATTTTATGTAAAAATTTTCTTGTGTATTGTGATTGTAACTTTACTGTTCTTATATTATTAGCCAAATTCCATTATTAAGAATGACATGGAGTTTAAGGTGTCTTGCTTTCTTGCAAACAAATGAAGTTATTTATTTTCCATACCTTTTGCAGTATGGATTACAGATGCCAATTGCTTTGTTAAGGGCAGATAATAATCTTCCTCCTTGGCGTCCTGGATTGAAAGAGGTAAACTTCTGATTTGTTATTTCCTCTTTATTGTTGCATTTATGAACTGCCAGGTCCTTTTTTGTTCCCTCTTTTATTCTTCTTTTTTCATTGCAATACTTCCTATTATGGGCCATGCAAGTTACTTTTAAAAGGAAAAATAATTCATGTTCTTTGTTCTCAATTGATTGATTTGTCAACTCTTTTGTTTCCAAAAGTCCTTTGATTATCTTTAAACACTTATTACATGACCCATTTAGGGTGATGATTCTCCTGTTCGTCCTAGAAATAAACATGCCAAGAATCTAAATTTGGTTGCCTCACTTGCTGTGTCTTTTTCCTTTGCTTTTCTTGTTATTGTTTGCTCCATCCTACGTCAAAAAGGCCATTATCCAGTGCAATATCCGGTTTTTAAATACTTCTTCTATTCATGTAGATATTTGATGCCATTATCTGCGACCCTCCTTATGGGGTTCGTGCTGGAGGACGCAAATCTGGAGGCCGGAAATTGCTAAAGGGAGCCGTGAGCCCTTATACCGTTCCTGATGAGAAAAGGACAGACCACATACCATCAACAGCACCTTACTGCTTAGTTGAATGCGTGCATGATTTGCTTGACCTTGCTGCAAGGATGCTTGTGATGGGTGGCAGGCTAGTATTCTTCTACCCTGTATTAAGAGAAGATGATTCTGCAGAAAACCATTTTCCAGAGCACCCGTGTTTCAAATTGATATCTTCATCTGAACAAATCCTGAGCTCGCGATACAGCAGGGTATTGCTGACCATGGTAAAGACAGGCACATACACTGAAGAAGTTGCAGAGGCAGCTCGGTTAAAACATATAGAGTTCAAGGAGAACCATTTAAAGTGGTTAGAGGATGGCAATCTTCATTCTGCTGTTTTCAGTCCTGCTGATGCTCATTCCGCTGCAGCAGTTGATGGCAAATTCAGTAAAGAAACAAAGCCAAAATACAGGGGAAAATACGTATAAAAGAACTTGATGCTTGGCTGCCCTGCAGATACAGGTACAGGTTATTGGCTTTGGGAGTATGCGGAAACTATCATAGTTTTGGACCCTTTGGAGTTTTAGAATTATTATCCATGTATTTTTCATCTTCAGAAGACACAGCTTTAAAATATTGTTCTGGGCGAAAAGCTGATTTTCTTTTAGAATTAGATTTAGATGTGGCTTATGGGATACTGACCAGCCGGCCAAGAAGCCTAGGATCAAAGTTTTGTATCGGGTTTACGTCTACGAACATTTTGTTTTTATATATTTTTATTCCCAAAAGTTAATTATTATATATGTATTTTTAACAAAAGTCAAATGCTTCATTTTTGTATTTTTCATTCTAATCATCAGAATTGCTTTAAAAATGAAAAAACAAAGCATAGTCTCGCCGCCCACCAGGCGCTACGCGCACAGTGAGAATTTTGTCAACTACCCAAAGCCCCACATGGAATGAATTGACTGTGTATATCCGCTGCATTGCAATAATGGCCCATCTTATAATCTCGTTTGTTTCTAATGTTTTGTTGTAAATTAGAATAATAAAACAAAACAAAAGAAGTCTACAACGAAACATTTGATATTATCTAATTGTGAATAATAAAATTAATAATAATTGTAACTCAAGGACTACGAAATACTAATATATATATATATATAAATGTGGAGGCAGGGCATGCTTAGGTAGGTCAATGTGACTTGCGGGTCACGATGGATTCGCAAGAACTCCTCAAAAGTAAGGGAGAGTAAGGACTAAAAGAGTAGCTTCTACGATAGAGGCCCGTATTTGGTTGGAGTTGACTGCGCCTTCGAGAGGAATGTTTGCCACCCTATCTTGCAAACTGTGCCGAGAAAATTAGAGGGGGGAATACTCTCATGAACACTGTCCGTGGTGAGTTCTTCTAACACTTTTGATCTATTTTTAACTTTCTTTTAAGTACAATTTTTTTTTTTTATGGAGGCTTTGGTTTTATGTGCAATTGTTTCTTGTCATTTATTTATTTAATCCTTTTGCTCTGTAAAAATCCTTGATGCTTTGACGTGCTTGTCCTGCTATTTCGATGAATAAAATCGTTTAATAAGATAGTTGTCTTGATGGTAAATTTCGTATTTGGTCAGTGCATGGTTTCTGTAGTTTTGTTGGTCGGGCAATTAAGTGATAGAAATCATCATTTTTTTAGTGGAAAAGCTAACATTTTTTCCAAGTAGTTTTGTTGGTGCCACTTCTTCTTGCTCTTGAAGAGTGAAAGATGCATTTACTTTTGCCCAAAATTGGCTTGTAAAAATGCACCTGATAAATGTTTTCCTGTAATTGGTTGAGTTTGCACAAGTTTTCTAAAGGCAATTTTCTTAAAACCCAGCAAGCTTCTTTTCTTGCCCACTTTAATTATACTTGGCGCTGATGATGATGTTTTATTAGCTACCCATTTGCTAAAAATGGTGATCAGTTTCTGTAATTGCACGACCTACCTCTGTTTCTATTTCTTTTTCATAAGATTATTTACATACTGAAATTAATTTTTGGGGAGTTTCGATGATGTTTAGGCATGCAGACTAAAAATTTGAGATTGTTTCATCATGTTTTCTCATATCTTTACTCTATTTTTTCATGTTTGTTATAGTGATCTTTGTCTACAAATTCGTTTTTCCAGTTTGGAATTATAGGGATCAATATTAATATGTTTACTAAATTGGTTTTTCCAGCTACTACTCTATGTAGACACTGATCTATTATATATTCACAGTCACAGGCACTTGGAGTTAGGTGGCTGCATGCATGCCTGAACTATTAATAAGCATAACGTGCTAACCAGTAGTTATTCTCAAGAAACCATAAGAAGCAGAAATGGCAACAATGTCAACTAATACAGAATGCAAATCATGGTCTGATCTCCCTGTGGACATCTTAAATATGTTTACTCCACGACTTGATATCATTAGCCAGATTCGTTTTCGAGCAGTCTGCAGGCGTTGGCAGCGGGCTCAGATTGTTAGGCGTGGCACAAACTTACCATGGCTAATGGGACACTGCTGGGGAAATGAAGAGAACAACATCTTGAGTTTATGTTCAGTTCATATCCCATTTATCAACGAAACTCACACCATCACCAACAAAATCGAGGGCGAAGCATGTGGTTACTTGCATGGTTCTTTCATATCTGCTTCGAAATATGGTTGGTTGCTCTTACAGAAGTCTACAAGACCTTTCTTCTACAATCCTCTCACCATGGAAATCATCCAACTACCGGAAATGGAAATGATCAGCTTCAATCGAGCTTCATTCTCTGCTGCTCCTACTTCCCCTGACTGTGTTTGTTTTGCTATACAAAGCTCCAAAGACAGTGATTTGGTCTTCATAAGCACATGCTCTCCTGGTGATAAAGAATGGAGGACAATCGTCTTATACGGTTTCAACAAATCAATTGAGGATGTAGTTTACAGCAATGGGAATTTCTTTTGTGTGTTTAATGGAGGATTATTGGGAGCCCTCTGCATTGAGGACCACAACTGGGTTCTGTTAACTGATATGGAACCAATAACTGAGAAGATATTGCCCAGGTCAAGGACTCATTTGGTGGAGTCCAATGGAGACCTCTTGCTGGTGTGTCCATGTGAAACCTTCGAGGTTTTTGTCTTTGGTTGGGAAGAAATGACATGGAAGAAGTTGCAGAGGTTGCAAAAAATAGCAATATTTCTTGGCTGCACATCATTCTCAGTTTCTGCAGAAGAAGAAGAAGAGGCTTCTGATACTACTGTAGCTGGGAGGATCTACTATCACAGAAATGAACATACCATTTCTCATTTACTGGCGACTGGTGAAGAATACAGGTGTCCTATATATCACTGGAGGACTGAGCAGTGGCTTGAAAGGATTTGGATTCAACCCCTTCCTTATTAGTCTGTGTTACTGCAAAACAATGTTTACAACTAAGTCATCATTTACTTGCTTTGCCTGAATGTGTGTTAGAAAAAGAAAAACATTATCTAATGTGTAAAACTCTAAAACTCTATCCTGGCTAACTAAAGCCTGGCCTGCTTACTTGCTAGACCAGACTGAGGCCTGCTATAGATCAACCACTCTGTTTAGCTTGGTTTTGGAGTTTGAACCCATAAGTAAAATGGGTCAATTATCTTGCTTTTTCTTTCTTGGTTAATGTGGATCGCTCTCTCTTTTGTTCATATATATATATATGTATATATATATGATTGAGGGGCCTGTGATGTGATGAAAAAGCAAATGAAAAGTCTCTATAATTATATGATTCTATAAGTTAGATCGCCTGACAATGTACATGTTGCCAATGAAAACATTTATATATAACACAAATATTCCTCCAAGGTCCTGGCATAACCCACATCATATAATATTAGCATCCATCACCTTTTAATCAACCGTGGTCCAGAAAAAAAGATGAAAAGAAGAAAGCTGATTAGAAGTCTGATCACCTGCATATATAAAAGTTAATTTATTACTATATTAATTAGTGAATTGACTCCTGTTTGGTTATTATTAACATTAAGCTTGCTTAAGATTATCATTAGCGAAACCAACAAGCTTAGCAACATTATACACACACACACACGCATCTCTTTTTACTAATTAAAGAATGAAGACCCAATATTTAAATTAATTGATCGAGATTTTAATTAGACGGCCATTGGCTTGGTCTGCTTGCCCATGGGACTCTGCTTAATAAATATACTTTCATAAATTAAGGAGTGCATGGGACAACCACAAACAAAAATTAATCACGTTATAATTATTTATTATTATAATTTTTCATTAGTTTGTTTTATTATTTGTATACATTTGCTCTCTCTTAATAATTGTGATTGTTTTGTTAGTGAAGTTTATCTCTTTTGCTTTATTCTGTTTGATGGAGAAGTAGTCACTGTCTGCTGCTATTTCTTTATGGCTTAAGCTCCTCGGTTATATATATATATATATATATATATATATATATATTATATTTAGTGTGCGTAAAAGCCTAATCTTTGCTTATCTTTTTGTATTTTTCTTCTACAGATAGTCGTATATACAAGCAAAGGCAGTACCCTTTTTACACTGTGTTGGGACTAGTGACTTGTCCCCTAAATTATTGTATACATAAAAGCCTTATATATGTTCCTCTATTTGCTTAAAAAAAATCAAGTTATATATATAGATGTATTAATAATAAATATATATGAATGATTCATGTTTGTGTCTATGTGTGTGAGAGAGAGAGAGAGAGAGAATGGAATCTTTTAGCCACATGTTCCTCCGCTACAAAACAAGTATGTAAAAACACAGCTATCAGAGAGTCCAGAGTCGGAATCTTCTAATGAAAACCCTAGCTCCAGAGGCTATGTAAGAATATAATTTAAAAGCAACCCCTCTCTCTCTCTCTATCTATATATATATATATATATATATATATATATATATATATACACACGGTCTTATAGCTTAGAGACCCATATACAAATGCATGTGATACAAGTACAAGATGGCTCAAGGGCAAGGTAGAATAAGTATGGTCCATGGACAATAACCAGACAATACATGATGATCTTCCATTTTTAAAAAAAAAAATTTCCTTAGTAGTACAACACACAGTCCGCTGGGTTATACATAATTGGTCCACTGGAAAAGTAATACACAGTGAGAAACATCCGCTTTTGGTCATTTGCCATTCCCTTCAGCTGCAGTGACTTGTTTCAAATTATCTAAAGCTGGCAACACTGAAAGCAAATTTTTAATTATATTTGACCTTACCTTTTTACTCATTCATATTTATCTCTATTACTATTATATTTATATATCTAATTCTTTTTTCCACATTTCAACTATTTAACCTCAGCAAATTCAAATGCAAATAATGTATGTAAGAACACGTGTAGTGAACAATTTTTTTTTTTTCTTTTTTTGGGACCTATCCGTTTGTAGTAGTAGAATATTATGATGAATGATGAACTCGAAAGTAGAGTGAGGAGTTAATTACTGTATTTTAAGCCATGTACTTGAATACGTTTTAGCTAAAGATTAAGACTTAACGTTGGGATAATTTTGTATCAGAGAAAAAAGGGAAATGAAAAAGAAGATGTAATTTTCTAATAAACACGCTTTATTGTTGTCAAAACAGTGCATTCAAAATTATGATCGATGAAAGAAACACTTAAACCCCACAGCAAATCAACTTTTTTAATTACCTAGGGATGCGACAACCAACATCGTACCACATCATGGGACCCATTTTTATCTTCAACATTGCCCTATTGCTCATCATTATTTTTTGAATATTTTAATTAAATTAGGAAAAAAATTATATATACACATAAATATATATATATATATCAATTATA
The DNA here is from genome assembly GCA_007844105.2 of Rhamnella rubrinervis. Lineage (NCBI taxonomy): Eukaryota > Viridiplantae > Streptophyta > Magnoliopsida > Rosales > Rhamnaceae > Rhamnella > Rhamnella rubrinervis. The sequence continues at coordinate 10,598,839 of CM017578.2, forward strand.
TTAGGTTTGGCTTTTTATGTTTTGGCCTTATGAGCGCTGCTGATCAGGTTAAAGTGTGTGTGTGTGTGTCTATATATATATATATATATATATATATATATACACTGCTGTATTTGTAAATTGTTTGTCATTGAAATACATAGAGGTAGCTGAAAAAAATAAATAAAGAAAGAAAAAGGAAGGTTTATTATAAGGTAGCTATTTTTCTGAATTAGTACTTGTCCGTTCATGCATGCATGGCAGCCTTCTCCTATCTCCTTCTGACTCTAACTTTCTTTGGTGGTAATTGATAGGTCTCATTGAAACTTTTTTCTATGAATAAAATCTTTGATCCAATTGCTTTTCAATTGCTTTTCTGACCAGCGTCTACCAAAGAATAGAAAAACACACACACACACACACACACACTAATTAATAGACCGCAATGCATGTGTTTCCTCACTCGCTGTAGAATTATCTCTATCCACTCAAATCTTAATTTCGTTAGCCATTTTAATAAATATGTATCTCTTATATTTATCTATATATGTATGTATTATATATTGATCAACGAATCGATAGGTAGATGATAAATCATTTTTTAATTATTTAACCATACAGACGTGATCAATTAGGTATAGATGCTATATTCAAAGATGTTTTGCTGCCATTTTTGACTGTCAATCATTCCTCTAAAAGGGATATAAATTTCTAGAAACTTATATAATTTTAGCAGACAAAAGCCTTTGGAACCATGTAGAAAAGAAGAGGGGAAAAAACCATATATAAATGCTGAATGCCATTAAAAGAATATATATAGACATACGATGGGCATGTATATTTGTCTATGGTCCAATTGGGGAAACATACACAATGATTAATATTTGTGAGTCGGTTGTTGGTTATAAAATATAGAATTGCTTTGTAGTTTTATATACAATGCACCATCACAATTATTCTTATGAAAGTGATCAACAAGATGATTGAAACTGACCCATCATTCAACCGTGTGGTTAAGAACATTTGGTAGCTTTAAAACACCGAAAGAAATTAAATAAAAAGAGAGAAAACAAAATTAAGTTATTACAAGGAAAATATCTTCATTCAGAAAATGAGATATAGAAGAGATCTCTCATGAATCAGACTGAAAACCAAAATAAATAAAAATATAAATAGAAATTACCCTAATTCAGCTGAATGCAAGAAACATTGAATATTAGCAATATTAATTAATGGTACAGCCTAAACAAAGAAAGCACCCACATATACATGTGTATATGAAGGTTTAAAACTGAAAGAAGAAAAAGAAGAAACCATTAAAAATGGGTTTTTTTTATATAAATATCAAAATTATAATTAATTCAACATTGCCTCCTCTTGAATTGTAGCTAGCATCTGATACGCAGCTCCTGCAATTTCATCTACTGAATTCAACTTGCAGTCATCCTCTACCTGCTCATAAAATCCACAGTTTAGTATAAACATTCACTTTCTTTAATTAGCTAATAATTAACTTAAGTTTAAAGGCAAAAAATTTGTTTAACTGCCACAAAACTGCATGAGATATATGTTTAAAATAATGTATAATATATATATATATATATTAAGTACCTTGACACTGAGAGAATAGAGGGCAATTTCATCAGCAGTGGTAACATTAAGGTGAAGGATTGAGAGTCTCATAGAATGCAACCCAGACACAATCTTTAAGAGCTGCTTGGACCGCCTCTTTGCTCTAATCTTGAGGTTTGCATGGCTCTCCACCATGGTCACCTCAATGTCAGCAATGGAAGCTGACTTGGAGTGATCAGTACCCACCACTAGAGGCTCAACCATGGTGGCTACAGAGTTGTCACATGAGTGAGTAGTCGAACTCGTTGACGACGAGTACTGTGGGAAAGTGAAAAATTCAGAGAAAGGCATATTAGGCAAGCCACCATCTGAAGAAGAATTGCTACTGTTTATGTCTTTGTTGGCACCTAGGAATTGTACTTGTTGCTCTAGCTCTTTAACAAAGTTAATGGCACCTCCAATTATTGATGCTTGGTCACCCTGCACCCATATATTATACTTGCTAATTATTATAATTCATGTACAAAATCAAATGGTGTTCTAGAGAGAGACTGAGATACCCTTTGGACGTAGGAGTCGGGCATTAAAGAGCGAAGCACGGAGAGGTACTCGTTCATTTGTTTTCGTCTATTGCGCTCAACGGCAATGTGTGTCATTCTCTGGTTCTCAATCTCTTCCTTGTTCTTTCTACTCTTCGAGCGGCGCCGCTTTGGACGAGTTGTTGTTGTTGTTGTTGACGATTCCATTAAGTGTTGGGATTGATCTTGATGATCAAGATTTGTTGGGCAGGAGTTTGAATTGGTAGCATATTCGGGGGATGGATTTGAGAGGTGAAGCCCATTGAAATGTGGCACCATGGAAGGAGACGAGCAACTCCAATCTCCATATGGGCAACTTTCTGTTTGGTTGCCAAGAAAATTCAAAGAGGCATCAGCAGCAGAAGCGGCAGCGGCCTGGACGACGTCGTCCTGATCCTGATGATCTAAACTAGCAGAGATGAAATCATCGTAGCTCCAATTCCCTGCTAGCAAGTTGTAGAAATCTCTTCCATTGTAGCTGAATGGATCTTGTGGAAAAACAACAGCATCTAGTGCCATTGTCTCTTGCACTACTTGCTGTTTCTCTTTGGCTACTAAATTTGAGAAGCAATAATGGGGTAGAGAGAGTGTTAGATCAAGGTTTGTGGCATAGAGAGATAGAAAGGGAAGGGAAGATCGGATTGGGTGTTGTTTGGGTGGGATGGAGAAAATGAGGTTTTTAAAGGCCTTTTCTTTGATGATGTGCAATCTACAGCACATTACCACGTGAAATAAAGTTGAACTTATTGCTCTCTTGGAAAGTTCATGCCCCAACTTCATACATCATTTTGTTTTCCAATAGATTCTTTATATATAAATCATTATGTTTTTACATTTGCAAACAAATATATATTTATGAATTAATTCATTATGCATAATATAATTAAAGCACAAAAATTTACTACACCTGGACCCGTCTTATCATAAAAACACAAATGAAAAATATAAAAGAAGTAATAGACTTTGATATCCAATAAAAACTAGATTACTATTGAAATTAATTCACGATTGGACATCTGAGGACTTTCACAATATATAGTTTCTGCAACCCATAAAAGATTCTATATATTTGTTACAATATCTACCGTTTATTTATTAATTAATTTATAAGAAAGTGATATATATATATATATATAAGAGTACGCATGGATTACAAATGCCAATTAATAAAATTAGCATGGGTACACCTTAGAAATAAGAGAGAATGGCCGCATCGTCATTTGGTAATAATACGGTCGGAAATACTACAGCCATCATGCATATGCATGTTGTATGAGAGAGAGAGAGGAGCAAAAGGCTGATAAATCTGCAGAGAGATTCTTACAAACTTCAGACAGAGAGAGAGAGAGATGAAAAAAAAGGCCAAGAGCTTTGCCCTTGTCAGTCAGTCATTGGACATTGTACTCAAAAAACGAATCCCCCATCTGATCCAATACAAACAACCCCAACCCTAAGCTATATACCTTACGCTTACATTTTAACTATCACCCACCAGCTCATTAACTCCTACATGCACCTTCATCATCTATGTATGTATATATACATATATATATGATGCATACACACTAACATATATTCACCATATATATATATATATATATATATATATATACACACACAATACACATGAAATACCATCTTTCTTCCCGAGGTCCGAGACCATTAACTAACGTCATCACCAGTTCTTAATTTTTTGTTTTTTTTTGCTTGTCTGTCTCCAATGGTTCATATATAATCAATAATATTAATGGAAAACTTGTTCTGAACTAGTTGTCTACTCTCTAGCTATTATCTAAACAGACTAAACTACAACCAAACTGCAACCAATATTTTTTTTCTTCTTTATCCTTCACGATAATCTTTTATTTATATTATGATTGCAGTATTTCTTTGTAAATATTCTCGATAATAATTTTTTAATGAACACTCTCTAATTTCCAACAATTAAGGTTGTGTAGAAATGTCATTCTCGCTCCCTTATTAACTTCCCTTTATTACATATGCATGCTGGCTAATATATATATATATATATATATATTACGTACGATTAGAATAATTAATTAATGTTTTCCTAACGTGCAAAGCAATCCACATTCATCGAATTCATGTTATTTCTATCCAATCTGGATAAGGAAAGCATTTAATTAATTATGCATTTAAAATTTGACTATAAATTAATTGAGCCAATTAGCTAGTGAAAATTACATGTTCTTGACAACTGCCTACACCCCTAAAGTTCTTAGTTTACTAATAGCTGTTTTCTCAGGTCAATGATATAACAAGTGACTAAAAATTGTTACATATAAATATATATCTATATAAGATTTTTATTTCGTACATATATCCACCTCAAAATAATTGCTAGCGCCGCTCAAAAATACGATCTTTGAAAAGTTGAAATGATATTCTACAACCTATATAACAAAATAAAAATCCCTATTGGTTTATACTTATTTTATAGGAAGCCCATTAATTATATATTGGAAGTAATATCAATTTCAAAAAAACACATAAAAAGGGGAAGAAAAAAGTGAGCTCTAGCTAGAAGACCACTGTTGTAATTAACACAATCTTAATTATATGAAGAAAGAAAAAAAAAAAAAAACCCTACTCCAACAACAAAGGACTAAAACCCTAGCTGGATTTCTTGCAAGTTAATTAAGTAGGTAGATTAAAATAACACGTTTAATTAATTAATACATGAATCTTCAAATCAATCATCAAGTTAAAAAATGTCAGCCATTCTCACCAACCGATCTAAACCATTAAACAACGACTTAGACCCAACTGGCTCTCCTTTGAATGTAATCAATTATATTGTTTTCAAATAGATACGATGACAATTAAGTCTTCGACCCTACAACTCATTTTTTGGATTAATCCCCCCACTTTTTATTCAATTAAATTTTGTCTTGTAGCTTCTATTAAAGCTGCACAAGCATCTGGAAAAAGAACACCAAAATTACGTAATATTAACTAATTAATAATTAAGTAAATAAACAGTCCGTTAATAAGTTAATTTCAATATTAATTATAATATCCTGTAGCATTTGCAAGCAAAACGACATGTACGTACGTGTTGATTATGGGCAACAGGCCGTGTCTATTATGCAGGTACAATTTTAATTAAAATATCTAAATCCGGCAGCCGTACGCTTTGATACAAGGGATGACAAAAGAATCTGGAGCGAATAATTATACAAAGTTTTCGATTAATATACATGTGGATGCCCAGTGAGAAACAACGTAGTGTTCAGAGTTTTTTATATGCTTTATAATTTAACCTGACTTTGTTGTACATGAGAAACTTAATCTAATCAATAACAGCATGCCGAAGAAAATTAACCACATAAAATAAATAAGTCCATAATTTATATAAAATTCAGTTAAATTACACACACATATATATATATATATCGATTAGTAGGAAATGAGAGAACACTAAGAATTTATGTATTAATTAGAATGCCGTTAGTGTGCGTACGTAAAGTGAATATGAAGGAATTAGAATCGGAATCATTTTTATGTACTATTTGAGGCAAATAAGTAAAAAAAAATGATTTTAACAGTAATATATATATATATATATATATATATAGAAATTTATATATATATTCAGCAAAAATATTATACATATAGAAATTTATATAAAATAGTAATAATGGCTCCAATTACTTGGTAGCTCGTTTTGTGAGGTTTGTTTGTACGTTTTCTTTTATTGATTAATCAATACTATATTTTTATTTTATTAAAATATACTATTGTGAACTCAGTGAAAAAAGAACAAAAACCTATCCTTTTCTACATATTACTTCCACTTATATAGTATTATTTTTGTACAAATACTAATTAAATTGAAGTTTTAGAATTTTAAGAGTGTATTTTAAGTGAAATTTCATATACGTACCAATAATGAAAGTAAAGTATATGTACAGTGCTACCAATTCAAAAATTCAGATTTAAATTGCGCAAATTAAGCCGTGACACAGATGCTTTAAGTATAGAGGCTTTAATTAGGATTTGATATAGACGACCACCACAACCAGAAGTTAATCAAGCGTAGCTAGTTTTCAATAGTATAGTACATATATATATATATATATATATATATATATATATATATATATATATAAACTCAAATTAAAGAAATTAATTGTAGCAGTGCCACGCGGTTGCAGCATTGACAATAAAAATTCCAAGTACCCCATGGATCAAGAATCAAAGATATTATAGATCGAGTAGGTACAAATTAAATCCATTCTATTGCTGGCTAATTAATATATAATTATTAATTACTAGTGGCTTTAGTTGGGAACTAGGCCGATTATATATTAGGTGTTAGGCCGGTAATTAATTGGCTTTATATACATAGTTCAGACCATTTCCAAGAATTAATGAACCTAACCCTAGCAATAATAAATATATATATATATATATATATATATATATGTTCATGGAGAGGAGCACCAACCATGCATTTGCTGTTAAATAGTTTTTCAACGTTGTCAAAGAATATATTAAGTAGCTAGATTGCGATCACATTACTAATCCAAATTAATGAAAACTAATAATTTGAAAATCGTTAATTAACATGACCTTATCATATTAATTATTAAACACGGCTAATTAATTAATCTACCTCGTTTTTTTTATGAGTTAATATCAAATGCCATACATATTATGTATGGTATGCCGCGTTGTTTAGGGAATCGGCCTGTGAGAAAATTAAAGAGGCAGACCCAACTGTTTTACTATATATATACATATATATATATATATATATGGTAAATTAAATTAAATTTAGGGTTGGGTGTGATAGAGTAATATATATTATGAGCAGAAAAACTTTTGTCAGTATGTGCAGGTAGAGAGTTGTGAATGGAAACAAATAAAAGAGATTTCAAGGATTTAGATTTTGTTGTTGTTAGTGATTGAAGTGTGAAACACTAAAATCGCATCCTCTCTTTTCAGCTGGTCTATTTTAGGCTTAATTAATTTGTCTCTTCCTCATTTTCACTTTGCGCAGTTAGATAATGTATCACAGCTAGCTATAGCCTAGCTAGCTCACCAACATATATACATACATATGATTTTATATATATATATACACACACACACTCTCTCATACACCCCTTTAAAAACCTAACCTGATCACCTAACAAAATTAATTACATCACATAAATTAAAACTATAGTGTGTCTATATATGCTAATTGATTAGACCCCTTTTATACGTTAATGTAATTCATGTATCTAGTAACCGTATTATTTATTTTTCAAAACTATATATAGGGTTTATTAATTAATTAAGTAGCTAGCTCTTGACCAGCCGAATCATATTATTGTTATTGCAACGAAATGCCTTTTCAAAAAGGAATTATTTTATAACTAATTTTGTTGCACTAGTAGCAGTGACAGATAATGTTACACCACTTTATGTCACATAGATATTGATTGCATTGTTATACCACTAGATCACAATTAATTATGTTCATTAGACGTTTGATGGTAGAGCACCACCATGCTTATAATCTGTTAATAAGTTGATTAAAACTCTAAACTAGACATATTTTATTCCAAATAAAATAATAATCAATATAAATATTAATTATTCTTTTAATTTGCTGCAAAAACTAATGCATATACATAATCAAGTAAATAAATGAATAGACAACACAGTTATCCACGATATAAATGACAAATGATGCAGATCAAAAAGAGCCAAATTAATAGAAATAATCCATAAAATATTTACCCAAAAAAAAAAAATTAACCCAAGAATCAACAGGACATGCACGTTGGGTAAAATCAGAGAAAAATTGATGTTTCACAATCGGATCGGCACGAAATCCGAGACCACAATCAGCACCACCCAAACACTTTTTCTTCTTTTTTTTCTTTTAGCCTTAGTTTATAATTTTAAGCTGTGCTTAGTAGTACGGTTTTTTTTATACCTTTTTTGACATCAAAACTAACAGTCAGTGATTAATTAATTATCAAAAGAAAAAAACTAAATACATTCAAAGTGTTAAATAATATCATATCTTTTTATATAGTATAAAGAAAATAATAATATCATTTTTTTTTCTTTTTATCTATATGTAACATATGGTACGTTTAAACTAATCTCGCACAGTAATGATATAATTTCATAATAAATATATATATATATATATTTTGGTGAATATATAATTTGAGAATATTAAAATGGCATGAGAGTTAATTTTCTTAGTCGTTGGCTTTCATTGAAAGCACTTGTAGATGTAGTCTGCGCCGCACACATTCAAGAATTTTCGATTAACTAAGAAATGCGAGCTAGCGGCACAATTCATGGAAACCGTGAAGAAGGGTATTTATATATGTTTTAAGTTACTGATGTGGTCGTAATTTCTCTGAAGGCTTTGACACGCACACAGAATGATGACTCCAAGATGGCAGCCTGCAATATTTTCCACTATTGAAGACAAACAGAAGGCTGCGCACTAATCAAATATATATATATATATATATATATATATATATATAATATTAACCTAACAATTCACCGACCTTATGAGTAATTGAAGACGGTCACGTAATGTGTTCACCAAATTATAAAAAAAAAAGAAGAACAAGAAGAAGAAGACTGCCGTGTACTGTGATTGATTACGCTCTTCTACCAGCCTGATATTCCTAATGCATATATGTCGATTTTTAATCCCAAAATATTATTATTTTTAAAAAAAGGGTTGATTTTAAATTCACCAAAAGATCGATTTTTAATCCCTGAAATGTCAATTTTTTGGACACAGGTCTTTTTTTTTCTTTTATTGAATTTTAATCCCAATATGTTGTTTCAAATGAACTATTTGTATTCAAAAGATTGATTTTAAATCCCAAAACGTTGCTTTTTTATCCAGAGATGTTGATATTTGGTCGGAAAGGTTGGCTTTTTAGTTTCCAAAGCTTAATTTTTTGTCTAAAGAGTACGAATTTTTATTGAAAAATGCAACCGCTAATATATCACTTAAAGTTGAGAGTCTTTAGACACTGAGACCTGGTTGGGTTTTGCATTAGTAAATTATGATCATCTTAACACTCCATAGATGACTATATATATATATATTATGCTTGAGAAGTATAGAGAGAGAATGAGAGAGCGTTTTACTTTATATTAACTTGATCACTCATGCTCATGTGGAAGCACCATGCATGCATTATGCACAGTAGGATTTCAAAGATAGTCGACGACATAGATAAAACGACTCTCTGTCTAATCTATCTAATTATGTATATATATATATATATATATATATATATCTGCTTTAATATTATCGCATTCCTTTTAATCATGTGAATAATCCACCTTCATGTGGGGTCTCCTCTCCAATATTATAAACAATCAATCCTTTATTCCCTTCTCATTCCATCTCCTATCCAGTCCTCCCCTAAGTAATTATTTATAATCAATTTTTTTTTTAACATTATTGGCTTTTTAATTTTTTAAAAAATAATTAATTTGAGCAAAAAAGAAAAAGCTTAATCCTCCAATGAACCAGACCATCATTGGTCTATTTTAGAATCCAGCTCAACAAAAGAAAAAATAACAATAATAATAATAAAATAATTAATTATTAATTGCAAAAAGGCAAATACGCATCTATTGATTTTTCCACATTTATCCTAACAAGCGACGCAAAATCCATCGCTGTCTACCAAAAGCCAAGTCCTCCTATCAAATCTTATATCTACCGCCCACAAAAACCCTTCCCTTACCCACCATGCATGTCCAACAATTAATCTATTTATATTAATTTAATATTTATTATTTGTATTCATATAATACCTTAATTGTATCTAATCGATTAATAATAATTATTATGTTTCTCATAACACCCTCCAAAAAGTTCATATCCACTACTCGTCTCACCCAATCAAATACTTAAATATTCCCTCAAGGCTCTATTTGGTATATCTCAAAGTGATCAATGTCAAGCTCTCTTTTTCCTTTACTTTCTTCAGCCATATATTATATACCTTCCATTGTCAATATTCATATAGTTCTCATTATATATATTACACATGATATGGACTGTGCCAACATGTGGGTTATTAGCCAGCTTAGCCTAAACCCACAACATATATTTGGTTGGTATACCAATCTCTCCTCCACACACGTATGTATAACGAAAATTAAGTTATAAAAAGGACACGAACTATATTTCATATTTTAGCAATTTAACATATGAATTATATTTAGAGCATGTTAGACCTAAACATTGGCATATAAATATGATGTGCATATCCATGCAAAGTTTGCTAATGAGTGGTCCATATTGAAAACGTATCTGTTTGGCCGATTAACGTTTTACTACTACAAAAGACTGTTTTTGATTTGACATAAAGAAATTTTGTCATCATGCATTTGTTTGGAGCACTCCCCTCGATGGCTCATCTGAACCGTACGCGTGGCAGCTCATGATGATTCCACTGGAATCTCAAACACATACTCTCATCTGCAATTACCTCCACAGGAGGGCAGCCATTGGAATGAAACAGCGGGCTGCCACAAATACCACTTCCTCTATTTTGAAGCGGTTTCTCTCTTTAATTAAAAATAAAAATTAAAAACTAAATTAAACACATTCAATTTGGATTCTTTTTACTGAAGGTGATATGGACATGTATGAGCCAGTATGTGTGTGTGTGTGTGAGACAGAGCCAGTATGTAGTAGTACTCGGGTTTGCAGAATATGTATTATAGAAACCAATAATGGGAATAGGACTTGGCTAATTTTCAGCTTTTATTTATAATCAACGTTTGGTGCTCAGAAAGCTCTCATCAGTAAGGTCATCGTAGCAGTACTGGATCTATCTTTGGGACCCAGTTAGATGCTTTGCTATTCTTTCTGCACCATTTGTTCATGACATGATCCTCAAAATATATTCTGGGTTTCTTATCCTTAATATTTATTAAATTTTAAAAACTCTTAATTAGATTTAATTTGTATATATCTTGTAAGTTAATTACGGTACATTAATTTGATTACAGAAAGCTAAAGCCACGTTCATGTTTTGTTGTACCATTTGTTTTAAGAGATTCTTTTTATCTTTAATGAATAACAATAGGTTACAAATATATAATGTATGAATTGTGACTATCATATATAGTTTGATGCCTTGTGAACAGTGAGTGACAAATTCAGGATTTTGGCATATATAATATTCAGGATTCAGATATGTAATTTTGTGGGGGTGTATCATAAAAATCTTTGATAATATATATAGACAAAAATTGACAGAAAGTGACTTGTGTGATGGACCAATTGGATATATACTCTCAAATTTGTTCTTTTGTTTTCTTAAAATTTCTATAGGGGAAATGACAGCTTGTGTGTTCCCATCTTGAAACTAGTTTGAGAGCTACACAAGGGATTCCATTAATGTACTTTTTTCAATTAGTTACTATCCAACTATTATTATAATTTATAATAATCATGATATTTTTGGTTAATCTCAGATATATTTTTTATATATAGTTTAAGCCATCTTATATTATGAGGATAATTGCATTAACCCCTGTATATTTTGGATTCTATGTTATTAATTTTTAGACCCTGTTTTAGTTTTACGTTTTTTTGATTATGCAATAGTGAACAAGTGACAATGTTAATTAATCTCAACCAAAATAAAAAGAAGTTTTCATATGATTGATTCCTTCACATTAATAAAAAAAAATCCATTAAACCAAAAGCAATTAACATAAATAAGAACCATTAGGAGAATCAAATGAAATAAGCACATAATGAGAAATGACACTACTAATTAAGTATAATTTTCTAATTATGCAGGACAAGAACAAATGGGGAGCTAATTATGGGCTTTGGGCACATGTCAGAAGGTTTCCAAATCCCTTCACCTTTTGGTTATAATTCTTATGGGGGTAAAGAAAAGGTGAGGCAAAGGTTATTGATTAGTTTTTCACTTAATTACAAAATTATCCATCATGAATGAGTGTATGATTGTGATCATGGTTGCTTTGAACCTAAACAAAATTCCAAAAAACAACAACAACATATATAGTATAGGTTTATATGGAGAGAGGCCTAGAGAGGGCATGCAATACTTTTGTGACATTCATGTCCATTCATCTCTCTGCGGATGGCTTGTTTATTTTTGCGTCCCAATGTGAAGTTGACATTTAATAAAGATTTTGTTTTCTTTTTATGGACCAGCCAAGCTAGTCATAATTTTTATTATAAAGTAAAAGGCAGTTTTGATTATGGAAAGAGCTGTCCACCATGGTTGTATATACGTGTAAATAGAGCCCCCATCTCTTGTTGCTTCATACATGACAACCTTTTTTCCATTCGTCAAACCCAAAAAGCGCCGTGAGGAGTTGCACAGTAAAAAAAAAAAGCTAATCGAATTCCCACACCCATGTGTAAGAGTTGGGGTTTTAACTTTTGATTAGTATTATTTATATATTAGATGTACATTCAATCTTATTCGGTCGTACATTTGATAAGTCTTATTTATATATCAGATATACACTTAATCTTATTCAATCTTACTAAATATCAATCAAAAAGAGAGAGAGAGAGGGAATTGCCGGACCTGTATTTTGTTTACCAAAAAAAATCAAACCCAAAAAGCTCAAAGTTAAAATATATAAGCATTAGCCAGTCCTCCTCTAATTAATGGCAATAGCACTTCAGTGTATAGATTAAAGGGTTCTTATTTGTAGCAAGCTTTTAGTTTGACCCAGTTTAGATATGATTAACAGTGATTCAATTTTCTATGTCACACACTGGTTTACTTATTATTAAGAGGTTTTCATGGTTCAAAAACTAATTAAATATTTTAAACCAATTCTAAAATCGGAATGCTATCGGTATCATTAATGAAGTTTAATTAGATCCAAAATTTACCACAAAACAACACAAAAGAAATGTCTTTTGTCATCATAAAGACTAGGTAAGATGCTTCTCCCAGCAGGTAATTTGAATCGCAATATGGAAAACCTACTCTACACTAACACACAGTACTCTCCTCTCCCCAAGTCCCCAACCCAGGCTCCCAACCACCACTGCTTTCGCTATTGCAAAGCCTTCCTTTTAGTATGAAATGGGAGCGCGTGAGCTGTCCTTTTCTTGTTTGGTAGAAGAGAAAAAACGAGGGAAAAAATAGATTATATATGAAGCAACTTCCAACCCCACACCCACCAAATTATACCACTAATTGATCACAAATATTCAGTATAAGAAGGAGGGTCACAAATAAGGGTTTGTGTGAAGTCTCAAAATATACTTGTCATTGTGGTATGCTACCAAACAAGAGAAGTGACATATACATAACTTGGGTCTCAATCTGACTCAGGCCCAGAAATGAAATGCTACAGACCTATGTTTGGCTTAATCTAATGTTTCCATTCCTTTTTAAGTTAATTACCATTTATATATTTACAAAATTTCCTTTTTCAAGCAATACATACAGTATGTATAAGAATAATTAGGAAAAGGCATTACATTTTTTTTTTCTTAATAGTGAGGATAATATGATGACGAGTATTATATTTTTCAAATGAGGCTTTTAACAATGCCATTAATTGGGGACTTTAAAATGTTTACATGTAAATCATATAAAATTATGTCATTCTCCTTACTTGTTTGACACGTTTCAATTTTACCTGTGTGAGTTGCTACTTTTATTCTCTTAACACTAATCATGTCAATAGATGAATGGATTTAACTCTTTATGTCGAACATTCCATGGAAGTGATATTTGTTAATATCAAGTACATGATATATAAGATACCTTCTCTTCTACATGGGTCAACGACCAAAAAAGATTTATAGTTATGATTTACATGAAGAGGAAAAATAAAATAGAAAGGAAAAAGAACAGTAAAGAAATAAATAAATCTCCTTTTTGTGGTGTTTTTAGAAGCACTAACACTTCATGTACTGAGGTACATTCTTTTCCGGTTAATTACCTCTCTATTTTCTAACTATGTTTTTCCTTCTAGTTTCTTTTTTTTTCCTTTCTTTTTTTTTTCTTCCAAAATTATTAACTTTTAATAATTATTAACTTGAATTTGATGTGAACATTATTTGTAATGTAAATATGTATTAATCCAACTATAATCTATAAATTGCCAAGTTGACAACCGCAATCATTGTAGAAGATGTGAAATTGTGAATTAGGGTTTTGATATGGCTAATTAAGCTAAATTGGGGGATAAGGATAGAAACCATGGTCAATCATGCATGCATGACGTATGGAGAGAAAGAAAAAGACATTAAAGATGATCATCAATATCATTGGGTTATTATGGGTTAGATTTATTGTTGATGTTTGATCTAATTGATATGCAACCTTTTATTTTTTCGAGAGCATTCCTGCATGGACCAAGTGCGTCCCTATGTGATCCGGGCGTGATCCTAGGTGTTCCAAGAGCATTCCTTGTGGTTCAGGCGTGTTTCTATGTGGTCCAACCTCATTCATACATTATTCGACTTCGTTTCTGTGTGGTCCAGTAGCAACACCCTTGACTCATTGAGTAATGATTTTGATTTTGAATCCCTTCACCTTTAAGTTCAAAACAAAAAATATATAAATTGTATGAAAATGTATATATATATATTCCTTTTCTTCAATAATAAGCAACGACATATAAGAAAACCTGTTTTTTTTAAGAAAACCTGTTGCTATGAAGTGAGTGTTAAAAAGGTATGGTATATAGTCCAGACCACAAGATAACCACTGAGCTCCAATTTAACATCAACTTGGCCATAACTTGACAGATCTAGTCAAGCTGAAACAAACATTGGGCTTTCTGTTAGAAGCCTAGTAGACCATGGCCATTAAGGTATAACTCTGTTAAGGCCACTAAGGCCGGCAGTCCAAAAGAAGGCCCAATACCAAATTTTCATATTATATATTTGCTATTTTTGTATTTTATTTTTTAAAATAATTTAATTTATTGTATTTATATTTATGTTTTGACATTTTAGTCTACTTTTATTCTTAATTTTAATATTAAAATATAAAATGTGGTAGTAATTATGGTCAATCTAATAAATAAAAGTTAAAATTTCTTATCAAATTTATCGATCACAGATCGGAGAGGGAGGTGACGCAGTAGGCAAAGTGACAACAAAATATTAAAAGAGATAAAAGTTTGATATGCTATTTAGGGTTTTAAAACTGAAGGAGAAGGGATTTAAGATTTTGGTTAGTTTTGAATAAAAAGAGAGAGATTAAAATTTAAACTGAATGTTAATTAGGGTCGGCCAATTAAAATTTAGACTAAATTTAAAAATGAATTGGACTGAACTGATACTCAACTTCAATAGACAATTAACTGAAATATATTATATAAAAGAAAAAAAAATTGTTGTATGGAATAGGCCATGCAGCTTGTATGTAGCTCCAGCACTGGTAGTACTTTTGCATTATATTTCATTTTGCTTGACAAATGCTATCCTTAATGTATATAATAGTTTTAACATATCTTAGTCCATTTGTATAAATCATTTTATTTACTTGGATCAGCTATAGCAAGCAGGAACACCATCATTGTATTCATGTAGTTTTAGCTTCATGAATTTTATTTTGTTAGTAGTACATGTGCATATGTAATTCGAAGATTGGAGAAAAGGAATTATTATATAGGAGACTTTGAATTAGAATAACCTAAGGGTCAAGTTAATAACAGTGCTATGTTTATTGGTGTAAATGTCAATTTTGTTCTAGATAATCTACTAAGCTTGGTGATAATTGACTAATGGAATGGAAGAAGACCGCTACTCCTATGCTTTTGATTTTAAGAGGAGCAATAAAATAATTGCTAGTTATGAACAATATTTGCTCTATTCCTCTAATTTGGTGTACAAGCAAAAATGGACAATTTATGTATGCTAATTTTCAACAACGTGTCAAACTTCCTTTTGCCCATCTTTTTAATTCTCAGTATATATTTATATCGTGGAAAATCAATGGTGGTATATATGCATATATTACAAGTGAGTCAGCAAATATTATTGGGGTTAAAATTAATGTTGTCAAACTCTCACATCACTATTTATTAGACGCCAAAAATTAATACGGAGTAGTTTATGTTTTTGAGACTTTTTCCAACTTCAGCACATTGGTCATGTACAATTATTCAAAACTTGTGACGAAATGAATGGTAGAAATTAGAAAACGACAGGACATGACGTCGTATCTATCTCTTTCAGAGGACCTTCACTTATATTTATATTGAGCAAATTCAATCCGACGATAATATATATACAAAAAATTAATTGAAATTGGATAGAAACAAGGAAGGCTATTAAATAATAATAATAATAAAATATTATATGAGGAAAGATCCATCCCCTTAATTATACCCAAATGCTTTTGGTTTTGGTGTTTACCATTATTTATGTACAGAGGTGGACACATTCAAATTGAATTTGTGTGTATATATGTTAGAAGAAGAAAAAAAATCCCCATTAATTGTCAATCTTAACTACATATTACTATAACTCAGTGTCTGATCCACCATGCCCAATGCAACCCATTTTATTTTTTTTTAATTAACACTTTTGACTCCCAAGTAAACCCAGATTTTAACTCAGGTTAACTTATAATCAAGCAAAAAATAATGGGGACAATGGATCAGTGGGACATGCATATGACATATATAGAAATGGGATTCCTTGAGAAAATGCTGATTAAATATAAAATACTATTAAGGTGTACTTGTCATTTTAAATAAACACACCAGTGTTGGACTGACTCCTTTAATTAGCATTGTTTTCTCCTTATCAGCCCAATTGATTTTTTTAGAATTTTTTAAAAATTATAAAATTATCACCGATACTTCTTAAATTTTAAAAATAATTAAAAATATATTTTTTAAAAATTATTTTTTATATAAATAATTCAAATTAAAATTTTCTTCATAATCTATGTGGAAATTTTGAATTTTAAATGCAATTCACAGCATTAATGCCGAAAACCCATTTGTTTGTTAATAGTTTGGGAGTCAACTTCTTCTGGAAGCCAATATAATCTTATCAGCTACATTAATTTCAATGTGCCAGCTCTTCCTATTTCCATGACCACTGTAGCTCCTTCCAAATTCGGAAATATTTTTTTCAACCTATTTTTAATATTTTTTCAAATATTCTATTCCCACCCAAACATTTAAATATTGATCTGTGCTGTACAGAATGGAATACGCGCTCATATCCATTAATTAATCTGGGACCATTCTTCTGCCTCAAGAAACAAGAGAATCCACGCCCTCTGCGTTTTATGGACGACCTTTTTTTTTTTTTTATTTGATTCGTTTTCCTATTTTTTGCTCCACAACGTTTATTTATTTATTTATTTTTATCTTTTAAAAAATCAGCAAGAAAAATAAGAAACGGTGCGTTTTGAGTGAGGACAAAACACAGACAAGACAATCATGAACAATGAGACACCAAAAGTCAAAAAGTCCAAGGCCAATCCTTAGACTATCACTTGGTATAGGAGGGAGCTACGAGCGCCACTCGCGACCGAGACGACAAAAATTATTCCAGAAGCTGTGGCCCTCTCCGATGGACCGTCTTCCTGATATTCCAACGTTGACTTGCGCAAATATTTCTGATGGATCTTGTTGTTATCAAATTTTGGGGCGTTACCGGTTAAATTCTCCAACCGATCTCTGCCCCTGCTACTAAGGGTAGTTTTCAAAAAATAAAAAACATGAATTTGGGCCTCCCCTAATTTTGGTTGCCACATTGTTCACATAAACTCCAATTTTAGACCCATACATAATTACACTAATTAACTTCTTTTCTAATTTAATTTCTCACTCTAGATTCAGTTGTAATATTCTTCTTCTTCTTTTTTTATAAAAAAATAAAATAAAAATTTATTTATTACCAAGACAGACAAGATACGTAGATATCTAAAGAACAAGGTAGGAAAAGCAATTTACAGCAACGACAATGAGTTTGGCGACTAAATTCCGACTCCCTCCCTCATTCATCGGAACAACAGGGAGAAGCTTCCAAATGAGGGGCTAAGTTAGTCCACGTGGCACGCCATCCATGACGCTGCGCTGATGTTAAACGACGAAGCGACAGAGAAGGTGAGGGTGGGTTTGGGTCCCCCCCAACCTAAAGTCTTTGGTCTTTAATTTCTCAGGACACCCTCACTCTCCTTTTGTATACATACAGCCCCCCACCTCTGTCTCTCTCTCTCTCTCTCTCCTCCTGGTTTCTCTCATTTATAAGCACCACCCTCGTTCCTCATCTTTCCATAAAAGATTTTCTCTCAGTTTGTTTGGAAGAGCCGTGCTCCTATACGGTGCACGTTAGCCTCCACTACCACCCTCAACCCCCTACCTGTTCATCTCTCCTTCAAAGTCGCAGCATGAGCTCCAACATCGATGATCCCCGTCATCCGTTAATTTTTAGTAATCTCAGGTCCTCCTACGTCGTCAAGCATGAGATCGTTACTCTTTTATTTCTCTTGCTCCTCTTGCCGGCGATACCTTATGCCGGAGCTCAGTCCAGCCCCGATCCTCGCGGCGACGACCAGTATAGGTACAATCGGTTCACGCCTTCCATGGCCATTATAATAGTGGTCCTTATAGCCGCGCTTTTCTTCATGGGATTCGTCTCCATCTACATTCGCCATTGCACCGAAGGTCAGAATTCCGGCAACAGCGTTCGCGTCGTCGGTGGTGCCGGAAGGTCGAGACGCGCACAGCGCGGGTTGGATCACGCCGTGATCGAGACGTTCCCGACGTTTGTTTACTCGGAGGTGAAGGGGCTCAAGATAGGGAAAGGGGCGCTAGAATGCGCCGTGTGCTTGAACGAATTCGAGGAAGATGAAAACCTAAGATTGATACCCAAGTGCGACCACGTTTTCCATCCCGAATGCATCGATGCCTGGTTGGAAAACCACGTCACCTGTCCGGTTTGCCGGGCTAACCTCGCCCCTCATCCCGAAGAACCGGTTGAAGACGGGCCGGATGGGACGACGGATGTCGAAGCTCAAGACGACGTAGCAGCAGCAGCAGCGACGGAAGAACCAGCAGCTGTTGTTGTTGAAAGAGATGAACAGCAAGAGGCCGTGGCGGAAACTCAGCCGGAGGTTTTGGACTTACGCACGAAGTTGAACAGGAACCGTACTCGTGGATCGTCAAGATCGAGCAGGGGGCGTCGGTTCTTCCCGCGGTCGCACTCGACCGGACACTCCTTGATCCAGCCGGGAGAGAACACTGACCGGTTCACTTTGAGGTTACCGGTGGAGGTGAGGACGCAGATACTGAACCGCGAGCTACACCGGGCCATGAGCTTGGTTGTCTTGCCAAGGGAAGGGAGTTCGAGGAGAGGGTACAGGCCTGGGGAGGGAAGTTTGAAAGGGAGTAGGAGTGGGAGGCGGTTGGACCGGTCAACTAAGTCGGACCGGTGGGTTTTCTCCATGACGCCGCCGTTTTTCATGAGGATGTCTTCGCTTAAGTCTCCGAAGGTAGCGGCCAGTCGTGATGATGGGGAGGGGACATCGTCTCGGCCAGTAATTGAACCGGGAGTGCCGCGGAGTGACTCTGTCCGGCCTCCGGTCTAATCAGTTACTTCTTGTATGTACCCAAGTTTTCTTCTAGTCTGTTTGTTGTCAATTTTCCGTGAACCGGAACCGGGTTATAAATTAGTCTCCGGTTTCAACATGTAAATTGTCAAATATTAATTTTTTTCTTTCTTATTATTTTTTTTATCGTTATTCTTTTTAGATTGTTATTTTAGTGTAATACGACAATATGCCCCGAAAAGTATAAGTTGTCTTTTCCTATCTTTCAAAACTGTTGATTTCATATCAAATATAAAACTAATTAATGGGCACTCAGAAAAATATAGAATAAGAAGTGGGTGACCAAGTCTTGGGTTTAAATATGTATGGGTTGGTCGTTGGTAGCTATGCCTCAGTGTTGAACCCAGCTACCGCCTACCCCCTAATAAAGAAAATACACATGTGGCTGCTGGAGGAGCCTCTTCGTAGAAAACAGGACAAGAAACAAGTTGGTAATTGTTAAATGTCTGTGATTTTCACATATAATTTAGTTTCGGTGCTCACCTTGGACTTCTTTCCATATAATATTAATATGTGGACTTTTAAAACTTTTGTTAAATTGACAAGTTACGTTTTTCCTATGTGTATTGACATGTAATTTCTTTATATAAGATTTATTTGGAATTCAATCAGTGATGAGGATTATGAAGATCAGCAAGTTGGATCGAAATTCTGTAGAAATAATTAATGAACAACCAGATACGACTAAATGTGCCTCAAAAATTGCACTTTAATGAATAGGGTACTAAATAATGTTCCATATGTGTCTAATTTGCAAAGCTGTGAATATTTAAAATATTCTATAGCTGTCAATTAATCGCATAAGCCTCTCATTAATCGCTTAAGCCGCTCATGACACATAATCTATATATAAAAAATAATAGCTGTAAAATAAATAATTAAACAGGCACTAAAAGATTCCTATATTTAATAGCAGAGGTTACGCCGAGCAATCCTTCACTTTGTTTTTAACAATACAATATTTGGTTTGCACGCAAAGCCTGTATGGGCTGGTCCCATGCACAGCTTCTTTCTTTGACCGTCGTGAGGAATAAAGCAAAGTGCGTGTGTGTGAATTGTGATGTAAATCCAAACTCTCACTGGTCCTTTTCTCTATTGCTCATCTTCTTTGACCTTTAAGAGTTGTTAGGGGGGTGTTTCTAGCATCTTTGTATAATGGCATTATGTTAATTTAGGTTGATTGATTAATCAGGTTTTTGCCCACTTTCTAAGACCTTAATTAAACGGAGTCGGAAAGCTTGTATATGCATGGTATTAACATTTAATATATAAACTCAAAATCTTTCATCTCTTTTTATTATTCTTCTTGTGACACGTTAGTTAAGTTTTTATTTAATGAGACATAAAGATAATGTTTACAAGAACCAAATACAAACACATGCTTTGTGTTCCAAAATCTAACCTCCTTCCGTTTCGATCTACAAGAGAAATAATTTTTAAAAAAAAAATTGATTTAAAATTTGCAATTTTTCTTATTGGACACCTACGTGAATAATCTACGTAATGCAGATGGGTGAGAATGGGCCGGCCCATTATCGAATATAATTCCATGGGCTTGTTTTGGACCTGAGCCCAGTCTCAATTGAAGCTCAGTCCTAATTTGAGCACCCTTGGCTGGTGCGGCCGGAGGAGCAAACCGAAATCGGAGAGATGGAGGGAGTCGAAGACAGGGAGCGAAACACAGAGTCTGACACGAAGAAGAAGAAGGTAGTCATTACCATACCCTCCTACCAAGAAGTCCTTGAAACCACACAGTCTAAGTCAGCCACGCCCTCTCTCTTTGCACCGTCCCAAACGTTTTCCCAAGCTTTTGCTTTTGTCAAATCCTCTGAATTTTATTCTCCCCCTCCTGCCTCAACCACACCGTCACAATCACTGCAGTCCTCTGACTCCACTGCTGCTGCAAGGTACTATTTTTTTGTTTCCCATTTCAATCCAAACCCAAGTGGGTGTTTGTGATGTTCATTTGTTTATGAAGCAACCTTTGGTTTTAAAAGCTGTGAGCTTCTGTGAAAGTTTTGTGATAGGGAAAGTTGAAAATTTTCTTATGGTTAATGCTTAAAAAAAAAAAAAACTCTGATTTTTACGAAATCTGAGATGAAAAAGTGTAGAAAATAATAGAAGTTAAGTTCCCATTGCATGTTTTTTTGATAGTCTCTTTTGCTGGTCTTATTCAAAACTATGATGATTTAAGGTGCTTGTTGCATTCCTTTAGGCCAATTAACCAAACCGATGTGTCATCATCTTCATCATCTGCGTCTACAAGTGCTGTTGCTTCAGCGTCCTCTACACAGAATCGCAATGCAATTCTTGTGAGCCATAGACAGGTGAGCTTTTTGGAATAGCGATTTACTTAATACAATGCAAATCAAGTGCATGAAGTGAAACTATTTGAGGAAAGGGTGGTCATTGCAAGAATTGTTGGTCTGTGTAGTTTGGCATAAATTTCAATAGACAGTGTGTTGTAGGTGCCATTTAACCAATTCATATGCATCACAATTTGTTCAGAGTTTCTTACATGAAACATTGTGATGGTGTACATTTTCACTGTACTTATTAAGATTCCCAAATTGTTTGTAAATTTCTTTCTGATGTCAGTAGGCATGGCATATTACCCCCGTCAGAAACAAAAAAGGCATATCATGATAGAAGTTGGAACTAATTAAATAACAATGCTGAATTATATAAAGAGTGGTTTTGGTTATGTGTATTCGATGTAAGTTTTCCTATAACTTCATGTTATTTGGCTATATAGTTGACTCTATTGGCTTTGAATTCATTCACACAAGATTTCTTCTAGTTGTGAAGGTTTCAAATTTCATAGCTTCAACATAATAGCCAGTTCAATTATATGCAATGTGGGTTTTCTTTTTCATTTTTGTGTCTGTTATATTTCTGTTATCTTAGACTGAAGGTATAGTTCCTATTCTTTCATGCAGAAAGGAAACCCATTGCTCAAACACATCAGGAATGTGAGATGGGCTTTTGCAGATGTTGTTTGTGACTTCTTACTTGGACAAAGCTCATGTGCTCTCTATCTGAGGTTTGAACATCTGCACCTTCTATCACATGGCTTTTTCAGTGGCAAAATACTTTTAGTGTGCCAATGCATTCAAACAGATGCTTTGACCATGTGAAGTTTTGTTATAGTTCATGCTTATTGAATCCCGTATCAGATTTAAACTTGCCTTCTTAGCACCATGTCTGACTAAAATATCAGGGATGTTTCTTCATATATATGAATATAGCGGCCTTACTTGCTAATTCTTATTAATGAACTAGGGAAACAGGTGTTTATATGTACGGATTGACTTCAACTTCCCTATTTTGAGTTGTCTTCCAATAGATAAAGAGTTCTGTACTAAAATCCAGCATATTTCTAATATCTGTTTCCTGTGAAATATAATGCATACCTTGGAATAGAACCGTTACAACCCAGGACATCTTTGTTGCCTTAATTTTTCATGCTTATACCCTAAAGTTGATGATGCCTATAATATGCTGGTTAGGATATGCATAGAGTTATTATTCATTGGATATGATGCATGTTAAATTGTTTGACCTCTTGTTGCAGTCTTCGGTATCATCTGCTGCATCCAGACTACTTATATTATCGTATAAGGGAATTGCAAAAAACCTTCAAACTTCGTGTTGTTCTTTGCCACATTGATGTGGTAAGCCATTGTGCCAAATAGTCAGCATTTAAATCTTTAGTTTCATCAGATCCTTGTGAACCTACAGATATAGCAGTTATTTTTTCCTTGTGATAGTATCGGTTTGTGTTTCTATTGGTTGCAGGAGGATGTAGTTAAGCCTCTACTTGAAGTTACTAAAACTTCTTTGCTTCATGAATGTACCCTATTATGTGGTTGGAGGTAATACTCTTTCTACTTTTAAGCGTGAAAGAAATATCTTTGTGAAGAGATATTATGATTATATAGGAATTTCAGGACTGCCTCAGTTATCTCTTACAATGAGCTTTCATGATTTACATCTAAAAAAATTATGTTTTCTTGCAAACGTTAAGGATATAAACCATGCACTCTTTTTGTGGATTGGCTGCAGGTGGCATTTGTAAAATATTGTATGAATAAATTGATCCTTTGGAGGTTTTACTTGGTTTTCCAGCCACCTCCCCATATGATAGTATCTTGTTTCTTTGTCGAAACATTAGTATTAAGGATTGTGCCCTTTTGAGCAGCTAAATTTTACCTAGTTTCCTTGGCCACCTACTGATTTGCCATTGTTTTGTTGTAGCTTGGAGGAATGTGGTCGCTATTTGGAGACAATTAAAGTTTATGAAAACAAGCCTGCAGACATCATCCAAGGCCAAATGGATACAGACTATCTATCACGAGTATCAAAATTTTCTAGTTGTAGTAGTTGATTTGTGTCTGTTGTAAATGCCAATTTGGGGTCCTAAACTATATTTTGCTTAGTGTTTGATCTGAGGTGCACTTCCGTGAAATTTCTATTTAATTAATTGAAAATAAATTGTCTTACTGTTGATTGTAGCTAACTCATGCTCTCACAACAGTTCGACATGTGAACAAGACCGATGTAGTCACACTCGGCACTACATTCGGGGTATGCCTGCTGTTTTGCACCTAAGAATTTCTAATGTGGCTTTGATTTTATCTTTCACTAAGTTTTCATCTATAGCTGCTGATCATTAAGTTATTGCAGTCTCTTTCCCATATTATGGATGCATCAATGGAAGATCTAGCTCGTTGTCCTGGCATAGGAGAGCGCAAGGTATTAAACTATTCTGTATGCATGCACCTTCATAACAAGTGATGCCGCCTAATAAAATCTTTTCACTTGAAAAACCTCTGGTTTACTTACATAATCATCTTTTAACATGGGTTTAGGTAAAACGCTTGTACGATACTTTTCATGAACCATTCAAGCGTGTAGTTTCCAGCGGACCTGCTGATCCAGAAACCTCTGCCCGGAACAATGCTGAACCTTGTCCAGTGAGTGAAGATAAAGAATTAGAAGAGAAGGACAAAGAAGGCGAAAGCAAGCGCAAGAAGAAAGAGCCAGAGTTGACTGTTAAATCAGCACTCTCTGCGGCATTTGCTAAATATGGTGATAAAGTTGAAAAGATGAACAAGAAGTTGACAGAGAAGAGCAATGGAGAAACAAGTACTGCTGCCACGGAAGCCGAAACTGAAACTGGAAAATGTTAATCCTCCATGTATTGGTGATGTTGAAAACCTTTGCCAACCCTGTTATTAACAAAGGAATAAAAATGACCTACGTAGTTCTACATGTAACTTTATATTTGTATATATACATTCCAGGAAATACCCATCTACTATTATTCACTTCATATGTTTCTATGGGTTTTGTGGAACTGTCTTATTTGAGAAGTGAGTATAATATAAAAGTTGATTAGCCAAAAACAAAAAAATAAATCTGCATACAATCAAATGGATTACCGAATTAATATGGTCTGTTAAGAAATTGTTAAATGTTTTCTTTTGAAATTTCAACGTGGTTTTGGAACATTCCATGGTTTCTAAATTGTATTTTCTTTGCAGGATATTACAATATTATGCTTCCAAAAC
The DNA here is from genome assembly GCA_007844105.2 of Rhamnella rubrinervis. Lineage (NCBI taxonomy): Eukaryota > Viridiplantae > Streptophyta > Magnoliopsida > Rosales > Rhamnaceae > Rhamnella > Rhamnella rubrinervis. The sequence continues at coordinate 10,624,156 of CM017578.2, forward strand.
TGGTTTTAATATACTATTTCCACATTTCTTTTATTTTAATTCTTATTAATATTAGTATGAAAAACAAAAAAAGGTAGACTTGTTAATATTTCGTACTTTTTTTATATACCGAATATTTCGTATAATATTATTACCAAAAAAAAAAAAGAATATTTCGTATAATATTTTAATCAGGGCATAAAAAACCTTTAAAATTTTGATTTAACAAAAAAAAAAAAGGGAAATACTGAGGGAGAGGGCAGTTTGACAAATCCACGGAGGCGACAGACCGGTCTCCTGCTTTTAATAACAGTTTTTGGGAAAAAAACCAGTGGGAGGGAAGATTAAAAAAAAAAAAGAAAAAAATGGGAAAGAGGAACACGGCGCACAGGTCGGCTCCTGGGCTCCAAGCTTGAGAGTATGGGACTAATGTTTAGTGAAGAAGGTGAGCGGAGAGAGAGGCAAATGTAAAGTTTGGATTTTTTGTTGGTGGGTGTGGAACGCTAAGGGTGGCTTCCGCTGCCTTCTACTACATTCGCTTATTTCTCGCAAGTTCTCTCTTTTTCTAAAACCCTAGTTTCAGGTACTCTTTTTTTCTTCGTTTACATGTATGTATTATCTATGTCTTTATTTATATACGCACCGCTTCTGTTTTCTGCAATGAATTATTTTACGTATTCGTGAATTTAGTTCCAATTTGATAAATTTTGATGCACCCTTTTGATAAAGAGAAGGGGAAATTTGTATGTGACATTGTTTTGTGTTGTGCTATCCCAAGTTAAAGGAATTAATTTGCTCTACTGAATCAGGCTAAATATAGCAGTGTTGAAGTTGGTTTTTAAATTATTTTTGGATAATGGATAATCCACGGTCAGCTTCTGGGAATGGTGAGGACAATGTTGGGATTCCGGATGATTTGCGCTGCAAGAGGTCTGATGGGAAACAATGGAGGTGCACTGCCATGTCTATGCCTGATAAAACCGTATGTGAGAAGCATTATATTCAGGCAAAGAAAAGGGCAGCTAATTCTGCAATGCGAGCAAACTTAAAGAAAGCGAAGAGGAAGTCATTAGGTGAAACTGATGTTTACTTGGAGAGTAGGAGTGAAGATTATGATGCACCGCTTGTCAACCCAAAAGTTGAGGACTATTCTCTTCCGGTCTCTGGGAAGAAGTACTCAGAGAAGGCATCGAAAAGTCAGTTTCGCTATTCACCTGAGTCACCGCCCATTAGGAGTTTATCAGTGCGTAATCCTCCTAAACGAGATGATGATTCAGAACAAGAGTTTGAAGAGTATGAAGAGAGTTGGAGGACTTATAGGACACCTCCTGTTTCTGCCATGGACTCATCCAGGAACAGATCACAGAGGAGCTTTGATGCTAATGCTATGACAGTTTCAGTATGTTGATTGGGAATTTGTTTAGTCTCATGTCTTAATAGTTTAATTATTGTTGCTTGACTTGATACTGAGGTGAACAAGTTTCTATATAGGAATATTCTGATGGAAACACAGAATCCTCTGAAGAGGTGGGCGGCCAGACTTGCCATCAGTGCCGAAGGAATGACAGAGACAGAGTTGTTTGGTGCCTCAGATGTGATAGAAGAGGATACTGTGATAGCTGTATCTCTACAAGGTGAGGTTAATTTGTTTTGGGCAAAGAGACATATTTTAGAATTTGACTTGATACTGAGTATATATTCTTTGCCTATTAGGTACTCAGACATCTCATTGGAAGATATTCAAAGGATATGTCCTGCATGTCGTGGTATTTGTAATTGTAAAGTGTGCTTACGTGGGGATAATTTAATCAAGGTACTTCAAATTATTGATTGAATAGGCCTTCTACTCATTGCTTTGTTAAGTTTCAATTAATATCTTTCATGATGAATATATACCAATGTCCTGTGGATGTGATCCTCTAATGTTATTCTGATCTTTTTGTGTTGCAGGTAAGGATAAGAGAGATTCCTGTTCTAAAGAAATTGCAATATCTCTACTGTCTGCTATCTTCAGTGCTTCCCATTATTAAGCAAATCCATCAAGAGCAATGCACGGAAGTTGAATTGGAAAAAGGGCTCCGTGGTAAGATGCTATGAACCCTCAATGGCATTTTTGGATCATGTTTCTTTTATATATCTTTTGTACTTTAACTATTTCGTCTATATTTTCAGGAACTGAAATAGACCTTGCCAGGACAAAATTGAATGCAGATGAGCAGATGTGCTGGTACCTTCAGAAAACTCATGAGCTATTGGCCTAATTGTATATATATATATATATTTTTTTTTCCTTTGTGTTTATATATAATAAGTCTTCAATAAGTAATTATCTCAAAAATATTTATGTTGGAAGCCAGGGCCTAGCTACATATACGTCTTAGAGCTTTCAGTCATGTTTACCGTAACTTATCTGATCCATTGAATCTGCTTTGCTGACTTGCACCATCTTGAAATTAAAGGAAATTGATGCTTCAGTTAGCGTGTTAGTTTATTTGACCCATATTATGATTATAGTTTATAGATTGGAAAGTGTAGTGTCACATTATGCATACTTTAGAAGACTAGTTAATTCTTATGTGTTTTCCTGCAGCAATTTCTGTCGGATTCCCATTATCGATTATCATCGGCACTGTGCAAATTGTACATATGATCTATGCCTTAATTGTTCTTGGGATCTTCGGGATAATGGAGAAGTAGTAGATAGTAAAATTGATGAAAAAATTCTAGAAAAAGAGACCATTGTGGAGCAACTGAAAGTGCCCCGAGTTAAACTAAATTTCTCTGGCAAGTGCCCTGATTGGAAAGCCAACAATGATGGAAGTATTCCATGCCCCCCAAAGGAGTATGGTGGCTGTGGTTATTCAACATTGAACTTAAGCCGCATTTTTAAGATGAATTGGGTTGCAAAACTGGTGAAAAATGTCGAGGAAATGGTCAGTGGCTGTAAGGTTGACAACGCTTGTGGTCCTGATAAAACTGTGTTTAATGATCCCAAACACTGCCAATATGCTCATAGGGAGAATGGTGATGATAATTTCTTGTATTGCCCTGCATCACAAGATGTTAAATCAGATGGGGTTGATGAATTTAGAAAGCATTGGGCCAGAGGTGAACCCATCATTATTAAGCATGTCTTTGACAATTCATCCATCTCAAGTTGGGATCCAATTACTATATGGAGAGGAATTCGAGAGACAACAGATGAGAGATTGAAAGATGAGAACAGAGCAGTAAAAGCCATTGATTGCTTAGACTGGTCTGAGGTGGGCTCCAACAGTTATTGCTTGGTTCTTTCATATCTCAGTTGACTGTAACAAATCTTTTGTTATTGAATATTTTATTAGTTGATAGACATCATATATAGAAACCCTAAGTAGACTTATTTGGCCTGACATGATGACACGTGATGACAGATTGATATTGAACTTGGTCAATTTATAAAAGGATACTCTGAGGGACGAATCCATGAAAATGGTTGGCCAGAAATGTTGAAATTGAAGGATTGGCCTTCCCCAAGTGCATCTGAGGAGTTCTTACTGTACCAAAGACCTGAATTTATCAGCAAATTGCCTTTACTCGAGTATATCCATTCCAAGTGGGGTCTTCTTAATGTTGCTGCCAAATTGCCACATTACTCCTTACAGAATGACGTAGGGCCTAAGATTTTTATTTCTTATGGAACCTATGAGGATCTTGGTAGAGGCAATTCTGTGACCAATCTTCGCTTCAATATCCGAGACATGGTTTGTTGTTCTCCCTTCTTGTTGTTGATCTATGGTCATTGACTTTGACAACTAAAGATAATGCTTTTGTTACTAGTAAGACACTTTTTCAAAAGCACTGTAGGAATACTATATTGAAAAAATAGTAATAATAATAATAACTGATTAACAAAAGAAACCCAAGGAGTGAATCTCATGGTATGGAATTTGAACTTTTTCCTCTTTCTGTTTGGCATTTTACGTATTCAGTTTGAACACTTACCCAATGCGGTGCAATTTTGATTACTTAAGATAACCCTCTGTTTTTATGTCAGTAATAATTTACTCTTAACTCTGTAGTTAAGGATTCGTTAATCTAGTTTATCTTTTTTCATTAACTAATTTTTAATAGCTCTAATTTGCTTTTGCTTCATAAATTAAATACATGTGGTAATCTAATTGATAATGCTGTATGCTCTCAGTTCAACAATGATATTTATGTGTTTCTATTTCCTGTTTGATGCTCTTTGGTAGAAATGCAACATTAACAAAGTGATGAAACAAAATGAATGTAAATACATTGAGCTGTATTCAGGTGTACCTACTGGTGCATACATGTGAGGTGAAGATAAAAGGTTGGCAGAGGACAAAGATTGAGAAGATAAAAAAATCCTTTGAGGAATCTAAATTGCAAGAAAGGGATCCAGAAATAAGTCTGGATGGTAGATCACCTGACATGTCACTTAGTGAGCCCAATATGGAGAATGAATATGAGGCAAGGTATGATGAAGATAAAGATGAGATAATGGTGGATCAAGGTATCGGGAATACTTCTACTGTTGAAGGGGATGCTGTCAATTCTGAACAGTCAAGTAGAGATGGTGAGGATATCTCTGAAAAGACTGTTCCAGGAGTTCTTTGGGATGTTTTTCGCCACCAGGATGTTCCAAAATTGATTGATTATCTCAGAATACACTGGAAAGAATTTGGGGAGTGTAAAAGTGAAACAAACGGTTTCGTAAGTTTTTCTCAAATATTGTTTTTTTTTTTCCTTTTATTGAATTAACATTGTTAAATGGTTTTGTTAGTTTTCTCAAATATTGTTAATCTTTTTCCTTTATTGAATTAATATTGTTAACTTGTGTTTTCATGTTTGTTGCTAATCCTACATTTTGAAACACAGGTTACACGGCCTCTTTATGATGAAACAATATTCCTGGACAGCCATCATAAAAGAAAATTGAAGGAAGAATTTGGTGAGGCTGAGAAAGTTAAATTTTTTAGCTATACTTTGCTGAGATGATAGTGTGACATTGCAACTGTAGTATATCCTAGTAATCTTTTCACTTTAGAATTTGTCTATGTGATTTGATGATGTGGATTCGTGAGTATAATTATCCTAATTCCTTGTTTGAAAAGTCTTGAAAAACATTGTGCATCTTTTCAGGAGTTGAGCCATGGTCCTTTGAACAGCATCTGGGGCAAGCTGTATTTGTCCCTGCCGGATGCCCTTTCCAAGTTAGAAATCTTCAGGTGAGTTCATGTGATTGGTTTCACAATTAGATCATTATTTCTTGTTTGGATTTGTGAGATTTTAAAAGATATGTGGGCTTCAGATATATATATATATATATATATATATATATATATCTTTGTAGATCACCTGTAATAACTGGGAAACTTTTTTACATGGGAATTATTTCTTTCTTGTATGATTTAGTGTGAGTTTCTCATATGAACAATGTACATGGAAAAAATATTCTTGTTGCTGAGATGCTACTTTCTGTGAAGCATTTTCTTTTCTGAAGAGGTTCTTTCTCATGGAGATGTTTAGTACTTCATTCCCAAATTTAGGGAAATAAATCAACTTTTGATTGCTAATTCAAACTTAATATATATAATGAAATGATTTCATGAAATTAGTCTTGGAAAACCATCACAAACCTTCATATTTGTGCTGGGAAAATTTTGTATTATCATACGATCAAAAGAATATAAGATGCATAGAATTTATCAATTTGGACACCTATGAAAGTTACCGACGTAAAGATTCCTTGTTTTATCATTATGGTTGTAGATTTGGCTATTTTGAGTCTCCATCGTAGTTAACTTTGAGACATTCTATAGATTTATATTTCAACGTTCTTTTTCTATTCAGTCAACAGTTCAGTTGGGCTTTGATTTCTTATCTCCTGAAAGCCTGGGGAAGGCTGTGAAGATGGCTGAAGAAATCCGCTGTCTACCAAATGACCATGAAGCAAAAATTCAAGTGTTGGAGGTCAGATAAAGGAACTTTCCCTGGAAGTATTTAGTGCCTTTTTCATCATCATCATTGTTATTATGTTGTTTTTTGAATGCTACCTTAGTATCTTTTCTAGGGGCTTATGCTAGGCAGTTTATATTGCTAAAGTTTCTGGAGACTCACTAAGTTTTCATCCAGGTAGGAAAAATATCACTTTACGCTGCAAGTTCTGCTATTAAAGAAGTTCAGAAATTGGTACTTGATCCAAAGTAAGCAAACGAGGTCTTATGATTATCTCATTGCGGTCCTTTGATTTCTGTGGACATCAAAATCGTTCTTTCCTGTCTGAAAGCATATATATTATATACCCTCCCTTTTTTTGAAATTATTTTTATTGTTGTTACATGTTTAAATTAAAAACTTTTTTGTTGTTGTTACTTTAAATTAAAAACTTTTGCCTGGTGATTCTCCTATGCAGACTTGGTGCAGAGCTTGGATTTGAAGACCCTAATCTGACTGCAGCTGTTTCTGAGAACTTGGAGAATATGACTAAACGAAAACAATTAACTTGTCCATAGATTTTTCTTTTGTATATCTATGATATAGATGTAGCCTGTAGGAATCTTACACTGAAGTTAATGGCTCTGATGCCTTGATTTGTATTCAGTCTGTAAATTTATTCTGTATGATATTCCATTTTAGTCTTTTCCCTTGCAAATTACGAATAAATCTTAAACTGCTCATTGTGGTGTCATAGTTTGAAAGAGGGAGTAAGCTACAATACAAGACCCTTTTGGTTGGTTGCATCGTGTTTAATCAAACTTTCTTAATCTTCTTCTACCTAAGTTGTATACGATGTTATTGCAAATTTAAGGACAGCATATGGGAACAGTCGGATGTACATGTGACTATAAAAGAAAGAAATAAATAATAATATTTGAAAACCAGTCTGCACCCTGAAAGTTGGGTGCTTCCTATTCTGTTCCTATGCAGTAGCCAGTAAGTGCCTCAGAAGAAGCTGAACCACTTTAACTTCTCTTTGTAGCAGAAACCCAATTTGTTGAAGAAACTACGGCTTCATTTCTCTCTCTGAAAGTCGTTGATGGTTTACTGAGATTTTGAATGGATTATATATATGCTGCTTGCTAATACCTGGGACTTACAATTGTTGGGATATGAAATCTAGAGGATCTATTAATGGAGTTGTTCTTAACCAGAGGAATTAGTGACTGAACAACATCAGTCATTAGAGGACGATAATCTGCTTCAGGCTGCACACACATGGCTGCGATAGCAGCTATCTGTCAAAAACCAATGCAGTCAAAAGCAAAAAGAAACAAAAAGAGTTAGTTTAAGGGCCTATAGCATTGATATGCATGTTTATATTAATATAATTCTAATGACCTGGATTAGATCTTTCTTTGAGTATTTGTCCTTTAAGGCTGGGTCAACCATCTTCACCACCTTTTCTCTATTAGTTAACTTCGGAAGAGCCTGACATAATATTCAACTTAGACATATATATACATGTCACTCAAATAACATTTAGCAACTACTCCAAATCAGTGCTAATTAATTAAGTATTTTAATTAATTTTCTTTCACTAACCCATGAGACAAGAACATGCTCTGCAGGAGGTCGCTTGGTATCAACTGGGACACGGCCTGTTAACAGCTCTAGGAGAACAACTCCATAGCTATATACATCAGACTTTGTAGTAAGCTTCCCAGTTGAACCATACCTACAACTCCAAAATACACATTGGCATATTAGAAGTAGCTTAGAATGTAATCCAATGCTAGCGTTTCAGATATTTTCTTCTTTAGGAAATTTCGGGGTTTCTTTCAAAAGGGTGACAAATGACTATGGAAACTATTATTAGTTGATCGATAACCTTAAAGACGAACAAAACGACAAGCTGCATGTGCATGCCATTATAAACATCGCATTCATGATATTCCAAATTATGTTAGTGAAAAGAGAGGTGCATGATAGGTATCGTGGCCACTCACTCTGGTGCCAGATATCCTGTGGTCCCCAGTACACGTGTTGAAATCTGACCATTGATCTTGTCCGAACCCATCTTGGCCAATCCAAAATCCGACACTTTGGCACGGAAGTTTTGATCCAGTAGGATATTGGTGCTCTTGAAATCACGGTGGATGACAGATTGAGTAGCATTTTCATGGAGGAACTCAAGGGCCCGAGCACAATCAAGGGCTATTCTCAATCGGGTCCCCCAATCCAAAGGCTGATGTTGATTGTGACAGTGGTGTTGGAGAGTACCATTAGGCATGAATTCAAATATGAGGAGCCTGTGATGCTGGTCTGCACAATACCCAAGTAGCTCCACCAAGTAAGGAGAGTGTAATCTGCTTAGTAAGTCCACCTACAATGACAGTAAAGACAAAAGAAACAAAGGATAAATAGCCCTTTAAATTAATAACCTACAATGTTGGTATTCATGTGCCTACATTACTATTGAATAGAATGCAAAATATCAACTACACAAATGATAAAACAATGTTGGTATTCATGTGCCTAGATTACTATTGAATAGAATGCAAAATATCAAATACACAAATGATAGAACGAGCTGTGTGCCGTTATTCATGGTTTGCACTCAGAAAATGTTTGTGCGAGAGAGAGCTAATTAAACCCTCAAGATTTGTTTTTTAATTCTCTAATGAAGTGAGGTTTATAGAGAAGAGTGAGAGAGAGAGACAAGGGGCTCTATTTTTTATACTTGTAACCTAAGGCATCTCCACCTCCTCATCAATTTCTCCTAAATTATTTGTGTTGACCTTGAAATGACATTTTTTTTTTCTTTTGACCTTGTAACGACATTTTTTTGTCTTTCTTTCATTCATAGCGATGAGTAGTTGACTTATCTTTCATAATACAAATGTTTAAAGGTAATAATATAATACATAATGACAAAAATTAAGGATTGGGGGTGTGGGAGAGGCAGAGCAAATAGGAACAAAAAAAGGTAATAAATGAAGTCACTGACCTCAACCCTGAATGCACGCTCTCCTTGCTTCCCAACTCTATGCAGCATCTTAATTGCAGCCACAGTCCCATCACTGAGGACCCCTCTATACACCACCCCAAACCCTCCACTGCCTATCACATTTCCTTCATTAAATCCGTCTGTAGCCACTTCAAGTTCTTTGTATGTAAACACTTGCACTCCTCTTTCCCTTTCTCCCCGTATGGTCCTTCCAAAATTACCTCCATACAGGCACCCTCCCTTCACATCTGCCATTTATTTTTTTTCATTTTCAAATACCCAAATCAAAAAGACTCAAAAGGAATGTTAAAAATGGAATCTTTAATCATTGATTAATTAAACCAAGCAATTTCATAAAAGACCCATGTGTTTTCCAAGCATGATAGATATGAAAACAAAGAGAAATTGTAGAAAAGTACTAACCAGGGCTAGAATTGAAGTTTATAGCGGTCTGAGCAATGAACCTGCTACTTGCATTGTTGATGCTATTACTCTCCTTGTATGTAGTTCGGCTGTTTTTGGTGGCTTTGAGGCGTCTAAGCATGAATATGATCAGAGATATGGCAAGGATGATCACAAATGTGACGACAGATATGATGATTATGAGAATGGATTTGGAAGGGAAGTTTCCATGGTTGTGTTGGTGGTGGTGGGGGGTTTGAAAAGGTGAGGGATGATGGTATTTATGGGAATGGTCGTGTGCTGCAAAACTAGGTGGACCTCCTGGTGCAACAGCGGTGTTTACTTCCATGAGCACAGAGAGCAATGCAGAGGAAAAAGAAATGGCAAAGTTTAGGGTGGGAGGGGTGGGGGTGTGGGGGTAGAGAGAGAGAGAGATGGGCTTGGAAATGATGAGGTTCAGTTTCCTTTCTAGGAAGTCCTCTGTGTGTGTCTCTCTCTCTGTCCCTCGTGAATGAATTGAGGCTTTTGAACAAGTGGTTTTTTGAGCAAGTGATTTTTGTAGTACAAGTTAATTCGTCTTTAGTTTTGTATTTTTCTAAGGAATTGTCATTGTTCTGTATGAGGAAAACTTTGGAAGGTTTTGCACCAATGCACATAATCATGTCCACGTGATCTTCTCCCTACAATTATTTGCTGACTATAAACAATCTCTAGCGTGCAAAACTACGTAATAAATCTGAATCTTTTACATGATTTTTAAGGACATGCCGATAATGACATTTTCACCACTCACCACCACTTCAGCTGGCTTACACTTGGAGACTGTGCCAGCCAGCTGCGTATGAATATCACCGCCAATATAATAAGCTACATATATTTGAGACTTTTACCCCACAGAGAGAGAGAGAGGGGAAAGCCCATGCTCAAATATTTGAATTGACTTTTAAGTATTGAAAAGGACAAAAAGAATGCATAAAACAGGACTTAATTACCTGGGGGTGTTGGGTAGTACTAGCAGATCATTGGATTTCGCTTTCTTGCTAATTTTTTAATATTAAGTAAATTAGACTGTAGCCCTTTTGCAAGTTGATTAACTAGACTTCCTTAAAACCGAAAGGTTCAAAAGCTTAAGGGTAATCGACGAAAATATCCATTAAGATAATATAAATTTAAAAAATATTTATTTTTTTTAATCATTGTAAAATCTATTCAAACTATCCATTTTACTTTTAGATTTGTATAATTTGGAGATATTTAAGACCTGCAAAATGGCAGGTTCGACTTGCTAAATTACAGGTCTTAAATCTCATTTTTTTTATCTACTTTGTCCTTTCATATCTGCTTGTATAATTTTTATTTATTTAGTGGCATATTTTTTAATACAACTAAATCAATTTGTGGACATTTTGACTTTTGAATCAAGTCATTTCGATTAATATTGAATGAGATAAAATTTTTACAAAATGGCATGTCCGACCTGCCATTTTGTAAAAATTATATATCATTCAATACTAATCGAAATGACTTGATTCAAAAGCCAAAATGTTCACAAGTTGATATAGTTTTATTAAAAAATATGCCACTAAATAAATAAAAAGTCTACATAACCTGTCGTTTTACAGGTCCTAAATTCACAATTTAGGACCTGCAAAACGGCACATCCAACCTGCCAAATTACAGGCTCTAAATATTCTTTTTTTTACATATTTTGTCATTTTCATATCTGCTTGTAGTATTTTTATTTATTTATTGACATATTTTTTTTTATAAAACTACATCAATTTGTGAGCATTTTGGCTTTTGAATCAAGTTATTTCGATTAGTATTGAATGACATATGATTTTTAAAAAATAGCAGGTCGGACCTGCAAAATGGCAGGTCCGACCTGCCATTTTATAAAAATCATATCTCATTCAATACTAATCAAATGATTTGATTCAAAAATTAAAATGCTCACAAATTAATCTAGTTTAATAGAAAAATATGTCACTAAATAAATAAAAATTATACAAGCAAATATGAAAGGTCAAAATAGGTAAAAAATAAAAAATACTTAGGACCTGCAAAATGGCAGGTCCGACCTGCCAAACTGCAGGTCCTAAGTTTTATTTTTTTTCTTATTTTTTTTACCTATTTTATCATTTCATATATAATTGTATAATATTTATTTATTTATTGACATATTTTTTTATAAAACTACATCAATTTTTGAGTATTTGGCATTTTGAATCAAGTTATTTCGATTACTATTGAATGAAATATGATTTTTACAAAATGGCAGGTCGGACATGCAATTTTACAGGTTCAACCTACCATTTTGTAAAAATCATATATCATTCAATACTAATCAAAATGACTTGATTCAAAAGCCAAAATGCTCACAAATTAATGTAGTTTTATAGAAAAATACGATACAAAATAAATAAAAATTATACAATTATATATGAAAGGACAAAATAGATAAAAAAAAAATAAAGAATTTGCATGTCCTCACTAAAAAATATAGGTTAAATGCTACAGATCTTTATTAAGGGTAAAATAGTATATTCTACCCTTTTTGTAAAGATTAAAAAATATGGATATTTTTTCAATTTGTATTAATTTGGTGGGTATTTTCATCAATTACCCAAAGCTTAACATTTCTGATAATTCTCTCATCAAATTCACTCCAGTTTTCTCCTTCATTCTCTCGTACTTCCACGCTAGTTGAAATACATTATCCTCTTGTGTTTCTTTCCCCTCCCTTCTTAGCATCTCCTTCCTCTGTTATTTCCTCTTAAAATTGAGAGCGACATTGCATTAGAACTTGACCCCCCCATTGAACAGTGCAGCATCACTATCTGCAAGGGCTGGAACTTGTCACCTTTACGCGCCTGTCTCTCTCACTAACGTACTGAAACCCATCGTCGGTTAAAGAGAGACTGAGAGAGAAACGAAGATGCTAGTCTGTAAATCACAGGAGTCATGTGGATGTTTTAATGAGGTACAAACTTAGCTTCTATTTGGGGACAGCTTTCAGACCTACAGCAGGATGAGTAACTATCTCATTGATGTTAAAGTCTCTATTTCAGATGTGCAACTGAATATCACTTTTTTCTCCCAAAAATAAAAAATAAAAATAAAAATAATAAAAACTGAATGTTCCTCTTAATCTGGTATCATATTACTTGCGACCCTCACCAACCTACTCATAAACTTTTTAACTTTTTTTTGTCAACTTTCTCTTTACCGACTGATCAATATCAACCATTTGCTAATTTGTCTCTTGAATATATATCATTCTGTTCAACATAACCAGCCCCTCACCAACTCATCTAGGATTTATTTCTTTTAAAGCTCTTCTCAACGTAACCCAAAACTACTTTATAAGCCAATATCCATATGCAGTCTAGCCAAAATTCAGAATGAATAAGACCTCTAACTGCTTTATTTCTACACACAAAATCCATGTGATCAGAATTTGCAGTCATCTTAACATTCCAGGCATTGATATATTTCGAAATAAATATTCTACTAATAATTCAATATATGAAAAAAATTTGAAAAATCCTTTAATTTTATAAAGGGCATTTTTTGACAATCTAAAAGAATGCTTTACGTCTTGTTAAGCATGCCAACTCGACTATACACGCTAAAAAGGGTATCTCAAAATTGAATTTTTTTCTCAATTTAAAGTAATACAGTGTCACTGTTACATTAATCATCAGGAAAACCTAGAAACCTGTTAATAATCTTGGCAACCGGGCATGGCATCACCAGGAGTGTATGGAAGAAGAGACTCCAAATTCATATCCACAATTGTCTGATGAAGTGTTTGAGGGCGAGCACAATATAGATGCTTCCTCTCTGTTAGTTCTTCTGCAAGATCACTTTGATGATTGTCCATCAGATCTTAATTCACCACCACAATTAAGGGTTTAGCTAGCTGCAATGTCTCAAATATGCTTCCTGATCCTGCACACAGTTTACAGCCACATGTAGCATCAGGACAGATAAAAACTTAAGCCTTGGAAGGAAGTGGCTTTGAGTTGGAAGGTACTCTTCTATATTTTTTTCATGCAGGATTTAACACTCACCAAAAAAATAAAATTTCAAGTTATACTGATGACTTAAGATAGCTCAAGGGAAGTATAACATGTAAATATAAGAAAGGCCCCAATAGAACACTCTAAAGCATGTCATCCCAAAAGCCAAATGGTCCAATCCACATAATTTGATGGAAAGTTTAGAAGCACCAAGGCACCTCCAAAAACAAGCAAACATAAACTATATTTGATCAGAATGGTGAAGATAGATTAGCAGGCTCTCCCAAAAAAGTTTTCCTCTTGGGTAAAGGTTAAGCATTTTCAAAAGTAGTGAACTGTAAAAACTGTAAAAAATACAACATGATAAATCGAGACAGTCAAGCATGGTCTATTATCAAGACATATACAAAAATATTTAATATATATTTGGGTTTTGAAACCTCTTCTTAATAATAGAAGTAGAAATAAACATAAATAATAATATATTGATAAACTATTCAGAAAAGTATCAAATAAATTTTTTTTAAGAAAAATTTACCTTAATCTCTTGAGATTTGAAAAGTTCCCTGTTAGAAAACCAAAATAAATCAAAACACCTTTTCGAATAAATAGAATGAGAGGAAGAAGAACTGAAAAGGTTGTAGATAAGAAAAAACTTATTTTAAGATTATGTGCTGTTTTTAAATAGACAATTTTTAAGATTTTATAATTAAATACGAATTAATAAAATAAATTTATTTAAATAATATTTTTTTAAAATTCCATGGTCAACTGCCATAAACACCAATATTCAAATTCTCATTACATACCATGTTTATAGATAATTTATTTAATACTAAATTAAAATATTAAAAACCACTAAATGACAAATTTAACGCCAATTAGGATTTGAAACACTCATACATGGTTGAGGGTCCAACAATGGGCATGTGCGGACATGTTTATGTGGATAATGCAAAATTTTAACAAAAATGAGCCCTCCATTTCACATCACTCACACTCCATTGATCCTCTTTGTGCTCATCCTTCGTTTTCTCTGTAATTTTAAAAGCTGCTCGCCCAATAACTTCAATTTTTGAGATTCTAAAAATTGAGTCGGAATTTCGCCGGAGAACCCCTGACAGCAGTTGGAAGACCGCCACTGCTCCTCCGGTGATCCTTCACGTTCTGCTACCAGTTTTTTTTCTCATTTTTTTTTTAGATTTTTTATTTTTCAAATTATTTCAAGTAACAACGTTTAAAGCCTTCAACAGCCACAAGGATCAAGCCAGTGGCTGCTGAAGCTGAAGGTGGAACCTGAAGGAGCTGTTGGATTGGAATTCTTGGGCTTTACGGTGTTTTTAGTAAAATAAAAGGGGAGAGCCTGCGAGAGGAAATGTTGGTCGCGAAAATACAAGCGGATTAGTTTAATAATTTCTGAACTTTAATGCTTATGATATCTATCTATCTACACCACAAATAATAACCAAATTAATGTTTTTTCAGGATATTGGTTTTTTTGCAAGTACGAGATGCAGCCCTCTCTATGCCTATTTATAGCTCCAATCCTTTGGAGTATTTTTTAAGCCAAGCCAAAAGTTAATAAACAAAATATTGATCTTATTCTTATCCCTATTAATGTGTATATATATATATATATATTATAAGCTTTGTGCGTGTGTGTATATATTTATATATTTAAAATGCCAACAATTAATATGGATCGCTTGATGATTAAATTTGATAGCAAAAATTGTGTCATTTTTGCTTCATTGTTTTACAACTTAGGATTTATTATCTATTAAATTGAACTAAACAAGTGTATGTTTTTGGTTTGTATAAGAAAAGAAGTATATTGTGGTTTAAATTTTAGTTAGATTATACATATGCAAAAGAAAAAGATCAAATTATATAGTTTGCTGATTAATTGCAGCATATGTATTGCACTTAGAGGTATGGCTAGCGGAAAGGAAGTCGACCATTCCATCACATTCACTTGTGAGAGTTGTAGTTCGAGTTTTAACAAGTTACGTTATTATTTCGTGATCTTGTTTAATCTGGATGGAGGTGTGCCATTTCTATCGAAGGTAAAAACTGAAGTAACAAGAAGACTATTCACTAATAGAATTCTGGACCGATGAAATCCATATTAAGACTCTTTTTTGTCTATCAAAAACAAAAATTGCAGCATATGTATTATCTTTTCTCTTTTCAATTTAAATTTGTATACGCATTTATAGTCACCCTGTACATATAATCTTTTTTGTTTGGGTTCTGCGACACGTCAACAAATATTTCAACAGGCCACCCAAATCCACGTTCCAGCCCAATCCCAATCCCAATCCCAAGCCCATCCCTTAACTCTAACCCTAAACCATTCCACTTCCCTTTACTATTCGCGACCCACCCTAACCCTAAAGGCTTTCCCCTTTCCCATTCGCCAGTGACCGCGGCTAACCCACCACGCCCGCACGCCACTACTCAACTGCGGCCGCATTTCAAGTTTTCGGCTGTGTTTCGTCCTCTGATCGGTACCCTTGGAGTTTCAAAGTTGGGTTTCTTATTTCGTTTAGGGAAAGTTGTCAGGTTAAGTTCTCTCTCCTTACTCAAGCAAAAAACGTGTAAGCTTATTTCATAAGTCTATTGAATTTATACGTATTCACTTTTTCTAGTTTGACCACCTATATAATTGTACATATTAACAAAATTTAAAATTTATAACTTCATTCACTTCATGAAAATTTTAACTGAACACAAGATATTCATTTATGGGCAGGTTTAAAATGTATCTTTAAGAAAAATGGCACTGAAATAAATTAAATAATAATAAAAACAACAAAAATATTATTATACAATAATAGATCTAAATTATTAGATTACCTTGGTCATTAAAAACCCCATTTGTGATCCAAGTTATAGCAAGTTTTCATACAGCTTGAAATGAATCAACAAAATAGTATTTAACATTTCAATTTGGAATTGCTGAAATAAGAGTTAAGCAAAGTCGGGAAAATAAAATTAGAGCCTTGCATCATAATTTTCCTTTTGGCGGCTTATGCTTTAAACTTACCCTTATTTGCAGCAATTCCAAAGGTGAAAATGTTGAATTTTTACCTGACTATTTTGTTGATTCAGTTCCAAACCCATTCAAGAACTGTATGGGAAACTTGCTACTTTTTGCTTTGGATCACTTAAATGCGCGGGGTTCACCTACTAGTGACGACAAGGTAATCTAATAATTTATATTCATTATTGTATAATATAATATTTTTATTGTTTTTCATTATTAATTTTATATTTTATTTTGGTGCAGAAGAGATTTTTTCTTGAAGATTACACTATTCTACTCAGCATATCATGGATGCTCTGGGTCATGGCCCCATCTTGTGTTCAGTTAATGTTGGTCTTAATTTTCATGAAGTGAAGAATGAAGTGAGTTATAAATTTTTAAATTTTTGTGTTTAAGATTTTGTTATTGGAGTTGGTGTATTATAATTATATATTTTTGTTTGACAGATTTGGACAGTGGTACCAAAACTAGAAAAAGTGAACATGCATACAATGGTGTTGGTAGGATTTGGGCATGATAATGATCAGAAATTGTTTTGGAAATTTAAGAATTCTTGGGGAATTGGGTAGGGCGTAAATGGATATGGCAGGGTCTGTCACTCTGATATTTTAAAGATTTCTAGCTATTGTTTTGATGAGTACATTTGGAAGTAGGTTATTTAATAATTTTTTTTATCACACTTTTATGTATTTATATGAGTTTCAAAAACAGAAGAAGAAAGAGTTATATTTTTACTTGTCCTTTTACAATATTAGTCAATGCCTTCATAGCATTTCTCATAGACAATATCATTGTCATTATTTTCTTTTATGGGGTTTTTTACATTAAGAATAGTGCCTCACATTTCACAGCCCTATTGATCGTAAGCTAGCAATCACTAGAAGGAAATCCATGGCTGCAGCGTTGGTGATTAATTTTCATGGCTGAGTTAGCAGCGATGGTGATTAATTTTCGTAAGAAATTTCCAAAGAAATAAAATAAATGTTTCATGTAAATAGAGTAGCAATTTATATAACTGGCAAGTGAATTTAAAATAGTTTTCACCCAAAAAAAAAAAGGTGAATACAAAGTAGTTGCTCAAATGGCATCTTTTATCCCTGCTTAGCAATGAAAATTGTTTAAAAAAAGCTAATAAAATTGTTACAAAACTTTGGTTAACTTTGAGAATTGTCAGTAATATATTTTGGACCCCAAACCAGAACTGAGAATTCTATTTGATACATAAAGTTGGTAACAGAGCTTAAAGAAAACCGTCTCCATCCTTCAAAACATACAATCTACTCTGCAAAATCATTTCTGCGGTACCTGATCGTCCATCATTTCCATAAAGCAGTAACTTATTCACAATCATACATATTCATGGAAATGTTTAAGGTAAATGAAAGAACTCATGCAGATGTATTTACATGTCAACTCAAAGTAGATTTCATTAAATTGGCTTCAAGACTCACCTGAATAACTTCTTCAAGTAAACCAACATCCAGAACAGAAGGTATCACACCAGCACCAATTCCTTGGATCAGATGCTTTCCTTTTGACATTTGCACATGTTGCGAAACCAGTAAGACAAGTCATTTGAATTGGCACGTCAATCAGAAATATATATTATTCAGCGACATGAAAAATTCACACCAATAAAATTCAACACAATGATCAGTAAACAAGTACAAAAGAAATCAGAAAGTTCCCAAATAAAAGACCTTTTGAATAAACCATAATTAATCAAGGGTAAGATTGTTCTGATTTGAAGAATGAGAAAATATAGGTATTATTAGCAATTATTCCGTACTACTGTTATTTAGACTAACTGGATTGATCAGGCCATCAAATTTCCGCAGCTTACACCAAAAAATAGCTGGAAATGATTGAGTCAGTTTGAAGTGATGAAGAAGACATATACATTCTGAAGCTCAGTTAAGAGGTCATTTTCAGTAAGCCAAGAACAATTTTCATTAATTAAAGCCCTTAGCAGGATCGAAGCACCATTCTTCTTTCAAGACTCATTGAAGATGGCGTGGTTATTTTGAGCTTATAGCCCTTGACTGCTGCAATGAAGCCCAAACCAATGCCAGTGTTGCCGCTGTTAGCCTCAGTGAGGACAGTCTTTAAACCGCCACCAAAGCCATAACCAGAACCAAGGGAATATGTTAGCTCTAATATTCAACAAAATGAAGTACAATTTGTGGTAATTGTCCTTGCTTAATCAAATACTGTACCATCAGAAGCATGATAAAAAGATAAATAATATTATGAAACAGGTAAATAGATACATGAGAAGTACACTAAATCTGACTAGTTGGTATAAAAAGTGTAGCACATATTAGCATGCATCTACTGAAAACTTGAGTCGGACACAGGTATACAATCGCCTAAGGCAATACAACTGTAGTGGTAAGGAAACTAGGGATGAGTGGAAACGAATAAATTCCTCATTTTTAAGGCATGCAAAAACAAGTACGGCCAACTTCAATAAAAATCTCTTAGACATGGGAAATCTTCATTACTAACCTTCCTGGGCGTGATGAGCCCCTTATTCTCTGCATCTTTAAACATACTGTGCGCAATCCTGCATACCGAAGATTAATTTATATATATTATAATTATATTAATATTTAATATTTTTATATTATATTTTACTTTCTAATATAAAAATCTTGGTGAATTTTTTAGTATAAAAATCTTGTATATAGATATACATATTTTTTAGTTTTACTATATAAAAAATAAAAATTAACAAATGGGACATGGGGTAGGGATGTCCCCGCCCTGCCTCCCCATAACCGGGGATTGGGGCGGGGACGGGGTGAGAAAATCCCCGACGGGGAGAGGCACACCAGCCCCACCCCGTTGCCACCCCTAACTTGGTTAGATAATGATCCAACTAATTATAAATATTTAATTTACAAGTGAGCATAAACTAGATGTCGATGAATTTTAAAAACACTGTACTTAAACCTTTGACCTCAAGTTTAATCCTAATTTATATATAATAATATAAAGAATCACCAAATAAGATGAGAAGAATAAGCAAAAAGGTACAGAAAATGGCAAACCATAAGCAAAAAGATGCACAAGAGCTAAAGCAAAATGAAAGGTAAAAGTTCTTGTAATGTCATAACTTCAGTAACATCTTTCTTGATTCTGTGCTGGTCCTCCATGTTACCTTTAAAACTGCAAGAGTAAAAAGAATCTAAAGGGTGAGAACTTGCCCTAGAGAACTATATTCTATCTTACACAACCTAACGGAAAAAGATAATTACAGGCAATTGCGGACAGTTTTGGAAATAATCTACCTTCATCTTAGTTTCCACATTTAGACAATTCTATCTTAATGTGGTTAGGGATAAAAACAACATAGAATGGTAAAGAATATTCTCCTGGATGCCGATTATCAAAATTCATATTCATATATATATATATATACATATATATAGAGCTCAATTTTGCAGCTCACATTGCAATACATTATTAGAATGATGGCTTCACTACTTCAAAAAAGCAAAGCAAGCTGGAATGGAAGGATATAGCTGTATACTTGAGGCACTTCAGTCAAAAGTCATGGCTTCTGCTTCCCGCCTGATGGAATCAAAGAGTTCAGAAGACAAATAACATTCTCCGAAACTGGGGAATATAACCTGCATTATTAATGAACAAAATCAATGAAATACCTATTATTGAATAGATTAATATATGCAGCAAGACCACAGTTCCAAGCCATTGTCAATTCACCTATTAGAACCCTCTTTTATCAAAGCAAACCACTTGGCAATGCATAAAAATATAACACAAAGGGTCGCAAGGATCGGGCTCATGTCACTTTTAACCTCGATGGGAGTGTGTAACAATCCAAATTGCATGCTGCAACTGCATGTCATGGAGAAACAAACCAGTTTCGAGTTTTGAGATCTCTCTGACCTCTTTTTTCAAGTCATATTTAGGCGGAAGGCTATAAAGTGTGTGTCTTGCACAATTCACATTCAAAAGCATAGTTTTGAAGGCTATACATAAAGATTAGGACAGTCCAGCAAATGAGAAGGTTGAGTAGTTCAAAACAAGGAAATCAAACTCATAACAATGAGGTTTCCAGCATTTTCTGGCCTCTTTGCCACCTTAATAGCAGCTGCACCGGATGAAATTCCTACCTGCAAAAGATATGCTCCCACAATCAATATCCTAAATGGAAAATGTTAAATGCATGTGACCACAGAAATCTTTATTTCCTATGTTAACAATAATATAAAACATCACAAAATGAATAGAATCCTTAAGAAAGTGATTAAGCTGTGCCATACCAGCAAACCTTCTTTCAGGGCAAGCAGCTTAGCAGTTTCTATAGACTCCTCAAGTGATATCTGAAATTTTACAAAGATATTCAGAAAAACACGAAAAGAAAATCCATGCCTGAATTTCCAGCTAACGGTGATTAATATTTTTTTAGAAATTTCAATTCAATCGAAATAACACTCATGTGTGAATAGCAATTTATATAGCTACCAAATGACATAGAAATAGCTTTTCAAATGGCTTTTTTTGCCCCTGCCTAGCACAGAGCATTGTTTAACATGTAATGGAAATGTTACAAAATTTTGGTAACTTTGAGAATTGCCAGTAATGTATTTAGGAACCCAAACCAAAACTGAAAATTCCACTTTATTTCCCTAAAGAAGTATCTGAAAGCCAAAAAAAATAATCACTAATAAGAAAAAGAAATTGCTCTGTAGCATAAGCCATAAACACTCCTTCATGTATACTCACATGTAGATGATGTCAAAAGAACTTTAAGAACATATGTTCATCACATAGCTTAAGTATAACCCTCTACATCTCTCAAAACATGTAATTAACCCTGCATCAATTTTGTGGACCTTGATTGTCTGTCTTTCATTTCCATAAAGCAATTCACTCATTCACAATCATGTATTCATGGAAAAGTTTTAAGTTAAGTGAAGGAACTCATGCCAAGCTGCATTTACATTTCAACTCAAAGTAGATACCAGTAAAATGGCTTCATGACTTATCGGAATAACTTCATCGAGTATGCCAACATCCAGAATAGTAGGAATTAAACCAGCACCAATTCCTTGGATCCGATGCACCCCTTTTTGATATTTACACACACTGCGAAACCAGTAAGACAAGTCGTTTGAATTGGCACAGCAATCAGAAATATATATGTATTCAGTGATGTGAAAAATTCAACAAACAAAATTCAACATATATTGATTAGTAAACAAGTGCAAAGGACAATAAGAGGATTCCCAAATTAAAGACCTTTTGAATAAACCTAATGAATCAACTATCATACTATATTATTATAGTTTGAAGAATGAGCAAATATAGATATTATCAGCAATTAACTATTTTATAAAATAATTCCCAAAACTAATATTACTAGTGTTAACAAGATTAAATGGAAAAGGCCATAAAATTTCCATACTTTACATTCATATTTACGCACCAAAATCTGGCTGGAAGTGACTGCGCCAGGTTAAGTGATGATGAGGACATGTACATGCTCACCACAGTTAAAAGGTCGATTTTCAGTATCAGTAAGGTCTAAAAGCAGTAAACAATAGCACTTAGTGTTCTACTTCCGTATCTTCCTTGTTATGCTTCTGTTCATGGTTTGAACCATAGAGCTACACACAGTTTTTTCCATAAAACAAACACAATCATCCCATTGTTAAATTCAGAAGAATCTATGGACAACCAAAATATAAGCAGCGACAGCAGGAAAACTAGAACTTCCACTGTCAACCATTGTAAACCTTCTACAGGTACCTAAAACTCCATAAACGTACAAGAACGCAATGGTATAGGGATGAATAAGGAGAATGAAGGCCTTAGTACTAACTCACCAGGCGGTCAACCATTCAAGACTGCACTTTCTACTGGCTCTACCCCATATACATAAACAAAAATATTATATCATTTGTCATGCTAGATAACTGCCCTCTCTCTCTCTCCCCCACTCTACTCCCCCCCCCACCCCCCCCACAACCACAATTCCCTTTTCTTCTCCCCACCCCTCCTTTTCTATAACATACAGTACACAGGCACAAAAAGTGAAAATAATTCAATATCTTGTGACCAAAGCAACATCACACTCAATGAAAAAGTACCTTTGGATTGACAGGATTTTCAAACTGACGAAGCATATAACTGTTAGGCGTGTTATTTAGCAGTTCCGTGGCCTTCTCCATATTCCCATCAAAGGTCTTAGCAGGATCTGTGAGGTACACCTCAGCTCCGAAAGCTCGAAGCACCAATCTTCTTTCAAGACTCCTTGAAGCTCCAAAAATATGATCCGAGATGAAGGCTTTTTTTTTTGCAACAATCAACAGAGAAGTACCCTCTTGTCCAGACCCATTACACAACAGGTAGGTTAATCAAAAGCAAGCTAGCTACCATGGGATTCAAACTAGAAGTACGTCTCTCTCTCTCTCGCTCTCCCTCTCTCTCTCTCTATATATATATATATATATAAATTTGCCAACAATTTCGGTCGATATATAGGAAAATAATATATATATATATATATATATATATATATGTCATTTTTGCTTCATTGTTTTACAACTTAGGATTTATAATTTATTAAATTGAACTAAAGAAAGTGCATGTTTTTGGTTGGTATAACAAAAGAAGTATGTTATGGTTTAAATTTGAGTTATATTATATATGCAAAAGAAGATCAAATTATACTACTTGCTGATTAGTTGCAGCATATGTTTTTGAGGTTTGTATACAGAATTAGTCAACATGAATGATCATTTTCGTTTCTTCAAATGGGTTCTACAACCCCATCAAAGTGAGGATTTGCAACAGTTCTATGAATCCAACCCCATGCCCCCCTAGTTTCAAAGAATCCGAGAAGTTCCAAATCCAAGTTTAGGTGGTAAAAGAGTAAGTTTAACTAGGGATAGACTAGGAGGGTTTAGAAGTACTTAACAAATAAAAGCACATAATGCATCTCTTTACAAATAGATGTGGCAAAATATAATAAACATCTTAAAAGATAAACAGTCTCCATATTCATGCCGAATATATGGTGCTTGGACCTTGGACCGTTAGATTAAAAAAAAAAAGATCAACATCCGAGTCTCAAATTAAACAAAAATCAGCAACATCCGAGTCCGAGTCCGCATCTGAGTCCGAGTCCGCCGTGTCCGAGTCAGCCGGGTCCGAGTCCGCCACGTCCAAGTCCGTGTCCACGCTTCCACCCCCACCCCAACCCCAACCCCCATTATCAAATGGGCCAAACTTTAATACTTCAATACCGCCATCCAAGTCATACGCAATCTCCGTATCATAATATTTATAAACTCCGGTGCTTGTATTTCTTAGCTTTAACCTTGCAAACACTGTATAATCTGCAAGAGGTCGTCCATCTACATCCATAATCTTTTCGAATTTCAGAACTCCATCTCCATTCTCCTCCAGCTGCAGTAGGAGCAAACAAAAAAAAATTCCAGTAGAAGTAAATAAAAAAATAATTAAATTTTCAAATCATTTATTTTTTAAGAGTAAAACTTTACCTTTTTATTGTACTCTTCAATAGCAAACTGTATTCCTACATATGCTTTTTTCTCTATTTGAGGAGATTTTATTTTCTCAAGAGTCGCAAGGGTCATGCCACATATTAATCCAGAACCACGTTCCCATGGCAAAGTATTGAATCCCTAAATTATAATAATGAATAATTAATCCGAGAAAGAGAGAGAGTATCATACAAGTGACTAGTGTACAAATAATAATATCACCTGCGAGTCATCAGATTGACTCTTCTCACATCCTCGTTCAACCGTAGATGTTTCTGAACCATTAACAATATTAAGACCTGCTTGTGATTGAATAAAACCAAGTGACTTAAAAGTGGAGGAGAGTTACCACGTGATGAATACCACTTCTTGAACTTTTCATACCACCTCTTCAACATTTTATTGGCAAAATCATTTTCAACAACTCCATGCCTTATAATCTTGGGCTTTTTAATCTTGGGAGCAGCACCTGATGAAAATTTGTACAAATTATAATAAAGAAAGGTGAC
Source organism: Rhamnella rubrinervis (assembly GCA_007844105.2). Lineage (NCBI taxonomy): Eukaryota > Viridiplantae > Streptophyta > Magnoliopsida > Rosales > Rhamnaceae > Rhamnella > Rhamnella rubrinervis. The sequence continues at coordinate 10,648,617 of CM017578.2, forward strand.
CTCAAACATAATGAATTTGTACATTAAACCCTAAACCCTGCAAATTGTGCGGAAATGAAATGAGGTGCCTCAATCTCCTCATATCTATTTGATATTATTATATCACCTTACAGCTTCCTCCAAGAAATGAAATGGGGTGATTTGGGTTCAGGTTAATGCATTTCTTCGAGATACTTCATCATGAGGGCGTGTCTATGATGGTTGTAGTGTTTAGGGTAAATGGGATTAGATGGTTGACGAAGCTAGGTGGGAGGCAAAATAATTAGAAGAATAGATAACTGGTATGGATTGGCTACGGTTGATATGTAAGAGGAGGATCAAATCTAAATGGGAAAAAGCTAGTTGTAGAATAGTTGAGAAAGGATATAATAATAATAGCAATAATAAAAGGAACACGCTTAATGTCTCTACTAAAATCCATTTTCATAATTTGGTGTGAAGGGTAACATAGGATAATTCACTCATTACCTCTAAAGAAACAGGCAAAGCAAAAAAACGATTATGGCCTGCATTTTATCACAAAATTAATCTAACCCAATAAAATTAACCCAGTGTTTACGCCTGTATTAGTTATAGTGTGGAAGCTGGTAGAGTTCTAATTCCAAATAAAATAAACATGCTATTTCATCTTCCACATGATTCTCATAGTTAAAAATTATAATTAACAAGACACTCCTAAATACAAATTACAATAGAGAAAGGTGATAACTAAAGAGGGAGAGAGTTACAATCTCCATCGAGCGGTGAAAGAAACGGAAAGATAGAATCTGATGAAAATTTCCGGTTAGTGAGTGCAGTAGCATTTCGTTTTGGTCCAATTATCACTTAAAACGAAATTAAAATAACAGAGAGAGATAGAAGAGTTAATTACCAGATGATTCAACAGCTGATGAAGAAGATTTCCCTAATTCAGTCGGTCCATACACTAACTTCTGTAAAACGGAACAAGTTCTAAAACATGTAAGCAAATCGCACGCGCATAAACATATATATATATATATATATGCTCTAAGCTATAATATGAACAAATAATAATAATAATTACCTCTGGATCGGAAAGATCGGCCAGATCTAAATTTGATACACCAAAGTAAAAGAAAATTAATAAAATTATAAAAACGAAACAAATTAAGTAAAACTCCAAAATACAGAGGGAGAGAGAGATCGTTACCAGAGTAGTTCTTGCGTTTCATTATAGTAAAATCAGACAAAGTCTACAAGAGAAAGCGGAAACAAGTCGGTGAGTATCTACAAGAGAATGGGAAAGGGGAGAGTGGGTTAGGGTTAGATAGGTCGCGAATAGTAAAGAGAAGTGGAATAGTAAGTAAAAAATCAACCTACTTTAAATCAATGCATCATATTGCGAACTACATCTAGTTCGGTTTAAAAAAAAATTCACAACTCAAACAGATCACAATAAATACACATGTATTTAGCAATCAATACAGATCCTAAATCACAAGTCGTCATGTACAAGTCTAAATATACGGTCAGAAGGCTAATAGAAAGCAAGATCACAAGCAACTAGCAAACAAGGAAACCAAAAAAAATACAGCAAGAAAGGAGAGAGAACTTTACCCAACAACTCTCCCAGAAACGAAACAAGAAACCCAACTTTGAATCTCCAAGAGTACCGATCAGAGGATCAAACGACGAAACACAGCCGAAAACTTGACATGCGACCGCAGTTTAGTAGCGGCGTGCGGCCGTGGAGGGTTAGATGGGTTAGGGTTAGGATCGGTCGCGAATATTTCCAGCGCAATCTACCTTGCTTCGTTGTTAGCTAATAAAGCAAAGTTTCATTGCCCTCCCTGCGATTGGTCGCTGTGTGGACTCTCAAGCCTTTCCTTTTGGGTTCTAGTTAAGGAGGCTTCCATCCTTCTGCTGTTACAACTCCTTCTCCGATTAAGAGTTGTGTTGATTCGGTTGTAATAAAAAGATTAGGATAGTTAGGACAACTATTGAGTTCTGCTTTTTGAGTTAGGGTGTAACAAGAGGGGATTTTATCCCCTGAGACCTTGTTATTCTATCCTCTTTCCTTCTTTTAGGACTTCTTAGAGCAGTGGAAGTTTTTGTATGCACTTTCTTTCCTAACCTTCTTCTTACCGACTTTACTATTTTAATGGATAATTTAATGACCAGCAACAATCAGGAACTTTAAAATTTAAAAGCGAGGCATGAATTATTGCTAATGGAGGAGGGAAAAATAGTTGATAATTATCCAGCAACAATCGGGAACTTTAAAATTTAAAAGCGAGGCATGAATTATTGCTAATGGAGGAGGGAAAAATAGTTGATAATTATCCATTAAAATAGTAAAGTCGGTAAGAAGAAGGTTAGGAAAGAAAGTGCATACAAAAACTTCCACTGCTCTAAGAAGTCCTAAAAGAAGGAAAAAGGATAGAATAATAAGGTCTTAGGGATTAAGAATCCCCTCTTGTTAAACCCTAACTCAAAAAGCAGAATTCAATAGTTGTCCTAACTATCCTAATCTTTTTATTACAACCGAATCAACACAACTCTTAAATCGGAGAAGGAGTTGTAACAGCAGAAAGGATGGAAGCCTCCTTAACTAGAACCCAAAGGGAAAGGCTTAAGAGTCCACACAGCGAACAATCGCAGGGAGGGCAATGAAACTCTTGCTTTATTAGCTAACAACGAAGCAAGGTAGATTGCGCTGGAAATATGTAGGATTCTCACGGGAAAAAGGTCAGGCTCCTACAAGGAGATTGAATGTGAAAGGTAAGAGGAAAGTTGGTAAAAAGGCCTTCTCAGGGAAGAGAAAGAGCCACGGGTTCTGAAGAGATTCTTCCCTCCACTGGAATCAGAGAAAGAGTCACAGGTTCTGAAGAGATTCTTCGCTCTGCTGGAAACTTTCTTTTTTGGGTGAAAGCTCTATTGGAATTTATTGTGCAGCATGCATATTGAATGCAGTAGTACCTTAACCATAGCTGTCCCTTCAACAACAAATATAAGACGAAACAAAATATGCTTTCATAGAAGACACGTAAGCGACAACTTTTTTTATTGGATACGATGTGGTAGTTGTCAGGGTCTACTTTGCTGGCTGAGTTATTATTTTCTTGTCCATGAATTTAATTTCTCTATTGAATGAAATCAGCGTACTATGAACCAGCCATGAACTAGCCGTTGATGTTTTGGATGGTCCAGCTCCTAAACAATTTAATTCAATTCAATTCTCAAGATTCAGAGCTCTGGGTGGACTATGTTCTCTAAAAATACACATCCATAAATAATAAATGACGTAAAGGATTAATTTAACACGATCTCAAGCAAGGCTTAAATAGCTGTTTTAATTATGATGAGCTTATGAAGTGAGTAAAAAAAGCCAACAAACACATATATAAATACTTTGGATTTTTTTTTTTGGTAATTTAAATACTTGGATTTAGTATTTAATAGAGACACCATCCTCACCTACCCCAATTCTATTTTAGTAACGCATATTAATTGGAGTTTCTTCCTCCCCGCCTACCCTACCATACCCGACACATATTGATAATAGAGTATTTACCCCAAAAAAAAAAAAAAGGTTATAGATAATAGAGTAGAGTACTAGTCGCTTTTTATATAGTATTAAAAAATAAATGATGTTATTTCATTGTTTGGTTTTTTGAAAAAAATGTGAATATTAAATAGAATTTCCATTCTATCCAAATCAAGGAATGAGGTTTCTCTTCTGGGTGGGAAAAGGAAAAATTAATATAATACATGCATATACATATACATAATTACCTTTCTTTTTTTGGTCGAAAAAATTAACCTTTCTTTTTCAGACCGACTTATAACAACAAAAGAACTTTTGTAAATTTATATTCGGTTATTTTATATTGCACACCTATTAGAATTAAGATTCTTATAATTTAATTATTAAAATATAGGAACCTTTAGCTAGTTCTTTTTTTTTTTTGTTTTTTAAAATTAATATTATTATTATTGCTTGATGATTTACTTATCTAACATGATGATGGTATAACGGTTCATAGATTTTTTTTTAATAAATAAAAAAGGTCTCAATGTGGAACTTATAAGTTTATGATTTTGTTAAGATAGAATCTTTTTGTTACTTCAATTTTACCCACTCTCCTAATAGTTTCCCCTTCATATTGTATTTAATAAGGCTAAGTACACTGTAACTTTTGCAAACGAGTATGAGAGCTTGATCGGCTTCTTTACCACTAGATCACACCCCAGGTGCAACGGTTCATAGGTATTAAATAGGTATAAAACTGCTAACAAAAAATCATATGCAGATCTAAAAATAGTTGCAGTCACTTTGATGTTCGTAGGCCTGGTCCAATGGTAAAATGTATTGAAAGCAATTAAAAAAAAATTGTTATAAATTTCAAGGGTGCTATCATAATTTTAGAATAAAATAATTATTTTTGAAAAAATAAGTTAAAAAAATTTAAGTGGTAATGAGCCTGAATATGACCTCAAAAAATCCTAAATTCTATAGGATAGTTGTGAAAAAAACTAAAAAATAAAATTAACATTATATCATTTAATTTAAAAATTTTAAATATTTTTACTAAAAAAAATTTAAACATAACTCAACTATTGTCATGTACAGCAGGGGCCGACCCTAAGCTTTCGAGGACCTTGAGCCAATTTCAATTAAGGGGCCTTTTAAAAACTTTTTTTTCCCCCAAAAAATGCATAGAAATTACAATAATTATTTATATTAAATAAAAATATTCGAAATTACCAAAATATAATTCTAAAACTTTCAAAAATATAAATTGAATCTTGCATTTATTTATTTGAAAAAAAAGCAATAATTATATTATTATAATATATGTATTTTAAAATTTGTTTCCCAGTAGATATGACAACCAATTCATTAATTTTTTTTTGTGACATTGTTGACTAAAGCAAACTTATAAATCTATTTTCAATTCTTTTTTCTTTTTTATAGAGCTTTGTCACCTTAAAATTATAACTTTATGGTTAATAAAAAAACTTATTTAAAAAAACTTATTTAAAAAATAATAAAACAACTAAAATTAAATGATGATCATTTTGAAGGAAACAAAAATAAAAATATAATATATAAGAACACATTATTTTAGTCAAATAAATAAAAATCATAACTGAATAAATAAAAATTTTCAATTGTTTTCTTTTTTTTTATAGAGTTTTGTCATCATAAAACTATAATTTTATGGTTAATTAAAAACTTTATTTAAAAAACAATAAAACCACTAAAATTACATGATGATCCTTTTGAGAGGAAATAAAAATAAAAATATAATATAATATATAAGAACATATTATTTTAGTCGAATAAATAAAAATCATAATTGATATTAGTAGAGTGTTTTTTAAAGAATAAAGAGCATTTTTATTAGTAGAGACTTAAATTTGTTAAATAAATTTAATAAATTTTCTATCATATTTTTTATTTTGTTAATTTTAATAAATAATCTCGATGTTATTAATTTTTTTCAATAAAAAGTAAAAAATAAATTTGTATAGTGTTAGCAAATTTAAATGGAAATATTGTTTGAAAACTGTGTCAAATTTAATTAAAATGCATTGATTATAAAATAAAAAGTGGTTTTAACTTTTATATTTGAAAGGTAAAATTTTAATTTTTTATTTTAGTTTTAAAAAATAAAAGGTGTGTTTTAAAATATGTTTTTTTTCTTTTAATAATTAAATAGTTTTACAAAAATAATAAATAAATACTATTAAAATATACTACGGACTATTTAAATTCGAAATCTCTCGGAGAAGAGTAAATAATACTAGACTATCTCGTAAAGGATAAAAAATAAAAATATGTGGAAAGGTTGATTTTATATACTATTTTTCTTTACCCAAAAGAAAAAAAATACCCTCTATTTTTTAAAAAGAAAATATGGGGAAGATAAAAGAGTTTCTGCTGTCAGACAACTAAGTACAAAGACCAAACAAAATATGCTTTTATAGAAATAATTTACCTGTACCATTGCTGTCCGCAGTCCGCTGCCCTTTGGCTGCCACGTACAGTAATCAAATCGAATGTACTGATTCACCGAAAAAATCAAATGTACTGTTTTTGTTTTTCTATGCTCTCTGAAAGGTTCAAAGTTAGATTTGTGAAACCCTTTTCAAAATCCAAAGAAAACAACAAATCAGTCGTTTTCAAAGCTAACACCGTCAAAAGACTCTTGGGATTTAGATGGTTTTCATTATTACTGGGATTTCAACACAGAAAAAAAAAAAAAGCTTATTATTATTATCAATTAACTCTCTTATGTCTAATTACAGTACACTCGTCGTTATCTTCGTAAGAGGGGGATTATATGTATTGAAATAAAAATTAATTTCACTATTAATCTTTATAAGATTAGACTAAGATTACTGAGTGGTGTGCGTCAATTTATTCATTGACAGGATACAGTAAGGACATGCCGATAATGACATTCACCACTAGGCTTAACTCCTATGCTGGTAGAGTGCTTGGAAATGATGAGGTTCAGTTTGTAGCCAAGGGGGTTGAGCTTCCCTTCTAGGAAGTCCTCTATGCGTGTGTCTCTCTCCCTCTGTGTCTCTCGGGAATGAATTGAGGCTTTTGAATAAGTGGTTTTTGTACTACAAGTTAGTTCGTCTCTAGTTTTGTATTTTCTTAGGAATTGTCATTCTTCTGTATGAGGAAAACTTTGGAAGGTTTTGCACCAATGCACATGATCATATCCACGTGATCTTCTCCCTACAATTATTTGCTGACTATAAACAATCTCTAGCGTGCAAAACTACGTAATAAATCTGAATCTTTTACGTGACTTTTAAGGACATGCCGACAATGACATTTTCACCACTCCCCACCACTTAAGCTGGCTTACACTTCGAAACTGTGCCAGCAAGCTAGGTATGGATATCACCGATAATATAATAAGCTACATATATTCGAGACTTGGACCCGAGAGAGAGAGAGGAAAGCCCATGCACAGGTGTTTGAAGTGACTTTTAAGTGTTGAAAAGGACAAAAAGAATACATGAAACAGAACTTAATTACCTGGGGTGTTGGGCAGTACTAGCAGACCATTGGATTTCACTTTCTTGCTAATTTTTTAATATTAAGTGAATTAAACTGTATCCCTTTTGCAAGTTGATTAACTAGATTTTCATAAAATCGAAAGGTTCAAAAGCTTAACATTTCTCATAATTCTCTCATCGCATTCACTCCAGTTTTCTTCTTCATTCTCTCGTACTTCCACGCTAGGTGAAATACATTATCCTCTTGTGTTTCTTTCCCCTCTCTTTTTAGTATCTCCTTCTGTTATTTCCTCTTAAAATTGAGAGCGACATTGTATTAGACCTTGACCCCTCATTGAACAGTGCAGCAACACTGTCTGCATGGGCTGAAACTTGTCACCTTCACGCGCCTGTCTCTCTCACAAACGTACTGAAACCCAGCTTCGGTTAAAGAGAGACTAAGAGAGAAACGAAGATGCTAGTCTGTAAATCACAGGAGTCGTGTGGATGTTACAATGAGGTACAAACTTAGCTTCTATTTGGGGCCAGCTTTCAGACTTACAGCTGGATGAGTAACTATCTCATTGATGTTAAAGCCTCTATTTCAGATGTGCAACTGAATGTCCCTTTTAATCTGGTATCATATTACTTGTGACCCTCACTAACCTACTCATAAACTTTTTTAACTTTTTTAACTCTCTTTACAGACTGATCAATACCAACCATTTACTAATCTGTCTCTTGAATATATATCATTCTGTTCAACATAACCAGCCCCTTACCAACTCATCTAAGACTTATTTCTTTTAAAGCTTTTCTCAACGTAACCCAAAACTACTTTATAAGCCAATTTCCATATGCAACCTAGCCAAAATTCAAAATGAATAACACCTCTAACTGCTTTACTTCACACAAAAATCCATGTGATCAGAATTTGCAGTCATCTTAACATTCAGGCATTGATATATTTCGAAATAAATATTCTACTAATAATTCAATATATGAAAAAACTTGAAAATTCTTTCATTTTATAAAGGGCATTTTTTGACAATCTAAAAGAATGCTTTATGTCTTGTTAAGCATGCCAACTCGACTATACAAGCTAAAAAGGGTATCTCAAAATTGAATTTTTTTCTCAATTTAGAGTAATACAGCGTTACTGTTACATTAATCATCAGGAAAACCTAGAAACCTGTTAATAATCTTGGCAACCGGCGTGGCATCACCAGGAGTGTATGGAAGAAGAGACTCCAAATTCATATCCACAATTGTCTGATGAAGTGTTTGAGGGCGAGAACAATATAGATGCTTCCTCTCTGTTAGTTCTTCTGCAAGCTCACTTTGATGATTGTCCATCAGATCTTCATTCACCACCACAATTAAGGGTTTAGCTAGCTGCAATGTCTCAAATATGCTTCCTGATCCTGCACACAGTTTACAGCCATATGTATCATCAGGACTGATAAAATCTTAAGCCTTGGAAGAAAGTGGCTTTGAGTTGGAAGATACTCTTCTATATTTTTTTCATGCAGGATTTAACACTCACCAAAAAAATAAAATTTCAAGTTATACTGATGACTTAAGATAGCTCAGGGGAAGTATAACATGTAAATATCAGAAAGGCCCCAACCTTTGGACCATCCATGTAAAACATGCACACCGTATTATTGAGGATTTTTGAAAAAGTTGAATTATCATTTAGATGAGTCATTACTACAGAGAAAAAGTTGAATCAGACTATTCAAATTAAGATCAATTTATCGTACGGTACTTTACAAACACATGGAAAAACAGCCCTATAATAAACAAACATAACAGTTATATCAAGCCAAGTCCATAAAGCAATAAACTGTAGAAGAAAAGAAGATACAGTCATGCAGTGTACCTGCATGACTGATAACAAGTGATGCTGATCTAAGATGGTTTGCAATGCTTGATGAAAAAGTGAAGTAATCTACAGCTATGGACCCATCTCCTCCTCCAAACTACAAAAGAAAGAAGTAACTGAGGAGGGTCAAAAATTTAAATTTGAACGGAGAGTAACATACAATTTTCCTGATATCATGAATAACTGCTAACTTTTTGCTTTGTCCAATTTCTTTCAGAGAATAAGATAAAGGACTCTTACTAATCACTCTCGAATTCAGCAAGATTGGGAGTCACTTCTGCCATAACAAAGTGATTTTGGCAATATTCTGAATTTAACCTAAATAGCTAACCTAAAATCTAAATACTAGAAAATCTGCTTTTTTAACAATTCTTAGAATTCCAAGATCAGTTTCCACTTGATAGTTCTCTTATCTGCAATGACTTAGATGGCAATTATAGCATGTAATTATATGCATGCATCCACAGGTAGCAGATACAGAATAAATAACTTCCATCTGATGGTTAAATTTATAACCTTTAAGTTTAGACATACCAACTGCCAAGCTTTGTTTCATGAAATTTAATGTTGATCAATATTTCTCCTTGTTTGACATGTAATTTTCACTGTCGGCATGTAACACTATAGTATCAACCATCCTATCTTTAATCTAATTGACCCTTGGGCCTTGACTATGTCAATCAGCAGAAGCTGAAAAGGAATGAGAACTACCATTGGTAACTTATTTTTTATAACTTCCAAGATTATTTCTTCTTCGACCATTCATTGCATAAAAATTTCAAGAGCACAGCTTCCATGTTTTCATCAAAGTATGATAGTTGTTCAACTGAAGTTTAAAACAGCAGCAATGCACCAATTTAAAATCCTCTTTCCACCACAAAGGTTACAAGAGCTTTAATCAAACAACTCATTACCAACTGACAACATAGTACAAACTGGAAGAACAGCAACTCCTAGGTGAAGAAATACCTTGGTGGGAAAATAGGATCCACGGCCCATTTGAATGAGAAGGTGGGTGTAACCTCTTCTGAATAACTCTTGTTTAACTGCTTGAGTGTCCATTGCTCTAACAAGAGCATCAAAACAAGTTGTTCCCACACTTACAAAAACAATCTTCTTAGGCTTTGAGCCATCCTCAGTATCTCCCATTTACAGTTGGGGTGTTCCTTCAAAACACAGACCTAACTATAAAGAAAATTTTAGTTAACAAAATATATTAGTAAAATCAAACAAATCCAACAAAATAGCAAGAAACCAACCAGAAAAAGATGTTGGGCATTGGGACTAAACCTCAGAGGTGACATGGAGATGGAGATGTAATAGCGGGGGTGTAGATTTTTAAAGAGAATAATTATCAGCGAGAGATATTGGGCATAAATGTTTATCAAAATTATGAAAAAAAATAAAATTGTCAATCGCTCAAATTAGAGAGCTTGACAATGGGAGAGATCAGGGGGACATAAATTAAAGAGAATTTCAGGAAGGCTTTGCATAAAGAAGGAAGCTTTGAACTTTAATGGGTTATTAGATTACAAATGAAAATAATTAATAAATACAAAGGTTGTCCATTTTTGTAGCAATTAAAATTTAGCTCAACACAGATTTAACCTTGAGAATTGAGGAGCGAGCTCTGTGTTCTTGTTGCGATGTCTCCTCCACCAGACTTTGCCGTCTAATAATGAAGATGAAAACGTCTTGTCGGATGAGGTGCAATATATTGGACCATGCACTTTGGGCCTGGTCCATTGTAATTCAATTGGGCTGCTTCATGGGCCAATTTCTAACTTATCGATTTGTTTCTGTTAGACCTTTTCATTTCTTGAAATTTTGGGTCTCCCGAGGGCTCAATTGCACTACAAGGGCCTGATGTTCCATAGTGTATTCTAAATACACCCACGCTATCTAAAAAATTCTAAGTACACCACCATTTTCGTTGGTGTTTAGTGATTTTTTTATCTGTATTTGGGCTCTTTTATTCCTTTTTCAATGAATTTAAGCCCATGTAGTACATTGAGCCACCGTCCAGCCTATTCCGAACCCATATAATTGTGCCCTCAGGTGGCCCAAATTATCAAAAACCAAAATACCTACAGTCTGTGGGCCTGGGTCCGGCCTGTTTTGGCCAAATTGGGCCTTTTGCTGGCTTGAACAAGCACGTAGATGTCGTAATTTTTGCCCACCGACGATTAAAACGGCGCCGTCTAGTGGGGCCCCAACAGATGAACAAACTTTGACCGGGCAAGTAGTGACAGTAGCTTTAATCATTTAAAAATAATAGTAATAATAAAAAGGTTTTTCCGGAGATTAAAATAGATATGCTACAACTTTCCTATTTTGATCAAATATTTGATCATTCAAGATTGATTAAAGAAGATGATGTAGGTGTTGCTTCTCTTTGAATTCCTAGATAATTTGTGTCTGGGTTTTCTGCTCAAGTTTTTTTACTGCGATTGGAATGTTTCTTCTTCCCCATTTTTGAAGAAGATGCATTTACCGCAGCCAATATGTCATTTTCGTTGGTTACCCATAGCCCCACTAAGTTAAAATGTATTACAATATATGTTTTGGGTCCGAATTGTGAATTGGATTATGGAATTCCAGGGTATGCATTTGCAGTTTTGTCCAAAGCTTTGAACTTTCCATTACATTTCATAAAAAAGAAGAAAAAAAAATGAATTTTGAATTTGACCAATGGAATTGGTATGGAAGTTTAAAATAAAATAAATAGTTTGCTAATCTAAACTCGTGGGGATATGGCAGAGTTGCTTAATTTCGAAGAAAGGCAAAAAGTTTTGACTTTTGGCCTTCACCCAGCGGAAAGAGCTCACAGAAATGGAGGTTACTAACTGCTAAGTCTGTGTGTTTGTGGAGATGGGTCTCTCATTAAGCAAAAGGAGAAGAAGAAGAAGAAGCAATCAAGATCACCATAACCAATCCCCAATATCAATTCCTACACCCTCCAGTCCTTCCATTTTACAACCTCAATCTCTTCCTGTTCCTCCACCCTCCAATCCTTTCAATTCACAACCTCAGTCTCTTTCTTCTTCTCCTTCTTCAACTATCAGTGATTCGAGTAGTACAACTCTGCAAATACTTCCTCCTCCTCCTCTTCCACCACTTTTTCCTCCACCACCCCCACCACCTCCGCCTCCACCTCTACGTCGTCGTTCTAGTCCTCTTCCTCCTCCACCGCCTCCACCTTTATTGAATTTACAACGTTCTTTTCTTTCACCTCCCTCTCCTTATGATTATTTTTTTATGACATCACCACCTCCTCCTCCTCACCCCTCTTCTTTATGGAGTTCACTACCCTCTTCGCCACCCCCACCACCACCAAGTTATTTGTACGCTGTCAATGCATCTTATCCTGCGGACCTAAGTTTATTTCCCTCCAATTCCTGCAGTCACACCCCAGTACCAATGGTGGTTCTTGCTAATCCTCGTAATGGGTCGACCGCCGTTCATTCTCTGATGCGGCCCTCGCAGTCACGGCCTCCATATGTGACTGCTGAGAAGATAAACAATGATGTAATTGTGCACAAGGATTCCATAAAGCTTAATATGGATACAAATGATTTGGGCTCCTTTTTGGTCTCTTTCACTTTTGACGCTCTAGTTGATGGCTGGTAAATTTACTTTGTTTTGTTTTTGTTCTTTGTGTCATTTTTCTGCCATTGTCATTCTCTTTACTGTTAGCATGCGCTTTGTTTTAGCTCCTTGGCGATTCTTTTTTAATGAACGTTGATAGCTTGTGGATAAATTTACAAACATGGCTAAGAACTTATAAGTGATCAATGATCAATCAGAGAAAGATGTTTTGTGTAAAAACAAATGCATGTGGATCATAACTTGAAAATATACAAGTGACGTGTTGAAAGAAGCAGGAAAGTGAGGTAGTAATTCCAATAAATCAAAACTATTTTTTGCCATTGTCTAAGATATGCTCTTGAAGGTTTGTAACTATTCAACAGGCAATAGAAAATGGCCCTTGAGGATAGAATGAAAGCCTTAGACCTTTCAAATAAGTAGTAATCATTGATATAGTTTGGCTGAAATTTCCAGAGGCCCTTGCTTTTATTCTTCTTTTCTGAGTCATTGCGGCCTGACATTCTTTACGACTATAAATTTTTATGGAAATATGGTAGGTGTTCACTAATTTAGGTTTATGATGAAGGTTTGGTATAAAAGTATTTTAGTTTAATTTGTTGCTTTGATAGTTAGATTGATTTTGGCTGAAACTCATTGCTCTGGCCATTATCTTGCAAAACTAAGGTGATAGGAAAATTTGGAGAAGTAGATGCGCAGATTAAGATCCCCTAATGCTGCAGGGATAACTTCTATTTTTTGTGTAAGAATTGATTTAAGACTTCGATGTTTTTTCAATGAGGATTTGAAGAAGTTATTCAGTTTACTTAGTTATCAGGGCACTGAAATGCAGTGTCTTATTGAGTACATTTCAATCATCCTCATTGATTTTGAAAATTGTTGCTGGTGTAAATGCATTCGAGGAACTGTACATAGCGCTGGGTGACTGAGCTACATGTATGAATATGCTCCTTGTGTTTTGAATATGCTGCAAACTTTCAACTGATCACTTGTTTTCTGCTCAATTTCTGCAACATAATATTGTATATTTCTGACAATAATTAAAACTTTTAAGAGTAAAGAACATGAATAGGAGAAACAATGATTTTCTTTCTATTTTATGTATAATATATATATGATGTCTTTCTTATCATTTTTTCTCCTTTTTCATTGAGGACAGTATCACCATACTTTACTTTGCTAAGGAAGAGGAAAACTGTACATTCACTCCATTATACGCTGAGTGTTGCATGCCAGGCAGATTTCCCTTTCAGAAAGGTCTGAGTCAGAAATTTTTTCAGCCTTCTGGAACTGGTATTGACCTAGGTTTCTTTGCAATCGATGAACTATCGAGTTTCAATCCAGAGGAAGGCATTTTCCCGCTTGTTATCCGTGCCGAAACATGCTTGGCCCCTCTCTCTGTCTCCGTGGATGCAGAGTCCATTCAGCCTTTATCATCCATGCCTGCTCATGCACAGGTTACTCAAGCTGTATTGGAAAAGAATAATCAGGGCCAATTTGAAGCCAGAGTAATTGAGCAGATCTTGTGGGTTGATGGAGTTAGCTATGAGCTACTTGAACTCTATGGAATTGGAAATTCAGGTGAAGCAGACGTTGATGGCAGTGAACCAGGGAAAGAATGTGTCATTTGCATGGCTGAACAGAAGGACACTGCTGTTTTGCCTTGTCGGCATGTGGTGAGAGCCCCAACTTTCTCCTGTTTATTAATTTCCTGGGAAAATATTATATTTTGGACTTTCACCAAGAGAATACTTATACTTTTGAGGTGGGAGTAAAGAGTTGTAGTTAAGTTTCTTATGACTGAGTTTGAGTCCATTTCATATTGTGTCTGTAAAACAACATACTTTATGAACTAATGCAACTGGCTAAGGCCTAAGGGTTTGGGGCCTTTTAGCCCACTTTTGGGCAACCTGTTAGGCAGACAGCCAACTCATCGGTCTCTTTGATGACACATTGGCTATAGGAGTCAATATGCAATTAATCATCCTTTTAATTGGGATGCTAATAGACTTTCAGCCTTCTAATTGGGCTGTTTGTGCTTTTGGCAAATCTGTGTTAAAAATAATAAAATGCCATGAAAACTCTAGTGGGTTGGTGGTCTTAGTGACTGAAGCAACATATCACATGAACCAGTATGCAATTTAATTATGTTGTCTGATTCAGTAATTCCTTGTCTTTCTTTTGACCTCTTTGGATGATATCATTTAGTAATATCGGTCTCCTTGTGTTAACCTAAATCATATATCACACTGCTCAGCTAATAGTAGGTCTTTGATTCAATGTTGGCCTCTAATCCTCCTCTCTCTCTCTCACACACACACACCCACGCTTCTTTTACACTACACTGCATTTCAGTGCATGTGCAGGCACTGTTCAGAAGAACTGAGGATTCAATCAAATAAATGTCCCATATGCCGCCAGCGCATCGAAGAACTTGTAGTGATCAAGGCTGATGAAGGTGACTTTTATTGATATACTTTTTATTTCTCCTTTGGAATCAATCATAATTGAACATAAGTGACTTCTCTGCCTTAATATTTCTGTTTTCAGCATCATATTAAGCTACACATATTCCCACGTTCTCTAAAATACAAAAGACCCAAGAGTGGATATATGTATTGTTCATACAGTTTTGAAGCAGACATCCAACTTCTTGAGAAGCTACAATTGCTTGTGAATGACAGTTTTATCAGCAGTTGGAGAGTTTTTTTTTTCCCATTATGTATAGTAAGTTATACTTTTTTTCGTCTTCTTTTCAAAGAATTCGATATAGTTTCCATAATATATGTGCAGTAAACAGATTGTTTTTCGTCCTAAAGACATTTTGTATATAGTTTATATGAATAATTGAAGCTTATCAGCATTAGTTTCTAGTATTTTGAAGGAATTTGAGACGTTTCTTCCTTCTTTTTTTTTCTTTTTTTCCCCCCTTTTGGCATTTGAATATTTGACATGCTTAAACAATAGTAGATTTTGTTGTCTACTTGGCCACTTGTTAGGAACTCCCTATCTGCAACCCGCATACAAGGCTCGAATCTATATGCTCTATGTGTGTGTACGAGTCTAGTAAAGGTTAAAAGGAGAGGGAATATTGAGGACACAAGTTAGCATATGGGCAAAAAGAAGAAAAAGTGAGGGGGGTTGTCTGAAGATTGTGGTTAAAAGGGACAAAAGTGATAAAAATAAAATAAAAAAGGGATCAATGACTATACTTATGTTTGAGGATTTGAATCTTTGTCCATTTGAATCTTTCTTGGGTCAGTACATTTAAAAAAAAAAAAAACAAGCAACTGCCTCAATTACTCCAGTCGGGTTTAGTGCTTTCCAACAATCCAACCCGACCGAGCTTGACCCACTTTGTTCCTTGAACGGTTGCCTTGGACCTGGGTGAGACAGTGATAAGCCTTCAAATATCAAACACTACAAAACCCACCATTGCTTAGCATGATTGAGAGCCTCTGCTCTGCTTACTTGACCGTGATTGTCCAACAACTTCAACTAGGGGTGTGGCTTACCTTCTCTGATGGGGGTCCAAAACCCCACAAAAGACAAAGCTTTGTCAAGTCCATTACTAAGGGGCTTTGGTCGAGTCTGAGCCCCTAAATTTGGAGGGCATACCCAGTGCTTTTGTTGGGTACCCCAATTGTGTCCGTCAACAGCTGTGAGACACAACACAAGTCACTTTCTCGTGGGGTACCTCTCATAAATATCATGTCGGAATTTCCATGCCATGCATTCAATGCCATAATATATGCTTCTGCCATGAAATATCTAACTCACATGTAAATTAAAACTCAAAATAAATAAATAAGACAAAATAGATGTTAATAACATTCACTTCCACGGTCTTGCTTTAGTTTCGTGTGAGGAAATACAGTAAGTAAATTTAGTCAAAGCTGAAGAATCGGCATGCGTGCAATTTAGGAAGAGAGTAGAGGAGGCTAATAAGATATTTACTGGCAGACCAAAAAAGAAAAAGGGTTTTACTTTTCTGTCTACAATCTCGAACTAGGCTGTACAAGGCTGATCACTGTCGGTAAGGAATCCCCATAAGATTTTTAAAGACAATTAATTAAATAAAAATTGTCAGTTCTGATGTAAACTCTGCAGAATCCATGGTTGGCGTTCTGAATTAATGTTCATAATATTTTACTTAAATATTCCATTCCTCAGCAAAAGTAACTCAAAATTTAGACCCAGATATGACTTGAGAGAAGGCCATGAAATACTGTTCCTGAGTCCCTGACAACTCATTTCATGGACGTACTAGTCTTTCTTTAATCTGTTATTTATTTTTTTTTCATATATTAGTATAGTACTTATAAAAATTATAGAGCCGGTAGTTCTAGTACCAAAGCTGAGATATTTTGCAGAGGTCATCCCTATCCTCAATAAAGTCCAAATCTTTTAATTAAAAAAATTGAAACACCCAGATCTGAGATCAAACAAATTACTAGTGAAGTAGTACTAGACTTTGTCCAGGGCCAGAAAGAAGCATGGCCAGCCTCACTGAGTTATTACTGACGGTTCAATGATTTTGGCATGGATGATCCATGTACCATAGAGAAGCTAAAGTTCATTTGAGAAAGAGTTTTGGATGACTAAAGCGAACCTCTTTAAATCCCAAAAGCTCGTATTTCATCTTGTGCTTTCTCTAATGAAAGGATCTGTCACTGTCTTTATGGATTCGAATGTTCCACGAGGTTTAATATGGTTTGCTAAATAATTGGTTTGCACTCCACAGAATTTAATACGATACAAGAAAGGTAAAGAAGAACAAGTAAATGATTTGATCACCATTTTTAATGTGCTGCTCATCTTCAATGGGCAAAGATTAGTCAAAAGTTTTAAGTGTCAAAAGCCATTTTGTGAGCTAAAACCCATGCCCGATAAAAGCATTTTAATAAGGCTATAAATTTTATTGGGATTGTGCCTTGTGTGGTGGTGGGGTTTTCTTTTTGTCACCATTCAAACGTCTTTTGAATATCATCAAAGGGAAATAAAGAAGAAATATGGACACCCATTTTTCTTCATGGGGTTAGGCTTTTAAGGAAGACAAACAATGATTTGGTTGCAAAAGTGGTGTTCATGCACAGTCTATAAATCATTGTTGGACTGCTTTTACATTCTTACAAATTTGACTGTTTTGCATGGCTGTCGATATAGACTGTAGATTCGGCCTCACTTCTTCATGTTGTTTGTATTCCGGCCAGAAAATCAAGAAAAAAAAAAAAGTTGTCTGAATGCCCATTTGAGAGTCTTCTTCCACCATAGATGAACCCAAAATACCTAGAAATAGAATTACCCAACTCGACCAAGAACCATCATATAATGAACCACTTTATCAGTTGCATAGTTTTGGTTCAAACTTTTCCTTCTTTTTTAACGGTTTGAGAGGTCATAAGCATGCAAGTTTAAATACATAGCTTTTCATAAATATATATATATATATATATATTTTGATAGAACATAGCTTTTCATATTTGAATGCCCCAGAAGATCTTTAAAATGGATTCAATTGTCCATATATATATATATGTTAATTCATATTTGTAATCACTGTAAGCTTTCCATTTTTGCTTTTCTTATGATTATGCCTATTGATTTCACACAGTCTGAGTATTTCCCATCAAAAAGCTTCACAACAATAAAAAACAGATGCCATCGACTTTGCTGTCCTTACATATAAAGCTTAAAAAAAAAAATGTTTAAAGAAAGAGAAAGTACAGAGAAGCTCTCTTGCCCATGTACATATATCTTAAAGAATAGATAATATGAGATGTATTTACAAAAAAAAAAAAGAATAATATAATATTAAAAATATACACTATATATATATATATATTTTTTTGGTAGAATATATATACACTATATAATTATTATACACGAGCAAATCTGAAAGAATATACGATTAAATGAATAATGAAATATCAAAAATACTTGCCACATAATTAATTTATTACTCAGCATGTATGCACGACATGGTCCGGAATAGCAATTCTGGAAGAAAGTAATGGCTAAGTTTGTAATCAAGCAGTCCACATTTAATTTACCAAAAAAAAAAAAGGCAGTCCACATTTAAATAAAATATCATCCCACCGCAGTTGCATATGCATAATTAATAATGACCACTATGAATAAAAAAACAAATACAAATCTTTGATATGTAGTAGAATTGGGAGGCCCGGTTCAAAATACTGAAATAGAGTGAGCTGATGGGACTCGTTGATCGTCTGCTCACTCCAGCCCATGATACATTGGGGATAGGACCCGTAGGTAGTGATACTATACCTAACCAAATAGGGTAAATAAAATCAGCCCTAGCTTACAACAATAAAAGCGCTTAAAACAATGAAAGAAATTTCCTTTAAAGCTATAATAAACACATAGAACCCTTTTATCCAGCCAAGCTTATATATTCCAGCTGTTGGTTGTGCCTTGCCGCTTGAGTTTTCTACTTGTGGAACCGCCTCCTCTCTCTTTTCTCTTTTAAATTAAAATGTTGCAGAATAGTAACACAACCCTGAAACCAAGGTATAGACAGCTTAAAAGATAAAGGTGTTCAATGCTCACCGACCGCCTTTGAACTACACTCTTCTTCACTCAAACCTTCTTCTCTCTTGCTGCCTTAGCTCTCAGGTTTAGACTTATTTCAACTCTCTCTCTCTCTCCTACTCTCTCTCTGCATAGAAAAGGATGAGTAAACAAGAGTTTATGAAGATGCAGGTACACCCTTTTAACTATTTCAATTTTTTGTGTTGTAAAACCAAAGCTATTTAATGAGGACCCTTTTCATTCCCTCTTATATATGCCTCTGATATGTTTGTTTTTCTAGATGTCTAGTGGCTCAATGTTTGTTTTTCTAGAGTGGCTCAGTTTTTGATTTTTTGGGTTGCTTTCCATTGCAGACTTGTGTTCTTAGGGTGAATATACACTGTGATGGGTGTAAGCAGAAAGTAAAGAAACTGTTGCAAAAAATTGAAGGTATGTTTCTTTATTTCTTGTATTTGTTTTTTGGTTGGTAAATTCTTAATTTCTTGTATATTTTGTTAAAAAGTACCAATTTTTATGAACTAATTTTCACTGGGGATGCTTATATATGTTAATAAATGTCTTAATACTTGAAAAAATTTAAATCTTTTCATTAATTGTTGGAATATTGTTGGCTAGGTGTGTATACTGTAACCATAGATGCAGAACAAGGGAAGGTGACAGTGTCAGGTAGTGCAGATCCAGCCAAACTCATCAAGAAGCTTGAAAAGTCGGGGAAACATGTGGAGTTTTGGGGAGTTCAGAAGGGTAACAATTTCAACCACCAAGCAGCCCAACTCAATAACCAGTTCAAGAACATGCAGATTGGGCATATTGGTAAAGGGCCCAAAGACAACAAGTTCCAAAAGGGTGGGAAAGATCAGCCAAAGGGTGTCCAACAAGTACCACAGCACCAACACCACCAAATGAAAGGAGGCGGCAAGGATATGAAGCAACTGGCACAATCAAAGGACCAGAAATCTGTCAAGTTCAACTTACCGGACGAGGAGTTTGATATGAGTGACCATGAGTTTGACGAATTTGATGATGATGATTTTGATGATGAGCTTGATGATGAATTTGATGATGAGGATGATGGTGAATTTGATCATGGTCATGGACATGGACATCATTTACAAAACAACAAGAAGATGATGCCTATGATGGGTAATGGTAATGGGCTTCAGGGGCCTTATGGAAAGATGATGCCAATCATGGGCAATAGCCATGGAGTGCCTTATGGACCTAATGGTATGAAGAATGTGCATCCTATGGTTGATAGTAAAGGTGGCAATGGAGCTTCCAAGAAAGGTGGGGTTATTGATTTCCCAATTGAAATAGAAATGAAGGGCAAAGGTAATGGGAAAAATAATGAAGGAAAGAATGGCAATGGAGGTAAAAAAGGTGGTGGAAAGGGCAAGGGTGGGAATCAAAAACATGGTGCTGGAGATAAAAATGGTGGGAAAAAAGGAGGCGGGTTTCTAGGATTTGGTAAAAAAGGAGGTGGGTTATTTGGTTTTGGTAAAAATAGTAAGAAAGGAGAGAGTGGTAGTAAGAAGGGAAGCAATAATGGTAGAGAGAGTGGTGGTGATAGAAGCAATAATGGCAAAGGGACCCATAAAAGTTCAGGCAAGCATGATGGGAACCATGAAATTAACAAAGCAAAAAATGGTGCTTATCATGATATTGATATTACTAGTAATAATGGGAAAGGAGGCAAAGGTGGCAAGGGTGGTGGCAAGGGAGGCAGTGCTGGAGGAGGTGGTGGCAATGTGGGACAGATGGGCCAAATCGGCGGCCATGGTGGCGGTGGTGGGAATATGGGTCAGATGGGTCAGATGGGTCAGATGGGTCAGATGGGCCAGATGGGCCGAGGTGGTGGTGGGAATTTCGGTCAGATGGGTCCAATGGGTAACAATCCAATAGGTCATATGGGTAGTTATCCAGCGGTACAAGGACTACCTGCACCCGCAATGATGAACGGTAATGGTGGATATTATCAAGGGATGGGTCCAGGCAATCCTTTTAATCAGCAACAGTACATGGCTATGATGATGAACCAGCAGAGGGGCAATGGGAATGAGATGTTTCAACCAATGATGTATGCACGGCCGCACCCGGCGGTGAATTATGCGGCACCTCCCGTGCCGCCTCCGTTGCACGATCCCTACACTCACATTTTCAGTGATGAAAATACTGATAGTTGCAATATTATGTAAAATGGGTTAGCATAAAATTCAATTGTATGTTTTTGGTTTTGTCGTCTTGTATTTTTGCACTTAATGGTACTAAAAATTGCAAAGGCTTGAAAGTGCCATTGCTTACGTTACTTGGTTAGGTAGATTTTGGACCACAGTCCTTTTTCTCTTTAAATCATAGGTAGATTTTGGACCCCTCAAAGTCCTTTTCATTGTGGGGCCAAGAAACCATGCCCTACCAAGTGACTATTTAAGAGCTTTTCTATATTGGGGCTGCAGTATAGTAATAGTGTGGTGGGTTCAAATGACGTAAGTTAGTGGCTTTAGGCCACATCTATTATGATCGAATGCCATTTTGACTTCTATTATTTGAATCCTCCATTATTGCAACAATTAATAGCTTTTGTATAAATTACTACATTATTCGATCAGAGATTCAGAGGGGTGGGTAGGTGGGTCACCATTGATTATTTGATCGTTTAGGTGTATAAGCATTATAATTGAAACACATGTATATATAATTCGTGTCAACGTGTTTTGATTAAACCACTTTGGAGGTCATGTCTCTAATGAGTATATACCCAAGTTTGCATTACTTTTTTCAAATATCTAATATTTTCAGGGCTAGAAATTTGTTGGCGAATTGGAAGAAGTTGAGTGTAGAGCTAAACCAAAGCAATTAGTGGTACCTTAAATATTGAGTAATTGATGTCAGTGTTTCAACCATAATAGATGGAAACCAAATATCTCATGGGTCATGATTACAGCTGAAGTTAAAATGTGCAAGACATGTTATCCTTTAGAAATTTTGTTTCTCTTTCTTCCGAATTTTGTCTACTCTTACAAGAAGGAATTGAATTTGTGGGTTTTAAAATTTTAAGCTTCTGGACCCATGTGTTTGAATAGGATATCCTTTGTAGGAGAGGTGGTTCCTTTCGCAGTACAGAGAAACTTTGTACACATCCCCCAACCACATAAATGATTTTGGGATTTAAAAACTCAACGTGGGCGGTGTGTATAAAGCTCAAATGCTGATGTAAATAGAATTCCCTTACGAGAACCAGACTAGAGCCGAAGAGTCTATTGTCAGCACGCGGACATCCCTCAGCTAAGATGGGTGCTTGTTCCACTCCAAGCCCATCAGAACCAGAATGAGAAGGTGCCAATTGAGCTGACACTATTGCATGCCCAAATGTATCTGTCCAAGCTCCTCTTCACTGCCAGGTGCCCCTAACACTCACCAATTCTTTGTTCTATTACCAAATTATGCTCATCTTTTGCCTTACTTTGCTGAGCTTACCATGTGAACCTCCAAAATATAACGCCGCCAAAACCCCAAACAATGCAAAAAAGGTCCTAACCCCATTAGAACGATGCCAAGCACCAAAAGTGTCCATATTCCAACACACCCTCTATAAAACATGGCAATCTTTCTTCACTGTTCTCTACCACCCCACGCCATCTTCTGCAGCACATTCCTACCATGGCCTCCTTTCGGTTTCTCCTTTTCTTCCTCTTCACTCTCAGCTTCCTCATCATCATCTCAGAATCCCAAACCACTTCCAAGCCTACCAAGCTTGTGCTGCAAGTAGCAAAAGACAGAGCCACCAACCTTCATGTGGCCAACATTCAAAAGAGAACACCACCCTTGAAAGTTCCTTTTGTGATAGACCTAAATGGCCGCTTCATGTGGGTTAACTGTGAGAATCAATACTTGTCATCTACCTACAATGCTCCACTTTGTCACTCCACTCTATGCTCCAAAGCGAACAGTCACTACTGCCACAAATGCCCAACCACGGCTAGACCAGGCTGCCACAACAACACATGTGGGCTCATGGCAGTGAACCCAGTGACACACGAGGCTGCAATGGGTGAGCTAGCCCAAGACGCTCTATGGCTCCCATCAAGCACTCAAGGCTCAAGCCCTGGTCCAATGGTCAGAGTCCCTCAATTCCTCTTCTCTTGTGCACCTTCTCATCTCCTCCAAAGAGGTTTACCAAGGAAAACTCAAGGAGTGGCTGATCTAGGCCATGCCCCAATTTCTCTCCCAATTCAACTCTCTTCCCACTTTGGGTTCCAACAGAAGTTTGCTCTCTGCCTCACTTCCACTAATGAAAATGGGGTCATTTTCTTTGGACAAGGACCTTATTACATGCTTCCGGGTATCGACGTTTCGCGGCCGGTGAGTTACACTCCGCTGACAATAAGCCAGCAGGGTGAGTACCACATTAATGTGAGAGCAATAAAGATCAACAACAAGCTTGTTCCATTGAACTCTTCTCTAATAACACCCACCAAAGTTGGCCTTGGAAGAGTAAAGCTCTGCACTACCACTCCTTACACTGTTCTTGAACACTCAATCTTCAATGCTCTCAATAAAGCTTTTGCTGATGATCAGCAGCTTAAAGGGGTGCCCCAAGTGGAAAATGTTCAACCATTTGGGGCTTGTTTCGACTCCAGGAAGCTTAGTTTCACGAAGATGGGTCCTGTGGTTCCAAATGTTGACCTCGTTCTGCAAAACAATGTGGTGTGGAGGATTCATGGAACAAACTCAATGGTTCAGGCACGTCCGGGAGTGATGTGTTTGGGGTTTGTGGATGGTGGGGTGAGACCAACAGATTCAGTTGTGATAGGCACACTGCAAATGGAGGACAATCTGCTGCAGTTTGATCTGGCTAGTTCAAGGTTGGGTTTTAGCTCTTCTTTGCTTTATAGGAGGACTAGATGCTCCAACTTCAACTTCACCTCCTCAACTACTACTCCATAAAATACCTAGGTGTGTGTTTTTGTTGAGCTTGTTTATATGTAGAAACTTGCTTGCTATGTGCAGCTTAAAAATGTGACTATAAGATATAATAAAACGGCTGCTCTTTCTTTTGGTTCCTTCAAGATAAATAAAGAAATTTCAGTTCAAAAGTTACATGCATAATTACATATATATATATATATATATGCGTGTATATATATAAGTAAATGCTATAAACCCTAACAACGAGGATATTATATTATGGAACCTCAACAACGGGGATATTATGTTATGGAGCCTTGTAAAATTTTTTAACTTAATTTTTTATTAATATTTAATGATATTTTTAAATATATGAGAATTATTTTAATATTAAAAATTTTATTCATTTGAAAATTTAAAAAACTTTTTACATTTCAATTTAATTTTTAAGTTGATAAAAATTATTCTAACTTTATATTTTTTTTATTTTTTTCCTATAATAAATATAAAATTATATTAAATGTCAAATAAAAATTTTTAAAAAAATTAAATTAAATTAAAAAATTTTCATAAGCTCCAAACAACCCCACTTGAAATTTATAGCAATTTTCTCTCTCTATATATATATGCACATATATGTGTGTATATATATATATATATACATGTACAATGCATAATGGCATTTTCGATTGAACTATCACTACTGTTACATTAATATTGAAGTAGATTAACATGTCAATTTTCCTTTGCTTTTTGTGCTGCGTTAAAAGCTACTGTCTATTTTATTTTTGAAGGCACAAATTGAATATTATTTATTCTTTATTAATAACTCAACTTTTCATACCCCTAAAAGGTTGACTGATTAAAAATATTAACTTTAAAGTTGAAAAGTCGCCAATAGTGTAGAAAAAATGACTTTAATAAAAAATTGACAATATTATAAGAAAATCATATGTGAAATGAAAAAAAAGAAAAAGAATTTTAACGTGAAAAATTTGATTTTGATATATAAAAAAAAGATTGTAATGTTAAAAAATTGATTTTTGTGTGAAAAATAGATTTTAAATTTTTTTTTTGGTAAAAAAATAGATTTTAAAATTAAAACATCAACATTGAGTTAAAAAAAAGAAGAAGAAGATTTTGATATAAAGAAATTAACTTTGAAAAATGAAAAAGAAAAAAATATGACTTTAAAGTGAAAAACTAAATTTCAGTATAAGAAAATACAATTTGAGATAAAAAAAAAATAAATTTGATTTTATTAAGTTGGCTCAGAATAAATTATTTTTTATTATTTTTCTGTACATTGTAGATTATAAACAAGCTTTACGTAGTTAGATATGTAAACTCAAAATTTTCTAGAAAGAAAACAAAAATTACATTGTTCCCCTTGAACTTCATCGTTTACTAACTTTAAAAGACACGCATTTAATTTTTTTTATTACACGAAAACTATGTAAGAAAATTTTACAGAATTTTCTCGCGAAACAAAAAGAAAGGGAAAGAAAAGATAATTATGGGCGAGATGGAATTGGCGGGTCCCACATACGTGTTCTATCCAATGACAGAAGAGCATGCAGCCAAAGTGTAAACTAAAAACGCATTCAGCCTCCGGATCAGTGTAGTTTCTCTCTCGGACCCAAACCGGAGCTTAGCAGAAAGGAAGAAGAAAACGATGCATTCGTTTGGGTACAGAGCTAATGCTTTGCTAACCTTCGGGCTCAGCATCCTCGCGCTCATGTGCGCCATGGCCTCCATCTCTGACAACCTCAACCACCCTTCTCCCACTGCCCAAGTCCAGGTCCATTTTTTATATTTTTTAATAGCAGATCCTGGGACTTAGAATTATGCACTTCGTTGAATATCGACGACCCAGTTGGTTTTGATTTGTAAATTTATGATTTTCGGCTTTGTTTTAGGTTTTGAACATCAATTGGTTCCAAAAGCAACCGAATGGGAACGACGAGGTAAATTTTACGTCTTTTATCTCCCTTTTCTTAAAAATCTATTTATGTTCTGTTTTGTGCGACGTAATGTGAATTAGTTTATGTTTAATGTAGTTTGTGCTTTTAGTGGGTTTTCTCTTATTTGTACTGGCTTGACTTTGATAAGAATGGTGTTTCCTTTGATTTAGTCCTATGGTTTTGATTCTTGTGTTTTTCGTAAGTTGTTCCAAAGGAATCACCTTTTCCGTTTGTTCTCTATCTAATTACATGTTTATATGCTCAATTGTATGATTATATGTAATGTGTGTAGGTATCTTTGTTTTTATGGATGCCTGTATATATGTATGCACAGTTGTGAAATTAGGGTTTAATGGTTTTGTGTTTGTAAATTTGTTATTTTAATTTATATAAATAAATTTGACTGCTACTGCATTTTTGCCTGTGTACGTATGTGTGACCTTAGGAAGTCAAGGAACTGTCAATCCTTAAAAGTTCATCTCTCTTCTCAAATATTGGTACTAGACTTCAAGTCAGTGGGTCTTTTCTTTCTTCTAAGTAATAGGTAGTAATATTGCTGCTCTAGTACTTAACCAGTATTCTTAACCTGTATTTCTCCTCAGTTGGAAAAGTATGTTCAAGGTTTGACTGATATACGGCTTCGGATGAAATGAAAGGGAGAACATAAAAGCAAACCATTAGGGTATCTACTAATAACATCCTAACCATCACTCGTAACAATGATTGTTGCCATGCTTCCGGTTTCTGCTCAAGTTTTGCAATTTTCATTTTATTAGCTTACAGGCGTTCGAATGCAAGGTGTACCCTAGTTGGCCTGACCTGAATTTAACAAGAATTCATTGAAGTATATAGATTATTTAGTATTAGCTTATGAAAACTTGGTTGTGTAATTTATTGCATGTTTTCCCTCTAAAACAACTTGTCTGAAGTAAGTAGTGAACACTTCCTGGACAGTCTGCCTTAAGTACCTGAAAGCATAGGGAACAAGGGGCCGTACAGTTAGCATTGTATATACAGGCTTTTTAGTATACTCAAGTTTCCAACTTGAAAGAGAAATAGTCTGAGCTGAGCTATCTTGCAATGGAGGTTATTTTTTTCTGTTTTCCCTATCACAAGATTTGAAGCTAGAATCCAGACCTTTTTTAGGAAATATCTGTACCAGTATTTTCTCACTATGAAAGCTGCTTCATTTGACCAAGTAATATAAGAAAGGAGAGGGATTGCTGTAAATTGCTGGAACTTGAGTGATGATTTTGAGTCAAACTATTATTTAATGGCAGAGTTAGATGTTGAGAGATGAAGTACACAAGTAAGATGGATGATATTGTATCTAGATCAGTCAAAATATTTGTGTTAATGGTAGGTGCTGTTGGCTTCTAAGCTGAGAGGGGGTCAATTGTTATAGCACCTTGTCTCGTTAAAATCTTCACGAGGCAGATCAATGAACTGCTGAAAGTGTCTTTAATAAGCCAATACCTAAAATGCTTCCCTGTAACTGCATCTAGAATTCCTGCTCTGCAGTTAAAAGATCTCCCAGTCCGCAACAGATAAAAATAGAACAGCAGGGACAAAAAAAAACATTGCACTTACTGTAGAGCTCAATGTTGCAATAGGCTTGAAGGACACAGTGTTAGCAGAAAGGCTCATGGAGTTGATCATGATTCCTAGGTAGTTATTGTTGGATAAGTTGGGATTTCTTCTCTTTTTCCAACTTAACAAGTTATTGCTAGATTGACAAATGGTGATTAATTTATTAATATTTGTTTATGTGCAAGTGTCACAATCCTTTTATTATAATTACTATGAATGGTTGTATCCATAGAAGGGCATTTAAGAATTGATATTGTTTATATAGAATGAAGATATTCCTCCTCTTCTCCGCAATCTCTTTTCTTCTTCTAATGTTTTTATTGAACATTAACTGGATCAATTTTCTCAATACATGAGTTGTGTTTTGAGTGAGAGTCATGATCTGTCAATTTTCCCTATTTATTCATCCAACATGAAATAAAAATGTCTTCATCTTATGCAGGTCAGCATGACTTTGAATATATCAGCAGACTTACAGTCATTGTTCACATGGAACACAAAGCAGGTAGCCAACTGATGAGTTCTTTCTTTTTTTTTTTTTTTTTAGCTTTTAATTTCGTAATCATCTACTTTGATCATGTGTATTTTCTGAGTTGTAGAATTAGGGTAGACATAAGGCTTCTTGAGAATAGGTTGAGGGAAATGTGTGATAGTCATGTCTCTGAAGAGTAACGTGTTACTGACAAACTGTTTCTTAGCATGTGCTTGTTGCATCTGGCTTCTGGGAGTCCAATCAAATTAAACTTTTGTTAAAAGAAAATTACAAATTTAAATTAATGGGGTAGTCACTGATTTCTGTAACTAAAAGATATAAGCTGATCAAAATGCATCCCTATCATATTGTAAATGGCAGGTTTTTGTTTTCTTAGCTGCTGAGTATGAAACCCCAAAGAACTCCTTGAATCAGGTAAGCATCTAAGCATGAAACATTATGGGGTCTGTTTCAATTGTACTTTTGTTATAATAGTTTGAAGTAAGTGTGGGTTTATAAATTGTATAGTCTTTCAAATATGCTGCTGCAAACGTAGGGACTTGTCTACTTTCGCCAGTATCTAATTGCTTCTGAGATGTCTTTTTTCAGATCTCCCTTTGGGATGCTATCATAACTTCAAAAGAACAAGCTAAGTTTTGGATTCACACTTCAAACAAGTACCGTTTCATCGATCAGGTAACTCTTAACTCATTTATTTTAGTAATTCCACTCAATTCTCTTACATTAACTAAGACTTAAGAAGCCGTTTCTTCTTCATATCTGCAGGGAAGCAATCTCAAAGGTAAAGAATTCAACTTGACAATGCACTGGCATGTTATGCCCAAGACCGGAAAGATGTTTGCCAACAAGTTAATCATGTCTGGACACCGCTTGCCCGAGAAATTTAGATGATTAGTGTCTTTGTATACTCGCTGTAACTTAAACCACACTTGGTTGTCAATTTAAATTAGAAAAAAGGACTAAGAGACACTAAGATTCACATCTAAGAGAGAGAGAATGAAATTTTTTGTGGATTAGCAGTTCGAACTTTTTCTTGTGAATTTTGAAGGCAAAGAAACTTTGATTCATTTTTTTTCTTTTTTTTGGAATTAGAAGGATGGAAAGTGATTGACCAATTTTCTTCCAACTGATGGAAACACAAAATCCACGTACTTTGTAGTGATTGAATCAAAGCTTATTCCGGAACAAGTTCCTCCAAGGCCTTTCATAAAAGAGGAAGAAAAAGTTCTACCGTCACCATCTTACTCATTCTAAGATGATTAACTTTTAAATGCCATGTCCTAATTTGGATTGCGATTTGTACTTGAAACCCCAGTCCCCTGATTAAATATTAAAAAAGTAAATAAATAAAAACTTATTCCTCAATAAGGAACGAGAGTCGTATAAATATTCATATAAAATCTTAAATTGGGCTCAAACTTGGTTTTGAGATAATGAGATTGTTGAGCTTGCCTATAAAAAGTTCATGAAGCCCAACTAAACTTTAAAATTAAAGAGGAATGGGCCTAGCATTGTAGCCCAAGATCCAAAATCTTCATTCCGGTTGGAGGGCAAATCTTATTCCTAGAGAAGAATATTTTAAACCGAACAGCCAAACAGTTGGGTGTGAAGGTCCGGCGGTAACTCCACGGACCCGTGAAAACCAGTCTCGGCTTCTCAGCTTCGCTTCCAGCTCCTCTCGTCCACCGAAAACACAGACTAACCGGAAGGTATCAAATGCTAATCTCTCTATGTCATAGACATACATATGTATATAAGTATTGAGTTTAAGTTTGCATTTTTCTGTACTGCATAAAATAGATGAAATTAACTTTCTGTTGTTCATGTATAAAGTACAAGGAGTTACAAATTTGAGCTTATAATTATTGTTATTATGGAATCGCAAAGAAGTATAAACACCATTGGAGTGAGCTTTGCACCATTTGCTTCCATTACTTGAACAGTTTGCAGGGTTATTTCATATCCCAATAGAGTGGAGCTCAGAGCGGTTTTTTTTTTCCTTAGGTTTTCCTGTTAACCAAACAGAGCGTAGAATATTGACTCCTTTTTAAATAAATAAAGCCTGACACAGTCCATTTTTTTTGGTTGAATGATGGTAAAGACAATTTCATTTAGTTTGTTACAGACATTTGATTACTATTTCTATGTCAATTTTTGTTGAGGTGGTCCTATGAATGTTGAGGGGGTTTTACACGAGCATGGAACAATCCACAAATTTGGTTAATGTGCTTTGGAAGATCTTTGCTGAGAATCAGTTTCGGTATTTTACCCTTGTGACCAAAACCCTAAGTCTATTATGGTATTTAGCATGTGGTCCTCTTTCTCTAGTAGACAACCAAGAATGCTGTGGTATGACTAGTTGAAGTATTGCTTATTATTTGAAGAATGCTGCAAACCAAAAAGAAAAAAAGAATAAATAAAGAACTTATGGTTTCAATGTTGTAGGGAAGATATGGGCAGCCAAGCCCCTTTGAGTGGTGACCGCTTGCGGACAAACTGGACAACAGCAATGGAACGCTATTTTGTTGATCTTATGTTAGATCAGGTGCATAGGGGAAATAGGATGGGCCACACATTCAACAAACAAGCTTGGAATGACATGCTGATCATGTTTAATGCCAATTTTGGATCTCCATATGATGTAAATGTATTGAAAGCTCGTTACACTAATTTATGGAAGCAATTCAATGACATAAAGAATCTTCTTGACCAAAATGGATTTTCTTGGGATAACACTCGGCAAATGGTGATTGCTGAAAAATATGCGTGGGATGCCTACATCAAGGTGCTGTACTTCATTTATTGCAAATCTCTGTTATTATGAAAGTTAATTGACATAACATGCATGCAGGTCCACCCAGAAGCACAATCCTATAGGAACAAAGCACTGCTAAATTTCAACGATTTGTGCTTGATATATGCACATACAACAGCAGATGGAAGATATAGCCTGTCAAGTCATGACATAGACTTTGATGACGACATTCAAGCAATGAGTATGGGTGTGTCTCTACAACTATTTTACTGACCTACAGTAATGATACAATTATCATAATGATTTACAAGTGCTTATATTTGCTTATGAAAATCAATAGTATTATATCATAAAACTGACCCTTATCACATATAACTAATGTCATTTTTGGCCTATCTGTAGGTAGTTAATAATTGGCTTCTGTACACTAGTAAAAGTAGTTTGCTAGCAGTTGTTTTTACTAAAAAAGACTAGCCTATGCAACTGAAAAGCTTATATCATCTAAAAATGTGATGTTAGCTTTTTCAAACTTTTCTATAACAAGATAAAACAAACTGAAGATGTGTGATTATAGGTTATAATTAACCTTTTATCCATTAACTTTTGGTAGGCATTTATTCAACAAAGCCAAAGTAACTCAACTAACTATCAACTAATTGCAGTGACTATCGGCTTAAGTATTGTTTACTTGCTTAGCTACTGATGCTGGAAGCATTATCTGTTTTCAATGATGATAATTTTAAACGCACTCATTGTTTCATCCTTAGTGGTTGGAATGAATGCCCTTGCTACTGCGAGTAAAGAGCAACCTAAAACAGATTGGACATTGGCCATGGACCGCTATTTTGTGAAACTTATGCTCGATCAACTGAAAAAAGGCAACAAGACTAATAATGCATTAAAGATGCAAGCTTGGAAAGATATGCTCACCTTGTTCAATGCAAAGTTTGGGTCTCAGTACAGAAAAAGTTTCTTAAAACACCGTTACAAGAAATTGTTGAAGTATTATACTGATGTAAGGAGTCTACTTCAGGAAAAAGGATTTTCATGGGATGAAAAATGCCAGAGGATAGTAGCGGATGATGATATTTGGGATTATTACATCAAGGTATTTCATTAGTTTCAATGGATGTGATAACTCAGTTTTTGTGGCATTTTAGACTTTTTATTGATGATGTAGGCACACCCAGATTTGCGTTGCTATAGGAAGAAGCCCTTACTGAACTATCAAGACTTGTGCTTAATCTATGGAAATGCAATCAGCAATGGTTACTCGCAGAGAGGTAAAAAGTTAGATAATGATGTAGTACTATACAAGACACATGAGCTTCACTTCTAAATTGCCAGCTTCAAATATGAATGTTATAGTTTTCTAATGTTCTAGATTGTAGTATAATGTTCTTTAGGTCATATTTTATAATTATTTATGAAATGAGTACCTATACATATACATTAAAGTATGTATATGTATATTTTTTTTGTAACCTTAATCCTTCATGGAGACAAACAGGCATTTTTTGAGGAATATACTATCCACTACCATCCATAATGGTGACAAGTGTAATTGATGTGCTTCTAGTATTTCTATGCCTATAAATATGTTTTATTATTCATCTGGATAGATTACTAATATAAATAATTAAATAAAATTCATGTAGATGAAGAAAGGGAGGGCCATTCTTCTGCAGGTAATGGGCACAGTGAGGACCCTGACAGTGAAGTCCCTGATTTGATTATTGGTATGTTTCTTGTTTAATCCATGAAGATTAGAATAAGACTATAGTAATGCACGGTGGATGCTCTCTGGAGTATAATTACTACCTGTGTTGCATGTATAAATATGAGCTCAAATGCCTCCTAATCAAACTTGGATTAGGAAAATGATGTATTAATATAATAAGTTTTTGTCCTTGTTTAGCTGCACAAATTTTTTAATTATTTTATACTCTCCTTTATAACTGTTGTTCAATAATTCCCCTTTATAATTGCAAATCCCAGACCGAGGTTGAGTTTCCAGAAACCAAACTCAACCGTGGTTGAGTTTCCAGAAACCAATATCATGTTTCTTTATAGTGTGAACCAGGCTACGCAAAACTGATATATTTGGGCCAGGCTAGAATTCTGGCAGAAACTATGACAAAAAGAAAACATAAATAAATAAGAAAATAAGATTAATTATTAGTCAGTAAAGTAATTAAAGTTAGGGTTCTGTTGTTTACACTGGTTTGGAATGATCTCGTCTTGTACATTGATTTTTCCATTAATTCTGATGATTAGAAGGTGAAGAGATTCAAAGCCTTGTACATGCTAGTTGTTCAAGGATAGATTGGACTCCTTCAATGGACCGTTGTCTTATCGACATTATGCTGGAGCAAGCACACAAAATGAATAACATGGATTACAGTATTGACAACCAAGTATGGATAGATATAGTTGCATTATTCAAGGAAAGATTTGGATTACAACATGACAAAGATAGTTTAAGGAGTCGCTGTAAAAGGCTGGAGAAGCAATACCTTGAAATGAAAGATCTTCTTGATCGGAAAGGGGCTTGGTGGGAAGAAACACAGCAAATGGTCAAGGCAGACGATGATGTTTGGGATGCTTATGTTGAGGTGCATTACTAATCTATTTGAGTCTCAAAATGTCAATCTATTGTGACTAATACATGGTACCTGTAGGGACACCCAGATGCAAAATCATACAGAACAAAACCCAGACCAAACTACAACGATTTATGCATAATTTATGGAAATCCAATTGCAGATGGAGGGTACCCATCAGGCCAAGGTATTAGCTGTAATGGTGATGGTAAGTTCTCATTTTGATGAAGTTATGGGTCATTTGCATGCTGAACAACTTTTCCCCTTTACATAATTGTACCAAGTCTGAGAACTATACTGTAGTCTGCTTGCATTTTCCTTAAATAGCTACTGCAATGGGTTTTGTCATTCATTAAACTAGAAAATTATAATTTATTTTGATGAATGACAGAAATGAGTATTTCTGTGTATATAACTTGTTCTTTTAATATCTGAAGGAGGCAAATTTGGCAATAGGTATCACTGTAAAACTGATTGGACACCACCAATGGACCGATATTTTATTGATCTAATGTTAGAGCAAATCCGATATCAAAGTATGGTTAACCATAAATTCAGCAAACTAGCTTGGACTGATATGGTTGCAAAGTTCAGTGCACAATTTGGTCGTCAGCATGACAAGGATGTCCTAAAAAGTCGTTTTTTGAACTTGAGGAAGCGATTCAACGACATGAAAACTCTACTTGACCATAGTGGGTTTACTTGGGATGAAATGCGACAGATGGTAATTGCTGATGATGATCTCTGGGATGCATATATAAAGGTACTTCTTTCTGTTGGATTGTCAGGTCCATATAACTTATATGTTTGTAGCAGCTTATACCTGTAGCTTATGCAGGAGTACCCTGATGCTCGATCATACCGCAATAGTACTCTACCAAATTTCAATGATTTATTCTTGATATATGGAAATACAAATGCGACCAACGATGACACACATTCTAGTCACTCTATGGATGTTGAGGATGATGACCTTGCAGTAAATATTGGTGTGTTCTCTCTCTCTTGGGTTGGGGTTGTTTCTTGAGTTATTTAACTAGAAAGGGGTTGTTTGCTATAATACCCATATGCGGACAACATTGCTATTTTTGCTTTTGACATATCAGCAGATGTATGACTGTGACTAGGGCCATCTAGGAACTGTGATACCATTATTATAAATAGACATGAGAATTGAGTTTTTAACTTGCTCTTCAATGTATGTTGTAGATAGTCTTCTAAGTTCCATTATTATGAATTTGTAGGTGAAGAAGATGGCCAGTGTCCCGCTAACGCTCATCCTCCAAGGGTACGTTGGAAAGATTAATGGATCGTTGTTTTTATTGACCTCATGTTGATCAGGTATTCATGTGAATATGATATTTTACAGGAGCATCCAGATGAAATTTCATGGAGAGATAGGATCGTAGATGGTTATAATGAATTGTATATGATTTTTGCCGATGAAGCCGCCAAAGGAAGGTCAAGTTTTTGGGGTATGGAAATGGAAAACGGTATTCTAAATACAGGTATGAATGACAACTTTTATGACATGCAAACCCCGGTTGAGGAGTTTGACATATCTAATCAACAGAAAAAGCGAAAATGTGGAACTTCAAAATCAGCACGTATTAGAAAAGTTATAAGAACCGTCAAGGAGGAGATATATGAAACTTTAGATGAGAAGCAAGGTTTGGCCAACGGGTGGGAAGGTGAGGAAGAAGGTGAAGAAGACTATTGCTCAATTGAAAGGATTGTGGATGCACTTGAAACTGTACCAGACATGACTGATGAGCTCTTCTTGGAAGCTTGTGAACTTTTGGAAGATGAAAGGAAGGCCAAAATGTTCGTAGCCATGGATGTTACAGATCGCAGGAAATGGTTATTGAGAAAACTTCGCAGGTAGCGTATATTTTGCTTCGCTTACTGTAAGGTGTAAGTATTTGCCGTTGTCTTTTGTTCATTGTACATAAAATTAGGTACCCACGAAGTATTTTATATATTTTTATGTAATTTCCTACACGTTTTTATAATGAAACCAAGTAAATGAAAATCAGTTCGGTGGCTAACCCATTATGTGATTTCAGCACCTTTAATTTTTTGAGTTACAAGATAGTTTAAAGAAAAACATGCTAAACAAATAGCAGTTCAACCATTGATTTAATCAATAATTCTACATGAATTTTTTTTAATTTTTTAATTTTTTTTACTTGATTCGATAGATTTGCAAACCAAACCACATAATTACCCAATGACTATAATTAGAAAAAAGACCCTAAAATGTTACCACATTTCTTACTATTTCTAATATAGCAATTTTTTTAATTTTTTTTTCAAGCAGTATTTCTAACATTGCTTGAATATAATTCTTAACAACATCCATACAAAATCATCAAAAAAATTTGTTACAAGAGCTACAAGCAAACAAGTCCCACACCCAGCAACCAGAAATCGAAATACAAAGAAGCACAGAAAGCAGTTTTTGATATTGGCCTTTGTATAAAAAAGAAAAGAAAAAGGAAAACGCGTAAAGAAGCTGGAGAATGGTTGATCTCCATCAAGAAGGGTGTGTACTGTGATCTGTGTGGATCTTTGCAGAAGTTGGAGAAAAACACACACACAGGAGTAGTTTGGAGAGAGTGAGAGTCTGAGACCCAAATGATCATATCAACCAATCACGTATTCATTTCTGGGTCAAAAGCTTCGACGAAGACCAAAGATGCAGAAACAGAGAGAGTGTGTGTGTCTGTGAGGCAAGGAACATTGGCTTATAGGAGTCTTTAGACAAAAGAACCCTTCTTTTTTTTTTTCTTTGGTTTTGGGGCATGGCATGGCCTTCTCTTTCTCACATTCCCTCCTCAAAACTTGTGCTGTTTCGCTCATTCTCTTCTCCACCCTCCTCTTCTTCTTCCTCATAACTCCATACCACCTTCCCTCCCTAAACTACTCCTCCTCTTTTCCTTTAATTCCCCGTAGGTCCCTCCTCCATAACACCACCGCAGAACCGTCTTGTTCCTCCTCCAAATCCAACTACGATGGCCTCCTCAACTACTCTTCGCTCCATTTCTGCTTCTTCAACCAGAATCAATACCTCTCTATTCCTTCTCTCGTTCTCATTCTCGCCCTGCACTTTTATATACTCATTAAAACCGCACAAGATCACTTCTCTGTTGTCACCACCAAGCTTTCTCTTCACCTCAACTTGTCTCCCAGCATGGCTGCTGTGACCCTCTTAGCGCTTGGCAATGGTGCTCCCGACGTGTTCGCATCGCTCGCCGCAGTTCGCGGTGGTCAGTATCGAACTGGGTTCGGCGCCATACTCTCCGCGGGAACTTTCGTTTCGGCTTTTGTTGTTGGGTTCGTGGCGATTTACGCCGCACCCTTTTCTTTGAGGCCAGCGCCGTTTGTGAGAGACGTGTTATTTTACCTGATCGCGGCGTTGTTTTTGTTCTATGTTTATCTCAGCGCCGAGATTTATCTATGGCAGGCTGTTGGGTTTGTTGGGTTTTACTTGTTCTTCGTTGGGATTGTGTTTTGGATGGATTTGGGAATGGGTGGAGGCAGAGGGAAGGGTGGGGGTGGGAGTGAGGTGGGCGTCGTTGGAGAAATTGGAGCACAGAGGGGTCTGATAGCGCCTGATATTGAGATCGGAGATTTTCCACAGAATTTGGAGAAAGGAAAGCCGAGTTTCGGATTGCGGCGATCCATTGGAATGGTAAGTTTGATATAGAAATGTACTTTTTTATTGCAAACTTTAGCAGACGTTAATGTATATGTGGTATTCTATATGTTTTATTCTTTTATTTGAATGTGATTTCTCTGAAGCATGGCCTTCATTTTAGTTAAGTTACAATTACTGAAAAATGTTTTACAACAATAGAGACCTTTTAGTTGCTTTGTCTTATGTTTTGTATCTAGGATCTTATAACTTGAAAGTTTCAAACTTGATTGGAGCTAAATCCGATTGAGTACTGATGAGATCCATAAAAATGGCATCAACACCTTGCTAATCATTATTCAGTGGTCTATAGCTTGCCTTAATAGTGCCCTTGTAAGGAGTCGAGAATTTACCTAGACAAAAGCACTTTGCATTTGTGTGTTCTCATAGTTTTAAGTGAATTGTCTCCCAAATTGGAGTATATAGCTTTGTTGCTAGCACGAAGGAGAAAGTTGGCAGGAAGACCTTTCACTGGCATATAATTAATTAGAAATTATCGTTTAAAGAAATAGGTTTTGCATTTTCTATCTAATCATTTTGTAACATTGTGATTGAGCTATAGAATATGACTCCAAATATGGCTTTGAGAAATGTTTTATGATTTTAATTTTTTCTTTCTCTAAAAGACTCTGATGAAGTTGGAGTTGTTCGTATGAAAGAAACAGCAGTGGAGTTGTTTTTATGAAAGAGACAGCGGTGGAGTTGTTTTTTTGGATGTGGACTTTGAGTTCAAAATTGGGGCTTTGCATCTGAATTGAAAGTTTGTTTTTATTGTGAATCATTTGTTCGCCTATGCTTCAACAGGATTATAACTTTGATTTAGATCCTTCATATGCCACCAATATTATTACTATATGAGAATCAGAACACCTTAGGCTAGGAATGTGGCTTGCCCATAGATCAAACCTGTTATGAAATTGGTCTTGCCTTGTCACTGAAAAACTTGTCCAAGAAGTTAGCGTCTGAATTACTGGAACTTTGTTCTCATGATACAGTGGATTCTCAGGTAATGACTGAAGAAATAGAAGTTTTGATTCTAATTAAATTCTAAAGACTAATTCAAAGGAAAGACAACTTGAAATGGGTATGCATGATTCCCCTGAGGTGACATTTTGTAACAGTTTTAAGAACTTTGCTTGTGATATGAATTGTCAAGTTTCATGAGGGTTAATGTCGTAAACAGAGTTTTATTACAATGATTTCCTCATGGGTTTTCATAGGTCTGGGTCTTTAGCAATTGTGGAGCAGTATAGATCATGTAGCATTTTCTTTCTTTTATCTTCTTGGTAATCACTTCTGACTCCCACCCCACTGTTCTCTCCTTAATAAAAGAAATTGAGAAAAGATCTAGTGACCTGGAGCAGGACCATATCAGTCATCATGAAATCTCTTTTATTGTTCTTGAACTAGTAGATACCATGAGAATGATTCTTTCTACTAATGAATTTGGACTGCTTTTGTGTTTGAAATTTGCACTGATTTCTTCTATTATTATGCAGATTTCAAAAGTGTGGGAACTTCCTGTCTCATTTCTTTTAAAGCTTACAATTCCACGAACTGCACCTTTTGAATGGAGCAGATTCTACATATCAGCCAACATTGCTCTTTGCCCACTAGTCCTTCTTTATGCTTGTAACTCGTTCATGCCATTTAATCACAAAATTGTTTTCCTCCTTCCCCAAACCCATTTTCCTCTTTGGTTTGTAGTACTCTTTGGAAGCTCCTCCCTTGCACTTCTCCACTATATAATAGAAACAGAGCCCCCTAAAACAGAGCAACTGCCTGTGGTGATTATAGCATTTGTTATGAGTGTTTTCTGGATATCCACCATTGCTGAAGAATTGCTGAATTGCCTTGCAACACTTGGGAAACTCCTGAAGTTGCCGCCTGCACTTCTTGGGCTCACGGTACTTGCATGGGGGAATTCAGTGGGTGATCTTGTTGCTGATGTTGCAGTAGCCAAGGCTGGCCACCCTGCAATGGCCATGGCCGGGTGCTTTGCAGGACCGATGTTTAACATGCTTGTCGGACTCGGATCAGCTTTGGTGATACAAACAAGCGATATCTACCCAGAAGCATATGAGCTTAATTTTTATGTGGGTATTGTGATTGCTTTTGTGTTCTTGCTTTTGAGCCTGATGGGATCTCTGTTGGTGATTACATGGTGCAGATTCCGGGTGCCTAGATTCTGGGGATTCTGTCTTGTTGGTCTATATGTTGTATTTATGGCTGTCAGCCTTGTTATTGCCAAGTTTTCTGGGTGACTAATCTAATCACCTGGAACGAGTTTTTTTTTTTTTTAATGCCAATTGGAGGCAGAGAAGGAATGCGACTGCTAATCTCAGCTTGGTATTTGCCAACTGTTATTCGTTGTACATGTTGAAGCATTCCTTTTTTTTTTTTTTTTTTGGTAAATCATGTTGAAGCATTCTTGGTTGTACAAAGAATGCAGTATTTTTGTAGTGACAGCCTTAAAATGTAGCAACAGAAAAAAGTTATACCTAGCTTAAGATTTAGTCTTTTTTGCTTTTTGTTTCTCCAGTGGTCATTTTGTATTAAAATGTAATGTCTTATATAATCCATTTATAGAAATAGTTTTTGCTGCAGCATGTTTTTTCATGCCTCGTGTTAATCTTCCTTTTGTTTTGTTTGACAATTTAAAACACTTTTGAGTTCATTAACACTGAAGCAAGTACTTCAGAACATTCTGATTCATTACAGCTCAAGCTAAGTACTATTAGAACTCAAAACTGTTAGACATTCTGATTATGCAATAAGACATGAAAACCCAAATTGTCTATTTGTTAGTACATATGGTTATTAAGAAGTAAGAGAGAGAATAAAAAGTACACCGAAATCTAGAGGACATTGACTCACTGATTGCTTTTGAGTAGGAGAGTTTATAAATACATCAAACGCCAGCCGACCAAAAACAAAAACAAAGTAAAAAAAAAATAAAATCTTGGTGACCAAGGAAGACCATATTGTAGAATATAATTTTCTTAAGGGGTAAAACCGTAAGAGGAAAAAAATTCCATAAAAGCAAGGTTCTGACAATGCAAGTCAGAATCGAACGCCCTGTCTCAGCTTTCGTCTCTATTATTTTTTAGGTTCGTACGCAGAAACATTAATCATTACGAAAAAAGGACGAAAAAAAAGGATGAAAAGCTCTAATTTTGGAGATTTTTCCTTTTAAAAAGCCAAAATTTTATCCAAATTGTTGGATCTTTGATCTCACTCAGTACGGAAATTTTCCCAGAAAGTGGCTTTAAACACCCCCATGATTGTCATTGCCTAGTGGATCTCTCTTCTGAAAGATTTTTCTCTCTCTGTTTCAGGTATTGAATTGTTCGTAGCAGAGCTCCTCCTGTTTGATTGAAGGTACCAAAAATTTCTCTCCTTTATTTCTATATATGTACTTATGGGTTGGCCCCGAGTTGGGTTTATATTATTTAGGTGAATTTTGGTGTTTTCTAATTCAATTGTCACTTTTGGGTAGGCTTTCTTTATTATAACCGTGTAAAGTGTAGATTTTATAGTTATTTTTTCTGCAATTATGTATTGCTTCATGAATGATCAATAAGCGTTGATATATAATTATTATTGTTGTTTGTCCTTTTTGTGTTTTATTGCTTCTTTCCTCTTACATTCATGTTTTTGCAACATTTGAAGTATATACGAGTTAAGTTCCCAGTAGAATTGGTTGGAAAAATAGTACTCTTATCTAATATTTTAATTTTCCCCCCTTTTATTCGAGTTTTCTTCCAAGGACATGACCGGTTTTCCTTCGGAAAGACATTGTTTTGAATGAAACATACCAGTTTTTTTAAAAAGAATTTCTGTATTTCGATTATGCATGGATTTTTTTTAACAAGTTATCTTCCAATTTGATATCGTTTTTCATAAGTAGAACTTCAGTTGTGGAATGTCAAGTAGATGGAGGCAATTTCATGCATGAGGATTCTAAAATGAGATTCCCTGAAGTTGTAATGAAGGAAAATGTTGCGGAACCAAATAACCAATGCATGTAGTGGTTGTTTGAACCCTAGTGTAGCTCAAAGTGTACATGTAGGCAACTTCTTATAATTTGGGTAAAAAAATCCTGTAAGGAATTCCATTCTATGCTGGTATGAAGTTGTGTAATCTTGGTGGCTCTCAGCTGCTTTATGATGTGTGCTTGAGTTTTTAAGGAGCCTATGGTTTATCTCAGTATGAGCATCTCATAAATGAATATCAAATAAAGGGCTCTTTGCCCTATTTCAATAGTAAGTAAATAATGAAAAAGAAGTCCAAAACTCTGTTTAACCTTGAGTCAAAATCGCATATTGTTGAGTTTCTGGAACATATTTAATTATTAGCAGCTAGTGTCTGGATCATCCATCTGGTGAAGAATAAGTGGCAGCTGGAAGGTAATTTTTCATCTAGAAGTTTGGTTATCTTGAAAAGGTGTATCAGTCTAACTTGGATGCTTCTAAAGTGATATGGCTATACGTTTCTTTTTAGCAAAAGGATTAAATAAACCCACTAATACTTTATATGTATCATGATTTACTTATTTAGGATTGTAAATTTGTCCTGCTAGTCGTGTAGCAGCGTAGATTTTACACTTGATGCCCTTCAGGTTTTGATTCTGGGATGCATTCATATATTTACTATTTTCCAACGTGCCTAATTCAACTTTCATGCTTCTTGTCCTGTTTGCATTAAGAGCAGAAGCATTTTTGCATTTAGTTACTTGGTTCAGAATGGATCACCAAGGGCATAGTCAGCCCCAATCTATGGGGATGGTTGGTGGTGGAGTTCAATTGGCGTATGGTACAAATCCTTACCAGTCTAATCAAATGACTGGAGCTCCAAATCCCGGATCAGTTGCACCACTCGGAGCCATTCAGTCTACCGGTCAACCTGCAGGAGCTCAGCTTGCACAGCACCAACTTGCTTATCAGCATATCCACCAGCAGCAGCAACAGCAACTTCAGCAACAGCTCCAATCTTTTTGGGCCAATCAATACCAAGAAATCGAGAAGGTAACTGATTTCAAGAACCATAGCCTTCCCTTAGCAAGGATCAAGAAGATAATGAAGGCTGATGAAGATGTCAGGATGATATCAGCTGAGGCTCCGGTAATATTTGCAAGGGCTTGTGAAATGTTCATCTTAGAACTGACCTTGCGGTCTTGGAATCACACAGAAGAGAACAAGCGAAGGACTCTTCAGAAGAATGACATTGCGGCAGCAATTACAAGAACTGATATCTTTGATTTTTTGGTTGATATTGTTCCAAGGGAGGACTTGAAGGACGAAGTGGTTGCATCAATTCCAAGAGGCACAGTGCCTGTTGGGGGCCCTGCTGATGCACTCTCTTACTGCTATATGCCACCTCAGCATGCACCTCAGGTCGGAACTCCTGGGATGATCATGGGCAAACCTGTGATGGACCATGCTATGTATGCCCAGCAGTCTCACCCCTACATGGCTCAGCAAATGTGGCCGCAAGCACCTGATCAACAGCAGTCGCCATCAGATCATTAGAGGCTTCGCATGGAAATTGAGAAGTGTAAGTTTCTTGTACTTTTATTTGCCGTTGATGAACAGCTGAGAGAGCCACCCAGTGATTTGATTATGTTGCATTTAAATAGTAATAATTTAGGTATCAAAAGTGGATGACTTTTCCTGTTAAATTTAAATTAATGTTAGCAAGTAATTATGGATGCTTTTCATGCCTTCAACTTCTTCTTCTGATGGGAACCTTGTATATCTCATTTAGAACTCTGGTCTTATTGGAACTATGGTTATGTCTGTTGACTGTTTCTGCGTATTCTAGTTGTTTACTTTTACCTATTGCTTTCGAATTTTAAATTTTTTACTTTTGCTAATCAACAAGGCTGCGTTTTTATTTGTGGATTAATGCCCCTTCCAAAGGGTAGCTTCATTTGAGTTGTACCGAAGGTCATGCTAGGAACATCCTGTAATATGCGCTAAATGTCTTCTGCCTTTATACTGTGTTTTAAATCCAAGTTCGGTTTTTGTTTCTTTGAATTCCTGTTTTGACTTACTTCCAAACTTTTGTTTGACAGATGGATTTCATTGATATATCCTTCTAAATCTCAAGCATGACGAAGTATGAGGCCTTTAGCAATCAAGAAGTGCAGTCAAGATTTAAGTTGGAAGAGTGGCAGACTTCATGTAGATATAATGTGTGCCTGGAAGAGTAGTACATCTTGATCTGCACCAGTGTTTTCTTTCCCCCCCTCTCGCTTTTCACGCTGGTTGTTGTTACTCTTTTAACAATATAATATGTGAACTTAAAAGTAATACTACCACCACGTCTTCTATTATGATCTGCTTTCATGTATTTTCTTTCCTCGTTGTTTCTAAATTTTGTGCCTTTCAAGTCTTTGTGTTTTCTGTTTATGGTCAGCATAATAGTTGCCTCTTAAAGACTCAGTCGAGTTGCTAGTATGGTGGTTATGTGGATTGGTGGGTAGCCATGGCTTAATAGTCCATATCCCAGTTGATTGGCTTATATTTAGTAGACCATCTTGTTTTCTAAGTCTTAACCCTTTGTTGTTCTGTAGGGGGCAATAACGTATTTTAATAATCTCTTTCTGAAAAAAATTAAGGTAGCTCCTCAAGTTCATGAGAAAACAAGAATGTGTTTTGATTCACGAGTCTATTAAAATCCTAATGTATAGGCCGTCGCTCACATCTTAGCTTTTATATTTTTTTTGAGCTTTGAACATGACAATTTCCACTAGCAATTCAACTATGTGGTACCTCCAAACTCAAGGATGTACCTATAAGCATGTTGATGAGGTGGAGTGTTCACCAAGGCAATTTTTTGTTTTGTTTTTAATCTCAGTTTGCTTTGATATAAGTTGACATTTTCGAGGGATTTTACTTCATTAAGAAAAAGAGAAGTTTGACTATTTTCTTTAATTTTTAAAAATTAAAATGTTTCGTTTTTAAAAAGATCTTTATTTTTAAAAAAATTTTGCTTTGCAAAGATCAAAACCATTCTACTAGTGATATACCAAAATGGTTTTAAGCATGTTACAACAACTTAATCTATGGATTTTCTTTTATTATTTTTAAATCCGTGTCTGAATACCAAAACGACTGCATTGGATAATCAATATCAGTCCAAACTACAATCACGCTAACTATAGACGTTTTAATACTGACCGGTTGGTAAACTACACAACCGACCAGATGATGCATAAAGCACCATTACTCCTAGAAACCAAAGAAAATTCAAAAA
Source organism: Rhamnella rubrinervis (assembly GCA_007844105.2). Lineage (NCBI taxonomy): Eukaryota > Viridiplantae > Streptophyta > Magnoliopsida > Rosales > Rhamnaceae > Rhamnella > Rhamnella rubrinervis. The sequence continues at coordinate 10,692,917 of CM017578.2, forward strand.
GATTATTATGGGAATTGTTCCATCTTTGTAAATTCTTTTGGGATATCCTCTAATACAGTTAGCTTCAACCATGGCTATTTGGATTCACTATTCAGGGCTCAAGAAAGCAGGCAAGTTAAAGCCATGATAGTAATACCTCAGAATGAGAGGAAACAGATGGAAGATTTAGCTATAAAATGGTGATTTGGTATTTGTATTTCCTACCAGTTTAACTCAGTTTCTACCAAAATGTACAGCAACTATTCATGAATTAGAGACAAGGTTTTGCAACATAAGGTTGTCAACTGGTATCTCTCCCTTTCATCACAATGCCCTCAAGAATTCCATCAGTGCCAAAATTACCAGAAAATTGCTGAGGATCAACTGGACCTGGGAGCTTAAATGAGATGGAGAAATGGCCTGGTGGGCAGAGATTCTGTGTTTGCATTTCAAATACTTGGGAGTACCTGTACACCGTCTTCTCACCTGTGGTAGTCACTCCTCGTATAGATACTTTACCATCATTTTCGACTTCGCAGCTAAATCCCCCTGTGAAATGAAAATAGCACCTGAAATCAGTTCTGATGGAATGCAAGGACATTAACTTTGGCTTTGAAAGTTTGACGTATGGCAAAGAATCAAAGAATAATGCAAAAACACTTAAAACCAATTGCATGCCGTTTTGTGAGGAGAAAGGTAAAAGGCAAAAGTTCAATCACTTCTACCACCAACCAAACACGATGTATGCCGATCTAAGGTATGTTTGAGGCAGTTTTGAGTTATGACCGTGTGCAACATGGATAATTTAATTAATCATGAGAAGTTTCAAGGGTCAACTTCCAAAGCCAGATAAAAGCTATAATTCAAATCGTAAGGAAGCTTACTTTCATCTCTTTCAACACCTGGGAGAGAAACACGAAACAGGTAAGAGTCCTCACATTCACCAATGTCCATAAGTCCTATAATTGGCCCTACTTTTCCCATGGCTGCACTCCCAGTCAATGCAAATCCACTTTTAGTGGCAGCTACAATGTTCGACCACTCTTTTTTAGCTGGAACTGAAGGTAGAAATATCATAGCTGGGCCGACTTTTTCAACAGGATCAGAGTCATCCTCAGTTGGCATAGAAGCCATGTAACTATACAGCATGGGTGTGCCATTATATGGCACACTACTGACAGGTTCCACAACATGGACATCTTGCAGAGGATCACTGAATGCCAGGATGTCATTGATGTGTTTTGACTTCTTAGATTTACGAGATGATCTAATGGAAGGCAACTCTGTGTCAGGCTCAGACACATGCACTGCCACATTATGTAAAACACTACTATCTGGAGAAGTATGCAGCCTTGCAGCATCTCGATCCAGAACAAAGTCCTCCAGCCCAGTTAGCCTCTCGAATCTTTCAATGTCCTCTGGTTTAATGTAACATATTTCCGGGTTGTTAATAAATACAATGTTTTCAATGATCTTGTATCGGTTTTTGAACCGTGAATGAGGGTGTAGAATCGAAGGAAAAAGATCAGGAAACTGAGGGTAATTGGCATTTGGTTCTTTTTCATTTTTAGGTAGATTCCCTTGGAAGAACTGGTGCAACAAAGGTAATTTTACAACAGCAGATTGATCAGCCTTTCTAAGAACATAATAGTATACCCGCTCTACCTCCACTGTTTTCACATGGGACCCAACTAGCTGATCAGAAGTATACGGTGGAAGTCCCTCTGCTATTCTCTGCAAAACTGACTTCTGTGGCCTCTCCTCTTTCAGATCAGGCCCAAAGTAGGTACCCGTAATGAAGTACAAAAGAAACCGCTGATCATCATCTGCAATCCCAGTTTGGGCATTGCTGGTATCTAACTTTGTAACAGGATTACAATCTGCAGCCTGAGATAAGCCATCCATTGGCTGTATAACACAGAACCTGCAAGAAAATAATAACAAAGTAAAAACAAGTACACACTATATAGCAATTAGCACAGGGGTGATATAAGTTATTCTTAATTTATTGTCTAGTTTTATGCTACTTCTTATGGCTGAAAACAAGAATTAGATCCATGAATCTCATCATTGTCTTTCTTATCCATAACCTAAAATTCATCAAAGGCAAAGTATGTTCTATCCAAATCTCAAGGTTGGTTTCCTTTTATGTTCAATCGATGTATACTAATCATGTAACCCATAAACCCAATTAGTATCAATCAATAATCAATCCTTCATAAATAGATCTAATACATAAGACAGTGATTAGCCATAACCAAAAGCAGACAGCTTTGTCTTTATGATAGCTTGTCAAAGCAACACCTTAGCTACTTAAGAAATTCAAGCCTGTGCTTGAGTACAACCATCACAAAACTTCACCACCACACTCAAAGGCATTTTCAATCGACACCCTTTAACCTTAGAAACTCGCATGAAAGTCTGCTACATGTGTTTATGTGAGGCGCAGAACATGACATTGGTTAGGGTTATGACTACAAACTGTAAAGTAGAAGACCAGTAAGAGGCCAGTATTTGCACTAGATTCATGTACTCACCAACCTCCATTTAACTTGTATCTCATCCACTACCCCAACAAGAGAATAACAATCATACCAACACCATATGCTGTCTAATTTCGAAGTTCCAAACACATAAGGAATGCTGGTTTTGTTTGCAGCTAATAAGGTCCAAAGTGGGTGAAACCTTAACAAGGCTTCATACAACTAGATATTGACAACAGACGTATCACAAAATATAGAGAAAAGTTCAAATAAGGATTACTGAAAGCGTAAACATGTACTATGCCTTCATGACAGTAAATTCACCATCTGTTGTTCAATATGATAATGGCTTTGTTATGTTAACGATTGTAGCTAAAATACATGGTTGTTATACCCATGGATGGACATAGACTATCCACAAACAAGATATACACAAAAATATAACAGAGAATTTCATTTCCATCTTTATCAATATACACAAACACACACACACACACACAGAGTAAAGAATCTCAATGTTTGCAGATTAAAACCCATACTATCGTTCTTTATCACAAAAACATGGACAGAAGTTAAGTCCACTAAAGTTTAGGCATTGCATAGAAACAATATACTAGGCATTACGATCAAACTCCAGAAATTGAATAATGCCCCTCCCACAAACATGCAGCTAAAGATTCTATGACCTTAACCACTGAAACAGGATAAAAGACAGGCCTTACACGGAAAAATCTCAATACGCACAGGCAAAAAATGAAGCAGAAGTGAATTTAACACAAACCCACTAAATCTCTATGTTGTAATAATCCTACATGCAAGCAATGATACACGCAATTACGGGCAATGCACGAAATTCATTTAAGCACTGTGTTATTCCTGAAAATTCCAACACCCCCTTTAATAAAATAGTTGAATTTTGGTGCAATCACAAGCAAAATCGACCCAGTTCATAATATGATGAACAAGTTTGGTTCTTTCATTGAACACAAACAGATCCACAAGAGTACCCTACGACTCAATCACGCTTGAGCAATCAACAAAACAAGAATTATTCCAAAGGTTGCTCATCAAACATAGATACATAAACAGAGAGTTTAAAGGATAAGTAAGCTAACCAATGAAAATGGGTGGTTGCTCAGGAACAACAGGAATTGAATTTCTTTTTCTTTTTTCTATTTCAGTTTATTTCTGAATCAGCAGAGTGAGTCAGAAGCTGCTGACTGATTATCACAGAGACACAGAGCTAACAATGGACTCATTTGAGCAATGGCATGAATATAACCATGTAGGGGCTTTATGGTAATTCCATTAAAGTACCTTGTGGGACCCGCCCGCACTACATTGCTTTTGTTCAAACAGAGCGTAGAGAACTTATTACTTAATACGACGTCGTTTAGACGCAGAAAATAATCGCAGTTGTCGTTTTCTACGATTCCACTGCATGTCGTGCTTGTGCGAGAATTTCAGAAGTCAATCTATTCACAGCCGTCCGATTACAATAATCTACTTACTATCCTAAACCACACCTCACCCGATAATTTGATTTGCACCCAGCTATGCAACAAAGCTCAGAAGCAGCCCTCAATCCTCGTCAGGTTTCTAAGTAAAAGCTCAGAAGTGTCTACTGTGAACAACAAGAGCAAATAATCACGCAAATCCAAATAAAATCGTTGTTGAACTTCTCTTCCGTACATCTTCGTCATGGCTTCTCCTACCAGGTAATTTTGTACTTGTAATTCGTAATTCATCTATGTATTTTGTATGTGTTTGTCCAGTAAGAGAGAGTGATTTTAGGGTCAAATTGGCAAATGCAAGTACGGTTTTGCATATTTTCTTGTATGTTTGTATATTTGTGTGTGTTTATCTTTTGCAATGTAGTTAAAATTGTTGGTTTTTGTGTGCAGTTTTTCTGTTGCATGTTGACGATATAGGTATTTTTTTTTTCTGGGTTGTTGTTTTTGTTAAACTTTATAGATTTTTATATGTGGCATTTTAGTTGCTGTCCATGGGATTGGCGGTGTTGATTAATGTTGTATGTGCGTTCCTCATTATGCCTGTTTCGTGGAAAAACTTTTTCTAAATTCAATGTTGAAAATTGAAAAGTGCAGAAAGGTTATGTTTGATATAGTTATTTATGGATGTTGTATTATTTCAATGGATGGTAAACTAGTTTAAGGACGTATTCTGTAGGTCAAGTTTGGAACTTGTTTTCACAAATTAAGCTAAAAATATGCTGTTTTCAATTAATGCACTCATTTCCTGGTGGGAAATCTGTTAAGTTCTTAATTTGTTATGTCAGGAAACTTATATCTCTGGGAAATCAATCAAAAATCTGTTATTAGTTTATTACAGTCCCTTGTCATGTTCAATTCTATTTGTCAATATTATATCTTTTCTACTTTGGGAGGAAAAAGACCAAATGGTCTTCGAAATCTTTTTGGTGTTGTATGGAACTACAGTTACTAGATTCATACAAAAGATAACATGCGCTTTGGGTTTGTGTCTTTCGAAAATGTTTAATAAGCGATTTAACTTATTAAACCAATAAATGCATACTATTAGCTAGACCATTTGGCACCAACTCTATGTCTACGCAAGTGGTGTTAGATTTGGAGGCTATTCACCATGTGGGATTCCTAGCTATAGGTGTACTAAGTCCACTCTTTGTTCCACCTTTTTTAACCTTTTGATGTTTAGAAGTTTCCGGTTGTTGTCTTTTTGTTCAAATAGTAATTAGAAGTAGCACATAAGTAATAAGTTAGTTTATCATCTATCATGGGAGAAGAACCAGTACATGGATAAAGGAAAGGGAAAAATATAATTTTCGTGGTGCATTTAGTACAAAATGAAACCACTTGCAATTCCGAAACTTTGGAAATTAATGAGAAATTTTGTTTAGCTTGTTTACAAGAAAACAGGTTCTGTATAAGCAATTTACTGGATTCTTTGCTTGGAGATGATAGTATGGGATTCTTTATAAACTGAGAAAATATTTGAATTTGATACTTGTTATTTCCTAATGAAAACAATGAAACCACAAATTTCCTGTTGTCATGTGGGATAGAGGAAGCGAGTTGATAGGCTACATAGACCTGCTCAGCCAAGAAGGGAAGTTATGTTGTAGTATCTTTGTTCTTGGGCAAAGAAATTATATTGATTATGCATTACCATTTATAGCTAAATTTTTTGTGTATTCAAGCTAAAAGATTCTGTCAGTAATATACTACCATTTGCAGCTAAATTTGTTGTATATGCAAGTTAAAAGTTCTGGCTTTTAAGGCACCATTATCTAATAGACTTCAATATATTATTATATGGTATATTCATACTTTGATAGAGTTCTGATCATCTTAAAGGTTTGGAAAGACAAGAAAAGAAATGAATGAACCCCCGCCAATAAATCCTCAGCAACCAGTTCTTTCAGTGGCACCTCTTAATAGTATGCCATATATTGGTCCACCATTGCCGCATAGCTATGATGCTTCTTCACCAACTAGGGATACAGAAACAGTTGAAAGAGTTGGTCCTGCTATGATTTTCCTGTCTTCTTTCACAACTAAGAAAGACTGGGAAAATATTATGGCAACCACCAAAGCTGGGGTTGCACTGACCGGCAGTGCTGCTGTGGGCAAGGTGGGACCGATAATAGGATTGATGGACATCGGTGAATGCGAGGATACTTATTTGTTTCGTGTCTCCCTTCCAGGGGTATCAAGGGATGAGAGTGAGTTTCATTAATCTTGTATCTTGTGATTAACTACTTAGTCATAATTGCTTTACTTGCTAATGAAATCTTATGCAGTCATAAAATTTCATTTTTGCATCTTTTTGGCATATTCATTTGCGCATGTCCTATGATATTACTGATATGGCTTAGTTAAATGACTCAGATTGTTGTCTTTGTGAGTACAGAGGAATTTAGCTGTGACATTGAGCCTGATGGGAAAGTACTTATAAAGGGAGTAACTACTACTGGTGAGAGGATAGTATGCAAGAACTCCCAGGTCTTTCACATGCTAACTCGAAACTTATGCCCACCAGGACACTTCTCTATCTCATTCCAGCTTCCTGGTCCAGTTGATCACCAACAATTTTTGGGTTCTTTCGGGTCTGATGGGGTTTTGGAAGGTATCGTGAAGAAAAGGTAACTAAGAAGGTACTTTACTCTGATGAGCATGCATGCTTGCATGCCTATTGCCTTGGTATGATGAACAATAAATTACAGCAACAAGGCCTGTGACTACATAGGAGTCGGTTAATCACGTAATTAGGACCATATCATAAACAATGTGAATCAGGTGGTAACAAAAAACCCGATTGCATCTGGTTTTGCAGAATAATGTAGACTGAGAACTGAGATGAAGGCGGAAATATAGAAGTTATAGTATGCTCGATCAAGTATAGTTTAATTCTGATGTTGGGCTATATATTTTGAGTTTTTCTGTATGCGCCTAATAATATGTTTTGCTAACTAGCCTAGGTTCATTATACTCGCTCCTCTGGCCTCTCTCTTTCTTTGTGATATCTTTTACTATTTTTGTTTCAATTTATGGTGAAAGGGAGCAAATAAGACTCTCTGGAGCATTAAGAAAAGAAAAGTGTATGAGCAAACATCTTTTTATGGAACAATGGAGTTGGGCTTTGTTTATTTCATAGGCCTGTTTTGACCGATTAGAACACGAGTCATGTTGGTCGTGAGATAAAATATTATTTTCTGATTTTAAAAACAAAATAACAATGTTTTCAATTTATGGTATATAATTTTGCATAAAATGACTAGTTATTTTTGGAAAATTTTCTTTACGATGACAATTTTTCATAAATCAGGGTTGGTGATCACTTTGAATCGATACCAAAGTGATCTAATGAGCGGTTCTAATATATTTTTCTTTACTTTCTTTTTGACTTGCAAAACTCAGCTGTGAAATTATTGAACAAACTCATATATTTGCAGATTCTGACATTTTTTTGACAAAATCACAAAACAAACTATATCAGAGTTAATAGCTTCATTTCAACTGAGCTATGCCCAGGAGTTTTTGCAATCTTCTTATACTTCATTGATTCCCTAGCCAGCTTTACTTCTTGCCACCTACCAACTCTGGCATATATATTAGAAATAAGCACATAAACCCCGCTTCCATGAGGTTCAAACTCCGCCATGTCCCTTCTCACTTGATCCGCAAGACTGACATTTTCATAAATTTGACAACCGTTTAAAAGAGCTCCCCATATGGCTATATTAGGTCGAATCGGCATTTCTTCCACCAGCTTTATTGCCTCTTTGAAGAGGCCTGCCCTACTCAAAAGATCAACCATGCAACCGTAGTGCTCTACTGTAGGAGTTATGCCATAAATATTTTTCATTGCATCAAAATGTTTCCAACCCTCGTCAACCAGCCCAACATGGCTACATGCACACAGGACCCCAATGTAAATGATCTTGTCCGGAATTACAGTAGCATCCTCTTGCATTCTTTCAAAAGTAAGAAGTGCTTCCACGCCATTCCCTTGCATTGCTAAACCTATGATCATGCTAGTCCATGCCATCACATCCTTCTTTTCCAAATTGTTAAAGATCCTCCAAGCACTTTCTGCATCTCCAATTTTGACATACATGTCCACTAATGCAGTCCCAATAGCAACGTCTTTGTCCATAGTGGTTTTTGATATATAAGCATGAAGACTTTGTCCCAAAGCCAAAGCCCCGAAGTGGGCACAGGCACCTATCACACCCAAAAAGGTGGCTTGGTCCGGATCAAACCCAGCAATCTGCATGTCAAAGAAAAAACCAAGCGCTTCCTCAGCCCTGCCATACTGACTATAAGCCCCAATCATGGAATTCCAAGCAACTACGTTTCTCTGAGGCATTTTGTTGAACAAATCCCATGCAGTTTGTAAACTACCACATTTTGCGTACATATCCAGCAGGGCAGTGGCAAGAATAACATTGGAATTTGTTGACATGAAGGGATCATACCCAATTTGGCAAAGGTAATTGTGAACCCACTTTCCAGTATCTATATCCCTACTTCGAGCACAAGCAACTAGAACATTGACCATGGTAATCTCATTAGGCTCTACATTCCAACGTTCCATATCCTTGAACACCTTTATAGCCTCTTTAGCCCTATTGTTATTAACGTACCCGGCAATCAAACTGGCCCAAGCAACCACATTCCACTTCGGAATAATATCAAACACTTTTAATCCTTCTTCTATATCTGCACAACAAACGTACATATGGAGTAAAGCAGTAGAAGCATATACATTTAACTGAAACCCAGTTTTCAGAATGCAACTGTGAACAGATCTTCCATATCTAAGGTCCCTGATTATCGAACATGCCTTGAGCACAAATGGGAATGTAAAATGATCGGGGGAATAACCCCTCTGCAGCATCTCTCTGTACATGAACAAAGCCTCAGCTGGAGTTTCACTGTTGGAGAGACCTTTGATCATAGAGTTCCAAATATAGACACTGGGCTCATCAATTTGATCAAAGACTGATTTTGCATAGTGAAGGTCTCCGGACTTGGAATCAGCACAAAAATCAATAAGCCTGCTCAACGGAATCACACTTCTGGTAATTGACGTGGTGATCATTAACGAGTGGAGCTGTTTCAACTCGCCTATGGATTTGCATTTTTCCAAGAGACGGAGGATGGTGTTGTAGTGTTTCTTCATGAGCTGTTTTGGTGATTCAAGACTAAGAAGCACCAAATTAATGAACTTTGGTCATTTTTTTAACAGTGCGGTTATAGACACATAAAATGGCTGCTCTATAATGGCCTCAAAACGATAATTCTGGGATACAGTACTCAATATGGAGATATAAAAACTTGGCCTTTTATTCACTAAGAACCAGTGAAATTATAAAATGAAAAACATTACATATTCAATCACCATGATTGCAATATCTAAAGTTTCTTTGCAAAGTATCTAGTGGTTGCATATCTGTTTAAAAAAAAAATAAAAAAAAAGTAACCAATGCAAATGAAACTTAAAAAAAAAAAAAAGAAAAAAAAAAGAAAAAGATTGGAATTTTCATTGATAAGCATAATATCATTCGTAATACAAAACGAAAGGAGCAATGTGTGTTTTGGTAGCTTTCTCTTAGAATGCTCTTCCACCTCTTCTTCTTCGTCTTCTTCCAGTCTCCGTCATAGGAGAACAAAGGCTACACTTGCCAACCCATTTTTGCACCTCCTCTCTTCTGAAACCCAGACCCACCAAAAGAGAGCAAATACAAAACCCCAAAATCCAACCTTGAATTCCTCTCTGTTCCCACCATTGAATCAGAGCAATCCCAATTGGACTGAAACCCAAAACGCACCATACCACATTACTCTCTCTCCCAAACAAGAAGCCCAAAACGCAAATTATGAAAAACCCATATAACAGCAAGTTCCTCTTCCTTTTTCTTCTCCACCCATCAAAGCCTCCCCATCCAAAACCCTTCCAGTACCCGGAACCTCCTCCACTACCATCCCCGCCTGCGATTTCTCCGACAAACCAATTGAACGGTTGTGGTAAGACCTTGAGATTCGATGCAATGATGGGCATCAGGTTGAGCATGATTTTTCTTGCTCTGTCAGACACAATTTTCCTTTTTCTTTTACGCGCACATATAATCGGAGTTTGAGTCTGGTTTCGATGCCAGTGGGAAATCGACAAGCCAAAAGTGGGAGATCTTGGTGTAAACATGGTGACATGAAGCGAAGCGTTCATTTCACAAATGCGGTAGAAGCAAAGTGAGCGTTGTGAGAGTGGGGATGACGTTTCGATGCCGAGCGTCTTCTGCATTGTACTTGCCGTGTTCTCTGCGCTCTAACAAAACAAGAAGCTGAACAAGGAGAGTGACCGTTGGAAGGGAGTGAAGTGCTATTCCGTTCTTTCCTTTCTCTTTTTGTTTTCCGTTGCTTTATTTTTTCTTTATATTTAAACAGATTTATTTTCTACTTTAAAATGTTATATTTAAAGCCTCATATAATTCTATTTTATTTGGCTCAATGATATCTATCTACTCCTACCCATGTGCATTAATTCTTCGTGTAAAATACAAATTTACAATTTTTATTTTTATTTTTATAACTCTTACTTTGTAATTTTAAAAAATCCATTTTTTTCAATCTGATTTGTTTATATACAATGTCTGCAATACAAATGTTATATCAGCTTATAGGTTGCAGACTTGGAGTAGTGAAAATTTGTAATAGGGTAATTATTAATATTTTTGTTCTTATAGCTAAAGTAATACAAGCATTAAATCATTAGGTAATTATAAATATTTTTGCTCAAGTAGTAGACATGGTATAAACAGAGGTATTCTCCACAAAAGCTTGGACCATGATCCAAGGGGTGAGCTTGCAGAGGAGTCAAAGTGCATTTTCAGGTTTGTCTTAATAGTAATGACCTTTCTCTGAGATAATGGTGTGGAAACGTGTACTGTTTACAAGTTACATTCATCACTGTGGAAGATTTTCGAACACATAGTTAAAACTGTAATTTTAGTGTTTCTTTGCTATAAGGTGTCATTAATGTTTTCTCTGGCCTCTGTTTATACAATTCAACCCAAAAAGCAAAAAGGGAAAGATAAAGTATAATTGGAAGACAAGCTCCAACTGGGCCTACATATACTCTTTAAAGCTTTTCTATGGTTTGGATTTTGAAATGTAAACTCAACAGAGAATTTATGTTATGAAAGGTTTTCTGTAGGTTCCTTTTGTTTTCCCACCAGAGCCTGTCATTTGCAGACAAGGATTGCTCTCCCCACAAAAAGAAAAAAAGGAGAAAGGTGGAACCACAAAGCGTCATGCAATTTAAGAGAATGTCTGATTCACAAATCCACTTTTTATGCAGTATATGGGGGACAATTAGGGCTTTTGATTAAGGTAAGATGATAGCGAAAGTTGGTTCTGTGTTTTTTCTAGTGGATGAGATTGTACAACATATATTATCATGGTGTTGGCTCCAACCTGTCCAAGCTCTACGCCTAGTGCTTATAATGACAGGAGATGGCTAAAGGCAACCAACCCTCTTAATGGCATAACTACTTCGAATACTCGAAAGGTCCATAACAAGTCTATAAACCATTGAGACTATGGCAATGCTTATGATTTCAGTGTCTAATATATATGTTGATTACAGTCTTTGTGAGCAACATCAAAGAATGACTGGAAAAAAGTACAGGCTCGAGATCCCTGGACTTGATGAGGCTGTCACAGGAAAGAAAAGTGTTGGTAGAGAATATCATGCTCGTGACTCAGTATCTGGTGGGAAGCACAACCAGTGTGTCATTTTTCCAGCCAATGTCAGCATGGTTGCTGAAGCTATGGAAAGAAGAAACAAGAATTGGTACCTTTCGCTCTCTCTCTAAATATATATATATTTACTTGCCTACATATTTCAATGCTATCCTTTTGGTCTAAGTATATGTACTTTGTTTATCCTGTGCAGGATTGTTTTGACAAAAGTTGCAAATGATTTGATCATACAAGTAGGGGATTCCAGCTTCCATTTGCACAAGGTATGCTAACTGACTTTCTCATCTGTTAAGATTCAAGTAGAAAAATCCATCTCTAAGATGCAAACATTAGAACTCAGTGATATGAAACCCACAGGAATTGAAAGATAAAAGATGTCAGCATCCCTATTTGAAATATAGATGTTTTGATTGATTAATAAAAATCAGTGTCTGAGTAAGCAGAAAATTGTAAGTAATGCTCGCAAGAACAAAGATGGTAAGGCTATAAGATTCTTGAGGGAGAATGGGACACCTTGGAATTTAACTCAGACCAAAACTTTTCGTTTAGCTCTAAGAATCTTCATGGAGAAGGGATAGTCAACCTTACTGTGTCATTACTTTTAACATTGTTTTGAGTTCTAATCTGGTATCTTGCCTTTCAGCTTCCTATGATTTCAAGATGTGGATATTTGAATAGACTGTTATTCCAGAAGAGTAATGGAGGGAGAGACACCAGCATCAGTATCCAAATAGACAATTTTCCTGGAGGAGCCAAAACTTTTGAATTGGTAATCAAATTCTGCTATGGGTGGAAGGTTGATCTAACAGCTGCCAACACTGCTCAACTATATTGTGCTGCAAATTTCTTGGAAATGAGTGATGAACTTCAACACGGAAATCTGATATCTAAGACAGAAGTATTCTTAAGTTTTTTAATATTTTCATCATGGAAAGCTACGTTTCAAATTTTGAAAAGCTGTGAATCCATTTCTTCATGGGCCAAAGAATTGCAAATATTGAAGCGATGCTCAGAATCCATTGCTTGGAAGGCCTGCACAAACCCACAAGCATTTAGTTGTGGAGAAAATGATACACTGGAAAATGGTGTCTATAAGTCCAAACCTGAAGAAGTTGACAATTGGTGGTTCGAAGATGTTTCATCGCTTCAAATAGATCATTTTATAGAAGTGATTCAATCCTTAAAAGGTAAGAGGATGAGACCAGAGGTTGTAGGATCGTGTATATCTCATTGGACTGCTAAATGGCTTTCCCCAATCACTTTTGGACTCGACCTTTTGAAACCCAAAAATATGGCTCACCAATTACAAGGGTTTACAATTGAGTGTCTGATTAGAGTACTTCCAACAAAGGAAAATTCAGTTACTTGCAATTTTCTACTTACCCTTCTGAAAGTGGGTTTGATTATGAAAATCAATTCTGATTTATTGAATATTCTGGAAAGAAGAATAGCTTCCATGTTGGAGAAATGTCGTGTTCCAGATCTCCTAGTTAAGAATTATGAAGATAATGACTCTGTTTATGATGTAGGAATTGTTATCAGGGTAGTGCAAACTTATGTTTCTTTCATTTCAAGTAATCAACGACCAAAGATATTTGCTGTTGGAAGGTTAGTGGATGGGTATCTTACATTAGTTGCAAGAGATGAGAACCTTACGGTGACAAATTTCCAGTCACTTGCAGAAGCATTGCCCTTAGATGCTCGGTATTGTGAGGACAACCTTTATAGAGCTATAGACATGTTTCTGAAGGTATTTGATTTTGCCCCTCCTCCTCTGATGTCATGGCAACAAGACTTGTTTAATGTGTAACCTAGTGTTTGTTAATGAATTTTTGCAGGCACATCCTAACTCAACAGAGGAAGAAAGAGTCAGTGCATGTAGATTCCTGGGATACCATAGACTTTCACAAGAAGCACGTGAGCACGTGATGAAGAATGATCGCCTGCCTCTGAAAATTACAGCACGGTTCATTCTTCTAGAGCAAGTAAACATGAGCAAGTCAGTGAAAGCTATGGGGTCCAATTACCTGAGAACAAAGAGTCAAGCAATTGTCAGAGTGACTAAGAGTTTAGGGAAAGGATGGATGAGTTCCCGAAAGGAGTTGAAACAGATGTCCAAGGAGGTTGAGACGATGAAGATGCAACTCAAGGATTTGCAAATGTGTAAAATGAAGCTCCAAGGACAACTGAAGAAATGCACTATTTGAAGAAGAAAGCCACTCTTGTGCTAGGGGTTATAATGTTGCAAGTTTTAAGTTTACCCCATTTAACTCTCATATGAAATAAAAGATTATACCTTTGTTGGAATTGGGCAATTAACAATAAAAGATATCTATTTGATTGTTCGCTGACATAGTTAAGGAAATCCCTCTTCTTCTTCTTTTTTTTTTTTTTCCAAGTAAATTATATATATATGAGAAATTTTATAGGATCTTTATTTCATGGCCTTGCCCTGTAGCAAGTCCTTGTGTTGCGTTGGCTTGGAAACATAACAGTAGTGCTGAACCATATATGGTTCCGAGTTCCGACATTGATGGCAACAACGTTTGAAATACCATGAACTACATAAGGCTTAGCCAGATAACAAATCATGTAGTATAATGTATCAAAATGTAAATAATAGTTCTTTTTTTTTTTTTTTGCTTTGCATGATCCAACTGCAAGCATGCACAGCTCCAAAAGAAAATTTTCACCGGCTAGAAATGTCTCATTTTTTAATTTAAATAAAATTTCCAAATATTAAACTTTTCAATGTGGACAAAAAAAAAATAAAAAAATCCTTGAAATTATATATTTTCTTCTCGGCTTTTCCCTCTTGTCTAGACGACATCTACTATCATGTCGTTTATAACACGCAACGACCGTCTCCGCCCAAAGATGAGGAAGGGCCTCCAACGTAATGATCTGAAATTCTAGTATTGGAAGAGAGAGGAAGATGATGCAGGAGGAGTCGATCCAGAGCACCAGTTCATGTTCGGAGGACTCAAATCCTTGCCCCATTTGCCTCGGACCCATTGTTCAAGATTCCTACCTCGATAAATGTCTTCGTACGTTTTCCTCTCTCTCTACCCCCCTCCGGTTTGGTTTCCCAGAAAACTGAATGCAAACGAAACCTTGTTCGAGTCTTTGTTTTGTTTTGTTTCGTGTTAGTTGGGCATCCCAGTATAGAAACTACTAACTTTGATTTGGAAGGATTCAGCAACCTAACAGAGCATGCAATTTATTTTTCTATATTGTTTGATTTATATATTATTATAAGAAGTTTCTTTTTTCTAGTTTCATGAAAATTTGGTTTCTCTAAAACTTGCATTGATTTATAAAAGAAACCCTTTTGAGAAAGGTGACAGATTTACTGTCTGTTTTTAGTATTGGGCTTTGGAATGAAATTAGAGCTACACATTAGAGTGCAAAAAGAGTGAACTTTTGATATATTCTAGTGAGTTATGTTACTTCATAATAGTGGGGATTCTAAAAGTGGTAGTCTATATAGAGCAAAACTGTAACTTAAAGCATTTTTACCTGCTATATGTAGATAGACAGTGCCAGAGCATCCTCTTTTTTAGCATTTTTTTTTTATGTTTGTTTTATTCTGAAAATTAATGTATAGCAAGACTAAAACAATTGGAATCCCATTCTTATGTTGCAGATAAGTTCTGTTACAATTGCATTATACATTGGACCAAAGTGGTTACCAGCAAGCACTCATATAAGCTTTCATCTGTAAAATGTCCTCTGTGCAAGGTTCAGTTTATCTATATTGTTCTTCAGTTATTGTTGCATCCTTTTTATATTTTTTCTTAAGAAGGTGCATGGAGGATTGCTATCTTAAATTTGTTTTTCTTTTACTTTTCTGTATTTTGCCCCTGGCTTCTCAGTTAATTTTTTTTTTTTTTAAGAACTTTCCAATCAAGACCAGGAATAAGCTATTCCAACATTACACATTAATAAGTTCCCTCACATTCGTATTGATTGCAGACTATGTTCACATGCATTGCTGGAATGTTGTCCTTGAGCATATTCTGGAACGTTTACAATGTAAATATCACAGTTTTTGGAGTTTGTTTGTTTTGCAGGCAGAGAACTTCTCTGTAATACATGGATTTGATGGAAGCTCGTTCCAACAGTATTTCATAAACCAGAATTATAAACATGGGTATCTTAACTGTTCTTTCCTTTATTGAGCTTTGCATCTCTGTTCTGACTTCTGAGATATATTTGCTCCATTATATTGTTGATGATATTGGCAGCTTCATCTTATCAAAAGCTCACAAGTACAGGTTACAGTGCTATTATACTGAACCAGGTCTTGTGCCTCATCATTTGATTCATTCATTTGTTCTGTTTACAGTTTTGCTCTTGACAATCATTGTGACCTTTATGTGTTTTCTCAACTTTGCGTTCAATCAGGTTTCTTAAGCGACATATTCAATGTATCCCGGTTTTGGAAGTTGCGTAAGTATCATCAGCCAAACTGTTGGCTTCGAAATTGGTTGACAAGGGAAATTCAAGCCCTGATGCAGGTCTGAGAGTGAAATAGCATCTTGTCTTACCTTCATTTTCCATGTTTGCATCCTATAGAAATTACCTCTCTATTGTGTTTAACATTTTACTTCAACATAAAACATGAATTAGGATTAGTTTACTGCAGATAACCATAAAGCAGTATCACAATACAAGTGAAATATCAAATAAAGTTTTTCGTAAAATAATGCTTCTCAGTTGTTTTTTACTGTCGTTTCAGCATTGATCACTTTGATTTGATGACTCAATTTCAGTGTATAAATTGGTCGGCATAGTTTATGTTCTCCTCTAATGTTGTATCAGATATGTTGATCAACATCTCATTCAAACCAAAAAGGTTCTAGACTACTTAGATGAGAAGAATATGCTTCCTTAAATGTTTTTTTTTTTTTTTCATCATTAATTAGCTTCTCAAAATCAATTTGGCCGTTGCAATACATTTTGAACCTATTATGCAGGAGCACATTCAAGATTTGAGTCCTGAAAATTTTAGTTGTCATTCTTTCTTATGAACTCTGAAATAAATGGTCTTTGGGAATCTAGCAAGTTAGATAAGAGAGTTTTGGAATTTGTCAATACCTTTTTTTGGGGACATCTATTTCCAATTTATTTTATTGAGGGTGTCACTTTATTGGCTATGATATGAGCTGGTTCTTCTGGCCTTAACTATACTGAAGCATATAGATTCCTGATTTGTTTATATTGTTCATATATAAAACTTCTTTGTCATTTACCTTTACCAACAGCTAGTCTAAGAAAGTGAAAGTAGCCACTCCCCTCCCTTCCTCTTTCCTGTTGCTCCCTTTCTATGGGTCAAACCACATGGATGATGGAAGTCCTGTTTATAAATGATGCTTGAGTGAAACTTAGAAATAAAAGCCGTAGTCATAGAAGCTTTCTCATTTTCTGTCAGAGCATTATGATCCTTTCATGTTTATCTACTTTTGGCTGACAGTTTATGAATAAGATGTCCCTTGTGCTAGTTGTAGGAGGAAGATGTCAACATTATAGTGCACCACATTAGTGGTGTATTTGATTCATTCATGAGAAGGTAAATATTTGTTAGCATTTCCAAATTAAATTGTTGATAATAAAAGTCAATTGGATGATGTTCATTATAATGTCTGAATCCACATGTCTTCCTCTTCTCTTAGGAATGAGCAACAATCTCGAAAAAAAACACCTGAAGCAAAAGAAGAAGAGTTCCAAGCATTAATATCCGACGCAGCAAGACCATTTCTAGCAGCAAGAACTGATCGATTTGTGAATGAGATGGAATTGTTTCTTGCTTCAGGTTTGAACATCGAAGCCTATGATGCTGTTTACAAGCAACGCCTAGGCTGGAGTGCACCTGGAGTTACGAGTGAGACTACTGCTCAAGAGCATACCGAACACAGACCTACTGTAATTCCATACTTGTATATCTTTGATGAGGACTCTGATGGAACTGATTGAAAGTTTCATCTTCTTCTTTCTGTTGAAAAAGCATAAGTGCAAATAAAGTCTGAGAAAACCCATCTGTTTCATCAACTTATTCTTCTATTTGTTCTTCATATACTAATGGGAAATGATCATTTGGAGAATGTCAATCCTTGTATTGGACTGCCTTTATACGAAATAGTAGATAATGTGGTGTCGTTTTGAAGATGATTCAAACTTTTGTCCTCGTCCACAAAACTAATAATTTCTTCTCCATTTTGCCTTCGTGTAGTAGATAAGACTTTAATTAAACAATCGCGTTGCACAAAAAAACAAAAAGGAACGGGGGTTATTGTGGCCTTTCTGGTGCGCAATAAAACTTGTACGAGGCCGTTGTGTGCCGTTGGAGTCTATATCAACTTGTTCCGCGCTGGTCTAATTCTCGTTGACGTGGAGATCAGATTGAGTGAGACGAGAGAGCAGTGGCAGAGAGAGAGAGAGAGAGAGAGAGAGAGAGATGGCAAGAGACTCCGACGACTATGGAGCTTTCCTGGAGAAATTCCTTTTACAACCAAGCTCTTCAGGACACCAACTTCCCCTCAATTCCCTCACTTTTGCCGTCAAAGACATGTGACTCTCTCTCTTTATATATATATATATATATATATATGACTAGACGTTGTTCAATTAATTTATTTACGTTTCTCTTCACTATATCACATTTTCATTTGACGGCTGCATGAAGATTCATGTACTCTTCGCTTGTCGTTATACTGTGAGCAGATTTGATGTGGAAGGACATGTAACTGGATTTGGAAATCCTGACTGGGCAAGGACTCACCCGGCTGCTGTATAGGAAGAATTCCCACTGAGCAGGGCCGAGAGGCTGAAGATGGAGGAATGAGCGGAGCCACCGTAGTTGGAAAGAAGAGCTCAGACCCGGCCTAGCTTGGAAGTCGGAGCCAAATGAGCCGGGTCCGGGAGGCTCCAAGAAAGAGCACCTGACTTGGGGAGGAGCTATCATTACGTGGTTGGAGAAGGCTTGGCTTGACGCCGAGGTGACGGCTCGGTAGTGATGGCTCAACAATTTCCCCTGGCTCGAATGTGGTAAGAGGAGGAGGGTTCCAAAGGAAAGTTCAGTAGTAAATCTTTGGATACTTTCCCATATTTCACCAAACCTAAGAAAACCATTATGACTTTAAATCGTGGGCAGGGTTTCAAGCCCTCATCTTGATGGACAAGGTAAAGCCATGCATATATATATCTCTTGACTCAAAGCAAGTGCACGCAATACTCTACAGAATTCAAAAAGTCCAAAGCCGACACCGACTTGAGGAGGTTCTTTGGCATCACACCCCCCAAAAGCTTTCACGCTTTTCCTTAATTCTTGCATTCACGGTGGTGCTAGGCAGAATTTAACCGTTTGTGGCGGAGCAAAATTCGACATAAAGGCTAGAAGAGGGCCGATCGAGTTTTGCACTAAAACCATCAAAGGCCTATTTCCAAGAACCTCGCCAAAGACCATGCCCAAGCAGCGTTGCTTCTAAAATCGCCGCTACCGAAGACAAGAGGAAGAACTCACCCCTATCCAAAAGACGTAGCGGCCCCTCATTCACCTGGAGGAGAACCGGTATGATGATGAGCGTGTAGATCAACTCGCCTGGATGGAGTTGGTGCAATCCACTCGAGCACTCCAGCGGAACGACGCACGGAGAGGATCAATAGGCAACCGTTGGAGGCCTTCAATGCCGCTTAACAATTGGCGGAACGGGTTGATTTGAACGCAAACCGCGGCGACTTGCGCTGGCAAGGCGGACCGGGATGAAGGTAGCGCCGGAGGTTCGATCGCCTGGAAAAGACCGCCAGGATGGAGACCATTCTCGGAGGACAACGCCGAGCCGAGAGGAAAGAACCGAAATAAGATTTGACTCCACGGATGAGTATATCCCCGAAAGGAACGGACCATGAATACCACTCTAGAAGCGAAGCATTACTACACCGCCGGGAAGATCGGCTAGCCGGGAGGATATGGCAGGAGGCGACCGAGATCGTTTGGGCGATGGACGAGACACCGTTTGTGGACGAAATCACAGTGGTCGATACCCCGCGATTCTCTCCCCAAAGTTCACTCAGATGACGCATAGCCGATCCACAAGATCATATAATTCATTTTAAGCGGACCATGATCCCAACTTGTATACCCCAACCAAAGCGCCGTGATGCAAGGTGTTCGTGATCAAGTCTAAAGGGTCCCTTTGCTTTGGTTCAGCTTGCCATCTTACGTGGATTCTTTTCATCTGGCTCGGCTTTTCGACCCAATTTGCATCCATCGGCAATATAGAAAGGACCCTGGATGATTTATTTAGGTTCAGCAGAAGCGAGTCTTTGAGGACTATATCCAACGCTTTAACGACATGAAGGTGGAAATTATGGATTGTCAGACGTGGTGGCATGCAACGCCTTCAAACGCTGGATTACCTAAGACCAAAATTTATGACTACATGGTCCAAGAAACCATTACAAAACTCGACTTTTGTAGTTTGGAGGAAACCGCCTTGGACGCAAACGCTTAAGGAAGGGCGAATTGCGTCGGTTGGAGGAGAAGAATACCGAAGTGATTCCACGCCGTGGCTCGGGATAATAGTTTACGTATATCCTGGGACAAAGAGATGGCGCGGGAGGAAAAGGTTTAACCACACGCAGGGTAGAAAGGCGAGCCACGGGGAGAACGAGGATGGTCGACTTGGACCGTTTGCGAAAATTGGATTGACCGTATCCCAAATTTCGGCAGTCGGAACGGATTCACGAGGTCCGGTGGCGCTTCTACCCAAGAAGGATAATTGAAATGGTGTGTTTCCACCGCGAAAGGACACGCGAAGGAATGCCGAGCATTCAAACGAAATTGAAGAATTGTTGGCTATCCGAGATTTGAGCATCCAGAAATGGGGCCAAAGCCCGGAGGAATCCTCGAAGAACAACTCACCGCAACAATGTGGAGAATAAGAGTCATTCACTCCATTCATGGCGAACGCGTGGGAGCCGTAGGGAGATAAGAGCGGCGCGGATCCCTATTGCCAAGTATCGACCGTCAAGATCCGGACATACGCGGACACTAATGGGACGATCTACCCCCGAAGACGTTGGTAGTAACCACGCGGAAATCATGTGAAGAGGATTTTGGTTGACAATGGGAGCTTCAAACATCATCTTCCTCCATATAGATCAAACGGGAATTGGTTGTCCGATATCCAACCGCGGCAACATTGGTAGGATGAATGGCATGAGGGTGGAAAATTGACTCGCCAGCTACCGCGAAAGCGAGTGAATAAGCGAGATGATCGTGGTGGACATCTCTGCATACAACGTGATTTTGGTCGGCCTTGGTTGCATTCCATGAAGGCGTACCATCTACTTACCATCGAAGATAAAATTCCGCCGTGGAGAGAGTAGAAATTGCTGGACCGGGCCGACTCGCTATGTCAAGGCCGATGGGAAAATCAAATAGCAATTACGAGGCGTGCCCAAGTAGAAAGATAGATGCTCGGAAGATCTAGGAGGTGCCACTAGATCCGACCACCCCGAATTACCAAGATCGGACGCATTGGACCCGGAGATCCAACCCGGTGATCCAATTTGAGGACCACCGTAGCACCTTCGCATGGTCTACGGATGACATGGTCGGAATAGATCCAAGTATAATATCTCACAAATTGAATGTAGATCCTTCAGATGACAAAAGCAGGAAGTTCGCCGAATGGAACCAGTTATAAACGAGGAAATTGAGTTAGTAAAGAATGGGTTTGTCAAAGAAGTTCAAGACCTGATCGCTCGCCAACGCTGGTCCGGAAGAAAAATGGGAAGCCCGGTTTGCATAGATTTCACGATCTCAAGCGCCCCGAAGGATAGCTTCCCTTTGCCCAAGATTGATGAGATGGTGGATGCACCGCTACCAGAGCCGGAAGCTTATTCGGGTATCGATTTTGATGATGACCGGGAAAGACCTTCGTGTAATCGGGGAATATTCCGCCAAGGTTATGCCGTCGGATTGAAAACGCCCTACTTATCAAAGGTTGGTCAACAAGATGTTCAGCCCAACCGGGTTCCACGATGAGTGTTACATTGATGACATGTTGGTCAAGTCTATCCGCCCACGATCATATCCAAAGACCTCGCCTTTCATGTAGCGCCGATCGAATTAAGTTGAACCCTACTAAATGCACTTTGGGGTTGGCTCGGGACAATTTGGCTATCTCGTGACAGAGGCATCGAGGCCAATCCAGATGATCAAGGCCGCCGACATGCCGCCAAAACACCAAGGAAGTGCAAAGATTGAATGGGAGAATAAGCGGCGAGTCGATTTATTTCGAGGTCATCCGACCACCGCATTTCGCTCTTCCGAGCTTTGAAAGGAAATAAAGATTTTACGTGGACGTAAGAATGCGAATGCGCTCCAGTGTACTGCGCTTTCCTCCTATTCTCCAAGCCGGGCCGAGAAACGCTGTATCTGTATTTGTCGGTTTGGATCACGCTTTCTGTCGGGTTCGGGAAGGAAGGGAGCAAAAGCCCGCTTATTATGTCACCAGCATTGGCGACGCACCCGCATGCATTCATTGAAAAGTCGGCATTGGCTTCGGTCTAAGTTAAGGCCATATTTTCAATGCCACAAGATTGTAACCTCATATCCACTTAACGGCTCTTCATAGTCCCGATATCGCGGGATGGTTCGATGGCCGTTGAATTGGGAGTATGGGATAGAATACCGCCCACGCAAAGAATCGTGCGCCATGGATTTTGTAATGAGTTCACGGACAAGTCGAGCCATCAGATGGCGTTGGTTGAAAGTTTGGAGGAACCAAACATATCCAACACCGCATATGAACTCATCTCGCAAGGGTGTACTTCAAGCAAAGAGGAATTGCCCGAAACTTCACGTGGATGGGTCTTCCACTTCCGGGCGGGAATCATGCTAGTCGACCCGGGCTTAGTAATGGAAGCGGCTATTCATTTGGTTTTCCGCGCCGAATAATGAATCAGTAACGAGGCTCGATTCTGGAATTAACTTGGCTGCAATGGGCTACACAATTATTGGCATATAGCGACTCGGTTGGTTGAGCCGTGAATGGCGACTACAGCGGAAAAATGATAGCATATCTAGAGCTAGTCGAAAGCTAATTGCCAATTTTGACGCTTTGAACTCAATCAATTGCGAAGTGAAAATGTGCAAGCAGACGCATTGGCGCGATTAGCTCACCGTCGCGGTGGTAGATGTCGAAAGATTCCCAATTCTGGCCGGAGCATCGATATTTCGGCATGAAGGAAAGTGAGGAGTTGATGAATATAGATGAAGTTGACAAGCGGGTGGATGAACCCCATTATGAGTATCTCCTTCGCGCTCACCCCAAGATAAGCGAGGCTCGCTTAGACTCATGTCCGCTTCACTCTATGATTGAGGAAGGTCGCATGACGCTTCATACAGCCGCTTCTAAGGTGTCCGATAGAAGACAGCAAGTACTTCAAATACATGAGGACATTGTGGAAATCATTCGGAGGACGGCCTTACGCGATGTCACGCGGTTCTATCACAACAATGCGGAAGGACGCCACGGATTACTCGCGCAATCAGAATAAGCCAACGCTTGCCCCAATCACCCATGTATCGCTGAGTTGACCGAAGCCTGGCCTTTCATGCATGGCCGGACATCATGGGCCTTACCCTCAAGCGTAGATTCATCCTCGCGCTTACTTTAGCAAGTGAAGCGGGCATATTCCCAAATTAAAGACAAGACGCATACGCTTTATTCGGAGGAATATCATATGTCGATACCCTCAATCCTCGATTAGACAACGGTTCACAATTCATTAGTTCGAACTCGTGAATTTCAGAAAGAAGAAGATTGCCATGAGATTCTCGCCCCAAGACATCCACAAGCCAACGCGCGAGTCAACGAACAAGACTATCGTGACCAATCTTAAGAAACTACCGAAGATGCGGTAAATGGCGATGAATTACCGTGAGTACTCAAGCAACCAACCACCCAAGATAAGGTAACCTGGGAGACCCCATTCTCTTTGTTTATGGAACGGGTGATCCCAGAAGTCGCCGCTCTAACTCTTCGCCGCCCGCCGATCCAAACATGAATGATGAACTAAGGCAAATGTCATTAGGCGCTTCGAGGAATCGAGGAACGAGCCTTGTAAATGGCGGTAGATACCAACAGAATCGCCAAGTACTATAATGCCGTGGTTCCCTAAGTTCAAGATGGGCGACTACGATACTGTCTTCCCTACACACGCGAGAACGCAGTGAAACTCACCCATGGGAAGGCCCCTACCGAGTCGTGGATGTATCGGCTTATCGCCGCAGACTTTGAATGGGGTAGACGCGTGCTGAGTTGGAGCTCGACTCACTCTGCTACTACCATTAAAGTTTGATAGGATGAGCGATGTAATTTACATTAACTCGCTATCTCGATTCAAGTCAATAAAATCAATTTCATTCATTTATATTCGTGTAATCGAGCATTCCATGTTTCATCATTACGGATGAGTACAGCTAAAAGATTCGACCTTTATTAATTTGCATCGAATTTCTTACCCGTCGCACACTTTAACTATGGATCGAGTCATGGTCAATTCAGTCGTCTACCAATTTGACTCTAGATTCGAATCACGATATCGCACGGAAATGGCGACCGTCCGGAAGGCTAATTGTCCACCTCGGCCAGCGCCGCTCGAGTCCGAACGGAGGAAATCCTGCGGCCGACCGACTGGAAGGCGCGAATCAATTAGTTAAGTCAATTAAGTCAATAGACACGACTTGGTCAATTAAAACTAAATCAACGCCATTTCAACAATTGCATCATAAGGAAATAAAGGCAAGACATTCATTGACAATTTCAAAGTTTATACATGACCGGATGTGAACAAAAGAACAAACAAAAAGAAAAATAAATTCTAGTCTTGAGCCTGCCGCCGCGCGACGGGAAGTTTGGCGGGACCGACTCTTCATTCGAAGGCAATCTCATAGCCTCTTGAAGGAATCGCTCGTCGGATCGACCGGACGCCCGGTTGGTTCACGAGGGCATCTCCTTCATCCGGCCATCCTCACCCGAGGTGATCTCCAAATCCTCACCATCCTCCTCGCCGCGTGGCTGGGAGTGACCCGCTTCTGGCCCGCCCTACCAACGCTTGATCATGTCGTTGGTATTCTTAAGGATGGCGCCGCTTATATATATATTTTTGGCTCTGGGCCATCGAGCCACCTGCCTGCAAGGCCCCTCTCCCCTGACTGGGCGTAGTCGAGGGGCTTCCTATCCTTCGATCGGCCTCGCACCACTTTCCACCGCCACCGCTTTGGCCCTCCAAGGCGGTTTGTTTGGCGTGAGGTTGTCTTCCTCAGCGCTTTATTGGCTGCCTGGCGTTGATGTAGGCCTTCTTCAATGCCTTGTCCACCTTGATGACGCATCATATAAGTACCGCATTTTGAAGAAGCCGCAATTCACATTCCAAGTTAGAATTTTAGGAAGGGATCAAAGAAACAAGAGAGTAGTGTTCGTTACCTTCAAGGAATTTTGCTCTCCCCCAAGCCCACTTCATCGGGGTCATCTCCCTTAAGAGGTCGGCCATGGCGAGTCGAGAGAGTCAACGATCGGGCCGACCAGTGATGAGTCCGGCGGATGGTGGAGCTATCCTCCAACCCCAAAGATTGATGTAGTTTGTTTTTCCCTTATCTTGGCCGGGCTGAACGCTTGGCCTCTTGGGAGGGAGAGTCGCCGAGGAATGGCGATTGGAAGTGGGCTCGACGACGACGCTCAAGGTTGGGCGCCCGCCTTTGTCCGACCAAGACGCATCACCCCTGCGCCGCTTTGTCCTTCTTCTTCTTAGGGCCTCTAGTTCGCCTCGATATCTTCATCTTGAGCTTGCCCATATCGGCCGCAGGATAAAGCCCACGAGGGTCGGCACGCATAAAAGCCTAATGCAACCTTCGAGTGTAAGTAACGGAATTGAGTGAAGAGGATACCTTCGTGAATTTCTTCTGGGTGGAAGGGCCTCCTCTTCAGGTTCTTCTACCGCTCTGGAAGTTTCTTCCGGCGGCCAAGATTCCGCCGAGGAAGGAGTCTTCGAAAGTATATGTAAGACTTTGGTTTTAGTCCCAAGAGTGTCCGGATCACGCTCTTTGTTGGCGGTGATCCCGAGCCTTTCGAGATTCAAGCCGCAGTGCAATGTCGATTCGATCCTGCATAGTCACGTAAAAAGTTTTAGTAAGCTAAATTTTATACCTCTTTCAGTCCGGATTCCCGATTCGACGTACAACGGGTCGCGATAGACCTCCTCTGACAAAAAGTAGCGGTCTTTCCAAATTTTTGTCATGGCATCTTCAACAACTGATTACCCGTAGAGGTGTATCTTCCCCGCATGTGTAAGAAATACAAAAAGTGGCCATGTCGATTTGTAGGCGCGACTTCTCCGATTGACGATGAGCCCTAACAAGTATCGCCGTTCGCATAAGTTGCTCGCGCTGACATCAGAGGTTCAAAGCATGTTAATGATCGCGGTGGAAGGGAGTCGAGCCCTATTTTGAAGGCGATCTCATGTGCAGATCCACCCGCCGCGAGAGCGCCTCTCGGCTGATAATTTTATTTGGCTCGGCATGTCAAACCTCTCCAAGCGTACGACATGTCGCTTTGTTTGACCGCGTATATCGATTGATTATCACGTCGCATGGTTATCGACCTGCCGCCTGGACCGCCTACCCTAATGCTGGGGTTGGATTGGGGTTCCTACGTTAGTTTGTCGACTCGCGCAGGGTCCTAGAGAGAACCGCCCCTGGCTTGAATTTTTCCTAACTAATTGTTCCTCAACCGGATCGGATCCGGGATTCCATCGTTGGAATGAGGTAAGGATTCGAGAAACCTTTAAAGGCTGAGGATTGGAATCGACCGAGGCTAGATCGGAGAAGATAACCGAAGAGGTGAAGTCTACCAAACCGTAAACTGGGGATTTCAAGACGCGTAAAACTTTAATCTCGTAGAAATTGTGGAGGTGTTCGCGTGCCGAGTCAGGCTCGAACGGTCTTAGGGTTGGAAAATCACGATCCTAAGTTTTCGATTAATGGAAAGCGTTTGGGGAAGAAGGCGGTAGAGGTCGGAGTTTTCAAAAAGGGAAGTGGGATGAAAGAAGAGTTAAGGTAAAAAGGGTTTTGGTTGGACGGTTGTGAGCACGAAGGTTGCAATCGGAGTTCGATTTGAATGAACGGTTATGATGTGATGTGCCTCTTCGCTTGCACGATGCTCCACGCCCCGCCATAATGTCATGGTGTGAAACGCAGTACCAGTGTCGGACGCGTTGATTTTCCCTGTAGAAGAGCATTCGAGAATGTTTCAAGAATCGAGCCACGTTGTTGGTAATACTCGCGAGTCACTTTGGCTCTGACCGGTATCAGATAGGAAGAATTCTAATCGGCAGGTCAGATGGAGGAATGAATGAGCCACCGTAGTTGGAAAGAAGAAGAGCTCACTTGCCTTAAGCTGCCGAGCCAAATGAGCCGTGGTCCGTTTCGAGGCTCAGGAAGAAGCACGGACTTCGAGGAGAGCTATCATTACGTGGTTCGGAGAAGGCTTGACGCCGGAGCGGTGACGGCTTCGGTAGTGATGGCTTAACAATTTCGCTCGAATGTGGTAAAGAGGAGAGGTTCCAAAAGGAAAGTTCACTCGTAGTAAATCTTTGGATACTTTCCCATATTTCACTTACCAAACCGGGAAGAGCCATTATGACTTGCTTTAAATCGTTTGGTTTCAAGCCCTCATCTTGATGGACAAGGTAAAGCCATGCATATATATATCTCTTGATAACTCAAAGCAAGGTACGCAATACTCTACACTAGAATTCAAAAAAAGTCCAAAGCCGACACGACTTGGCGTCGGAGGTTTTCTGGCATTACCGGTCCCCCAAAGCTTTCACGCTTTTCCTTAATTCTTGCAGATTCACGGTGGTGCTAGGCAGGAAATTTAACCGTTTGTGGCGGAGCAAAATTCGACATAAACAGCTGCCACATCAACAGCTCCAGCTGTTTTGGCCATCTTAAACGCAGGTGCTACATGTGTTGGTAAAACTGTTATGGATGAAATGGCATACAGGTCAGTACATACCTTGTATCTTACTCAATAACGTAGCTTCATTTGCGTTGTGTATGATTAGTATTCATGTGTACTTTTAACACAAAAAACTAAGCATGGGAGTTTAGGAATATTGTTACCCATTTTAAGGTAATAATTATATGCCTATATGATTCTCTTAATTGAGTAATGGTCTGCCCTTAGATTTTCACGCCGTACTTGATAGTCATATGTTAGGATGGCTAAACATTTGGCAGTATAACCGGAGAAAATATACATTACGGCACTCCCACAAATCCATGTGCACCAGATAGAGTCCCTGGAGGATCTTCTAGTGGATCTGCTGTTGCAGTCGGCGCCCACCTTTTAGATTTTTCCTTAGGTGAATTTTTTCTTTGTTGTATTACTTTTTGGTGTTTTCTTAATTCGTCCCTCCTTGTTTTTGAAGCACGAAGGTTCTCTTTTTTACAGGAACTGACACTGGAGGAAGTGTTAGAGTGCCTGCATCTTATTGTGGAATTTTTGGGTTTCGGCCCTCTCATGGTGTTATTTCTGCTTCTGGAGTTATTCCTATGGCACAAAGTTTTGATACAGTGGGTAAGAACGAATAGTTTCTAAATATAACTCAAATTTTGACAAGGATCTAGACCATGTGACAAACATTTCTTTGGGGAATTTAACATTAACAAGAGGTGTTGCTAGGTTAGATAGAACCTTCACTTCATATTGTTGGATGGTACTCTAAATTCATGAAAAAGCTATCGGAAACAGATAATTAACACTTCGATATGTGCCAAAATCCAATTCCGATACCCAAGTTCATATAACATGGTTTTTGATCAACTCTCTGTTTTTCCTTTTTGTTTCAAATCTTCCATGTGGAAGATAACTGCATGCACTTAGTTTTCTTTTGCTTCTTATCCACTTGCATAAGATGCATTTTGCACAATAATTCTGGTACTTATGAAGGAAAAACTTAGTTACAAGGAATTGATTGTTAGGTTTGCAAACTTTAAGGTTGTTTTCTATATGGTTATGAGGAATTAGTGTAGGTGTATTCTATTCATCCGTATTTTGGCTCTCCTAATGACCAGCTTCTCTAGTTGTGAAATGAGTATTTTGTTATGCGTTGCACTCTCTACCATGAAAACTATTCTTTTGACCCAACTTCTGATTTAGGATGGTTTGCTAGAGATCCTGTGCTTTTGAATAAAGTTGGACGTGTACTGCTGCAGTTGTCGAATGTAGATCCTGTGAAACCTGCTCAGTTCATCATTGCAGAAGACTGTTTCCAGCTTTCAACTATTCCAAGCAATCGACTAGCAGGAATTCTAGTTAAATCAGTGGAGAAGTTGTATGGAGGTAAGTGATTTGATCATATTACTCTGTTCAAGTCTAACACTACATAGTTTTAAAGATATTTCCACTATAAATTTTATCATTGGAGAACAAATGGATCATCCTGATAGTGGACATTGATTAGGATTATATATTTCTGGAGATTGGACAAGCAACAAAAGATGGATGGATAGCAGCCGATATTGGACATTAAAAATGTTCTCTGAATGTGGAAATTTTATTGTTTTCTAGTGTTCAAATCCATCATTTTTTTAAATATGATTTAATGGGGTACACTTAATTTGACAAGCTTAGAAGACTTTGTGCCAAAAAAACGTGTCTTCCCTCTGTGGAGAATTTCCCATTGTATATAAGAAATACAAGCTGAACTCTAGCCTATAAAACAGCTAAACTAAATACAAGCTGATTTCTGTACTATAAAATAGCTAAACTACCATATACAGATCTTTACAGCTAGAAAATCCTAATTTAAGATGGAATAAAAGATAAATCTGTAAGGCATAAAATCTGATGGTAGAATAAAAGATAAAGCTGTAAGGCATAAAATCTGATGGCTTTAAATGGCCAGCTAATTCCTTTAACATAATTTACTTGATAATTCAGGTCATCTTGTAAAGCATGCTAGCGTTGGGGACTTTATCAAGGCAAAAGTTCCAAGTTTGAGCAGTTTCATGAGTAAAGGAAATGCAGATCAAGAATATAATATACCATCTTTGTCAGCCCTATCAAGTGCTATGCGTTTACTTCAAAGGTCTAAATTGCTGTATTTGATTCCACCGACTTGAATGAGAAAGTCAAGGTCTTGCAAGATGAAGTTCTTTAGTTATGGTTTTCAATTATTATTGACATGAAATGTAGGTATGAATTCAAGAACAATCATGGAGAATGGGTGAGTACTGTCAGACCTGATTTAGGTCCTGGGAGATCTGAACGCATATGGGAAGCTGTCAGGACAACAGATGAAAACATTGACCTCTGTCTCTCTGTGAAGACCGAATTACGTTCTGCTCTTACTGCTCTTCTTGGGGTATCTCTCTGCTCTTTGCCACAAGTCAGAAATCTGCATTTTAGTCTTAAATTTTCAATTGCAATAGTTCTACCTTTAGAAATATAAGTTGTAGAATTCTGCTATTTTCCTCAGTTGTTCTCCTAATTTGTTAACAATAGTGAGAGGTTTAGCATAATTTCATGGGAGGATATGAACCTGCATTTTCCTTCCACTTTTCTCTTACAATTATAAATTGATAGACACTTTTTGTTGCTCATGAATGTGTGCATGCATTTAATATGAATTACTACCAGGATTTTGGTGTCCTTGTGATTCCAACAGTTCCAGGACCTCCGCCAAAACTGCAAACAAATCCAACTACACTGGAGACTTTTCGTGCCAGGGCTTTGGGTTTGCTATCCATTGCTGGAGTATCTGGATTTTGCCAGGTTTCATTACTCTTTCTTGTTATGCATGCATGAAACATGTCACAATTTTTTGCTTCCCTAATTTTTGATATTGTGAGAAAAGCTTGTCATTTCACTACATGTACAAGTACAGGTGAACATTCCACTAGGGATGTATGATGACCTTCCCGTGTCCATTTCCTTGTTGGCAAAACATGGCTCAGATGGGTTTCTTCTAAATCTCATCGAGACGCTTTATGTCACTATCGAAGAACAGGTTGCAATATACACCATGAATCGCTAATCCCGCTCTCTTCCTAATATACCTGTGTAAGTTCTATGACCTGCTCAATTATTTAACAGAAAAAGCTGAACGTTTCTCGTCTTTTATCTGTGTCACTTGGCGCTTTTTTGCGATAAATAACTAAATGATCTTATAAGTCTTTTGGTTGAACAATGCAGAACATAGTCAAACAATGGATTTGCTCAGAACCATTTCTACCTACAGGCTAACATCAGCATGGCAGACCCTCCAAAAGAGAAGTAGTTGCAGCTTCACTGTGTTAAAACTATTTGATCCTGTAAGTAATTCATTATGTATGATTTGCACAGGATGAGAAGGAAAATCTTACTGAGTTGTTTGTTGATGGACAAGTTCTCTCTTTGTTTATGAAACACAATTGCTGATGTTATGGACCAAAGAGACTTTCTAGAACAGTTTTAGAGCTTGTTTCTTTTGGTAAACTCTCATTAAGAAAATTGTTAAGCTCAGGGTTGTATTCTTTTGTGCTCATTAAGCTTGAATTAAGCTGGAGGTACGGGAGACGAGAATGTCCTCTCTTGCCATTCCTTCTGTTTTTATGCCTTTAATGTTTTAAATTAATAAAAATACAAAATGAATTTATAGTGATGGTTGGCCAAAAAGTAGGCCCACAAAGATGGGGCCATAAACAACCTGAGGGTATGGGCCCAAGCGTTGTCATTTGCTTATGGTTCAAGCTTCTGACTTATTGTTATTTTTTCATTTATCTTACCTGTTAAAAGATTTAAACATGTTTCCTTACAAAAAAAAAAAAAAGATTTAAACATCTTAAAATGTTTTGCCCAAAAAAAAATGTTGAAATGCTTGTGTGAATTAAAATTATTAAATTTATTTTTAAAAAATATTTTATATAAATAAATAATAATTTTAGAAAAATAAGTTTTCTTGGGCTCTCAGTGGCCTTGCCCTTCAGCCAGCCCTCTTTGATTGGTGACTGAGCCTCAACAAGTAGACAAAATGGCATTTTTGGATCAATGGGATTCCCCCATTTTGACACACACTGTCGTACTCAATCTCAGAGTTCAAAGGAGCACCCTTTAATACCCACAGCGACCATAAAGCATACAAGAATGTGTTTTTCAGAAATCAAAGAAGATTGAATTCAACTGAATTCTGAGAAAGAAACAGAGTGTTAATGGAAGTGAAAACCAGAGCTCCCGGTAAAATCATACTCACCGGTGAACATGCTGTCGTGCATGGATCTACGGCCGTCGCTGCCTCCATTGACCTCTGCACCTATGTTTCTCTTCGCTTTCCCACTCTTCTGGTACTTTCTTTCTCTGCTCTTTTCGGTTATTTTTCTTTTTCCTCTCTTTATTTGCTTCCAATTTTGGTGACCTGTGAGATTGCTATATTTGCGGAGATGCCAATATCTCTGGTTGGTTCCGTTGAAATCTTGAATGGAAGATTCCCTCTTGAGCTTTCCTTATACGCATATGTATTACAATAACTTTTGCGTTATTAGTCAGAGTTATCTGGGTTTTTATTTATTTTTTTCCCTTTATATTGCAAATTTTGATGTGATTTGGTTCGCAGCATTGCTATAAACGATGATAGAAAATATTACCCTTTTTAAGCTTTGATGACCTTTTCTTCTGCCTGAATTCTTCTCTTGTCTTATCTGCTGTTTTGTTAGCTACGCATTGGGTAATCTTGGTTCCCTTGAAATAATGATTTAAAGAAACTCATATTTTTCTTTCTTCTACTTGGGAGATTAAAAGGAACTCTGTTGAGGCTTTGAAGATTCATTCCCTTGATAACCTGTGGGTCAACTTGAATTACGCTAGAACTTTTATGATTAATTTGCTGTTTTCATCATTAATTTGCTTCTAAAAATCAATTTGGCTGTTGCAATACATTTTGAACCTATTATGCAGGAGCACATTCAAGATTTGAGTCCTGAAAATTTTAGTTCTCATTCTTTCTTATGAACTCTGAAATAAATGGTCTTTGGGAATCTAGCAAGTTAGATAAGAGAGTTTAGGAATTTGTCAATACCATTTTTTGGGGACATCTATTTCCAATTTATTTTATTGAGGGTGTCACTTTATTGGCTA
Source organism: Rhamnella rubrinervis (assembly GCA_007844105.2). Classification (NCBI taxonomy): domain Eukaryota; kingdom Viridiplantae; phylum Streptophyta; class Magnoliopsida; order Rosales; family Rhamnaceae; genus Rhamnella; species Rhamnella rubrinervis. The sequence goes on from CM017578.2 coordinate 10,725,833, forward strand.
TGATATGAGCAGGTTCTTCTGGCCTTAACTATACTGAAGCATATAGATTCCTGATTTGTTTATATTGTTCATATATAAAACTTCTTTGTCATTTACCTTTACCAACAACTATTCTAAGAAACTGAAAGTGGCCACTCCCCTCCCTTCCTCTTTCCTGTTGCTCCCTTTCTATGGGTCAAACCACATGGATGATGGAAGTCCTGTTTATAAATGATGCTTGACTGAAACTTAGAAATAAAAGCCGTAGTCATAGAAGCTTACTCATTTTCTGTCAGAGTTGTAACCCATTATGATCCTTTCATGTTTATCTACTTTTGGCTGACAGTTTATGACTAAGATGCCCCTTGTGCTAGTTGTAGGAGGAAGATGTCAACATTACAGTGCACCGCATACTTGGTATATTTGATTCATTCATGAGAAGGTAAATATTTGTTAGCATTTCCATATTAAATTGTTGATAAAAAAAGTTGATCGTGAAAGTCATTTGGATGATGTTCATTACAATGTCTGAATCCACGTCTTCCACCTGTATTAGGAATGGGCAACAGTCTCGAACAAGAACACCTGAAGCAAAAGAAGAAGAGTTCCAAGCATTAATATCCGACGCAGCAAGACCATTTCTAGCATCAAGAACTGGTCGGTTTGTGAACAAGATGGAATTGTTTCTTGCTTCAGGTTTGAACATCGAAGCGTGCGATGCTGTTTACAAGCAACGCCTAGGCTGGAGTGCACCTGGAGTTACCAGTGAGACTACTGCTCAAGAACGTAGCGAACACAGACCTACTGTAATTCCATACTTGCATATCTTTGATGAGGACTCTGATGGAACTGATTGAAAGTTTCATCTTCTTCTTTCTGTTGAAAAAGCATAAATGCAAATAAAGTCTGAGAAAACCCATCTGTTTCATCAACTTCTTCTTCTATTTGTTCTTTATATACTAATGGGGAATGATCATCCGAAGCATGTCCTTGTATTGGACAGCCTTTATACGAAATAGTAGATAATGTGGCGTCGTTTTGAAGATGATTCAAACTTTTATCCGCGTCCACAAAACCAATAATTTCTTCTTCATTTTGCCCTCGTGAAGTAGATAAGACTATAGTTAAACAATCGCGTTATACAAAAAGGGTAATGGGGGCTATTATGGTCTTTCTGGGACGCAATAAAACTTGTACGAGGCCGTTTTGTGCCGTTGGTGTCTATATCAATTTGTTCCGCGCTGGTCTAATTCTCGTTGACGTGGAGATCAGATTGAGTGAGACGAGAGAGCAGTGGCAGAGAGAGAGAGAGAGATGGCAAGAGACTCCGACGACTATGGAGCTTTCATGGAGAAATTCCTTTTACAACCAAGCTCTTCAGGACACCAACTTCCCCTCAATTCCCTCACTTTTGCCGTCAAAGACATGTGACTCTCTATCTCTCTCTCTCTCTTTACATATATATATATCACTGGACGTTGTCCAATTAATCTATTTACGTTTCTCTTCATTATGCCACATTTTCATTTGATGCCTGCATGAAGATTCATGTTCTCTTCGTATGTCGTTATACTGTGGGCAGATTTGATGTGGAAGGACATGTAACTGGATTTGGAAATCCAGATTGGGCAAAGACTCACCCGGCTGCCACATCAACAGCTCCAGCTGTTTTGGCCATCTTAAACGCAGGTGGTACATGTGTTGGTAAAACTGTTATGGATGAAATGGCATACAGGTCAGTACATACCTTGTATCTTACTCAAGAAAGTAGCTTCATTTGCGTTGTGTATGATTGGTATTCATGTATAAGAGGCTTTCTTTGTACTTCTAACGCAAACTAAGCATCAGAGTTTAGGAATATTGTTGCCCATTTTAAGGTAATAATTATATGCCTTTTTGTATGATTCTCTTAATTGAGTAATAGTCTGCCCTTAGATTTTCACGCCGTACTTAATAGTCATATAATAGGATGGCGACGCATTTGGCAGTATAAACGGAGAAAATGTACATTACGGCACTCCCACAAATCCATGTGCACCAGATAGAGTCCCTGGAGGATCTTCTAGTGGATCTGCTGTTGCAGTCGGCGCACACCTTGTAGATTTTTCGCTAGGTGAATTTTTTTTTTGTTGTATTACCTTTTGGTGTTTTCTTAATTCGTCCCTCCTTGTTTTTGAAGCATGAAGGTTCTCTTTTTTACAGGAACTGACACTGGAGGAAGTGTTAGAGTGCCTGCATCTTATTGTGGAATTTTTGGGTTTCGGCCCTCTCATGGTGTTATTTCTGCTTCTGGAGTTATTCCTATGGCACAAAGTTTTGATACTGTGGGTAAGAACGAATAGTTTCTAAATATAACTCAAATTTTGACAAGGATCTAGACCATGTTACAACATTTCTTTGGGGAATTTAACATTAACAAGAGGTGTTGCTAGGTTAGATAGAACCTTCACTTCATCCTGCTATACCTTGTTAATAGAATTAAAATGTAAACGGTCATAAGGATATTGTTGGATGGTACTCTAAATTCATGAAAAAGCTATCGGAAACAGATAATTGACACTTGGATATGTGCCAAAATCCTATTCCTATACCTAAGTTCATATAACATGGTTTTTGAGCAACTCTTTCTGTTTTTCCTTTTTGTTTCAAATATTCCATGTGGCAGATGACTGCATGCACTCAGTTTTCTTTTGCTTCTTATCCACTTGCATAAGATGCATTTTGCACAAAAATTCTGGTACTTATGAAGGAAAAGGTTAGTTACAAGGAATTGATTTTTAGGTTTGCAAGCTTTAAGGTTGTTGTTTATATGGTTATGAGGAATAGTGTAGGTGTGGTCTATTCATCAGTATTTTGGCTCACCTAGTGACCAATTTCTCTAGCTGTGAAACGAGAATTTTGTTATGCGTTGCACTCTCTACCATGAAAACTATTCTTTTGACTCCGACTTCTGATTTAGGATGGTTTGCTAGGGATCCTGTGCTTTTGAATAAAGTTGGACGTGTACTACTTCAATTGTCAAATGTAGATCCTGTGAAACCTGCTCAGTTCATCATTGCAGAAGACTGTTTCCAGCTTTCAACTATTCCAAGCAATCGACTAGCAGGAATTCTAGTTAAATCAGTGGAGCAGTTGTTTGGAGGTAAGTGATTTGATCATATTAAGTCTAACCCTACATAGTTTAAAAGATATTTCCACTATAAATTTTATCATTGGAGAACAAATGGATCATCCTGAAAATGGACATTGATTAGGATTATATATTTCTGGACATCGGACAAGCAACAAAAGATGAATGGATAGCAGCCGATATTGGACATTAAAAATGTTTTCTGAATGTGGAAACTTTATTGTGTGTTCAAATCCATCATTTTTTAAATATGATTTAATGGGGTACACATAATTTGACAAACTTAGAAGACTTTGAGCCAAAAAATGTGTCTTCCCTCTGTGCAGAATTTCCCATTATATAGAAAGAATACAAGCTGAACTCTAGCCTATAAAACAGCTCAACTAAATACAAGCTGATTTCTGTCCTATAAAATAGCTAAACTACCATATACAGATCTTTACGGCTAGAAAATCCTAATTTAAGATAGAATAAAAGATAAAGCTGCAAGGCATGAATAGAATAAAAGATAAAGCTGCAAGGCATGAAATCTGATGGCTTTAAATGGCCAGCTAATTCCTTTAACAAAATTTACGTGCTAATTCAGGTCATCTTGTAAAGCATGCTAGCGTTGGGGACTTTATCAAGGAAAAAGTTCCAAGTTTGAGCAGTTTCATGAGTAAAGGAAATGCAGATCAAGAATATAATATACCATCTTTGTCAGCCCTATCAAGTGCTATGCGTTTACTTCAAAGGTCTAAATTGCTGTATTTGATTCCACCGACTTGAATGATAAATTCAAGGTCTTGCAACCTGAAGTTCTTAAGTACCGGTTTTCAAATATTATTGACATGAAATGTAGGTTTGAATTCAAGAATAATCATGGAGAATGGGTGAATACTGTCAGACCTGATTTAGGTCCTGGGATATCAGAACGCATATGGGAAGCTGTCAGGACAACAGATGAAAACATTGACCTCTGTCTCTCTGTGAAGACCGAATTACGTTCTGCTCTTACTGCTCTTCTTGGGGTATCTCTCTGCTCTTTGCCACAAGTCAGAATTCTGCATTTTAGGCTTAAATTTTCAATTGCAATAGTTCTACCTTTAGAAATATAGGTTGTAGAATTCTACTATTTGCCTTAGTTGTTCTCCTAATTTGTCAACAATAGTGAGAGGTTTAGCATAATTTCATGGGAGGATATGAACCTGCATTTTCCTTCCACTTTTCTCTTACAATCATAAATTAATAGACACTTTTTGTTGCTCATGAATTTGTGCATGCTTTTAATATGAATTACTTCCAGGATTTTGGTGTCCTTGTGATTCCAACAGTTCCAGGGCCTCCGCCAAAACTACAAACAAATCCAACTACACTGGAGACTTTTCGTGCCAGGGCTTTTAGCTTGCTATCCATTTCTGGAGTATCTGGATTTTGCCAGGTTTCATTGCTCTTTCTTGTTATGCATGCATGAAACATGTCACAATTTTTTGCTTCCCTAATTTTTGATATTGTATAAATACAGGTGAACATTCCACTAGGGATGTATGATGACCTTCCCGTGTCCATTTCCTTGTTGGCAAAACATGGCTCAGATGGGTTCCTTCTAAATCTCATCGAGAGTCTTTATGTCACTCTGGAAGAAGAGGTTGCAATATATACCATGAATCACTAATCCCGCTCTCTTCCTAATATACCTGTGTAAGTTCTATGACCTGCTCAAGTATTTAACAGAAAAAGCTGAACTTTTCTCGTGTTTTATCTCTGTCATTTGGCGCTTTTTTGCGATAAGTAACTAATTGATATTATTATAAAGTCTTCTGCTTGAACAATGCAGAACATAGTCAGACAATGGATTTGCTCAGAGCCATTTCTTCCTACAGGCCAACATCAGCATGGCGGACCCTCCAAAAGAGAAGTAGTTGCAGCTTCACTGTGTTAAAACTATTTGATCCTGTAAGTAATTCATTATGTATGATCTGCACACGATAAGAAGGAAAATCTTACTGAGTTGTTTGATGATGGACAAGTTCTATCTCTTTGTTTATGAAACACAATTGCTGATGTCATGGACCAAAGAGACTTTCTAGAACAGTTTTAGAGCTTGTTTCTTTTGGTAAACTCTCATTAAGAATATTGTTAAGCTCAGTGTTGTATTCTTTTGTGGTCATTAAGCTTGAATTAAGCTGGAGGTACGGGAGACGAGAATGTCCTCTCTTGCCATCCCTTCTGTTCATTGCTTTTAATGTTTTAAATCAATAAAAATGAAAAATGAATTTTTTATAGTAATACTTAAAATGTTGGACAATTATGGGCCTAGACCAAAAAGTAGGCCCACAAAGATGAACCATAAACAACATGAGGGTATGGGCCCAAGCATTGTCATTTGCGTATGGTCCAAGCTTTTGACTTCTTATTATTATTTTTTTATTTTTCTTACTTGTTAAAGATTTAAACACGTTTCTTTAAAAAAAAGGATTTAAACATGTTAAAATGTTTTACCCAAAAAAAAAAATTTGAAATGCTTATGTTGATCGTTGAATTAAAATTATTAAAATTAAAAATATTTTATATAAATAAATAATAATTTTTTAAAAAATAAGTTTTATTGGGCCGACATTTTTTTGGGCTCTTGGTTATTAGCTTACGGGACCCGAAGTGACAACCACGCGAGGGAAGGCAGAGACAAAAAAAAACGGGAATTTTGTAGGAGTCGGTTGGTTCGTTTTATTTACGCCGGCCCTCTTTGACTGGTGAGTGAGCCTAAACAAATAGACAAAATGGCATTTTTGGATCAATTGGATTCCCACATTTAACACACATTACACACACACACACACTCTCTCTGTCGTACTCAATCTCAGAGTTCAAGGAGCATCCTTTAATACCTGCGACTACCACAACGCAAACAAGAATGTGTTTTTCAGAAATCAAAGAAGATTGAATTCAACTGAATTCTGAGGAAGAAACAGAGTGTTAATGGAAGTGAAAGCCAGAGCTCCCGGTAAAATCATACTCACCGGTGAACATGCTGTCGTGCATGGATCTACGGCCGTCGCTGCCTCCATTGACCTCTGCACCTATGTTTCTCTTCGCTTTCCCACTCTTTCTGGTACTTTCTTTCTCTGCTCTTTTGGGTTTTTTTTGTTTTCTTTTTCCTCTCTTTATTTACTTCCAATTTTGGTGATCTGTGAGATTGCTATATTTGCGGAGATGCCAATATCTCTGGTTGGTTCGGTTGAAATCTTGAATGGAAGATTCACTTTTGAGCTTTCCTTATACGCATATGTATTACATTAACTTTTGCGTTTACTTGTCAGAGTTATCTGGGTTTTTTTTTTTTTTCCTTTATATTTGCTAATTTTGATGTGATTTGGTTCGCAGCGTTGTTATAAACGATTATAGAAAACATTACCCTTTTTAAGCTGTTTTGACTTTTTCTTCTGCCTGAATTCTTCTCTTGTCTTATCTGCTGTTTTGTTAGCCAAGCATTGGGTAATCTCGGTTCCCTTGAAATAATGATTTAAAGAAACTCATATTTTTCTTTCTTCTACTTGGGAGATTAAAATGAATTCTGTTGAGGCTTTGAAGATTCATTCCCTTGATAACCTGTGGGTCAACTTGGATTACGCTAGAACTTTTATGATGAGGCTACTTTTATCTTAAAGTCAAATATTTTTCTAACAATCAGTTTTTCATGCCCCAGCTATATTTATCCCACATATCATCTCACATTTTGGATTGAGTCATTCATAAACTCATTCCTATTCCTTGAACCAAAATAATGTGTCTCATAAGTAAATCTGCTTTAATCAATAATGTGAAGAACAATGTTGAAAACTTATGATGGCTTTTGAGAAGCACACGTATTTGGTCAAGTTTTTATTTTCTTTCATATTTGTTATTTGTTTGGGTATCAGAATGTTATCTATTGGCTTTAACTTGATTTAATGGCTTTTAGGTTGTTGCTTTTGGTGATTCCATTGTAGTTTGGAGATGTTTTTATTGAGGTTGTTCTATTATTATGACAAAGAGTAGTATTCCTGCAACACTTCATTTTAAATGTAGCCGTGAACTTTGAGAATAAAAGTAATATGTCCTGTGATTATAGTCACTCTTACTGACAAAAAAGAGCGTTGTATGCACCGAATGAAGATGAAAGTTGTCTAGAAGTTTATAGATATTAAAACATGCACTAGGTTTTATTTCTGCAATGTTAACACTCTTATCTAATTTTCTTAAGTGTGTGGGAGATAAACGGAAAACCTACTACTATATTTCCTCTTCTGTCAGTTTCCTTATACATGCATCATGTTCATATCATTGTAGTTGGTTCCTGGGTGACTCAATTCTCATAGACTTTCTGTGCTTTTCTCATAGACAATGATGATACACTAAGACTCCAGCTTAAGGATATGGCATTAGAATTTTCATGGTCAATTAGCAAGCTCAAAGCAGCACTACCTGACTTGGGTTTTCCTTTTTCATCAACACCAACTTCATGCTGCATAGAATCACTTAAATTACTTGCAGTTCTAGTTGAAGAGCAAAATATTCCCGAGGAAAAAATTGGACTTGCTTCTGGAGCATCAGCATTTCTTTGGCTATATTCATCTATCCTAGGGTTTGCATCTGTTCTATATTTCTATATTGAACTTTTGGATTTTTCCCTTTTTACTTCTTTTAATTTACATTTTGTGTTTGTGTGTCAGATTTAAGCCTGCTACAGTAGTTGTTACTTCTGAGCTTCCTATAGGTTCTGGCTTGGGTTCTTCTGCTGCGTTTTGTGTTGCTCTCTCAGCGGCTCTGCTTGCTTTCTCAGATTCTTTCAATTTAGATTTGAGCCATCAAGGATGGTTAGTTTTTGGGGAGAATGAGCTTGAACTACTGAACAAATGGGCTTTTGAAGGTGAAAAGATAATCCATGGAAGACCATCCGGACTTGACAACACAGTAAGCACGTATGGTATGTTATTTCTGAGCTCTGTGCCAGAGAAGAATCTATTTCATCTCTTGATGTTTTATTTTTAGTTTCCCTTTTTAATTTTTTTTCATTTTATTGACTATGATTTACAAGTATTTTCCTTCTGTGATCAATTGAATAGTATTCTAGAGTAAAATTATGGTCATGTCAACAAGTTTCTAGTGTTTGATATGTATTGTTGCTACAATCAATGCTGCACCAATAATACTTTCTGAACCCATGTGATAATGTCAACATTATGGTGATTTGTTGATGATTCAAATTTGTGTTTTAAACACATTCAACAACTTCAAGCTTGCTGAAATGCTTGCACCTAAAAGGATTAAAAGATAATTAAGATTACTGAAAATGTGACAAAATGATACGAAAAAGCATCTTCTTCTTTTTTTTTTGTTCACATATTAATGGAGAGAAATTTATTTGGATGTTTCTAATATATATACCTCATTTCAACAGGCAACATGATCAAGTTCAGATCAGGTAATTTGACACGCATTAAATCTACGATGCCACTCAAAATGCTCATAACCAACACAAAGGTTGGAAGGAACACAAGGGCACTAGTTGCAGGTGTTTCAGAGAGGACCTTAAGGCACCCAAATGCCATGGCTTCTGTGTTCAACGCTGTTGATTCGATCAGCGAGGAACTGTCTACCATTATCCAGTCTTATGCTCCTGATGACCCATCCATAACTGAAAAGGAAGAAAAGATAGAAGAGTTGATGGAAATGAATCAAGGTCTGCTCCAGTGCATGGGAGTCAGCCATGCATCAATAGAAAATGTTCTGCGCACAACATTGAAATACAAGTTAATATCCAAATTAACAGGAGCTGGGGGTGGAGGCTGCGTTCTCACACTATTGCCGACCTGTATCCTTTTCTAAATTGCTTATACTATATTATTATCATATCCCGGAAAATGGTAGCTCCATATCTGGCCAAAAACACGTGTTTCAGATTCACCTCTGAGTCTGAAAAATGAAAGATGAATGCCTTTAGAATTTTTATATGAGCTTTGAGACATTACATTTTTTCAGTGTATACTATGTTTCCTTAACCCATGACCAGTGCTATCAGGAACAGTTGTTGATAAAGTAGTTTCAGAGCTGGAGTCCTGCGGCTTCCAATGCTTGACTGCTGGAATTGGTGGGAACGGTGCTGAGATCTGCTTTGGTGGATCATCCTGATACTTTTTGCAGTGGGTATGTTGGCCAATAACGTTAGATTAGCAATTTTCCTTCCGTTCCTCTGAGTTGTCTGTGCATTAATTGTTGTATTTTATTTCCAGAATTATGATTTGTTGGAGCTTCATTGTTTGGGTGAATAGAAGTATAGTCATGTTCTTGGTCGATGAATAATCATCTAGTTAATGGGGGAATCAAGCTAATCTCACACTAGAGCTAATTATAACTGAACAATTAATGTTTATGTTTTGCGCTATGCAAAGCTAGCGATGGCAACACTAACATTCAAGTAGCATTTTGCTATATAAAATTTCTGATGACCGTAAACATCATTCTACTTTAGAAGCTGACTCATAGTAAGGCAGGGCACAACACATAAGATTCTTGGATATGCTCTCTCCACCTTGAAAAGAACCTCGTCTTTTTCCAGTAAGTCCTCAGTTTCTCAAAACTCACGCTTAGACTTGTATCCAATTTGTCTGCCATGGACTCGAAGTTGATCTTAGACAAGACAACTTCCGGCTTGAAATGAGTTGAGCTTAGGGACACCAAACAACTTTCGGCTTGCGATGAGTTGGGCTTAGGCTCTCATAGATACCAAATAATTTAGAGCAGCCGCGATGGATGTTAACAGTCTTTGCGAGCAGCCAAACAGCACTTCTGAACTCAATCGTGTTGTGGGCTATTGCAATGTTTCACGGTTAGCCATGTTGCCTACTATGTTTGACATGTTCCATGCTAGCGATCAGTAGCTGAATATTCACCAGTATACATTTCATGAAATTGGCTGACACACATCCAGGTCTGCCCCACTCTTGGCTTAAAAAATCACATCCCATTCGACTCCCCTACTTAGATGGTCCAGCATAAAGTATTTGATCAGTTTCCCAGTCTGGAGTAACACACGATCAAAGAGTCTCGACTAGTTTTGGAAGAGAGAGGAATCGAAATTGTTTGTTTTGCTTATAACTGGTTAATGTTTGCCGTATAATGTTATAAAATACATGCACTAATACATAAATTTTGCACTCCTGCACGGTTCTCTCCCAATTGTTTCTGGCCACAGGCTAAGACTTTCGGCCTGGGTCGTTTTTGTCTGAAGGTTTAGAGTTCGGAAATTTACCATGTCATGGTATGTATGCTGGAACAGCTATGTTACCACCAAAATTAATTTATACAAACAAGATAAGCACATATTATTTTGCTCTGTTCCTCTTAGTCCCAGAAACAGTAAACAACCCATGTACGTACATTATACACAACAAAACCACCAGTGACAGGTTTCCAAAAAAAAAAACACCAGCTGGACAGTGTACGTAACAGAGAACATGGCTTCTGAAAGCGATGCACATACTCACAGTAGCAAACAAAAGACATATATAGCTAAAGCCTTAACCCACATAAATATTGGAGTTCCTTAAGCATTTACTACGACCCCACCTGCAAAACACCAAAAACCAAAGGCCGTGATCAGTCATCGATCCACATCAATCCAAATCATGAATTAGAAGCAAAAACATATATGAGAGTAACTCACCATTAGGGTGAAGAACTTGGCCACTTATGTAAGAAGACAAAGCATTGCAGGCAAGGAAGACATACGACGGCGCAACTTCAATGGGATGGCCAGCTCGCTTCATAGGCACTTGGGAGCCGAACTTTTCTACCTTTCCCTCGCTGAATGATGCTGGAATCAATGGAGTCCAGATGGGTCCGGGAGCTACACCATTGACGCGTATGCCTCTGTTTACAAGCTGAAGCGAAAGTCCTCTGGTGAAAGCCACAATGGCACCTTTTGTTGCTGTGTAGTCCAGCAGACTTGCATTCCCTTTGTATGCGTTGATTGAAGTGGTGTTGATTATGGAGCTTCCTTCCTTCATGTGCTTCAACGCATGCCTGACATAGGCAAAGTCGTCGTCATCATCATCATCACATATATGCATGATCATCTTTAACATACTCTGTTTTGAATTATTATTACCTGGTGAGGAAAAAGTAGGAGAAAATGTTGGTGCGGAACACCCTTTCGAGCCTTGCCTCATCGATCTCTTCGATAGTGCTACACTCGTACTGCTCGGCGGCGTTGTTAACCAGAATATCAATTCGGCCAAAGGCATTCACCACTTCGTCTACCACTTTCTTGCAGTTTTCGTCGAACCCCAGATCAGCTGAAATGGCTATAGGATCTTTGGCATCTGGGGTCTTAGAATCCTTGACGATTTGTAGTGTATCCTCGGCGTCTCTGTCTTCCTGACCTTTAACGTATGTGAGGGCCACCGTTGCACCTTCCAGAGCAAATAAGTGGCACACTGATCGACCTATCCCGGAATCACCACCCGTCACCAGTGCAATCTTTCCCTGCAAAAGAAAAAATTAATTACTTAGCTCTACGTACCCAATTGCATGCATGCATAATTATTAGTACGTACAGTAACAACTCTCACTTTGATTTAAGTTAAAAAAATAAAAATATAATGATATTATACTTGGAGCTTATTAGAGGGCTTATAATCAGGGGAAGTGTACTGAGGGTTAGGATCCATGACATGTTCCTTCCCTGGTTGGGTGTCTTGCTTCTGCCTAGGGAATTGCTGACCGCCGGAAGCCATTCTCACAAATGGTACTCTACTTGGCGGACTTTTCTGGGTTGTCAGCGGGAGAGTTGCTGGAAGTGGACAATAGGATGAGATAGCTCTGGTTGCTAAGGCTCTTGAGGAAGAGAAGTAACCTAGAGGACCTATATTAGTGTTATGGTGGTGATCTGAAACTTTGTAAATCGGTTTGATATATAAATATTATTGTTATTGAATTGGACACGTTGTGGTACGTGGATGGAGTGTGAGTATCTACGTGTCGTGCTAGTCGCATGTAGCGGACACGTCAGTTGAAATGGGGGCGAGCTTTCTGGGCTTCTCTTCTGAACCTATTCCTTCTTGGCTGAGTCTTTTCAGTTTTAAGCTCGCTCGTCAAAGAATTATGGCACATTATAAATTGGACCGGGTCCATGTATATTTGGGATGGTCTGATTTGACCGTATTATCTTTTATTTTTACAAAAAAGAAGAAAAAAAAAAGAAAAAGAAAAAAGAGAGAGAGAGAGAACACCAACCTATCTTCACGTACGTAAATCAATTTTTCTTTTTGTTTAATGTGTATATGATATTTAATAAGTGGAGATGTTTGTGCGTACTAGACATAATTATGTATTTATAACAAAGTGATTATCCTCATTTATAAATAATAACTCTAAGTTTTAGTCTTTTAGACATGGATAATGCTTGTGAGTCGCGTAAGTTAAAGCTTAACTACCTTGTTTCCAAATAAAGAGACGTTAAATCTCACTCAATAATTTTCAGTTCTCTCTCTGAAATCTTTCTAGAAACTCATTTTTAACCTCAAAGTTTATCACACCTACCCACCTCTGAGCCTTGTTTTGACTTTGTCATTACACGTATAATCTAATCCATGACTTGCGCATATTTAGAGCGTATGTACAATTCAAACTCAAAACTGCATTAAGATGAGTACTGATGGCAGATGCTTTGCATGTCAGCCACGTGTGATGTCAAAGCAACTGATAAACGTCAGTTTTTCTCGGACATTTTTTCCCAATGTGATACCAACACTCAAACACCTGTAAACTGCATGCCTTTCAAATTAGTGTTTTATATCTTCTCTTTCGATCGATCTCTTCTTGATCCCTAGATATCATAAAAGTTTTCTGTCTTTTGGCACCGAAACTATGGCCTCCTTCAAACTTACCCTCTTCTTCTTTGTTCTTATTAATGCCTTTCTCTTGCTTCCTTACATGGTTTTTTGCAATGGTACCTGCATTCTCCCTCTCTCTCTCTTTTTGCTGCAATATCACTATTAATTATTTTCCACTTATACTATACATGGTTTTGAAGCAAGTTCGATGTTGTTTTATGCATATATATATATATATATATATATATATATGTATATGTTTTCTAATTAAGGAGTGTTATACTTAAATGAGATATATGCATAAGTCATCTTTTCGTTTGTCACACACTTCTTGTTTATACATATTTTTCTCCTACTACCCTATTGGATTTTGCTTTGTTCTCTCTGTTACTTACTTTATCACTTTAGACTTCATTCTTTGCTTTCATGGAACGCTGATTGTATAACACTCAAACACCTGTAAACTGCATGCCTTTCAAATTAGTGTTATATTATCTCTCTCGATCGCTTCTTGATCCCTAGATATCATAAAGGCTTTCTGTCTTTTGGCACCGAAACTATGGCCTCCTTCAAACTTACCGTCTTCTTCTTTGCTCTTATTAATGCCTTTCTCTTGCTTCCTTACATGGTTCTCTGTAATGGTGCCTGCATTCTCCCTTTTCTTTCTCTCTCTCTTTGCTGCAATATCACTCTTAATTACTTATACTATACATGGTTTTGAAGCAAGTTCGATGTTGTTTTATCAAGTTCGATGTTGTTTTATATATATATATATATATATATATATATATAGTTATATATGTTTTCTAATTAAGGAGTGTTATACTTAAATGAGATATATGCATAAGTCATCTTTTTGTTTGTCACAAACTTCTTGTTTATACATATTTTTCTCCTACTACCCTATTGGATTTTGCTTTGTTCTCTCTGTTACTTATAACTTTAGACTTCATTCTTTGCTTTCATGGAACGCTAAATGTCATTAAACTTCAGTGTGGGACCCGTTTGAGATTAACACCATGCATCATTTTTTAAGCATATGCATATGCATGTCTTCCCCTGCATACCATAAAGCATATGTAGTCAGTGTGCTTTAAGCATATGCATGTCTTCCCATGTATACCACAAATCTGAGAGCAATTTAAGTGGAAAAAAAGAAGGGGGGGAAAAAGATAGTTTTTAGATTTACTTGATGAAACTCCTTTTGTTACTTTAAAGAGCTTTTCTTTGGTAATCTAATTGGAGGATTGCCTTGTACAATCTATTCCACTAAATGGTATGTTACAAAGTTTCATCGTTACTAATCAACATTTTTGACGTCTATTTGTTTAAACTCTGATCTACAGCATTACTTTTGTTGTCCCATCCATTAAAGTTGAAAGCTTTACCCATTTTTGTTATAGGGTAGTGACAAAAATGCAAAGTTACAGATTTTCTAAAGCCTAAATAGCTTTTGAAAAACTTTCCTTAACCCGTTAGGTTATGGCCGCAGATGATGAAGACAATCTTCTTCAAGGACTCAACAGTTACAGACAATCCCTGAACCTGCCAACACTGACAAAGAACGGCAAAGCAGAATGCCTTGCAGAAGAAATTGCAGATCAAATAGAAGACCAACCTTGCACCACCATAACAAGCACCAGCAACATTGTGCCGACCACGCCGGGTCAAATCTCTGACTACCCCAGGCTCTTAAAGAAGTGCAAAATCGATGTGAACACCACTACAGATGGGGCTATCATGCCAGTTTGTGTGCGCAAATTGGTTCCGACTCTTGTGCTTACCAATTACACTCGGTCCCAATACGCTAAGCAGCTAAACAACTCCAAGTACACCGGGGTTGGACTCGGGTCTGAGGATGATTGGATGGTGGTGATTTTGACCACAAGTACAACCACTGGAAGTTTTGCTAGTGCTGCTGCCTCTTGGGTTTCCAGTGTTGCTTTAGTTCATTACTTAGTGCCCTTACTGTTAGGATTGTCACTGTGTTTGGTGAGCTGATGTGCTTGCCTTTCTTCTTTATGTTTGTGTTTATGTTAGCTTAGTTTTTTTTTTGTGTAATTTGTTGACTTTGAAGACTGGATTCAGTAAAGTTGGCTTCATTTTCTGTGACATATTTAATTATATATTTTTTTTATTAGGACCATTTTTCTTTCTGAAGTTCGTTAGTTTGTGCTAGACTTGTGTAGGTAATACATGATTAGACATGTAGGTATTGCCTAAGCCATGCAGCCTATTTTTCCAGTTTGTAAAAGATGGTGTAAACCCAATGGTTTTCCTCCAGAATTTGGTGCCAATTGGGCGTAAAAAATGGCCTTTCGTCGTCAAAATGCAAGCAGATATGATGGTCCTTCTGCTAATAGTTTAATATTTAACAATCACAGGCTCACAACAAAGAAAGAGAAAGTGCAAAGAACAAAGGCTGGCAACTGACATAAGCAAAGAATAATAATTTTAAAATAGAATGCACAAAAAGAAAAACCTTCAACTACAAGCTGTAGTTACTCTTTATGCGTTTCCCACTCCACATCTACTGTGTTGCATCTTATGTCATCACCTCACGGCTCTTTGGCTCAGCAAGCATACCAGCAATGGCCTCCTCCAAACAAACTAGCCTAACTATCCTGTTTGATCTCTTTGTGCTTGTTTGCTATGGCTTCCTCTTGACTTCTTCTCCAGTGAACTGTAACGGTACCATATACTATACATCTCTACAGCACTAGTTGCTAGTACTTCTTTATCTGCTTGATTCTTTGTGAGAAATATTTGAAATTTGGTTTTGCTTTGGCTTTGTGTTTCTTGACAAAAGATCTCGAAGACACTCTCTTCCGAGACATCAACACTTTCAGGGCCTCGTCCACATACCAACTCTCGGCGTTCGAGAGGATCAAGAAAGCAGATTGCTTTGCTGATAAGGTAGCAGATAGCCTGACGGACGAGCCATGTTCTCGTGCAGGTGACTTCGAGAATCACCCAGGGACGGTTCCAAAACTCCCGGACTACAACAAGCTGTCCAAAGAGTGCCACATTAACATCAACACCACCAGAGGCGGCATCATTTTGCCTACTTGCATTCCCAAATTGGAAGAGTCTCTCGTGCTTGCTGATTACACTAAATCTTATTACAAACATTACGTACTTAGTTCCCTCTATACCGGAATTGGGGTCGGTTCCAAAAACCAATGGGTGGTTGTGGTCTTCACGACCCATGATCGCCATGGAAGCTTTAATGGGACCAGTGCTGCTTTTGTGCTTGGTCTGCTTCGCTGTGTGATTGGCTTCTTCTTGGGGTTGTTCCTAGTTTCTGCTCTCACCTGAAAGCCATTAAAGTTGCCACCTTTTTTTTTTTTCTTTTCTTGGAGTGTTGTTGTGTGTGTGTTTTGCCTTGGAATGTTTCCATTTTGATTTTAATGAAATTGATTGTAAGTTGTCATATATAATTTAAATTGGACTACTTATTATCATTCAGTATCAATTTTAAATTACAAGGATGATATAACTATCATACTTATGTTAATTTTTTTTTTTTTACAAAATAAATTAATATTTTTAGTGTGGAACATAAATCTGAATTTGAAAGTTGGGTCATGAAACTTTATGCTTTTTGAGTGTAATATTTTGGGTAGATTTATTTTGAAAACTCCATAACGTAATTGATTAGAAAATTAAATTTATATAAAGGTCTGGACATTTATGTTATGGAAAAAGAATTTAACTAGTGAAATAAAAGAAATATTTATTTTTAGAAAAAAAAAAATTAGAAAAATAGGGAAGCTTTAGCTGTATTGGGCCCAGGTCCACGTCAGACGCCACCACCGAGTTCTAAAAGGGGCACGTGCGCACAACCCAAGCCTGAGCGTTTAGCAAAACCGGAGAACGGACAGCCCGGCCCCGATAAACACCAGAGACAAGGAGCTTCAGAGCCCTCAGCTATGGGAGAGGAAGACGACGACGAGGGCTTCGGAGACTTCAAGTTCGCGCCAACCTTTCCTAATCCTGCTACCACTTTTGATCCGAATCCGAAGATCAACGGTCGTGATTCCGCCGACGACGACGATTGGGGCGACTTCATCACCCCCCACGCCAATCAGATCAATGTTGGATTTGAGTTCTCCGAGGACCCTTTTGGGTATTCTGTAAAAAATGAATCGTTGATGAGTCCCGTTGAGTCGGTGTCGAGTCGAGCTGATTCAGCGAAGGCTCAGTGGGTGAAACCTCAGGGAGCTTTGCCGCTCTCTTTGTTTGGAGAAATGGAGGAGGATGAGGAGGAGAGAAACCTGGAGCCGATGAGCCTATGGTCGATGACGGTGCAACTGTTTTCTCCAATAAGAAAGATGATTCTGCGAAAAAGGTTTCGACTTTAAATGTGGGAGGTGGGATTAATGATTTAATTGTAAATTTGTATATCCAGAGCCCGCAGATCAAGTCTCAAAATGGGTCAGATCAGAAATTAAATTCGGATGGAGAGAATTCGAATTCAAATGGATCTAGTATCAATTTCAATGGCTTACGTTCAGATACGAATGGGTTTGATTCCAATTATCATGGTATGAATTCTATTTCAAGTCGGTTGGATTCAAATGTCGATGGCGTCAAGATGATTTCGAATGGGTTGAATTCGAATTCTACTGTGCTTAATACTAATGTCAGTGATATTAATTCGAATACAAGTATGTTCGATTCAAAAATTGATGGCATGAATTGGAATTCAAATGGTTTTGACTCCGATTTAGTAAAACAAAGCGAGGATCTTGATGATGATGATGATGGTTGGGAATTCAAAGGCGCAGAAACAGAAAAACAGGTTAGCACTGAGAATTCTAAAGTCAAAGTGGTGCTCTTCTCATTTGATTGACCTTTTCAGTGTGTGACTTTTCTATCGGTTGCTAAGAAATCTAAGGAAATGAGTGCAGTGTACCGTGTCATTTTGGTTTGGTTTTAATTTAGGGGTTGTCGATAGCAGCCGCAAATGAATTTGAATTAAGCTCCTGGTTTACTAACATATTTTAAAGAACTACGTTAATTAGGGAATATACTTTTCTTTTCAAAATAATTGTGTGGTTATACTTTCTACATCAGGATCAAGGGATTGATCAATTGCCAGGACTGAAGGTGGATACAAATGCTTGGATGGATCAGGAAATTCAGGCGGGTATTGTTTAATTTTTGCATGGCTTGTATATTCTTTATGTTAGAGTCAACATTTCAGTTTTCTTGGAAATTCAGTTCTAATTTGCTGTGTTCAGTTACTGTATGTTCTTTATGGTTATTATATCATTGAGTTTGCATAGTTGATTAAGACTGTAATTTTTACAATCAGCATTGGGCATTTTACAATCAACTCACATCTATTAATATTTTGAGCCATTAAGTCTGACATTTTCTCATTTGAAGGCTGATGGAAGAGGGAGGGAAAAGTTAAGGAAGCCGGACATACATTTGGATTTGGAAGGGGTGATAATGGTCCAATTGATCTGTCGACTCCATCAAATGGCACTTCTCAAGGAACTGGTGAACGGAACTTAGTATTTGACTTCAAACCAAGTTCTTTTGCTCAAGATGATCTTTTCTCGGGTTCATACTCTAAAAGCAAGAAGAATGAAGCTGGTACTGGGTCGCATGTCCCTCAAGTGGTTAAAAACGTTGATTCTAATGAAAACTTTTGGCACTTTAAGGATGCATATTCAAAAACTCAGCCAATGCCACTGTCGGTGAGCCAGCTTCTTTCGGCTTCATTTTTTATCTTTTATCATTAAATTTTGTTGGGTATGTGTTTTTATATAGTTAAATTTTGGTTCTAGGAAGAAGCAAAGGTTTCTACTCCTGTTGATCTGGAAAGACACACAACTACTGATTTTTTCGCTGAGCCTAAGAGAAGTTTTCATAATTCTGGAGATTGGAACTCTGCATTTACTTTCAACCCAGTTTCTGTGACTGTCAGTGGTATTATCTCGGATTCATATTCTAGTGGCAAGAAACATGATATTGCTGGAGTGACCTCTTCTCCAGATGATAAGCATGATGAGTCTGATGACAATGTTTGGGAATTTAAGGATGCAATTACAGAAACTGGACCAAAGCATGAGGTGAAAGAATCTGTTTGATTTGGTTTGTTTATTTGATTTTCCATTGTTAAGGATTTTGAAGAATGTACGAACTAAAAATTTAAGATTTATTGTAGGGAGAATCGGTGATTTCTCATAGTCCTCCCACTGATGTTGTTCCACCAGAATTTGACAGTAAAATTCAGGTGGTGACTCATTTCTGCCAGTGTGTACAATTCTTTTTTTCGTTTTTTTGTTTTCTTTCAGATTTCTGATCAAGTATATGATAATTGATGTAGATATGAATCCTCTGTCTGAACTTAAAGCACTAATGATATTAGGTCCATGTCTTCTTTTAATGTATACGCCACTGGCAAAGTGAAATTTTCTAGGGATTTATGCTCTTGCAAACTTACATATATATTAATAATGTATTTTAACTGTACCCCTAATTCTTTCAGTCGAATGATGCAATATTGGAGAATAACCGGAAAGCCTTGCCCATATCCCTTTTTGGAGATGAAGAACTGGAAACCAATGAATCATCATTTCATCAAGATGTATCTAATATACCTGCCTTTCCCTCAACAAACAGCATCAAAACTCCTAGCTCTAGTTTGTCTATTAATGATCTCATATCAAGTTTATACAGTCAAGTTGAGCACAACACTTCTGAGAATCATGTGCCTACAGTAAGTGAAAATGGGATGTATTCTGCCACAAGAGTAGTGGAACTTGATCTTGTCAAGCATGATGATGATTTTGATGATGATTCCTGGGAATTTAAGGATGCCTTTGCAAATAGCCAAGTTCACGACCAAACTTCCATAGCCTCTGTTGAAGATTCATCTACAAAATCTTCTACTAAATTACAGTTAAATGATTGTTTGGACTTCTATTCCAAATTGAAGGATGAATCATGTTTTGTTGCAATGAGCCATCTTGAAAATTTAAAGGTTCGTGAACACTAAACATATTATCGTCTTTCTCTGATATAAGTTGTTCACACTACTAAATTGGTGAATTTGTTTTGTTAGAAAGCTCAAAATAGTGCTATTCTTTCTGGTGAAGAAGCAAAAGCAAAAGCTCTTGGTGAGGAATTCCAGGTTGGTGACTTTGTAGTTAAACTGTTTATATTTCTTTTCTGCATGTGTAAGAAACTTTTCTTCTCTTTTGTTACTGGACTATTTTTGGGATCCTTGTTGGCAGAGTAGGCATAGAATGTGAAGTACAGAACTGAAGTTGGTTGTATTGGTTGTTGGATGGATTATAATTATGTTTATTTATGTTATTCAATTTTCCATTGACATCTTTAGAATTTGAGATACCATTTTTTACATTAATAATAGAACTTTGCAACATAGATGACCAGTATAAAATGAGCTGTTCTTGGTGCAGGAAGTCTATAATCAACTTCGCCAAGATAATATGACCGCCAAAGAATGCCAGTTAGAGAATCTTTCTCCAAGAAATGCATGCCTCAGTGAAGTTCTGCTTGAACCAAAGTTCAAGGTTCTTGAGTCAGAATATCAGTTGTCAGAGCAGTTGTCAATGGTATTAACATTTGCCACTCTTTTGACCAATCATTGAATTTGCAGATTTGAATACTGTACTACTTTCCTCCGTTATGTTAACGCCAGGAAAAAGCTTCGTTTTAAATTTGATAGTATTTGATGAGGTGATTTTAAAACTTAATAAACAATTGAGCGACAGAGTTAACATTTCTGTTTTCCATTTTAAAATTTTGATTACCCTAGGTTTGCAAGTGTCATTGCCTCATATCATTTTGTATCTTGACATGAATAGGCAGAGAAAGATTTGAGATCAGCAACTGAACTTTCAAAACATGCATCATTGGCTCTAAAGATTCTCAAATTGGGATCTGTGGAGGTGCAATCCAACTATGTTTCAACATGGTCTAGAATATTCTCCGTTTGTGCTCTAGAGCTGAAACATGGGGCCTCTATATGGGAGCAGTCATTGGAAAAGAATGTTCACAGTCAAATATTGTCTGAACCACAAGGTAAACGATAAAAATGTATTCTTGATGCAATCCATACCATATACTATCTCAAATTTTATCCTTATCATGATTTTTGGGAAATGCAGGCAGGCAGTATATCCATGCCCTTGGTGAAATTTATAGAGTAGTTGAAGTTCTTGGAGCCTCTGCCAAAGTTTACAAGCCATGGCTTTTGTTAGGTTCTGCCGATTCCAGTGGCTTGTTTGCTCTTCTAAATGAGTGTACTACACTTTGGTCAAGTTCAGGACTTGATGTAGCTCTCCAGAAGATTTCTGAACCAATTGATTCTGATCATGATAGAACCATTAAGGCACTACTGGAATCTTTAAATCATATCCATGATCTTGATGCACTAGCACTTCAAAACCAAATTTTTCTGAAAAACAACCAACATGTCGACTGTCAATGCTAACTGCAGGAGCTGTGCCAGGTTTGTATATATGATTTTATACTATGGAAAAACATCAAGTTGCACCATGTCATGCAGAGAACCTTTTGGCGTTGCATTATTGTTGAATTGTAGATGTGCACAAGATATATGTCTTAGAGGTTCTCCCTTTGAAATGATCAGAAAATTTGGAGACCATAATGTAGGGGCGCTGATAAATTGAGTTAAAATACTTGGAACTTTTTATTTTTCTCTTAGCTTCTATAGAGTAACAAATTAAGTTAAAAGATCATATGTGATGAAGTTCAAACTCTGAAACTGCGGTAAATCATCATGATATTTGTTCCTTAAATAACATGTCTAAGCAATGAAACAAATACCATATCTAGATTCATTATTATTTTCCCTTGTATCTATTTTTAACTGTTTGTATTAGTTGATGGTTTATTGGCCTGATAATTTCTGAGTTTCCTCCATTTTTTCTGGATCAGGCATAAAAATGGTGGTTTGGAATGGAGAGCACTACTTACTGACTCTTGCAAACTTGTGGGCAAATCTAATTAGTTCTAATCCTCCAGATTTGCCACACTTAAATGTTAGCTGATGGGATAAGTCATAGCAAATGAAGTTGGGAAAGGTCTTTGAAAACTCTTAGATTTTGCCTTAAAATCCTTTGGTTTCCTCTGGAGTGAGGCTTGGCCACAACAAACTATGGTATGCCCATTAGTAAGGATTGCAAGGAGTTCGAAAGAAGAAAAATGCAATGACTTTAAGATGGCAATCAGGCCACGGCTCGAATTTCGAAAGTTATACAGGCAGGGCTACTCCACTCTGGCATTCAGTTTGATTCTACAAGCATTGGAATCTGTCTTCCTTTTCGTTTTGGCATTCTTTCTGTGGGAGCTGTGTAGCATAGCAATTTGTTGTAGGAGTGTTGTATTTTTTTTGGTATTTAAACTGGGTGAATAAGAAAGCACCCAATATACTTAGAAAATAGATTGAGAAATTGAAGGTTATAGTCCATCCCACACTCGTAAATCCTTCCTTATCTTTTGTATGTTGTATTGCAAGCTCAAGAGTATACAGAAGAAATGATTAGGATTTTTCTTTTTCTTTTTTTCTTTTGGTTGTCAAAGTAGTGATTTTGGAGACTCTTTAAGTCTGAAATTATTGATTTTGTAATACAAAATTTTTAGGAGACTTTGTGATATGAGCTATGAAATGTGATTAGTGATTTGTTTCTGTTTCTTGTCACTGCTTTATTTTCAACCTTTAAAGCATATAATCAGGAATCAGAATTATAATAAAGAAATGATTAGTGCTTTGTTTCTGCCTCTTGTCACTGCTTTATTTTCAAGCTTTAAAGCATATAATCAAGAATCAGAATTATAATAAAGAAATTGTTTTTATTCTTTAAGTTTAATTAGATTATATTATGTCTCCTGATGAAGATTCTTATAAATGTATAATTATTTTACTTTAAAAAAACATATAAAACTCATTTGGAAAATAGTTGGACCAATTCCGGAATGTCAAATCCGATTCAAATACTTGTCAAACAAACTAGCTGAGCAAACGAGTTTTCTTGTTTCCCAAGTCAAATTAAAATATGTTATATATATAAATAAATAAGAAAAATTGAATTAATTAACATTGACAAACAAATAACGTATGCAAATGCAATAAATATCCTTGGCCCGGATAGGGATAGTGCGACACAGCCAAACGGTACATATTCGCACACAGCTAGGGTTTTAGTGTATGGATCTTTAACAATTTTTGTACTCCTTGTTGTTCTGCTTCTGCTTCTGCTTCCGCTTCCGTCGTCGAGTGAGAAAAATGTTGGACATCAATCTATTCAGAGAAGAAAAGGGTCACAACCCCGAAATCATTCGCGAATCCCAGCGTCGTCGTTTTGCCAACGTTGAGCTCGTCGACGAGGTCATCAGGCTGGACAAAGAATGGCGGCAGCGTACTCTCACTCTCTAAATCTTGATCTAAATTTGTAACTTTTTTTTGAATCCGTAGCTTTACTAATATCAATGCTCGAGTTTGATTTATTCGGTTATGTAATGTCAGGTCAATTCGAGCTTGAGAATCTTCGCAAGGACTTCAACAAGATCAACAAGCAAGTTGCTAAGCTCAGACTTGTTAGTGTTTTATTCATTAACCAACTTTTTTGTATATGTATTATATTGTTTGCTTTTGCTATTTTCATTTTTGGATGAGTTTGCTTTGCTGTGAGCTGATCATAAGTTAAAGATTGTTTTTTGAAAGTAACATTTTTTTTTGGATTCAAAACCCTACAGTATTATTCCTGGATTTAGTCCTAGTGTTAGGGAGAGTATTTGCGCACATGAATAATAGAGGTTGTAAAACATTAAAACTGCATTGATGCAAATCTGCCAGTAAAGACAAAATTCGGATTAACCAATCCTAGCACGGATTTTTGTAGGACCGTGTCCAGTAACATTCCAGATTTATCCAAATCTTCCCTCCATAACCTTGGAGGTGGGACCAACATTAGGTGGTGTAATATTAGAGGACCCGTTTATCACTACTATATGGGAAATTTTTGAGGACTTGCTTAATTAAAAGATTGTCCTACTTTTCCACACTCAAACTGAATTTGTTTGAATTTTTTTTTTTGTATTCAATTTTTTTCTTTGTTGTATTCTTTTTTTTCTCTCTCAATTTTTTTTTTTTTTTGGAACTGAATTATGGAACTTTTCTGGATAAAAAGTCAGGTGAGGATGCAACCGAAACGATCAAGAATACAGAGGATAATAAGAAGTTGACAGCAGAGAAAGAGACCGAAGTTAGGGAAGCTTTAAAGGAGTTAAATTCAAGATTAGAAATTATTGGAAACCTTGTTCATGATTCAGTTCCTGTGAATAATGACGAGGTAACAATTTGGCACATTCGATTCACGTTTTGCAATATATATTGCTTGTTCTGATTAATGGCTTTAAAACATTTCTGTAGGCAAACAATGCTGTGATTAGGTCATGGGGTGAGAAACGTGTAGAGCCAAAACTAAAGAATCACGTTGAGCTTGTTGAGCTTCTTGAGATTGCTGATCTGAAGAAAGGTAGAAATGTATATAAGTGTACTTCGATCACTTTTAGAGTATAGTTGGTTTTTTGACACATGATTGTACAATATGATGGGAATGTAGTGTGTGCTTGCATTGTGAGAGATGTTTCCAAGGAAGAATTAGTTTGTTCACATCCATTTCAAGTAATCTTTTTAAGCTTCACATGTTGCAAGCATGAAGAATATTCTATCATCAAGTGTTTTTCTTAGTACTTACACACCCTTGAGTTGTTATTTTGTCCCTTCGTTTGTACCACTTGAAATATTTTTTGTTGTAGTCATTTTTAATTGCATCTGGCATCAAATTAACTTATACTGGGGATCTGCTTGGAATGTATAGGTACTGAAGTAGCTGGTGGAAGAGGTTACTACCTTAAAGGGGCTGGTGTACTACTTAATCAAGCGTTGATCAACTTTGGTCTTGACTTTTTGGAGAAAAGAGGATATACAGCATTGCAGACTCCTTTTTTTATGAGAAAAGATATCATGGCGAAGTGTGCTCAGTTAGCTCAGTTTGACGAAGAACTTTACAAGGTAGTATTTGTAAATTTCTAACTATGGATTTAACTGTTATCAATTAGATAGCAAATTATTGGAATCCTTCATAGTTATGAGTATCTTACCTTAAGAAAAGACAAATGAATGCTTCATTAAATCCTAATTCTACACAATCCTAATTCTACACTTTGACACTTGTATACTAGAATGTGAGCATTATCTGATCTAGTGCCTTTAACAGGTAACTGGTGAGGGAGATGACAAATATCTGATTGCTACAGCTGAACAACCACTTTGCGCATATCATTTGGATGATTGGATCCATCCTTCCCAGCTGCCCTTAAGGTTGTGACATTTCGTTGGAGCTTCGTAGTAGAAAATGAAGGTCCTTTCCAGGTTCTGTGTTGCTCATAAGTATCACTTTTTCTTTCCCAGGTATGCTGGATATTCATCTTGTTTCCGTAAAGAAGCCGGCTCACACGGTCGAGATACTTTGGGAATATTCCGTGTTCATCAATTTGAGAAAGTGGAGCAATTTTGTCTTACAAGCCCAAATGGCAATGACTCTTGGGACATGCATGAGGAAATGATAAAAAATTCTGAGGACTTCTATAAGATGGTATCATCTATCACCCCAATGAAAAATTACATGCAATTTGCTTCTTCTGTATACTTACTTTCTATTACCTGTATTGTTTGAAAATTGTCGGTTGGAATTCTGGCTGACCTGATAAACCTAAACTAATATTGGTCATAAGGTTAGCTCTTTATTGTCAATTGGCAATGCTGGATATCTGGTAACCTCCTTTGAAGGTTAATCCCTTGCTAATTTGAATTCGGATTTTATTTTCTCCTCTCTCTCTCGTTCTCACACATACACACAAACACACACACACACAACCAAAACAAAACAAGAAGAAGTGAGATACTTGGCTCTTCCATGGATCTATGCGAGAAGCTTTATGATCATTGTTAGTTTGTCATTGTCATTGTCTTTTTCTTTCTATGCTTTTAACATAACATATTTTTCTCATTACAGCTAAACATCCCCTATCAAGTTGTAGCTATCGTTTCAGGTGCTTTGAATGATGCTGCTGCAAAGAAGTATGACTTGGAAGGATGGTTTCCTGCATCTCAGACTTATAGAGAGTTGGTGTCCTGTTCAAACTGTACAGACTATCAGTCCAGGAGATTAGAAATTCGATATGGACAGAATAAGGTACTTCCTGTCAATTCACTGTTATTACTGGTTCACATGCTTTATTCCTTCGCACTTTATTGATAACGAGTTGAAAAAAGTCTATCCATGATAAAGTTAAATGAGTTCAATGTCAGGCAATGAGAAAAACTATTCTAGGAACAACATGTTCAGAAATTTTCATACTATCATGCATCTCTTTGGAGCCTGTACATAGCAAATTTGCAGGAAAACTTTAAATCTGTTTCTTTCATTAAGAATGCTGTTTAAAGCCCAAGTTAGAAATGAGGGTTGGGGACTTTATTGTTATATTAAACTGAGAGATGAACTTTCCTTTGGACTGCATTTTAATTGAGTAGGATATTAGAAAAAAAAGTGATGTGGATTTGCTGATATAAATTTGGATTTCTAGCATTTAGTGCTCTTCATCTCACTTTTGTGTTTATGGCTTTGATCATGTTAGTGATGAACTGTCTTGTAAATTTTGTGCTGCTACAGAAAAATGAGCAGACGAAGCTATACGTTCATTTGTTGAACTCTACTCTTACAGCAACAGAGAGGACAATTTGTTGCATTCTTGAGAACAACCAGAAGGAAGATGGTGTTGAGATACCCGAAGCTTTACGACCATTTATGGGTGGAAAGACCTTCCTGCCTTTCAAGAGCAAACCGGCCAGCGAAGGCAAAGGGAAGAAATCGAAGGCCTAGTTTTCTAATTAAATTAGAATTTCATATGAGAAAGATTTAACAGTGAGAATTTAGATGAGAATACCAAAAGTGATGTTTCCTGAGTTACTGTCTGCCCCTCCAAACTCAACCCACGCCCAAATATCCCAGAGGTGATGGTACAAATAGGAAGCATAACAAACATAAATTATTTTTATAATGCATTTGTGTAAAAACTCTGAAGCCTTGATTTTGTGATACATTGATGTGAAATTATTATTGAGTCTTAGTGTGTATCTACTTTTGGCCCTCTGTTTCTGGTAGAATGCCACTCAAATTTATAATTGATGTTTGTATATTGTCCACAGAGAAAAATACGTTACGTTTTTGTAATTCATATGGACAGGTGAGATCTGCTAGTAATCATGATTACCATTCAAGAAAACTACGTGATTTTACGAATACAGTTTGATCAATTTATCTGTAATAAAACCATGCTGAAGTTAATGATGGCGATATACATTAATTGGTAGCCTGTTATCAGTATGCCCTTGATTATTTTGTTTTAACTCGTTTCCCAGCTTCTGAATTTCTCTTTTGATTTTTGTACTCTTGCAGGGCACGCATTTTCCTTCAATCCAAACAAGCTGGCCCTCAATTCACTTCGTTTACGAAAATGTTTGACAAGAAGTCATTCTTCGCTCGGGTCTATGAATTTGGGTTTAGAAAATTGGGCAGCATAAGATTGAAATAAGGAAGTCATTATTTTTTAAAAATTAATGAGATTCTCATTTGATTCTCATTTGACATAGTTGGCTGGTACTTGGAATTAAAAGTCCACAATGTACGTTGAAGTTTGGTACCAGGTTTTGATTGATTGAGAGACACTGTATTATCCTTTGTTCAATAATAGTGATTATTGATTACAAACAACAATTATAATGACGTTACCAGAAAAAAAACAAAACAATTATAATGAAATTATTTATTTATTTATTTATTGCTCATGAATGTTATTTTTGTGGGCTGATTAAGATGGGCGGAATTTGAAATCATAAGAAGTAAAGCGCTCTACGCGCAAAGAACACTATCTCATGGAGCTAAACAATAAAATAAAGGACGGAAACGACAGCGTATAGAGGATTTAAGATTTTGTTTGGCGGCTTTCCTCTCAAATTTGCGAAGGGATTGAATAAGAAAATAAAAAACAGCAAATTAGATTTGATATACCTGTGTACCAAATTTATATATATATATATATATATATATATATATAAAAGTGAGATAAATATTCATATGTTATGTTTAAATTTTGTAATAAAATCTTAAATTTATAAAAATATCTTAATTTATTATTACAAATAAATTTAAAATTAAAAAAATTTTTTTATATTGTGTTATATAATCCTAACCTAGTTAATATTGGTTTAGCTTTAGTAACCACCTCCTTTTGAAGGTTCTTAAATTCCATGCTAACTTGAATTTGACAGTTTTATTTTCTCTTCTATCTTCTCCATCTCACACACATCCGCTCACACAACCAAAACAAAACATGACGAAATCACTTTGGCTCTTCCAGGGATCTATGTGAGAAGCGTTGTGATGAACATTCTTAGTTTGTTAATGTGATGGTCAATCTTCATTCCATATACTTAAAATGTAACCTATTTTTCTCCATAGCAGCTGAACATCCATCCCCTATCATATATATATATATATTCAGGTGCTTTGAATGATGCGGCTGCAAACAAGTATGAATTTGAAGTAAAGGTTTTCTGCATCTCAGACTCACAGAGAGTTGGTGTCCTGTTCAAACTGTGCTGACCTTCAGCAGCAAACTGGCCAGCCAAGGCAAAGTGGAAGAAATGGAAGGCCAGTATAGCAAGTTCTATAATTAAATTAGAATAATCTCATATGAGAAAGATAACAGTGAGAATTTAGATAAGAATACCAAAAGTGATATATGTTTCCCAAGCTACTATGTGCCCTTCCAAACCCAACCCAGCTCACCTACCAGAGGTGATAGTACAGATAGGAAACATCACAAACTTAAATTATTTTTATAATGCATTTGTGTACAAACTCTGAAACCTTGATTTTGTGATGCGTTGATGTTGAATATTATTATTGATACTTTGGGAAAAAAAAATAGTCACGGGTAGAATACCACTCAAGTTTATGATTGATGTCTGTATAGTGATGTTGAATTGTTGATTACCATTGAGGAAAAAGCTATGTAATTTTACTGATACAATTGGCTAGCGGAAAAGAAGCCGACCGTTCTATCACACTCACTTGCGGTGTAGTCAAGTAGAAACTCGTATCTCTCGTGCTAAGTTTTTGCTTGAATCGCCAGTGTGGGGATCTGTTAAAACCAAACGTTCTGACTCTACACGATTGTTCTGAGTAGTAAGAAACTCTACCCACTAATAAAATTCTAAACTGATAAGATCCACATCGATGTCTTTTTTTGTTCATTAAAAAAAAAATAAAAAACCAGCGATGTTGAAGTTAATGGTGGTTGGTAGCATGGATCCCTTAACGATTATTCAAATCATTATTTCCCAGCTTCTGAATTTCTCTTTTGATTTTGTACTCTTAGTTGATGGGCATGCATTTTCCGTCCATCCAAACAAGCTGGCCCACAATTCACTTCATTTCTATGAATTTGGGTTTAGAAATTAAATTGGGCTTCATTAGATTGAAATAAGCATTATGTCATTCATTTTTTAAATTAATTTCCAAAAGCTCCCAGGATGAGATTCTCATTTGACAAAGTAGGCAGCTAATTGGAATTTAAAGTCCACGATGTTGAACTTGGCACCAAATTTTGTTTAAATAAGAGACACCATTTTATCCTTGTTGAATAATTCAAACGTCTAATCTTTAATGGTCCAAGCGACATATATATTCAGCATAAATTGTCCCCATATTCATATTATCCATATGCTGTTTAAGTTCATGCTGACATTAATGCTTCCTCATATACTGATTTTGCCGACTACAACGACTACTCAAAGCTTCCAGCACCTTTACCACTTATCTTTTAAGACACTGCAACCAAGGTTTAAAATGTTCATGTCGATATTTTATAAGGGCAATATTTTCATAACTGGTTTATTTTTCTATTAAAATTTAAAATATATATATATATATATATATATATGTGCATCGACATCGACATCTTATTGATATTTCCTTTGAAATTTTAATATTTTAGAATCCTTGAATTTTCTGTAGATACTGATATTTTGAACATTGGTTACAATTACCATATTTAAATAGATGTATAATGTGCTTTTATTTTTTCAAGTACTTCTAAACCCTTCTAGTCTATCCCCAGCTTAACTCACTCTTTTACAAACTAAACTTGGAAGTAAGAGATTTCATTATAAAAAATAAAATAAAATCAAGAAGGTAAACTTGTTCGGATTCTTTGAAGCTAGGAGGGCACATGGAGTTGGATTCATAGAACTTTACCCAAATCCTCAACTTTCATGGAATTGTATTACAGGTCCAATAATACTAATGCATCTATAATCTAGAGGCCGTATTGGAGCATGGTCATATATATATACATATGCAAATCTTCTACGTATCAGAAGCTCTACAAGGACTTCTTTTAGATGTTGTAGAACCCATTTAAAGAAACGAAAGTGATTATACATGGTGACCAAAACTATATACAAACAAAAAACATATGCTGCAATTAGTCAGCAAATAGTATAACTAAGATAACTCAAATTTAAACCACAACATACTTCCTTTCTTATACCAAACAAAAATATAAACTTCTTTTACATTTATTTAATAAAAAAGAAATCCTAAGTCGTAAAACAATGAAGCAAAAATGACATATTTTCCTACCAAATTTAACCACCATGCGAACGATATTGATTGTTGGCAATTTATATATATATACACATAGAGCTAGTTCTAGTTTGAATCTCATGGTACGTAGCTAGCTTGTGAATAACCTACCTGTTGTGTAATGGGTCTGGACAAGTGGGTACTTCTCTGTTGATTGTTGCAAAAAAGCCTTCATCTCCATTCATATTTTCAGAGCTTTTACTCCAAACTGGAGGCTTTGCTAGTACTTCTTCCACCTTCTCAGTTAACAATCTAGCTCCTGAAACTCCATAGTGTATTGCTGAGATGCTAAAGAGGATCATTAAGAGTCCCAAAGCTTGACTACTCCGTGATATGCACATGGCTTTTGCTGTCTGTGTGTTTGCTTCTCTTTGAGTCAAAGATGGAGCATAATGAACAAGTTGAGTAATTAAGTTGCTAAGCGTTTTATAAGAGATCAGAAAGCAATGCTGAAGTGGTGTTTCTCTACGTACACGTGTATATGTCCGTGAATGTAGAAAATTATAAAATTTTGGTCAAATTCTCAAGCGAAAGACAATGAGAGGGAAGTGAGACTTTAACTAATGAGCTGAGCTTTGTGGGGGTGGTTGAATGCCCACACCTTTCGATGCCATGGAACTCAATTGCTTTGGACTTTGTATTAGTTACCAACTTGTTTATAATTGACTACAGCAATAAAGCATTATTCTATACAAAGAATTCTTGTGCAAAGGTCATGAAATTGAGAACTCTTCTTCCTTCTCATATATTTTTTACTTATGATGCTTGTATTGAATACATATATATACATATATAATGTAAATATGTCTCTGATTAAAACAAGAATAATTCAAAGGGTATTTTAGGGCTTTCAGAAAGTGGGTAACATACTGTGCTAAATCATGTATACCAACCAGTCCTCTCTTGAGTCTTTCAGCCAATTCCAGCCAATAATAGACAATCTGAACATATTAACAAATTAATTATGAAACAGCCAACCTATACATTGTCTTCAAAAGGACCTCAAATTGAGGATCTTAGCTTTGACTCTTCCTCTGGATTGTCTTTTATTTTCTTCATATCCCACTTTTCAAATGCCTAAAAATGCTGATGTCCATGTTGATGCAGTTTTCTAGGACCTGGTCATACTCCTCCTTTCTATTTGTTAGTATTAATTTGAATTGTTTATTTATGCTTGTGTTTCACAAACTATGGGTTTTGCCTTTTGAAGTAACAGCACATTCTTGTTAGAAAAAAAAAAAAAATAGGGGGCATCTTTGTCAATTTTGTCTTGTTGGATTTAGGTTATTTGTGGAATATTTTATACTGTTTTGTTTTTTCGCTTGGACTATAGCTTATGTCAGATCTTTCATAATCACAAGGCAGCATATATATTCAATTAATTCAAAGATCAAAGGCTCACAAACTTTAAAATATATGTTGTCCTTGGCTTACTCATCGTACAATTCTCCATCCTTTGAAAATTAATAAAAATAAATGTCTAGCAATAGTCAAGCAAGATAGATTATATCTTCAAACAATGCTGCTGATTGGCCAGATTTTGGACCTACATCCAAAATGTATCTATGTGAGTGCACTGAGAACTTGAAAAATGAGAAATCAGTGAGAGAAAAATGTTATTTGGAAACACAATGAAAGTATTGGGTGTCTTATTGTCATCCCTTTCCTTGAATGCATTCTCATATATATCCATTTCGCATCTTCATCACAATTGTTCTGGTCTCTGTCTTTTCTATCTTCATTGTTTTCATTCTCTTTCAAAATTCAATTCATATTTCACATTCGGAAAACTTTGGTAGGTCCTAGATGTTTATGTTTTGGGTTCAGATGGGCCATCATAGGTCACTGTTACTAAAAATATAAACATTTTGCATTTTTTTTTCCTTCTTGTGTATGTCACACTTTGAAAACCAAATGCTCCATCTTGGTGGGTTTAGCATTTATGCAATGATTTGTTGAAGACTTTGTTGGACCTATTCGGTTAAAACCATGGTAGATAGGTGAAAATTTAACCTCCTTTTTTACTCTCAAAGTCAGCAGCTTAACAAGAAGATTAAGCTTGCTACGATATAGCAATTAGCAAACCCACGTGCTGCTTCAAGATTTCAATAGATTTTTAAGGACCCACTTGGACATGGCAAGCCCACATGTTTTGACTACGATAGCACACAGGGGTAACCTAGTTCTACCATGGTCGCACCCACTTAAAAATTCATGATCAAAATTTATAAAACCTTTCATTTAAGGATGTGAATATTAATTTTTGGCATCTTTGAAACCTCTAAACTACAAATGGACCCCCTGGTCTACTCTTGAGAAACCAATAAAAGTCACCCAGTATAAGATATTACTTTGTTCTTGTAGGCTGTAGCTATAAATATCATACATTTTGCGATAATGGATTTATTTTCAACCATAACCATAAGTATCAGCCAAGATTGTAAAATGTAATAATAGAGGCCACAATTATGCAAACCACAATAATTGACATGGGTCGCTGCCATTCATATATTCAGAGCCAACATCGACAAATCAATTGTATTGAGGAAGAAAAACCAAACAAACTCTTTTGAGTCGTATGCATTTATATTTGCCGAGTTAATGAATACAAAGAAGGATCATCAATGATATATTTTCTCTCAATTCTAACAATAAAAGGCCGGTGTTTCTGTAATCTACAAGCTATTTTCATGCGTCTATGAAAGCACGATTCAATATCATACCGTGACAGTGAACAAATAGAGTTTTAGTACAACGGACAGAGCCAACTGCAACAAGAAGATCCCGGCTACAATCAAGAACCACCTTTCACCAGCTGATTTTATATGAGCTTTAAGGTTAAGTGCCACAAAGGTTGCTGACATGAACCCAGCTAGAGCTGCTATAACCCATCTAAAAATTTCGAAGGGAATAATGGAGAGACACTGCAACCACATAAGAGTATGAATTTTAACTAGTGATAATACTAACATTCAACGAAAATAATCCACTGTATAGTTAAAATAGTGAAATTTGAAATGAAGAACTTACCAATGCTGGAATGAAGACAAATAGGGAGTAGCCATAAAGACAGAGTAGTTGAACAAGACCTGATGGAGCTGAGAAATACTTGAGGATTACATACAGTAGAAGAGGAACAATGGTGACATAGCCATAGAACAAACCGGCAGACCATGTAACCAGATTTATGTCATAGTCCCAATCTTTCTTCTTCAGTTTGTGTGCTATATATGTCACAAAAGTGCCGATGGAAGCTGCTACAAAAATAAGGGTCGTGCATATCCAGAATGGTCCATACCTGCACAGTATTTAAAGTAATGATCACATGACTCAAGACTTGTGCATATAATAAGTGAAAGGTAAATGAATAAAAGTAGCAGAATTCCATCAAGACACAGTGCTTGCTATAGTTACAACAGTCTTCAAGTTTTTATTAGAGGCAATTATAGCAATATTAGTCATAACCACCATTCAAATAACAAATAAGTTATAAGCGTTTACATTTATTATTTCAAATTTGAAAAGGAAAAAGTTTTCCATTGCAATTTACTGATACCATTCATTAACCAGACATTGACATAAAATAACTTCTAAAGGAGATGCAACTTACAAATCCGGGCTGTTGGTTGTTTTCTCATTGAAAGTTCCAGCAAATGGGAAAAGAGAGTCTTTAATCCTCTCTAAGACATCTGAAGTGTCAACATCAAAGTATGGCTTATAAGCAGCTACAGAAAAAGTCCGAAACCAGCCACCTTGCTGGGGTTCGTCAGAACCAGATGAAGATTTTGAAAATGTATCTGCAAAAATAAATAAATATGAGTCAATTATAACACACCCAAAAAACAAAAACGATTGAAAAGTTAATGGCAATCACACTTCAAACCACAACATTTTTGAAACATGGATGCAAAATTATGGTCAATGAATTCTCTTAAGAGCATATCAATCACCAACTTTGCACTAACTCAAACAAAATACATCCCATTTTCATCATATCAAACCTTGATCAGTTCTTTTAAGGATTTTTTTTTTTGAAGCATCATTTCATTTGAGGAATCTCTCCACAATAAATCATATCTTTAGAAGTACCGAATCAGAACTTTGATCCCAAGTTTTTCATTCCCCATCAACAATATACTTAATAACGTTGCTGAAGTCCCATCTCTTTTCACATTGCTCGTTGAACTCTCATGCTTGTAGAGACTCTTTTTTTACAAAAGATCTCATAATAATCCAATACTCAAATCTCAATACTCTCTGCCTCCTAGTTTCAATAAGCTATTCAACTGAACTGCCAAGCATTTCAAATCATTAAGCTAAAATGAATTGAGTATTCTAATCTTTCCACCTTGTTCTAGGTCCAACCTGATAATATCCAAACTATATTTCCTAGAATGAAGAGTTGGAACAATCAACCCCTTTTTTATGAAACACACTATCTAAAGTCCATCTTCAATATACTGAAATTCCAGTATGGAACTTAAACACCCTTAGACCTTCAATCCTAACACCACTTGCATGCAATAAACTACAAATATCAAATGTAATGCTGGGCTTAGAAAGGATCACAGCAAAACCAAATTCGTATAGTTACTAGCACAATTTAAAGATAATCAGATTAATGACTAAAATTGTACCATCAGCATCACGAGGAGGCCGAGAAACACCAGAGATCTTCCCTTGAGCTTCAGATGGAGGAAACGTCTGAAGGTTAGAATCTGCAAAAATAAATTGATCATCATAATTATTGTCAAGAGAATAAGGGAAAATCAAATACTACATTCTTTCCAGTCTTCTTCTAATATTGATATTGGATATCATCAAATCAATGAATTGAATACTTAACCTAATTAAACATATTAATAACCATAATAGTAATAGCAACTAAACCGAATTTTAGACTTAATCACAAAATGCATGAGCTTCGTGTTCTGGCATAGCCCTCACAGGCAAAATGTATTACCACAACTGTGCTCATCTTGTTCTATGTTTTGCGACAAACCACGCACAGCAGTCCAAATACAGTTTTACAACTGAAAATTGGCTGATTTAAAAGACTTTGTTCCTTACTCTCAACTGAAGGCTCCATTAGATTGCTAACGAAATGCATGAAAGTAAAATAATTCATAAAATGAGATAATCCCATGTTTCCTAATATTTAAAGGCACTGAATTTTGCAGTGAATCAAACAAAACAACTTGTCCCTTAAGAAATCCAAACAGCAAAAGCCTAGTAAGTTAGAAACAGAGCGACAACAATGTAAGCCATAGCAGCTCAATATCTTATAGTGTCCATGAATTGCAACACCCATCTAATAAACAGCACAGTTCTAGTTGATCAACAAGCAAAGGAAACGAATTCCCAGAATGAATGTAAATTGCACCTTGGAACTTGACGGCGACGTGACCTGGATCTGGAACAGCCTACAAAAACGAACAAAATTATACATCCAGATCCAAATCTTATACAGAAACATATACGTATAATTTATATATAAGAAAGAAGAATAGGAAAATTGAGGAATAGAAGGTGGTAGAAATAGAATTCATGAAAATGAAATCACAACTTACAGGAACAGATCCTGAAACCTGCTGGTTATCTATGCTCGTATAGTTTCCTGACATCATCTTCTCTCTCTCTTCTTCTTCTCCTCCTCCTTCTCCTTCGTCTCCTCCAGCAGATCTCTATTGCCCTCTACCGCGTGATTTTATATAATCTTTGATTTTTATTTATTTTTATTTTTATTTTACGTAAGAACGAAATATTGGGCTGGAGAGTGGACTAAGCCCTTCTTATTGGGTTATATTTTTCCAGCCATTCTAAGTTCTAAGTGCACCCCTAAATTAGCTTTATACACTTATTTTTTCAAACTATTGAATTTAACAATGCAAAAGAAATTTTTCAAGACGAATATGGTCTCACTTATCTTTCACATTGATCTTTATACACTACCACATAAATTTATATGTATATATTTACATAGTATTTTTATACAACATGAAAAAAATAAGAAGAAAAATGTTTTAGAATTTTAGTGATTTCAGGAAAACATGTAAATTGTCTTTTATTTTTTTATTGGATTCCAAACTTCACGAATAAACTAAAAATGCAAAATAAATAAATAAAGATTTTTTTTTTTCGTTACAGTGATTCATAATCTATCATACACACACGTTAAACAAGACAAATCTTATCAATAAATAAAAAACTTGTTGGGGTAACAATGAAATATTTGTCTCAGAACATAATTCTGCAGCAGCAAACAATAAGGAAACTAGGCAGTGCTTTGCAGAGCAAAATTTCCTGCACTGCTTTATTTCTTACACTCAAAGATTACTCTAACGACAGCCCCCAAAGATATATTATTTGTCACAAAAATTTATGAGCTTCCTCTTTGACAAATCAATCCCAATATCTATAAAGTTACATGTAATTTATCCCATCAAACAAACTAAATGTCTAAAAACCTATTTACATTCTGATATTTGACCAATATAAGAACCATTTTCAAGCATTTTTCAATCTGCCCCTTGTGAGCAACAGAGACCTTCTGATTGCAAGTATAAGAACCCAAGTGGTTGCACTAATTTTCTCCTTGATCATCAACAGCAATGCAGAGCTCAGAACAGTCTTCATGATCTGAGCCTCCAATCCCTTGAAGAAGCCAAACAGCCCCTCAGATTTCCATATAGCATAGATAATTCCTGGCACCGTTTTGTTGGACTTTTGCTTAGGTTTTTTGGTTCCATCATTATCTGGATCTGCAGCTTGGATCATGACCTTACACCTGAAGGCAACATGTATTTCAGTTGGTTCCATTTATCAATCTTAAAACCATTAAAAGCGTAGAGTGTTTGAGAGAACAATTATGCACCTGATTGCAGGATATGTAATGACAGTGGCAATACTCTTCGCAACTGCACCTAGCACAAATGCTGAAAAGGCAGAAAGGGCTTCCGCGGATGAACCCTTATCCCCTATAGTCTGTTTTCCCTTCAGCATTCTTTGTTTCAGTTGATCAAACACCGTATACTGCAGTATATCAGCAATATCAGTCTCAGCCTGGCTTATCCTCTCAAGTAAAATACCTTTATTGAAGGTAACACAATCTGGTGGTATTGATTTCAAGTACAAGAATTGAACATTATCAATGGTTTTAGCCTTTAGGTTAAAGAGACCACGAAAACCACCTGAATTGCGGGGTTTGATGTCAGCAACAGAGAGATTCCAAGGCCATCAAATGCATCACTCCAAGTGCCTTCAGTCAGGGTCCCCCACAACCCCTTGGATTTTCCAAAAGCAGTAGTTTGCATCCTTGACGAGGCTGTATCCAGGGGCTACACAGTGGCAAACCAAATAGGCCATCATTAAAATTCAATATACAAAGACGTTTAAAGTTTAAATATGCATGAGGATAATGAATAAAAGGATAGGCAGTGAAAACTTATAACAAAGAGATAACAATATTCCATAAAGTTTCCTTCTTTCAGTCTTCAATTGTATGGAAAAAACAAAATTGTTTGAAACTGCATATAATTAAACAGCTGGTGAACCATGTTTTTCCACAAATTCTAAGAATCTGTGTGTTGGAACAAAAGACAAGTTCCATAATATGACAGCAAAAGGAAACATCTCCTCTTCTGTTTCAATATAGTCACTTGACACTCCAAAACTCTAAGGCGTAACAATACAAGACTAGAAAACAAAGCATCATAACATAAATGTAAATCACAATACCAAGAAACTTATAAGCTGAAAAAAATAAAATCACTTCTTTAGGTGCAGAGCCAGAACAGTTTCATATATCATGAAATCAGCAATTTTTTAACCCAACAGCAAAAGTCAAATGCCAGTGTGTAAACAATTCTGAAGCAGAAGCAGATAACCTCCAACACAAATAGCTCACCTGTGTCGCAATGGCGGTACATGCCCCAGCGGCTGCAGCAATTACCAAGTTTGCTTTTGTTCCAATTGATTTCGCTCCACTCTTTTGAATATACAATCTTTTGAAGTAGCTGTATCCATAAAAGTATACAAACTGTGAAATGAAGGATTGCAGATTCTTCGTCCCTAGTCCTTGATAAAGTGAAAGAACCTGACGGGTAGATATGGCTTCCCACAACACATCGGAAAGTTTCCTACATAAGTCAGAAAAGTGATATCAGGAAAAAAAAACTAGATGTCATTCATTGAATGCTGCAAAAGTACTGACTGCCCACTAAAGCAACCTTTGATTAGACAAGGATCTCAGTCAACATTGTTGGCGACTAACAGTTTGTGAAGAATATCAATAATACAGACAGACAAGCTAACAACTTCAACTTAATGTATCATGAAAAGAAAAGGCTATGAAACACCATAATGAAGGCCAGAGATGCACTAGACACATTACAAAAGTTTAATCTTTTCTGTGGATTCAAGTTTCTGATACTATTATAGGTATTTAAACAACAATTCTGGGAAAAACGAATATGAGACTTGGGCAAACAAAAAGAAAGAAAAAAGCTATGAAACACCATAGTAAAGGAATATCCAGGAAGACGCAAACTTATAATAGTTGAAACTTAAAATTCCAAAGTGAAATGGAAATTTGAACAGACTTAATCTAATTTCAAAGACCTCCTGTAAAAACCCAAACAAAATCAACAAAAAGTGGAAGTCACAGAGTATGAGTAATATAAACATTGTTAGTCCATGGTGACAGAATGATTAAGGTGATCAGTTAAAGATGCCATATTGTTAGATTGCAAGAATTCCCTCTATAATTAATCCTAGGCATTCCGGTGAGCTAGTAAAGTCAAACTCGTATGAGACTCACAGAGGCCTAAACCCGTTTTCACCAAAAAAAATAGAAGAAAGAAACAGAGGCCTAAACCCGTTTGATCTCTAAAGGATCATATCGTCTTCTTCTCTCACATTCGGCCACAACTTAACCATTAGTTGCAAAAAGCTACAAAAAATACAGAATTTACCCAGAGATTCAATTACATGGTCTTGATCGGCGGAGAAAAACTTAAGACCCAGATCAAGAAAAATCATAAACAAGCTGTACAAAATTCTGAGATATAGAAAAATGGTAGACCTGTATCTTTGCTGACCATGAGCTCGAACCTCGGCTTGGAACCTGGTCTTGCAGGTATCAAGCGGATACAAGATGGTGGTGCTTACTAGTGATCCTATGGCTCCTGAAGTAGCCTCTGATATAGATTCGAGATCAAGACCCATCTTTTGTCAATATCAAAATTACCTATACAAACATATAAATATACGTACAGAGAGAGAGTAAAATGGGATGAGAAAGAGAGAGAAAGAGAGGGGTTAGGTGGGCTTAAATGTAGAAACGTCCATGAATAAGCTCTATATAAGCAGGAGTCATAAGGTGACGGAAATAAATAGGAAGACTGATCATTGGCGTTTATTGGGAATTGAAACACGTGAAGGTCTAACGCCGTCCAGATCGACGGCGGCAGATCCGTGTTTCTTTTTTTTCATATATATATATATATGAATATAATTAGAGATTTAGTTAAAATATAAAATTAAATTATGAAAGTAAATTAGACCATTTTTTCAAAATAAATAAAAGTAATATTATTAATACTGCGGATTTGAACTTTGATTTTAGTGTTGTCTGATTTACAATAGACAAATTCTTAAATATTAACTAATAAAATTAATATTTATTTAAGTTAACCATTATTTTTATTTTGCTATGAACCTTTAGTTTTTTTATTAAAAAAAAATTCTGTATATTTGGTTAAGTCTTATTTTAAAATTTTGTGATGCGTCTACCATCTAAATATATTCAAAATTAAAAAAAATGGTAATTTAGTTAACTCTACCTGTTTGGCCATCTGGTTCCCACACGGTACACCCTCGGCGGTCCACAAATTTCCTCTAAACAGAAAACTCATTTTTCACGATGACAAC
Organism: Rhamnella rubrinervis; assembly: GCA_007844105.2. NCBI lineage: Eukaryota > Viridiplantae > Streptophyta > Magnoliopsida > Rosales > Rhamnaceae > Rhamnella > Rhamnella rubrinervis. The sequence continues at coordinate 10,766,509 of CM017578.2, forward strand.
CCATTTCTCATTTCTCATCCAAATTTCGTTCCTCAAGAAAACCAACTGCTGCCAACAAAAAAACCACTTTATTTTTCCATTTAGATTTTTTACTGAGTAAATAATTACTATTTACCGTTGGGTTGTACTTATCTAAAACTAAAAATTAAATTTAGCAAACATTTTTTGTGTACATGTAATTTTCCCATGAATATATTTACACATATTGAAATAAAAAAAAATAATTAATATATATATATATATATATATATATTATGGTGTATTTATACTTTCAATATATTTTTAAAAGAAAACGATTTAATTAATTCGGTTCTCAACGCGACGCAATAAAATAAACCCACGTTGTACACACGCTCGTAATAAAAAAAGAGTCTAGGCATACATATTTTCTGACTTTTTTTTTTGTTAACTATGATTGTTACTTTTTTATAAATTTATTTTATAAGATACTCCTTACTATAAATTTTATTTTTTAATAAAAAATTCATTGTGTAAATAATCATGATTCTAAAATAAAATTATATTACTATTTTAATTTTATAATTTTATAAAAATTTAAAATAATAAATCTACTCCTTTAATAATTTTTCTAATTTAATAATATAGTTAGAAACACAATAATAAATTAAATAAACACTCATCTTATTCATCAGTCTTGTCAAAAGCTACTGAAGGAATGCATTGGGTAAGACACAGTGCAAGAAAGCCAAAAGCCGATAAGATTTTTATATCTGTCTGCGAAAGTTGAGTTTCAATCTTGATAAATCCTATATAATGCCTCTATATTCAATTCGTTGAGTATCATATAAAACTATTACAATATAAGAATCTATTATTCTATGCTTTTATTGAATTATACAAACGGAATATCAAATAGATCTTATCTCATAAATTATACAATTAAAATAGTAAATAAACCCTATTATACAAGTAAAATAGTAAATACATCCTGTCTTCTAATTAATTGTTGGGCTATGATTCTTTGAGGATTTTTGCTGCTGAATAAATCAAAAATCAAAGCAAAGAAACAATATACATTTTTTTTTTCTTTTTTGAACTTGGTATGAGTCCGGTGGGAGATTTGGGGCTATTGCCTGATAAAATTGTAGCCTGGGCTGTCCACATAAGACATATACAAGGTTATTTAAATTGTCATTTTAATTACACACGCAGTTAACCTGAAGGTAATTTTTATCAAACAAAAAAAAAAATTGAAGGTAATAATTCAGTAAATTGGAAATTTGAGAAACTATTCCATATGTCGGTGATTATTATTAAGAAGGTGATTTACTTTTATACATTATGTATTATTATAATTTTACCAATTAAGATAAAAATAAAAATTTACAAATTTGTCTATTGTTTTTTTTAGCCATATTTGGCCCACCCAATGAGATGACATTATGTTAGTGGTCGACAAAAATTTATATCATAAACTCATAGAAAGTAAACCCATTAATATAAGGCCAGAGAGTTTTTTTTTTTTTTTTTCAACACAGGCAATTATGTCGAAAATGTAATGATAATGTTATTAGTTGTATTTTTATTATATAAATATTTTACAAAATTTGATATTAATTATAGTCAACACCCTGCGAGTGAGGCAATTATTTATCATAATTAATTTAGGAAAAAAAATAAACTTTATACTTATAATTTTGATATGTTATAGTTTCAATACTTCATTATTGATGTAATTTATTTATGAACATTTTTCAAAAGTTAGTTAAACTTAAAGAGATTGAGAAGAAGAATATAAAAATTTGTACTATCTTATTGTAATTTACAACTTCGATATATTTATAATATACAAGATTGTCAATATATACTACTTTGATATACACAAGATTGTCTTTTTGATGAATAAAAGGATAAATGATTGATCTCTCTTTTTAACTTGAGATCATGTACAGATTTTTTTTTGATGAATAACAAGATTGTCTTTTTTTTTTAATAAATAAAAAGTGTCTCTATGTGAAAATTATGAATTTTTAAATTTATTATGAGATAGGGCCTCATTATTGTTTCAACTTTACAAATCAGTAGGAATTTAAAGTAGTAAGCCCACGCATATCTAAGCGAATATAAAAATTCAATCGGATTCCTTACCGCTAAGCAATATCTCCAGATGCCACAAGATTGTTATTATAAAGCAAAGAGTAGTAATACAATATATGGTGCTCATATGATGCTTAGGCTGACTATGCTAACCTTTATAACACATATTTCAAATATGCATAATGTATGAAAGTTTTTTTTTTTGAACCAAAGAATAAGAGAATATCATTCCAAAAAATTAAAGTCTGACAATAAAATATTAGCCAGTGCTAACTGATTAGAATGTCCCCAATCTAGTGGTAATGAACCATTCATGGTCTTTTTTGCTATCCAATCAACTGCCTTATTCAAAGATATAGGTACCAAATGAAAAGAACACAAAACAAATTTATGAGACAACTGCTTAATATCATCAAGGATAATACTGATTTTCCAACTGCTGTCAGCTGCATCTCCAATAATCCCTTGATATAAGTTTTCACAATCAGTTTCAACTTGAATACGATCATACCCCATCCTTCGAGCTGTAAGCAGAGCATGGAAAACCGCTTGTCCCTCAACAGCTAAAACATCATCACCAAATATACGCATATTTCTATAGCACACAACCCGTCCCTACCAGTCTCGAGCTATAATTCCCATAGCACTATGATAAGAATGAGCATGGAAAGCTGCATCACAATTAAACTTAATAGTACCTTGGGAGGGGGGCGTCCATACCATGGGAGGCACACTGTTCCTACGCCTAGAAAAGGTTGTTGAAAAGACATTAACATTTTCACTATGGCATTGGAACTCATAGGCGGCATCCGAAGCCAATCAAATAGTAGAAGTAGGATCCACTGGTCTTCGTTCATGCACTGCTTTATTCTGACCCTTCCAGATATACCAGCAAATATAACACAGCACCCTGACATTATGATCACCTCCATTTTTATCCCCAATAAGTTCCAAAAGCAAGTCATGAAGCCATTGAACATTGAGTTGAGTAGCAACAGGTGGCCGAATCCCCAACATACAACCAAACCAAACCTGGGATGTTCAAGCACATCAAAAAAGTAAGTGACTAATAGTTTTTTCTGTAGATTGACAGATAGGACATAATGAATCCTGAGAAATATGTCGTCGAAATAAATTTGAAAAAGTTGGTAATCAGTCCCGTAGAACCCTCCACATAAAATGTTGACAAGGTAAATTACTTGCCAATAACCATTAAGAAAATTGGTCATTAAGAAATTTTATTTAAAAAAAATAAAAAATTTCAAAACCAAAAAGGATGTAACATATTATATAAGATTAATAAAATGTAATTATGTATGCTTAAATTGTTATAATTAAAATATAAACTATGACAGGAGAAATTGAAAACAATATCATATTTTTTAACATTTTCACATTTATAAAATTAATTTTCACATATATTCATATTTTTTCCATCATAAAATAAACAGTTAAAAAATAATATTCGCGATTAATAACCGGAAAGTTCTACTCCAGATAATTGTGCGTACGTGGCAACAAGGTTACAGCTTACAGGTTACAACTCAGCTTGCACGCCAAGTTAGGGTTACGTGCCATTATATAGTCATGAGAAGTACCAAATTTCCGTGCACTTACTTGCACTGTAGGAAACGAAAGAAAATAGAAAAAAAAAAACCAAAAGAAAATCCACTCCCATTGTCACTCTGTCTCTCCTCAAGCCTCCGCAGCAAGCAGCAGTACCACCGGCCCAAGCTAGGGTTTCTGGTGGTCTTCTGATTTTTCTTCGTTTCTCAAGCTTCGTCTAATAGCTTTCAAAGCTCTAATATTATCCAGGTATATTACGATTCTTCCACCATAATTCCTTTGTTTCCATTAAGCGCATGCGCTGCTTTCACAGTCTAGGTTTCGTGGTTGTCTTTGCTATTTCAGTTATTTAGCACTCAAAACCACCAAGGTCTTTACAGTTCTGCCAACGCGTTTCACCAGATTAGCCTATTTACATATGTATAGAACTTCTGTAAATCCATGTCTGATTTGAATCGTTTGTTCTCTCCAAAATCTGGAGTATTTTCGATTGTGTTCTTAGCATCTGTTGCAAGCTCTTTTCTAGCTTAATAATGCCCTCATGCTCATTGATGTGATTTTGTATTTTGTCTGAGCCGTTAGGGTTTTGGGTTTTGCTTTGCAGTTTCAATGACGAAAGCCTCATCTGGAACAAAGAACCCGTCCGGCCGAGCTGGGGTCCGAATCGTTGTGGCAGGAGACGGTGGCACTGGGAAATCATGCTTGATTATCACCGGTGCATCTGATATGTTCCCGGGGCAAGTCCCTCCCGTGCTGCCACCAACAAGGCTGCCTGTCGATTTCTATCCTGATCGTGTGCCCATAACAATTATAGATACTCCCTCTCGGTATGAAATTTGTTTGGTTGAATTGTGTGGGCATCTGATAGCTGTTTTTTTCCTTTAATAAATAAATCTGGTCGACGATCCATATAATTATCTCTCTAAGAGTTAAGTCTGAATGTATTTGAAAGGTTGGTTTGGTTCCTCGGAAGATGTTGTAAAAGAACAGAATAGGCTAGCTTGATATTTATATATATATATATATATATATATATATATACATTTTTTCTAACTCGTGTTATTAAGGACTTATGAAGATAGTTGCTCACTAGTTCAACTGTTTACCTTGCTTAGGTATCTCAAATTTAGGGAGACAACTGAGTTTTTTGTATATTGTTGTTATCTACATTTAGCTCTCTTAAGAACATAAGTTTTTGATTGTTTGATTTTGTTAGGTTGCTCAGTAGTGGTTGTGAGGGGGAACTGTATAATTTTAATTGGTATTTTCACTATTTCCTTTCAAGAAACTAAAATTGAATCCAGTTTAAATTGTGGAATTGGTTGAGTTATAAATTTTTTAATTTTTTGGAATTTAAATTAGCAAAATATGGGGATAAAAACTAAAAATGTTTTGACCATCAGTTTTTTTTATAGTACAGGAGGAGAAGAATTTCGAATTTGGTATTATAATATTAGAAACTGCTATTATTTTTCTAAAAATATCTGCATTCATGAGTTGATTTAATTTTATTTTAAATTTTGCACTTTTTTTTTTTGTTTTCAGTAACCAGAAGTCAAGAAATTTAAGGATTAGAATTTTCCTTTTCTCAGTCAACCGTATAAGGATATTGTCATCCTTCATTGTGGTTGTGCCTGTCCTAGTAAATTTTCATGTTGAATCTCATTTATTTTATGTTTCTCAATCAGTTCGGAGGATAATGATAAAGTTGCTGAAGATTTGAAGCAGGCTGATGCTGTTGTGCTTACTTATGCATGTGATCAACCACAGACACTTGATCGATTGAGTACCTTTTGGCTTCCTAAACTTCGTCAGCTAGAGGTGTATTTTCTCAACATTCAGCTTTATGTAAATTTTGTTCCTAGAATTTATTGAAGATTCATTGAAGACAAGACTGATAAATGAAATGCTTGATCTTGATTAACTTTTCAGAAACTCTGGAAATGCTTTTTTAAAATGGAAGTTGTGGTGTAATATTATTTTCAGGTGAGGGTCCCAGTCATAGTAGTTGGCTGTAAACTGGATTTAAGAGATGAGAACCAGCAGGTGAGTCTGGAACAAGTGATGTCACCAATAATGCAACAGTTTCGGGAGATTGAGACTTGTATTGAATGTTCAGCATATAAACATATTCAGGTGTGTATAAGTTTCTCAGTTTGTTTAGGCTACTTTGCTATCTTATTGTATTTTTTACATTTGCAATATTAGCAATGTTGTACTACTTTTATACTTGTGTGATATGACTTGACATTTTGGGTTCACTCCTTCTTTATTCAAGTTTGACTATCTCTAAAATTTCAATAATTTTGTGTGCGCCACATTCATAAGCTATTGACTGTTTACTAGGATCTGAGTCATTTGTATATATGATACATTTATTTAGGCAATTCCAAATCTCCGGAGCTTTTTATTTTTTTAATAGGGATATTATGGCGATATCATTTTAATCACTGGACTAACTATGTCAAACTATTACCTTTTTGCAGGTGGCTGAGGTTTTCTATTATGCACAAAAAGCTGTGCTTCATCCAACAGCTCCACTATTTGACCAGGAAACGCAGACTTTGAAGCCACGATGTGTACGAGCCTTGAAGCGGATATTTATTCTTTGTGACCATGACAGGGATGGTGCTCTCAGTGATGCAGAGTTGAATGACTTCCAGGTTCCTTCTTTTCGAGCAGTTTGAATTCTAGATTCCATTTTAAAAGTTTATCCAAAGTTTCAGAATTTAATGACAGTTTGAAGATGATCCTTTAATACTCAATACAAGTGTCTTTCAGTTCAAAGTCATACTTAATATGGCCTCCAAGTCTAATTTAGATTTTTCAACAGGTTAAATGTTTCAGTGCTCCACTACAACCTTCTGAAATAGTGGGTGTTAAGAGGGTTGTGCAAGAAAAGTTGCCTGAAGGAGTGAATGAACGTGGTCTTACTTTGACAGGATTCCTATTCCTTCATGCATTATTCATTGAGAAAGGGCGTCTTGAGACAACATGGACTGTCCTGAGGAAATTTGGGTACAATAATGATATAAAACTTTCAGATGATGTCGTTGTCCCATCTTCACTGCGACGAGTTCCGGATCAGGTAATATCTTATTGAGGTAAACGATACCTATGGTAGTAATAACTGCTGATGGTATTTAGACACTTCTATTGGATGCTGATATTTTTTCCAGTTTTTGTTTGATGAACTTTATATTTTTTATACCACTCCACCTCATTCTTTTCTCTTTATGTAGTTGGCAACTTTTCAAACAGAACATTTGTTCTGATTGCTTACTATTAGTTGTCATATGTGCAGAGTGTTGAGCTGACAAATAAAGCCGTTGAGTTTCTCAAGGAGATCTTTGACCTATTTGACAGTGATCGTGTATGTTTTCTTGTTTTAAACGCTTGGTTCTCCAATTCCATTGCTCACTGACTTTCAAATTGGTTTTTACAGTGAGACATATTCATAGTAACATACCTACCGTTTTTCTATTACCTTGTTGGTTTTCCAAGATATTTCAATGAAAATTATGGATTTGTTCTTCCCACCAGGATGGAGCACTCCGACCTCGTGAATTAGAAGAACTTTTTTCTACTGCTCCAGAAAGGTAGCTTAATGTCATGATAAATTACACATTATTGTTTGTTTTATTTTAATTGAATTTATGTTTGAGTTCCAGAGGTATAATGTCCGCAGTCATTTTTTGTTTACTTGAAAATCGAAATTATGATTTTCATCATGCTTAAACCTGAGTATAGCCTGTATATGAATTCATCTTATGATTAGTTATATGTCAATTTTCAGTTAGAATTTTTGGTTGCTGGATATTCAGTATGTTGACAGGCTTAGACTTAAATTAAAATTAATAAACTGGATAACCTATATTTTTTCGAAAGCTGCCCAAGGAAAAAGATGCGTCATGTATCTAGGTTTCTGCAGCATCTACTTAATCTTTGAATATTTGTATGTATAATACACACATATAATCTTTGATAATTAGGCAAATATGGATAATAGATGTTTTAGTATTTTTTTGAAATTCTTTTGTACAGTATGGTAGTTTCTCGATGCCATACACTTTTTCCCCCTCAAATTTGTTTGTTATATAGTTGGTTAGACAACATTACAAATGTCCTGCTCATCATCACTAGAATCTTTTCTAATGCGGTGCTTGGACCAGCAAGTTTCTATTTAGTTCTGTGAATGTTCTCTAGTTAGTATTGTGTTATTTGTGATTTCTTCTGAGAATTTATTGCATTCGTTGCTTGCAAATGATGGATGGTTATGTAATGTTGATGTCTGATGTCATTCTTTCAAATTGCTAGTCCTTTTATCGATGCTCCCTATAAGGATGCTGCAGAGAGAAATGCATTTGGAGGGCTATCACTTGATGGCTTTCTGTCCGAGGTGTGTATGCACTTTAATTAACTTCAATATGATAATTTGAGTATCTTTATGTTTGACTCTTACAATGTTATGGATTCTGCAAAAATTATTTTTTTTTACTTTTTCAGTTAATTGTTGCCTAAATTCTATGAGACATGTGTTTGCAGTGGGCCCTCATGACACTCCTAGACCCAACTTTTAGCATGGAGAATCTGATATACATTGGTTATCCTGCTGATCTTTTGAAAGCCATTCGTGTAACTAGAAAGAGGCGTACCAATCGTAAAAAGCAAATTTCTGAAAGAAATGTTTTCCAATGCTTTGTTTTTGGCCCTAAGAAGTCTGGAAAGTCTGCATTACTGGATTCTTTTCTTGGAAGGTTTATCCTTCGATTGAATAACTATTTTGAATCCAGTTTTTCCTGCTAATTTAACTTTGTTAACAATTGACATAACATAATGTTTGTTGGTGGTCATTGGAGATGCAGGCCATTTCCTGATGCTTATACTTCAACCACTGATGAGCGCTATGCAGTTAATGCTGTTGAGCTACCTGGGGTAAGTGCTTTTGGATCGAGCACCATGTGTTGTGAACTCATTTTAACTTTTTACATAATGTGCTCTCTCTCTCTCTCTCTCAACCCTGTGCACATATGAGGCATTATGTGAAGTGTCACTGCATTATATATGTCATTAGTTTTGAACAATGGTTCTCATATGTGGTTTTGAATAAATTGTGCGATTCATGCCTCTTTCAAAGAGTGAAAAAAATATTGTTAGAACATAGAAGTGTTTATTTGTAAAATTATTCGTAGTTTTAATTTCGTTCACATATGGTTTTTTTGACAGGATGTTATCGACCATTTTCTATTAATGCTTTGTCATTATGGTCATATGTCAATGAGATGCATAGAGGAAAAGTTTACCACTTACTGTGTGTTCTAATGATTAACTAAGGGTAATAGAAAGGATGTGTTCTGTTTTCCGCTTAAAACTGATTGAACACAAAAGTATCGACTTCGATTTTAATAGACATGCACATCTTCCCTCCCCTTGATATAGCAAATAAATTACATATTAGAAAAATATTTGTGTAAGGTAGTGCAATTTTCTTCATGCACTCAAAACATTAGTAGAATCTAAATCTTTGCTAGATGTGTTTGGTGTTCATTTCTTAGATTGTAGACAATGGGGTTTCAAATAATTGAAATTTGTTAATTTTGGAATAAATATTTTACTGAAAAATCATCTAATATGTGATCTGAAGCTTTATCATTACTTTGTATTTTGTAAACTTTCAGTAAGATATAACTTCAGCTGCTGATATTCAGTTGTATATTTGAATAGTTTCCTTGTTCATTTTCATCCACTTCCTCTATTGAGTCTTTTTGTTAATGTTGTTACATTATTAATTGTTATGTATGAATTTTGGTAATTTTTTCAGGGAACTAAAAAAACCCTTGTGTTAAGAGAGATCCCTGAAGATGGAGTTACAAAACTTCTGTCAAGTAAGGAGGCTTTGGCTGCTTGTGATGTAGCAGTTTTTGTTCATGACAGGTAATCGAGATTGCTGTGATGGTTGTTGTGTCTAATAGCATTAATGAGTCATGGTACTTTGTGCTTATTGTGAGACTGTTGTCTAACACCTGCTTTTTACAGATTTGGAATTCTTTTATATTGGATCTCACATTGACAATAGTATTTAATCTTGGGGCCATTTTTCTCTCTCTCTCACACACACACACTATATATATATATTTGTTGATTATTGAAGGTGTATTTGAAATCGTGACAGTATAACTTGCATGCCCATCTTATTGGCAAGTGAACTTAGGTTTGCTGAGAGCATCACTTTGACATGTGTGTCTCTCCGCCTTGTATGAAAATCTTATAGTGGCAATTATGCTTATTAATATAAGATTGGTGCTTTTTGCTTTGTTAGTTCTGATGAGTCATCCTGGAAGAGAGCAACTGAGTTGTTGGTTGAAGTGGCTGGTCATGGTGAGGATACTGGATTTGAGGTGCCTTGCCTAATTGTAGCAGCTAAAGATGATCTGGATGCATTTCCATTGGCAATACAAAATTCCACAAGGGTATATTATAACCAGACAATATATAGTATTCTTCAATGTTTTAGTACACATAATTTATGTGAAATCATTTTCGATGTATTACCGTCTCAGATTCTCCTTTCTTGCTTGAATGTCTAGTGACATTTCTATTATCGTCAATTGTTTTGGCAGGTTAGTCAGGATATGGGAGTAGAGGCTCCAATACATATCAGCTCAAAACTAGGTGATTTCAATAATCTATTCCGTAAGATTGTAAGTGCTGCTGAACACGCACATTTGAGTATTCCTGAAACTGAAGCTGGGAGAACCCGCAAGCATTACAACCGGCTTGTGAACCGATCCCTTATGTTTGTTGGAGGTATAAGTGATGATCCTTTTGTTTTAAATCCCTGTCGATTCAATGGGTAAGTGTTTTTGTTTAAGCTTTGTGAGTGTTAATTAACTTGTTTGTTACTTGACAGTGGGAGCTGCAGTGGCCATTGTTGGACTGGCAGCTTACCGTGTTTATGCTTCAAGGAAGGCTTCCTCTGGTTGAAGAAATTAGGAGCAGGTTAGCTGTGAATGTGTGTGGGGCCATCAACGTGAAATCCCCACTCTGTTTGCTTGCTCAAGATGGTTGTGTAAAGAAATTGGAAAACTCCCAACTATATGCACCCATAAATTGACATTTTTTTTGAAATAGAATATTATTAGCTGATATATACAAAAGAATTAATTGTTGCTCTGAAATTGGAATGAGAAAATTTTTGCTGCAATTTGATTCAGTGAGCTTTAACAAGCTTTTTCAAACCAATTATTTGCTTTTCTTCATTCTGAATTTTAACATACTGCATTTTGATGGTTCATAAGCCATAACGTTTTGAAGTTGGTAGCAGATTCTTTTGAAATGTTATAAAAACTCGTTTGTTCTATATATCCTTAACAGGTAGTAATAAGAAAGAGGGACAAAGTTAAATTCATTATTCAATTGCTTCTGTATATATTAAGATGATGAAATAATGAATCAGTAAATGGCTTTGAAGCACTGACTGTGACCTTGTAGCTCTCAATCAGCCAAGAGGAAAGCGTACGGAGGACATTAATCTTGAACTCTTTAATTGACCAACAACACCTTCCCGTTCAAGTTGTCGACAGTATTTGGCATAGAGCTCGACGGTTACATTGAGTCTAAAATCCAGACTGAACAAGAACTCCATCTCTAATTTGTTCATTTCGGCAGTGCTCACGCCTCCTACTTTGGCATAGTATTCATTGTTACAGCACCTGAGAGTGAAAACAATCACAAATATTAATAATACAGCCTTTCGAAAATGAAGCTCAGCTGCGGATCAGGGCTTGGCATATTGATGTAATATTGGAAACTCACTCGTCGTCCATGAATTTAGTAGCGACCATGAGGCTGGTGATGAGCAAGCGGTGGACGTTGAGACAAGTGAGACGAAGGCCGGTAGCTTGGATGAATCTGTCTATGTATATGTATGCAACAACGTAGCATGATTTGCTGCAGCGCGCGTACTTGTAGATGCGCTCTATGTACTGTCTAACGTTCATTGTTGGTGCTTTTGAACCATCAAACACCGTGACTACATCTCTCTTTGGTGCTCCCAATATTTCGTTTCTTTGAATGGATTTGTCAAGAAGAGAAGCAATGACTGGTACTAATTTGGGAGTGATTGTTCCTGAATTGCCTTTTTCAGATTCCTCCCAAGCGATTGCCATTTCCTGCAAGTTCTCTATCCGAGCTACAAGTTTTACTTATGTACTGTTCTTCCATGCGTTCTAAAAGGTTGATATATAGCATGAAATGCCATGGTGGGTATTTTGGATGTTGAAAATGATTCTCTGTTTCCAGATTCAAATACTCCCCATAACAATTTCTATTTAGAGTTTTTGCCACAAATACCTATAAACTATGCAGAAAATTACAAATTATCCTATAAATCATGAAATTAGCACCGATACCCCTTCAACATTATAAATAATGGCAAATTGCACTTTTACTCATGAGCACAGTATACTTTATCTATTTAAATGTTATATATATATATATATATATATTAAAGTATAAAGTAAGTGACTATGGGCAAAATAATAAACTAGTTTGAATTATTTATGCAATTTTTTTTGTAAATAGTTTAAAATATACTGTATTTAAGATAAAACTGCACTGTATTCATATGTCAGAGGCAATTTATAATTGTTTTTAAAGTTCAGGGTATTGATGTTAATTTTATTATTTAGCTGTAACTTTGAATATAATTCAGGGACACTAGTGCAAAAAAACCAATTTTATGTAAATATCTTTCATTTATTCTTTTCTTTCGGACAAAGCCAATATGCAACATAGAGATTTAACTTGAGGGGGACTTAAGTGTGGCTTTTCGACATTCCATCGTTAGAAAAGGATATGGTTTCTAGAAACATGAAAGCATCAAGGGATGCTATTGCTATACAGCGTGATATGCATGCATTTAGGAATCTCTGTGGCAAAGAAGATGAAGGAAGGACATATGCTATTCAGGAACAATAATGCATGAAAAAGAGCAATTGATGTTATACGAACTATTTGTATGTTCTATTCACAAGAAGGGTACTAAAACGACATCGTATAAAGCCTACCTACGTAGGTGCGTACGTATATACTGAATGCTGACTAAGTGCAATAGAATAATATTTTTTTGCGTAGTTAATTTGAATATATTTCACCTGGAATATAAAGCAGCTAGCTAGCTTTACCATCAAAACATTTTATTATTTTCTTTCTCGTACGATATTTTGTGTAACACGTTGGAATGGGGTATTAGTATGAAGTCTTGGTAATAGACACAGGTTATCAAGTATTAAGTTTGATTTTTTAATTGACGTGACACCCATTTATCTGAGGGATAATAGAAAAATAAAAATTATGGGACAAATGATAACAATTCAACGAGTATATATTTGTAGGTAATTGTTTATAAATTGAGATCAAGAGGAAGAGGGCAATCATGTCCAACTCTGCTTATAACTTTTAATTAATACACCGAACTAAGGCAATAATTAATTTATCAACAATATCAAGATTATATTAGGGACACATAAAAAAAAAATCTTTTATATTTTATTTACACGCTTGTAATTTTTCTTTTTCTTTTTTTATTTGGCATAAAACTTCTTCTATTTTTTTTTCTGATAAATTAATAATTGACTGCGGCCGTCTCTCTATTAAATGTCTACCACCTTTTGATATATATATATATATATATATATATATATATATATATATATATATCATTATGATCCGGATTAATTTGTTAGGTTGTTATTGTAATTTAAAAAATATTACTAGCATACCCCCCAAAAATGAATACGATACTAATAAAATTGTCAAAATTTCTATTAATGGTTTTAAAATAATTACGTTCCCTCTTACAAGTATGGTAACTAGAGATGATTTTCCATGATATATATTGCTTTTACTAGTCTTTCAATTTTCTTGCTCAATACTTTATTACAATGCTCATCTAAAAGGAAATAATTAATCCAAACAAATTCATTTTTAATTTTTTTCTGATCATAATATATATTAATTATTACTAACATTAATACGAAAAAACCACTCCGCTCATATTTAATAAAGGAACAATATATAAATCATTTTCAAAAATGTAAACAAATTAACGTTTTTGGCAACCAAATTAATTAGCAACCAAAACAAAATCCTCATGAAGATTAATTTTATAAATTCGCCTTTTAAAACAAACAGCTAACCTAATTAATATAAAAGGATGCACACACACATACAGTCCTATTTTTGCCCAGCACCTACTCTTCACCAAAGCCTCATCAAAGTCTCATCCATGAAGACAAAAGTTAAAAGACCAGAAAATCAAAACCCCTAAAACGACAACACACGAACGTACGGCCATGCAAAAACCTTCCTAATAAAACACCCTTCTGCAATATCAATGCATGCCTCATCAAAACACACACACTGTCTCTCTCTAACTTAACAAGAGAGGGACATGGGAAGCTCAAGCAGAACAATGGCTTCCAAGCCCTCCTCTTCTGCTTCTTCGAAACAAAATAGACCCTTTATTATTTTCCTTATAACCCTCCTCTTTCTATCCTTTCTCTTCCTCATGACACTATCCTTCAAACCAAACACCAAGCTCACAAGTAACACCCCAAAACGCCTTCACATGGAAAACAAAAACCCTCTTGCTCATCATCATGTCTGGTTCGACATCGTTGCCAAAGCATTCAAGTCGCGTAGGAAGATCAAGTTAGGTATGGTCAACATGATGGACGAAGAACTGCATGGACTGCCAAACACTGAAACAGTCAATGTAGGGTTTGAGCGCATGACAGATGATCGCATAAGATCGTGGAAAGAGTATTTCCCAGAGTGGATTGACGAGGACAAGAAATGGGGGACTCCCAAGTGCCCAGAAATACCATTGGTGAGGAGGTTAGAGGATTATGGTGACTTGGACGTGGTGGTGGCTAGGGTTCCATGTGGGAACTGGACGGAGAAGGAAGGGATTAGGGACGCGTTTAGGTTGCAGGTTAACCTGGTGGTGACTAAGGTAGCGGTGGAGAGTGGGTGGGTTACTTCTGATTTGCGGAGGAAAATCTATGTTGTGTTTATGGGGAATTGTGGGCCCATGTTGGAGTTGTTTAGATGTGATGACTTGGTGTTGCAACGGGGTGAGTTTTGGGTGTACAAGCCTGATGTCGCACGGCTTAAACACAAGCTGCTTATGCCTGTTGGGACTTGTCAAATTGCTCCTCCTTATTCACAACAAGGTCAGCTTTATTCATTTCTATTTGGATCTCTTAATTTTCATAGAAATTATAGTGGTAATTTTTCTTTAGATGAGTTTTGATAATTTCTAATGTGTGTATATATATATATATATATATATATATATATATATTTCCTTTTAAAGGAAAAATGTTGCCTTGTTAAAGTATGAGGGTTGGTGTGGGTTTTAAGTAAACAAGACTAGGTTCCTACATTTAATTTGTTTCTTTTTTTGGCAAATTCTTTACTGATATGTCATATAAAATGGAATTCAATACTAATAAATTAATTAATGAATCAATTTGGTATGATACGGTTGACCTGTTCTATATATATGGTAATGTTTTTTTTGGGAAATGGAATTTTGCATGCATGGTCCCACTGATTTGTACAAAATTTGTATTACATATTGTATATGTAATTATATTACTTCATGACACTTGAAATATCCAGTATATAATTAATTATATGAATTCTATGTCATACAAGTTATATATATTTAATGCGCGCAGTGTGTGTTAAATTATATATATCATATTAATGATTTCTTTCCAAATATATATGTAGCACCAAGAATTCGCTAGCCTGTTGTATTTTTGCTTATATAGTAGTCTCAATCAATATAAAATAGTAATAAGATTCTATCTTCTGATATAATTCTGATTAATAATTTTCATATTAATACCATTTTTTATTCATAAAAAAAATATAAAATTCATATATATTTTCCAATTTATCTGTGCTCCAGAATAAATAAAGACAAGTGTACATGCCCTATTGGATTACTTGTCATATACACACAAAGAGTACATGCATGGTTTAAAAGTCTGTTTTTACAATTTTATATGTGAGCACATAATGTTGCAAAAAATGAGACTTGAAATGTGTGTTTAGTCTTGCATCCAAAAACTTTAATAAACAAAAACAATTAGAAGCTTACGTGACATGTATAAGTATTTCACTGTAATTAACAATATAAGTATTTCACTCAACATTAATTAAGCACAAATTAAGGTTTAATTTCAATATGGCAGGTAAAGAACCATGGAGATATTACACACACCGAAAGCACGACAACATGACACACCATCGACGTCCAAGACATGCATACGTGACAGTCCTTCACTCTTCAGAGGCATATGTATGCGGTGCTATATCATTGGCTCAAAGCATCCGACTCACAAACTCCACCAAAGACCTACTTCTTCTAGCCGACGAATCCATCACCTCCAACACAACCACAGCCCTTGGATTGGCCGGATGGAAGATCAGACGTATCCAGCGCATTCGTAGCCCTTTCTCTCAAAGGGCTCTTATAACGAATGGAACTACAGCAAGCTTCGAGTATGGCAGCTCATCGACTACGACAAGGTCATCTTCATTGACGCAGACCTTCTGGTCCTCAAGAACATCGACCACTTTTTCACGTACCCTCAGTTGTCAGCTTCTTCGAGCAACAAGGTTCTGTTCAACTCCGGCTTAATGGTGGTGGAGCCATCTGCGTGCTTGTTTGAAGATTTGATGAGGAAAAGCTTCAAGTTAGAGTCTTACAATGGTGGAGACCAAGGTTTCCTGAACCAAGCATTCACATGGTGGCATAAATTGCCAAGCAAGTTGAATTTTCTGAAGAGCTTTAAGAGTGGAAAGCGTGATGGTATACATGACGATGTTTATGCTATGCATTACTTAGGTTTGAAGCCATGGATGTGTTACAGGGACTATGATTGTAACTGGGATATGTTGGATCACCATGTGTTTGCAAGTGACTCAGCTCACCAAAGATGGTGGGAAGTTTATGACACCATTCCTATGAAGCTCAAACCCTACTGTGGGTTGACGAGGAGGATGAGTTGGAGAATAAAGAATAGGAGACAGAGAGCAATGAATCATAATTTGAGTGATGGCCATTGGAGGATTCCTATTAAGGACCCTAGACAGTTTCATTACGTAGGTTAGGAAGGTAATGTCTCAAGAGGTCTTTAAAGTTTTAAAGTAATTTTATTTTATTTTTTATATATAAAATATGGGTTTTTTTTGATGAAAAAATATGGGTTAGGTCTTTAAATTTGAACAATAATTTTAAATTTGATTTTTGTACCTTATATATATATATATATATATATATATATATATATAACTTTTAAGCAATCATTATAATTTTTTTTTCCTTTTACAATTGGGTGATATATATATAATTAAAACTACCTAAAATATTCTAAATGTATAAACCAATAAGATTTAATTTGTTCAAGTGAAGGATGTAGCCAGTGGAAAGTAAGCCGGTCGTTTTATCATATTTATTTACATGTGGTTAGATTTATTGAGTAAATAAGAAGTTGGAGTTTTAAGAAGATAAAAAAGCAAGAAGATAAAAAGACTCTATCTATTAACATAATCTTAAACTAATGAGATCCACCGACACTCTTTTTTATTTATAAAAAATAAAAATAAATAGATTTATAAATCAAATGGGCTTTTTGAATTTTGTTCTACTATTACCTTACTAAATTATGACTTGATCATAAATTTTAATGGTGAAATACTTATTCGTACACAATTAAGAACTAAAAAAAAATTAATTAAACATCATACGAATACAATACAAATAATTAACTTATTTTATATAAATTTATTTGTAATGTATTATAAATATAAAATAATATATATATATATATATATATATATATATATATCAATATGTAACAGGTTTTGGGCATGCCCTAACCGGCCATGCTCAACCGGGAGCGCAATTTGACCGATAAGATAGTATTTTTTTTTTTTTTAACGATAATTATATATATATATATATATAGGTATTGTTAAATGTATAAATTATTTTAATATCTACTATAGAATAAAGCCTTATTTTTTTTCTTAAAAAAGAAAAAAAAGAAAGGATGAACTTTTGCATTAAATACACATGAGCTAATATAACACCATTGAGGATGGCTATGAAATACAAATCAAATTATTACCAAAAAAGAAAAAAGAGAGTACAAATCAACTAATAAATGTTTGTATAAATTGCACAAAGTCCAGTATTAATTAATTAATGGATAATTAAATTAACCATGTATATTAAATTCTTTTATTTCTGAACAAAATATAATTTTATTATTTTAATTATTTTGAGATATAACACGATATCAAAAAATCATTATGAGCGG
Source organism: Rhamnella rubrinervis (assembly GCA_007844105.2). NCBI lineage: Eukaryota > Viridiplantae > Streptophyta > Magnoliopsida > Rosales > Rhamnaceae > Rhamnella > Rhamnella rubrinervis. The sequence continues at coordinate 10,784,535 of CM017578.2, forward strand.
TGTCAAATAATAAAAAGAAAATCTGGAAATTTTTTTGACGCTAATAGTAATTTGACTGCATAATAATAAATTTGTATTTTTGAAAAATAAAAAAGCCTACCTTTTTTCCCTCCTCTCTCTCTCTCTCTCTCTCTCTCTCTAGGCACTCAAATTTCTCACTCTTTTGCCGACCAAATGAAACCCCATTGCTAACCCCAACTCGCTTTCTCACTCACTCACTCTCACTCTCTCTCTGTCTTTCGCTTTGTCTCTCAATCACATCGCTTAGACAAATGCAAGACATATTGGGATCAGTTCGGCGATCACTGGTGTTCCGTGCTTCACCGGACGGTGAAGAATCCCCAAGTCCAATTGGAGGAGGACCCACATTTGTCGACAAGATTAATTACTGCATTCGAAAATCTAGAGTCTTCTCCAAACCCTCACCGCCACCGCCTTCACTGCCTCCCATGGCCAAGGACAATGTGCCGTCGATCCGATGGCGCAAGGGCGAGTTGATCGGTTGCGGTGCCTTTGGTCGTGTCTACATGGGCATGAATCTCGACTCCGGAGAGCTTCTTGCTGTTAAACAGGTCTATTTTTTGTATATTAATTCGCCGCATTTTGGTCGTTAATTTGTGGGTTTGATGTGTGTTTTCTGCTTTTTGGTGGTTGATTTTTGTTTCTTTTGGGAATTCTTAATTTTTATTTTGGGATTTGATTTGGAGTGTTTCAATTTTGCTTCTTCATTTTTGGGGAATTATATTTTCTCTCTCTTTGATTGTTTATGATTTTTAAAGTTCGTGTTTTTATTTTATTTTTTAATTATTATTTTCTGGGTTTTGAGTTATTTTTCTGGTTGTTTCGGATAACTAGTGGACGATCTTTCCTGAAAAAAGTTCAAGTTGATGATTGTTCTCTGATGATTTTCATGTCTAATTTAGGTTTGGAGTAAGAACTTGAATACGTTTCTAAGCTAATTCATGATTTCACTTGAGATAATTCTTTCTGTTTGTTAGTTCTGGGTTTTCGTAAAGAATCTGATTTTCGTTTGTTTTTTGGTCTTATTCAGGTTCCGATTGCAGCAAATAGTGCTTCAAGGGAGAAGGCGCAGGTTTGAATTCAAGTTCTTGTGTTTATTTAATTAATATTTAGTTTTTTTAATCTTAGATTGGTCATGGTGGTTCTGATTTACTGTGGCGCTTTTCCTCTCTCACTGTGTGTTCCATATAATAACTGCCTAGCGTAAAAAGAAAGTAGAATTTGCTATTATTCCTGCTTATTAGGACTTTTGAATACATCCATTCATATGGTTTAGCCGCATAAGGTTCAATATGTTTTTTTCTTTCATTCAGTTAATTAAGATTCCAAATAATGAACTTGTATTCATATGTGCTTGTTTGATTGTATTCTAACGTATTTCTTCGCTTCTAAGTTGTTGCATTTATTCTTTTGGTTTTAGAACATTATTTTCAGTGTATCTGTTCTCCAAAGGAATGGAAAACTTGTTTTGTTTAAGGCTTGTTCTTTTAGCAATGTAGGTTTTCTTCATTCGTTTCATTTCTCTCCACTGCAAATGGCAGACAAAGGTCAAGCTGATGGTATCATATTAGTAGTAGTAACAAATAAAAGGGGATTATTCTTTTTACCCAATATATTGTGTTCGTAGTATTTTATATTTTGCTCTTTGGTGGGCTCAGGAAGCTGAAAAAAAAAAAAATTCTGCATTCTGGAGTAGATAATTGTTTAATGTAATAGATCATATTTTAGTGAGTAACTAGTAAGAACAGTTCTTTTATGCTACAATGAGTTGTTACTTAGTATTTAATTGCTGATTGATTCATTGATTTGATGATGTAAGTAGGCTCACATCAAGGAGCTTGAGGAGGAAGTGAAGCTTCTAAAAAATTTATCTCATCCAAACATCGTTGTGAGTATGACTCTCTGGTGTCTAACTGACCAGCTGTGGCCTATTCGTCTGACTGTAATTTTGTTTTGGTTCCTCAGAGATATCTAGGTACAGTAAGGGAGGAGGAAACCTTGAACATCCTGTTGGAATTTGTCCCTGGTGGATCCATATCATCACTTTTGGGAAAATTTGGATCTTTCCCAGAGGCTGTAAGTTATTACTGATTCAACTTGCATCTTTTGTTGTTTTATGTTCCAAAGTTGTTAACTAATTTGTTAAGCAGGTTGTAAGAACATACACAAAGCAGTTGTTATTGGGACTGGAGTATTTACATAAAAATGGAATTATGCACAGGGATATTAAGGTACCTTTTTCTTGCCCTTGTAGTGACATACATGTGAAACAATATTTATAAATTTTCCTAATCTTCTAAGTGGCTAATATGTATCCCATATCAAATTTCAGGGGGCCAATATCCTTGTTGATAATAAAGGATGCATTAAACTTGCAGATTTTGGTGCATCAAAACAGGTTGTTGAGCTGGTACGCATACTTTCTTTTACTTTACATGTCATTCTATTATACGACTCTTTTTTCCCCCCCCACCAAAACACTGGTATTATTGCACAGACAATCTAATTGATATGAGATGTGTGTTCTAGGCTACTATTTCTGGTGCCAAGTCTATGAAGGGTACTCCATATTGGATGGCTCCTGAAGTCATTCTCCAGACGGGTCATAGTTTGTAAGGAAAATTCTAACCCTCTTAGCATCCCTGAGCATCTACTTCGTTTTAGATCAACCCGTGATGATTTTAATTCAACTCATTTCTCTTTAAAATCAAAAGTTAGGGGATTGTACACATAATTTATAGAGGCATACCAAGGCAATTCTTCAAGAACCTTAGTAATTGCTTTTGATGTCCTTCAAAGTTGAATGTCTCTTGCAATCAAAACTTAGCTATGCATGTTAGTTTTGATTTTTGACTTACCTTAGCTTTAATTCCAATAAATAGTTACTGTTGCTAATACCAATGGGCATTATAATTTCAATTTTAAATTACCAGTATGTATAGTAGGAAATGCTTATTACTAATATTTTAGTATTCTGAGGTGGATGAAATAAATTTTGTTTGGTTTATTCTGAAATATGGTTTTAAATGAAGTTCATAATTTTCCAAAGGCAATTTTGTGTTTGTTCCAAGCATTTGAAAAAAAAAAATGATTACATTGAACTTTTGGAGAACTGAACGTTACTGATGTTGTGTAGCTCTGCTGATATATGGAGTGTTGGATGTACCGTAATTGAAATGGCTACTGGAAAGCCTCCCTGGAGCCAACAGTACCAAGAGGTATTTATACTGATAACTTTTTTAAAAAATAATGCTTATCTTGATTTTTCACATTTTATTATATTTGTGGAAATCTTCCTTTGCCCATTTACTTTTTTAGGTTGCTGCGCTGTTTCATATAGGGACAACGAAGTCCCACCCACCAATACCTGAGCATCTCTCTATTGAGGCAAAAGATTTTCTTCTGAAATGTCTACAAAAGTTTGTTGACTCTCTCTCTCTTTCTTTAATATTTTCAGCCTGAAATTAGAATAGTCTAGATATTTTACATTTTAATTCTTGTTACCTTGAATCTCTGAAAATATTTGACTTGGGAGTTTGGTTCATTTTGGATTGTGAATTGCAGGGAACCAAATTTGAGGCTAGCTGCAGCCGAGTTGCTTCAGGTTATAAATTGATTAGTATTTTGTTTCTTAATTCAAACTTTTCTGGCTGTGAATTATAAAGTAACTCTTTTAGTCTATTCAAAACCTCTTTGGTTTTAGTTCTTGATGATGGGCAAATTGTTAGCCATTAAGTGGTCAATTCATTGAGGCTTACTATCTTTAGTCTGCTATTGCATGCAGCATCCCTTTGTAACTGGGGAACACTTGGAATCTCGTCCTGATTTTTGTACTTCTAGTGTGGTTAGTATGTTTTTTACTGGCCTGTATAGTTTGCAGTTTCTCATCCTTTTATCTTTTTTCCCTTTTAGATGATTTTTTTTTGACCATTAGGAAAATTCTGAAGCTCCTTTGCCTTCCTACAACAAAGAGTTGGAAACCTTGTAAGTATTTTGATTGAGTTTCTTCTGTACTTGTTAGATTGCACAATGTACGTATGATTGTTTATAGGCTTTTAACTTTATCTTGTCCTAGTAAAATGTCAACTTGCTTTGACATAAATGATGTCTGTAACTTGGGGAGTCTGCACTGCACAACTGTATCTCCTGTGAAGTCATTTGAAAGTAGGCATCCTTGGAGAAGAAACAGCAGTGATGATGACATGTGTCAGATTGATGACTGCAATGATATTATGATGGGTGAAGGAAAACTCAGTTCTTCCTTGATGCCTGACAACTTCAAGGTAACTGTTTGATGTCCTCATGGATATTTTTTAAGCTTCAGTAATTGCAGTAACTAATTGTTTATGCATTATCTGTTATGCCTAGAGCTTTAATCCCATAAGTGAGCCCTCTGAAGATTGGGTTTACAAAGTGGATGGGAGTCCAGAAACAAAATGCAAAGGAATGAATTTGGATGCTGATCAAAACATTCATTTGCCTGCTGGCAGCTCTGGAACTTTTAATGACAGGGACACAAATTTTTCTTTTCCTTGTGCAACGTCGCTGTCTGAGGATGATGAAGAACTAACTGAATCAAAAATCAGAGCCTTTTTGGATGAGAAGGTACTTATTTTAGTTGAACTCAGAAAAGTTGTCATTTGTTATACTAGGAACCAAGACTTAGTGTTGGATGTGGATACATGCTCATTTGTCAGATTTGCATGGTTTCCACTTATTTCAACATTACTGGAGTCTGGTAGTTGTATCCTAATTTATATACTGTTAACCACGTTATGTCATGTCCTGTAGACACTGTTATGAAACAGCAATGAAGAATCCAGAACTAATACTATAATATGTTTTCAAAACTTTGGTTTTTTCACTAAAATCATTCTGTTGAAACTTTTTAAAACCTTTAGGCTCTAGAACTGAAGAAACTGCAAACACCTTTGTACGAAGAATTCTTCAACAGCTTGAATGCAACTGGTTCTCCTAGTTATGTAGAGAGCACATCTGATGAAGCTACTCCAAGGTACTTGAAGTTACCTCCCAAAAGTAGATCACCAAGTCGGGGTCCAGTTGGTACCCCATCTGCAGCAGTGGATGTTATTAGTACTGGAAGCCCTGGGAGTAATGGTAAGCGTGTTTCAAATATTTGCAATGCAAGTGATCAAACTTCACAGGACACGCCTTCACCTCCAGCTAATGAGTGGAAAGGGCTTCTAGTTGATGGTCAGCAGCAGGAGCCAAGTAGTCCAATGTTCGTTAATGACTTTTAGCATTTTAAGAAATTGATTGCATCTATTATTTGTTCTGGAGTAATCTGATATACTTTTGCCTGGTATTTGCAGTCTGAGCTTTGCTGAGAGACAGAGGAAATGGAAAGAAGAGCTTGACCAAGAACTTGAGAGAAAGAGAGGTTGCTGCTTTTGATTTCCTAGTCAAATTGTAAATGCATGATGTCTACTGCTTGATTCTGAAATGCATTTGGCCATTTGCAGAGATGATGCGTCAAGCGGGTATGGGAGGGAAAACTTCATCACCAAAGGATCGAGCTATAAATAGGCAGAGAGAGCGAACAAGGTTTGCATCCCCTGGCAGATAAAGGGTACAAAGTTTGCATCTTCAGGCAGATGAGAGTATGTCGGAGTATTCATGCTGGCCCCGGACAAGGAAGTCATAATTTTCCATGGACTTCATTGTTAGAGCTGCAGTTTCAGTGAAGAATAATACCTAATGTGGCCAGTCACCTTACCCACAAAGAAATTGCAGTGGCTCAACGCCACTCGATTCAATTCCTCATTGTCATTCTATAATTGTGTTCCTGTACGTGCCCAAGCTAGTGTAAGTGTGCTGCACAGTTATATTGTTGCAGAGCTTTTTCTTTCTTTTTGGGGGTGGTGAATACATATTTCCCGAGTTTGTATGAAGTGCACAGAAGTTGTAATTTTTTTTTTGTATAATAATTTGAGTATATTGCATATGACATGATGAAGCTTTATGGAAATCACACACCTGATATTACAGAATAAATTTCTTTCTTCCTTTTTCAACTGTGTTGCACATTGTCTTGCTGCCTTTAAGGTTCAAACGCAGTAGAATCATGCAGTTTTTTATGATAAACACATTCGCAATTTATGTCTTGCAAATTTTTGAAGATCCATGAGCTATATTAGTTAAAAAGAGAAATTGAAATCATGTATTTCAACAATTGAATAGAATTACAGAGAATTCACACTGACAGAGAAAAAAAAAATATAGAATAAATCAACTATGGACATCGAGAAAATATCTTAAACGCCAAAATTCAAACAGAGCAACTTCATTGTTCAAAGTAGTAATGCGCATTTAAATTCTGCGGGCTGAAAGTCCCATTGGGATTGAAGATGTTGGACGCTGCTTCAGCCCACTCACTAGACTGTCACTCTTTTGAACACTACTCTTCCTACTCTTCAGGGGAGACACCAATCTGTTCGCCAGTCTCGAGGGAGAGAAAGAACGGCGTAGTTTCGAAGCAGTCGACATCTTCGGAGACTTCTTGCTGAGGCTCGTGACTCTTGTTGGAGACTTCTTGCAGAGAATTGTTGCTCTTGTTGGAGGAGACCGAGAAACCAATGGTGGGCTCTTGATCTTGAACTGAAACTTTGAAGCTGAAGTTGGCGACTTTATCAGGAACTTGTGTGGAGTCTCAGGCTGTGGCTTGTTTCTTGCAATGACGGGAGACCTTGTCTTGCAAAACTTCTGCTGCTGAGTAGAAGGTGTGGATGAAAACAGAGGATTGGGAAACAACACAGTCTTCTTAGCCCAAGGCCTATGCTTTGGTGAAACTCTGTTTGCAAGATATCTACTATTTTCTTTCTCCAATTCTCTTTTCTTTGGAGGTGAGATTTTGAAGTTGATTCGGGACCGAGCGCGTTGGAGTGATGGGGAATAATCGGATTCTGATCGGATAAATTGAAATTTGTTTTGCTTCTCCTTCTTCCTTCTGGCCCTGAGCTCAGTGTCTTCAGCATGAGGCTTGTGTTTTCTCTGTTGTGTGAGTGGAGTTTTAGGATCGTCCAAATTGGTTTTCATGGCTTTGTTAGCAATTACTGATACTATTTCTCTCGCAAATTGAGTTGCTTGTAGAATTTCTCCTACTGTTTCTCCTACTAGCATGGCTGGCAATGACATTCTTCGCCATTCCCCTACATCAAAGAATGAAGTTGTTGAACAAAACTCATAAAACACTCAAATTTTTGCTCTGATTAGTTCCAAGTGAAAGGGATGGAAGTTGCAACATTTGAATCACATGCAATTCAATATGGAGAACCCATTTACCCCATATGATAAATTTTACAGAGAGAGATACCTCCTGTGTCTACCGAAAACTTTCTCGCCGGAAACTTTCCCACCGGAGAATTCCTTGGGGCTGAATTTTTTAACCTTCAATTGGACGAGAAAACATTCAAGTTGTTGCATAAAATTGACCATAATTAACAAATCTCATTAGAGAGCCAAATGAAGATCTGAGTTATACCTCACAGACTCTTGCTTGCATCTGAGACTAGTCCGTAGGTAACCTCTGGTACTACGAGGACTGAGACTCACCCCTGAAATGACCTTCGTCCCACCTGCTACTGTGTACTGTAGCTCCTGCAACCGAGCCATGCATCGATCCACCTTCACAAACCCACAAATCCCATTAGTTTTAAACTCCGAAAAAAAAAAAAAATATACACACACGCACAGAATCTCAGCTCCCAAGTGAAGACCTTTAGCTGCTCAGCAAACGCAGCACTTCGAAAAAACTCAAGACTTTTCATTCAAAATTATTCACAAAACTGGAAACAAAAAGCAAGCTATTTGAAATGTACGCTATGAGATATCCATTTCTTAGCTGAACCTTAGTTTTCCCACAATCTCAACAGAGCAAAAGAGATAGTAGAAAACACTAAAATAGATCACCTTCTTCAACGTTTCCCTAATCAAAACCGGGTTGAGAGGGGCCACCATTTTCCTATGCTTTGGTGGGGTTCTCGCAACCATTTTCGCAGAAGCACCACTGAATAAAATACACACTGGTTGGTCTCAAACAAATCTCTCTCTCTCTCACGCTCGCTCCGACCTCTTTTCTTTGAAAAGTCTGTCCCCCAACCCAAGCGAACAAACAGAGGACTTGACTAACAATTTTTTTATTTTTTTTATTTCCCTCCTTTATGTTCCAACGGTCGAGTTTATCCAAGGGAACGTTCGCGAACGGCTACTTCGATATTCAACTTGTATAAAGTAATAAAGCTTTGCTTCTATTAGTTTGTCGTTTGAAGACAACCGTTGGATCATTATCAGATCCAGCGGTCCGTAGTTTCAATTAATTACCTGACTTTACTCAATCAGGTAAGCGCACGTACAGCTGCACCCCATACGCAACATTAGACTGCGTTTCACTTTTTGCTACTCTTTTTTATACTTTCTTTTTAATTAATTAATTAATTGGTATATTATATATTTGTTTCCTATTAAATTGCAAACTTTATATTCCACTAATAATAACTAATTATTAAAATCCCATCATTTTTTCTTTTTGCTTTCAATTATGAAAAAACTAATTTTTTTTTTAATATTATTTTTGAGTTGAAATTAATACAAAATTTTGTAACAAAATAAAATTAATGTTCAATTATATTAATGGAAGAGTATGAGTATCTAACGGACGTCATTAGAAGGAAATCTAAGTAGATTATGACCACGTCAAACGCACCGTCTCGCGCCGTTTCTTCAACCGTAGACAGTGTGCGCTTACAGAGACTATACAGACACAGGGTTGCTAGTTAGGGCTTTGTTTGGCTGAAAAAAATTCAACCACATGAATCAAAATTGAAGAGAAAAGGGAGGGGTTTTTCCCGAGTGTTTGCAACTCTTGCTTGCATCAAACTGTTCGACGGCTTTCATGAGCACTCGCCGATGGTTCTTCCGTGGTCCGCAAGCAGCTAGTATACTGCCATGGAGTTATCAGAAGAATGGAAGTCTCTGTTCCCAATTTCAGCTGTTTTCAGGTCCCCGCTCCTTCTCTCAGGTCATTCTTCAAAACCCATTTTAGGTCCACTTTTATTCAATCCCATACCCAATACCATAACCCACATATTCTCTTCCTCTTCTCTTCTGCCTCGTTTCTCTCCTCTGCCTCACCTTTCTCTCCCTCGCTTTCTTCTCACCTCTTCTTCTGAATCCTCTCCCCTTCCGTCCACCTCCTCTCCATAGCCTCCCTTGTTGGCCACCACTACCTTCGGAATGAGACTGCTTCTTCTTCACCTTTTTTACGCAATCGCCTTGAGTTTCTTCATTGTCCGGCTACAAACTACTTAATTCTATTTTTTCCTACTGGCGAGAACTCTGACCAAGTTGGGTTCTTGCTCTTGGCCTTGAAAGGCTCGAGCTTGGATGTTCGGGTTGACAACAACGGGGACGTTTTTGCCGCCAATTGTAGGTTTAATTACCGGATTTTAAGGATTTTGGTCAACCCAATTGATGGTTCGGGTTTTGGATCCACAACAAGAGGTAATTTTTCTGATACTGTTGGATATTTGATGGCTTCAACAATGTACTCTGTACATTGGTTCGTAGTACAAATTAGAACTGATGGCTTTGATCAAAAGGTTCCGAGTTTGGCTTATATGGGTTGTAAGGTTTTTAAAACTTTCCCTGTTGTGCATGCTTGTTGGAGTCCACATATAGTGGAGGAGAGCGTCGTCTTGTTAGAGAGTGGTGCATTGTTCTTGTTTGATTTGGACGCTTGCTTGAAAACCGATAATCTGAATGCTTATTCCAAAGGCACTAGGCTAAAAGTGTCCTGGGATGATTCTGGTAATCTGGAAAAAGTTAAGTGGCTGAGTTGTGAATTCAGTTGGCATCCAAGAATATTGATTGTTGCACGCTCTGATGCAGTTTTCTTAGTTGATATGAGATTGGATGAGTGCAGTGTGACTAGTTTGGTGAAGATTGAGATGCTGCGTAGGTATGCACCAATTGAAAACGATCAGTTTCTTGCTTTGACAAAGGTTGAATCTGATGGCTTCCATTTTGCTTTGGCTTCTGAAAGTTTGTTACTTCTTTGTGATGTCCGCAAGCCATTGATGCCACTGGTGCAATGGGCTCATGGTCTTGCTAAACCATGCTACATTAATATATTTAGATTATCAGATTTGAGGTCTCACACAAGGGATGACACGTATAAGTGGGCTTCTGAGTCTGGTTTTGGCATCATATTGGGATCGTTTTGGAATTGTGAATTTAATCTCTTTTGCTATGGACCTTCTTTCCCAGCTCCAAAAGGTTCAGTTGCCTCTAAAATGACAGAATTTCGTAAGTCCTTTTATGCATGGGAACTCCCATCAGATGTACTGTTGTCAGGTCGTGAATGTCACTGTGGAAGTTGTCTTGTAAAAGAAGAGTTTTTAAAGGATTCTCTTCCTGAATGGGTTGACTGGCAACAAAAGAAAGAAATAGTTTTGGGCTTTGGCATCATAAATAAAGATTTCTCTACCTTGCTTTCTGAGCCAGATGAATTTGGTGGTTTTACACTGATAAGGCTTTTGTCATCTGGGAAGCTTGAATCACAAAGATATTCTGCCTCGTGGGAGTCTGTGAAAAAGGTTGAAGAATCCCATGGATGTTTGTCTAAATCTGAGGATTATTTATTGTACTCGATCTTTAGTGAGGAATATAAATTTCCAAGAAGATTCAAGTACCTTGAACTTGACTACCTTTATGGTTATCTGAACAGTAATCTTGATGAAGTCATAACTTCAAAAATGAGAAGTCCTTATACGGGTCCTAAAGTGAAAGAATCTTTTAGCCCTGAGTTTCATGAAATATTGTGTGAGAAGTTGAATTCTTGTGGGTTTGGTCACTTAAGATCAGCTCCTGCTGTTGCTCTTGTTTTCAATGATATCAGCTTGCCTGCAAGCGTACACGAGGTGGCTTTAAGGAGATTATGGGCAGACTTACCCATGGAACTTCTACAACTTGCCTTTTCAAACTATTCTGAATTTCTTGAAGTACTTGTGGACCGTAAGAGGGTGTCTTTGGATTTTTTGGTTGTACCGGACTTACCGCAGTTGCCTCCTTTCTTTTTAAGGAAGCCCTGGTGCCGCAGTAACAAGTGGTCACAGAAAGTTCCGCTGTGTCATGATGCCCTTGTGGGTCCTGTACTTCCTCTTCCAATCTTACTTACACTACATGAGCTACGTAATGGCTGTCCCAATTCAGAAGAAGAATCAAGTGGATTTGCAGTGGAGGAAGAACTTAGAGGCCGGTGTAATGAGGTCATGCAGGTAGCATCTGAAATGGCTGCTTCAGATCCAGCTTCTGAGTTTGATGATGATCGTGCTGTCTCCTTGGCTGATGATAGAGAAGACGCGTGGGTTGGCTCACAGAAATCAAAACCTTTCCTTTTACACCACCCTGTTGCATTCAACTGCACTTCCATGGATCATATAGAGGAAAAATTAGTTTATAAGGATGAGACATTTAATACTTTGATATCCAAAGTGCCTGACAATAAGCATGCTTCCAGTGACAATACAGATGTTGGGCTAGAAATTTTTGATAGTCTTTGCCCCATACAGTTGAGGTTTAATGGTGCTTCTGAGATGAAGTTTGAGTTGGAGGAAGTAAAGGTGTACAAATTATTGAAGAAGCAATTCTCAAAATGGCAAGGGGATTTTAATTTGTATAAAGATTTCTGTTCTAGGTCTAGATTACAGACTTAATGTACATGATTCCTCATTGTACTCCCTGGCCACCACAATTTTGCTACTTATTTATGCCTCATTTTCTTTTTGTTGGTTTACTTTAATTCTTTTTTGGAGTTTAGACTTGAGGAATGTATTTGATTAACAAAGCTAGGAAAGGCATGTTGTACAAAATGTTAAACAGAAATATATTAATCTTCTTTTCAAAAACTAGATTACTGTTCATCAGTGAGTAGTTAAAACTTCTGTGTTAAATGGTTTTACTCCAAGATTGCATGCAAGAAAATAAATTGCAAGTGAAACAAGAATATTCAAAATTATTATTGGATGAAAGGGCCCTTTGTTTTTGAGCAAGAAACATACACATCTTTCCTACAATAATATCACACAAAACTAATTAAAAAATAAAAACAGATAAAAGGTGGTTCACTGTATATCTGTTGAAAGTCGCGTAGGCAAAGGCAATCTAGTAGACATTAATGATAGCCTTTTCATGCCTCTGAACCTGAGTGGACTCCAAACCAATGGTCTCCTATACCTTAGCTTACTTGAACCATGTGTTGGAGGACTCGCCATAAACTTTCTACTCCTCGCACTTGGTGTTGCCTCTGCTGTTGCCTTCTGTGGTGGCTTCAGCGGTGTTGTCAAGTAAGTGTTTGACTCAGGGCGAAATGTGGCTAAGGAGACCCGTCTCCTAGGCTGATGAACTTGTGTTGCAGTTGGAGCAGGTGATCTGACAGCAATGGAAATCCGTCTTGGCTTATAGCAGAGGCTTCTTGCATTTTCTGTTCCTACTGTCGAATCTGGAATGTTCTCTTTGCTATATGCTGAAGTGGTGGAGATGGTTTTGTTAGGAGGTACAGGAGATGGTTGGCGCATTGAAAATCTTACTGCTTGCTTCAGAGGTGTTGTCGTGTAACTGTTTGACGCAGGGCGAAGTGTGGCCAAGGAGACCCATCTCCTGGGCTGAAGTACTTGTGTTGTACTTGGAGGAGGTGGTCTGACAGCAATGGAAATCCGTCTTGGCTTATAATAGAGGCTTTTTGCATTTGCTGTTCCTACTGTCGATTTTGGGATGTTCTCTTGGCCATCTGCTGAAGTGGTGTAGATGGTTTGCTTAGGAGGTACAGAAGATGGGGGGGGCATTGATAGTGTTCCTGCTGGCTTCAGTGGTGTTGTCATGTGAGTGCTGGACTCAGGGCGAAATGTGGCCAATGAGACCCGTCTCCTGGGCTGAAGTACTCGTGCTGTGCTTGGAGAAGGTGGTCTGACAGCAATGGAAATTCGTCGTGGTTTATAGAGGCTTCTTCTTGCAAGTGCTGTTCCTCCCATCAGTTTCGGCATGTTCTCTTTGCCGTCTGCTGAAGTGTTGGGGATGGTGTTCTTAGGAGGTACAGGAGATGGTGGGGGCAAATTGGAAATTCTTCGAAGTGGCTGTCTCAGTTTTGAAGGACCTAATGGCGGCTTCTTATCTGCTAGAGTCTTCTGCGCTGCTTCTTTGAGAGATGGAAATTGCTCAGAAGCAGTACAAAGAGCTCTCGTTTCGTGTTTCAGCCTGGTTTTCCTTTCCTCTGCTAATTGGTTCTCAAGTTCTCGGACCTGTTGCAATATTCATTAACAAGAAGTTGGATAAAGTGCTTGGTGGAAAATTAAGGTCCTAAATCTGGGGTGGGCCTAATTATGTCACCATCCTCTTGAAAGGTTTACATTTAAAGCATAGCCTTGAGTCATGATGTATATACCTTTTCTTGAAGATTTCTGCAGATGTGCTCCTTGGCAGCAATCACTAATTGATAGGACTGCAAGCTTTCCTGTAGTTCCTTTATTTCCTTCTCGCTATTCCTCAACTTTTCTTCCTGTAAATAGAAACATCAACATCAAAAATTTAAAAGAAAAGTAGAATTTTGTCGCAAACATACTTGTGGCATACCATTTGGTTGTACTTGAAGAGCTCAGTAAGGTCTGCCTGTTTGGCATTTTCAGTCCCCCCTGCTCCACTAGCAAATTTCAAGGAGCAAAGTATTTCACCTACACAAAAAGAACAGAACAAAAAAGAAAAGAAAATTGGATTTCTAAACAATTCACACTAATATGAAATCTGGATTAAACTTTGAACATAGTTAAACGCATCAAACAGAAAAGCAAAGTAGAATCAAAGAACAGAGAAGACTATGTCACTACTATCAAATGTGCATCCTGGGGCTTGAATCAAATTAAAGGAAGTTTGCAATTTTAAAACCCCAAATTGAAAACTTGATTATAAACTAAAAATCATATATATAAATATATAAAGACATTGGAATCAAAATAGGTCTGAGAATTATTACAAAAGGAGGGACGAAAATCTGTCATAATTACAATTCCTTAGGGTTTGAGTTATGACGCAGCTATACCACAATTACGATTCTTGTAGTTGGGAGAGAGAAAATTCCAAGAAAACACAATCTGTTTCAGAATTGGCACGCTCCAAGGTTTGAACTTAACCGTCATAGATCAAAGTTAAGGGTTTTTAACAAAATTGTTTCTCAAGAGAGAAAAAGAGAAGACGAACTTGAAATTAGATACAGATATAAAAAAATTAAAAATAAGAATCCTCGTCAGAGATTGAAAAACAAAGAAAAAAAACTTGGAATGTTGGCCTGAGAAACGTTATCGGATTTGCAGGAACGCATTCCCACCGTTTGATCTGACCAAAGGCATCAATTTTTTGTGACAAAAAGAGTTAGATAGAGGAATTACCGTCCATGGCCTTGAAGCGAGACGAAGACTGAATCGCAGAGGGACAAAGAGATGGAGATTGAAGAAAAGAACGAAGATCTTTGAGAGCTAGAGCGTCAAGTGAGAGAGAGAGAGAGAGAGAGAGAGAGAGAGTGGTTGTGATCGTTGAAAGCCCTCTAAGGTATGGTTTTGATCAAATTGAAGTTTGAATTCGAAAGGTTGTGAGCCGTCGGATTGAAGGAGGAGCAGCTCCTCTCCTAACGGCTATAAAGATATTAAGAAAATGGAAAGCGGCGAGAATCGGATTGGATTCGTTGGTTTGTAACGGATTATTTATTTGGTTTTGACCCGCAAGAAGATTAGACTGCGATCATTGGGCTCGAACCACTTGGGCCGGACCCAGCTATCTAAAATTACATTCTTACCCATGCGATATACGACGTATAAAAAACGACATGGCGTGCAAATTTTCATGTCAACGTGTCAGAGAGCATTGGCTTCCTTCTTTTGGCTGTGACGGAAACCATTAGTTTCCTTATTTGACACTCGCAGCTGGCTAATTTCTCGGAAAACAAACATAAATTCGAAGCATATGAGTTTGTCACTAACAAACTCAATGGCTTCCACACACCCAAGTTGCTTCTTCTACTGCTCATCTCCTTCTTCAATACCAAATTCAACCTCAACCATTCGCTTTTCCTTATCTTGTTCTCACCACTCTATCCTCAATGGTTGCAGTGGAATTTCACTCAACAGAGGTTGGTTCGACTCAAGAATATGTGCCAAGTTTGATAAATTCCAAGGTGAGCCTCCCCAAGACGATCCTGAAGCTACCAAAGCATCATCTTTCCAAGTGCTTCAAGAAGATGGAGATGATGAAAGAGAGGAAGATGACAGGTATAATATGTTATAAATAGCCTTACATTTACTCATTTATGTGTCTGCGTAGTGACTATTTTTGGGCTTTAAGTTGCTTTCTCTCATGATTCTACGTGATATTAATCATGGGAAGGAAATATCGTGACATGCCCATTTGTTGTTACTTCGTGGACTGGAGGTGTCTAGGCCATGCTTTGCAAACGTCTATAATGTAACTTGTATATTGTTCTTTCATTTGGCTGTTGATTATGTACCTTTTTACAAAATTTGGGGGTCTTCATATATGGCAATGCTCGAACTTTCCATATAAATAAGAAGAAGAAGTTTAAAAGTTTTTACTTTTTACTTGGGGCCTTTATGCATTTTTGATACTGAAATTGAACTAGTCGGTTTCATTAGAGAAGTGAAAAGAAAGCATTGATGCAGTTCGTTTTATATTTCAGCTGCTTGCCTGCTGACTTGGAGGGGGCAGTCCGTCAATCAAGTGAAGCAACTGCGTCATTTGTGTCCTCAGGAGGAATGAGAGCCATAGTACGTTCCCAAGGAAAATGTAATCTGAGTGATACAGATTGAAATCAAAGTCTTATATTGGATTTCTTGGGGCTATCCCTCTTGAGGCCTAGTTTGTATAACTAGTAAAAAGGAGAAAGGGAAACTTTTAGTGCAGTGTAGTCTTAGTCTTCAAAAGATGAATTAGTAGCCTAATATTACTAGAATTGTCACTTTAGCTGTGTAAACATCAAATTCTAGCAAATTTAGAGATTTATTATAAAAGATGTGATTGATTTTATTTTTGACATTGTAGAAAGGAAATATTATTTCTGGCTAAAACTTTTAATAGATCGGCTAAACCAGTTTGGGGGACAATTATCAAAGTAACTTTGATGAACTTTTAAACAGTATTCTTCTTCTTTTTATATGTCTATATTCTTCTATGTCAACTGTGTTTTTCAATTCTGAGTAATTTAAGTTGAGAAAGAAAAGACACAGTGGAGATTGCACATTCTTCTGCTGAGTTTCCATTTCAATTGCTTCTGCTAGTCATATTATTTTGTTTTGTTTATTTAGTTATCAATTGTCTTTTCACAGGTTGAGCTTCTAATCCCCCAGCTGCAGTTTCTAGATGATGAAGGTGCACAAGCTGAGCTCTGGGAGCTTTCAAGGGTATTTTTGGATACACTTATCCAAGAAACTGGATGTCAGGTACTTAGACCATGAACAATGATGCTTTTACATTTCCTATTGCCCCTTCCATTCTTGCAATCAGTTTTAGAAAATTGATATTACTTCAAGAAATTTTGAGTCAATATATTGTCTTTTTTCCTCATTAATCCAATCTGAATTGGTAAGTTGTAACTTTATTTGTTAGAAAATTAAAGCCATATTTCCCGATGCTGGTGCTTCAGCACTTCTAAAATACCGGTGGAGGGACGCTGCTTTTGGTTTTCCAGGTAATTTATACCATTCCCCATTCCCAAATTTATTTTCATCAGTTAAAAGTGAATCTAGCACTTTATTGGATGAAAATTTTTAAATTAGGCAAGTTAAATGCTTTGCATTTGATTATGCGGTTTAGTAGGTTATACTACATTCATGTGAATCTTAATTGATATTTTTTGTTGCTTTTGCCAATGTACTAAAATATTTCTTCCTCGTTATTATCCAGCTTAAGTGACAGGAAGCCTGTAGAGGCTGAAGATGAGATTGTGGTTATGGTTGTTCCCGACTATCAGATGTTGGAGTATGTAGAGAGAATTGCGTCCAATCTCTCAGATGATCCAGTACCAACCTGACCTTCTATTTCTCAATTTTGTACAATGACACTTATAAACTAGCTTATCTTAGTAGTTATATAGGCATATTGTTTATAAATTCTATGGAGTTGTTTAATGAAGGAATTTGTTGTTTCCTGTTGGAAGTTTCTTACGGCATGAGAAGAATTGTTGTTTGAGACTTAATGCATGTTCTTCCTGTATGCTGATATTAAAATTCTTGAAAGCCCACATGTATTTGCTAGCAAACCTGCATATTTTTGTTGGTTTTGAAATAGAAATTTAGTATGTATGTGGGTCATTTCATTTTTCTCATGTTCATGTTAAACTAGGAAGTATTATGTTCCTCACTGTAAATCCTTGTATATTGCAGCCAAGGCCTCTCATCATGTGGAATCCTCGTCTAATCAGTGAGGATGTAGGGGTTGGGTTTAATGTTCGAAAGCTAAGGCGGTACTTTCTTAGGTATGGTTTCTCAATCTCTCTACCCTCATAAACTGCTATAGACATGTGAAACTGAACATGAAAAATCATTTCCAAATGTTCCTGAGATAATTGAATTCAATTTTATGTCATTCAGCTCACCTAGTTCAGCCAAAGTCTTTATTTTATCCGTAGTGTTCTTCCTACTTTTATTTCTTTACATATTTTGACTTTTTACCATAATTACCACAAACCTAATTCATCTGCAGCTCTTTTACGACCACTTACTCGATGAGGCCTCTTCCATCTGGTGCTGTGTTCAGGTGTTATCCAGGGTAAGGTCTTTATAGCATCTTTTGGACTCTAACATCTGAATAAGAACTTAGATCAGCAAGATTATTTGCATGCACTTTTCCAAAGACCAGAAATCATCAAAGTGAATGATGGTCTATTTGACTTTGAAGTGGGTCATGCAAGCCAATATTGAGAGTAAAGGACCTAAAACATGGTCCAAATTGTCATATCAGGCAGGTCCTTCATTAATTTGAGCTAGGTTGAACTACATTCTCTGTCCAACCTGTCTAAAATCTGTTATGTGGTCGATTTAATCTGGTAACTCTCTGATTGTTTTTATTCCAACCATTTTCAGATTATGGAAGGTGTTTTATGATGATAAGGAGAGACCAAACAGATATCTTCTTGCCAAAGAACTCATTACTCGTCCTGATGCTGAAGACCTTGAGGTTAGTTGCTTATGGAAGTCGGCCTTCAAGTGAACCTGAGTAGATGAATGATGAATATATTTAAAGCAAGGTAATACTTTACTCTGTTTCTCTGCAGATTATATTTGGAGATGTGAACGAAAAATCTGAGGAAGGCCCATCTTTATTTGATAAGGCAGCTGGCATCTTCTCCTCACTAAATCGGTTCATGAAGGTCATCTCAAAATAAGCATTTTTCCGTGTACCAGTTCTCCATGAATCAATATAAGTTTTCTTTTAATCGCTTAGTTATGTAAGATGCATCCAACATTATACTGCATAATGTTAAGATATTTTATCGCACAATCCAAAGGCTTGTGGTCTGTTCTGATTACATCCATGCTCTTTCCAGTGGCATATCCAAAATGATGGGACAAAACTTAAAATCTAAGAAAAAGAAGTTACAATTGTTTCGTATTGACAAGTGACCAAAAGAATTGATAATTTCATCCTCAGTAATGACTAAAGCCTATTTTCACATGTAAAAGCAATGAAAGTGGGCATAAATTGAAGTGTGTAATGCAATAAAAAGTGACGGGACCCATTCTTCTCTGTTTTAATGGCAAGTAACAAGCAGAGCCTTGGGCTTGCATGGTCCAAAATTCTCGCAAGTTTCTCTCATGAGACTACTGAGTGATTCTGGCATGTGACTTCTATACCACGCTAACATCGCCAATCTATATCCACTTCTTGGTAGTAACTGCGTCCACTTTCTTCTGGATAGGGAACCCGTTGGCCGAATGTTCTGTTGAGTCACTGAGATGTTTATAAGCAACGCAGACGTATGCTGGTGGTTCAAAAGTCAAAACCAATCAACATTCTGGTTTGAAGCTTTGGGTTGCCTTTTTGGCTTTTGGTACCGATTGTTCTCAAATTTGGCTTTAACTATCAGAGAATATAGCAAATCTGCCTCGGCTGAACAATCATAAGGCACATTCAAGATGCTGCAAAATAAGAATAAACCATACAAAAGAATTCAATAGAAGATGTAATGGAAAGAAACACAAGTTTAAATACATTACATGGGTTGGCAAGTGGCAAAGACTCATAGGAGTGTTTGGGGTACAATTTTAATGCATAGAGAAGAAAGATTTCTCAATTTAAATGCTAATTACACTGAATAAAAAGCAGATGGTAGATACCATTTCTCCATATATGTGGCTGAAAACTAACGCAATGTTAGAATACTTAGAAATTTCTAGGGAAAAGAAAAACAAATGAAACATTTTGTCTCCCTATCATGAAAAATTTGTCCCTTCCCTCAAAAGAAGCCTTCGTAGGTATTCAATTCATTAAAATGGACACACAATTTCTTGGTACATAATATGTGTAGGCAGAACTTTCGTGGTACCTGTCAAGTAATTCCTCTAGAATTATTCTCTGTGAGGGAGTAACATAATGAATACAGCTCTTTGGGCATTGCCCAACAGCAAGCTGAACTTGGTAATCCTCACCATGACCTAATTACACAAACAGCATAGTGATTCAAAAAAGTACACAATAAAGTTGCTTTAAAGTAAAGATATCAGAAAATAAGCATCCTATTATGTCAGTCTACATGTAAAAGAGCTAATACAAGTTTATCAGAAAATAAGCATCCTATTATGTCAGTCTACATGTAAAAGAGCAAATATGAAGTTTACATATGCCATTTTTATCATCCTATATAATATTTTTCAGCACGAAATATAGTATTCAGAAATAATAAGATTTTTAGCATAATCTGTCTTCTGTCTTCACAAGCTGTTGTTTCTAGATACAAAAACATGCATGGAAAACAGAAAGAACACAAATGGGAATTAACTAACCTTGGGATGTTGCTCGTGCAGTTCCCGTCGATGCAAAAGCAAAGGCATGAGGGGCTCTTGTTACACATGAATATGGACACCCTGTGGATGTTTTCAGAAGTAATCAGCATCAAGTTTGACCAGTTGCAGACAATGCACAGTCAAGAACTTAGCTTTACACTTCAGGAACACTACTTTCCCAAAAATGTTTCCCAACTAGGCCATTTCTTGGAACCAAGTGAATATGGAAGAAGATGAATTTCTATACTCCGTTATGCCTATCTCCCAAATTTTCTTCGACTATTCACCATCCAATTGTACAATTTGGAACATAAATATAAGCAATTTCTCCGATACCTTTGCCAACACAAAGAGCCTCATTCACAAACACATCCAGTGCTTCAGATTCTGGATTATCAAAGGGATCTAGACATTCCCTACAAAAAAGTTTCCAAAACCCACAGTGAGCACTGCCTAATACCTTGTTTATGCCTATCTATCTATATACATGTATTTACGTATAAAAAATAAACAATTTGGTCACTACACTTTCCACCATTACGCCAGATTGTGGATAATAAAAATAAAGTATACCTTTCAATGATCTCCAATCGGCTGTAATTTGACAACATCTGCACACGTTATATAATACATATATATCATGGTCACCAATTCTCTTTCATATCAACATGTTTTTACAAAATCAACCATATATACATATCAGTTACAAATTAATTGCACAAATATAAAACATTTTACACATTTTCTGACTCAGCCAAAATTTCTAACTTGTTCCTTACTTTACACACTTTCAAGCTAAATTCTGTAACCAGTTTTGATGGGGAAAACACTAGCCAGAGAAAAAAGAAAGAAAATAACAAATTGGGTAAGTGTGTTGTGTTTGTTTTGAGGGAATAGAAGCACCTCATAAGCCTGAATTACTCGTCGAATCATAGCGTCAGAACCTTCCCCAGTCCTATTCACATCCGGGTGAAACAGCTTCACCTGTTTTGGGAAATAAATCAGCGAAATTTAAAAACTATTAAGCATTGATTTACTTGCTAATGATTGATTCTTGAGTTTAAGAAAACGAAAAATGATTACTTTGGCACGAAAAGCAGCTTTGAGCTCGGCGGCTGAGCAAGTGGGCTGAACGCCGAGCACCGCAAAAGCCGAGGAAGTATTTGAGAGAGGAGCTTCTTCTCCGGTTCGATTGCTGCAGCCTTTCATCGTGAATTTGTGACCGGTGTGCGCTTCAACGGCTCTCCGAACTGGAAAAACCGGAGGAGTCCAACTGCAGAGAGATAAAGCTTCCATTTTGCTGTCAACTCCGGTTGGTTCGTGATAATCTGGCAGATGAAGAAGACAAGAAGTTGATGCAAAACGGCACGTGTGGCCAAAGAGTTTATTTGATTTTATTTTCTTATTAATATTATATTTTTTTTGGGAAAAGAAAATAAGAGGCCGATTATCTGTTTATTATTTTTGGAGAAAAATAAGAGGCGGATTTTGCATGGTCAGCGAGCAGTGGACATTTTTTGTCAGCTAGTAGCCAATATCCACCAAAAAAAAATGGTAAAAAAATAAAATTATTGTGTTTTCTAAAACATCAATGCACGTGCCATCAAACATTTATTAGTATGCAGGTGATTCAACTTTAATAAGCTAGTAATGTTGCCAATTAATTAAGCCACTTCATTATTAGCTTATTTAAAACAAAACCTAAATTGCAAGATTAAATACATGCCACATTTCTCTCTGAATACAAACAGTTAATACCTTCTTTTTTTTTTTTGTTAAATACAAACAGTTAATACTACCAACATAATTTGGTTAAGCTCTAGCGTATACGTACGTACTTGTTCTGCATGCATGGTTACACATAAAGTACGTAGTAGTTCACCAGAAAAGATGAAAGTAAGTTCCTCAATAGTAATTCAGAATAACCAGAAGAATTTGTAGTAGTGGAAATAAATAAATATCAATGTTTAACTTTGAAATATCTGGGGTCCAATTTAGTAGCCGTGGTGGGACTAATTCATATGTTTCCCATGCCTTCCATACTAGCTGCCTTCTTTCACAGGCTAAGCTTCACATTCACACCATTTGTTGTTTCCAAATAGTGGAGTCCTTTCCCAGATCTTCCGAACTTGAAGCTTCAAATCCCACCTGTTTCCAAATGTTCACCAACATTTGCACAGCTGAAGACGCAGTTGGTCGTTTTTGTGGGTTATCTTCTGTGCACATCATTGCCAAGTTTAGAATTTGAATGCAGCTTTGCTCTAGCCTATGTAGATCACCAGGTGTGCCTTGTGGATTTGCATCCTCCTTTAGTTTGATGTCAACAACATCCAAAATGTGGTCTGGAAATGCACAACTTACCCATTTCCTTAGATCAAGTCCATCTGAGAACATATCACTTGTTGGTCTTTTTCTTGTAATCATCTCAAGCAGTATCACACCAAAGCTATATATATCCCCTTTAGCTGATACCTCATTCCCCTGTGCATATTCTGTTTTACAAGAAACATGACTTGTTAGCTTAACCTGAGTAATACAGATTTTTTGGTTTTAAGAGCAGAAACTGAACGCAAGTTTTTGGTTTCCATTATGTTCTTATATGTATCATTGTGGTTTTAAATTTCTAAGTTATGTATTAGTAACAATCCAATTAGATGCATACCTGGGGGGATATAACCGACTGATCCCCGTAGAAAGCCTGTTGTGCTAATGTAACCTTTTTGTTTGTCGGCTGAAATGAGCTTTCCAAGTCCAAAATCTGCTACATGAGCCACCATATCATTATCAAGAAGCACATTTTGTGGTTTCAGATCACAATGTACAATTTCAACTGGGCAACCTTCTTGAAGATACTCCAAGCCATGGGCGATATCCATAGCTATCGACACCCTTTCCTTCAATGTTAACTTACAGCCTTCTTCCTCTGACTCACCAGGATAAAGATGTTGTTCCATGTTCCCGTTGGGTATGAACTCTAGAAGGAGAGCTTGGAACTGTGAAGTCCAAATTGATCCTATCATTCTGACAAGATTTCTGTGCTTAATTCCAGATAGTATTTGGCACTCCCTCTTTAAAAATTTGTAACTCTGACTAGAGTCTCCATGCAGAACCTTCACTGCAATAACAGAATTTCCATCATCCATGATTGCCTTGTAGACTGATCCAAAGCTTCCTTCACCGAGGAGATAGGCCTCATTGAACCCAATTGTTGCAATTTCAAGTTCCCTTTGAGTGTAAGTTCGATTTCCATGATGACCTGGGGATGCCATTAGCATTGCGTCATCTTCTTTATTATCCTCCTTTCTGAAGAAGCAGCAAATAAAGATGGAAACCAACAGAAAAAGCACACAACTCACTGCAACTGCTGCGATTGCATAGACTACTACCCATTTCCTTGTCTTGTGTCTTTGTTTCTGAACTTCACATGGAGGGAGTCCCATCACTGCAGAGCCACCACATAACCCCACATTCCCCAGGAATGAGCTTCTATTGAAATTACTCAACCTTCCAATACTTGGAACTTCTCCTGATAACCTGTTATAGGATAGATTAAGATACTTGATCATTTGTTTGTCGCCAATCCAGATTGGAACGGTGCCATTTAACTGATTACGAGCCAAGTCCAAAACTTCAAGACTTGCAATTTGTTTCAATGACCCAGGAATCGGACCTTCAAGCTTGTTGTCAGACAAGTTCAGATACACCATAGAAATGCATCCTCCAATTGAAGTGGGTATGATACCGGAAAGCTTATTCTTGGAAAAGTCAATGGCCTGTACAGATATCAACTTTCCAACACTGTCTGGTATTTTTCCTTCAAAATTGTTGTTTGAGAGGTTAAGTGAGAGAGCTAAGTTTGAAAGTAGACGGATCTGTTTAGGAATAGAACCATTCAAGCTGTTGCAAGATAAATCAAGCAACATAAGAAGAGAACACTGAGTGAGTTCAATAGGAAAATTTCCTGATAGTCTGTTTCTAGACAAATAAAGGTATCTCAACTGTGAGAGATTACCAAAGGAAAGTGGAATTGATCCGCTAATTAAATTATTACCAAGATCCAGCAATCCAAGGTTAGTCATCTTCCCTATGCCTTCTGGAATTGGCCCAGAAATTCTGTTTCTATTCAAGTTTAGTCTTTGCAACTGCCCAAGCTTTCCAAGGCCAGCTGGAACTGTTCCATCCAAGAAGTTCCTTGACAGGTTTAAGTTCGTTAGGCTGCTTAAATTTCCAATACTCTCTGGTATATTTCCTCTTATGCGGTTTTCCCTAAGATCAAAGAAATACAGGTCTTTTGAAAGTGCACCTACAGAAGCTGGCAAGCTTCCAGAAAAGAGACATGAACCCAAGTGCAGTTTCTTCAGAAATGAACAGTTTGTTAGAGCTGTTAAGAACCTGAGATCAGAAGAATTACCAGAGCTGCTACCCAGATAATTGGAATGGAAGTAGAGAATTTCAAGCTTCTTTAACATTCCCAGCTCTGCAGGAACTTGACCCTCTAAGTTGTTGACACTAAAATCAAGCAATGTCAGCTGAGAAAGATTGGCGAGGGTCACTGGAATTTTCCCAGAAAGCCTGTTATTTAACGCGTAGATCTTCTCTAAGTTTTGGAGTTTACCCAGTTCCATAGGTATTTCTCCACTTAATAGATTCTCAATCAGTGAAATTTCACGTAAAGCGGTGCAGTTACTTGTTGCTGCAGGTATTGGTCCCTCAAGAAAGTTTACATGTAAATACATAATCTCCACCTTTCTTAGCGCTCCAAGCTGGGGTGGGATTTTCCCAGTGAAGTAGTTGGCGGCAAGTTCTAGCTGTGTCAGTTCTGTCAGGTTTGACAGATTCGAAGGTATGGATCCTGTGAGATTGTTCTCTGAGAGAGCTAAGAATGTCAAATTCTTCATCCAACAGAGTTCCTCAGGAATGACCCCAGATAGATTGTTGTAAACAAAATCTATGCTTTTCAGGCTGTGACAACCTTGTAATGAAGCTGGAATTTCACCTCGAAGGTTATTTTGACTCATATTTAGATATGCTAATTCTGAAAGATCTCCGAATGAAGGTGGGATTGCTCCATAGAATCTATTGCTTTGCAGTGATAAGGTGGCAAGTAGAGAAAGATTGGATAGGAATGGTGATATGATTCCTTGCAAGTTCATGTCTACAAGTTCAAGAGCTATGACCCGGTTCTGGAGATACCGGTGGCATGTAACTCCAGTCCAGTTGCAGAAGGGATTGGCTGTGTTCCAGGCTTGAAGATGATCAGAGGGATCATCTATTATCCCTTTCTTGAAACGGAGAAGAGTCTGGCAATCACTGTAGTCTTCACAAACAAATGCAGAACTGGATGGCAGAACAAGTAGAGGGAAGAGAAGGCACGCTATCGTTGCTAGTATATGCTTTTGATTGAGTCTCATTCTTTCTCTCTCTATATAAAGTAAAAATTTCTGGTCAGGCTGAGCCTTGGCTAGCTTCAAATTTGGAAAGCACCCAAGGGAATGGTTTTGGCTTCAGAGTGGTGTCTTATTTCTTTGAGATGTGATCCTCACTTAATGATAGCTTTAGTGGGTGAATCTGGTAGCAGATATAGAGAAAGATAAAATTCAAGTTCTAGGACCACAAAATTAATTTTATGAGGGCCAAAGCTATTAATGTTCTGAGTTAATAAATCCATAGTTGCAATCATCCGGTGGATCTTTATGAATAGTCACCTTCGTCACAACTCGCAAAGTTTCAGATTTTGGTTGGTTGGTTGATAAAGTATTTACCAACTACAACCAACCATATCACTCGTAAACTTTGACATGTAGCAGTGTTCCATCTTTATAGCCATTCAAAAGTGAACATGCCCAACTTTCTTTGTTTCTTATATCTTATATATATATATATATAATATATACACACACATGATATTTTGAACATGCTAGTGAAATCTGAACAACCACCGTAGACTTTTCGTGATAGTTGAGCTACAGGTGCTTTGGGAATTTCTATTTCAACCATATAATATTCTTTAATACTGAAGAAGACCGCAAGAAAAGCAAATTATCGAGTCTGCTTCGAAGTCTCACCCGAAAGAGCCTATTATACTGTCCACTTAACATACATGGAAGGCGTAGTAAACGGGAAACTAGCTAATTTCTGCACAGAGATGGTGTTGAGATTTCAATCCTGTTAAACTGAGCACGTAACAACCTCTTCTGTTTGCTCATCAACAATTTTGTCAGTCAATTTGGGGTCTCTGTTTAAAATATAGTCTTCAAATATATTTTTCTGCCAGCTGGATTTAACGTCTAATTTTCACTTTATTTACCAAAATATATGCTGATAAACCTGTTCAGATTTCTACCAACTTTAAATTCAGTGGTACAGAGAGAACTGATAATAAAATCACAAATCCATGTGCAAACTCAAAACTTGAATACTCATATATTTGATCTCACGGTTAACCTTGTTTTTCTTTACAAATCTGTTTTACTTTGGTACAAAAGCTTAGCAAATGAGTGCACATTTGCTATCTCTTTCCATCTTGATCTAAATAATAGAGTATAAACCTCTTATCTGGCACGTATCCTTCATCTGTCATGAGTCTAAACAGTCCCGCTAAAACCTCATAAATAATCTCAACTTGGGGATGCATTCTGTCCTCGACAACAAAGCTGTGAATTTTCTTTTCTATCTCTATCCAACTAATACCTGTTTCTTTTGCAACCCTCATCTCCTTCATCCTCTTGATAGTCCCTGCTCTCTCTTTCCATCTTCCTTTAGAAGAATATATATTGGCTAGCAAAACATATGGTGCAGGGCTCTCAGGTGTGCCTGAAAACAATTGATCAGCGGCATATTTTCCCATTTCCGGATCACTGTGAATGCTACATGCACCGAGCAATGCTTGCCAAACAAGTGGACCAGACTTCTCGGGTAATCCCTCTACAAAATTTTTGGCTTCAATTAAAAGTCCTGCCCGACCTAGCATGTCAACCACACAAGCATAGTGTTCTGTCCTTGGACTTATTCCATGATCTGTAGCCATGGAATTCAAAAACTCCATGCCCTTTTCAACTAAGCCTACATGGCTACATGCATGAAGCAGAGATAGAAATGTTACATCTGTTGGCTGTAAACCTTCCATTTTCATCTCTTCATACAATTTAAGTGCTTTGAAGCCATCCCCATGACGAGCAAAAGCTGCAATCATGGAATTCCACGAGATTGAATTTGTTTGAGACATCCTACTGAAGACTTTCACTGACTCCTCCAACTCCCCACACTTGGAGTACATATTGATAAGCCCATTGCTGACATAAGGATTACAACTGAAGTTCTTTTTTATGATTAAGGAGTGGATTTGCTTTCCAAGGCCTAAAGAAGTATCCACGCCAAATACCCCAAGAATTGCAGAAACCATGTTTGGGTCGATGTCAATCCCTGTCTTCACCATTTTCTTAAAAATCTGGATAGCTTCCTCCTGAAAACCATTTTGCGCAAATCCCACAAGGATTACAGTCATGGAAACCTCATCAAGCTCTTCTGCAGACTCAAAAATCTGCCAGGCATCTGCCACACTACAACATTTTGAGTACATGTCCATTAATGCACTCTCAATGCACAAGTCTGATTGCATTCCCTGTTTCCATAAAAGTGCATGAATTTGACGCCCTTCATTTAATGCCAGCAGACCAGAACATGCCATAAGCGAGCTCAAGTACGTCAAAGAATTTGGCTCAGCTGTTGTTCCACAACGCATCATCACAAAAAATTTCAAACTTTCTTCGTACAATTCATTCTGTGCGAGTCCTGATACCATAGCTGTCCATGTAATGACATTCCTTTCAAACATCTCATCAAAAACCTGCCTTCCTGAACTAAAGCACCCACCTTTGAAATATGATGTTATCAAAGCATTCCCCACTGTTATTTCCCTCTCATATCCATTTAGAAAAACTAAACCGTGTATCATTTTGTTCAAGTAACAAAATTCCGGTCCATCTAAAGCTGACAAAATTGTTGTCAAAGTTGCTTTATCAAACCGATGAAATCCCAATTCACGCATTCGTTTAAAGTACCCAAAACCCACATCAAACTCCCCATTTCTTAATAAC
Organism: Rhamnella rubrinervis; assembly: GCA_007844105.2. Taxonomy (NCBI): domain Eukaryota; kingdom Viridiplantae; phylum Streptophyta; class Magnoliopsida; order Rosales; family Rhamnaceae; genus Rhamnella; species Rhamnella rubrinervis. The sequence goes on from CM017578.2 coordinate 10,812,727, forward strand.
CCGGATATCATTATATTCCACGAGACTGTATCCTTCATGGGCATATGATCAAACAACTTGACAGCATCCGATAGCCTGCCAAATCTTGAGTACATGGAGAGAAGTGAATTCCATACAACAATGGCATGACGAAGAATATACCAGTTTTCCAGGTTAAAATATTCATAGTGCTTGATGATGGAAGCATGGAGGGCACCACCCAGATGCCAGTAACCTTCTTTTCCACAAATGGAGAGTAGGAGGCTTATGTCTTCCGCATTCTCGAAAACAAATCTTGAGGTATTTGGAGATGGGTTTCGGCTTCTCTCGGTCCTGAAGTGAGAGAGGAGAGAGGAAGCCCAAGAAGGCAAGGGCGCTTTGAGTTTGTGGAACACCCAACTGGAATTCATCCATGAAATCACACTCGGGTTCCTATTACGTACAGACGTCGTCTACTTTGCGTTTACTCATGAACTATGGTCGGCATGTGCTTAAATGGATTGTATTGCTACGTAAATGTTTCCTAATGAGTTTTCCCTTTTTTTCCTTTTTTTTTTAATAAATAAGAAAGCAAATGTCAATAGAAAAGTACTTCAAATCAATACGAAATAATTGAATCCATAATATTAATATTATTTCTTTTTAAAAACCTATTTTTTTCTTTAAAAAAAAAGAAAGAACAAAGTAGTTGCTCAACGGGTCAACGTGGGTCTATACTAACAAGGATCCTAAGACAGTACAGCATTGTAGAATATTTGTAGTATGCTCTCAAGTCTTACAAATGATCATTGAATGACGAACTTTTATACTTATTTATTTTGGAGATGGGCTAAACAAACCAGTGATGCACTTTTTATTTGACATCCCTTTGGAGAACATAAAACGTCAACGTGTCTGATTCAAATGCTTTTGATCAGCTTCAACTGCACCAAGTTCTAATGGTTTACTTATCTCATCATTTAATAATAATAAAAACTAACGGTTTACTAATTACTATTAAACTTTTGTTGCACAAGATAATTGGACTTTTTTAGTAAAGATTGGTAAAGTATATAAAAGATTGGTAAAGCATACATGTTTACAATTTGATTATTCACGTTCTGAATGTCAACTCACTTGAAGATATATCATAGTTCCTCTGCAAACCAAAAACATGACAATTATTCGACCTCCGATGTTATTAGACCTTATGACTGAAAGAAGTATATCGGTTTTACCCAGCTCAATGAATGTTATGGTTACTATGGTAATTCCAGCCATGAAGACTTACTCGAGGGGTCACACCTGGAGGAACTTCAAAAGAGATCTTGATCGGCAAAGACTCACCTGGCACCAGCGAAAAGTAGTTGTCCGAGTAATGAACAGGAAGAATTCTTGTGTCTTCTCCTTCCTTGTGGTCTGTCTTGGATGCATGAACTGAGAAATGGAGAAAGAAAGCAACACCTACACCGGACCCATTTGTTTCAGTTATCTTTAAACTATCAGCTTCTCCAGTAAAGTGTCTGTAAATCCTCTGAAATAAACCAATTCTATGTTTCTCATCCGTTTTTCCATATCCTGGGTCCAATGATGACATATCAAAATCACCATCATTTTGCCTTGCGATAAAATTGTTCTGGTAGGTTTGGGAGTTTGGTTTCTTTGATGTATTCTGCACACGCATATGGAGTTCATAGGTTGATCCTTTAATAAAAGCCTCGGATGTAATCTTCAGAGGTACTTTTCTCTTCCTGTATGGCTCTAGAAGCTTGTAATCTCCGCCAGACAAATGCAACCAGTAGAAGTTCCTAGATAAAATGCCATAATCTGATTTGTTATACAGTTTGAGAAGAAGAAAGTATACTGGCTTTGGATTTTTAGACTTGGGATATTTCATCTCAACAATGGGAACGATTCCTTTTGGAGGCACCGAGAATTTCTCATAAACTTTGTAGTATGGACATGTTCCTTCCAGATCCCATACTGAGGCTTCTATAGCTACATTAGATAGTTCCTCTGACAGAGTATTAACAACCTGATTAAAGCAGGAAGAGAGAATTAAATTGCAACATCTCAAATTATGTTATTTGCATTCCCATTGCTCTCTGAAAATTAATCATTAAACATTAATATACCCCAGTATTGTATTTAAAGATATTCAATATGCATTGAGTTTCAACATTAAATCCAAAACAAAATAGGATTTTTATAATTATAGAACTTGCCTCAATAAAATATGTAGACAAATTAAGTTGGATATGAATTGGCTCTGCAGCACAGCGACAGCCATAGAAACCCGCTGTTTGGTCAAGGAGATGATCATAGAATTGACCTCTAAGACCTGTCCAAGGGTTTTGTGTCTTCCAGATCAAAACACCAGTATATTTACTCCACATTCGGGAGGTCCAGCCCTCCAATAGAGCTCTATACTGAATGTAGTTAACAAGTTGAGCCTGAGATCACAACTTAAACAAGTCAATAGGTAAACCAATGAGAAAATGAGACTTACCTGAATAAAGAAAAAGATTTGTTTTACCTTCAAGCAAAAGTCATCAAGATCCTTTGGAGGCCCGTAAAGTTCAATCTGATCATGGACCTTGCCTGGTTTTGAGTAGGGTATATATTTATGGTATTCCCATATGGGGTTCGGAACTTCTTTTATGTAACCATTAGAAAGCTTAAACAATGGAATCTTCCACCCTTCTGGAGGCATTGTTGCTCTGATGGTAGCTGCAACAGGCATGCCTACAGAACCAACTTCTGGATTGAATCCATACTTGTAAAAGTCTCCTTTGAAGAAGTCTTCAGGATTTTGGATCTCATAAGGGCCATCAGTGAAGTCCCCCTTCCCATTTGCAAACCCATCCCACATGGATCCTTGAATGTAAATGCGTGTACCATCAAGATATTGGCTTGGGTCCAACTTCAATGGGGATAAATCTTCAGAAGACTCGCTATTTTTATTTAGTAAGTTTTCGTAATGAGGAATGAGTCTGAGGTCATGTTTTAAAGCTGTATTGATGTCTTCAGGAGGAGTTTGTTCATTTCCACCCACCCAAAGGGCAAGACTAGGATGGTTCCTTAGAAGCTTCACTGTATCCCTTGCACAAAGCAAGAAAAGATCATGATCCACGGGACCATTTGGATTTGAAACTGGATCACCTCGTCCATCAACATCTCCAGTAATCCAAAACTCTTGCCAGACCTACAAAAAATAAAACCCTCAACATTATGGATCAATATTACAAAGTAATTTTTATGGCTTGTAATTTAGGAATAGGAACATCTAAACCTAATAGGCAAAATATAATCCTGTTGGATTTAGCAAAGTTTAGCTTTAACTTCCACCCTGATGTAACTAAGTTAAACAAGCTGTAAACATGTTAATTATAAATTCAGTGTTGTCAACTATGATGCAAACTAGAGTTCAATCTGGTAGGAAAATCTTGGAACTTGATTTGCTAATGAATAAGTTCGTTTTAAAGAAACACCAATCCGGCATAGTAAATTTCCATCCCATAACTTCCAGCCAAGCATCCACTCACAAAAGCAACAACAATACACAGAGAGAGAGAGAGAGAGAGAGAGAGAATACCAGTAGACCATAAATATCACAATAATGATAAAATTCTGGTCTTTCAGCCAATCCACCACCCCAACAACGCATCATGTTGAAATTCATATCTGCATGGAATTTGATGTCGGTTTGGTAACGCTTCTGTGAAAGTCGTAGCAACCCATCTGATAATATCCAATTACCACCACGTATAAAAATAGGTTGCCCATTGACTTTGAAAAGCCTACATAGCCAAAATGGAAAGGTTACCTACGATACAAAATAAAGATAGAATATTTATTCTACATTTTAAATTTTATTAATAGACAATAGTCAAATTATAAACATATATATTGTACCTTCCACCAGTGGCACTATCAATATAGCTTTCAATTTTCCGGAACCCATATAAATGGCTCCATGAATCAGACTCTCCATGTCCTTTTAGGTCAACAGTAATGACAACATTGTATAAGGATTGCTTTCCCATCCCATTAGGCCACCATAAATTTGGCTTGTAGAAAAAGAGCTGCCAATTTCCATTACTTAGCATTTGAACAGAAGTTTGAAAGCCAAAAGTAATAGATGCAACAAAATACTTCAAATTTCCAGATTGCAACATTCAATGCATCAAAAATATAAGTTTCCATTCAGTCCCTCCTACGAAAATAAGTACACATATAATCAATCTATCACCAACCTCAGGAAAAGTATATTGCACCCTTGATCCAGCAAGGATTGATACATGTTCTGTCTGAAGATGCTCTACCATACATGTGCTTCCTTCAAGCTCTGTTGTCACTTGGATGTTCAAGGAGCACTCAACAACCTGAGAACTTCTGTTTTCCAACTCAGTTGTAGGATACAAATAAACCCTTTTGTAATTGTCAAAGAAGGTAGAAACCAAGTGGGGATCAATTATTTTAACTGGCTGCATGAAATGGCAATGCATCGTTATTAAAAAATTTAATTATATCAAATCACCATGATATTATAAGGGTCATTAATACCTTCAAAGTAAGAGGCAAACAAAAATGTGAAATCATTCCATGGAAAGTTAACCACATGGAAACTTTACAAAAGGAAGTTAAGCACTTGGATTAACTCACCCCAGTTACAGAAATTGACACCTCATCCCATATGCCAGTGTTTCTATCCCTGAAATAATAGGCAGGATCTATAATAAGATTTTGGAATCTGAACTGGCAGGAAGTTAATGTAGCTGAGACGAAAATATTAGAAAGTACAATGCCAAGATAGTGCATGTATAATTTTATTCTTAACTACCATAGGGAACAAAAATAGGACATTGTTTTTTCTCCATAAATTGCAAGGAGGCGTTATTACCCCTAGGAAGTTTTAATGTATGTGAAAATGAAGCATATCTTCATTGAATTCTATTCATATCCATTTCACTATTTTAGAACCAACTTTTGTCAATGTAAGCCTACCCTGTCCAAAGTCCAAATGCCCCATCCTACTAAATTTTCATGACAAGTAAGTTAATCCTTGTGTATTCAAAACACATTGCAATTCCTATAAATGAGGCCCATTTTTGGTGAAACAAACTATATTATCAAAAACCACATATACTCAATGAACCATAATGCTAGTAGATATTTTCATGTATCTTTTTGGTTGGTTATGACGAGAAATTTACACTGAAATCATGAATATGCTGATACTTATTCTCATATCCAATATCAAAAAAGATGGAAAATATCATCATTGCTAAAAAGAAAAAAAAAAAAAATTCTATAAACACACCACATTCTCCAATTGTACTAACAATAGTCACCTTATAGGAGCCATCCAATCCCAACCCTGCACATATTGTGTAGCAACATCTTTCCCAATCTAACACAAGAATTGAAAAGTATATTATCAGTTCACAAATTTCACTTATCTAAGAATGAATTTAATAGAAGCCGTTAATCCAAACTTGGATTAGGTCCAGTATTTTATAGAACTTTTGATAGGCTAAATGGATAAATTTTGCAGAAAATAATAAAGCATAAAACATGAATTGTTGCTATGGAAATAGACATGTACCTCATGATCACCACCTTGCCCCCCCTCAGGAGGAATGCTACCAGGATGATCTGGAGGGTGAACCAGAACGGCAAGCAAGTTTTGACCATCAGGATGAACAATACCAGTGATATCAAGAGAATGCCTTCTAAACATCCCTTTTGGAAGTAACTTTTTATGGCCATTTAAATATACCTCTGCAGAGTAATTGATTCCACGAAAGTTCAGATCCAGGTGCTGAGTACCTGACTGGAATAGATAGAGTGATTGGTAATGATTATTAAAAAGAATTTAATGGGGCATATATACAAATAAATTGAGGAAAAATTATGGGAATTGGACAACCTGATTCTTTATAGAACTGCTGGAAACTTATTTAGCGGATTTTAGTTTCAATTTCAAATAATTTGATGTACAACAGTATTGAAGTTAAAAGGTTATCTGATTGATAACATTTAAGTCGGAAACACTGACCAGCCAACCAAGTACTCAACTAGTAGCAGGCAATAATATGGATAGTGCTATTACCAAATGACATTATGCATTGGAAACACAAACCATAAGAAAGCATCAGAATCACGAAACAAATATATCATGTAAACTTATACTTGGGTGTACTTTTGCATGTGATAATATCACGTACCAGCTTACACTGGAAGGTTGTGAAGAACCAGAATGTGTAGTATTCCCTCCCAGAATCTGCAATATCTATAATTGCCTCATTTTCAAGCCCATAGAACGGGTCAGGGACAACTTTGTTCTTCACTAGGGTTGCCAGGACGCTGTCAAACAAATCATCATCAGCCTTAACCACTGCATGATGCATGGGTAATATACTAATACAAGTTACTGCAAGAACAGAAAATGTACGCAAGAACTAAAACATAAATGTCCCCAAATTTCCTTAAAAATCTCAAACAGGGTACTTGAAACAGCTTGGAAACCTAGACACATGCATCCAGCAAAATACATAATCTTGAAAATGTAATAAATTCAACTCAATGAACCCATTAATTAGAAAATTTTCCCGCATTAGTATAACATAACTTAAACCCCAAAGAAAGAAAGAAAATAAATATCGTTGGGATCATAGCTGTTTTAGAAAAATGGCTTAAATAAACCAATCAGAAAGCACTGAAAAATTAGCTGAAAACATAGAATGGTTGAAGCCTGAAAATGTGTCCAAATGTATCACATTCACGCCACAAAATTGAACGTTAAACAGAGCAAACATGCTAAAACACAAAAAGATATATAATTGGATCCAGAAAAGCACTCAGAAGCAAACTCAAACTATACGTTCCGGGGACGACGGCGTCAATCCAAGGGGAGTCAGGGCCAGTAGAGGGAGGGTTGGTGGTGGTGAGCTGGATCCCACTGCGATCTACCTCCGTGGACCTGGCGGCGAGCCACCCCGAGTCAAGAATCGTCTTCCCTATCGCCGCCATTAACCTTAATCGAGCTTCTGAAACTTTGAGTGAGAGTGAGAGTCAAGTCATTCTCGTCGTTTATTTCATGGCTGTTGTCGGTGAGAAGCTTCACAAATTATGCCACGTGGCAGTCCGATAATCCGACCGTTTTCACTTCGGAGACTGAACTACTTACTTCCTATTTTACCGCGCTTAATGTCCACGCAGGCATGCATTTGGTAAATAATGTATTATTATCCATTTAGCACTATATATATTTTTATGTAATAAATAACAATGTTATTATTTTGAGATAAATAAAATAAAAATAGCAAATAATTCAAGAAAAAAGAAAAAAAAAGATAGGTTGACTTCTATCGAAGACCAGAAAAAAAAAATTAACTTTTAAAGTAATATGAAGTTTACAAAATAAATAAATAGAAATACAAAATGAAGAATAATTTGTAAAAAATAATAATAATAAAAAAACTCCAAATGCATAATTCATTATCTTAATTTTCTAATTAACTCCGAATGGATAATTTAGTAATTGACCAGGGAAAAACAAAAATAAAAAAACCGCTTATTTTAGAGGGAGTCAAAGTAGCGCGCAAATTAGCAGAAGCCACGAACAACGGCTTTCATAACCGTTGCACACGGCATCTCTCCACCTCAAAAAGTGTGACTTTCTTCACAATATTTATTTATTCATTTTTTTCGTTTCCTTATTTCTTTCAATATTTTGTTTCTTACAACTCAAAAATCAAGCTTTCCCACACACTTTCTCGAGAAAATTTTTACGTTGCAAATTTGCTTTCTTATTTGTTTAATTTATAGCTTATCTCCCATGGAATCAAATGCACAGCGTCGTCTCCAAGCCATTCAGGCTCATCTCCTCCCCATTGCAACCGATGATCCGCAAACACATATTCAATCTAACCTCACTGCCGGAGAGTTCGCTCACGGTATACAAGCTCTTTCTGTTATCTTTCTTTTGCTATGTAGGTGTACATGTAAGAATTCAAACTCCGAAAAAATCTAAATCCTTCTTCTTCTTCTTCTTTTTGTTTTTTTGGTAAACGCAAAAATCTAAATCTGATAAATAAGTTCACTGTTTCTGACTCATTTATTAGTTTGTAGTTATAATGTTTTTGTTGTTTAAGCTTAAGTTATATGCATATTTACAAGTATTAAATGTCTGCGTCAACTTTTGAGCAGGCCAGGGGTACGCTGTAGTTCTTCCTGAGAAATTACAAACAGGAAAGTGGAATGTGTATAGGTTGTATAAATATATACATATATATATATATATACACATACGCTACATTTTTCTTTCACTTTATATATATACGTAAGTTACTTTTCTTTCACTGTCTATTTCAGTTTGAGCGCTCTGCTGATTTTGTTATTGTTTCACTATAGATCTGCACGTTCTCCATTCAAGCTTGTAAGTAGATTTGCTGACCATCCCGAAATTGGGACACTACATGACAACTTCGTGTGAGTATTCTTATTCTCTCGGTTGAATTAATGTAATGAAATCACACTCACTCACACACTTATGTATGTAGTCTGATTGAAGAAATGTTGTGTAGTATATATATTTTTTTAGTAGTACTTAACTGATAGAACTGTATGTGCTTGAAGTTTTGCATTTTCACTATTTTATTACAGAAATGATTAAATATTTTTGTTGAGATTCTGTTTACACAGATATGCAGTTGAAACTTTCCGAGACTGTAAATACTTGGGCACCCGAGTTCAGGCTGATGGAACTGTTGGAGAGTGAGTGCACTGTTGCATGTAGGTCGATTTTGCATCGATAATGGAGACATAAGATCATGTAAACATGTTCTTTATAACTGAAGGTACAAATGGATGACTTATGGAGAAGCAAGCACAGCTCGCGAAGCAATAGGCTCTGGCCTACTGTTCAATGGGCTACAGAAAGTTAGTTATATCTATAAAGCTTCAATTTTTACTTTCTCATCTACTTTGCCACTTTATTTATTTATTATTTTTCATTTCAAGTTTTATTCTATGTCAGAGACATCCTATGTGGATCTAATATGTCTATTATATGTTTGTTTATTCGATGTAATCGTTATAGACTTCAGTATTTGATTACATCATCTGGTTTCATTGCAGGGTGATTGCATTGGACTTTATTTTGTTAACAGACCAGAGTGGCTGATTGTGGATCATGCTTGTGCAGCATTTTCCTTTATCTCAGTTCCATTATATGATACTCTTGGTGTGTATTTAATTTAATTAAAATCAATGAAATATTGTCTTTGTTAGCTGAGCTTGCTTTTAAGGAACACATCTTAATGTGTAGGTCCTGATGCAGTTAAGTATGTTGTTAACCATGCTGATGTACGAGCTATCTTTTGCGTGCCACAGACCCTAAAATCCGTGAGCTTAACATTTGTTTGTATAGTAGTGTCATTGGCCTTTACTATAAGACATCTATTGCTGCAAACTTAACTTATATAGAAGGGACATTTCTTGATCTATTTCCTAATCAGACTTTCATATAAATAAACATGAATATGTGTGAAAAATGTCACTGGGATCAGCAACATGTTTTAATGTCCTTCTCTTGGAACTTGCAGATGTTAACTTTCTTATCTGAGCTTCCGACTGTACGAATTGTAGTGGTTTGTACTCTTTAACTTCATCATAGAATATTTGCAAGCGCCCAATGCCTGATATTTATGTCCCAGTTTTTAATACTCATAGTTTCTCTTACATCATCCATGACATAGGTTGTGGGAGGGATTGACGAACAGTTTCCTTCCATTCCATCTACATCAGAAGTGAAGCTCATATCCTATTTTAAGCTATTAAGTGACCTTTTAATTAATATAATGAAGTTAATTAATGTTAAAATTCAAAGAAGTTTTTCAATGTTGCTTTAAGATTAATATATACAAATTCTGAACATATTCTTTTAGGGCAGCAGTAATCTGCGACCTTTTTTACCTCCTAAACCTGAAGATATTGCAACCATATGCTACACTAGTGGTACTACTGGAACACCTAAGGTAGCAATCTTAGTGTCCATGAATTTCAGCTCTCAGTTTCTGCAAGACCTAAATATTTTACTATATTAATTTTTCTACCTATGTTGTTTACCGTGTACTAACTGCGGCACTTTAAATGCTCTTGCCCTCCTCCAAAATGCAAAGGGAGTTGTATTGACACATGGAAACTTAATTGCAAGTGTTGCTGGATTCAGTCGTGCAATCAAATTCTATCCTTCTGATGTGTGAGTTCTATATGTCAATATCAGGGGATACATTAAACTTTGTCTGATGTTTAAAGTCTAGGAATAATTTTCTGGGTACGTGTTTATTTCCTACAGTTGCATATCCTATCTTCCTTTGGCACACATCTATGAAAGGACCACCCAAATAATGTTAGTTTACGATGGTGTTGCTGTTGGTTTCTACCAGGGGGGTATGTTAGTCTTCCAAAAATTCTCTGTCAAAAAGTATCTAGGCATTTTCATCTTGTCTTTGTGTGATAAAATCGATGTAGTTGATTTAGTTATTGATTTTTACTTTCTATATAATTGTATTTTGAATTTACTTACTAATAAACATTGAAAGCAAAATAACTGCCAGCACTTCTAATGGAAGCTAAACACCATTAACTTCCAAGTCTATTAAAATGTTGATGCATCATTCCATTGTTAAAGAGCAATTTTTGTTTGATATATTATAGCGTTGCATCAGTAACCCCTCGTCTTTTTTAACAAGCTTCATATATGGAGATGTGTCTTATTTGCAGGACAATTTGAAATTGATGGATGATATAGCTGTCCTAAGACCTACATTATTTTGCAGTGTTCCTCGGTTGTTCAATCGAATATATGCTGGGTAATCATGTTGGTTGGTGCTTAACATAATTTTGAATGGTATTCGTTTGATCTCTGTCTCATCTAATTCCATTGATATTTGTCGTAGAATTACAAATTCTGTAAAATCTTCTGGTCTTCTAAAGGAGAGACTTTTCAAAGCTGCCTACAATTCCAAGAAGCACGCCATAATGAGTGGTAAATGTGCTAATAACTACACCTTCTCACAGTCAGTGTGCATTTTTGTAGACTTCAATGCATCCATTATCTTAAAGTTTGGGTATAGTGTACAATAAATAATTTGGAAGAATAGATTGTAGATCCAAAGCTTATTTAGTTCCTGCAGGTTATACAACTTGTTTACTTAGAAGCAAGAATATAGTTTATATTCCTTTTTCTGATTGCGTTGCTCAATTGTTTCAGGCCGGAATCCATCTCCAATATGGGAGAGGTTAGTATTCAACAAAATAAGAGAAAAGCTCGGAGGACGTGTCCGTTTTATGGGGTCAGGTGCTTCACCCTTGTCTCCTGATGTCATGGACTTCTTGAGGGTGTAAGTTGACCATCTATCAGAATGCAACTCTGTGGTGGTTGTTATTTCTTGTTTCTCTTGTGATTCATTTTTTAACTAGCCACTGGTAATACATTCATTATTAGTAAGTTACCACAAATTGCAGGTGCTTTGGCTGCCAAATAGTGGTTGAAGGGTATGGTATGACAGAGACTTCTTGCATTATAAGCGTAATGGATGAGGGTGACAATTTATCTGGTCATGTTGGGTCACCTAATGCGGCCTGTGGTGAGTTGTTGAATCATCAAAAGGAGATATATGAAATGAAAATCATGAAATACCATATGTGCTTGCTAGTAGAGAGCATATTGAATTGGTTGTCAAAATTCTTGCTACATTCTAAGCTTTTTTTACTCTGGTTCTTTTCCTTTCAGAAATAAAACTTGTAGACATTACTGAAATGAATTACACATTGGAGGATCAGCCTTATCCTCGTGGTGAAATCTGTGTCAGAGGTCCCATTATTTTCCAAGGCTATTACAAGGACGAAGTCCAAACGTACTCATCTTGATTCTGTTGTTATTTGTAAGAGCAGTAATATATTAGTAATATTGAGTCAGTAGAATGAACAGGAGAGAAGTAGTTGATGACGACGGTTGGTTGCATACGGGAGATATTGGATTGTGGTTACCTGGAGGCCGACTTAAGATCATTGATAGGTGACACAAATTTTCTATTGGTTATACTTTAGTTATATACATTTATAGCTGTTAATCTTTCTTATCTAAACTCTATCGTCTACTTTTGACAGGAAAAAGAACATATTTAAGCTGGCACAAGGGGAGTATATAGCACCAGAGAAGGTTGAGAATGTCTATGCCAAGTGCAAATTTGTTTCTCAGTGTTTCATATATGGTAATGCGATTCAGATGACCAAACAAACAATCTGAGCTGCTATGTTCTATTTGTTGACCTCCTATTCTTTTTTAAAATTAGGTGACAGCTTGAATGCCTCTCTGGTAGCTGTAATTGCAGTGGACCCAGATGCGTTGAAAGAGTGGGCTTCATCTGTAGGAATCAAGGTAGTTCTGTTAATCCCAACTGAAAGCTTATTTCTGTTTTTAAATAGTATGCTTCACCTCCTTTGCAAGAGGCTGATCGCATTCCAGTGGGACTGGTCAAGTATAAGTGGAGGTTGAATAATCACCATGCAACAATGCAATAAAGGTTTTTTGACTTGAAAATCATTGACTCTAATACCAAACTATGTGCAGCATAAAGATGTAGGACAATTATGTAACGATCCAAGAGCAAAGCTGCAGTTTTGGCTGAAATGGATGATATTGGGAGGGATGCGCAGGTAATCTCTGTCTAATAGGAGATTAGTCCCTGTAATGTAAATTATTTAATCCTATAAAGGTGCAAAGCTTTATGTTATAAAATTTGTTTTCTGATTTTTTTTTACTACTAACTGCAGTTGAGAGGTTTTGAATTTGCAAGAGCTGTAACTTTGGTTGCCGAACCATTTACAGTGGAGAATAACCTTCTCACTCCAACGTTCAAAGTAAGCATCTTTTTTCGTTAATTGCTTTCATTCAATAGCCTCTTCTAACTGTAATGCAGTGTTTCAAGAATGTCAAAGAAGGTGGAGGAAATCTAATGGTTCATAGATGTAAAAAAGAATAACCATTTGAATTGGTGCTGATTTGAATTTGATTATTTTTACAGATTAAGAGGCCTCAAGCTAAGGAAAAGTTTGCCAAAGCAATAGCAGACATGTATGCTAAGCTTTCAATATCCGATCCGACAACGCAAAAGATTTGATGAGCTGAAGTTCCAAGTAAGAACCGTTCGTCAACCTTTTCAGTTCGGCAACTATATGACTTCCACACTCAATAGTCAATAAAACTGTAGGAAGCCCGTTGCTGTAATTACATGTTCCTTCAACAGCACTCTTCATTTTACGAATCATATTTTACTTCTTTTTTTGTTGGGAATATTTAAAACTTCTCGTTTTGTAACAATAACTATATCCAAATTTTCATTCTTCTCAAATCTCTTAATGACTTTTTTTTTAATGATTATGAATAAGAAAAAGGAAAAATGACAGGACGTAATGAAGAATATTATGATTTTTTTATTATTCCATGCAATAAACTGTATGGATGCCTGCCACCATCCAACAAAAATTACAATCCTATGCTATGTACGCCCTTTGCTGGCCAAAAGAAAAAGCCTATTATAGTGTTATAGTGTTGTCGGAGCTTTTCATGTATAAAGTAACCAACTATTCACTAAACGCAGCAACATACACTAAAAAAGCTTCTTTTTTTCTTCTCATAGGAGGCACAAAAGCAGGGACGATGATCAGTTTTTGACAAGTGGTCGCGTGTTGTTCCAGAGCCATTGACGAGCAGAACCATCCAGGAATGGTGAAACCTGTGAAACCCTTTTAATTAGTTATGATTTCTAAAATAGATGAGTGGCATGAACAACTGGAAGATGTGGTTGTTGAACTGAAACATACAACTTTAGATTGGCATTACTTTGAACCAAAAAATAAAATATTTGAAAAAAAAAAAAAGCATCAATAAACTTTAATAGGTTTTAGCTTTGATACTTGGATTCTACAGAGCATATTCCAGAGCATCTCTACTGGACAGGGTAATATGTGAAACTTGGTTATGTGTTTTCGATAAAACATGCATGAAGCAAAAATGGTTTCCATAGTGACACAAAGAAACCCTTTTTTGTAAATGTCCATTGTGAGAGACAATATGAGGCATACAAAGAACATATCTGCGTACTAACCTTTTCCCAGACTTGAGAATGGTATTCATTGAGCCAAGCGACCTCCTCAACAGAAAGCAACGACAAGTCCACCAATTTAGCCTACATGGTGAAACCATCAAAATTTACAACATTTACGACAAGCGACATCCGATCGCATCAAAAGAAAATTTCACTAGTAACATGGAGCACATGCACAACGACTGACAACACAGGGATTAATGAACAACATTGGTTAAGGCAACTGTTATTCTGGTTGGACTAATTTACTACCGCATCTGTTTGTTCTCATCTTAAAACAATGGACATTCTCATCCCCAAACACATGTGAAAAACCAAAATCAGCTATATGAGGCAATGAGCAAATACATCCAATACATCACAAACCCAGCATCCATTTTGTATTGGAACAGCTTACTTTCTGAAATCTCTCTCATACAAGCACCAGCAGAGTAAAGGAGTAATTAGATCACAACTAATATGACCACATAAGCTTAGTAATTAGATCACAATTAATATTACCACATAAGCTTACTCCTACCAGTAACCAACAACATCTACTCTTAAACTCACACAAGAAGATCATATTTCTAAGAATTACTTATAAGATGGGGCCAGCGGCATACTTGAATCGGAACAAATGTGAGCTTTTCAAAACCCAGATATCCAATTCCTCCAAAGCGATTTGGTGTGTCAACCTCTTTCACGCAAAGCAGATTCTGAATGGCAAAGGAAAAACATCAGCATGCAATAAGAAAACAGAAAGAAATGCAAAACGATAATAATTAAAGAAAAAAAAGGTAAAAGAACACAAGCTCCAAAGAACTAGCATCACAAACATATGATTGTTGATGCTAAAGGTCGAATTCCCTCACCAGCATTACCATCCAGGGATTAAACGTACATGTTTATTCAGTACACATTCAAAAAAAAAAGTCTAGCCATGAAGTTTTCAAAACCCATAATATGCATATTACACTGTTGCCTATCCTTGCTGAACTCACATTACATACATGACCTGAAATCTATGGCTTCCACATCTTTAAATGTAAAAATATCCAAAGTGGAAAATCCTAGAACAGATAGCATTGAATTCAAACCAACAGCCCAGTAGTATTTAAAGTAGAAAGTTCAAACAAACTTGACATGGACAGCCAAAGGTCCACATGGATAGCAAATTTTTGGCAGCATATAAAGTTAAATGAGTGTATACTTCAATCCGAATGCCGAAGGCATGGTCTTCATAATAACCAGGTTCGTTGCTAACAATCATGCCTTTCTGTAAAGGAGTCATATTTCCATATCGGAAGCTAATACTCTGAGGACCCTCATGAACATTCAATGCTGCTCCCACGCCATGCCCAGTTCCTAACAAAACATAGGAAAGATGAACCAATGATTGAGCACATTTGTTGTCAAATTATAAATTCACCACAGCAAAATATTCCTAACTACATGACAAGCTGAAAAACATTCAGGAAAGTACCATGCCGGTAATCAAGTCCAATCTTCCAAAGAAAAGAACGAGCAAATGCATCCAAGACAAAACCTGGGGTATTTTCTGGAAATACTGCCTGATCAAGAGATATATGACCCTGCAATTGGCCACTATCAGAAACTACCTAAAAACCATAGTTCTTTAAGGCCAAAATTGATTGTATTAAATTAGAATATAAAAGAAATGTGATAGTTCAACAAACATGGTAATTAACCTTGAAGTCTACAACACAAGTTAATAAAAGGAAAAAAAAAAAATTGAAGCCTAAGACCTAAACCGGGCCTTACCCTTTATCTCTTGGTCTAAGACCACAAAATTCATTGTTTTTTCTCTTTCACATATACGAGTGTAAATCAACAACTGTCCACATGTATTGAACATGTATGCATAGGAAACAGGGAAATATGATTTGATACCTGCAGAACTCGGGTGAAGCACTCCTTTTGTCGTGTTGTAGGTTCACCAAAATGTACAGTTCTTGTTATGTCAGTTGTTCCATCAACATATTGAGCTCCACTATCTAACAGGAAGAGTTTATTCGCATCCACAACACTACAGCTATCTTTCTCTGGTTTATAATGTATGATAGCACCATTTGCACCAGAACCTGGGGATCATCCATATTGTAAAACACAAAGGTGAGGAAAAAGAAGCCATACAGTGTCAAGATCTTAAGAAAATAAATCAAGATTATATACATACCACTTATAGTGTCAAAGCTTGTATCCAAGAAACCCGCCTGCCTTGAACGAAATTCAAGAAGCTTGTCTGCAACTTCTACTTCTGTTAATTTCACATCCTTATGGATTTCCTCTTCCAACCAGACCCAAAACTGTGCTAGAGCAGCTGCATCCCTGCACAGAAAAATATCGTAGCTTCAGATTTCCTAAACTTAGTTTTTGCCATAACTAAATCAGCAATAACTTTTATTGACCCACTAAAAGATACCACATGCATGTACAACATCTTGTTTACAAGTTCTTAAGAGGCTCTCCAAAACATCATAGAAAATACTGATCTCATTTGATTGCAGAGATTCAGTTATATGTAAAAGATAAGTAATCTTATGCATACATAGATATATACAAGATGCATGTATAACTACAAGTTGATGCTTACATTTTAAGCCAGAATATTATGATTATGCTTCAATATCTGAAATTAAATAATAATTAAAAAGCAACCTCAACGCTATCACCATACAAGATAGGTTCCAGAGGGAGGAAATGCTACCTCAAATGAGAATTTCGCATCCCTTCCAACTCATCAGCATTTTTTACTGCCTTGGCCAAAGAAATAGGGGATACTTTATAAACCCCAATGGGCACACCTGACCAACCATTGAGGCCATCATTCAACACGGTCTTACTTTTGCTTTTGTTTTCAAGGCTCTTATAGTATCTTTCACAGGCAGAATTATAGGCATTGACAATGGCAGCATTAACGGAAGAAATATCCAACCAAAGTCGAGCTCCTTGTGATGCCAAACTGAAAAGGAATTAAAAAATATAAATAGTAGTGGTTATGAAATGTGTGTCATCACTTATGTGGAGATTTGTTCCCCATGCAGGAAAATGAAAAGCTTCCACTTCCAGACTCACCTTTCTACCTCATGAAGAATGGAATCATACGGCCTCAACTCTATGCCTGCACTCTCCAAGTGAGCCATCACCTCTGTGGTGACTTTAGAACTACCTATAAATAGTTTTGCCTTATCAAGCTCCACAATCAAGTATGCATACATAACAGGTGAATGTGGAACATCACTTCCTCTCTGCATGACAAATCCAGACACCAGTAAGATATTTTCCCACACAACTAATGAGATTGGGTTGTAAAGGGGTGTCTAGATGTCTACCAAGTTCAACAGCCACGCAATTTCATCAAGCATGGATATAACTATTGCAGATGAACCAGCATCAAGAAGTTCAGACCTCAGAGAAGACAATTTCGATGCCACATCTAAACCAGCAAATTTTATGTCATGCACTCGAACTGGTTTGTTCGGAGGCTTTGGTCTTAATTCCCTCCATATTTCATCAACAAGATTCAAATCACTTAAAAAAACCAATTCATGATTTTTCTTTGCAATGGCTTCCTTCAATTCCTCTGCAGCATCGGAAGAAAAAAGAAACTGCTCCCTTCACAATATCAAAAGGAAGTTTGCATCATGCACAGGCGGGTATCAAGAATCCTAATAAAATCAATTGCTGTGATATTAAAGTTTCTACTGAATAGAAACACAAGAACTAGATGTTTTGTGGACCCATTAAGAGTAAGTATTGCTCACAGGATCAATACCGACTCTCCCTTCAGGAGCCAAAACCTCATTAAGCCATTCACTAGTAGTGGGAACTCCAAAATTACCAGCCCGCATGAGAATCCAACTAGAGCTCAGCTGCTTCTCAGCCTAAACGTAAGTTAGAAGAAAATATTAATAACACCTATACCCCTGAACCTGCATGATTCCAAAACAGAACCCCTTCCCTATTGAAATAGTATTATAAAGACATGGGCTCAAAAACTGTCAATTCATCATTTAAATAATCAAAAGTCCAGCTTAGGCAACGTAAACTAGAGAAGTTTCTTTTAATTATTATTTATCATACAAACCTGAAGAAAATAGCGACCGTCAGTCCATAGTGCTGCTTTATCTTTTGTGACAACAGCAGTTCCAGCACTACCAGTAAACCCTGATATGTAGGCCCTCCTCATATAACATTCAGCAATGAACTCACTCTGAAAGCCAAAATAAACAGGAAATTATGGCTTGCTATAGCAACATCAGCGCACAAATTCTAGATATACCAAGCATTGGCCAAAAAATCATGTACCCCACAATATCAATAAATCTTATTTTCCTCGGAAGGCATAAATAAAATGAAAAAAGCTCATAAATTTCACTACAATCGTTAAACTCGGACAGAACCCAATTGAGTTCTACAATCAATACACCATTCCACATGACCAACCCAGCATCTGATAATTAGCAAAGAACGCAAACAAAAGCTTAAATGCTCAAAACAAAATCTAAAACCAAACAAACTCAATTGAATTATACAACTAACGTAAGTCAAAGACCCAAAAAAGTCTAAGCCAAAAAGAAAAACACATTTCCCAGCAACTGAACCTACCTGGTGAGCGTCCTGAGAGGGAATGATATACGCGTCGATCTCAACACCGGGTCTTGAGAAGAGCTCACGGAGAGCGCGAAGCTGCTCGTTCGAGTCCGAACCGGCACGCTTCTTTCGGAGCTCCGAAGAGGGCTTGGCGGAGATAGAACTGCAATTCCTGACGGTCATGCGAGGGGCTTTATGGGAAACATTGAGAAAACTGGGATGGGAATTGGAATTATAGAAAAATGGGAGGGAAAGAGAAATGAAGCGAAGGTAGCGAGAGCTTGAGGTGGAAGATGAGAGAGTAAGAGGACCCATTGCTTGTGATGGAAGCGAGTGCATGGCAGCAAATTTGGAGAGGGAAAAGAGAGAATGAAGTCTGTTTGTGAGGGATACAACAACGATCACTGAGGAAGAAGATAAAGCATTTTACGTCTGCTGATAAAACGGTGCGCTTTAAGTGTAATTGTATCAGTTGCGTGCCTCTTGCCCTTTGTGCAAAAAAGAAACATAAAAAAAGTAAAAGGAAAGGAAAAAGCTCAGGACTTTGTATTCAAAAATTTACTCATTTGGGTGCTAGATCTTATTTCATAGGCCATAGATCTTCCACTTCCATAGTTCTAAGGAATACTCGCCAAAGCTCCAAACTTCCATCAATGGCGATCATTACAGAAGAGGAAGACGACCGACAGGAACTCAAGCAGTCGGAGAAACAGTCAAACAAGCCAACTAACCCAACCGAACCCCACAAACAAACTTTGCCTCCCAACTCAAGCTCCAAAACCCCCCCGTCTCGGGCATCAAATCCGTTTACTTTCTGGTTCTACTTTACTATTGGAGTCTCACTCGTCACTCTCTTATTCATTTCTTTCTCTTCTCTCTCTCCACAGGACCCCAAATCTTGGTTCCTCAGCTTACCCAACACTCTTCGGCAACACTACTCAAGGGGTCGAAATATAAAGGTACAGACGCACCCAAACCAACCATCCATTGAAGTTTTTACCATCGAGCAGGGTCCCCCAGTGTCTGAAAAAGTTGTTCTTGTACATGGCTTGGGTCTTAGCTCCTACACTTTTCGTGAAATTCTTCGATCTTTAGGTGAGAAAGGAGTGCATGCGGTTGCAATTGATTTACCTGGAAATGGGTTTTCTGATAAATCAGTAAAAGTGGATCGTGAAGAAACAAATGGGGTTTTAGGGAGGTTTTGGGATGTGTACAGTGAAATTGAGGAAAAAGGTTTCTTTTGGGCTTTCGATCAGATAATCGAAACTGGGCAGATTCCTTATGAAGAAATTGAATCTCGGATTGCAGAGAGAAAGGTCGTGAAACCAATTGAATTAGGTCCAGAAGAGATAGGTAAGGTATTGGGACAAGTAATAGAGACAATGGGTTTGGCTCCTGCGCATTTGGTTTTGCATGATTCGGCTTTGGGGATGACTGCAAATTGGATATTAGAGAATTCACAGTCTGTGAGGAGTATAACGCTTATTGATACTGCCTCAAGATCGGTGGGAGCTCTGCCATTGTGCGTCTTGAAAATACCGGTTATCAGGGAGCTTATGTTGGGGTCTTCGTTTGCTTATGCGTGGGTGATTAAGTCATGTTGTTCGAGAGGGTTTGGCTCTTTGGATGTGGAGGCGCATAGAGTTCTTTTGAAGAGTAAAGATGCAACTGCAGCTGTTGTTGGAATGGGAAAGAAGCTTAATTACAGCTTTGATATCGCAGAATGGGGTAGTTCGGATGAGCTGAAAGGTGTGCCAGTGAAAGTGCTTTGGTCCAGTGGTTGGTCGAAGGAATGGAGTGAAGAAGGAGGTCGAGTTGCAAATGCACTTCCACATGCAACGTTTGGTACACATTCAGGTGGACGTTGGCCTCAGGTGAGAGTTCCATACAACCATTAATTACTGCCTGTTTTTAGTTTCACATAATGACACCAAAAATTTCAGTAATTAGGCTGCGTTTCTAGGGGTCAAAGTTTCTATGAAGCAAAGAATTAGTAGTATTTATTAGAAGTCAGCATAACCAGAAACTGTTTGCCAAAGAAGGTTGATGATATGAAATGACTTGTGTTTCTATGAAGCAAAGAATTGGTAGTATTTATTAGAAGTCAGCATAACCAGAAACTGTTTGCCAAAGAAGGTTGATGATATGAAATGACTTGTGTTAGAATTATACACACCATACAAATTGCTTCAGTGACAACTCAATGAGCTAGTGGTTAATGTACATGTGTTGCATATACTGAATACACATCTTATTAAAATCTAATGTGCAAGTTTCCTTTTACATGAATTGGTTTGAAAAACATTCTTAACCTACAATAACGAAGATGTCCTAATTTGTTTTCTTGTGTCACTTAAAGAGATGAATGAGAATACACTGATGCATTCACATTTCCATAGCTGCTGTCTGAAATGAAAACAAATACCTGATATAGGTTGGGAATAAGCCAACTGCTAACATGCTTTTCCTATATATCAGTCCTTTGTATTAGCTCCAGTTCAAATGATCTATTGTTGGTATTCTTTGAAATTGTTTAGTAGTACTTTCTTCTTGCCATGTTGAAGCAATATATCCTTTGACTGTTAATTACATCAATAGAAAGGTTGTAGTGCATCTACTTCCATTAATATCATTAGGCAAGGCAGAGTGAGCTCGATTTGTGGTTTGGTTATTTGGGAATTGAATTACCAATGTGATTTCTTAAGTAATACCGTACTGTTCAAGTCAAAGTAAAGTTTCTCTATGCACTAAATTTGATTATAGGCTGTTAGTCATAATGAGAATGAGAATCCTGGTTTCCCCCTTTCCTTTTCTGTAATTTGTAACTTGGTTTTTGGGTCTTGAATTACCAATGTGATTTCTTGTGTGATATAATACTTTTCAAGTTCTGGTTTCTAGTTGAGGAGAAGGTTTTCTGTATGCACTAGATTGATTGAACGCTGTGTTAGTCATAATGAGAGTCCTGGTGTTTCCATGGATAGTTAAGAACACAGGGAAGTAAATGAAACTAAAATACTTGCTGTGCATGGATTAAATTTCATCTACTAACAATTTTAAGGCCATAACATAATATTCCCCTTATTCTGAAATAGCTTGCCTATTTTTTTATTTGTTTACAAATGGATTACTGTAATTTGAGCATTACCAAAGAAGTTCAGTCTTACTCATTTTTAATGTCATGTTGCCTGATAGTTATATGACAATCACCTTGGCTGTTGAAGTTCCTTTATTCACATTTTATTTGTCTTTTGTGTGAGAATAGGAGGACACTGTTGATGAGTTAGCTGAGAGTATCTTTCAGTTTGTTTCATCCTTACCTGCAACTGTCAGAAAAGCGGAGGAAGAGCCCATCCCTGAGCATATTCAGAAGATGTTGGATGAAGGAGAAAAGAATGGTCATCACCATCATCATGGCGGTGATGGGCATGAGCACCACCACCACCACCATGATGGCCATGGGCATGTTCATGCTGGTTATATGGATGGGTATGGCCTTGGTCAAGGTCATGCATGGTGAAGTCCTGATTCTTTAGGTGGCCTTGGTCAAGGTTTACACCCCCAGCTTAATGTGTTCTTCTGCTCAGAATCTTGGTATTGCCTATTTATCTTTAGTATATCCTAAAGCATGGATAGTCTCCTATTGTAGAAGGGTTTTATAAAAAAAAATGTAATTTTACAGTAATGCTAGACATTTTGGCAAGTTTCTATGCTTTAAGTGTTTTGTCCTTTCCATATTCTTACCACATGTGGCTTATGGATTTGGATCCTCTCCTTATATCGGCATTACCTAGCCTGTTAATGATCTAGCGACACGTGGCAAACCACATATCAATGACTCAGATTTAACGATAAGGTCATTAAAAGGCTAGGTGTTGTATAAGATGTATGATGAAGAAACTTGTAATGGAGAAGATTGTTGTTGTCTTGAACCCTATAGCTGAATTGTTGTATTTTGTATCAAGTCAAGCTGATTAATACAATCAAGATGATACCTTTTTTTTTGCCTTGCAATTTTCTACGTAATCTCATTTGTATTTCAGTCTTCTTCTGATTGACAAAGAAAGTGTTATGTTACTGCACTGTTTATGGACATTTCTTTTTAAGTGTTAAAAAAAAAATTACGTTGTTAATATTTTAAAAGATATTTATTTAATTTAAGAAGTCGAACTAATATTCAGCAACTTCAAAAGAAAATAAATTATTTAAAAAAGGAAAAATAAAATTAGTTGACTACCCAAAATGGGAAAATACGCTTGCGCCAACAAGCCATCCAACAGCGGAAAATGGGCTGCTGTGGTGACGAAGATGAGGATGATATCCTCAAGCACCTCAACCCCACAATTTCCACCGAATCCCTAGACGACTCCTCCTCCTCCTCCGGCGGACCTGGCGGTTCCGACGACGTCATATCTCCGATGAACTCGCACTTCTCGGCCTTGACATGCCGCGACACACTCCGAATCATATTCGAGAAGCTGCCGATTCCGGACCTGGCACGCGCCAGCTGCGTCTGTCGTGTCTGGAGCTCGGTGGCCTCCGATAGGGATATCCTCACCAGAGCCTTCAAAGCCCCATGGAAATTGAAGGAAGTGATCGGAGAGCCTATCTCTGGAAGCTTTTGGAGGGACAACACTCTTGGAAAGTTCGCGATTTCGCATCGGATCGTTCAAGGTGATACCGTTGCTAGGCTCGCCATCAAATACTCTGTTCAGGTACAGAACAATATGGCCCGTTTGTTTGTTTCCCGAGAAAGTGCAGAAAGTTGTAAGAACCTGAAATTTCAATAAATCCCGATTTTCCTTTTGTGAAATTGAATTAGGTGATGGACATAAAGCGGCTGAACAACATGATGAGCGAGCATGGTATATATTCGAGGGAGAGGCTGTTGATCCCCATAAGCAAACCAGAGATTCTGATAGGAGGAACTTGCTATGTGGAGCTGGATACTTACGCTAAGAGGGAAGTGGCTGTGCTGTATTTAGATGGTGGTGGCCCCGACTTAAAGACTCAAACTTTGATGATGATGCACAGAACCACCTCCGAGCAAGGCATGAAAAGGATTCTCCATTCCCTGAGAAGAAGCATGCAGGTCGATGAAGAAACTGCTCACTACTATCTCTCCGTTTCCAATGGGGATCCGAGGGCTGCGTTGTCGGAATTCTCCGACGATCTTCGATGGGAGAGCCAGACGGGTTTGGCCTGAAACCCGAATATTACATTACAACTGGGGTCTGCTAGTCTGGTCTGAGAGTGAAAATGCAATACAGAGAACAGAGCGTAAAATCCATACCATTAGAGGATGATTGTTTTCAAATATGTCAATTGTAATTCAAAGATTGTGTTTGTAATCAGATTTCCTTTTATTAATGAAAAGCTCAAAGCTTTATGTAATTTGTGACTGTATGTGGAAATTATTGAATTATATGCATTTAACAATTATAAAATATATTGCATTTTGTGCGTCCTTTCTACATAAAGATATAAGCATGGAGCTTTAGAAGTTATAGTCATGGCTTGTACAAAAATTTCTTGCCATGGAAATCTGACGCTAGGCCGCTAAGAAAAGAAAAGGGTGCAGATGACTCTGTAAATTCAATAAGATGCTTTGGCTGAGCTAATAATTTTGACGGTTCTGAGGCAGGTGAACTGTTGGTCAGTGTACTCATCAACTCCTTTTCATGCTCTTCCTTGAGAAACCTTTGTGATGTTGCTGTCACAATTTTGATTAAGAAGTTCATGGGCATTAGCCACACACAACAGTGTTCCTAATTGAACCAGATTATAAGTCCCACCTTGGCATATGAATCAAGAAATGGAGAAATAAGCATTAAAGCAACCTAAAGTTATTGACAAACAAAAGCCATACAACAAAACCACTACCTTGGTGGTATTTGAGGTTGGGCACCACGTAACCGAATACAGGGAAAAGGCCTAGCAGCCAAAGCAATTTTATGTTTCCTATCAAGTCAAGAAGTTAACTATTGCAAACTGAGATGATAAAAAACGCAGTCTGCAAATCAAGACAGGGAACACGACTGCTTTAGATTTCTATTATTGACTATAATAGAAACACTTTTTTCAGTTTGAAACTGGCCATTTAAGAACTTGCTATCAGAAAATTAATGTCATATATGCTATAAACTGCATGCCCTTGAAAGCAACCACCAATTAGCAGAACAGGCAGTATGAAACATTTCTGAATTCAAATATTGTCAAACTTTACAAAAGCATTATGTGAGTTTTTAAAAATATGCCTTTCCAAACCAATGTTGCAAGCTGTCCACGCATTGTACCCGCTGCAAGGTCAAATAGAGAATTAGGTACCTGAAATAAATTTGTAATAAGCAACTGCAGTAGCTAATAAATTCAACGACATGTCGTTTTGTTAAATAATGGACATTTAGGATTTTTCAGAAATGCAGTGAATATGAGGACACGTAAACCCACATCCTTCTAAAGTCTCTTCATAGCGTTGGTTTAAAATATCCATAATTCCATTAATATTTCCATCCTTTTTGAAGGGTGGATTGAAAAATTATGTCAATATTTTCATTTTCTTCTTATTTTTCAATGATACAGATGAAATATCTATTGATATTAATCTTTTGTCGATATTTTTGTATTTTGAAATCCTATCTATTTTCGTGGATATGAATATTTTAAACTTTATTTTAGAATTGAATAAAATATCCATACCTTTTTTAAATATACTAGCTTTTTGAATTTTCTATTGTTTCATTTGCAAGTAGTTTTTTTTTTTTTTTGTTGCAATCTATATAGTTGTTATAAGAAAGATTAAAAAGAAGGGTTTGAAGAGAGACACCAAAGTTTATAAACCTATATTCTTTTTGAAGCTTTCATTAAATTACTAATATATAGTAATTTCAAGAATTCCCTTGCGTGAATGTTTATGTAAATTGTCGGTGGTCGATATCGTCGTGTAAACATGTAATCTTCATTTTAAATTTTTTACTTTTAATGTGAATGTGGGCGTGATGATAAATCAATAATATTTCATAATGACAGATAACATTTTTTTTTACGGTTTATATATTTAATCTTTGAAGTCTCATTTGTTATTATTTACGAAATTAAAGAGGCCACGTACAATGGACTTTGCATAAAACGTGACCAATTCTAATAATTAAAAAGTCGTATTTATTCTGCAACTATATATGCATATATCTTTGACAGATGACTAACATGGTTTTGGCAGCTACCGTAGCGAGGATAAGAACCTTTGAATGAAGCAGCTAGCAAATTCAAAACTTCTTCAATTATATACATGTGTGTGACGTCCATTATTAATTTATCGGTGTTAATCAGTCAATGTTATAATAATTTTGTATGCGAGTAAATGCTTTTATTATTGTATATCATCTCAGCGCTCTTTTCTTTATGTTCTCCAAAATATATTATCATATATATCTTCAAACATATATGGAAACTGACCCACCCCTTGTTTCTCTTGTATATATGTAAATCAAGCAGGCTAGCTCCCTACGTAAATATATTTGAAAACACAATTTCCTTGTAGTATAAGGAAACGGTACTTACCAGATTTAATTTCTGTGGCATTTAAAGTTTGGAAAAAAATTAAAGTATTTGACGGGTACACTTTGACAATGCTGCATCAACAATATATATGCATGTATTAAGTCCTAACTAGCTAAAGGTAGACAACTTATATTAGATATGCACATTGAATATAATTGTTGCGTATAAATATTATAAACATGCATGCCTTGTTACAGACTGATACTGGTGAACCAATTAATTAACGTTGAAAAGGAAATGAATGAATCCCATGTATATTACATGGCCAGCTACTAGCTAGCTAGCTAGCTATATATATAGATAGATAAGACTTTTTAATTCTTCGTTGAGCTTGAATTATTAGATAGGAGTGACTCTGTGTCAGGCGTCTACAACCTGTGAGAGTTTGTCAAATTTACTGTGTCTAGCATGCAGGTCAGTCATTTCAAAATCTCACATCGCTCAGAAAATCACAAACCGTTCGTTGAGTTTTCCAAATTTTTTTTAAATATAAATCTGTTGATTTAATTTATTCTTTATATATTCTAAATTTTTATTATGTAGTATTTTTAAATTTATATTTCAATACTGTATTTTTTTTTTTTTTGGGTAATATATTACAATACTGTACTGGCAATCAATAACTGGTTAAAAATTATATTAGATATAATGTTGGAGGTTGTGATAGCAGTGTCTTATCGTATGCTATCGATATCATATATATAATGTGATAAGGGATGGCAACGACAGGTCAATATCATTTCATCAAACGCATAGACCTTTTTTCATTATTTATGAGTACAGCACTGTAGGTACGTAGAGTAAATTTTGGCAATAATAATACTAACTTTCACGTTAAATTTTCCATGTTTCTTAATTTAAGCTAGTTGAGATAAAAATAATAATAATTAAAATTATCATTTCAAGCTTGTGGGTGTTTTTTTCTTCTTCTTTTTTTTATGTTTTCCACTTTAAACGTGTTTCTTTATTGACCAAAGAGCAAAAGATAGGCTGACGAGTCATGCATATATATATATATATATATATATATATATATATATATATATATATATATATATAATCTTAAAGTTAGGAGAGAAAATTAAGAAGAATCAAAAGGCTTCGAAAATGGCCTAGACTGGGTCTGACTTTAAAAAAGTTCATTAAATTTTTATATTTATTTGTAAAAATTATTGAGTCTTAACAAATTCATTTTAAATATGTTTAAATTTATTAAATATTATATTATTTTTTAAAATTTTTATAAAATTATAAAGATAAAATAATAATAAAATTTTATCTTTTAATAAAATTTTAAACGGATAATTCCACCGAAATTATTTTATTAAAAAAAAAAAAAAGGCTTCGAAAATGCAGCAAGGAATAATGTGAAAAGTGAGGATGAGAAAATACGAAGAGCATGAATTGGGAGAACGAATAATATCTAAAACAACAGCACCAACTAAAGAAGCCATAGCACTTTGCCAAATGTTTAAACTTTAAAGTTTAAAATAAATAAATAAATAAATAAAAGTAATTAAAACGAGATCAGGTCCGCTTCTTTGATTCTCTCTTCTTTTGATAAGAATTGAAGGTGGGGTTTCAAATTGGCCACATTTTCCTTGCATATATTAATTTGGGAAAATATGAGTTTGAGTCGCACTGGACCACGTTGCCTAGACTTGTCTACTCTTTGATTTTTTTTATTTTTATTTTTTCCATTTTATACAATTTTGTAGGAAGCAAACCATATTTGAACCGCGTGGAAGAATTTTATTTCTAACTTATATAATATAGTTTTAATGTTTGTTATAATATATAGTTGATGTATTTTAATTTGATTATCTCCTTCTGTATATTCATGACCATGGAGTACCACTTCGACTTTCAAGTTTCGAAGCTCATGGTTTTCAAAATTACAATCATATGTATTCACGACTTATTCTGAAAAGGCGTGTGCATGACTTCTTTTTCCAGTAAGGATTACATTTTCAACTAGATGTGATCCACACGTATTAATCCACATTAATTACTGTTTTTCTTGTTATTTTCCATGTTCATCACGTTTTACATTTTTTACATCATTCTTCAACAAACAAATATGAATATGACTTTAGAGAGTATACATATACACATGTAAACTCAATCTTACTTGATGATCCGAATTAACGGATAATTTTTTAGAGTATAATTAATACTCTTATGAATATTGTTCTGAAAATATTGTTCATATAAGAAATCACTGAAATGGCGTGTACGTACGTAGTGGACGCCATATTTAAGATGGGCAGTTCGCCAACTCATCTAATTATTAAAGGAATGCAAGACTAATTTAATTTTAGGTAAATAGTATTTTCATAATTAAAGAGATACGCCAAGCTCCACTAATCATACATGACGAAATTAATTAGTAATATATATATATATACATATATATATATATATACATATAAGGAAATTAAATTTAAAAAAGAAAAGAAAGAGAGAGAGAAGCTAAATGAAAGTCTTTTTTTCTTTTTTTCTTTTGAGGTAAAATAAGATTTAGGCAAGGCTGCTCCAAAATGGAAGTTGCCCATATGCACAAGTGGATCTTTGTTTATAGTCATTGCCCACGTTCAATAGAGATGCCCGCTACAATTGTTGATATTATATAATAAACCCAAGTCATTTAAAAAGAGATTATTGGGTATTATTATTATTATTACTATTACCAACCTCATCACCACACAAAAAATAATAATAATTTAATATAAAAAGAAAAAAGGTGCAGAAAGTAAATGGAAGTTACCTAAATGCACAACAGTGGGTCTTCGCTTCTTCATAGTCAATGTGACTCCGTCGGAGCTCGGTGGCTGCCTCAATATTCCCTATAAATACCCACCATGCTAATCTCTCAATCTATACCAACCCTTAGTTGTATTATATATTGTACGAAATATATATATACACACACACAATAATAAAGGAGAAGGAAAAAGAAGTTGTTGATTCATATCCTTTGGTTGGCTGGTGAAGTAATTAAATTAAAGATGTTGCACAACGTCATACACACACTGACAGGCCATAATGGGGATGAGAAGCAGAAGAAGAAGATCAAAGGGACGGTGGTGTTGATGAAAAAGAACGTGCTGGACTTCAATGACTTCCATGCTTCGTTTCTTGATCGTGTGCATGAGTTGTTCCGCCATGGTGTTTCTCTTCAGCTCATTAGTGCTGTCAATAGCGACCCTGGTAATTTTAGTTTGTTCTCTATCTCCCTTCCAAAACTATAGTTTTTTTTTTTGTTTCTTCATATATAAATCTCTCTTCTTCTTTTTTTATGGTTTTCATCATAACTATGGAAATTAAATGTATGGTGCGAAAAGAATGAAGATAATGCTTCTTATTATTAAAAAAAGATAAGGCCACTTATTATTAAAAAAATAATAATAGAAAAAATAAAGGTTTTAAAAGGTGAGTATTTGGATTCCATTTTGATTTCAGAATTCAGAATTTCCACATGAAAAGATGAGGTATATGCCATGAAGTTGAGCTATGATTGGCTGAGGGAAGGGGTTGGTTTTACAGTCCCAATAAATTATAGTAGGGTTTTCAGCGTTATTTTTGTTTATTTATCTTCTTCTTCTTCTTTTTATTTTTTTGCTATAAACAGTAAATATAATACGTATGTTTCCTGAAAAATAAAAAATAAGTTAGTACGTTATGCTGTCTGATGAGGTGGTAGCTGGCCTTATTAAATACGGTTTAAATTATTTTGGATTAAAAAAAAAACATATTTGGTTCGCAATTCCAAAATTGTACTCTGCATTTTGATTAGAACTTATAGAATAAAATATTTATTTCGTTTACGAACATTATAGTACATAATATGTCAAGTGTCAACCAAATAATATATTTCATTTATTTTAGTTTTCTCCGACCTTGTACTATAAGTTTTCATAAACATTCTTTCAAATATATTCATATATATATATATATATATCTACGTTTTTGCTTCTTGGATTCGGTAAAATGTATATAAGCTATTTTTAAATCACGCACAAAAGAAAATCTTTAAAAGTTTTAATTATTAATTTTGTTTTCCTTTATATATGCAAGCCAAACTTCCAAAGTCATTCATGCTGCAAAGTTTCAAGCATCTTACATGGCGGGTTTGTTGGGTTATAAGAAAAATATGCATTATCACTTTGTTTACGTTAAAGATGAAAGTGATATGCATTAACATCCATGATGTGTATAGGCACACTAAGTTTTTCCTTACCTAATTACATGGAATAAAAACAGTTATTAAGACAATCATACGAGGACAAACACACACGTACGTGTTGCAGACGTTAGACTAGACCCTAAACAACGAGTCAGACCAACGAGTCAACGCGGCAACATTTTATATTTATGGTTAATTTATTTACAATATATATGTTTTTTCTTAATTATACGTACCGTTGATCTGTATCTATCCTATCGATAGTGCTACTTTCACTTCTTCTTTAACATGAACGCACTCACATATTGTCTTGTTAGTACTGTTCATATGACGGGTGCTTCATTTTTATTATTATTAATCCAACCAATGACTCAGAAGAACAAGTCATGCGTATTGGATTATTCAGTTTTGCTTATATTCGATCTAGTCCATGTTGACAATATTGTTTTGTGAAACCTAATTACCTACTCCAATTCTCTTCCTAGTTTGATGGTATCTGGACAATTGCGATGTATGTATGCATGTAAACCATCTATTTGGAATTTAATCGGACCGTTAGTTGACTAGGTACATGCATCATTGGCCTATTCATCATTAAATTTCCACCTTCTTGAATTTTTCTTTTATTTTTACTGTCACAATCTATTAAAACACATGCTTTAGATTGGATGGATTGTAGAGATTGTATTTATACTTTACATAGTTAAATACAGCAGCTGATTTTTTTAGTTGTCTAAGTAAACAAAGCTTGTGATCAAGATAAGTCAATGATATATATATATTTTATATAACTTACGTGCTAGCTTATGAGCCATCCTATATTTGCCTTTTTTCCCAACATGTTTACCTTACTACAAAACCCAACATTTCTGCCTAGACCGAACATGAAGCAGCATGCTAGAAGATTGGAAGTGTTTATGTCTTGTAACAGCGCGCTATTATATATCCAATTCTTTCAGAATTGTTCAGGTTTTTCTGCAAATTTAAAGAGCATGTCTGTGAATGAAACATGATCAATTTCTGAAAGCTTAATTTAGTCATAGGCAGTTAATTAAATTGGTGAACAAAATGGCTGCTAAGACAAACTTACAGAGTCACTTACGTGAATGAAGCTAGCTAGTGTAGCTTGCTTACATGCAATAGCTCTATCATAGTATAGCTTCAGTTTAAGTTGAAAACTTATATAACTTTTCCACACTTTGGATGATTTTAGACTAGCTCTATGGTTCTACTCAATTATAGTAATCACATTGAGGAGCCAAAATCAAAACTTTGGACCATCATGTATTTGACAGTGTTTCTGAAAGATCTATAACCTGTTTGTAAAATACTAGAACTTAATGATCTTGTTAATTTGAATATCTATTGGTCTCTAAACTACCAGGTAATAATGTTTTCTTTTGAATTTGGATGTGTTTCTGTAGCAAATGGGCTCAAGGGTAAGGTTGGAAACCCAGCATACTTGCAAGACTGGATTACCACAATCACTCCCTTAACAGCAGGAGAGACTGCATTCAAGGTTACCTTTGACTGGGATCAGGAAATAGGAGTTCCAGGAGCGATCTTGATTAAAAATGAACATCACAGTGAATTCTACCTCAAGACTGTCACACTGAAAGATGTTCCTGGTGAAGGCGATGTCCAATTTGTCTGCAACTCTTGGGTATACCCTGTGGACAAATACAAACAAGACCGCATTTTCTTCAGTAACAAGGTAATGTACTAGTCCTTGCAACCCTTGAGAAAGATAGTGACTGAGCTTTCTTACGTGTTCTGTTTAAGCGTGACTTATATGCTAAAATTAACTTCATGCACTACATTTGTGCAGACGTATCTTCCAAGTGATACACCACTGCCACTGCGCCAGTACAGAGATAAAGAACTAGTGCACTTGAGAGGAGATGGAAAAGGAGAGCTCGAGGAATGGGACAGGGTCTATGACTACGCCTACTACAACGATTTGGGGAATCCAGATAAAGATCCAGAACTGGCCCGTCCGGTTCTTGGAGGGTCTAGCCAATACCCTTACCCTCGCAGGGGAAGAACAGGCAGAACACCAACAAAGACAGGTTAGTGACAAATACAAATTTGGGACTTACGAGTAGATGGGCTTAACACGTAGAAATTTGAAGTAAATAGCTATAATTCCTTGTTTTTAATATCAATATTTGATGTGATAAAATATCAAACAGATCCTAACTCCGAGAGTAGGCTGAAGCTTCTTATGAGCTTAAACATTTATGTTCCAAGAGATGAGAGATTTGGTCACTTGAAGATGTCAGACTTCCTTGCTTATGCACTGAAATCTGTAGCTCAGGTCCTTAAACCTGAGCTTGAAGCTATATTTGACAGCACGCCAAGTGAGTTTGACAGCTTCAAAGATATAAATGACCTTTATGAAGGAGGAATTAAGGTGCCTGAAAGTATACTTGAGAGTATAAGGGAAAACATCCCAGCAGAGATGCTCAAAGAAATATTCCGAACTGATGGTGAACAAGTCCTCAAATACCCTAAGCCGCAAGTTATTCAAGGTATATTAGACGATTTTTTGAACTTCAAGGCTCTCCTTTTTCATAAGTTTAATTTATTTATTTATATTTAAAAAAAAACTTAAGTTCCATGTCTTAATAATTTGGAGCAGAGGATAGGTCTGCATGGAGGACTGATGAAGAATTTGCAAGAGAAATGCTGGCTGGAGTGAACCCTGTGATCATTCGTCGTCTCCAAGTAATCTCTTTAATATTTCTTAGAACCATATTGGACCAAAAAACAAATGAAAAGTTTGTTACTTTATTGTGAATGATCAAGTGACCTTTATTTAATGCGTTTTATATATAATTTAACTACAGGAATTCCCACCAGAAAGCAAGCTAGACCGTGAATTATATGGTAATCAAACCAGTGCTATTACTGAAGAACACTTGAAGGATAGCTTGGCGGGGCTCACTGTAGATGAGGTAAAGTTGCTAACTTGATTTTCGTAGTAAAATTCTGCTTTCAATTTGTAATATGAATCAAATGCACATTGTTGAAAAACAGGCAATCAAGCAGAACAAGTTATTTATATTAGATCATCATGATGCATTGATGCCATACCTGAGGCGGATAAACTCAACTACGACAAAGACTTATGCCAGCAGGACAATCCTGTTCTTGAAAAATGATGGGACTTTGAAGCCTTTGGCAATTGAATTAAGCGTACCCCATCCTGATGGTGATCAATTTGGCGCAATCAACAAAGTGTTTACACCAGCTGAACATGGTGTTGAAAGTTCAATTTGGCAACTGGCTAAAGCCTATGTGGCTGTCAATGACTCTGGCTATCATCAGCTCATCAGTCATTGGTAATTCCCTGTCAAAGAAAGTTTATCAGATGAGTTGAATTTGGTCCATATTCTGAAATGTATTTTACTGAATATTTTTTCAATTTTGGTTGGTCTTAGGTTGAATACACATGCTGTGATTGAGCCATTTGTGATAGCAACCAACAGGCAGCTTAGCGTGCTCCACCCGATTTACAAACTCTTGCAGCCTCACTTCCGCGATACTATGAACATTAATGCATTTGCCAGGCAGATCCTCATCAATGCTGGTGGATTTCTGGAGATGACAGTTTTTCCAGCTAAATATGCCATGGAAATGTCATCAGTACTTTACAAAGACTGGGCTTTTCCTGAGCAAGCACTACCTGCAGACCTCATCAAGCGGTAATTATATTTAAGTCTAGATCATAGTGACAAAATCATGGCCTATGAGTTATTTGGCCTAAGTAAAAAGAACTTTAGAAATGCATATCCATTATGGAAACCAGCATAAAGTAAAAAATCTGAAATTAATTTTAGACAATATGTAGTAACGTAGTCCATTTGGGACTTAAAAACTTCAATGACATAGTGTTCCTTCTTCTATCCAGAGGAGTGGCAGTCAAGGACTCAAATTCTCCACACGGTGTTCGGCTACTAATAGAGGACTATCCATATGCTGTTGATGGGCTTGAGATATGGTCAGCAATCAAAACATGGGTTAAAGACTACTGCTCCTACTACTACCAAACAGACGAAATGGTTCAGAAAGACACAGAACTCCAGTCATGGTGGAAGGAGCTCATAGAGGAAGGCCACGGTGACTTGAAAGACAAGCCATGGTGGCCAAAAATGCAGACACGTGAAGAGCTGGTAGACTCATGCACCATTGTCATATGGATTGCCTCTGCACTCCATGCAGCTGTCAACTTTGGTCAGTACCCTTATGCAGGTTACCTCCCAAACCGTCCCACAATAAGCCGGCGCTTCATGCCCGAAAATGGCAGCCCCGAGTACAAAGAGCTCGAGTCTGACCCCGACAAAGCTTTCCTCAAAACCATCACTGCTCAGCTTCAGACCCTCCTTGGGATCTCACTGATTGAAATATTGTCAAGGCATTCTAGTGATGAGGTCTATCTTGGACAGAGAGACACTGCTAAATGGACATCGGATGGACAACCATTGAAGGCCTTTGAGAAATTCGGAAAGAAATTGGCTGAAATTGAGGATGATATCATAAGCAGGAACAATGATAAGTCACTGAAAAACAGAGTTGGTCCAGTTAAAGTGCCATACTTGTTGCTGTTTCCTACTAGTGAAGGTGGACTTACTGGCAAGGGAATTCCAAACAGTGTCTCTATCTAAAACTAAAGGCTAGCTTTTTTTATTTTTTTCCCTCTTATGGCTATAAACTGTGGGATTGGGGTTTGCCTTAGGTGGACTTGGATTAATAAAGGCCGCTCAGGTTTAAAGCCTTTATATGTAGTTACTTTGCTATATCTATACAGTGGTATTGTATTGAAGAAATGACTAATGTAAATGAAATACAAAATACCTATACTCTTCACAGACAGTGTAAGCCTCTGAAAATGATAATTTAGCATGACATATGCAGCTTAATACTTGTACACGCACACTACTACAAAGAATGGATCAACTAGGAAAAAAAAAATTGGTATGGGATTGGGAATGGAAAATATTGTAATCTTTTTGTTGGTATTATGAGAAATAAGTGGCTTAGTTAAGTTGACAAGTTAAAGTAATTAGGAAGCAACGGTTTCCTAACAAAGGAAGGAAAAATGAATCTAAATAAGTGATTAAAAAAACATTAATTATGAAATGTTTATCCCACAAGGAGACATGGTGCTCAATCTTAGAAGTGATTAGTTTATTAAGACTCCACCATTAATTTCCAATAATCTATCTGAATTTTTCACTCAGATTGAAGACTTCAAAATGTATAATCATTTGTCTTTCTGGTCTAATCTGGTAGGCCTAAAGGCCTTGACCCAGCCCACTGAAAATCTAATTTGTCCCTCACTGCTTCCCATAGATCAGTGTAAAATCCAATTCAAATCCTGAACTCAGTTTTCAGGGGGCTGCTGGTAGAGACGGAATACTTATTATAATTTCTTTTTTGTTTTTCTTTTATTCCAACATGAAAATCAGTTACCATCATAGTTGCTTGCTGCTTAAGAAACAAATAATTTTTTGTTTGTACGTTTGACAAGAATAAGTTTTAATTTTACCAAAAATATTAATAATATTAATAAAAGGACGTGACAAAATGCCAAGTTTTGGAAGGAATACAAATGTGGGTACTAGGAGTCTTTTTCATTAGTCAGTCGTAGATTTCAAAGTAGTCATCTGTAGCTGAACGAGGGCTTTGTCGTCTAACTTTACTTGTTGAACCACCCAAAAGCTTTGGACCGATGGAATTTGTTATTCGCTCACAAGTTGCACATTATACTAAAATACAACTTAATTCCAACTTGTTCTTCGTGACTAAAAAAATCTAAAGGTCAACCACAACAGGTACTTATTAATCAAGTGGGAAAACCCATTTAAGGAATTAAATAAAAACTGGTACTAGCTCTGTATTTATTTATTCATATGTTCATACGTACCGTTGTACGATTCTCACGGAATATAACTTTAAATTTTACATAATTCTTTCGAATAAAATGTAAACCCAAATGAAATCTATAAATCTCAATTCCACTTTTAGTGGGCCATGTTCAATATTGTATTGGCAGTATATATCTTTAATGGAACTCAGCATCTGTAAAAGATGAGGGGGACATGATCCAGAAACATAATTAAACAAAATGGTTTTTAATTATGTTGGTCTGAAAAGTTACTACATTTAAATTTTAATCTTTAATTATCATAAACAATTGTCCAAACACTGCTATCACACACCAGCTCAGCAATCAAAAACAATTGTCCAAACACTGCTATCACACACCAGCTCAGCAAGCTGCGAGTCTTATTTTAGTCAACCTCAGAAGAGGTTGGAAAGTTTGGTATGAGACTCGGTCAGTGTACAAGAATTTAATGACTCTGATAAGCTTCCATATGAACACACATGAAGCTTCTCAGTCATCGAGCACTCTGGTTTTGTGTACACACTTGCACATATTCTCTATAAAAATTTAGATTATCTACTACAAAAGATTCATATTCCTCGTTCCATCTTCATCAAAAGAAGTTCTCTGTGTTAGTGAAGCTAGATAAGTAAACGATGCTTCAGTGCAAGGATTTGAGTGCTTTGAGGTTCTTGACAGTCACTCCTCCAAGTGTTGGTCGGCTCAACGAAGCAACGATTCGGAGACGAGATCATGTCACATCAGTCAAGAATAAATCATCCTTTTTGTTGCCTGGGAAATGGGCAACAGGGATTTTATACTTTGATAGTGGGACTGGATCTCAACCATTGATTGTCGCTTCCACAGTTGAAAAGGGCAGAGCTTTACATAAAACGACCCCCAGAAGCTTCAGAGTCAACTCTTCCCAAAACACCTCTGATACACAAACCGAAGAAATTGAGGGTACGAGAATGAAGAGCCAGAAGATCAAAGGGACTGTGGTGTTGATGAAGAAGAATGTGTTGGACTTCAACGACTTTAATGCGTCGCTGCTTGATCGTGTTCATGAGTTGGTGGGCAAAGGGGTTACTCTGCAACTCGTCAGTGCTGTTAATGGTGACCCTTTTGACACTATTTCTCTGCTTCTATTTCTTTTTTTATTTTATTTTTTCTCCTTTCATTTTGTTTTACGACATTATTATGCTTCTGTGGTCTTGGTAAAATTGGCGTTCAACAATTAGTAGAGCTGCTGTATCCATTGGGGGTGCTAAAGATATCCTTTTCATTGTTTAATTGTCTCTGGTTCTGGCTGGTTAATGCGGAGTCAGCTAGCCCCCAAGTCATTTCCGGCTGCTACAAATTAAATCTGTATTTATCTTAGTTTTTACGGTTGCTTATTAAACATTTCTTTAGAAAGGACTGTCCAAATAAAACAAAAACATTTGCTTTATCTTTCCAATTTTCCAAACAAAAAGCCATTACTTTTGTCTAGTCATCAACTGCTTTTCAATAGAAGACAAGCAAACCTTTGGAAATGCCTATTTTGGTGAGAGGAAAAATGTAGCAAAGGATGGCTACCAAGACTGTCATTGAAATTGACCCTTCTTTTCATTCTTTAACAAGCAGGGGTTAGACCAACCTTTTCTTCTTCTTCTT
The DNA here is from genome assembly GCA_007844105.2 of Rhamnella rubrinervis. Classification (NCBI taxonomy): domain Eukaryota; kingdom Viridiplantae; phylum Streptophyta; class Magnoliopsida; order Rosales; family Rhamnaceae; genus Rhamnella; species Rhamnella rubrinervis. Next base: position 10,850,750 of record CM017578.2, read on the forward strand.
CTTCTTTTTTTTTTTATATATTTTTTTTTATGGTAGATTAGTCTTTGAAGCAAGCCTAACATGGCCACAGTTGGTGTATATCAAGTTTCCGGTGGCATGTATTTCTTATTGACCTTTGACCACTAACATCCATGGAAATGACTTATAAGGTTATATGTTTTTCTGATTGGAAATTTATTGGCTTCTGAATTAGTTAGAATAACTAGTTTGGTGAATTTGATGTGTTTTTGTAGGGAAACTTGGGAAGCCAGCTTATCTGGAAAACTGGATTACCACAATTACTTCCCTGACAGCTGGCGAGTCTGCATTCAATGTTACTTTTGATTGGGATGAGAATATTGGAGTTCCTGGAGCTTTCATAATCAGAAATGAACATCATAGTGAGTTTTACTTAAAGACTGTCACACTCGAGGATGTTCCAGGCCAAGGTCAAATGAATTTCGTGTGCAATTCATGGGTGTATCCAGCAGATAAATACAAAAAGGATCGTGTTTTCTTCACTAACAAGGTGATAATTTGTGCAATGAAGAGCACATTCTAATGCAGTTTTTACATTTCTGTACATTCCTAGAGTCGTGTTTATAGTATTGCTGCAAGTTTAATATTAGTGGCTCAATTAGGTACACCTTGATTTAATTGCGTTTGATGCAAGCAACTTGAAACTGCTAGGATTTGCTTAAAATGGCTATTAAGCTGTTACAGTCTGACTAAAACAAAGGTGAACCATGTTAGACATGAAAGGAGGACTAATGTGAGAATTAGGCTGCTGAAAGATCAAGCTAAACCAACACATAGGATGGCCTTCCAAGCTATTAGAAAGTGTAGCTATAAATTACGTCTCTTAAGCTAAATTTTAACCTGGAAACACTTCTGCTGTAGTTGATGGTATTTTTCTGTTTCAGGCTATTTGATCTTGTCTTAACACAGTGTGTGTTAAATAATAAGGATGTGAATTTATGCTAAAGTAAGAAATTGATGTGTAAACATGCAGACATATCTTCCTAGTGAAACTCCTGTACCACTATGCAAATATAGAGAAGAAGAGTTGATTCACTTGAGAGGAGATGGAACAGGAGAACTCCAGGAGTGGGACAGAGTCTATGACTATGCCCTCTATAATGATTTGGGGAATCCTGATAAAGGGCCAAAACATGTTCGTCCTGTTCTTGGAGGGTCTACTGCGTATCCTTATCCTCGCAGGGGAAGAACTGGCCGACCACCAACAAATGCAGGTTGCACAACTATGTCCATTTCTTGGTCTTCTTTTGTACTTAATTCCTCCTTAATCATAAGCACCAACATTAGGGAAATTAGTATTTTGGTCCAACTAATAAGAATAGAAAAAAGTTACAGTCAATAATATTTTTTCTATAAACTTGACAGATCCCAACTCTGAGAGGCGGCTGATGCTTCTTATGAGCCTAAATATTTATGTTCCAAGGGATGAACGATTTGGTCACTTAAAGATGTCAGACTTCCTTGCTTATGCTTTGAAATCCATAGGCCAATTTCTGAAACCTGAGCTAGAAGCTGTATTTGATAAAACCCCAAATGAGTTTGATAGCTTTGAAGATGTACTTAAGCTCTATGAAGGAGGAATTGAGTTACCAGTCAGTTTACTTGAGAATATTAGGGAGAACATCCCTGGAGAGATTCTCAGGGAAATTTTCCGAACCGATGGTGAACGACTCCTCAAATTCCCAGTTCCTCAAGTGATAAAAGGTACATCATGTACAAGCTAGCCACTTATTACCAATGATTACATTCAATTTACATGTTTCAGGACTCTCTAACATATTCTACTAGTTGATAGTTAATATATTTAATATATTCCTTAGCATAGTATATATACTTTTTAATTTGATTGTTCGTGTGTTACTAATTTGGAGCAGAGGATACATCTGCATGGAAAACTGATGAAGAATTCGCAAGAGAAATGCTGGCTGGAATCAACCCTGTCACTATTCGTCGTCTTCAAGTAATATAAATTTCCATCAATAACTTTATGATTGCTTTCAAATAAAATGTAAAGAACATAAAATTTTTAACTAGGATGTCAAGTTTTTTCTTTTCTTTTCATCATGTTGAACAATGCATGATCCTTGTTCTTCTTTCTTGTAAATTGTTACTTATGATTTAACTGCAGGAATTCCCTCCAGCAAGCAAGCTAGAACATAAAGTATACGGGGATCATACTAGTAAAATAACCAAAGAACACATAGAGCACAACTTAAATGGGCTCAGTGTAAATGAGGTAATGTCCTGGATCTATTTCTTTTGACATTAAAGTTTTAAGCAGGTTCAGTTGCTTTGTGATTACAACTTGTTGAATTTATTTTTGGAAAATTCTGACTAAGTATGGTCAATAGGCAATCAAGAACAACAAATTATTCATACTGGACCACCATGACACGCTAATGCCATATCTGAGGCGTATAAACACAACTCACACTAAGACTTATGCCAGCAGAACACTCCTTTTCCTGAAGGATGATGGGACTTTGAAGCCAGTAGCAATTGAATTAAGCTTGCCGAGTCCTCATGGAGATCCACTTGGTTGCATTAGCAAAGTCTACACTCCTGCTAACCAAGGCGTTAAAGGCTCCTTTTGGCTACTTGCTAAAGGTTACGTGGCTGTAAATGACTCAGGATATCATCAGCTGATTAGCCACTGGTATGGCCAGAGAAACAAAGTTTTGTAAAAAAAAATGTCTATATTTGTAAAATGACTTGAAATCTTTTCACAGGTTGAAAACTCATGCAGTAATTGAACCATTTGTGATAGCAACAAACAGGCAGCTCAGTGTGATTCACCCTATTTATAAGTTATTGCATCCACACTTCCGTGACACCATGAATATCAATGCAGTTGGAAGGCAAATTCTGATTAATGCAGGTGGGGCACTCGAGTCAACAGTTTTTCCTGCGAAGTATTCCTTGGAAATGTCATCAAAGGTTTACAAGAATTGGGTTTTTCCTGATCAAGCACTCCCTGTTGATCTGATAGAGAGGTAATTTTATGGTGAGCTTTGAAGATTTATCATTCATTCATGAAATTTCAGAAACTGGAACATCCAAATATTGCATATGATAGCAGAACGTGTATTTATTAAACCATTGGTGGACTTATATGTTACAGAAAAGTAAAACTGATCTGAATTTGGGTCTTAAAGGGAATATTATGGATTTGGTTTGAACACATTAATTGATAAATTTTCATTTGGATGACATGATATGCTATACATTTGTTCTTTTTCAGAGGAATGGCAGTTCAAGATGCAAATTCCCCACATGGTCTCCGCTTACTGATAGAAGACTATCCTTATGCTGTTGACGGGCTTGAGATATGGTCTGCCATTAATGCATGGGTTAAAGAGTATTGCTCCTTCTACTACAAAACAGATGAAACTGTTCAAAGAGACCCTGAACTCCAGTCCTGGTGGAAGGAAATTAGAGAGAAGGGTCACGGTGACAAGAAAGACGAGCCCTGGTGGCCTAAAATGCAGACTCGTGAAGACCTAATAGAAACATGCACCATCATCATATGGATTGCTTCAGCTTATCATGCAGCAATCAATTTCGGGCAGTACCCTTATGGAGGCTACCCTCCAAGCCGACCAAGCATAAGCCATCGGTTCATCCCTGAAGAAGGCAATCCTGAGTATGAGGAACTGAAGACAAACCCGGAAAAGGCTTACTTGAAAACTTTTAATTCCCAGCTGCTGAGTGTCCTTGGGATTTCCCTTGTAGAAATTTTGTCAAGGCACTCAACTGATGAGATCTACATTGGGCAGAGAGACACTAGAGAATGGACAGAAGATGCAGAAGTACTGAAAGCCTTTAAGAAATTTGAAAAGAAGCTGAAGGAAATCGAGGAAACAATAATAAGGATGAACAAGGATGAAAAGCTGAAGAACCGAGTTGGGCCAGCCAAGGTTCCATACACATTGCTGTATCCCAGCAGTGAAGCTGGACTTACTGGTAAGGGAATTCCCAACAGTGTCTCAATCTAAGTCTCATTAAGTCTCAATGTTATACATGATACAATAATAATCTTGCTGAGTCCACTTGGTTTCTTTAGAAAGAATACAAAGGAGCTCAGCTAGCATCTATGATATTGTAGGGAGTATATGAGATATAATGAATAATTTATAATGTTGGTTACCATTCTTAAGGATTATGGTTTCAAAATTTATTGACAATTCCTTCAATTGCCCTAAGGATCGGTAAAGAGCGACGACTAGCTAGCTAGAGTCACCACCTCTTTCTACGCGGCAAGCCCAAAACCATTGAATTTTCTTTTCAGTACCATCCAAATCTCATCAGCTTAATTTGTGCGGTCCAAATTGCAATCCCAGTTTTGTTTTTCGTCAATATTCCATATTTTGCAGATAACTATATTTTATATCTTAAATAGTAATATAGAAGACAAAACGAAATATGACCCGCTTAAAATTCTCTAATCAAAATCATCAGTCACGCTCTTTCACCGGATCACATCAGCTCACCACCTCCGTTTCTACACGGCAATGAGAAATTCCAAAAGCATTGACTTTTCTATTCCCAGTCCAATTCTTATCAGCTTAATTCATGGGTGTAGCCAGCAGATAAATACAAAAGGGTCGTGTTTTCTTCACTAACAAGTTGATAATTTGTGAGATGAAGTGCACATTCTAATGCAGTTTTTACATTTCTGTACATTCCTAGAGTCGTGTTTATAGTACTGCTGCAAGTTTAATATTAGTGGTTCAATTAGGTACACCCTGATTTAATTGCATTTGGTGCAAACAACTTGAAACTGCTAGAATTTGCTTAAAATGGCTATTAAGCTGTTACAGTCTGACTAAAACAAAGTAAACCATGAGCTGGTTAGAAATGAAAGGAGGACAAATGTAAGAATTAGGCTGCTTAAGGATCATGCTAAACCAACACATAGGATGGCCTTCCAAGCTATTAGAAAGTGTAGCTATAAGTTATGTATCTGAAGTTAAATTTTAACCTGGAAACACTTCTGCTGTAGTTTTTGGTATTTTTCTGTTTCAGGCTATTTGATCTTGTCTTAACACAGTGTGTGTTAAATAATAGGGATGTGAATTTATGCTAAAGTAAGAAATTGATGTGCAAACATGCAGACATATCTTCCTAGTGAAACTCCTGTACCACTACGCAAATATAGAGAAGAAGAGTTGATTCACTTGAGAGGAGATGGAACAGGAGAGCGGGACAGAGTCTATGAGCCTGCTTAGTTTCTCTTGTAACAAAACTATATATGTATGAGTTAGCTACACGTTTATTATAAGGTGATTGTCTTAGAGTGCTTAGTTTTACAATAACAAATTAAAAAACAGCTTGTTATTTTTGGTAAAGTTAATAGCTATTTCATGTGCTACAAGATTTGCCACATCCAAATTATTTGAGCAATATTTGTATTACTCAGGCACACAGATATGTAAAAGTGGCGAAGTGCGTCTACCTTTAAAAGAAATTGTATAAAAAGAATAAATTTTAACATAGATAAAAATTGTACGTTAAAGAAAAATATTAATGGTCATCGTTGAAAATCATAAAAAATTTAAATGTTTACTAAAAAAAGAAATTATCAGAGAAAATTACTTTGAATTATTAATTATACAATGCATTGATATAAATAATATTATTCGTTTTTAGGCATAGTTAACATTTTATTTTAATATATATTTTTGGACTAGCATTATCAAATTAAACTAATAATTGTTGTTACCTAGAAAGAATACTTGATCTGAAACTTACAAAAGAGCTAGTAGCTGGTTAGCTACAACTTTTTTTTTTTTACGGAGAATTTCTAAAATTTAATGAATATTAGTTAATGTTGGTTAATAATCTTTTAAGGATTTTGATTCCAAAATATTATATTGACTAGTATGCATTCAATTGCCTTAAACATAGTGAAGAGAGACAAGAAGGCAACTAGAGTCATCTATATAAAGATGAAATATCTGCTTTCTCTAATCAAAATCAATAATCACTCTCTTTACATTCAACTCACCACTTTTATTTGCGTTTAATCCATCAAACCATGGCGTTCGTGTAGAGTCTGTTAAGCTCTCAGTACTGCCATCTCTCTAGGGAGCTTAGTCCCCCTTTTTTTGTTTTTCACGGACGTTTGTTAGTCTGGTGAAGTTTGAATATAGCAATTAATGGAAGGAAGTTTTGAGGCTGAGAAGGGCTTACAAGATGCGCTAGGGGCTTTCTTTGCAGCCGAAGGAGGATGTTACGGTCTCAATAAAGGAGACGACATTATTAGGGAAGTTCAGGAGGTTTCCTCTGAGGTAGATGGTGCAGAAAGTTTGGAGGTTGAAATCTTAAGTTCAAATCGATGAAATAGGAGACAATATATTCAAGTTCTCATTTGAACACAAGGAAGATAAAGATCGTATTTTTCAGCAAAGGTCATGGTCCTTCGATGGGTCACACTTGATCCTTAAAGAATGGACGGAATACTTGGGGCTGCAAGAAGTAGAGTTCAATTTTACAACTTTCTATTTTCAAATACATAGCCTTCCTCCGGTGTATTTACATCACGATATGGCCTTCCAGATAGGCTATAGAATTGGCTCAGTGGTTCTATCATCATTAACTCCAAGGTCTATGGTGGCTAATAGGTTTCTCAGGTTCCAATTAGAGGTCTCGGTCAAATTGCCTCTTCCTGCAGGATACTTGATGGACAGAGAGGGTGGAAGGGAGATTTGGATCCAATTTAAGTATGAGAGGCTGGCGGACTTTTGTTACAAATGTGGATTCTTGGATCATGTTATAGGATGCTGCATTCGTAAGGAATCAGTGCTAGTTAAGAACTGTAGGGGCGGGAGGCCAAGCTCTATGGACCATGGTTGAAGGCTGAAAATCAGTGGATCTGTGGTGTTTGAAGAGAAGCTAGTGACGGAGCACAGCCGGAGAGTGGACGGAGAGAAAGGAGAGGAGGCGGGAATCTCGAAGCGTAGATCCCAAGAGACTTTCCTTTTTGATGATAGCTCACCCTATTTGAATCTGAAAGTGACTAAAAGGAAATGGGTGGAGGCTAGGACAGACCAAAAGGTGGCTATTGAGGAGGGGAGACTGACGGATGCGGCGGGAGTAGCTGATAGTCTGAGTCTGAGTCCCGTAGGGAAATATCGGGAAGGAGGAAATCGAAGGAGGACCTGGTTAGCCTTCTTCAGTATTTACAGTTGGCTCGAATGACCAATGGGCCAGTTGTTTTGAAAAAATGGCCCAGGTTCATACAGGGCCCAATAGGAAGCTGGATCAAGAGAGATTTTGTAAGAAGTGGACAGATGAGAGGCCACACACTGAGGATGATATGAGGAAACATAAAACATTTTAATTGAAGGTCCAAATGTTGATCCAAGTTTGACAGAGGTGGGAAGCCTAGAACGTAACGAGACAGAAGTGCATGCGGGAAAAGGAGGAAAGGCCCAGCTTGTGGAAATTGAGGATGACAAAGTTATCCAAGGAAGAAGCCCAAAGAGGATGGAAAACAACTGTGTGTTAGAAGATGTTGAGGAAGTTATACTGGGGAGGGACATGTGCATGCAAAGGAGGTTAGCGAAGGAATTATTAATTTTGAAGAAACTCCAAAAAGGTTTCAAGTTGGAAGTACAGATCGGGAACCACAAAGGTATACGAGAATGTATCAGATAAGGGAAAGTAACAAAACATGGTCTTGGAAGAGGGTAACCAGAGTCAAGATAGGGGAACTAAGCAAACCTTCGGATATGGAAGGGGAGAGTTCCAAGCAACATACTAACTTGAAGACACCATTGAGGAAGAATTTTTGTTAGGTCGAGGAAGCGGGCCGAAACAAGCTCCCCCTCTGGCCATTAGTATCCTCTCTTGAAATTGTAGGGGGTTGGGGAACCGGAAGACAGTCCAGCGTTGGGTATGGTAATCAAGCAACATAATCCAACCTGTGTTTTTCTTATGGAAACGAAATGCAATCGAGAGAACGTAAGGAATATAGGGAGGAAGTTGGGATACGAGGAAGAGGTGATTGTGGAGGCCAAAGGGATAGCTGGAGGCTTGGTGTTTTTCTGGAAAAGTGAACTCAACATCTAATGCCAGTGGTATAATGATAGGATGATCTGTCTTCATGCCTGGAATGCAGATAGGAGCAGGGAATGTATCCTTATGGGATGTCATGGCACGCCGTACTATAAGGAAAAAAAGAATTTTTGGGATGACATGGGGCATCTGGTCAACAGTATGGAACAACCGTGGATGCTTTTTGGAGACCTAAATGAAGTTGTAATGGAAAATGAGAAATGAGGTAGAAGAAGTATTTGGAGTAAGCGGATGTTTCTCAAACATTTTTTGTTACAGGTGCAAGGCATTGATTTGGGATTTCATGGAAGTAAGTATACGTAGAATAACAACAATAATGGACCTTGCTTTATACGAGAGCGACTTGATAGGGCGATAGCTAGCCTAGAGTGGATTTTAAATAATCCGAGTGCCTCTGTTCATCATTTGAGTATGGAGGAATCAGATCATCTCCCATTTTAATTCGTTCTGAGAATGAAGAACCTTTGAGGAGAAGACCTTTCCGGTTTTTCAAAGCCTGGACCTTCGATCCCACCAGTGCATGTAGTTAAAGAGGCTTGGTACGAAAGGGAGAAGCCAGGAATGGCAACTCATGAATTAAGAAGGAGTTTATGGGCTACAACCAGGGCCCTAAAGAAATGGAATAGAACTCAGTTTGGGATGGCCAATGTCATAATTTAAGAGTTGGAAGCTGAGCTGGAGGCGATACAGGGAGAGGATGGGAATCAAAGGGATGAGGTGATCAGAATTAAGAAGGAGCTGGATAAACACAAAGATAGGTGAGAATCAATTCTCAAACAGAAGTCTAGAGAGTTATGGCTACGGGAAGGAGATAGAAATACCAAGTTCTTCCATACTAACTTAAATATCAGGAAAAGGCAGAATCGAGTTCTCTCAATCAAAACCATAGAAGGGTGGATTTCAGACCAAAAAGGAATTAAAGAGTACTTTATTAAGCAGTTCAAGGATTTATTTAGTAGTAGTTATCCTGTTATCCCGGAAGGTCTTGATGAGTTAGGAGAGAAGATTATTACAGAAGAGGAGAATAGGAGTTTGATGAGAATGCCAACGGAAGAAGAGATTAAAAAAGTATTTGGAGTTTTCATCCTCTCAAGTCTCCTGGTCCCGATGGTTTTTCTGGAATTTTCTATAGGAATTATTGGAATGTGGTGAAGGAGAGAGTTATTGATTTTGTTCAGGAATGCTTTAGGTTGAAGAAGGTCCCGAACAATATTAACAAGACGTTCATTGTGCTGATTCCAAAAACAACAAATGCAACAAACTTCAACCAGTTCCGTTCAATCAGCTTATGCAATTTTGCTTACAAAATTGTGACAAAGATCATGACTCTTCGAATGCAAGGATTACTAGACAGAATTATATCTCCTCATCAAGGAGCTTTTGTGAAAGGACATTGGATAGCAGAAAATACGATCATAGGACATGAGATCATCCATAAACTAAAGAAGCATAAAGGGAAGAAGGGGCTCATGATATTGAAGATGGATATGAAGAAGGCATACGATCGCTTAGAGTGAAGCTTCGTGGATAAAGCCTTGGAAGGGTGGGGGTTTGATAAACCCTTCAGAGAATTAGTTGGGAGCTGTTTAAATTCTGTTTCTTTCTCCTTGATTCTGAATGGAAATATCTCTCAGAATTTTCAACCTGACCGAGGGCTAAGGTAGGGCGATCCATTATCGCCGTATCTTTTTATTTTATGTTTAGAGTTGCTATCGAGGTCTATGTTAAGAGAGGAGAGCGAAGGACACATCCATGGAATTAGGATAGCACGCATTGCTCCACCGGTCTCTCATCTTCTTTACATAGATGACCTTCTTGTTGCATGTAGGCGTATGATCAGGAGGCAGCCTTTGTAATGAAAAATTTCAAGAGATATTGTTACTGGTCTGGACATGAGGCAAACTTCAAAAAATCCAGCATTCTATTTTCAAAAGCTACGAACAAGGAAAATCGGAAGCGTATTAAATAGATAATAGGATAAAACGATGGAGAAGAGAGCCATTTATCTGGGAATGCTCTAATAGGAGGAAACTCTAAAGTGAAGGAGTTCAAGAAATTAAAAGACCGTGTTCAAGTGCGTCTTGAGTCATGGAAAAATCATCTTCTTTCAAAAGTTGGGAAGCTAGTTCTCATAAAATCGGTGATACAAGCCATTCCTATGTATACGATGTCCACTTTTAAGGTCCCAATTACGGTTTGTAAGGAGTTGGATGCAATTACTAGGAGATTTTGGTGGGGGTCTAAACCAGGGAAGCAACATTATTTGGCTTTGAAGGCCTGGAAGGAGATTTGCAAACCAAAAGCTATTGGGGGGCTTGGAATTCGAGAATTCAAAATTTTAATTTAGCCCTCATTTCAAAGCTAGCTTGGAAGTTGGCATCTAATGAGGATCGGCTATGGATTGAGTTACTCAAGAACAAATACTTAAAAGGAGAAACCTTTTTTGAATACAAATTGAAGAAAGGGGAATCACAAGGTTGGAAAGGAATTGTCAGCTCGAGAGATTGCCTCTTTAAGTTTGCTAGAGTTCAGATAGGGGATGGAACTACGATCAGCTTGACCCCCTTTGGTCTCCGCTTTCTAAGGCCGCTCTAAATGAAGGTGTAGCTATACCATCAAAAATGAGAGTTAGTGACCTTAAAAAGAATTGATCGTGATGAATGGGATGAGGACAAATTGAGGTATTTTTTTGACACTGAGACGATGGAAGCAATTCTGAAGATTAATTAGCCTAGTGTGCAGTGCAGGATAAGCTAATGTGGATTGGCAACAAATCTGGTCTCTTTTATATTAAACATAGCTATTTAGCTGTTTTTAATGAACAATGCAAATTGGCTAGGGAAGATATGTGGGTTAAAATTTGGAGGACAAATCTACATGAGAGGTTTAAACTATTTTTATGGAGAATATTGGCGGAGTTATTCCGGTGAAGCATCTTATCCATAACAAAATAGGTAAAGGAGGTATGGACTGCCATCTGTGTGGAGAAGGTGAGGAGAGTCCCCTACATCCTTTCAAAAACTGTGAGGCAGTTAAATGTATGACTTTTGTGGGATTCTGGGGATGTTGAGTTGAGGCTTGGCAAGCCAATAGTATTGCAGAGCTGATTAAGCTATGTGTCGATCCTCCTCAAGAGGATCTGATTAATGGGATGGATAAAGAAATTTTCTATACTAGGATGGCTTGCCTATTTTATTATATATGGGGTTATAGAAATGAGGTGCTATATTGTGGGAGGAAGAAGATTAAGGATTACATGTAGATGCTCAGTGACAGAATTGCATAATTTGTTACAAGGATGGATTATCATTTAGAAACCAGAACTGCAGCGGGTTTAAAGGTGATGTGGTGGCCTCCTCCACAGAGATGGCTTAAAGCAAATATAGATGCAGCTTTTAAAGAGGGGAAAGCTGCTTTGGCTCTGGTCCTGAGAGACGAATAGGGTCAAATGGTCTTTCTTACCTCTAAACTTGATAGAGCGGCAAGTGCCATGGAAGCTGAGCTCAAAGCTCTAGTCTGGGGCCTTCAGAAAACTAGAGAGGAATCATGGCAAGTGGAATGGGCTACTGATGCAAAGAGCATTGTAAGTGAAGTTTTATTGGATTCGGATCCTTGTGGCTGGGACTCTAGGTACTCCATTTTGTTATGCAGGAAGATGCTTCGGGAGGGATTGGACTTTAACGTGGAATGTTAGGAGTGCTAATACAGTTGCAGATGCTACTGCTAAATTTACCCTTTCTTCTAACAATTGTCTCTTTTTTTCCTTTTGGCTTATGTTGAATAGTTTTATTTTTCCAAATTGTATTTGGGATGCTATTTATCATGATCAGTGAGGCTTAGTCTTGTTGTGTAACCCTCTTGGAGGTTGTTTTGTGCTTAATGCAGCTTATATTCATAAAAAAAAAAAAAACTCACCACTTTTATTTTACATGGCAAAGTCTCAAAACATTGACTTTTATTATATATATTGAGAGAGAGTTTTGCTATAAAATGCTTTAGGTACACTGAAAAATGCTTGAGCTTTAATTTTAGCATCATGTAATTTTCAAAATATTGCGTTTAGCATTTAGATAATTATTATATTTTTCATCGTCGTTTTATCCGATTTTTTTTTCTCAAATACCTCTTAAATTAGAGAAACCACGCCACCTCCACTGCCTTCTCCCCTTCACCGTAAGTCTATCACCCTCTCATCCACTAACTCTCTTTTTTCCTCTTCACCCAACCAAAATCCTAAAAATAATTTTTCAAAACCGTTGTCTCTTTCATATTCATGTCTCAAAAATATTATAACCACATGAATAATATTATTTGAACAAAAATGAAATTATTATTTTTATATGTAGCTGATTGCCATTGTTCTTCACTCATACTTTTCTTCTTTGATTCACCCATGATTATATATCTTTCTTTTTTTTTTCGTGCTTTTAGACTTTAGAAGACTATATCTATATATAGAAACAAAATATAAATATATGAAATTAGTTGTTCTTCAAAATCCATGATTTCTTGAATAAATTAATCCTGATAAATTGATCTCATTGTTGACATATTAATTAATTAATTAATATTTTGTTCTGCTATAACCTTGATGTTTCTAAAAAGAATCCCAGTCCATTCCATAATTATTTGAGGAGAATTTTACTTGGATTAGTTAAAGTAAGATATAACAGAGATTAATTTAGACGTATATTACGTTTAAGGAAGAGTTGGCAAATAATGATATGAAAATCACAGCGAATAAATGCGATTATATATATATATATATATATATATGAGAGAGATGGTATATATCTCCATCTGATCAGAAAGGATGACAGAGAAAGTTTTGGGAATGAAAGTAACAGAGACCCATTTGCCAACTTGAAGTCCACTGACACCATTAGTTATCTCCCAAAAGGGTCACCAACCACTATGACTGATCCGTGTGACGTGAGAGACACCCATTGCAAGTTCGGGTTGTGCCACTGACCACGGTGGATAGTACTTGGTCAGCAAGATCTGTACGCCACGCTCTAAATCCAAAGCCTGGTGCATGTAGTTGACTTGCCGTCTAATGAAAAGGAGCCAAGTCGCATAGAAGGAACAGTTTTTGAAACCAAAGATAAATATACTTATCTGAAGCAGCCCCATTCCTGCCCAGCTTTGCGGAGGTCCTGAATAATAATTTTGGACCGTTGATTATGATCGCGAGGAGAAGCAGAGGTACTGAGTTTAATAGTCCTTTAAAACTGTTTATATAAATAATATTTTTTTAAAAAAATATTTTTTATTTAAATAGTATTTTTTAAAAAAGATATTTTTTATTTAAATTAGATATTTTAAAAAAAAACACTTAAAAGTATTTTTTTTAAATAAAAAAAATATTTAAAATATTTTTTTAAAAAAATGCTTTATAATTTATTAATTAAATATATTTTAAATTGTTTTTTCATAAAAAAACACTTTTTTATTAAAAAATAATAATTTCAAATATGTTCTAAGTTAATGGTGGGAATTGAATGTTAAGGGTCATTTAGATCAGCTGACTGATAGCTAGGGATCTCCAGTGAAGGAGTAAATTTTGTCAAATTAATCAGCTTTTTTTACTTTTAATCTTTGAACACATGTAGTCAATTTAAAAAAAAAAAGAATACTATACCATTAAAAATCGTGTAAAATTCTATGATTTAAATAGATAATTTCTTATGCCTTGGCCTTATCAATGCTCTTATCGTTGTGAAATTTTTCATATGAATGACCGAAAAATGAAAGAGAGAGCCGAACTATGTTTGTCTCGGGATCGAAAAGGTCGAGTGATCAGAGCAGACCCCTTCCCTGTGTGTGCGTGTCATGTGTGTTTCTTATGATTGACACAAAAAAATAAATAGACAATTTCTTACGTGAGTTGACGTCCCTAAGCTGTGCAATAATTTAGAATTGTGAGATATGACGAAAATTTTATTTAAAATGCTCACATTTATTCTATTTTGGGTTATGCTCTAACTTTTCCATTAGAAAGGGGACAAATGGAGAGCATGCCAAGGAAAGGCTCGCTGTGTTTTTGTGCATTTGTTTTTTTGTGATTAAATTTGTAGTACATGTTTTGGGTTGGAAAGAGTGCCCTAGCGGACCACCAATTCTGTAGATTTGGTTATCTTTTTAATTTCATGGATTCACATTTCCTATGATTGTTTGATTGGACACTGCACTTGCACTTTGATGGTTGGACAAACACAGAAGGTGTTGAGCCATGGCCACTTCTGGTAAGATTTGAGGAATTAATGCGGACCAAATAATGCTACATCTGTTCCACGTGAACGTGCGTGTGGAAGTTATAAAATGGTATTATTTGCTGACCTTTCACGGGAATCCCATGGTCCAATGGTACCTATTTGCTGTACCTCGCTGTACGATATTTGTGGTATTGAATGGTTTTATTCTTTTTATTTTTTTAATAAAAAAATAAAATTTCTCCTCCACACATTCAGCAAATATGAAAATAGGAGGACACCCAAAACACTATAAAAAATATATTAAAATTTAAACCTCAACTCACAAAAAAAAAACATGAGAATCTTATCAACTTCGTTTATATGAAAATGGTGTTATTTTTTTTCTCTCTTCGTGGATGATAATAATAAAATAATAATATATTATCAATTGTTAGTATTGTTATAGGATTTTAATTAATTAAGCCCAGTAACCTAAGTCAGTAGCCTAAACCCATAACCTTAGCAGTCTTAGAACCCATAACTCCTATACTAGTAATAGGTCTTATTGACAAAATTTTGTAATCTGCTTTTACCCTGCAGAAACATAAAAAGTTGAACCTCACATTACACAATACACTACCACTTACCCATTCATAAGTGACAATAACTACTCACATTCCTGCATCCTTGGTGTTACACGCAGGTGGAGTAGTGCATTCTTAGTGGTTATACACATCAACAATTTGATTTGTTTTCGTAGGGAAACTTGGGAAGCCAGCTTATCTGGAAAACTGGAATACCACAATTCCTTCCCTGACAGCTGGCGAGTCTGCATTCAATGTTACTTTTGATTGGGATAAGAATATTGGAGTCCCTGGAGCTTTCATAATCAGAAATGAATATCATATTGAGTTTTACTTGAAGACTGTCACACACGAGGATGTTCCAGGCCAAGGCCAAATGCATTTCTGTGCAATTCATGGGTGTGCCCGGCAGATAAATACAAAAAGGATCGTGTTTTCTTCACTAACAAGGTGATAATTTGTGAGATGAAGTGCACATTCTAATGCAGTTTTTACATTTCTGTACATTCCTAGAGTCGTGTTTACAGTACTGCTGCAAGTTTAATATTAGTGGTTCAAGGTACACCCTGATTTAATTGCATTTGATGCAAGCAACTTGAAACTGCTAGAATTTGCTTAAAATGGCTATTAAGCTGTTACTGTCTGACTAAAACAAAGGTAAACCATGAGCTGGTTAGAAATGAAAGGAGGGCTAATGTAAGAACTAGGCTGCTGAAGGATCAAGCTAAACCAACACATAGGATGGCCTTCCAAGCTATTAGAAAGTGTAGCTATAAGTTAAGTCTCTCAAGTTAAATTTTAACGTGGAAACACTTCTGTTGTAGTTGATGGTATTTTTCTGTTTTTGGCTATTTGATCTTGTCTTAACACAGTGTGTGTTAAGTAATAGGGACGTCAATTTATGCTAAAGTAAGAAATTGATGTGTAAACATGCAGACATATCTTCCTAGTGAAACTCCTGTACCACTACGCAAATATAGAGAAGAAGAGCTGATTCACTTGAGAGGAGATGGAACAGGAGAACTCCAGGAGTAGGACAGAATCTATGACTATGCCTACTATAATGATTTGGGGAATTCTGATAGGGGGCCAAAACATGTTGGTCCTATTCTTGGAGGGTCTAGTGAGTATCCTTATCCTCGCAGGGGAAGAACTGGACGACCACCAACAAATACAGGTTACACAACTATGTCCATTTCTTGGTCTTCTTTTCTACTTATTACTTCCTTAATCATAAGCACCGACATTAGGGAAATTAGTATTTTGGTCTAGTGTAGATGTTACCAACTTATAAGAATAGAAAAAAGTTATAGTCAATAATATTATTTCTATAAACTTGACAGATCCCAACTCTGAGAGGCGACTGATGCTTCTTATGAGCCTAAATATTTATGTTCCAAGGGATGAACGATTTGGTCACTTAAAGATGTCAGACTTCCTTGCTTATGCTTTGAAATCCATAGGCCAATTTCTGAAACCTGAGCTAGAAGCTGTATTTGATAAAACCCCAAATGAGTTTGATAGCTTTGAAGATGCACTTAAGCTCTATGAAGGAGGAATTGAGTTACCAGTCAGTTTACTTGAGAATATTAGGGAGAACATCCCTGGAGAGATTCTCAGGGAAATTTTCCGAACTGATGCTGAACGACTCCTCAAATTCCCAGTTCCTCAAGTGATTAAAGGTACATCATATACAAGCTATCCACTTATTACCGATGATTACATTCAATTTACATGTTTCAGGACTCTGTAACATATTCTACTAGTTGATAGATAATATATTTAATATATTCCGTAGCATATTATATATACTTTTTAATTTGATTGTCGTGTGCTACTAATTCGGAGCAGAACATACATCTGCATGGAAAACTGATGAAGAATTTGCAAAAGAAATGCTGGCTGGAATCAACCCGGTCATTATTCGTCTTCAAGTAATATAAATTTCCATGAATAATTTTATGATTGCCTTCAAGTAAAATGCAAAGAACTTAAAATTTTTTAATTGGGATGTCAAGTTTTTTCTTTTCTTTTCTTTTCATCATGTTGAACAATGCATGATCCAGGTTCTTCTTTCTTGTAAGTTGTTACTTATGATTAACTGCAGGAATTCCCTCCAGCAAGCAAGCTAGAACATAAAGTATATGGGGATCATACTAGTAAAATAAGCAAAGAACATATAGAGCACAACTTAAGTGGGCTCAGCGTAAATGAGGTAATGTCCTGGATCTATTTCTTTGACATTAGAGTTTTAAGCAGGTTCAGTTGCTTTGGGATTACAACTTGTTGAATTTATTTTTGGAAAATTCTGAATAAGAAGTATGGTTCAATAGGCAATCAAGAACAACAAATTATTCATACTGGACCACCATGACACGCTAATGCCATATCTGAGGCGTATAAACACAACTCACACTAGGACTTATGCCAGCAGAACACTCCTTTTCCTGAAGGATGATGGGACTTTGAAGCCAGTAGCAATTGAATTAAGCCTGCCGAATCCTCATGGAGATCCACTTGGTTGCATTAGCAAAGTCTACACTCCTGCTAACCAAGGTGTTAAAGGCTCCTTTTGGCTACTTGCTAAAGGTTACGTGGCTGTAAACGACTCTGGATATCATCAGCTGATCAGCCACTGGTATGGCCTGAGAAACAAAGTTTTGTAAAAAAATTTGTCTATACTTGTAAAATGACTTAAAACTTTTCACAGGTTGAAAGCTCATGCAGTAATTGAACCATTTGTGATAGCAACAAACAGGCAGCTCAGTGTGATTCACCGTATTTATAAGTTATTGCATCCACACTTCCGTGACACCATGAATATAAATGCAGTTGGAAGGCAAATTCTGATTAATGCAGGTGGGGCACTCGAGTCAACAGTTTTTCCTGCGAAGTATTCCTTGGAAATGTCATCAAAGGTTTACAAGAATTGGGTTTTTCCTGATCAAGCACTCCCTGTTGATCTGATAAAGAGGTAATTTTATGGTGAGCTTTGAAGATTCATCATTCATTCATGAATTTTCAGAAACAGGAACATCCAAATATTGCACATGATATCAGAACGTGTATTTAGTAAACCATTGGTGGACTTTTATGTTATAGAAAAGTAAAACTGATCTGAATTTAGGGTCTTAAAGGGAATATTATGGATTTGGTTTGAACACATTAATGGATAAATTTTCATTTGGATGACATGATATGCTATACATTTGCTCTTTTTCAGAGGAATGGCAGTTCAAGATGCAAATTCCCCACATGGTCTCCGCTTACTGATAGAGGACTATCCATATGCTGTTGATGGGCTTGAGATATGGTCTGCCATTAATACATGGGTTAAAGAGTATTGCTCCTTCTACTACAAAAACAGATGAAAATATTCAAAGAGACCCTGAACTCCAGTCCTGGTGGAAGGAAATTAGAGAGAAGGGTCACTGTGACAAGAAAGACGAGCCCTGGTGGCCTAAAATGCAGACTCGCGAAGAGCTAATAGAAACATGCACCATCATCATATGCAGCAATCAATTTCGGACAGTACCCTTATGGAGGCTACCCTCCAAGCCGACCAAGCATAAGCCATCGGTTCATCCCCGAAGAAGGCAATCCTGAGTATGAGGAACTGAAGACAAACCCGGAAAAGGCTTACTTGAAAAGTTTTAATTCCCAGCTGCTGAGTGTCCTTGGGATTGCCCTTGTAGAAATATTGTCAAGGCACTCAACTGACGAGATCTACATTGGGCAGAGAGACACTAGAGAATGGACAGAAGATGCAGAAGTACTGAAAGCCTTTAAGAAATTCGAAAAGCAGCTGAAGGAAATCGAGGAAACAATAACAAGGATGAATAAGGATGAAAAGCTGAAGAACCGAGTTGGGCCAGCCAAGGTTCCTTACACATTGCTGTATCCCAGCAGTGAAGCTGGACTAACTGGTAAGGGAATTCCCAACAGTGTCTCAATCTAAGTCCCATTAAGTCTCAATGTTATACATGATAACAATAATAATCTTGTTGAGTCCACTTGGTTTCTTTAGAAAGAATACAAAGGAGCTCAGCTAGTATCTATAATATTGTAGGGAATATATGAGATATAACGAATAATCTATAATGTTGGTTAATATTCTTAAGGATTATGGTTCCAAAATGTATTGACAATTCCTTCAATTGCCCTGAGTCACCACCTCTTTCTACACGGCAAGCCCAAAACCACTGACTTTTCTTTTCAGTACCATCCAAATCTCATTAGCTTAAATTGCGCGGTCTAAATTGCAATCCCAGTTTTGTTTTCCGTCAATACTCCCTATTTTGCGGATAATTATATTTTATATCTTGAATAGTAATATAGAAGACAAAACGTAATATGGCCCGCTTTCCAAAGGCATTGACTTGCCACCTCCGTTTCTGCACGGTAATGAAAAATTCCGTAGGCATTGACTTTTCTGTTCCAAGTCCAATTCTCATCAGCTTAATTTGTGATCTGTGGGGGTCTAAATTGCAAAACCAGTATTTCTTAAATGCATCTTTTTGCATAGACTAGTATTACAAATGCCCAAAAAGGCTTACAAATATATAATACAAATCCCCATAACCGTGGAAGTACTAGCCTCACGGATACACCTTTTTGGCAAGTGCCAACATGAAGAGCATCAGTTACCAGAATCAGTCCTACCCTCTCATGTTTTACTTGATGATATTAATACTTTTGGTCTCTTGTTGCTGCAGCTATGTTTCATGCTCCAAGTATTCCAATGTCTCTACCATTTCCTTTTGTCTGCCAGACCAATCCACTGCTTTGCTGCAATTAAAACGAGAGTTTGCATTTGTAAAACCCGACTTCAGTGGCTATTATTACATTTGTCTGATCTATGGTTATTCTTCTTACTATGCTGATATCTATGAATCTTATCCGAAGATGAGATTTTGGAAGGAAGAAAATGATTGTTGTTCTTGGGATGGTGTTACATGCAACATGAAAACTGGACGAGTTGTAGCCCTGGACTTGGCCCACAGCTGGCTTCAAGGGCCTTTGCGTTCTAATAGCAGCCTGTTTAAGTTGCATGGACTACGAAGGATCAACATGGCCTATAACAACTTCAGCTTCAGCCTCATCCCCTCTGAGTTCGGCCGGCTTTCGAGGTTAACCCATCTCAACCTCTCTTTCTCAATGTTTTCTGGGCGTATACCATCTGAAATCTCATTTCTTACCAATTTGGTTTCACTTAGTCTCTCTTCTTTTAAAAATTATGATGAAACTAGTCTTTTACATATCAGAAAGGTAGACTTTGCAAACCTCATCCAAAACATGACAAATTTAAGCGCACTTCACCTACACCAAGTTGACATTTCATCATCACTACCTGAATCCTTAGCAAATTTATCTTCCTTGACGTCTCTTGTTCTTGGTGGATGCGATTTACATGGCAAGTTTCCAGACAATATCTTTCAGTTTCCCAAGTTAGAAGTCATCTACTTACCATGTAACTATTTTCTCACTGGATTTCTTCCACAGTTTCAACTTTCTAGCTCTTTGAAGAGGTTGACTCTTGACTACACAAATTTTTCAGGGATAGTGCCAAACTCAATTGGCTATCTCAAGTCCATGAGTCATTTGGCTCTCTGGAATTGTCATTTTGTAGGGACTATACCTTCTTCAATTTGGAACCTTTCTGAGCTCACATTTCTTGACCTCTCCCAGAACCGCTTCACTGGTTATCATCAGCTTCCATCTACGTTGGGGAACCTCGCAAAACTTACTGTTTTATGGCTTGAATCTTCCCAATTGAATGGTGAAATACCATTTTCACTTGGAAACCTCACACAGCTGGAGTTTTTAGGTCTTTCAAATAATAACTTGAGTGGCATTATTGAGTTTGGCTACTTCTCCAGACTGAGATACCTCCAGGGCATTACCCTCTCATCTAATAGTTTATCTGTAACAACAACAAACATAAATTCTGAACTACCAAAATTTGCAATATTATTTTTGGCTTCTTGCAACTTGAGTGAATTTCCGGAGTTTCTTAAGACCCAAGATCAATTAAGGGCGCTAGATCTTTCCTTCAACAGAATTAAAGGCGAAATACCAAAGTGGTTTTGGGGCATAAGAAATAATAAATTGGGGCTACTAGATTTGAGTTGGAACGAGTTGCACGGATCACTTACAGTTCCGCCATTGTGGACATCGATGTCCTACTTCTGCATCTCAGGAAACAATTTGACTGGCAGAATTCATCCTTCATTGCGTAAATGGACTCGTCTTAAATTCCTCGACCTGTCTAAGAACCACTTTGGGGGAACCATTCCACAATGGTTGGGGAGATTGACTGGTTCTCTTGAGTTCCTGAATCTAAAAGCAAACAACTTCCAAGGGAGCATACCTCCCATATCTACAAATGGAAGCATGCACAATATGATGAGAATACTGGACCTCAGTCACAACCAGTTACAAGGAAAGGTTCCACAATCGTTGATCAACTGTAGTAAGTTGCAAGTTCTGAATCTTGGACACAACCAGATAAGTGACACATTCCCATTTTGGTTACAAAATTTGTCAGAGCTGCAAATTCTTGTGCTGCGATCAAATAATTTTTTTGGTCCTATATGGCATCCTCTTAAGTATTTGGGCTTCGTGAACTTGAGTATTATAGATCTTTCTTTTAATCATTTCAGCGGAAGTTTACCATCAGAATACTTTAGAAATTGGGATTACATGTCAAAAGCTCCTGATAGAAATAAGTCAGACCTGATATCTTTCGGTGAATCACAAGAAGAATCCAACTATTCTGTTGCATATATGTACTCAACAAGCATGATGAGTAAAGGATTGGATATGGAACTCATGAAGGCACTGACGATCTTCACGTCCATTGACCTCTCAAATAACAAATTTGATGGAGAAATTCCAAGCAGCATAGGTGATCTTCGATCTTTGATTGTGCTCAACTTATCCAGCAACAGTTTCACAGGCACTATCCCATCATCTCTTGGAAATCTAACAGAGCTTGAATCATTGGATCTTTCTAAAAACAAGCTCATTGGTGGAATTCCTCAACAGTTGGAAAATCTCAAATTTCTTGAGTATTTGAACATGTCTCAAAATCAGCTCACAGGCCCAATACCCCAAGGTGGACAGATGGAGACATTTTCATATTCATCTTTCGAGGGAAATCCAGGATTATGTGGCCTTCAATTGTCAAAGAAATGTGAAAATACAGACGCACCATTTTCTTTCCATAGCAAAGAAGAAGAATCAGAATCAGAAAATGGTTTCACTTGGAAAGTGGTCGTACTGGGATATGGATGTGGACTAGTGGTTGGACTAATCTTTGGACATGTCACCCTCTCAAGAAGGTCTTGCTGGTTTTGGAGAAGTTTTGTTGGAAGGTATATCTATGCATGCATCTATGCATACTTGTGAATATGGTCCTGTCCATTGTTGAAGGTACTTAATTTTTGCTTTTAATCTATACATAAATAAGTTTTGCAAATAACATAAGCCTCGTTTCGATCAGTACATAGCTATAGTGTCGTTGAATACTAATCGCAGTAGCTTTTCATTTTATATGCCACGTACAGAGTCATTGAATACTCACTCTTTAAAGTGACTAACAATTCAGTTGTAAGTAATCACCTACAAGTGTACGTTTTTGCAGAGTGTCCTTGGCATTGCCCTTGTACCGAAAGCCTTTGAGAAGTAATTATATAGGAAATAAAGCTCAAGGAAATTGAGGAAGTTTAGAAGGGTGAAGAAGGATGTGATCATCAGCTCATGATTCCTTTATTAGTTAAGCTGTTATATATATATATATATACATTATGAACCTATTTTAAATCTTGTTGAGCCTGCTTAGTTTCTTTTGTAACAAAACTATATGTGTATGAGTTAGCTACAAGTTTATTATATGGTGATTGTCTGAGTACTTGCTTTGTTTTACAATAACAAATAAAAAAAGCAGCTTGTTGTTTTGATCAATTGTTTTTTTCATAAAGTTAATAGCTATTTCATGTGCTGTGAGATTTGCCACATCCAAATTATTTGAGCAATATTTGTATTACTCAGGCACATATATGTAAAAGTGGCGAAGTGGGGTCTACGTTTAAAAGAAATCGTATAAAAAAGAATAAATTTTAACAAAGACAGATTATATGTATAAAAAAAAATGCTAATGTTCGTCAATGAAAATCATAGAAAATTTGAGAGTTTTACTAAAAGAATAAATTATCAGAGAAAATTACTCTGAATTATTAATTATACAACACATTGATATAAATAGTATTATTTGTTTTTAGACATAATTAACATTTTATTTTAATATATATTTTTGGACTAACATAGTGGAATTAAACTAATAATTGTTGGTAGCTAGAAAAAATACTTGATCCGAAACTGACAAAAGAGCCAGTAGCTGGTTAGCTACATTTTTTTTTTACGGGGAATTTCTGAAATTTAATGAATATTAGTTAAAGTTGGTTAATAATCTTGTAAGGAATATGGTTCCAAAATATTGTATTGACTAGTATTCATTCAATTCCCTTAAACATATATTGGCAATTAGGGTCATCTGTATAAACACGAAACGTCTACTTTTTTTAATCAAAATCAATAATCACTCCTCGACACTCAGCTCGCCGTCTTTATTTTATAAGGCCAAGCCTCAAAACATTGACTTTTATTAGAGAGAGAGAGGGAGAGAGTTTTGCTATAAAATGCTAAATCAGGTACATTAAAAAATATTTGTGCATTAATTTTAACACCATGTTATTTTCAAAACGTTGCGTTTAACAGTTAGATAATCATCATTATTTTCACCGTTCGTTTTATACGATTTTATTTTTACCCTGAATATCTTCTGAAACACATAAACCATGTCACATCCACTGTCTCTTCCTCTTCACTATTGTAAATACCTCTCCCTTTCATCCACCAACTCTTTTTTCTTCTTTTCACCCAACCAAAATCCTAAAAATAATTTTCCGAATTCAGTTTCTCTTGCATAATCATGTCTAAAAATATTATAACCACGTGAATAATATTATTTTAACAAAAAATGAAATTATTATTTTTATATGTAGCTGATTGCCATTTTCCTTCACTTGTACTTTTCTTCTTTGATTCACCAATGATTATTTATCTTCTTCTTTTTTCGTGCTTTTAGACTTTAGAAGACTATATCTGTAGAAACAAAATATAAATATATGAAATTAGTTGCTCTTCAAAATCCATGATTTCTTGAATAAATTAACCCTAATAAACTGATCTCGTCGTTGACATATTAATTAATGAATGTTTTGTTCCACTATAACCTTGATGTTTCTAAGAAGAAACCCAGTCCACCCCATAATTATTTGAGGAGAATTTTACTTGAACTAGTTAAAAGTCAAATATTACAGAGATTAATTTAGACGTACGTTAAATGATATGAAAATTACAAGGAATAAATGCGATTATATCTACTTCTACTATAATGTATAAGGCGCGGTGGTAGTATGGTTTATGGCGTTTGTTGCTCCATTTTTATTTTATTTTTTTAACTTCTCATTTTTGCAGTTTCAACTCTAAAACGACGTCGTTTTGATCTGTCGCCTACTCTTCTTCCTTTACTCTCTGTTTACAATCACTTTCACGGCCGAAACCCAAAACGTACAATAATGGACGGCGTCACATTGCGAACCAAAGTCCTATCCAGACACATCCATGATCCAGCTCCGTCCAACCCAGTTGTCTCTGTGAACCTTGTCTCAGAATTGTGACTGGAACAAAAATTACCATGTTCGGCACCTGTTGTTTTCTACCTGCTTCCATCGCCGTCGCAGTAAATGTTTGGATAGCTTTCTTCTCTGTGTGAACTTGCTGTTCGAAATCTACTCCTTGTTTTTTATTACAGTCACAGCACAAATTTTGTTTACCCATCTCGATTCATGGTTTGCTGGTTTTAGAGATTGCGTTTTAGCTGCGACTTCTCGGTGGAAGTTTTCAATCTTTGAGCTAATTATTTGGTAAATATGTCTTAGTTTGTTGTTCAGTCTGTTGTTTGTTTAGTTCGGATTTTTATTCTGTTGTTATTTTTTTAATTTTGAAAATATTTGTATTTTCCTGAATTAATTTGTCGTTTGGTTATTATATTTCAATGTTGTGATTGATGTTTTGGGCTTGTTTTGTTTAGGGCGTTTGATGTTCATTTTTGTTGCTTCATTTGTTTAATTTTTTTTGATCCTTTTGCTTTTTAAATTTGATTTATGTCGTTGGGATTGCATGCAAGTTTTGGGCTGTGAGTTTTTTTTTCTTTAATTGATAATAATTATACGAGTAAGATGATCAGAAACATGACAATTAGGTTTGGAAACTTTTGAGGATTTGCTGGTCTGAGAATTAGGTGCAGGCTCGTTTTCATTGTGAAATATGGCGTTTTGGGTTTGTGTTTGTGAGTTTTCAATAGGTTTTCCATTACAGAGTCGTCCCATGGAATCAGAAAACCCAAAGAGAAACGAAAAGGAATTCAAGAATTAGGAATGAAGATCGAAAGCTCAGAAAGTGTGATTGGAAAAAAAGAAGAAAAGTTAACAAATCGAGACCATTAGGACAGAGAAAGGGAGAAGTTAAATTCAAGAACTTGAAGCTGAAGCAAAAAATTTGACAATAAAAAGAAAAATGCTCAAAACAGAGAATTATTCAGGAGAATTTGAATAATTACAAAAAGAAAAAAAGCCAGAAAGGATCAGCTTATGAAATCCCTGAAAATCCAACTGGAAGGGAAGTTTAAAGCAAAACGGAGAAGCCAAGAGGGAAATTTAACATGAGAAGTTTGTGAAACAAAGCAATGCCAGAGATGAGAGCCCACCAAAATTCATCAAAACAAGACACAAATTGTAGGTGAGGAGGAGCAGGAAATGATGGTAGGAAGCAAAAGTAAAGAGAAACCCAGTAAAAATTCTCCAACGACAAGGAAAGAATGGGATTAAAAAATAAATAAATAAAGAAATAAAGAAAAGGGAAGAAAAGCAAGGAAAAGATGCTTAGTAGAGACTGCAAGAAAAGAAACCAAGCCTCCTTTTTTCTGCTTTATGTGAGCTTTCTTTTTTTCTTTTTTTTGGTTTTTGTGGCAATTTCACTTTTATTAGGGGAAGAGTCTGTTAGACTGTTACTCCGTTCTTCTTCCCTCTAATAATAAAAATAATAGAAGTGGGGCTGTGTTTAGATTCCCTCTAATAATAAAAATAATAGAAGTGAAGCTCTACCGCAACCTATGGGTGGTGACAATCACATAAAATCTTAGTTCTATAATTTCAAAGCTACCAAATTTTGTGCCCCAAGATAGAGGCTCTTAAAAAGGTTGCTTTGGGAATTATTGCAGCCCAAAATCGATTTGTTCAAGGCCAAGCCCATATATATGTCCATAGAAACTCCCGGCCCATTTTATTTCTATACCCGTATCCATCGGCCATTTTCTTACGGAGGTGCTGTGATTCTATGGTGTTTGGTATACAGAATCAGATAAAATTAATTTTTAGGTTGTATTGGGATTAAATTGGTTTAGATTGAGATTAGAATAATTAGTACTGTCTTATATTTGTTGCAATTTCGGATAAAATTATAAATTTATTATACTGTATTTGAAGCACACTGGACTTGACTAACTATTTTATTAATATATATATATATATATATATACTAAATTTATATTTTAAAATAAAGGTTTTTTAATATTTTAACTGTAAAACGTATATATTAATAATCAAAATGCCATCAGTGTTTCTATTAATTAAATTATTAGTGAATAATTTTCTTTCAATTGATTCTAAATCACATTTTAAAACATTTATTTTAACAACTTTGAGAATTATTTTCAAGAAGTAATATAGCATATCGTGTTTATTGGATTTGTACCTTCATTATTTAAATTGTAATTACAGTCTTTATCCATCAAATATGGATCATCCATAATGAATTTGTAAAGAAGTAAACAGTAAAAACAAAAAGTATCCAATCTATGAATCAAGCTTATATTAATAATTAATTATATGTCACAGTAAAATCTAAACTATGGGAAAATTGCAAAAATAGCCTTAAAATAAAGGTCAAAATGAAAAATAGCCATCGATTAAAAATCTCTTCAAAATAGCCTTAAATTTGGCAAAAGTACAAAAATACCCTCAATCTTCTCTCTTCCTTCTTTTTTCCTTCTCTTCCCTCTATCTTTTTTTACGTACTTACACTACCTACATGACCCTCTAAGGTAGTATAGGTCGTGTATTTATTTTTTTTCCTGTCTGAGTTTAATATTTATATGTATATGTATATATTTGAGTTAACTTAGGCTATATATAAATATATTTTGTTTACATGTATATGTCTATACGGAAAAATTCTTTGCTTATTAACTAAATTTAACAATTTTATCGACTTAGCAATTTAATTGGTTTTCATTTAGGATTTACCTATTTATTATTAGGTTTTATTAAATTAAATTGTTAATTAATAATATATTACCATATGTCAGTTAATAAATAAAAGTTGGTAAAATTAGCTGGAATGTGTAGCACTACTAATATATATTCAAGGCACATTGTATATACTTGACTTAAATGTTTACATCATTGTTTGACTTTTTTTTTATGAATGACATCATTTTTTGACTTAGTCGTGCCAAGAATAAATGATTGAATAGATGGGTGTCTGATTCTTCCTTATGAATAGATGGGGTGTCTGATTCTTCCTTATATGGATTTTAAGCTTCGAATATGGACCTCTAACTTCGGTCTCTTGTAGTTATCAAAAAAAAAACTTAGGTCTCTTGTAGTTACCATTGGCAGCTTAGAGCTCTCATAATATATGGAAGTTTTCTGATCATTTTCTCTTGTCATTTGATTTCGTTTTTTAAGATTAGGATGTTGTAATAGATACGTTTGCTACGCACTCTCTCACGCCATTGTTGGTCTCGAAGAACCTCCCTCGTCTCCCTCCAGGGATGCCTTCACCATCGCCGCGCTGACCAAGGACTCGGAGCTCCTCGACCACGCATTTGTGGCCAAGCTATGCTCAAATTCCAGTCGGGTTAGAGTTTTGGTCCTTCCCGAGGCCACGCCGAGCGACTTGGTGAAGGCAAGAAGGCTCTGTTAAGAATGAATTTGACAGAGAAGAGAAGAAGCAGGGATAGTTGGGGTATTTGACATAGAAGAGAAGACAGAAAGAGAGAGGAACAATCCAGATTGATAATTTGCTTGATAATTGCCTTCTATTATTAACTGATTGGCTATATTTTATCGCTAATTAAAAGGCATTAACACATCCACTATACATACTCAGTCTAACACGTTCTCCCATGCTCCAAGCAAGAGTCCATGTTGTCTGACTAACCCAGTGTAGTGCCGAGCACGAACCATGCACGTATCAGGCTCTCGGAGATGGGGGTGGTCGGAGGGTGTTGTGCCCAGTGTTAGCAGTCCTGGGACTGGAAGAGCCTTCAATGGTCCCAAATTTTCTTAAGGTGCTGGAGTTGAACGGTTGGGTTACGGTAAGACGGGACACGTAAGAGAGCGGCCAGGAAGGGGGAGAGAGAGAGAATAAAAAATAATATTAAATATAAAAATCAATAAAAATAATATTAAATATAAAAACAAATAAAAATACATTTTTACCCCTTATCCAAAAAATTCAAAACAAAAAATAAGAGTAAAACTGAAATTTTAAATCTTAAATATTGTTTTGAAGCGTAAAATAGTCATTTTGTTAGTCAACGAAAGTCAACGGTTAAATTTTAAATGAAACCCCCTAAATGATTTATAATAAATTATAATTTATATATAGATATATAGGTTTAATGATATTTAAACAAAATATAACGATCATATGTATGAAAACTAACACAGCCTGGTGGTGGAATTATTATGACATGTGTCACATTTGAAACATATCATCATAGTTTTATGTATTTTACAAAAGTTTATAATTTTTTTAACAGTTTATAAAAATTAAAGATTTAATGGATATTTTTAAAATTTTCATAAAAATTTCGGTGAAAATTTTGAAATTTTGATGGAAATTATAGAATTTTGATCAAATAAGGAATACTATAAAAATTTTAATGAAAATTTTACTAAAATTTTGAAAATTTCTACAGAAAGTATGAAAATTTTACCCATTTCATTCTAGGAGGTAAATATCGTTTCGAAAAATTAAAAAAATAGAAATTTCATGGAAAGTTTCGAGTTTTTCATAATTGTTCAATATGAGTGGATGCAAACCCATTTTAAAATGATTGATTAAAATTTACTTTTATGTTTTGTTAAATAAATTAATTTTAATGGTCATATTATTATTATTTGTATTGTTGTTATAAATTTTATGGTTTTTAGAATATCTATATAATTTGGACTTTCTAATTGACCTTGGTTTTTTATGGAGTTATAATATCTTATTAAATTGCTTTTATATTTTGGATGTTCAGAATTAAGTTGGATTTTTAAAGGATTTATAATATTTTTCTAAAGTTATTTGGGTGTACCGTATAGTACCGAGTCTACAGGTATGAAATGATGGTTACAGCGCCCTTATGATTTATTTGGCCGTCCTCTCCTGTGGTCGCGTGAGGAGGGTGTGACGATGAGATCTAGCCTCAGCCCTCCGGGACGAGAGAACAAAAAAGAAAATTCAAGCATATCTTTTTTATAAAATAGTTTTCATTTTCTTCTCTGCAAAAAATACTTTCTTTTCTTCTTTGCTCATATATAGTCATACCAAGCTATATCTATATCTTATTTCCAACAATTCGAGCTAGTGTGACATGTTTAGAATTTTTGTAGCAGTGGAAAAAGAGAGAAGCAAGAGGGAGAATCGAACAAAATAAGTCTGATGCTTTATTTCCTTTCCTGAGGTACATTATATACCTTTATTTTTTTTTCGGTGGAAAGGTACATTATATATCTATAACTTATTTTATTCGACCAATTCCTAAAGATTAAATGCACCAGCACAGACCCATTCCTAACGCACCAACATCCCACGTCCAAGCAAACGTCGCCACTGCATGCTTGCATGTCCCATGCAGCCACAACATAGTGACCTTGATGCAGGAGAAAATACTGAGGCATTAAGGTTCATCATGACCATGGCCGTGATCATGAGTATGAACGTCAATACCACGATTTTTGCGCGGCAAGATGCTCCGTAAAGAAGGCCAATTTGGAAGAATTTCCTTCACGCCGCCGATGATGTAATCATTTGTTGAGCCTGGTGCAAAGTTGATAAGCGCGTAATTTTTTCCTTTGAATATATATGCCTCATCACGCCGATGGGAAGCAAATGCTGCCTCGATTCCGTCTTTGAATATGGTACCCCTCAAACCCCCAAAGCCTTCAGTAATAAGACGGATGGCAATTACACGTGCACTAGAACCATGGTAGTTTATAAGAGCATACCGGTTGCCTCTGAAGAGATAGGCTTCATATTTTGCAGTTGCCTCAAATGCAGCATCTATGCCATCTTCGAACACCGTGTCTTTGAAGAATGGGAACATGGAGGCTATTGTCATGGGGCCTTTGATTATCCAATCATTTGTCGTGCCTGGTGCGTAGTTTATCAATGCACACAGATTCCCAGAGAAGATGTAAGCCTCATTTTTATCATGAGACCCAAAAGCACAGTCTATTCCGTATTCTCCAAAGGCTGTGTCTGCTAGAGATGGATACCCATCGCAGATGAGCAAAGGTCCATTAATAATCCTATCGTTTGTACTGCCTGGAGCATAGTTCACCAAGACGTACTCATTCCTCATGAATAGATAGGCTTCATTTGTCGCAGATGCACGGAAAGCTGCGTTTATATAGCTTTCATTGTTTGTCACACCATCGGCATACCACGGGTTTTTGTCGCCCACTGTGTCGCGCTCTACCCGGGGATGTGAGGCACTGCCACGATAAATGAAAATTCGGAGTCCTTCCCGTTGATTATCTCTGTTCATAAAGTAATAAGCTGGATTCTCAATATTGAGCATCCTTTCTGGATGCGATTGCGGGTTGAAGTTGATATTTATCATTATTGAAGGATTCACGGGATCCGACCTCTCTAATCTTGCAAACCTGCGAATGAAACATGAATTTTCATGCTTTAAACTTCGATTTTAGTGGGTACAATAATAAATGTCTGAGTACTTATTATCTCAGAGAAAGAGGAATTTAAACACAGTTAGCTAACATATAGAAACAAGAAGAGCATTGAAACATTAATATATACATATATATATATATATGTATATATTATGGTGTTGTGTGGTTACCCCTGGTTGTAACCGGTAATGGTGAAGAGTTGAACAGCCCGTATGTATTGAGGGGCAATGCCAGCAACAAAGGCTATTTCTCTTTGGCCAGGGAAACCGTAGCGATCGCCAAGAGTTGGCCCGACGGAAATGCCACCAGGAGCGTATATCTCATATCGATACACTACCGTCCCGACTGGGTTGCTGAATCTGGTAGCCAAGCTCGGACTAAGCGTGGTGCTTATGAAGGCCCGAGGAGTGGCCACTTCAGGATCAAGAGGGGCACCAGCACTGTTGACGTGGTCGAGTAGGTTATAGTAAACCTCGTCGGAAGTGTTGCCCTGAGCCCGAGCTCGGAACCCATTTCGAAAGATATCACTGTAGTCCCTGAGATCATAGCGAAAGACATGGCGGACAATGTCTTGCTCTCCGGTGCTGCTTCTATACACGATCTGTGGTAGCAACGGGCCGCCGGGACGGACGCAGTTTATATAGTGAACCGCGTACACCAAGTTCCTAGCGTTGAGCTCATTTTCTTGGCTGACAGGTTGGGGGAAGTTCGACGCACACCCTCTCTCAGTCGTGTTTGGCGAGATCGACATGTCTTCTCTGTTCACCAGGCAGCCATATTTGGAGAGTTTCTTATTTACATTTCTAAATTTGCTTAACCCAAATTCAGCCACCTCAAACAGTCAACCAAACCCACCTTTGAATTAACAAAGTGATTTCAAGGAGAAAAAGACTTAAAAAGAATAAGACTTTCTCAAAGACTAAAAAAATTACTCGAAACGTATAACCCACAATTCCACAGCCATGAAGCCAGTCATACCACCAACAACAAATGCAACTGTGTAAACTCACAACTCAGACACGGAATGCAAGATAATAAACAGTTAATGTACCTATTCACAACTAATTGACCCATAGAAATAATACTAAACAAGTACAACAAGATATTCTAGGCCTCATTAAACCACTAAGTAACCAAGAAAAGTCAATCAAATGATCCCCATAATAATTTAGTGATAAGGAAATTTAAAGAAAAAAAAATGTATATAAAGTATTAGGTTCCAAATTCCCAATGGATTTTGAAGACATGCGATGAATTTTAATATTTTTTATATTCATTCACATTAATATGATATTTGGATAAGAAAGAATAAAAGAAAAATGTTTATAAAGTATTGGGTTCCAAATTCCAATGGATTTTGAAGATATCCGATGAATTTTATTTTATTTTTGATATTCGATGAATTTAATTTTATATATACATATATATATGTGTATAATGTTATTAGCAAACTTGAGAGATCAAAATGGTTGTCGCTTCTAAAATTGTTCCATCTGATCATCATGGACCATTATTCTTTTCTTATATTCTTAAGCAAAATTTAAAATAAGATAAAATTATTATAATGATGTTATTAATTAAGAATCACCATCCAATCCATGCTATCAATTCAAAATCAATGGGTTTTTTTTTTAAAAGAAAAAAAAAGGTTTGTTTATTATTTTTGTTATAATGTATGTACAAGGACTCAGCTTGACTATTGACTATATCAATTTATATATTCATCAAAAAAAAAAAAGACTATCAATTTATATTATTTCTATCAATTTTATAATAGACTGTCCTTTCATTTTTATTTTTATTTTTTCTATAAATCTAGAAACTCTCAATTAGGAGACGAGAATTGGCACAGGGATATTACACTAAATGCTTTTTTTAATCATTAATTTAATTTAATTTTCCGGACCAAATTTTCCTAATTTTATTTTGAGATTATTAATACAACTGATTATATATATCCTCTCTCTCTCTTTCAGTAATGTGCATGTTCTTTGGGAAAGATATTTGCGTTTGAGTTACATGGTATTAAATCATATGCTGATTTTAATTTGTACTTCCACTTTATGGTCGTAGAGATAAAAAGGTAGACCATTTTTCTTCACGTAATATTTCTACATATAATATATTTAATTTTATGCCTTACATTCCAAACCCACCACCTCCACAGAAATTGCCCTCTCACATGCACACGGAAATTTGTGCAAACAAATACTGGCTAGAAATGAACAACAACCAATCATTTTAAGAAACCAAACAATCATAATATAAAAGCACCCAATCAAACACCCAAAGGGAACACGCCTTGCGAACAAAGATCCAACATTCACCCAACACCCCTAAGTATCCCATTGTTGGTCTACATAAGCATATATAATAGAAAGAAGAAAACGGGCATGCTAAAAAGGGAGTAATATTAAACTCTAAAATTTCCAATTAATAATAATAAAAGAGAATCCCAAGAAGAAAACAAGTATGCCAAAAAGGGAGTAATATTAAACTCTAAAATTTCCAATTAATAATAGTAAAAGAGAATCCTAAAGAACCTTAAGATGTGAAAAGGTCACCACCATTCACCTTGATCTTCTTCTCAGCAACCTTGGGGATGAGCTTGGCCTTGACGATGAGGGGCTGGTTGCTCAACACGTGCTTACTCGGGTTAGGATCAATAGGAGATATATGCTATGTCTGTGTATATATAATACTTTTTTATATTTGATAAAATTAATAAAGGTGTATTATATAATATATAGATATATTTTTATATGAAAAATATGTATTAAATTATATACTATCTCCTTAAATTTAAATAATATATGATGTTATTTAATATTATAATATAATAATTAAATTATTTTAATATATATAATAAATAATACAGACTAATATAATTAAGCTAATATATCAATAAACTAGTATAATAATTAAACTTTAACCATTACTATACAGCAGACACATCGATAAACTAGTACAATAATTCAAACTTCAACCACTACTGTACAACATACCGAAAACGTGGCCATAGAGGGCTGAGGCAGACACATCGACAAACTAGTACAATAATTCAAACTTTAACCATTACTATACAACATACCAAAAACGTGCATACTTTTCTAGAAAAGCATCTGCACTGTAGCGAGATGCCAGATATAAAAGCAAAAACTTTAAACGGAAGGACTAGAGCATCTATTTTTTACAAAGAGGACATAAATTATTGTTATGGGGACCGCATATCAATTTAGTGATAAGGATAGGAAGGAATATGCTGTCTACTTTATTATTTGCTACAAGATTGGGCTTTGGAAGTTGAAAGGTTTCATCTTGGAGCCATTGTTCAATTTCATCCCCAAGTGTTGGAGCCAGAGAAGTTGGTGGAAGAGGCTGGTCATGAGGCTCAGTGTCCATTGTTTGAGTGGCCACATCCTTTTGGGCTTTGGCCCTGCCAGGCTGGTAACTGAAATTTGTAAGGCCACGTAGGCACTTAGAGGAGTTTTACTTTTTTCATTTAAAGCTCATTGGGCCTTTTCAAGAGCTTCTTGGGCCTCTTTTAAGGTTTGAGCCCAGCTTGCCGAAAGGGCATCAACGTGCACTTCTGTGCCTAGAGGGTAGTCGTCTTGAGAGTTGCTCAAAAATTAGTTGGATCTACTGGGAACACAACAAAACTTTCATGCGGCCTTGGAGGAAAGTTTTTGAAAGAGCAGATGACAGCTTCACCCGGTCTTGCATAGCTATTCACTTCACAGAGATGATAAATCACAGACCGAATATTCTTTTTATTAGGTTCTTCGATAAGATAGAACCATTCATATGCACTTCCATAGGTCCACAGCTTCCCAGATTTAGTCTGGAAATAGGGGCGACTAATGATGAAGAAGCACTTCACCTTCTTTCGGGCTTCAGGAGTTAGTTTGGACACATCAGGATCATAGAGAATGTCCCAGACTGTTTTCTTCCACCAGTTGATGGTATTGTACCTGTAAAGAAAGGTCCAGAGAAGAGAACTCGAGTAGTCTTGGTTGGAGAGGAAGTCTGCCATGTCTTGGAGAGAGAAATATATAGAAATAACATGGACAGTGGCTAAGCACCAATACAACCAAAACTCATCAAGAGTGAAATCAGCAGGAGGAATCTGGAACGGAGTAGTGAAAACGGAGTTGGGATCAAACAGGTCATGGGGTTGTTAATTACTTGATTCCTGAACGATGGAAAATTCTTGATAAGTAGTAAAACATTTTTCCTTCAGCAAACCTCCGAATTTCAGCTACACTTTTTGGATTCTTAAGACAAGGAGGAAAGGAGTATGTTTTGGGAGCAGAGGTAAAGTCAAGGGGACTGGAGGATGTAGGTCGGGAAGAGGATGCCATGAGGACTAAAGGAAAGGAAGCAGACTTATATGAGAGAGATGGTATATATCTCCATCTGATCAGAAAGGATGACAAAGAAAGCTTTGGGAATGAAAGTAACAGAGACCCATTTGCCAACTTGGAAGTCCACTGACACCATTGGTTATCTGCCAAAAGGGTCACCAAGCACCGTGTGATGTGAGAGACACCCATTGCAAGTTCGGCTTGTGGCACTGGCCACGGCGGATAGTACTTGGTCAGCAAGAACTGTTAGCCACGCTCCAAATTCAAAGCCTTGTGCTTGTAGTTGACTTGTCTTCTAATGAAAAGGAAGATCTATATAATGAAACGAACCCAAGTCGCATAAAACCAACAGTTTTTGAAATCAAAGATAAATATTCGTACTCTGAAGCAGCCCCATTCCTGCCCAGCTTTGCGGAGGTCGTGAATAATAATTTTGGACCGTTGATCATGATCATGAGGAGAAGCAGAAGCACCGAGTTGGGAGAAGTCAATGGTGGGAATTGAATATCGAGGGTCATTTAGATCAGTTGGCTATTTCAATGGAGTAAATTTTGTCAAATTAATTAACTTTTTTACTTTTAATCTTTGAACACATATGATCAATAAACAAAAAAAAATGCTATACCATTAAAAATCGTGTAAAATTGTATAATTTAAATAGATAATTTCTTATGGCTTAGTCTCATCAATGCTCTATCATTATGAAAATTTTCATATCAATGACCGAAAAGTGAAAGAGAAAGCCGAACTATGTTTGTTTACCCCTTCCCTGTGTGTGCGTGTCATGTGTGTTTCTTATGATTGACCAACAAAAAAGAAATAGACAATTTCTTACGTGAGTTGACGTCCCTAAGCTGTGCAATGATTTAGAATTGTGAGATATGACAAAAATTTTATTTAAAATGCTCACATTTATATATATATATATATATATATATTTTTTTCTTTTGGGTTATGTTCTAACTTGTCTATTAGAAAGGAGACAAACAGAGGGCATGTGCAACCCAGCAGTGAAGCTGGACTTACTGGCATGGGAATTCCCAACAGTGTCTGAATCTAAGTATCATTAAGTCTCAATGATATACGTGATACAATAATAATCTTGCTGAGTCTACTTGGTTTCTTTAGAAAGAATACAAAGGAGCTCAGCTAGCATCTATGAGATTGTAGGGAGTATATGAGATATAATGAATAATTTATAATATTGGTTACTATTCTTAAGGATTATGGTTCCAAAATGTATTGACAATTCCTTCAATTGACCTAAGGATCGGTAAAGAGCGACGACTAGCTAGCTAGAGCCAACACCTCTTTCTACACGGCAAGCCCAAACCATTGATTTTTCTTTTCAGTACCATCCAAATCTCATTAGCTTAAATTGCGCGATCTAAATTGCAATCCCAGTTTTGTTTTTCGTCAATATTCCATATTTTGCAGATAATTATATTTTATATCTTAAATAGTAATATAGAAGACAAAGAAATATGACCCGCTTAAAAATCTCTAATCAAAATCATCAGTCACGCTCTTTCACAGGATCACATCAGCTCACCACCTCCGTTTCTACACGGCAATGAAAAATTCCAAAAGCATTGACTTTTCTGTCCCAGTCCAATTCTTATCAGCTTAATTTGTGATCTGTGTGGTCTAAATTGCAAAACCAGTATTTCTTAAATGAATCTTTTTGCATATATAATAATAAAAATAATAACAATATTATAGAGTAGTATTACAAATGCCCAAAAAGGCTTACAAATATATAACACAAATCCCCATAACCGTGGAAGTACTAGCCTCACGGATACACTTTTTGGCAAGTGCCAACATGAAGAGCATCAGTTACCAGAATCAGTCCTACCCTCTCACGTTTTACTTGATGATATTAATACTTTTGGTCTCTTGTTGCTGCATCTATGTTTCATGCTCCAAGTATTCCAATGTCTCTACCATTTCCTCTTGTCTGCCAGACCAAACCACTGCTTTGCTGCAATTAAAACAAGAGTTTGCATTTGTAAAACCCAACTTCAGTGGTTATTATTACTTTTGTCCGGTCTTTGGTAATTCTTATTACTATCCTGATATCTATGAATCTTATCCGAAGATGAAATTTTGGAAGGAAGAAAAGGATTGTTGTTCTTGGGATGGTGTTATATGCAACATGAAAACTGGATGAGTTGTAGCCCTGGACTTGGCCAACAGCTGGCTTCAAGGGCCTTTGCGTTCTAATAGCAGCCTCTTTAAATTGCATGGACTACGAAGGATCAACATGGCCTATAACAACTTCAGCTTCAGCCTCATCCCTTCTGAGTTCGGCCGGCTTTCAAGGTTAACCCATCTCAACCTCTCTTTCTCAATGTTTTCTGGGCTTATACCTTCTGAAATCTCATTTCTTACCAATTTGGTTTCACTTGGTCTCTCTTCTTTTAAAAATTATGATGCAACTAGTCTTTTACATCTCAGAAAGGTAGACTTTGCAAACCTCATCCAAAACGCGACAAATTTAAGCGCACTTCACCTACGCCAAGTTGACATTTCATCATCACTACCTGAATCCTTAGCAAATTTATCTTCCTTGACATCTCTTGGTCTTGATGGATGCGGTTTATATGGCAAGTTTCCAGAGAATATCTTTCAGTTTCCCAAGTTAGAAGTCGTCTACTTACCATGTAACTATTTTCTCACTGGATTTCTTCCACAATTTCAACCTTCTAGCTCTTTGGAGAGGTTGGCTCTTGACTACACAAATTTTTCAGGGATATTACCAAACTCAATTGGCTATCTTAAGTCCATGAGTCGATTAGCTCTCTGGAACTGTCATTTTGTAGGGACTATACCTTCTTCAATTTGGAACCTTTCTGAGCTCACATTTCTTGACCTCTCCTGGAACCACTTCACTGGTCATCATCAGCTTCCATCCACGTTGGGGAACCTCGCAAAACTTGCTGATTTATTGCTTGAATCTTCCCAATTGAATGGTGAAATACCATTTTCACTTGGAAACCTCACACAGCTGAAGAGTTTAGGTCTTTCAAATAATAACTTGAGTGGCATTATTGAGTTTGGCTACTTCTCCAGACTGAGCAACCTCCAGATTCTTACCCTCTCATCTAATAGTTTATCTGTAACAACAACAAACATAAATTCTGAACTACCAAAATTTACATTATTATTTTTGGCTTCTTGCAACTTGAGTGAATTTCCGGAGTTTCTTAAGACCCAAGATCAATTAAGGTTACTAGATCTTTCCTTCAACAGAATTAAAGGCGAAACACCAAAGTGGTTTTGGGGGATTGGAAATAATAAATTGGAGGCACTAGATTTTAGTGGGAACGAGTTGCACGGATCACTTACAGTTCCACCATTGTTGACATCGATGTCCGTCTTCTGCATCTCAGGAAACAATTTGACTGGCAGAATTCATCCTTCATTGGGTAAATGGACTCGTCTTAAAGTCCTTGACCTGTCTAAGAACCACTTTGGTGGAACCATTCCACAATGGTCGGGGAGATTGGCTGGTTCTCTTGAGTTCCTGAATCTGAAAGAAAACAACCTCCAAGGGAGCATACCTCCAATATCTACAAATGGAAGCATGCACAATATGATGAGAGTACTGGACCTCAGCCACAACCAGCTACAAGGAAAGGTTCCACAATCGTTGATCAACTGTAGTAACTTGCAAATTCTGAATCTTGGACACAACCAGATAAGTGACACATTCCCCTTTTGGTTACAAAATTTGTCAGAGCTGCAAATTCTTGTGCTGCGATCAAATAATTTTTTTGGTCCTATATGGCATCCTCATAAGTATTTGGGCTTTGTGAACTTGAGTATTATAGATCTTTCTTTTAATCATTTCAGCGGAAGTTTACCATCAGAATACTTTAGAAATTGGGGTTACATGTCAAAAGCTCCTAGCAGAAATGCGTCAGACATGATACATTTCGGTAAATCAAAAGCAGAATCCAACTATTCTCTTGAATATTTGTACTCAACAAGCATGTTGAGTAAAGGATTGGATATGCCACTCAAAAAGGCACTGAGGATCTTCTCGTCCATTGACCTCTCAAATAACAAATTTGATGGAGAAATTCCAAGCAGCATAGGTAATCTTCGATATTTGATTGTGCTAAACTTGTCCAGCAACAGTTTCACAGGCACTATCCCATCATCTCTTGGAAATCTAAGAGAGCTTGAATCATTGGATCTTTCTAAAAACAAGCTCATTGGTGGAATTCCTCAATAGTTGGAAAATCTCACATTTCTTGAGTATTTGAACATGTCTCAAAATCAGCTCACAAGCCCAATACCCCAGGGCGGACAGATGAAGACATTTTCATATTCATCTTTCGAGGGAAATCCAGGATTATGTGGCCTGCAATTGTCAAAGAATTGTGAAAATGCAGACGCACCGATTTCTTTCCACAGCAAAGAAGAAGAATCAGAATCAGAAAATGGTTTCACTTGGAAAGTGGTCGTACTGGGATATGGATGTGGACTAGTGGTTGGACTAATCTTTGGACATGTCACCCTCTCAAGAAGGTCTTGCTGGTTTTGGAGAAGCTTTGTTGGAAGGTATATCTATGCATGCTTGTGAATATGGATCTGTCCATTGTTGAAGGTACTTAAATTTTTCCTTTTAATCTATACATAAATAAGTTTTGTAAATAACATAACTCTCGTTTCGATCAGTATATAGCTATAGTGTCGTTGAATACTAATTGCAGTAGCTTTTCATCTTATATACCATGTACAGAGTCGTTGAATACTCACATGAGCAAACCTTAGTATTCTCTTCAAACTGACTAACAATTCAGTTATAAGTAATCACCTACAAGTGTACGTTTTTGCGGAGTGTCCTTGGCATTGCCCTTGTACTGAAAGCCTTTGAGAAGTAATTATATAGGAAATAAAGCTCAAGGAAATTGAGGAAACAGTTTATAAGGGTGAAGAAGCATGAGATCATCAGCTCATGAACAACCGGCCGGGTTGGGCTACTCTTTGCTGTATCCTATCAGTGAAGGTGGGCTTACTGGCAAGGAAACTCCCAACAGTATCTCAATATATATACTAGTTACTTGATTAGTTAAGCTGTTATATATATATATATATATATATATTATGAACCTATTTTAAATCTTGCTGAGCCTGCTTAGTTTCTTTTGTAACAAAACTATATATGTATGAGTTACCTACAGGTTTATTATATGGTGATTGTCTGAGTACTCTTAGTTTCACATCTTGTTTTTTTTGGTAAAGTTAATTGTTATTTCATGTGCTATAAGATTTGCCACATCCAAATTATTTAAGCAATATTTGTATTACTCAACCACGGATATGTAAAAGTGGAGAAGTGGGGTCTACTTTTAAAAGAAATCGTATAAAAAGAATAAATTTTAACATAGATAAAGATTATAAGTCAAAGAAAAATATTAATGATCATCGCTCTGAAAATCATAAAAAATTTAAGAGTTTTACAAAAAGAAGAAATTATCAGAGAAAATTATTCTGAATTATTAATTATACAATGCATTAACATAAATAATATTATTTACTTTTAGACATAGTTAACATTTTATTTTAATATATATTTTTGGATTAGCATAATCGATCATTAAACTAATAATTGATGTTAGCTAGAAAGAATACATGATCCGAAACTTACAAAAGAGCTAGTAGCTAGTTAGCTACAATTTTTTTTATATTTTTTTTCAAAATCAATAATCACTCTCTTTCACATTCAGCTCGCCACCTTTATTTTACAAATCAAAACCTCAAAATATTGACTTTTATTATATATTGAGAGTGAGTTTTGCTATAAAACGCTACATCAGGTACACTGAAAAATGCTTGCACTTTAATTTTAACATTATGTTATTTTCAAAATGTTGCATTTAGCAATTAGATAATCATTATACTTTTCATCGTCGTTTTATCTGATTTCGTTTTTATCCTAGATACCTTCTGAATCAGAGAAACCACACCACATTCACTGCCTCCTCCTCTTCGCCATAATACTCTCTCCCTCTCATCCACCAACTCTCTTTTATCCTTTTCACCCAACCAAAATCCTAAAAATAATTTTCCAAAATTGATTTCTCTTTCATATTCATGTCTCAAAAATACTATAACCTGAAGAATTTTATTTTAACAAAAATGAAATTATTATTTTTTTATGTAGCTCATTGCTATTGTCCTTCACTTGTACTTTTCTTCTTTGATTCACCAATGATTATTTATTTTCTTCTTTTTTTTCGTGCTTTTAGACTTTTAAAGACTATATCTATAGAAACAAAATATAAATATACGAAATTAGTTGTTCTTCAAAATCTGCACTACAACAAAAAGGATCTTTAGCACCGATTTGTGTAGCAATGATTTTAGAATTCGCCGCCAAAGGTATGTTTTATCGATGAAATAAAACATTCGACGCCTATACTTTTGCAGAGTTTCTACCCTTGCAAGAAATGATGGGAAGCAAATTGGTGACAGATTTAGCAACGAATTATTTCACCATTAAATGATTTTGAAGACGAAAATATAAAAATCAATGCGAAAGTTGTTTAGCTACGCAACTATAGGTCGTCGTGAAAAGCTTTTAGCGACACAAACAATAAAAAGCGTCGCAAAGAGTGTTTAGCAACACAGATACACGCCGCCATTAAATGATTTTTGCGACGAATATATATAAAGTGACGCCAAAATTATTTTGCTACAAAATAAGTAGATCGTCCCAACACATTTTTGGCGACGGAAATGTAAAAAGCGACGCCAAAATTACCTTGCAACACAACAAATTTGTCGTCAGAAACTAGTTTTGGGGACAAAAAGTACTAAAATTGTCGCTAAAAGAGTCTCACGATGCAAGTAGACTTCATTGCTAAATAACAATTTTCTTGTAGTGCCGGTATAACCTTGATTTTTCTAAGAAGAATCTCAGTCCATCCCATAATTATTTGAGGCATAAAACGAGTAGTTTTTGAAACCAAAGATAAATATACGTACTCTGAAGCAGCCTCATTCCTGCCCAGCTTTGCGGAGGTCCTGTATAATAATTTTGGACCGTTGATTATGATCATGAGGAGAAGCAGAGGCACCGAGTTGGGAGAAATCAATGGTGGGAATTGAATATTGAGGGTCATTTAGATCAGCAGGCTGATAGCTAGGGATCTTCAGTGAAGGAGTAAATTTTGTCAATTAATTAACTTTTTTACTCTTAATCTTTGAACACATGCAATCAATAAACCAAAAAAAAAAATGCTATACCAGTAAAAATCGTGTAAAATTGAATAGATAATTTCTTATGCCTTAGTCTCATCAATGCTCTATCATTATGAAAAAATTCATATGAATGACCGAAAAATGGAAGAGAGAATCGAACTACGTTTGTTTCGGGATCGAAAAGGTCGACTGATCAGAGCAAGCCCCTTCCCTGTGTGTGCGTGTCATGTGTGTTTCTTATGATTGACAAAAAAAAAAAAGGAAAAAAAAAGACAATTTCTTACGTGAGTTGACGTCCCTAAGCTGTGCAATAGAATTGCGAGATATAACAAAAATTTTATTTAAAATGCTCAAGTTTATTTATTCATTATCATTTTTTTTTTTTTGGTGTTATGTTCTAAGTTGTCCATTAGAAAGGGGACAAATGGAGGAGGCCATGTCAACGAAAGGCTCGCTGTGTTTTTGTGCATTTGTTTTTTTGTGATTAAATTTGTAATACATGTTTGGGTTGGAAAGAGAGCTTTCAAAATATAGAAAGTCGAACCTCACATTTCATAATACACTTTCACTTGCCCATTCATTAGTGATCATAACTATCCACATTTCTACATTCATGATGTTACACGCAGGTGGAGTAATGCATTCTTGGTGGTTACACATAGGTGGAGTAGTGGAGAAATAGTGGAGTATGAGGTACAACACATGGAAATTGGAACATTCTTCCATCTCTGTCTATACCCTAAAGGATACTCAATCGAGGTATGTAATTCTTTAGTCTTACAAAAATTTTGCTCAACAATTTTTCTATCATTCTCAATCACTAACTTAATTATTGGAGTGCCTTTGACAGATACTATACTAGTACCCCCAAATTTTTTATTTTCTTTTCTATTCTGAGGTTCCGAACAAGTACTCAAATTGCTCTTTCAAACACATATAAGGCCTTAACCAATTTTTTAGCAAAAGTATGTATATTATCAATCATTTCAAGCAACTCCTGTCTAATAATTCCCACCAACGGATCAACTTTAAACTACGAGAATTATATGGAGAATTTGCAACCTATTTGTCTCTGTTCTTTGGTTTTTAACTCTAAAAACTATATTTTTATAGTAAAGATTCAAAAACTATTTTTATTATTTTATGGAAACAAACGGTATCACACAAAAAAAGTAAAATTATAAAGCCCATGCACACTTCTTTAAACACGTACCATGCATATATATAAATTAATTAATTAATATATAATTGATATATATATATATATATATATATATATATATATTGTAGTCGAATCTGATCCAAAGCACACGTGAGGTCCATTCTGCTTCGGTGTTGAAGTTCAAAGTAGTCCCTAAACTTAATGGAGCTGTACAAAGGACGTGCTTGGCCATCTCTTTCCACCAACTCCGGCGACCGAGCAACAACTGTATCAAATGCAGGTCCATGTAAAGAGGCTATGGACAACCTTTTTGATTCTTTGTTTACTCTTCCTCTATGCATTGCACCCTTATACTTCCCATTCGTCACGATCTTCCGCATAAACATATTCATAGTTAAGTACAAATTATAATAAATACAATCAAGTGTGTATATTTACATATATATATATATATATATATAATATAATATAATTGAGGGTTATTCAAAGGTTATTAATTTATACCTGCATTTGGTCAGCAAGGATAACGAGAAAAGCGTTTGAAATGGAAGTAACAGAGACCCATTTGTGATTGTGTAACACTTGGAGACCACTAAAATCGTTATCTGTGAGAAGTGTAATGTGGCCCCGATCTGCATGATATGGGAGACCCATTGCGAGATCAGGCTGTGGGCATGGCGGATAGCAGTTTGATTGCAAGGACTGTACGCCATTTTCCAAATCCAAAGCCTTGTGAATGTAGTTGGCCTCTAATCCCAAGCTCTCTGATATTGCCATTACTAGTTTTGTTGCTACTTGTCTGGTCTTTTGGGCGTAGTCCACTGCAACACATGACAAAAGCAGTCAAGCCCCACGGCACCATCCAAAGATAATTGATCATGGAAATTAAATATTGATTAATATTTAACCTGTAGCCGTCGTGTTGATCGTGGAGATCACTAGTAGTGTGGGACCGGGGATGGACTCTGTGCTTGATGAAATCTCTCCAGAGACGGACTTTTTCAGATTCAGTATCGTAACTGGTGCCGAACCGTATTTGGGTTGGATCAGTCTCACCTCTCATACTTCTTTGCAATGCTGTGCTTCTCCTCCGCCATTAGATTGAAAAATCTATCGGCCGCATCAATCAAGGATTGCTTCAGGCTCTCTGGCACACCATGGTTCGTCACCTTTGCATATCATCATCAAAATATTAATCATTAATT
Organism: Rhamnella rubrinervis; assembly: GCA_007844105.2. NCBI lineage: Eukaryota > Viridiplantae > Streptophyta > Magnoliopsida > Rosales > Rhamnaceae > Rhamnella > Rhamnella rubrinervis. Next base: position 10,895,668 of record CM017578.2, read on the forward strand.
AAGACCGGCCCTAGCTAGCTCTTCGTACACTACAAGAAATTATAACATCTGTGACAAAATTAATTGTGTCAAATTTGTCACAAAAGTATATATTTAGTGACAAAACTTATATTCGACACCATTGTTGGTGAGGTAGATAAAATAGTGTCAAATTGATTTGTGTCATAACACTTTGTCACAGAAAGTGTTATTTTTAGAGGGAAATTTTTCCGTTTTGAGTGCAACAAAATTTATTAAATTGTCACTATAACAAGCTCCATTTATTGGTCAAACAAGTCATATATTATTTGTGACAATAAATATATGACACTATTTGATGAACCTCGTTTTATTACCCAAAAGTAATTAAAATAGGAATTTTTTTAATTTTCCTTTGTCTAAAATCCTTGGTATGGGAAAACTTCAAAACACAAATACAATCTACCCCCAAATTTCATTGCGGGATTTTTGGAATCTCATTGTCTATGTCGATCTCCATTGAATCCATCATCACATTCAATCACCGTAAATTTCCCTCTTCAAGCTTCTTGTTCTCCATTTGTATTGTTTTTCCTTTTTAGATTGGGGCTTGAATGATGCTCTATTTTTAGGGTTTGGCAACAGGCACTTTATTATCGGTGAGAGTTCATCGCTTTCCAAGGTACTTGCCAAATTTGATTCGTTTTGTTTTATGAAATTCATAGTTCTCTGGGTTATTTAACTTTTCCATCTGTAGTACCAAAATTTCTGTTTTCAAATGCATGTGTTTGTTTCCATCTAGGTGCGTATTTCTGTTTTCAAATGCATGTTTTGTTTCCATCTCAATGCAAAGCTGCAACTATTACCACCTAAATGACACGTTGCATAAAAAGTTAAAGGAATTGTGGATACATGGAGTTTGCAGCCATATTCTAAAAAAACCAAACAATGAGAGTGATCCAACTAAAAGAAGAATGACAAAGTTCAAAATTATTAAAGTGGATATAGTCGGACAGTAATAAAGTGTAAAATAAAGTTTTTTCCTTTTCATAATTAACCCCTGGCTAGCTACGTATCTCTTCAAGTTACGTAAGGCAAAGACTTTGATTAACTATAAGTTATGCAAGGGATATGGAGACACATAGTAACACATCCGTCCTCACGAAGATAAGGAGAGACTCTTAATCCACCAAATCATAGATTGATTATATATTAACGTCCCAATTATTTTCTTCACTATAAAGATAACATGATTATTATCTCTAAAAAATTTGTTTATGGTTATTCTCTTGAAACGAGTACTTGCCAGTTGAGACAAGTATTTGAAACTTTGTTTATGGTTGTTATTCTCTTCAAACTTTGTAAGTTAGAGGATTTGAAACCCTCTAGCTTAATTACATATATATATATATATATAGGTCTGTATATAGTTGCTTCCAAAGAAATTGAAAAAAAATAATAATAATAATAATAATAGATAGATGTTGTTAACATGGTGGTAATGTGGGTTTTGGAATTTTCATCATTTTAAAGTTGCCTCGATTGGACAAGAAAGCATACCATCCAATAATCTGGTCTCGATGGTGAAAGTGATGCACCACAAAAGTAAACATGGCAACATCAAGCTTTTGACATGCACTCTCCTTCTTATTATTTTATATGCTTATAGTAATGCATTACAACCTGTTTCTTCTACCAACTACTCCTCTCTTTTCTTTATTATTTTATTATTATAATATATTGCATATATGTCTTGCACTTGGTCTTGGTCTTGGTGGTGTTCTTAAATTCTATATAACCCTCCGTCCTCAATTCATTAAAAATGTCTTTTACTTTTGGTGCAATGGATTTTATGAGGTATATATATATATATATATATATATATATATATATATTATACAATTAGTACACTTGCAATTCTAATAACTTACTTTCCTTATATTTTATATATGTCTATATAATTGATGAAATTTAACCAAGTTCAACTGATATTTGACGTTTATTCTCATGATATAATCTCATGTCAAATATATTCAAACAAGAAGGAGTTGCAACATAAGTTGTCTACATATGCATCAAGGAAAATTTTGAGTTCGTGGTGAAAAAATCTTGTTCCAGGTTCAAGTGGTGTGCTTGATAATTGTAAATGGCGGTTACGTAACTAGGATCCCAAATGTAGAGTTCAAGCAATTAGTGGTATTCATTAAAAACACACATGCTCGCACTGCATAATGTCATCCACAACATCGCCAGTAGTAAGTATATTGGAAATCATATAAAATCAAAGTACCACGAAATTGGTCGCCGATACAAAAGATATAGTGTCCGACATTGAGAATGAGTTAGGTATCCAAATAACGACGATAAGGCATGGAGCAAGAGAAAATGCACTTCACAATATCGAGGTACCCGAAGAGTCATATCAAATATTACCAAGGTGTTATATGTTGGGGATGAAGAATCCAGACTATTACTCAGATTGCAACGGATGAAGATAATAGTTTTCTATATTTCTTCATGGTTTTAGTATTTATTCAAGAATGTGAGGCCAGTACTGTAGATGGGACCCATTTAAAAGGAAAATATATTGGCACATTAATTATCGTGATCCCGCTTAGATGGTAATGAACAAATATACCCTCCGGTTGCATTGCGATCTGTAAGTGAAGCATCCTACACTTGGTTTCTTCAAAAAGGAGGCATACGGTGAAATTCATGATCTTGTATTCATTACCGATAGACATAAGGGATTGGAAAGCGATTAAATATTTTATCCTAATTGCCATCATGGAATTGTATGTATCATCTCGGTTAACGGAAAGCATTTTGGAAAAAATAAGCATGTGCATATGGCTTTTTATCAAGCAGGTAAAGCTTATTTAGAAGTTGATTTCAATACACATATGAGGCAATTAGAGGCCATTGACATTGGAATATAGATATGTCATGGAAGCTAACCCATCAAAGTGGGCTAGAGCTTTTTCCGGCAAATGATACAATATTATGACAACCAATATAGAGTGTATGAATCAGATTGAGAGATGCTAGGGCATCACGCTTATTCCGCTTACTGAGGCCATACGGAGATTGATGCAGGATGGTTTTATGATCGACGGATTGAATCGAAACGGCCACGATAAACCCACACCATGGCTAGAAAAATTTTAAGTAAGACATCAACGAGTTGTCGATTTCAAGATAACATTGAGCATGTACATTTCAAGTTAGTACATTTGAGTTGTTGATGATCAACTTGGAAGAAAAACATGTTCGTGGTTTTTCAATTAGATCAATATCCTTGTATACATGCTATTGGCGGTCGATTTAAATTTATCTCTTACCTATATTTGTCGAATACTATAGTGTTTCATCATGGAGATGCATGTGCAAAGAACTATTTACCATTGATGATAAGATGTGCACTACAAGCATAATTGACAAGCCTTAAATCCTCCAATAATTACCAAGCCTGGGACTGGACTAAGAATTTTATCTATAGAAGAACGATTATCACGTAAATGCAAGTAGATGAGTATTTGGTCACAATCGAAAAACATGCACCGTAATGTTCCATTGTAATATGTGCATTTACTAACTATTCAAAAATCTTGGTTAATCACTTTTACGCTTTGTTTATAATTGGGAATGTAGTTTTTATATATGAAATTTGTTATAATGCAATTTTATTTTTATAACGACTTTAAAGTGTAGTTTTGTGAGAGTGCATATTTTTTTATAAGGACTTTAGAAATGCAGCTTTTTTATTTATACATTGGTGAAATGCGCTTTTTTTGTTTTTATAAAGGTTCACCGCATACTAGGCTCACCCTTGCAGTTCAATTTCCGAGTAATCAATTTTGACAAAGGACCGCCGATGGGCCGCTCTCCCCGCTAAGATGGTCCCGTTACTTCCATACAAAATGATCAAGTAATACGCCCATAAAATGATGAAATAGTGGATATCGGCGGTCCTCCCCGCCAAGATGCGTGTCTGCCCAGAAATGATTAGTATAGGACTGCATACTATCCCGCCAGCATGCAGTCCCCGTTATAAAATGATCGAACACACATATGCGGCCCTCCCGCCAAGATGCAGTCTATGTTGCTTTAAATGAATGAAGTAGGGACTTATGGCGGTTCCTCGCCAGTATCGCAGTCCCGTTGCAAAATGATCAAAATACGCGACTGATATCTTGCCCCTCCTCGCCATATGCAGTCGCGTCTTACTTCCACACAATGATGAGAATACGACCGTGATAATGGCCTTCGCTAGCAGGTCTATACTTAATAAAATGATCAGATCATCGCTTGGCCTCGCCTGCGTGTCCCGTATTACACAAAATGAAAAAATACGGGACCGATATTGGTGGTCCCCGCCAATATGCAGTTATCTCCACAAAATGATGAAACACCGTGATACCGGCCCTCTCGCTGCAGGTGTGCTATCAATACAAAATGATGAATACGGGACACGCATCCCCCCGCCAAGATGCGGCGCCGTACTTCCACAAAATGATAATATTGACTGCATCCGCCGGCCCTCGCCATATGAAGGTCCCGTGTTACTACAATGAGAATATTTGACGCATAATGGTCCGCCAAGATGCGCGTCATACTTCCATTAAATGATGAAATAACTTGATATCGCTTTCCCCGCCAGATGCAGTCCCGTTTTAATATTAAATGATGAAGTAACGCACCGCATATTCGGCCTCGCCAGTATGCGGTCCCGTATTGTGATAAATGATATCTTATGGGACTCATATCGGCCTCCCGCCGGTGCGTTACGCACAATGACAAATACAGACTCGACGCAGTCCCCCGCCGGTCCCGCGTACAAACAATGACAGAAATACGCGACCGCATCGGCCCTCGCCAATATGCGGTCCGTCTTACAATACAAAATGATGAATACGCGACACGCATACGCTCCCTCTCTCGCCACAGTCGCTGTTACTCAATACAAAATGATCAGATAACTCGATATCGGGGCCCTCCCCGCCACCGTGTCGCGTGATAGTAACAAAATGAAGAAGTAACCAAGACCGCAGACGGCCCCTCCCTCGCAATATGCGGTCACGTGTTACTTGATCACTTTATGATAAGGACCGCAAAATGACACGGGACACGCCAATCTGCAGTCCTACTTATCATTTTTCATAATGGTAATTTGGACCTACTTATCACTTTATGAATTTTTCCAATTCATTAAATTTTCAATTCATTAAATTTAAATGTCATTACGTCTACAAAAATATTTACATCACCTATCATGGAATATGTCTACATTTAATTTCTCTAAAAATAAATGACATTTGTATTGTAGAAATAATACCATACATGTACTTATATATACGATATATAGAAAATTCATAGAAGTTACATGTAATAAAAATCACTATAGTCAAATAAGTTATAAGTTAAAAGGAACTTACGAAATTTTCTTGGCCGTTTGTGGTGACTCGCTTGATGTCGAATGGTTCCGTGTTACTATTACCTTCAACCTTTAGTTCGATAAAGGTCATAGTATCCATGGACCATAAGGAGGTATGGAAATAAGCGACAAGCACTTGCATTCTTGCGGAATGAATCTTGAGTCATGCTATTGTTGGGATCAGATAATGTAACAAATGTTCGGATGTCAACCTCGCTAACCAATGTTTGTTATCGTTGTTAACCCACATATACCTACAATAAAATAATATCCCATTACATATATTTTAAAGAAAATTACTTTAAATAAGTGAATTAGAGTTCGATAAATACTCACATAATCAACATCAAGCCAAGACTTTGATCCGATTGGGAGTGTGTAATGCATACATATCGAATGGTGAGTCTTTCATCTCCTTCTCCCAATCAATGTCACCAACTCATCCTCCTCTTCATCGCCCTTATGTTTGATCTCTTTCGATTTTTATATATCGTGCATGAATTGAACTCTTGATCAAATAGGGGTAAGTAGCATGAACTTAACATGGCACAAGTAATCGATGTTACATTTTCTTACCTGAACATGCGATGGTGACAATAGCTGATCGTACATTTGAGGATAATTTATCATCCTCTTCCGATGTAGAAACGGGCATCCATTTCCTGAAAAATAATTTAGACAACACGCTACGCTTAACTCATAAAAAATATGAACTAATAAAACTAAATAACAATTGAATACGCACTACATCACCTAACCATGATCCACTTGTCAAAATCGGTTGAAACGAACTCTTCTCGCATCATAGTCCCGGTGTACCGTGGTAGATGGGTCATCAATGAAGGCGATAATGCAGCTCTCTCTCGGGATCTATCGGAGTAAATGGATCCCAAACCGTGACGGCATGTTGGACAATGGCTACCATGTAATCACATTGTTAGTTACATACTAAAAGAATTATCTACATAATATAAATACTAAATTTATATGAGTAATATAAACTACCTAAATGATCTACTTGTGACGGACGAGAGGATAAATTTTGAATTTCATTTCGTTGTTGTCGCATTTCGTCTCTCATCTCAGTCCGGATGCTAACCAACTCACTGCGTATCTCCTCAATTTGCATCTCCAATCTCGAAGTATGTTGGAATGCTGACTGAGATGCATCCTTCGTACCATCGATAGGAAGTTGGGAAGCACAGAAGTTGGATTTGGAGGCCTCGACTCGAAAACAGGTGGACCATAATATTTCACCGCTAGGCGATGCCAAAAGGTCTTCATATATGTTTGTTGAAGTTCCTCTTTAGTTGGCGTAGTTCATTTTTACCGTATACTAATAAATAAGATAAAATAAACAAAGTCGGATACATATCATTAAATATTGCAATGCTTAAGTGATTACGGTGGAAGACTTACGTCCTTTCGATCGAATATTGTAGTGGCCAATTTGGTGTATTGGAGAATGGATGGGCACGACCATGCTAGCATCCTTGGTATCCAATTGGATCCATGATATTTGCCACGAGGTCCAATTGTGGCGACAATAGGAATGGTTTCAAAACCCCATATCTGATACACAATTAAGCAAAGTCAAATAACTAGGGGAAATCCATATATTGCAGTACATTTAATTCATAAACTATTTAAATATGATACGTACCTGAAATGCAAGGGGAAATCCGCTTACACTGTAATTTGCAATCTCATGCCCTCGCTTAATCCTAGATAGCAAAGATGCGATGGTCGCATCGTAAGGATACCCATGGATATCTACTACAGGATCATCATTTTGAATAATATTGAAGTTGTCATTCCTCACCAATCTCTTCTTATCCCCACCAAGTAGCACCATCTCAAGAAAATAGAACATACAGCACTTGACATTATCTGCAACTTCTTTTCATCGAAATCCAAGTCCTCAAAGGCTTTACTGAATTCGCCTTGTGTCATTGGTCCACGTTTGCCAAAGAACTTGGTCCACAAGTCGTAAGGGAGATGATCCAATTCTGAGCCGTGGGGGAATTTACCGCAGTTCAACCCCGTTATCATTGCAAAACACTTTCTATCAAACCTTGCCCCGATACCATTGAAATCAAACTCCATCACATATTTGTCATCGCACTCAACTTGGTGTAATAGAAGATGGTGAATGAATCCACCACAAAACAGCAGTCTTGATTTCAAAAACTTCCCAATCCATGAAGCTAGCAACTTATCCATGCCATTCTTAGTTTATTCTTTATCACATCAATTGCACGATCGAGATTGAGTTGTTTGTGAGGTGTGCATGGTACTTCTTATCATGCTCCACTGGCGATTCACAACCTGAAAATATGGTGAAATTTTTTATTTAGAAACATGGTAAATAGGTTAAAACATCAAGCCAAATTCAAAGAAAATGAAAGAAAACATCATTTGTATGGACTGCTTTTTAGGCCCCCTTCGCAGTCCCCATATAATTTGCTATGTTTCCCTACCAAATGGCAGGTCCGACCGGCCATACTGCAGGGAAACTAGCAAAGTTTGATATAATTTAGGACCTGCCAAATGGCCGGTCCTCCCTGCAATTTTGTAGAGCTATTGACATAAAATGCAAAGACCTGCCAAACGGCAGGTCGAACTACCATCGCGGGGCCAAGATTGTATTGTTTGCTTCGGAAATTTGGACCGCGAATGAGGTCGGCCCGCAATTTGGCGTCCGTGTTGGATGGACTATTTGGGCTAGGGCCAGGCCATTTGGCAGTCGGACTCGTTGCTGCGAGTCCCCATCACAACTTGATATTAAGTAACAAAGGACCTGCATAAAGGCCGGTCCTCCCGCCGATGCGGTCCTTTGTTACGATCACTTTGTGATGAGGACCTACTGATCGGGGAAGACCGCCTTCGCAGTCCTCATCAAAGTGATCAAGTAACAAAGGACCGCAGTGGCGGGGAGGACGGCCATTATGCGTGTCCTCTATTACTTGATATCAATTTGTGATAGGGACTGCGAACGGTGACCGCCGACAAGGCGCCAAGATTGTATTGTTTGCTCGGAAATTTGGACTGCGAATGAGGCGGTCGGACCGCAATTTGGCGTGTCCGTTGGGATGGACTATTTGGGCTAGGACCGGCCATTTTGCAGGTCGGACCTGCTGTTTCGCAGGTCCCCGTCACAATTTGATATCAAGTAATAGATGACCTACAGGATGGCCGGTCCTCCCTGCCAGTTTGCAGGTCCTTTTGTTACTTGATCACAAAGTGATCAGGACCTAAGGACTGGCAGGGAGGACCGGCCTTTCTGCAGGTCCTCATCACAAAGTGATCAAGTAACAAAGGACCTGCATAATGGCAGGGCGGACCGGCCATTATGCAGGTCCTCTATTACTTGATATCAATTTGTGATAGGGACCTGCGAAACGGCATGTCCGACCTGCCGTTTTGCAGGGATTTAAATTTTATGATCAACATACATAATTTTTAAACTACGCCCTGCCAGACGGCAGGTCCCCTAGGCCATATTGCAGGTCCACTATATAAAATCCCCCAAGATTGGGGCCAACCGCATCGCAGATTCAATTGGATCTGCATCTCAGGAGTTTGAAAGCCATACCAGTATGGCTTCACCCCTACAAGAATGCAGGGAATTTCAGTAACTAATTGGATAAAGGTTCCCCTATTCATTCTAAAATTCAATTTCAAATAACTATACAAATTCAATTTTTACAGTCAATTCAAATGAAAAAAAAAATTAAAAAAATATGCAGGGCATAAGAAAACAAACCGGGTGAGATTGTTGAGGTGCGATGTTGGTGGTAGTAAACCTGAGCCCCGCTCCTCTACATTACTATGACTTTTCTTCTCTGCTGATGAAATAGGGTATCGTGCACTACCCTCTTCGTGTTTGGGTTTTCCTTAGCTTTACTTGTTTGGTTTTGTTTTGGCTTGTGGTGGATTGCTTGGATGAAACCTGTTTTTCGCTTGCCTTCACCAGCTTCCTCTTCGATGGAGCCATTGTTGTTGTTGTTTTCGTCGACGGAGAAGATGATCGGGATCGTGAAAATTCACAAGCTTCGTATATCTGAGAAAGTCACGCACGAGATAAGGGTAGAATGGGTAGTTTGTCTATATTTTACAAAAGTTAAAAGATGGTGGATATTTTTCCAATTTAGGTTATATTAGAGGGCATTTTGGTCAATTTCCCATTTCAGTATTAGTTTGACAAAAGATGAGTAGGTCTATATCACACCTGGCTACTAATTAAGAATTTACTTACACATTCACATGTGGTGGGACTACTCCATAAAGATAAAACTTGGAGCAAAAAGAGATGTCAAGCAAATGAGCATTCACTCTCTGTACTTGATGCTTTTATAGTTAGAAAATATTCAATACTTGCTTTCTTTTTCATGCAAGGTTTAATTTCATCATCACCTACTGTTGGTGCCTTACAATCCATGTGGTGGTGGGGCACCAACGATTTATTTTTTATTTTTTCATTTGCTCTGCACCCTATTTTTCAATTGAGTTTGACATTGACATGATTGCCACAGAATGTATTTGGTTGTTATCATTTTTCATTATTAATATAAAAAGGCAGCACACTTTTTGCTACGATTGGTGTTCCTAGCAGTATATTTTTTTTGTTGCACGCAACACTTAATTTCACCTTGATCTACCGTTGGTAGTTCAATGTGGTAGTAGGGCACCAACAATTTGATTTTTTTTTTATTTTCTTTGCACTAAAATTGTAAATTGGAAATGCTAATTAAGTAAATTATATGGGGTAATTAATTACTAAATTACAGTGGTAATTAGTAAATTATAGTGGTAATTTTTATATATTTTTCGGTTGATGCCTTGTACTTTTCAATTTGTTTATATTAAGGAATTTTTTTTATTATAAATATTCTCAAATTTTGTCAAATCTGAAACATTTTTGTTGCTTGTCAAAGTATTTGTAACAATTTTAACTGTATATCTATGTTTTCTATCAACATTTAGGCGAATTTAAAAATAAAATAAATTTTTTTAAAAAGAGACCTTGATTGAAACAAATTAGAAATAAAAAGGACTTCAAATATAAAAAAAACAAAGGTTTAAAATGCCCTAATTGAAATCTTGCCCAACTATAGGGTTTTAGAATCTATTAAACATTAAATATAAAATAAATTTTAAATTCATATTAGCTACAATTTTGTTCATGATTTCAATTTTATTTTATTTTTTGTATACAAATTACACAAAAACATATATAATATTTCAGTCAACCTGATACATAAATTAATTATAATATAATAAATTTGGTGATGATTTCATTTTAATTCCATTTTTTGTATACAATGCTTATTTCCCCTTTTAATTTATTTTTTTCTCACTTATTTTACATTATATATTCAAATAAGCATACATTTATATAAGTTAGACAAAAAAAAATAAATAAATGACAACAAAATATCATATTACAATAAGACTCCTAATAGAAACCAAACAAAAACACAAAAGAAAAAAAAAATCACCCGTTGGTGCCCCACCACGACATTAATGGTGGGGCACCAACGCATGTTTTCACTTATGGTTGGATGTAAGTTGTTTTTTTTTTTTTTTTATAAATTTCATTTTTTAAAAAAAATAAATTATTTATAGATGTTTTAATATTTTATATTTTTTTTCAGGATATTGAATTGTATGCGATGGATAAAAAATAATTTGAATATTGGATGTAAAGATTATGACTAACAAGGTGTTGGTGCCTTACTACCAGTCCGTTGGTGCCCCACCATCAGACCGTTGCTGCCCTACCACCAGGGCGTTGCTGCCCCACCACCAATCTATTGGTGCCTCACCATCAGTTCATTGGTCAGGCCATTGGTGCCCCACCACCAGGCCATTAAGGTTGTTGTGTATCTTATATTTATTTTTGTTGTTCTGTTTAGGTTATGTTTATGGTCTGGATATTTAATGCAAGACTTAAAATTGATTAGAAATAAACTATCAGAATAGACTTAGTTAATTTTTAAGTTTTTAAAGAAATAAACTTTGTTTTGATTAGTGAGTTTATAGTCAATAAAGCAGTTACTTTTTCGTAACTAAATAGAAAAAGCTAAGACATGTAAAATCAAAAAACAATAAAAAAATTATAATGTCTTATTTGTAAAAAGTGTTCTAGAAACAAAATAGTTCATTTAATTATTACTTTTTATTTCATTACTTGCTTAAAAATAGGGTAATTATTATAATTTTAATTAAATTTTTACTATTTTTATAAGGATGTGTATTTTTTTATGTCAAATTTATCCTAAATGAAATATAATAATGATATAAATATGTATTGATATAAAAAAAATCCAATAGTAAGTTTGTAAATAGCATTTTTTTATATATCTTTTTTACTATAATTTATATGCAGTTATTTTATTTTAATTGTGTTTAAGTTGTTAAATTATATAATTTATATGATAAAATAAAAAGTGTTGATTATTTGAAATAAAATGTTCACCATCAAAATAAACACAAAAAATCTCATGAATAAGAGGGTTTATGTTGCCAATACAATCGTTGTCAATACATGTACACAATACTTGAAGAGGATACTTACAAATCATAAAATGTCTACTTATAAAGATTATTCTCCATTTATAATTCTTCTATGTGATATTTGACTATGTCCTACAAAATATAAATATATGAAATTAGTTGTTCTTCAAAATCCATGATTTCTTGAATAAATCAATCCTAATAAAGTAATCTCATTGTTGACATGTTAATTAATTAATATTTTATTCCGGTGTAACCTTAATGTTTCTAAAAAAAATCGCAGTCCATCTCATAAATATTTGACGAGGATTTTGCTTGGACTAGTTAAAAGAAAATATAACAGAAATTAATTTAGACGTACGTTAAATATGACATGAAAATCACAGTGAATAAATACGATTATATATATATAGGAAAATGCTATAAATATCAAGAGGTGGGATGTTATGGAGCTATTTGTAAGGTTTTCAGCTTAATTTAATTTTTTTTTATATTTTTATGTTTTTATTTGATATTTAATATAATTTTAAATTTATTATAGAAATAAAAATAATAAATAAAATATTAAAATTATATAATTTTTGTCTATTTAAAATTAAATTAAAATATAAAATACAATTTTAATATTTAATATTAAAATAATTATCATATATTTAAAAATATATTAAATTTTAATAAAAAAATATAAAAAAAAAATTAGGCTAAAAACTTTCACAGATGGGCTATATGATACCTCTATCTTTGTATAAAAGAAATGGTATATATCTCCATCTGGTCAGAAAGGACCCATTTGCCAACTTGAAGCGCACCGACACCATCAATCATCTGCCAAAAGGGTCACTAAGCGCTGACGACTGTTCCGTGTGATGTGAGAGACACCGATTGCAAGTTCGGGTCGTGGCACTGGCCACGGTGGATACTACTTGGTCAGCAACAACTGTACGCCACGCTCCAAATTCAAAGCCTTGTGCATGTACTTGACTTGTCTTCTAATGGAAGGGAAGATCTATATAATGAAAAGGACCCAAATCCTGCCCAGCTTTGCGGAGGTCCTGAATAATAATTTTGGACCGTTGATTATGATCATGAGGAGAAGCAGAGGTACCGATTTGGGAGAAATCAATGGTGGGAATTGAATATTGAGGGTCATTTAGATAAGCTGGCTGTTTCAGTGGAGTAAATTTTGTCAAATTAATTTACTTTTATAGTGTTAATCTTTGAACACATGTGATCAATATACAACAACAACAACAACAACAAAAAAAAAAAAAATGCTATACCATTAAAAATCGTGTGAAATTGTATGATTTAAATAGATAATTTCTTATGCCTTCATCTCATCAATGCTCTATCATTATAAAAATTTTCATATGAATAACCGAAAAATGAAAGAGTGATCCGAACTTGTTTCGGGAACGAAAATGTCGAGTGATCAGAGCAAACCCCTTCCCTGTGTGTGCATGTCATGTGTGTTTCTTAGGGGTGTTCAAAAAAATCCAAAACCGCGGTAACCGACCGGACCGACCGTGAAAAAACTGAATTTTTCGGTTACCGCCGACGGCCGGTCGGTTAACCGACCGCCATATATTATACACGGTCGGTTTTGGTGTCGGATTTTCAAAACCAGAAGCAAACCACAATTTTTTTATTTTATTTTATTTTATTATAAATAAATTAAGTTAACTTATATAAAAAAAATATTTTATTTTTATTTTTATTTTTTACTATAATATATTTAAATTTTTATTTAATTTTAAATTATTTATCTTACTTATTTATATTTATTGTATTTATTATATATATTTTTATATTATATTCTATTAATTTTTTTATAAATATATATATAATAAAAAAACCGAAAACCGACCGTAACCGATTGGAAAACCGCTCGGTCAGTTATGTTGGTAAAAAAAAACTCGGTTAAAAAAACCGATCGACCGTAAAATTTCGATTAAAAAACCGACACCGACCGATGCACACCCCTAGTGTTTCTTATGATTGGCAAAAAAAAAAGAAAGGAAATAGACAATTTCTTACGTGAGATGACGTCCCTAAGCTGTGCAATACTCACATTTATTTTTTATTTTTTTGGTTTTTTTATTTTTTTGGTATTATTCTTTTTATTTTTTTAATAAAAAAAATTTCTTCTCCGTACATTCAGCAAATATGAAAATATTTGGACACCCAAAACACTATAAAAAGTATATTAAAATTTGAATCTTAACTCCAAAAAAAAAAAAAAACATGAGAATCTTATCAACTTCATTTATATGAAAATGGTGTTATTTTTTTTTTTCTCTTCGTGGATGATAATAATAAACTCATAATATATTATCAATTGTTAGTATTGTTATAGGATTTTAATTAATTATGCCCAGTAACCTAACTCTAGTAACCTAAACCCATAACCTTAGCACAGTCTTAGAACCCATAACTCCGAGGCTAGTAATAGGTCTTATTGACAAAATTTTGTAATCTGCTTTTACCCTGCAGAAACATAAAAAGTTGAACCTCACATTACACAGTACCCTTCCACTTACCCATTCACAAGTGACAATAACTACTCACATTCCTGCATACTTGGTGTTACACGCAGGTGGAGTAGTGCATTCTTAGTGGTTATACACATCAACAATTTGATTTGTTTTTGTAGGGAAACTCTGGAAGCCAGCTTATCTGGAAAACTGGAATACCACAATTACTTCCCTAACAGCTGGTGAGTCTGCATTCAATGTTACTTTTCATTGGGATGAGAATATTGGAGTCCCTGGAGAAATGAACATCATATTGAGTTTTACTTGAAGACTGTCACACTCGAGGATGTTCCAGGCCAAGGCCAAATGCATTTCTGTGCAATTCATGGGTGTATCCAGCAGATAAATACAAAAAGGGTCGTGTATTCTTCACTAACAAGGTGATAATTTGTGAGATGAAGTGCACATTCTAATGCAGTTTTTACATTTCTGTACATTCCTAGAGTCGTGTTTACAGTACAGCTGCAAGTTTAATATTAGTGGTTCAATTAGGTACACCCTGATTTAATTGCATTTGATGCAAGCAACTTGAAACTGCTAGAATTTTCTTAAAATGGCCATTGAAATGTTACAGTCTGACTAAAACAAAGGTAAATCATGAGCCGGTTAGACATGGAAGGAGGACTAATGTAAGAATTAGGCTGCTGAAAGATCAAGCTAAACCAACACATAGGATGGCCTTCCAAGCTATTAGAAAGTGTAGCTATAAGTTATGTCTCTCAAGTTAAATTTTAACCTGGAAACACTTCTGCTGTAGTTGATGGTATTTTTCTGTTTCAGGCTATTTGATCTTGTCTTAACACAGTGTTTGTTAAGTAATAGGGATGCGAATTTATGCTAAAGTAAGAAATTGATGTTTGATGTGTAAACATGCAGACATATCTTCCTAGTGGAACTCCTGTACCACTACGCAAATATAGAGAAGAAGAGTTGATTCACTTGAGAGGAGATTGAACAGGAGAACTCCAGGAGTGGGACAGAGTCTATGACTATGCCTACTATAATGATTTGGGGAATCCTGATAGAGGGCCAAAACATGTTCGTCCTGTTCTTGGAGGGTCTAGTGAGTATCCTCATCCTTGCAGGGGAAGAACTGGACGACCACCAACGAATACAGGCCACACAATACTTATTTCTTCCTTATCATAAGCACCAACATCAGAGAAATTAGTATTTTGGTCTAGTGTAGATGTTAACAACTTATAAGAAAACAAAAAAGTTACAGTCAATAATATTTTTTCTCTAAACTTGACAGATCCCAACTCTAAGAGGCAGCTGATGCTTCTTATGAGCCTAAATATTTATGTTCCAAGGGATGAACGATTTGGTCACTTAAAGATGTCAGACTGCCTTGCTTTGCTTTGAAATCCATAGGCCAATTTCTGAAACCTGAGCTAGAAGCTGTATTTGATAAAACACCAAATGAGTTTGATAGCTTTGAACATGTACTTAAGCTCTATGAAAGAGGAATTGAGTTACCAGTCAGTTTACTTGAGAATATTAGGGAGAACATCCCTGGAGAGATTCTGAGGGAAATTTTTCGAACTGATGGTGAACGACTCCTCAAATTCCCAGTTCCTCAAGTGATTAAAGGTACATCGATCATATACAAGCTAGCCACTTATTACAGATGATTACATTCAATTTATATGTTTCGGGACTCTGTAACATATTCTACTAGTTGATAGTTAATATATTTAATATATTCCTTGTACTTTTTAATTTGATTGTCGTGTGTTACTAATTTGGAGCAGAGGATATATCTGCATGGAAAACTGATGAAGAATTTGCAAGAGAAAGGCTGGCTGGAATCAACCCTGTCATTATTCGTCGTCTTCAAGTAATATAAATTTCCATCAATAACTTTATGATTGCTTTCAAATGAAATGTAAAGAACATAAAGTTTTTAATTGGGATGTCAAGTTTTTTCGTTTCTATTCTTTTCTTTTCATCATGTTGAACAATGCATGATCCTGGTTCTTCTTTCTTGTAAATTGTTACTCATGATTAACTGCAGGAATTCCCTCCAGCAACCAAGCTAGAACATAAAGTATATGGGGATCATACTAGGAAATTAAGCAAAGAACACATAGAGCACAACTTAAATGGACTCAGCGTAAATGAAGTAATGTCCCGGATCTATTTCTTTGACATTAGAGTTTTAAGCAGGTTCAGTTGCTTTGAGATTACAACTTGCTGAATTTATTTTTGGAAAATTCTGACTAAGAAGTATGGTTGAATAGGCAATCAAGAACAACAAATTATTCATACTGGATCACCATGACACGCTAATGCCATATCTCAGGCGTATAAACACAACTCACACTAAGGCTTATGCCAGCGGAACACTGCTTTTCCTAGGATGATGGGACTTTGAAGCCAGTAGCAATTCAATTAAGCTTGCCGAATCCTCATGGAGATCCCCTTGGTTGCAATAGCAAAGTCTACACTCCCGCTAACCAAGGCTTTAAGGGCTCCTTTTGGCTACTTGCTAGAGGTTACGTGGCTGAAAATGACTCAGGATATCATCAGCTGATCAGCCACTGGTGTGGCCAGAGAAACAAAGTTTTGTAAAAAAATTTGTCTATAATTGTAACATGACTTGAAATCTTTTCACAGGTTGAAAACTCATGCAGTAATTGAACCATTTGTGATAGCAACAAACAGGCAGCTCAATGTGACCCTATTTATAAGTTATTGCATCCACACTTCCGTCACACCATGAATATAAATGCATTTGGTAGGCAAATTCTGATTAATGCAGGTGGGGCACTCGAGTCAACAGTTTTTCCTGCGAAGTATTCCTTGGAAATGTCATCAAAGGTTTACAAGAATTGGGTTTTTCCTGATCAAGCACACCCTGTTGATCTGATAAAGAGGTAATTTTATGGTGAGCTTTGAAGATTCATTATTCATTCATGAATTTTCAGAAACTGGAACATCCAAATATTGCATATGGATATCAGAACGTGTATTTAGTAAACCATTCGATGACTTCTATGTTATAGCAAAGTAAAACTGATCTGAATTTAGGGTCTTCAAGGGAATATTATGGATTTGGTTTGAACACATCAATGGATAAATTTTCATTTGGATGACGTGATATGCTATACATTTGTTCTTTTTCAGAGGAATGGCAGTTAACTATGCAAATTCCCCATATGGTCTCCGCTTACTGATAGAGGACTATCCGTATGCTGTTAATGGGCTTGAGATATGGCCTGCCATTAATACATGGGTTAAAGAGTATTGCTCCTCCTAATACAAAACAGATGAAATTGTTCAAAGAGACCCTGAACTCGAGTCCTGGTGGAAGGAAGTTAGAGAGAAGGGTAACGGTGACAAAAAAGACGAGCCCTAGTGGCCTAAAATGCAGACTCGTGAAGAGCTAATAGAAACATGCACCATCATCATATGGATTGCTTCAGCTTATCATGCAGCAATCAATTTCGGACACTACCCTTATGGAGGCTACCCTCCAAGCTGACCAAGCATAGGCCATCGGTTGATCCCCGAAGAAGGCAATCCTGAGTATGAGGAACTGAAGACAAACCCGGAAAAGGCTTAGTTGAAAACTTTTAATTCCCAGCTGCTGAGTGTCCTTGGGATTGCCCTTGTAGAAATATTGTCAAGGCACTCAGCTGATGAGATCTACATTGGGCATAGAACCCTAGAGAATGGACAGAAGATGCAGAAGTACTGAAAGCCTTTAAGAAATTTGAAAAGAAGCTGAAGGAAATCGAGGAAACAATAACAAGAATGAACAAGGATGAAAAGCTGAAGAACCGAGTTGGGCCAGCCAAGGTTCCATACACATTGCTGTATCCCAGCGGTGAGGGCTGGACTTACTGGTAAGGGAATTCCCAACAGCGTCTCAATCCAACTCTAATTAAGTCTCAATGTTATACATGATTTTATAGTAATCTTGCTGAGTCCACTTGGTTTCTTTAGAAAGAATGTAAGGAGCTCAGCTAGTATCTATAATATTGTAGGGAATATAATGAAATAAAATGAATAATTTATAATGTTGGTCAATAGTCTCAACTCTCAAGTATTATGGTTCCAAAATGCATTGACAATTCCTTCGATTGCCCTAAGGAGACCGGTAAAGAGCGACGACTGGCTAGCTAGAGTCACCACCTCTTCCTGCACGGCAAGCCCGGCCAAAACCATTGATTTTTCTTTTCAGTTCCATCGGTCTCAATTGCAATCCCAGTTTTGATTTTCGTCAGTATTCCATATTTGGCAGATAATTATATTTTATATCTTAAATAATAATATAGAAGACAAAACGAAATATGACCCGCTTAAAAATCTCTAAACAAAATCATCAGCCACGCTCTTTCACAGGACCACATCAGTTCCCACCTCCGTTTCTACAAGGCAACGAAACACTCCAAAAGCATCGACTTTTCTGCTCCCAGTCCCATTCTCATCAGCTTAATTTGTGATTTGTGTGGTCTAAATTGCAAAACCAGTATTTCATAAATGCATCTTTTTGCATATATAATAATAACAATATTATAGAGTAGTATTACAAATGCCCAAAAAAGCTTACAAATATATAATACAAATCCCCATAACCGTGGAAGTACAAGTCTTACGGATACACTTTTTCGCAAGTGCCAACATGAAGAGCATCAGTAACCAGAATCAGTCCTACCCTCTCATGTTTTACTTTATGATATTAATACTTTGGTTCTCTTGTTGCTGCAGCTATGTTTCATGCTCCAAGTATTCCAATGTCTCTACCATTTCCTCTTGTCTGCCAGACCAAACCACTGCTTTGCTGCAATTAAAACAAGAGTTTGCATTTGTAAAACCCAACTTCAGTGGCTATTATTACTTTTGTCCGGTCTATGGCGGTAATTCTTACTATGCTGATATCTATGAATCTTATCCGAAGATGAAATTTTGGAAGGAAGAAAAGGATTGTTGTTCTTGGGATGGTGTTGCATGCAACATGAAAACTGGACGAGTTGTAGCCCTGGACTTGGCCCACAGCTGGCTTCAAGGGCCTTTGCGTTCTAATAGCAGCCTGTTTAAGTTGCATGGACTACGAAGGATCAACATGGCCTTTAACAACTTCAGCTTCAGCCTCATCCCCTCTGAGTTCGGCCGGCTTTCGAGGTTAACACATCTCAACCTCTCTTTCTCAATGTTTTCTGGGCGTATACCTTCTGAAATCTCATTTCTTACCAATTTGGTTTCACTTCGTCTCTCTTCTTTTAAAAATTATGATGGAACTAGTCTTCTGCATCTCAGAAAGGTAGACTTTGGAAACCTCATCCAAAACGCGACAAATTTAAGCGCACTTCACCTACGCCAAGTTGACATTTCATCGTCACTACCTGAATCCTTAGCAAATTTAACTTCCTTGACATATCTTGGTCTTGATGGATGCGGTTTACATGGCAAGTTTCCAGAGAATATCTTTCAGCTACCCAAGTTAGAAGTCATCCTCTTGTTATGTAACGATTTTCTCACTGGATTTCTTCCACAATTTCAACCTTCTAGCTCTTTGAAGATGTTGGGTCTTGACTACACAAATTTTTCAGGGATATTACCAAACTCAATTGGCTATCTCAAGTCCATGAGTCAATTGTCTCTCTGGAACTGTCATTTTCTAGGGACTATACCTTCTTCAATTTGGAACCTTTCTGAGCTCACATATCTTGACCTCTCCGAGAACTTCTTCACTGGTCATCATCAGCTTCCATCAATGTTGGGGAACCTTGCAAAACTTATTGTTTTACGGCTTGAATCTTCCCAATTGAATGGTGAAATACCATATTCACTTGGAAACCTCACACAGCTGGAGTATATAAGTCTTTCAAATAATGACTTAAGTGGCATTATTGAGTTTGGCTACTTCTCCAGACTGAGCAACCTCCAGATTCTTTCCCTCTCATCTAATAGGTTATCTGTAACAACAACAAACATAAGTTCTGAACTACCAAAATTTGCAATATTAGTTTTGGCTTCTTGCAACTTGAGTGAATTTCCGGAGTTTCTTAAGACCCAAGATCAACTAAGGGAACTAGATCTTTCCTTCAACAGAATTAAAGGCGAAATACCAAAGTGGTTTTGGGGTATTGGAAATAATAAATTGGAGTTACTAGATTTGCGTTGGAACGAGTTGCACGGATCACTTATAGTTCCACCATTGTTGACATCGATGTTTTACTTCCGCATCTCAGGAAACAATTTGACCGGCAGAATTCATCCTTCATTTCGTAAATGGACTAGTCTTAAAGTCCTCGACCTGTCTAAGAACCACTTTGATGGAACCATTCCACAAGGGTTGGGGAGATTGGCTGGTTCTCTTGAGTTCCTGAATCTGAAAGAAAACAACCTACAAGGGAGCATACCTCCGATATCTACAAATGGAAGCATGCACAATATGATGAGAATACTAGACCTCAGTCACAACCAGTTACAAGGAAAGGTTCCACAATCGTTGATCAACTGTAGTAAGTTGCAAGTTCTGAATCTCGGACACAACCAGATAAGTGACACATTCCCATTTTGGTTACAAAACTTGTCAGAGCTGCAAATTCTTATGCTGCGATCAAATAATTTTTTTGGTCCTATATGGCATCCTCATAAGTATTTGGGCTTTGTGAACTTGAGTATAATAGATCTTTCTTTTAATCATTTCAGCGGAAGTTTACCATCGGAATACTTTAGAAATTGGGTTTACATGTCAAAAGCTCCTGACAGAAATATGTCAGGCATGATATCTTTCGGTAAATCACAAGTAGAATCCAACTATTCTTTTGCATATATGTACTCAACAAGCATGATGAGTAAAGGATTGGATATGGAACTCACGAGGGTACTGATGATCTTCACCTCCATTGACCTCTCAAACAACAAATTTGATGGAGAAATTCCAAGCAGCATAGGTGATCTTCGATCTTTGATTGTGCTCAACTTGTCCAGCAACAGTTTCACAGGCACTATCCCATCATCTCTTGGAAATCTAACAGAGCTTGAATCATTGGATCTTTCCAAAAACAAGCTTATTGGTGGAATTCCTCAACAGTTGTCAAATCTCACATTCCTTGAGTATTTGAACATGTCTCAAAATCAGCTCACAGGTCCAATACCCCAAGGCGGACAGTTGGAGACATTTTCATATTCATCTTTCGAGGGAAATCCAGGATTATGTGGCCTTCAATTGTCAAAGAAATGTGAAAATACAGACGCAACAATTTCTTTCCACAGCAAAGAAGAAGAATCAGAATCAGAAAATGGCTTCACTTGGAAAGTGGTCGTACTGGGATATGGATGTGGACTAGTAGTTGGACTAATCTTTGGACATGTCACCCTCTCAAGAAGGTCTTGCTGGTTTTGGAGAAGTTTTGTTGGAAGGTATATCTATGCAAGCTTGTGAATATGGACCTGTCCATCGTTGAAGGTACTTAAATTTTTTCTTTTAATCTATACATATATAAGATTTGTAAATAACATAAGTCTCGTTTCAATCAGTATATAGCTATAACAATTCGGTTGTAAGTAATCACCTACAAGTGTACGTTTTTGCAGAGTGTCCTTGGCATTGCCCTTGTACTTAAAGCCTTTGAGAAGTAATTATATAGGAAAGAAAGCTCAAGGAAATTGAGGAAACAGTTTATAAGGGTGAAGAAGGATGAGACCATCAGCTCATGAACAACCGGGGTCGGGCTACTCTTTCCTGTATCCTATCAGTGAAGGTGGCCTTACTGGCAACGAAACTCGCAACAGTGTCTCAATATATAGTAGTTACCTAATTTGGTAGGCTGATATATATATATATATGATGATGATGATGATGATGAACCTATTTTAAATCGTGTTGAGCCTGCTTAATTTCTTTTGTAATAAAACTATGTATGTATGAGTTAGCTGCAAGTTTATTATAAGGTGGTTGTTTGAGTATTTGCTTAGTTTTACAATAACAAACTAAAAAAGCAGCTTGTTTTTTTTTTTGGTTAAGTTAATAGCTATTTCATGTGCTATAAGATTTGCCACATCCAAATTATTTGAGCAATATTTGTATTACTCAGGCACATATATGTTAAAGAGGCGAAGTAGGGTCTACCTTTAAAAAAAATCATATAAAAAGAATAAATTTTAATAAAGATAAAATTATATGTGAAAAAGAAAAATGCTAATGGTCTTCACCAAAAACAATAAAAATTTGAGTTTTATTAAAAGAATAAATTATCATTATTCTGAATTATTAATTATACAATGTATTGATATAAATAGTATTATTTGTTTTTAGACATAGTTAACATTTTATTTTAATATATGTTCTTGGACTAGCATAATCGAATTAAACTAATAATTGTTGTTAGCTTGAAATAGTACTTGATCCGAAACTTACAAAAGAGCTAGTAGCTAGTTAGCTACAATTTTATTTTTATTTTTTTACGGGGAATTTCTGAAATTTAATGAATATTAGTTAATGTTGGTTAATAATCTTTTAAGGATTATGGTTCCAAAATATTGTATTGACTAGTATTCATTCAATTGCCTTAAACATAGGGAAGAGAAACAACTAGGCAGCTAGGGTCATATATACAAAGACGAAACATCTGCTTTCTCTTATCAAAATTAATAATCACTCTCTTTCACATTCAGCTCACCACTTTTATTTTACAAGGCAAGACCTCAAAACATTGACTTTTATTATGTATAGAGAGAGAGTTTTGCTATAAAACGATGCATCAGGTACACTGACTTTTATTATATATATAGAGAGAGAGTTTTGCTATAAAATGCTGTATCAGGTACACTGAAAAATACTTGCGCTTTAATTTTAATATCATATTATTTTCAAAACAATGCATTTAGCAATTAGATAATTATCATACTTTTCATCTTCGTTTTATCCGATTTCATTTTTATCCCAGATACCTTCTGAATCAGAAAAACTACACCACATTCACTACCTCCTCCTCTTCATCATAAGTCTCTCTCCCTCTCATCCACTAACTCTCTTTCATCCTTTTCAGCCAACCAAAATCTTAAAAATAATTTTCCAAAATCGGTTTCTCTTTCTTATTCATGTCTCGAAAATAGTATAACCACGTGAAGAATTTTATTTTAACAAAAATAAAATTATTATTTTTATATGTAGCTCATTGCTGTTGTCTTTCACTTGTACTTTTCTTCTTTGATTCACCCATGATTATTTATTTTCTTCTTTTTTTTCATGCTTTTAGACTTTAGAAGACTACATCTATAGAAACAAAATATAAATATACGAAATTAGTTGTTCTTCAAAATCCATGATTTCTTGAATAAACTGTTCCTAATAATCTGATTTCATCGTTGACATATTAAATAATTAATGTTTTGTTCTGGTATAACCTTGATGTTTATAAGAAGAATCCCAGTCCATCCCATAATTATTTGAGGAGGATTTTACTTGGACTAATTAAAGTAAGATATAACAGAGAATAATTTAGACGTCCATTAGTTTAATGGAAAGGACCCCAAGTCGCATAAAACGAACAGTTTTTGAAACCAAATATAAATAAACGTGCTCTGAAGCAGCCCCATTCAAGATATAAGATTACCGCCTAATTATATTAGTAAATAAACAACCACCTAAATTGTGGGAAGAACCCCCTATGATATAAGATTTATGTTAATACATGAGGCTGAACACATGCATTGATAGTAGTGCTATATTTTTAACCTAGCAAGTCAAGAAGTATGCATAAGAAAATAGTATTTAGCAATAGTCATCAAGAGTTGTTTACCTGTTGAATCCATGACAAAGAGATATCAAACAAGTTCTGCTCTGGTAAAAATTGCCCAACAGCATGCAGGACCTCACCAGCTATTTCATTTGAGAGTTGTTCAACCACAAGACCTGTTCTGTCCATTAGTTTCACAAGTAAGATATCATCCCCTGTTGAAAGTACTTCTGCATAGGCTGAATCCTTATCACCCACTTGGAGGGCATCCATTGCATTACTCCAAGAAGTCCAGACTGGGACTCCTTCTTGCACAACATTATCATCTCCCATAGGGATAGCTACACTTGCTGTCCGAGATGTACTATTGTCCTCTCCAGCCACACGAATTGCTTCCGGGGTTGCCTCATCTTTTGAAGCTTGCGAGACACTTCTTGCAGAAGGTCCCTCGCCAAACCTGCACGATTGCTGGATGACTCTCTTTGATTTATATCAATCCTATCATCAACATCAACTGGTCTCATTCTTGAGTCTTTTCCATTTACCCTATCTTCTGGCCACCCAAGATCATCTTGATCTCCTTGTTTAGGATTAAAAACCAGCAGCTCTGTCAATGCTACGATACTTACTATTGAATGTTTCATGACAGTCGTCAGATTGACATTTCCAATGTGGTTTGACCTTCCCTTAGAATCTGCAGGGTGCTTTCTTCTTCAATATCACAACTGCTTTGTCAGGAATATTACCGCCTTTGGCTTTAGTTGCAGAATCTGATGTAGGGGAAGAATCATTAGACGATCCCTTAATTGATAACTCTGTTCTCTCAACCTGCTTTGGATTTTTCAAATGATCTTTTTTTGAAGCCTCAGCCAGTTCAGGTTTCCTTAATTTGTAACTTTAACATAATGGAAATAGAACAACATACTCATGGATTAGGTAATTGAAGCGCATAGAAAAAAAATTATATATATATATATATAATATTACATGCCTATCACAAGGTGAGGCTTTCTGATCATCTGGATCTCCATCTTCTCCTTTCCCTGCAATCTTTTTCCATAATTACAATGCTTCAGTCATGCTCTCTCTGACAGTTTTAATTTGTGAATGAATAAATTCAATGATTATTTGAACATTGAACCAAAGGACACCATGATTGTGTCACCACTTTTTCCAACTCTGTTTACATTTATTGTTACCATCAAAGAAATTATTAAAATTTTACAAATATCATGTGCAGATATAGTTAAGAATGACGGAAGTATGCTCTTGAGTGAATATGATGGAAAAAAGACACCTTGTCAAAGCTTGGTTAATTGAATCCATGTTGAAATCATACTATATCATTTGAGACCATACTTAAAAGTTGACATGAATTGTACATCTCGGACAGCAAGAGTAGATAATAATTAATACAGATAGATTGAGGGAGATATCCATACTTGTTTCTATAAACAGCATAATTGGCACGAAGAAACAACACTACGACCAAAATCAGCAGGACATCTGAACAAATTGATAAGAATGATATTATAGACATTATAGGGGTAGATATTGACCAAGAAGGAGGAATTGGTCTCATACAAGAATTTGAGAAAAGGCTTGATTAGATGCCACGGGCTCCAACCCTGAACAAAACACTGAACACTTACGAAAATTTTGGGTAAAATGGGATTAGGAGGACCTAGGTTAATTTTGGGATTCCAATCGAAGGATATTGAATTTTTATTTTTTTTAATAAAGAATTAGAAATTATAATCTGTGTTAAATTATATTTGTCACAAATATTACAATATATGATTGACAAAAATATTAATTCTTTCCGTGATAATCTATAAAATTTTATTACAAATTACTCTCAAATTTAAAAAGTAAAATTATCTTTTAAAAAAAATAATATTTTCTATGACAAAGTATTACAATAAACATCAATTTGATACTATTTTATCTAACTCACCAATAATTAATGTTGAACCCTAATAATACTAAAATGTAAGAGGTAAGAAAAAGACCGGTCGGTTTTTCACTGTATCATTTTCTCGGCAAATACACGGCCAGCTACAAATTGTGAATATGTAACGTTTTTCGTTCATACTGTTTAGCAGTAAATATCGCTAAATTTGATTTTTGTGTTCTTTCTTCTTACTACATACTTCATTAAGAATAAAAGTTAAGTTATCAAAAAAAATAAAGAAAAAAAGTTAAGTCTATATTTTGTGTTGCAAACTATGTCAGCCATTTTATTTTTATTTTAAAATCTTTATCTTAAAATATGGGCCTACTGAAAAAATGTCATGATCATGCAATCCACGTGTATTGCTAACTTATTTATAGCTGTTTACATATATTTTAGTTTTTTTTTTTGGTAAAATATATATTCATTAAGTGGAACCACTTTTATGATTATATTTTATAGATGTACATGGATGGCATGCTAATTGCCTTGTGGTCGCAGACTTTATATATAAAGACTAGACTATACAATCTTGAAATTTAAATTAATTTTTTAAAAAATTTAAATATTTTATAATTTAAATTATTTGTAATATCATCTTTCAATAAGATAAACAAAATATTAAAAAGCATGCATCTATGGGTGTAGTCTAATGGAAAAGAAGTCAATCGTTCCATTACACGCTTGCGAGAGTTGTGCTTCGAGTCTTAACAAGCTCCGTTATTTTCTTAGGTGAACTCAACTTTACTTGAAGTGTTAGGTGGACGGGAATTTATTAGGGATTGAGCTAGTTCCTCTAGACTCCTATAGCATTGCAAAGTTTGAGCAGTAAAAATACTCTACCCACTAACAAGCCTTACTTGACGCATTAGGTAGAGGAGACTGAGTCAGCTCTTCTAGACTCCTATAGGATTGTGTTAGGTGGAGGGAGATCTGTTAGGGGACTGAGTTAGCTCCTCTAGACTCTTATAGGATTGCAAAACTAGAGTAGTAAGAAGGTTCTACCCACTAACAAACCTTACATAGGTAACAGAATTCTGAATTGATGAGATTTACATCGAAATCCTTTTTTATTCACTAAAAAAAATATTGAAAAGCATAATCGGATTCCAGCAAAGTCCAGCAATGGTTAATGCTGATCAACTAACGTTATCATCAAAAATGCATTTCAACTAATGGTCAATGCAGGTCAAATCAGTCAACGTCCACCGTTGGAGATCAACATATTTCTAATTGATTTAGCACTATTATGGTTGCATTTTCAAAATCGGAGTGTGACTGCCGTTGCGTTTTCAAAATATAATTCCAACGCAATTGCTTTCTAAAAGTTTAATATTGATCAGAATTATTTTTTTAAAACCCAATTTCAATTGCCGCTTGTTTTTTCAAAATCTGATCCACACACCTTTTTTGATACTCCTTTAAAATCCTGACCAAACCCCGAGTCGCTTTTCCAATTTTAAATAATTTTTTTCATTCATATTTTTATTTTTTTATGAATACAAAAAGATTGATTTTATTTTATTTTATACATGGGTCAGCAATTTTATTTTATTTTAAAATCCTGACCGTTGAAAAAAACACAATGATCATGGTCTCGAAACATAAATATATTTTTTCATAATTATTAAATATTAACCAATAATGAAAAATTGAAAATTAATCTGTTTAGACAAATTTGTATTTTTTTTTGAAAAAAACTAACCGCCGACTTCGTTGCGCCAAAACAATGTTTCTGTAGCTTCTTCGCGCCCCCTAAATCCAAAATATCAATATTCTTACTGGTGCAACACTTCAAAATTTGAAAAGATTCCGATGGAGGATTCCAACGTTTTCAGTCTGCGGATTGTCTGCACCGACCACTACATGGCGCCGCCGATCACAGGCCTCGATATCTCTTACAGTAGCTTCCATGGTACGAAGCCTAAACCAACGAATCAATTCCCCTCTTATCTGTTTTCTTGAACCCTCCATCATTTGATTCTCATTGATTCATTTGTTTGATTGATATAGTCTATGTATATAGCTGTCTCAGCAAACCTTTTGATTGATTCATTTGCTGTACCTCACTGTAGGATATGGTATTGAATGGTATTATTCTTTTTATTTTTTAATAAAAAAAGTTTCAAAAGGAAAATTATTATGTCAGCGGTCTGATATAGAATTTATTTATTATTTTATCTATATAATTTTATGAGAATTTATAATAGCATGATTGCATATAGTGTTTTTTTTTTTTTCTCTCTATGGATGATAATAATAAAGTCCTAATATATTATTAATCATTAATATTGTTAGGGCTTTAATTGTTTAAGCCCAATAACCTAAGTTCAGTCTTAGAATCCATAATTCCTAGGCCAATAATAGGGTCCCACTAACAAAATGTTATATTATGCTTCTATCTTAGAATCCATAACTCCTAGGCTAATAATAGGGTCCCATTAACAAAATGTTATAATATGCTTCTACCATGCAGAAACATAGAAAGTCGAACTCATGTTCCATAATACACTCCCACTTACCCATTCATAAGTGATAATAGCTAACTGCATTGTTGCATCCTTGGTGTTACACGTTGGTGAACTAGTGCATTCTTGGTGATTATGCACTGGTGGAGTAGTGGAGAAATAGTGGAGTGTGAGGTACATGACATGGAAATTAGAATGTTCTTCCATCCCTATAAATACCTCAAAGGATACTCAATTTAGGTGTGCAATTCTTTGACCTTACAAAATTTATGCTCAATTTTTTTTTTTTTTTTTTTTTTATCATTTTCGACCACTGATTTGAATGTTAGAATACCTGATACCATGGGGGGTAGCTTTTGACTTTTTTTTTTTTTTTCTCATGTTCCCATCAAGTACTTAAATTGCCCGTTCAAACATGTGTAAAGCCTTAATCCATTTTTTTAACAAAAACAAGTATATTATTAATCATTTCAAGCAACTACTATCTAATAATTCCCACCGACGGATCAACTTTAGACTACGAGAATGACATGGAGAATTAGCGGCCCATTTGTCTCTGTTCTTTGGGTTTTAACTCTAAAAACTATATTTTTATAGTAAAGATTTAAAAACTATTTTTATTATTTTATGGAAACAAACGGTATTTCACAAGCTATTTTTAAAACCAAGTTTTATACCAAAAAAAAAAAATTGCATTGAAAACTTTATATATTTTTTAATAATAATTTTACTATTTTCATTTGTATTATAGAACAAAACTTTTATTAATTCTAAATAATTAATATTTGGGTGGTATGAGTTTTTATCTATAATAATTTATAACATAAATGTTTGAAATAAAACACGTTAAAAGTATTGATAAAAGAAAATTAATGTCGAACTTAGTCCAAGAAGTTAAAAATTTATCAAAAATAATTTATTATTATATATATTTATATGCAAGTAAACTATTATTGTATTCATTTCCAGTCAAGAAAAATTCATCTGTACAATTTTATTATATAGCTAGTGTTTTGAATGAAAAATAATAATTGAGTGTTGCTTATGTTCTCAGACCGAGTAATTCCGAGGCCAGAGACAGGGGCATGCTGTAGTAACATGGTGTTATGTGCCTACAATCATTCTCACGTGTGGCTCATGGCTTCCATCAACCGTACGATGATAACTCGTACGTTAGTATAATTCTATTGTATAATAACATTGAATTTTATTTTGTTTTTCTATTGTATATTCATAGGGAAAGTATACATGTTCAAAAATCCCTGCTTGTAGCAATTAAATAATGGTTCTATTTTCATTTCTATAATAATTAATATTAACGACACTAGAGAATGGACAGAAGATACAGAAGTACTGAAAGCCTTTAAGAAATTTGGAAAGAAGCTGAAGGAGATCGAGGAAACAATAATAAGGATGAAAAGCTGAAGAACCGATTTGGGCCGGCCAAGGTTCCATACACATTGCTGTATCCCAGCGGTGAGGGCTGGACTTACTGGTAAGGGAATTCCCAACAGCGTCTCAATCCAAGTCTAATTAAGTCTCATTGTGTACATGATTTTATAGTAATCTTGCTGAGTCCACTTGGTTTCTTTAGAAAGAATGCAAGGAGCTCAGCAAGTATCCATAATATTGTAGGGAATATATGAGATATAATGAATAATTTATAATGTTGGTCAATAGTCCCAACTCTCAAGTATTATGGTTCCAAAATGCATTGACAATTCCTTCGATTGCCCTAAGGCGACCGGTAAAGAGCGACGACTGGCTAGCTAGAGTCACCACCTCTTTCTGCATGGCAAGCCCGGCAAAAACCATTGATTTTTCTTTTCAGTACCATCCAAATCTCATTAGCTTAAATTGTGCGGTCTCAATTGCAATCCCAGTTTTGTTTTTCGTCAGTATTCCATATTTGGCAGATACTTATATTTTATATCTTAAATAATAATATAGAAGACGAAACGAAATATGACCCCGCTTAAAAATCTCTAATCAAAATCATCAGCCACGCTCTTTCACAGGACCACATCAGCTCACCACCTCCGTTTCTACAAGGCAACGAAACACTCCAAAAGCATCGACTTTTCTGCTCCCAGTCCCATTCTCATCAGCTTAATTTGTGATTTGTGTGGTCTAAATTTCAAAACCAGTATTTCATAAATGCATCTTTTTGCATATATAATAATAACAATATTATAGAGTAGTATTACAAATGCCCAAAAAGGCTTACAAATATATAATACAAATCCTCATAACCGTGGAAGTACAAGTCTCACGGATACACTTTTTGGCAAGTGCCAACAAGAAGAGCATCAGTTATCAGAATCAGTCCTACCCTCTCATGTTTTACTTGATGACATTAATACTTTCGGTCTCTCGTTGCTGCAGCTATGTTTCATGCTCCAAGCATTCCAATGTCTCTACCATTTCCTCTTGTCTGCCAGACCAAACCACTGCTTTGCTGCAATTAAAACAAGAGTTTGCATTTGTAAAACCCGACTTCAGCGGCTATTATTACCGTTGTCCGCTCGTTGGTAATTCTCATTACAATGCTGATATCTATGAATCTTATCCGAAGATGAAATTTTGGAAGGAAGAAAAGGATTGTTGTTCTTGGGATGGTGTTACATGCAACATGAAAACTGGACGAGTTGTAGCCCTGGACTTGGCCTACAGCTGGCTTCAAGGCCCTTTTCCATCTAATAGCAGCCTGTTTAAGTTGCATGGACTACGAAGGATCAACATGGCCTATAACAACTTCAGCTTCAGCCTCATCCCCTCTGATTTCGGCCGGCTTTCGAAGTTACCCCATCTCGACCTCTCTTTCTCAATGTTTTCCGGGCTTATACCTTCTGAAATCTCATTTCTTACCAATTTGGTTTCACTTGATCTCTCTTGTTTTAAAAATTATTATGCAAGTGGTCTTTTACATCTCAGAAAGATAGACTTTGCAAACCTCATCCAAAACGGGACAAATTTAAGCGCACTTCACCTACACCAAGTTGACATTTCATCATCACTACCTGAATCCTTAGCAAATTTATCTTCCTTGACATCTCTTCGTCTTGGTGGATGCGATTTACATGGCAAGTTTCCAGAGAATATCTTTCAGTTTCCCAAGTTAGAAGTCATCTACTTACCATGTAACTATTTTCTCACTGGATTTCTTCCACAATTTCAACCTTCTAGCTCTTTGAAGAAGTTGACTCTTGACTACACAAATTTTTCAGGGATATTACCAAACTCAATTGGCTATCTTAAGTCCATGAGTCATTTGATTCTCCGGAATTGTCATTTTGTAGGGACTATACCTTCTTCAATTTGGAACCTTTCTGAGCTCACATTTCTTGACCTCTCGTGGAACGACTTCACTGGTCATCATCAGCTTCCATCTACGTTGGGGAACCTCGCAAAACTTACTGTTTTATCGCTTAGATCTTCCCAATTGATTGGTGAAATACCATTTTCACTTCGAAACCTCACACAGCTGAACTATATAGATCTTTCAGATAATAACTTAAGTGGCATTATTGAGTTTGGCTACTTCTCCAGACTGAGCAACCTCCAGATTCTTTCCCTCTCATCAAATAGTTTATCTGTAACAACAACAAACATAAATTCTGAACTACCAAAATTTGCAATATTAGTTTTGGCTTCTTGCAACTTGAGTGAATTTCCGGAGTTTCTTAAGACCCAAGATCAACTAAGGGAACTAGATCTTTCCTTCAACAGAATTAAAGGCGAAATACCAAAGTGGTTTTGGGGTATTGGAAATAATAAATTGGAGTTACTAGATTTGCGTTGGAACGAGTTGCACGGATCACTTATAGTTCCACCATTGTTGACATCGATGTTTTACTTCCGCATCTCAGGAAACAATTTGACCGGCAGAATTCATCCTTCATTTCGTAAATGGACTAGTTTTAAAGTCCTCGACCTGTCTAAGAACCACTTTGATGGAACCATTCCACAATGGTTGGGGAGATTGGCTGGTTCTCTTGAGTTCCTGAATCTGAAAGAAAACAACCTACAAGGGAGCATACCTCTGATATCTACAAATGGAAGCATGCACAATATGATGAGAATACTGGACCTCAGTCACAACCAGTTACGAGGAAAGGTTCCACAATCGTTGATCAACTGTAGTAAGTTGCAAGTTGTGAATCTTGGACACAACCAGATAAGTGACACATTCCCATTTTGGTTACAAAACTTGTCAGAGCTGCAAATTCTTGTGCTGCGATCAAATAATTTTTTTGGTCCTATATGGCATCCTCATAAGTATTTGGGCTTTGTGAACTTGAGTATAATAGATCTTTCTTTCAATCATTTCAGCGGAAGTTTACCGTCAGAATACTTTAGAAATTGGGGTTACATGTCAAAAGCTCCTGACAGAAATAAGTCAGACATGGCATCTTTCGGTAAATCACAAGTAGAATCCAACTATTCTTTTGCATATATGTACTCAACAAGCATGATGAGTAAAGGATTGGATATGGAACTCATGACGGCACTGATGATCTTCACGTCCATTGACCTCTCAAATAACAAATTTGATGGAGAAATTCCAAGCAGCGTAGGTGATCTTCGATCTTTGATTGTGCTCAACTTGTCCAGCAACAGTTTCACAGGCACTATCCCATCATCTCTTGGAAATCTAACAGAGCTTGAATCATTGGATCTTTCCAAAAACAAGCTTATTGGTGGAATTCCTCAACAGTTGGAAAATCTCACATTCCTTGAGTATTTGAACATGTCTCAAAATCAGCTCACAGGCCCAATACCCCAAGGCGGACAGTTGGAGACATTTTCATATTCATCTTTCGAGGGAAATCCAGGATTATGTGGCCTTCAATTGTCAAAGAAATGTGAAAATACAGACGCAACAATTTCTTTCCACAGCAAAGAAGAAGAATCAGAATCAGAAAATGGCTTCACTTGGAAAGTGGTCGTACTGCGATATGGATGTGGACTAGTGGTTGGAATAATCTTTGGACATGTCACCCTCTCAAGAAGGTCTTGCTGGTTTTGAAGAAGTTTTGTTGGAAGGTATATCTATGCATGCATCTGTGCATACTTCTGAATATGGACCTTTTCGTTGTTGAAGGTACTTGAATTTTTCCTTTTAATCTATACATATATAAGTTTTGTAAATAACATAAGTCTCGTATACGTTGAATACTAATTGCAGTAGCTTTTCATTTTATATACCACGTACAGAGTCATTGAATACTCACATGAGCAAACCTTAGTATTCTCTTCAAACTGACTAACAATTCAGTTGTAAGTAATCACCTACAAGTTTACGTTTTTGCAGAGTGTCCTTGGCATTGCCCTTGTACTGAAAGCCTTTGAGAAGTAATTATATAGGAAATAAAGCTCAAGGAAATTGAGGAAACAGTTTATAAGGGTGAAGAAGGATGAGATCATCGGCTCATGAACAACCGGGTTGGGCTACTCTTTGCTGTATCCTATCAGTGAAGGTGTGCTTACTGGCAAGGAAACTCCCAACAGTCTCTCATTATATACTTGTTACTTGATTAGTTAAGATGTTATATATATATATATATATATATATATATATATATATATATATATATTATAAACTTATTTTAAATCTTGTTGAGCCTGCTTAGTATATATATATATATATATATATATATATATATATATTATAAACTTATTTTAAATCTTTTTGAGCCTGCTTAGTTTCTTTTGTAACAAAACTATATATGTATGATATATATATATATATATATATATATATATATATAAACTTATTTTAAATCTTGTTGAGCCTGCTTAGTATATATATATATATATATATATTATAAACTTATTTTAAATCTTTTTGAGCCTGCTTAGTTTCTTTTGTAACAAAACTATATATGTATGATTTAGCTACAAGTTTATTTTAAGGTGATTGTTTGAGTACTTGCTTAGTTTTACAACAACAAATTAAAAAAATAGCTTTTTTTTTGGTAAAGTTAATAGCTATTTCATGTGCTATAAGATTTACCACATCCAAATTATTTGAGTAATATTTGTGTTGCTCAGGCGCACGCACACTATAAAAAAAATTTAAATTAGTCATGAAAATGGCTGCTACAATTTTAAAATTCATAACTAAAGATTGAGATTTAGTTGTAAAGTTATATTTCATGACTGAATCTTCATAAGTAATTACAATTAATTAAGATATAAACATCGTATCTATACTTTATAACAAAAGCTAAAGAAAAGATGATGTCACTGTAAAAAAGTCGTTTAGCCATGAAAATTATAACTATAATTTTTAAATTCGTAACTAAAGTAAATTGTTTAGCCATAAAATTCAATTTCAAAGTAGTTATGACCTATATTGTAGCATAACTTTATAACTAATTGATATAAATTAAATATATTTTTAATTTCACATACCTACAAATATAAATTTAGAGGAAAAATATTCAAATATTTTTGACACAAAACCATATTTCATAGCTGAATTAAAAATTTTATTACAATTTATTTCGTAACTAAATTTTACAGCAGAAACTTCAAAATTAATTTGGGGCCAAATTTCCCAACCAAAAAGTGATGACGTGGCACAATTTTTACAACACCTATAAAAACGTTTTATAACTGATTGATATAAAAAAATAATAATAAACAAACTCTCTGCAACTCCTCAGTCACTAGCCCCCTCTCTGCAATTCACTCCCCGTCGTTCCCTTCTCTCCCACGCCCACACCCCCTCTCTATGTCCATCAATCTCACTCTACACCGCGGTTAACCCATGCCGTTATCTCCTCCATCTACATCAATCTCGCTCACCTGGAAAAGATTTTTTTTTTTTTTTTTTCAATAGCGACGGCAGCTGCAAATGGCTCCGAGACCTCGCTCCCTTATTTTCTCGTTTTCAATAGTGGGTCTAGAAGAGAATAGTGACGGGGGTTTAGTGGATGGTAAGGTTGGGATGGTTGCAAATTTGATGGACGAAAAGGGTTGTATTCTTCAGATTTGTTTGGATTTCATTTGGGTAAGTCATATTCTTCTTCGAATTACTTGATTTAGGGTTTATATGTAACTGTGATTCTGTGTAGCAGCAGTAACTCGGGAGTTAATTAGATCTCAACGTTTAAGAAGAATAACTTCTTGGATTAATACCTTTTTCTTTCAATGATTAATTAATCTTTTTGATTACTAACGAATCACCGTGCCTCTGTTCATGGAAACCCTTTGCTTTTGTTTCATTATTCCTTGTTTTTCCGCTGTTAGGTTGTATTTTATATTTTTATATTTCGATTTTTGTGTTATATGTATGTTTACGTATGTGTATATTTTGTTGGAATATTGGATGTAAAAAAACCACGAAGTTATGTCGGTGTTTGGACGTGGTTGCAGATAGCTTTAGGGAGATATGGTGTTCTTCAGGAGCGTGTCTTTGCTTTCCAAACTTCGCTCTCATGTTGTAAGTTAGATATTTTATTTATCAATTTAATCTTTTATTTCGCGGAACAAAGTAAGTGATTTCTTAAAAATGTCTGTGCAGACCCAGCAGTCGAGTAGTTTAAAAAAATTCTGTCAGATGGTTTCGAGTGCGGACCTCCTCATATCTTCTAAGTTCTCGTGTGGGTGTGTGTTTGGAGAGGGAGAAAGAGAAGACACAATACACTTGTCCATTTAGTGAAACTTCAAATTTATTCTTATTAAACTTTTAAGATATGCCCAGTACAAATGGAATTTAGGAAATTGCAATAACTATCATTTAGCTTTAGATTTATTAGCTTCTTGGGATTCTATTAAACTCACTCTTCTATGGATTGATAATAATTTTGTCAAGCATAAATGAGTAAGACCAATCATAGCTCAAGGTTAGGCAGTTTGGATTCAATAGGTTACTTATGCTGCTTTGTGTGTAGTGACTCGAATGGTAACGACATGAAAATCCCATGCAATAGAGCAACATATGCATACTTATATCAAGCCCATGCTCAGACGTTTATGATCAGCTTATTCTGAACTTTTAGGACTCTTTATGTAACATATCATCCTACTACAGTATGTGATTATTGTGCATTTACATGAAAGAACAAATTAAGTTTTACGAACTTTTCTCATTACCATTATTGTTTTACATGCAGGATCTTCATTCTCAGTTGAAGGAATTGATTCCTAAAGAACAGGTTTGATTTGTTAATCTTTATAATTTACTTCTCTAACAGAATGCTTGGTTTCTAATTTTATATATGCTTATTATTTAACCAAGTTTTATCCATAAATTACCTGCAATATAAGTTCTCTCTTTGGATGTATTCCTCTATAATTTCATTTTGTGCTGATTCTTTCCCTAGCCAAAGAAGAGATCTTTGTTGTGAAATTATTACAAATGAAATTGACCACACTTGTTGTTTCTAGAAACCTTCCTTTTAAGTATAAAGCAATGCAAGATAATGAAATATGTCTTATTTAGTTGAACTAGTGTCTTTTTGGTTTTCAATCTTTGGTGTATGCTTCTTTTGCTGAAAGACTAGCTCTCTGTCTCTCTCTCTTTCTGTACTAACCCTGTCAGAAAGAAAACGTCCACACCACTCACTTCAAAGCAAATGAGTGCTCAAAGAGACCAAAGAAGACAGATTGCAGTACACCTAGTTGCACCTTACTGGCTTACACCATGAGCCAAGTCCAGCAATTGTACCAGCTCCCAAATAAAATATATATGAAGGCCACTCTAAAGATTTCTTGTATTAATAAAAACTAAAATTTTACCTTGAAATGCCCAAGACTGTTTATCTCTCCATTCTCTTATGATAATTACAAGAACCATTCTTGTTGAAGAACATTTCTAACAGGAATTTGGCTGCTTCAACTTGGAATTCTTCTTCAACAACTATAAGCAATGAATCTAGCTGACAACTTTCCAGCTAAGCACAACAATTGTTTTTCTTTCTATCTTTTCGTTTCATTTCATAGAAAACTTGCACCTTAACTTTGGTGGTATACAGAGCAATCTATTCCACAAGTGTGACCACCCCCATACAATATCGGCTTCATAGAGTTTATGAAAATTTATAAACATCACCTCAGACAATCAAGAAGCTTAAACATAAGAGAACAATTACCTTGATTAAACAATAAAATAATCTTCAAAAATAACTATAACCATGAAACTCCACTTAACATAATTCCCCAAATTAAATTCTTAATGCAAAAGAGAGAGACAACACAAAACCCATTAACAATAATACTAAAAAAAGGACATAATCAGTGGGAAAAGAAAAAAGGAAAAAGAAAAAAAAAGGAAAAAGGAAATAAATGTCGAAAAAGCAAGAGAAAAATTAAAAACAAAACAGTCTTCTCACCTCTACCACCACCCATACAGTTGTAGACAGGGGCCTCGCGACCAAGTAATCGATACCTTGAGCCATCAAATGGAGTAGAAGAAGTGGAAACCATGGCCTTCCTTGCATCTCATTCTCCATCTATGCTCCATATGTCTGGTGAATTTTCCATCAACCCCCAATCCAAAATAAATCCACAAAACAAAAACAAAGAGGGGGGAAGAGAGAGAATGAACAATACAAAGATGCGATTTTTGTAGAAGGAAGGTTCTTGGCAAAATTAAAATTGGCAACCAACTTCAATTACGGGCTTCTTGACCATACTCGCTGACGGGAACCATGGGGGCGTCGGAATCTAAGATAGCCATGGCTGGGTCCCTGAAAATGGGTGCTTCTGAAACAGAGTGTACACAATTTGGATCTCACTCTGCAATCTGTGGACATTATAGGGGTAGATATTGACCAAGAAGGAGGAAATGCAACCTGTAGACATTATAGGGGTAGATATTGACCAAAAAGGAGGAAATGATCTCGTACAAGAACCGGAGAAAAGGCTTGATTAGAAACCACGAGAACAAAACACTTAGGAAAATTTTGGATAAAATGGGATAAGGAGGATCTGGGTTAATTTTGAGATTCCAATTAAAAGAGATGACGCCGTGTATTGAATTTTATATATTATTTTTTAATAATAAAAATTAAAATTATAATTTGTGTTAAATTATATTTATCACAAGTATTATAATATATGATTGACAAAAATGTTAATTTTTTTAGTAATAATCTATAAAATTTTATTATAAATTATTCGCAAATTTAAACAGTAAAATTTCCCTACAAAATAATAATATTTTCTGTGATAAAATATTACGATAAAAATCAATTTGTTTATCATTAAATATATATTTTTTGTCACAAATTAAATTTTAACACAAAAAATTGTCATAAATATTTTAATTTTTTATAGTGATAGCCGATTGCACACAGCTGCATATCTAGGCGTGACAAAGAGCTCTAATAATACTAAAATGTAAAAGGTAAGAAAAAGACCGGTCGGTTTTTCGCTGCGTCGTTTTCTCGACAAATACATGGCCAACTAAGAACTGTGAATATGTAACGTTTTTTCGTTCATACTGTTTTAACAGGAAATATCGTTAAGTTTGATTTTTGTGTTGTTTTTCTGTGCACATATTTCATAAAGAATAATAAAAATGTATTACTTTTACAAATTTAAATTTAAAAGTAAAGGCTATGTTTTGTGTTGCAAAATATGTCAGCAATTTTATTTTATTTTTTTAAAAAAATTTACCTTAAAATCTAGGCCATTGAAAAAATATCATCATGATCAAGTCATCCACGTGTATTGCCGACTTATTTATAGCTGTTTATATATATATTTCAGTTTTTTTTGTTTTTTTGGTAAAATGTATATTAATTAAGTGGACCCACTTTTATGATTATATTTTATAGATGTACATGGATGGCATGCTAAAAACTAATTGCCTTGTGGTCGAAGACTTCATATATAAAGACTAGACTATATAATCTTAAAATTTAAATTAAAAATTTTATAATTTAAATTATTTATAACATCACCTTTCTAATAAGATAAACAAAATATTGAAAAGCATAATCGGATTCCGGCAAAGTCCGGCACTGGTTAATGCTGATCAATTCTCATCAATTAACGTTATTATCAAAAATGCATTTCAACTAATAGTGAATGCAGGTCAAATCAGTCAACGTCCACTGTTGGAGATCAACATATTTCTAATTGATTTAGTCAATTATGATTGCATTTTCAAAATCTGATCCACACCCTTGTTGATGCTCCTTTAAAATCCTGACCTAACCCCGAGTCGCTTTTCCAGTCTTAAATAATTTTTTTTTTATATTTTTTAGTTTTTATAAATACAGAAGGATTGATTTTTAAAACTCTATTAAAAAATAAAATTTTATTATAATTTTAATTTTTACAATTGAAATAAAAATCTAAAACAGTAAATTTACATAGAATTTAATAGTAAATATCATTAAATTTGATTTTTGTTTGTTTCTTTTGCGTACATATTTCATAAGGAAGAGAAGTGAGATCTCTTTATTTTCTCTCATTAATTAATTAACAGTGAGACGCGAGCTTCACTAATAAAAAAACGACCTAAGTATTAGTTGCAAAACATATGAGTCAGCAAATTTATTTTTATTTTAAAATCCTGACCCTTGAAAAACACACAGTGATCATGGTCTCGAAACATAAATATATTTTTTCATAATTATTAAATATTAACCAATAATGAAAAATTGAAAATTAATCTGTTTAGAAAAAAATAAAAGTTTTGAAAAAAAAAATTAA
Source organism: Rhamnella rubrinervis (assembly GCA_007844105.2). Taxonomy (NCBI): domain Eukaryota; kingdom Viridiplantae; phylum Streptophyta; class Magnoliopsida; order Rosales; family Rhamnaceae; genus Rhamnella; species Rhamnella rubrinervis. The sequence continues at coordinate 10,935,903 of CM017578.2, forward strand.
CCGCCAACTTCGTTGCACCAAAACAATGTTTCTGTAGCTTCTTCGCGCCCCCCAAATCCAAAAAATCAATATTTTACCGGTGCAACACTTCAAAAATTGAAAAGATTCCGATGGAGGATTCGAACGTTTTCAGTCTGCGGATTGTCTGCATCGACCACTACATGGCGCCGCCGATTACAGGCCTCGATATCTCTTATAGTAGCTTCCATGGTACGAAGCCTAAACCAACGAATCGATTCTCTTCTTATCCGTTTTTTTGAGCCCTCGATCATTTGGTTCTCATCGATTCATTTGTTTGTTTGATATAATCTCTGTATATAGCAGTTTCAGCAAACCTTTTAGAGGTTTAGGGTTTACTCTACATGATGGAATTTGGTAGTTCATTTCTGTGGAAGTCTGAGTCTGTTTTTCAAGAATTTAATGCTTCTATGCTAGTTTCTTCGATTATATGAAATTTAATGAATATTAGTTAAAGTTGGTTAATAATCTTTTAAGGATTATGATTCCAAAATATTATATTGATTAGTATTCATTCAATTGCCTTAAGTATAGTAGAGAGAGACGACAATGCAACTAAGATCATCTATATAAAGACAAAACATATGTTTTCTTTAATCATAATTAGTAATCACTATCTTTCATACTCAAATTACAGTATTGTCAAACTCCATTATTATTTCAAATGTACTCAGTTTTACTTAATGCGTCAGGTGAAGGGGATCTGTTAAAGGTATGAGTCAGTTGCTCTAAACTCTAAAAATGTTGTAAAATTATAGCAACAAAAAAACCTTATCAACTAACAGAATTCTAAACTGATGAGATCCAGATCGAAATTTTTTTTTTATTCATCAAAAAAAAAATTACCACTTTTATTACAAAGCAAAGCCTCAAAATATTAACTTTTATTATATATATGGAGAGAAAGTTTTGCTATAAAATGCTACATAACATATACTAAAAAATGCTTGCTCTTTAATTTTAACTTCTCGTTATTTTCAAAACGTTACAGCTGGGCAGCCCATTTCATTTGTTTGTTTGATGTAGTCTATCATGAATCCCATAAATATTTAAGGAGGATTTTACTTGGACTAGTTAAAGTAAGATATAATAGAGACTAATTTAGACGTATGTTACGTTTGAGGAAGAAGTGGCAAAAAACGATGAGACGGTATATATCTCCATCTGGTCATAAAGAATGACAAAGAAAGCTTTGAAAATGGAAGTGACAGAGGCCCATTTGGCAACTTGAGGTCCACCGACACCAAGCACTTATGAGCGATCGGTGTGATGTGAGAGACACCCATTGCAAGTTGTGGCTGTGGCACTGGCCAAGGTGGATAGTACTTGGTCGGCAAGAACTGTACGCCACGCTCCAAATTGAAAGCCATGTGTATGTTGTCTTCTAATGAAAAGGTAGATCTATATAATGAAAAGGGGCCAAGTCGATTACCAAAAAATAAAAAAAGGGGCCAAGTCGCATAAAACGAACAGTATTTGAAAGCAAAGATAAATAATAAATATACATACTCTCAAGCAGCCCCACTTCTGCCCAGCTTTGCGGAGGTCCTGAATAATAATTTTGGACCGTTGACCATGACCACGAGGAGAAGCAGAGGCACCGGGTTGGGAGAAGTCAATGGTGGGAATTGAATATTGAGGGTCATTTAGATCAGCTGGCTGATAGCTGGGGATTTTCAGTGAAGGAGTAAATTTTGTCAATTAATTAATTTTTTTATTTTTAATCTTTGAACACCTGTAGCCAATAAAAAAAATGCTATACAATTCAAAATCGTGTAAAATTGAATAGATAATTTATTATGCCTTAGTCTTGTCAGTGCTCTATTATTATGAAATTTTTCATATGAAAGACTGAAAAATGGAAGAGAGCCGAACTACTTGTTTCGGCATCGTAAAGGTCGACTGATCAGAGCAAGCCCCTTCGCTGTGTGTGCGTGTCGTGTGTGTTTCTTATGATTGACAAAAAAACGAAAAAGAAATAGACAATTTATTGAGTTTTTTTTTTCCTTTATATATATATATATATTAGAGATTTATTACAGAGATGATTAATTTATTTTAAAATTTAAATATCTAATTCAGTTTCACTATTAAAATACAGATAAAACTAATAAAATTAAAATTTATAATTTTAAAATATAATTATCCTCTTCCTATCATTTGAGCCAGATGGTAATTTCTTACGTAACGTAAGTTGACGTCCCTAAGCTGTGCAATAATTTAGAATTGTAAGATATAACAAAAATTTTATTTGAAATGCTCACGTTTTTTTTTTTTTTTTGGGTATACTCTAAGTTGTCCATTAGAAAGGGGACAAATGAGGAGGTCATGTCAAGGAAAGGCTCGCTGTGTTTTTGTGCATTTGGTTTTTTTGTGATTAAATTTGCAGTACATGTTTTTGGTTGGAAACAGTGCCCTAGCGGCCAACCAATCCGTAGATTCGGGAAAAAAAACTCCAGTACTCTCATTGTTCTGAACGTCTACTGCAACTAATTAAAGGTCATTTGGACAATTTAATCCACGTCAGCTGTACATCAGCGTCTGAAAACAACATTAACAGGCATTGATATTTTCCGTCGTCTTCACACAACCACATACAGCGTCTCAAACAATTCCCCAGCCGACGTCGTTTTCTTCACATCATTCTCTTCCTTAACCCCATAACCCATCATCAGCTCTACAGCCATTTCTAAGAAGAATTCTGGTCCATCCCATAATTATTTGAGAAGGATTTTACTTGGATTTTTTTTTTTTGGTACAAGAAAGGATTTTATTTGGATTTGTTAAAATAAAATATAACAGAGATTTTTTTTGGTGAGACAAAATATAACAGAGATTAATAAATTAATCTAGACATACGTTACATTTAAGGTAGAGTTGACAAATAATGATATGAAAATCACAGCGAATAAATGCGGTTATACATATATATATATATATATACATGTATATGAGAGTGTATATATATATATATATATATACACACACGAGAGATGGTACATATCTCCATCTGATCAGAAAGGATGACAAAGAAAGCTTTGGGAATGAAAGTTACAAAGACCCATTTGCGAACTTGAAGTCCACTGACACCATTAGTTATCTGCCGAAAGGGTCGCCAGCACTGATGACTGATCCGTGCGATGTGAGAGTCACCACCTCTTTCTACGCGGCAAGCCCAAAACCATTGATTTTTCTTTTCAGTGCCATCCAAATCTCATTAGCTTAAATATACCTACTCTGAAGCAGCCTCATTCCTGCCCAGCTTTGATGAGGTCCTGAATAATAATTTTGGACCGTTGACTATGACCATGAGGAGAAGTAGAGGTATCGATTTGGGAGAAATCAAATGTGGGAATTGAATGTTGAGGGGTTATTTAGATCAGCTGGCCGATACCTAGGGATCTTCAGTGAAGAAGTAAAATTTGTCAAATTAATTAAGTTTTTTGCTTTTAATCTTTGAATACATGTAATCGATAAAAAAAAAAAAAATGCTATACCATTAAAAATCGCGAAAAATTGTATGATTTAAATAGATAATTTCTTTTTAATGCTCACATTTATTTATTTTTGGGCTATGCTCTAACTTTCTTGTCCAATAGAAAGGGGACAAATGGAGGGCATGTGAAGGAAAGGCTCGCTGTGTTTTTGTACATTTGTTTTTTTGTGATTAAATTTGTAGTACATGTTTTGGGTTGGAAAGAGTGTCGTAGCGGCCATCTAATGGTACCTATTTGTTGTACTCACTGTAGGATATTTGTGGTATTGAATGGTATTATTTTTTTCATAAAAAAAATAATTTCAATATAAAAATTATTATATGGCAGTCGGTGGTGACGTATAAAATTTATTTACTATTCTATCATATTCAATAGAAATGAATATATTCGTGGCATTACAAGAGTATATTAAAATTTAAATTTTAACCTATACAAAAATAAAATGAAATAGCTGGGTCAAAAATATAAGAGGTGAGAAAAAGACCGGTCGGTTTTTCACTGTGTTGTTTTCTCGGCAAATACATGGCCAGCTACGAGTTGTGAATATGTAGCGTTTTTCGTCAAACTGTTTAACAATAAATATCGTTAAATTTTATTTTTGTGTTCTTTCTTCTGTGTACATATTTCATAAACAAAAAAAAGTAAAGTCTATATTTTGTGTTGCAAAATATGTCAGCCATTTTATTTTTATTTTTAAAATTTTTATCTTAAAATCTAGGTCATTGACCAAGAAGGAGAAAATGATATCGTACAAGAACTTGAGAAAAGGCTTAATTAAAAGCCATGAGAACAAAACACTGAAATTTTTTGAGTAAATTGGGATAAGGAGGACTGGGTTAATTTTGGAATTCCATTTAAAAGAAACGACGTCGTGTATTGAATTTTACTTTTTTATATCTTTAATAATAAATAATTAAAAATTATAATCTGTATGAAATTATATTTGTCACAAATATTATAATATATGATTGACAAAAATATTAATTTTTTCAGTAATAATCTATAAAATTTTATTATAAATTATTCTTAAATTTAAAGAGTAAAGTTTCTCTACAAAATAATAATATTTTCTGTGATAAAATATTATGATAAAAATTAATTTGATACTGTTTTATTTAACTCACAAATAACTAATGTCCAACATAAATTTTTACCATTAAATATATATTTTTTGTGACAAATTAAATTTTAACATAAAATTTTTTGTCATAAATATTATAATTTTTTATAGTGATATCTCATCGCCGATTGCACACAGCTGCATATCTAGGCGTGACAAAGAGCTCAATACTAAAATGTAGAAGGTAAGAAAAAGACTTGTCGGTTTTTCGCTGTGTCGTTTTCTCATTAAATTTGATTTTTATGTTGTTTCTTCTGTGTACATATTTCATAAAAGAATAAAAGTAAAGTCTATATTTTGCGTTGCAAAATCTGTCAGCAATTTTATTTTATTTTTAAAAAAATCTTATCTTAAAATCTAGGCCATTGAAAAAATATCATCATGATCATGTCATCCACGCGTATTGCTGACTTATTTATAGCTGTTTATATATATATTTCAGTTTTTTTGGTAAAATATATATTAATTAAGTGGACCAACTTTTATGATTATATTTTATAGATGTACATGGATGGCATGCTAAAAACTAATTGCCTTGTGGTCGAAGACTATATAAAGACTAGACTATATAATCTTAAAATTTAAATTAAATATTTAATAATTTAAATTATTTATAACATCACCTTTCTAATAGATAAACAAAATATTGAAAAGCGCAATCGGATTCCGGCAAAGTCCGGCACTGGTTATTGCTGATTAAATATTATCAACTAATGTTATTATCAAAAATGCTTGTCAACTAATGGTCAATGCAGGTCAAATCAGTCAACGTCCACTGTTGGAGATCAACATATTTCCAATTGATTTAGCTCAAATGCACCATGAATGCTTTTTTTTTTTTTTTGATAGAACAAATGCACCATGAATGCTTTGGTCCAAATAAGAATCCCCATTTCAATGGTAGCTTTTCTAAAATCCAATTTCAATTGAGGTTGTTTTTAAAAATTTTATTTTAATCGTAGTCGTTTTTTTAAAAAAAGAAATAAAATAAATCTAATCGTAATATTATGACAACTATATTTGCAAAATTCAAACACAATTATAATTGTATTTTCAAATGTTAAGTGTGACTGCGGTTGGATTTTAAAAATATAATCCCAAATGCGATTGCTTTTTTAAAAGTTTAATATAGATCATAATTATTTTTTTAAAATCCAGTTTCAATTGCCGGTTGTTTTTTCAAAACCTGATCCAACACTTTGTTGATACCCTTTTAAAATCCAACCTTCCAATCTCAAATAATTATTTTATTTTATTTTATTTATACTTTTGTTTTTTTTATGAATACTTTTGTAAAAATATGACCCGCTTAAAAATCTCTAATCAAAATCACAAGTCATGCTCTTTCACAGGATCACATCAGCTCACCCCCTCCGTTTCTACACGGCAATGAAAAATTCCGAAAGCATTGACTTTTCTGTTCCCAGTCCAATTCTTGTCAGCTTAATTTGTGATCTGTGCGGCCTAAATTGCAAAAATCAGTATTTCTTAAATGCATCTTTTTGCATATATAATAATAACAATATTATAGAGTAGTATTACAAATGCCCAAAAAAGCTTACAAATATATAATACAAATCCCCATAACCGTGGAAGTACAAGCCTCACGGATACACTTTTTGGCAAGTGCCAACATGAAGAGCATCAGCTGCCAGAATCAGTCCTACCCTCTCATGCTTTACTTGATGATATTAATACTTTTGGTCTCTTGTTGCTGCAGCTATGTTTCATGCTCCAAGTATTCCAATGTCTCTACCATTACCTCTTGTCTGCCAGACCAAGCCACTGCTTTGCTGCAATTAAAACAAGAGTTTGCATTTGTAAAACCCGACTTCAGTGGCTATTATTACATTTGTCCGCTCTTTTTTAATTCTCATTACTATGCTGATATCTTTGAATCATATCCGAAGATGAAATTTTGGAAGGAAGAAAAGGATTGTTGTTCTTGGGATGGTATCGCATGTAACATGAAAACTGGACGAGTTGTAGCCCTGGACCTAGCCTACAGCTGGCTTCAAGGGCCTTTGCGTTCTAATAGCAGCCTCTTTAAGCTGCATGGACTACGAAGGATCAACGTGGTCGATAACAACTTCAGCTTCAGCCACATCCCCTCTGAGTTCGGGCGGCTTTCGAGGTTAACCCATCTCAACCTCTCTTTCTCAATGTTTTCGGGGCGTATACCTTCTGAAATCTCATTTCTTACCAATTTGGTTTTACTTGGTGTCTCTTCTTTTAAAAATTATGATGGAACTAGTCTTTTACATCTCAGAAAGGTAGACTTTGCAAACCTCATCCAAAACGTGACAAATTTAAGCGCACTTTTCCTACGCCAAGTTGACATTTCATCATCACTACCTGAATCCTTAGCAAACTTAACTTCCTTGACATTTCTTGGTCTTGATGGATGCGGTTTACATGGCAAGTTTCCAGAGAAAATCTTTCAGCTTCCCAAGTTAGAAGTCATCTACTTACCATGTAACTATTTTCTCACTGGATTTCTTCCACAATTTCAACCTTCTAGCTCTTTGAAGAGGTTGGCTCTTGACTTCACAAATTTTTCAGGGATATTACCAAACTCAATTGGCTATCTCAAGTCCATGAGTCAATTGTCTCTCTTGAATTGTCATTTTGTAGTGACTATACCTTCTTCAATTTGGAACCTTTCTGAGCTCATATATCTTGACCTCTCCTGGAACCACTTCACTGGTCATCATCAGCTTCCATCTACGTTGGGGAACCTCGCAAAACTTACAGTTTTAGGGCTTGAATCCTCCCAATTGAATGGGGAAATACCATTTTCACTTGGAAACCTCACACAACTGAAGTATTTAAGTCTTTGATATAACAACTTAAGTGGCATTATTGAGTTTGGAGCAACCTTCAGATTCTTTCCCTCTCATATAATAGTTTATCTGTAACAACAACAAACGTAAATTCTGAACTACCAAAATTTGCATCATTATTTTTGGGTTCTTGCAACTTGAGTGAATTTCCGGAGTTTCTTAAAACCCAACATCAATTAAGGGCACTAGATCTTTCCTTCAACAGAATTAAAGGCGAAATACCAAAGTGGTTTTGGGGCATTGGAAATAATAAATTGGAGCTACTAGGTTTGCTTTGGAACGAGTTGCACGGATCCCTTACAGCCCCACCATTGTTGACATCGATGTCCTACTTCAGCATCTCAGGAAACAATTTGACTGGCGGAATTCATCCTTCATTGCGTAAATGGACTCGTCTTAAAGTCCTTGACCTGTATAGGAACCACTTTGGTGGAACCATTCCACAATGGTTGGGGAGATTGGCCGGTTCCCTTGAGTTCCTGAATCTGAAAGAAAACAACTTCCAAGGGATCATACCTCCGATATCTACAAATGGAAGAATGCACAATATGATGAGAGTACTGGACCTCAGTCACAACCAGTTACAAGGAAAGGTTCCACAATCGTTGATCAACTATAGTAAGTTGCAAGTTCTGAATCTCGGACACAACCGGATAAGTGACACATTCCCCTTTTGGTTACAAAATTTGTCAGAGCTGTGAATTCTTGTGCTGCGATCAAATAATTTTTTTGGTCCTATATGGCATCCTCATAAGTATTTGGGCTTTGTGAACTTGAGTATTATAGATCTTTCTTTTAATCATTTCAGCGGAAGTTTACCCTCTGAATACTTTAGAAATTGGGGTTACATGTCAAAAGTTCCAGACAGAAATAAGTCAGACATGATATATTTCGGTGAATCACAAGCAGAATCAAACTATTCTGTTGGATATATGTACTCAACAAGCATGACGAGTAAAGGATTGGATATGGAACTCATTAAGGCACTGACGATCTTCACGTCCATTGACCTCTCAAATAACAAATTTGATGGAGAAATTCCAAGCAGTATAGGTGATCTTCGATCTTTTTTTTGATGAATAAATTGCTGCATTAAGCACAAAAAGAAACCTCAAGGAGGCTTACAGAGCACAACCAATATTAAGTTGGTCTTGGACAATGGCTTCCCATATACAATTAGGTAAGACCGGGTCCAGCATATCAAAGAAAGAAAACAAAATACAATTGCTAGAGCTAAGCGTAAACTTTCTTCTTTGCATCTGCTTGTGGTGGAGCTTCTTGCATTCCAAGTCGATTCCAATTCATCTCTTTCAGCAAGGATTTCTGAGTAAGATTAGGTACACAGTATCCCAGAAGAAGCTCGAGTTGGCCTCCACCTCCTTTACAACATTAAAAGCATCGAAGACCAGACACTGAGTCCAAGCTTTCTCTTTTGCTATCTCCAGGTGCCACACTAGAGCTTTCAACTCAGCTTGTAGCATTTGACACACGATCAATCTTAGAAGCGAAGCAGGACCCTTCCCTGTTCATCCCTCAAGACAAGAGCAAAAGCCGCATTCCCATCTTTAAAAGCCGACGTGTTAGCTTTGAGCTTCTTCTGGAGGGTTTCCAGTTCTCCTTCGTCCCTTCCGCATGACCTATAGTTGCATCCCCACTAGTCCTTGCGAAGAAAATTCGCAATCCTTTCACCGAGCAAATTCAAAAGCCTATCGGACTTCTCTTTCCACCATAAACAACCTCATTTCGATAATTCCAAGTATAGTAAAATAAGCAAGCCACCCGATAGTCGGTGTTTCTTTTCTAAACCATTGATCAAAACATCCCGGGAGGGTCCACACGAAGCTTATCGGTTCTCTTATTGAGGTAATGTTCCACCCTCCAAACGGCACCCCGGACTCCCATGAAAGCCAAAGCCTTGGTTGCCTCGCAGCCTTTGAACCGATGTAAAGCACTCTCTTCCTCCGTCTCACAGCGGGGCCGAGTTCCCTCTCCTGTTGCTTGAGATAACTTGGTTGCAGGGGATTACTCCCACCATCATCCTCCACAAAAAAATCTTAAGCCTTTCATGCAGGCTTGCCTTCCCTAACTTCTCCCAGAATCTATTATTGTTTAGCTCAACCTCCCCACAGAAGGAAGCTAGGTAGCTTTCTTTGACAGAGAAGATGTCTGTCTTGTTGCCAATCCATATTAGTTTATCATTGCATATCACTCTCGGCCATTTAATTCGTAAAATTGCTTCTACAGTGTCAGCCATGAAGAGAGTCCGCAGCTTTTCTTCATCCCATTCATCCTCTTCTGTCTTCTTGAGGTCTCTAACTTTTAGCCCTGTTGGTGTCGCAACTCCTTCGATGAACGTGACTTTAAAAGATAAGAGACTTGGAACCCACGGGTCTGTCAACCTAATAGAGTTTCCATCTCCGATTTGAAATCTAACATTGCTAGTCAAGCAAGCTCTAGAGCATATTATTCCACGCCACACCGGAAAGACCCCTTTTTTCAACTTGTAGTCAAAAAACGATTCCCCTTTTAAGTATCTTGCTTCTAGAATCTTTGTCCAAAAATAATTCTCTCTCGATGCCAATTTCCATGCTAGCTTTGAAAGTAGAGATAAATTGAGGTCTTTAAATTTTCTGAATCCTAGTCCTCCAGCACATTTCGGCTGACACACCTCATTCCATGCCTTCAAAGCCATGTAATGCTGCCTACCTGGTTTTACCCCCCACCAGAACCTCTTGACCATTGCGTCAAGGTCTTTACATACAGCTATTGGAACCTTGAAAGTAGACATTGTATAAGTGGGGATAGCTTGAATAACCGATTGTATCAACGTGGCCTTCCCTGCTTTTGAAAGCAAACGATTCTTCCACGATTCCAATCTGCAGCTTACTCTTTCCTTTAGTCTTTGAAACTCTCTCACTTTTGACCTGCCTCCAATAAGTGCATTCCCCAGATATACTGAATTTTCTTGCATACTCTTAAGACCTGTTATTTGTTTAATATCCATCTTGCTCTTCCTGTTTATTGATTTGGAAAATAATATACTTGATTTTCCAGCATTTGCCTCCTGTCCTGACTAGTAACAATACTTGTTAAAGTTCTCCATTACGTAAGCTGCTTCTTGGCTAGAGGCCCTGCAGGCAATCAAGAGATCATCCGCAAAAAGGAGGTGAGAAACTGGTGGAGCCTCTCTGCCTAGTTTTATTCCATGAATGTGACCCTCTCTTTCTTCCCTAAGAAGTAGCCTAGACAACATTTCTGAGCACAAGATGAAGAGATAAGGCGAGATAGGGTCTCCCTGCCTTAGCCCTCAATCAGGCCTGAACGAATTAGAGATATTCCCATTTAAGATTAAAGAGAAAGTCACCGAGTTGAGGCAGCTTCCCACAAGTTCTCGGAAAGAAGGATCAAACCCCCATGCCTCCAAAACCTTGTCTATGAACCCCCACTCCATGCGGTCATAAGCCTTTTTCATGTCCATTTTTATCACCATCAATCCCTTTTTACTCTTAATCTTCTTGAGTTTATGAATGATCTCTTGACTTATAACTGTGTTCTCAGCTATCCACCTTCCTTTTACAAAAGCTCCCTGATGAGGGGAGATTATTCGTTCCAGAACACCTCTCATCCTGAGGGTCAAGATTTTTGTCACAACTTTGTAGACAAAGTTGCATAAGCTGATAGGTCTGAACTGATCAAAATTTGCAGCATTCGGCACCTTCGGAATTAAAACTATAAAAGTTCTATTGACACTGCTGGGGACTCTCTTGAGCCGAAAGCATTCTTGCACAAAGCTGATGACTTTACCTTTTACCACTTCCCAATATTTCCTATAAAATACTCCCGAGAAACCGTCGGGTCCTGGAGATTTCAGAGGATGGAGGCTCCATACGCTTTCCTTGATTTCCTCCTCTACTGGAATCTTCATCAGCTCCTTACTTTCATCTTCTGTAATGTGTTTCTCCCCTAGCCCTTCAAAGCCTTCCGGAATAGAGGGGTGACTTGAACTGAACGACTCCTCAAACCGACTAATGAAGTAGCCCTCTATTTCTTTCCGATCTGTAATCCATCCGTCTTCAACTTTAATGGAGAGAATTCTGTTCGTTCTTCTCCGTACCGCAAGACTAGTATGGAAAAACTTTGAATTTCTATCGCCTTCTCTCAACCATAATTCTCTGGACTTCTGTTTAAGTATTGATTCCCATCTATCTCTATGCATGTTTAGTTCTCTGTGGATCTTGGTGGCTTCTTCTCTATTATCCCCATGCAAACTCTGTACCCGACTAAGTTCTGATTCCAGTTCTCGGATTTTAATATTTGCAATACCAAAATGTTCTCTATTCCACTTCTTCAAAGCTCTGGATGTGGCCCATAGATTTCTCGTCAATTTATGAGCTTCCATCCCCGGTCTCTCCCCAGCAGTCCATGCCTCTTTAATCACGTGAAAAGAAGAGGGGTCAGAAGTCCAGGCCTTAAAAAATTGAAAACGTCTCCTCTTAATAGGTTCCTCATCCGTAGTTCTTATTAGGATAGGGACGTGATCCGATCCTTCCATTAGAAGATGATGGACTGAGGCACTTGGGTTTTCTACTATCCAATCGTGACTGGCCACCGCTCGATCAATTCGTTCTCTAATATAGGATTGTCCTTCAGTATTATTCTGCCAAGTGTATTTACTTCCATGAAATCCCAGATCGATTCCCCTTGTCTGAGCTAAAAATTCCTTGAGAAACAGCTGCTTCTTCCAGATGCTCCTACCTCCCCATTTTTCGTTTTCCTTTATAACTTCATTCAGGTCTCCAAATAGAATCCAAGGTTTCCCCAGGCTATTTACCTTATTCCCCAGTTCCTCCCAAAAAGATTTTTTTTCCCGATAATACGGTGTTCCGTGACAGCCCAGTAAGATGAACTCCTTACTCTTGTCTGAATTCCAAGCTTTCAAACAAATAATTTTCTCCGTGTTCCACTGGCATTGCATTTGAAGAGAGCTTTTCCAGAAGAAAGCTAAGCCTCCTGCAGTTCCCATTGCTTCCACTATCACTTCCCTTTCAAATCCCAGTTTTCGTCCCAGATTTTCCATGCTCTCCCGATTGCATTTAGTTTCCATGAGAAACACACAAGAAGGATTATCCCTCTTAACTAGCCTCTGTAGAATCTGGATAGTTTTTCGGTTCCCTATTCCCCTACAGTTCCATGACAGAATAGAAATGGAAAGGGGGGGTGCATGAATCAGCCCGCTTTCTCGGCCTAGAGAAAATCCTTATTTGCTGAGATTCTTGTACTGTCGTGTGCTTTGGAGCTCTCTCCTTCCAGATTGATTACATTACTAGCTTCCCCTGCTTTGACCCTCGCCGCTTTCTTCCATGACCAGCTCTTGTTACTTTCTCTCGTGTGATACCGACAAGCATTCCCCTTTATTTCTCGGTCTTGTCTTCCAACTTGAAAGGTTCCTGAAAGCCCCTCAAAGTTAGTTTCAGTTTCAATTCTTCCCAACTTCTGCCCTTGATGCTCCTCTTGAAAGTCCTCCTCCCCTTGTTCCTCAACCAGAAAGGCATTGTTATCCCTCTCCTTGTCATTTTGGATATTTATCCCTCTGAGGTTGTCTGCAATCTCTTCAAGTACTTCAATTTCTTCCAGGTGGGCCCTTCTTCCCACTTCTTTGGCCTCAACTACTTGACTGGCCCGTCTCCTCGTGTAGTATTTTCCACCAGCACTTGGGCCACTTCTATCCAAAACCAATCTTGTGGATTTGATTGGGCTTATACATGGGGTCCCTTTATCATTACCCATTTCCAAGCCCACTTTATATGCATGAGCTTGGGCCATCTTCTGGAGTATGGGGGCCCACTGATCATTTGGAGACAGATGAATCTGGTTGAAAAAGCTTAACAGCTCCTTCGAGCTTAGTTTCCCCAGGTTTCTCCTTCCTGATGAGGGCGGCCGCTCCCCTGGCTCTATGCAACCTGACTCTATACAGGTATCCCATCCCTCTCCTTCTTCATTTCTCGAAAAAATTTCTGCCACCCCTCTTTTATTAACTTTCGGGTTTGACAGGTCTCTGCTCCCTTCAGAAAAGGCGGCTTCTTGGAATCTGTGTTTGGAGATCTGTTTCCTTCCTTCTCTCTCATCTCGCCGGCATATCTCCATCGCCGGATTATCTATAAAGACCATAGTTCCTCTTGTTTCTGCTTTTATCCACGGGCCATATAGTTTAGCTTGTCTCCCACGACTGTCTTTAATTGAAACTGATTCCCTGCGGCTACATTTTCCAGTCACATGGTCTAGCTTCCCGCATTTGAAGCAAAAGTCTACCAATCTTTCGTACTTGAACTGGATCCATAGCTCTCCTCCTCCTTCCCTGTCTAAAAGATAACCCACTGGAAGAGGCCTGTTGACTGAGAGATCAATTTGGAATCTCAGATATCTATTAGCAACTACGCACTTGGGGGTCAATGAGGAAATAATCACTGTTCCTATTCTATCCCCTATTTGAAATGCTGAATCTTGATGGAGAAAAATTGGGGGTAGCCCATGTACTTGTATATGAAAAGTTGTGGAGTTAAAATCAACCTCTTGTAGCCCTATATAGTCCGGCCACTCCTTAAGAATCAGATACGCACCGTCAAATGACCATGGCCTCTGTTTAAAGATCTTGTCTTTATCTTCCTTGAGCTCGAAGGAGAATTTGAATATGTTGTCCCCAACTTTTTCAACCTGCACCTGAGACCTTAACTTCCAAACCTTTTGAATCAAATCTTTTAGTGGGAATCTTCTGAAATTCCGTGTTGCCAAAAATTTTCCCAACAATGTCGTATCTGTTATTGACAGAGCTATATCATCCTTTGGTTTTAGAGACAATCCTCGCAATGCTTCTTGCAGCTCCATCGTTGGTTCTGAGCTCTCCTCCATTGCGGCCTTGCCACCTCCACCCAAAAGAGATACTAGAAAAAGAGGGAAAATTATTCCCTAGGAAAGATGGCAGGACTCGAAGCTTGTGACTAAGCTACCGAATGCGCCATAGAAAAGAATAAAAAAGTTACACAAATTAGGCCAAACATGTTAAACCTATTGGCCCCACATATATATATGACATATATGTTATATAATCCAAATTAGGCCGAAACTCATCTGGCTTTTCTTGCCCATTTCTCTCTCGCCGGTGTTCAGGTACTGAAAGTGAAAAGGGCCATCGATGGAAGAGATCAGATCGTCTTCCTCGCCGCCGAGCACTCACCGAACCAGCGCAGGACCGGAAAATTAGCCGTTTGGCAGTTCGACGAAACCAGAAAAGTCGACAGCGTTGCAGATAAAGAAAGGCTGCTTGGCGTTCATGGTTTCGATGAAGGAGGGTTTTGAGTACGTCAAGGCCTTCTTCTTTGGTCAGGTAACATGATGGCAAAAAGGTTGATTGGTGATCTTCGATCTTTGATTGTGCTCAACTTGTCCGGCAACAGTTTCACAAGCACTATCCCATCATCTCTTGGAAATCTAGGAGAGCTTGAATCATTGGATCTTTCTAAAAACAAGCTCATTGGTGGAATTCCTCAACAGTTGGAAAATCTCACATTTCTTGAGTATTTGAACATGTCTCAAAATCAGCTCACAGGCCCAATACCCCAAGGCGGACAGTTGGAGACATTTTCATATTCATCTTTCGACGGAAATCCAGGATTATGTGGCCTCCAATTGTCAAAGAAATGTGAAAATACAGACGCGCCAATTTCTTTCCATAGCAAAGAAGAAGAATCAGAATCAGAAAATGGTTTCACTTGGAAAGTGGTCGTTCTGGGATTTGGATGTGGACTAGCGGTTGGAATAATCTTTGGACATGTCACCCTCTCAAGAAGGTCTTGCTGGTTTTGGAGAAGCTTTGTTGGAAGGTATATCTATGCATACTTGTGAATATGGACCTGTCCATTGTTGAAGGTACTTAAATTTTTCCTTTTAATCTATACATACATAAGTTTTGCAAATAACATAAGCCTCGTTTCGATCAGTACATAGCTATAGTGTGAATGAATACTAATTGTAGTAGCTTTTCATTGTATATGCCACGTTCAGTGTCATTGAATACTCACATGAGCAAACCTTAGTATTATCTTCAAACTGACTAACAATTCGGTTGTAAGTAATCACCTACAAGTGTACGTTTTTGCAGAGTGTCCTTGGCATTGCGTTTGTACTTAAAGCCTTTGAGAAGTAATTATATAGGAAATTGAGGAAACAATTTATAAAGGTGAAGAAGGATGAGACCATTAGCTCATGAACAACCGGGTCGGGCTACTCTTTTCTGTATCCTATCAGTGAAGGTGGACTTGCTGGCAAGGAAACTCGCAACAGTGTCTCAATATATAGTAGTTACTTAATTTGTTAGGCTGATATATATATATATATATATATATATATATATATATATATATATGATGAACTATTTTAAATCGTGTTGAGCCTGCTTAGTTTCTTTTGTAATAAAACTATGTATGTATGAGTTAGCTACAAGTTTATTATAAGGTGGTTGTTTGAGTATTTGCTTACTTTTACAATAACAAATTAAAAAGCAGCTTGTTTTTTTTTTTTTTTTGGTTAAGTTAATAGCTATTTGATGTGCTATAAGATTTGCCACATCCAAATTATTGAGCAATATTTGTATTAGGGGCACAGATATGTTAAAATGGTGAAGTAGGGTCTACCTTTAAAAGAAATCGTATAAAATAAATAAATTTTAATACAGATAAAAATTATACGGGAAAGAGAAAAATGCTAATGGGCATCACAAAAAAACAATAAAAATTTGAGAGTTTTATTAAAAGAATAAATTATCAGAGAAAATTACTCTGAATTATTAATTATACAACGCATTGATACAAATAGTATTATTATTATTATTATTATTATTATTGTTAAATACAAATAGTATTATTTGTTTTTAGACATAGTTGACATTTTATTTTAATATATGTTTTTGGACTAGCATAATCGAATTAAACTAATAATCGTTGTTAGCTTGAAATAATACTTGATCCGAAACTTACAAAAGAGCTAGTAGCTAGTTAGCTACAAATTTTTTTTTTTTTTTTTTACAGGGAATTTCTGAAATTTAATGAATATTAGTTAATGCTGGTTAATAATTTTTTAAGGATTATGGTTCCAAAATATTGTACTACTAATATTCATTCAATTGCCTTAAACATAGTGCACCTGGGGGTGTGGCCTAGCAGAAAGAAAGCTGACCGTTCTATTACATTCGCTTGCGAGAGTTGTAGTTCGAGTCTTGGCAAATTCCGTTATTGTCTCACATGTAACTTTCTTAAAGTCTTGGAGGGATCAGAATGGGGAGGTTCTTCTGAAACTTATAAACTTATAAAACTTTATAGCAAAAAGATCCTACCCACTAATATAATTCTGAACTGATAAAATCCACGTCAAGATCTTTTTCTATTATAAAAAAAAAATTGCCTTAAACACAGTGGAGAGAGACGACTAGCCCGGCAAGTAGGGTCATCTATATAAAGATGAAACGTCGAAACATCTACTTTCTCTAATCAATACCAATAATTACTCTCTTTCACACTCAGCTCACCATTTTTATTTTACAAGGCAAAGCCTCAAAACATTGACTTTTATTATATATATTGAGTTTGAACCACAGAGACCACGCCGCCGCCACCACTGCCTCCTCGATCTTCTCCGTAAGTCTCTCTCCCTCTCATCTTCTAACTTTTTTTTTTTTTTTCTTTTTCACCCCAACCCAAAACCCTTAAAATAATTCCCCAAAATCGATTTCTTTTTCGTGTTCATATCTAAAAAATATTATAGCCACGTGAACAATATTATTTTCACAAAAAAGAAATTATTATTTTTATATGTAGCTGCTGTGATTGCCATTGTTCTTCACTTGTACTTTTCTTCTTTGATTCACCAATGATTATTTATCTTCTTCTTTTTTTAATGCTTTTATACTTTAGAAGACTATATGTAAATATATGAAATTAGTTGCTCTTAAAAATCCATAATTTCTTGAATAAATTAATCCTAATATTAATTAATCGATGTTTTATTCGGATATAACCTTTCACGGGAATCCCATGGTCCAATGGTACCCATTTGCTGTGCCTCGCTGTGCAATATATTTGTGGCCTACGAGAATAAGCGGCCTATTTGTCTCTGTTCTTTGGTTTTTAACTCTAAAAACTATATTTTTTTAGTAGAGATTTAAAGGTTTACAAGAATTGGGTTTTTCCTGATCAAGCACACCCTGTTGATCTGATAAAGAGGTAATTTTATGGTGAGCTTTGAAGATTCATCATTCATTCATGAATTTTCAGAAACTGGAACATCCAAATATTGCATATGATATCAGAACGTGTATTTAGTAAACCATTGGTGGACTTTTATGTTATAGAAAAGTAAAATTGATCTGAATTTAGGGTCTTAAAGGGAATATTATGGATTTGGTTTGAACACATCAATGAATAAATTTTCATTTGGATGACATGATATGGTATACATTTGTTCTTTTCCAGAGGAATGGCAGTTCAAGATGCAAATTCCCCACATGGTCTCCGCTTACTGATAGAGGACTATCCATATGCTGTTGATGGGCTTGAGATATGGTCTGCCATTAATACATGGGTTAAAGAGTATTGCTCCTTCTACTAAAAAACAGATGAAACTGTTCAAAGAGACCCTGAACTCCTGTCCTAGTGGAAGGAAATTAAACAGAAGGGTCACGGTGACAAGAAAGACTAGCCCTGGTGGCCTAAAATGCAGACTCGCGAAGTACTAATAGAAACATGCACCATCATCATATGGATTGCTTCAGCTTATCATGCAGCAATCAATTTCGGACACTACCCTTATGGAGGCTACCCTCCAAGCCGACCAAGTATAAGCCATCGGTTCATCCCCGAAGAAGGCAATCCTGAGTGTGAGGAACTGAAGACAAACCCGGAAAAGGCTTACTTGAAAACTTTTAATTCCCAGCTGCTGAGTGTCCTTAGGATTGCCATTGTAGAAATATTGTCAAGGCACTCAACTGATGAGATCTACATTGGGCAGAGAGACACTAGAGAATGGACAGAAGATGCAGAAGTACTGAAAGCCTTTAAGAAATTTGAAAAGAAGCTGAAGGAAATCGAGGAAAAAATAACAAGGATGAAAAGCTGAAGAACCGAGTTGGGCCAGCCAAGGTTCCATGCACATTGCTGTATCCCAGCAGTGAAGCTGGACTTGCTGGTAAGGGAATTCCCAACAGTGTCTCAATCTAAGTATCATTAAGTCTCAATGTTATACATGATACAATAATAATCTTGCTGAGTCCACTTGGTTTCTTTAAAAAGAATACAAAGGAGCTCAGCTAGTATCTATAATATTGTAGGGAGTATACGAGATATAATGAATAATTTATAATGTTGCTTACTATTCTTAAGGATTATGGTTCAAAATGTATTGACAGTTCCGTCAATTGCCCTAAGGATCGGTAAAGAGCGACGACTAGCTAGCTAGAGTCACCACCTCTTTCTACACGGCAAGCCCAAAACCATTGATTTTTCTTTTCAGTACCATCCAAATCTCATCAGCTTAAATTGTGCGGTCTAAAATGCTATCCCAGTTTTGTTTTTCGTCAATATTCCATATTTTGCAGATAAATTATATTTTATATCTTAAATAGTAACATAGAAGACAAAACGAAATATTTAAAAATCTCTAATCAAAATCATCAGTCACGCTCTCTCACAGGATCACATCAGCTCACCACCTCCGTTTCCACACGGCAATGAAAAATTCCAAAAGCATCGACTTTTCTGTTCCCAGTCCAATTCTCATCAGCTTAAATTGTGCGGTCTAAAATGCTATCCCAGTTTTGTTTTTCGTCAATATTCCATATTTCGCAGATAAATTATATTTTATATCTTAAATAGTAACATAGAAGACAAAACGAAATATTTAAAAATCTCTAATCAAAATCATCAGTCACGCTCTCTCACCTCACCACCTCCGTTTCCACACGGCAATGAAAAATTCCAAAAGCATCGACTTTTCTGTTCCCAGTCCAATTCTCATCAGCTTAATTTGTGATTTGTGTGGTCTAAATTGTAAAACCAGTATTTCTTAAATACATCTTTTTGCATATATAATAATAAAAATAATAACAATATTATAGAGTAGTATTACAAATGCCCAAAAAGGCTTACAAATATATAATACAAATCCCCATAACCGTGGAAGTACCAAGTCTCACGGATACAGTTTTTGGCAAGTGCCAACATGAAGAGCATCAGATACCAGAATCTGTCCTACCCTCTCATGTTTTACTTGATGATATTAATACTTTTGGTCTCTTGTTGCTGCAGCTATGTTTCATCCTCCAAGTATTCCAATGTCTCTACCATTTCCTCTTGTCTGCCAGACCAAGCCACTGCTTTGCTGCAATTAAAACAAGAGTTTGCATTTGTAAAACCCGACTTCAGTAGCTATTATTATTTTTGTCATCACTTTAGTAATTCTCATTACTCTGCTGATATCTATGAATCTTATCCGAAGATGAAATTTTGGAAGGAAGAAAAGGATTGTTGTTCTTGGGATGGTGTCACATGCAACATGAAAACTGGACGAGTTTTAGCCCTGGACTTGGCCTACAGCTGGCTTCAAGGGCCTTTGCGTTCTAATAGCAGCCTGTTTAAGTTGCATGGACTACGAAGGATCAACTTGGCCTATAACAACTTCAGCTTCAGCCTCATCCCCTCTGAGTTTGGCCGGCTTTCGAGGTTAACCCATCTCACCCTCTCTTTCTCAATGTTTTCTGGGCTTATACCTTCTGAAATCTCATTTCTTACCAATTTGGTTTCACTTGATCTCTCGTCTTTTAAAAATTATGATGGAACTAGTCTTTTACATCTCAGAAAGGTAGACTTTTCAAACCTTATCCAAAACGCGACAATTTTAAGCACACTTAACCTACACCAAGTTGACATTTCATCATCACTACCTGAATCCTTAGCAAATTTATCTTCCTTGACATCTCTTTTTCTTGATGGATGCGGTTTACATGGCAAGTTTCCAGAGAGTATCTTTCAGCTTCCCAAGTTAGAAGAAATCTACTTACCATGTAACTATTTTCTCACTGGATTTCTTCCACAATTTCAACCTTCTAGCTCTTTGAAGAGGTTGGCTCTTGCCTACACAAATTTTTCAGGTATATTACCAAACTCAATTGGCTATCTTAAGTCCATGAGTCATTTGACTCTCTGGAATTGTCATTTTGTAGGGACTATACCTTCTTCAATTTGGAACCTTTCTGAGCTCACATTTCTTGACCTCTCCTCGAACCACTTCGCTGGTCATCATCAGCTTCCATCTACGTTGGGGAACCTTGCAAAACTAACTGCTTTATATCTTGAATCTGCCCAATTGAATGGTGAAATACCATTTTCACTTGGAAACCTCACACTGCTGAAGTCTTTAAGTCTTTCAAATAATAACTTAAGTGGCATTATTGAGTTTGGCTACTTCTCCAGACTGAGCAACCTCCAGAGGCTTTCCCTCTCATCTAATAGTTTATCGGTAACAACAACAAACATAAATTCTGAACTACCCAAATTTGCAATATTAGATTTGGCTTCTTGCAACTTGAGTGAATTTCCGGAGTTTCTTAAGACCCAAGATCAATTAAGGGAACTAGATCTTTCCTTCAATAGAATTAAAGGCGAAATACCAAAGTGGTTTTGGGGCATTGGAAATAATAAATTGGAGGGACTAGATTTGAGCTGGAACGAGTTGCACGGATCACTTACAGTTCCACCATTGTTGACATCGATGTCCAACTTTATCATCTCGGGAAACAATATGACTGGCAGAATTCATCCTTCATTGCGTAAATGGACTCGTCTTAAACTCCTTGACCTGTCTAAGAACCACTTTGGTGGAACCATTCCACAATGGTTGGGGAGATTGGCTGGTTCTCTTGAGTTCCTGAATCTGAAAGAAAACAACTTCCACGGGAGCATACCTCCGATATCTACAAATGGAAGCACGCACAATATGATGATAATACTGGACCTCAGTCACAACCAGTTACAAGGAAAGGTTCCACAATCGTTGATCAACTGTAGTAAGTTGCAAGTTCTGAATCTTGGATACAACCAGATAAATGACACATTCCCCTTTTGGTTACAAAATTTGTCAGAGCTGCAAATTCTTGTGCTGCGATCAAATAATTTTTTTGGTCCTATATGGCATCCTCATAAGTATTTGGGCTTTGTGAACATGAGCATAATAGATCTTTCTTTTAATCATTTCAGTGGAAGTTTTCCGTCAGAATACTTTAGAAATTGGGGTCACATGTCAAAAGCTCCTAACAGAAATAAGTCAGACATGATATATTTTGGTAAACCACGAGCAGAATCCAACTATTCTGCTGTATATAAGTACTCAACAAGCATGATGAGTAAAGGATTGGATATGGACCTGACGACGGTACTGATGTTCTTCACGTCCATTGACCTCTCAAATAACAAATTTGATGGAGAAATTCCAAGCAGCATAGGTGATCTTCGATCTTTGATTGTGCTCAACTTGTCCAGCAACAGTTTCACGGGCACTATCCCATCATCTCTTGGAAATCTAAGAGATCTTGAATCATTGGATCTTTCTAAAAACAAGCTCATTGGTGGAATTCCTCAACAGTTGGAAAATCTCACATTTCTTGAGTATTTGAACATGTCTCAGAATCAGCTCACAGGCCCAATACCCCAAGGTGGACAGATGGAGACATTTTCATATTCATCTTTCGATGGAAATCCAGGATTATGTGGCCTTCAATTGTCAAAGAAATGTGAAAATACAGACGCACCAATTTCTTTCCATAGCAATGAAGAAGAATCAGAATCCGAAAATGGTTTCACTTGGAAAGTGGTAGTACTAGGATATGGATGTGGGCTATTGGTTGGACTAATCTTTGGACATGTCACCCTCTCAAGAAGGTCGTACTGGATTTGGAGAAGTTTCGTTGGAAGGTGTATCTATGCATACATCTATGCATGCTTGTGAATATGGAACTGTCCATTGTTGAAGGTACTTAAGTTTTTCCTTTTAATCAATACATATATAAGTTTTGTAAATAACATAAGCCTCGTTTCGATCAGTACATAGCTATAGTGTGATTGAATACTAATTGTAGTAGGTTTTCATTTTATATGCCACGTACAGAGTCATTGAATACTCACATGAGCAAACCTTAGTATTCTCTTCAAACTGACTAACAGCTCAGTTGTAAGTAATCACCTACAAGTGTACGTTTTTGCAGAGTGTCCCTGGCATTGCCCTTGTACTGAAAGCCTTTGAGAAGTAATTATATAGGAAAGAAAGCTCAAGGAAATTGAGGAAACAGTTCATAAGAAGGATGAGATCGTCAGCTCATGAACAACCTGGTTGGGCTACTCTTTGTTGTATCCTATCAGTGAAGGTGGACTTGCTGGCAAGGAAACTCCCAACAGTGTCTCAATATATACCAGTTACTTAATTAGTTAGCCTGTTATATATATATATATATATGAACCTATTTTAAATCTTGTTGACCCTGCTTAGTTTCTTTTGTAACAAAACTATATATGTGTGAGTTAGCTACAAGTTTATTATAAGGTGATTGAGTACTTGCTTAGTTTTACAGTAACAAATTATAAAAGTAGCTTTTTACCAAAAAAAAAATAATAATAATAATAATAAAAGCAGCTTGTTTTTTTGGTAAAGTTAACAACTATTTCATGTGCTATAAGATTTGCCACATCCAAATTATTTGAGCAATACTTGTATTACTTAGGCACAGATATGTTAAAGTGGCGAAGTGGGGTCTACCTTTAACATAGATAAAGATTATACGTAAATGAAAAATGTTAATGGTCATCGCTGAAAATTATAAAAAATTTAAGAGTTTTATTAAAGAGAAGAAATTATCAGAGAAATTTATTCTGAATTATTAATTATAAAATGCATTGATACAAATAATATTATTTGTTTTTAGACATAGTTAATATTTTATTTTAATCGAATTAAACTAATAATTGTTGTTAGCTAGAAAGAATACTTGATCCGAAACTTACAAAAGAGCTAGTAGCTCGTTAGCTACAATTATTTTTTTTATGGGGAATTTCTGAAATTTAATAAATATTAGTTAATGTTGGTTAATAATCTTTTAAGGATTATGATTCCAAAATATTGTATTGACTAGTATTCATTCAATTGCCTTAAACATAGTGAAGATAGACGACTAGGCAATTAGGGTCATCTATACAAAGACGAAACATCTGCTTTCTCTTATCAAAATTAATAATCACTCTCATTCGCATTCAGCTCACCGCTTTTATTTTACAAGGCAAGGCATCAAAACATTGGCTTTTATTATATATATAGAAAGAGAGAGTTTTGCTATAAAACGTTGTATCAGGTACATTGAAAAATACTTGCGCTGTAATTTTAATATCATATTATTTCCAAAACATTGCATTTAGCAATTAGATAATCATCATACTTTTCATCGTCGTTTTATCCGATTTCATTTTTATCCCAAATACCTTCTCAATCAGAGAAACTACACGACATTCACTGCCTTCTCCTCTTCGCCGTAAGTCTCTCTCCCTCTCATCCACTAACTCTCTTTCATCCTTTTCAGCCAACCAAAATCTTAAAAATAATTTTCCAAAATCGGTTTCTCTTTCTTATTTATGTCTCAAAAATATTATAACCACGTGAAGAATTTTATTTTAACAAAAATGAAATTATTGTTTTTATAAGTAGCTCATTGCTATTGTCTTTCACTTGTACTTTTCTTCTTTGATTCACCCATGATTATTTATTTTCTTTTTTTTTTCGTGCTTTTAGACTTTAGAAGACTATATCTATAGAAACAAAATATAAATATACGAAATTAGTTGTTCTTCAAAATCTATGATTTCTTGAATAAATTAATCCTAATAAACTGATCTCATCGTTGACATATTAATTAATTAATTAATGTTTTGTTCCGGTATAACCTTGATGTTTCTAAGAAGAATCCCAGTCCATCTCATAAGTATTTGAGGAGGATTTTACTTTTTTTTTTTGGTATATTGAGGAGGATTTTACTTGAACTAGTTAAAGTAAGATATAACATAGAATAATTTAGGCGTACGGTTATTTTTAATGAAAAGGACCCCAAGTCGCATAAAACGAACAGTTTTTTAAACCAAAGATAAATGTACGTACTCTGAAGCAGCCCCATTCCTGACCAGCTTTGTGGAGGTCCTGAATAATAATTTTGGACCGTTGATTATCATCATGAGGAGAAGCAGAGATACCGAGTTAAGAGAAATCAATGGTGGGAAATGAATATTGAGGGTCATTTAGATCAGCTGGCTGATGGCTAGAGATCTTCAGTGAAGGAATAAATTTTGTCAATTAATTAACTTTTTTACTTTTAATCTTTGAACACATGTAATCAATAAACCAAAAAAAAAAAAAAATGCTATACCATTCAAAATCGTGTAAAATAGTATGATTTAAATAGATAATTTCTTTTGCCTTAGTCTCATCAATGCTCTACCATTATGAAATTTTTCATATGAACGACGGAAAAATGAAACAGTGAGCCGAACTATGTTTGTTTCGGGATCGGAAAGGTCGAGTGATCAGAGCAAACCCCTTCGCTGTGTGTGCGTGTCACGTGTGTTTCTTATGATTGACAAAGACAATTTCTTACGTGAGTTGACGTCCCTACGCTGTGCAATAATTTAGAATTGTGAGATATAACAAAAATTTTATTTGAAATGCTCACGTTTTTTTCCTTTTTTTTTTTGGATTAGGCTCTAACTTGTCCATTAGAAAGGGGACGAGTGGAGGGCATGGGAAGGAAGGGCTAGCTGTGTTTTCGTTTCTTTGTGATTAAATTTGTAGTACATGTTATAAAATGGTATTATTTGCTGACCTTTCACGGAATCCCATGGTCCAATGGTGCCTATTTGCTGTACCTCGCCGTAGGATATTTTTGGTATTGAATGGTATTATTATTATTTTTTTTATAAAAAAATTTCAATTTGAAAATTACTATGTCAGCAGTCGGTGAGATATAAAATTTATTTACTATTATATCTGTATAATTTTATAAGAGTTCACGATAATAAGACTGTATTTTTAAAAGTTTATTCCCCACTTGCTATTTAGCAAAGATGAATATATTTGAGACACTGCAAAGAGTATATTAAAACTAACCTTAACTTCCAATATATATATATATATATATAAAGATCTTATCAGTTTTCTTCATCTGTACTGGATGAAAATGGTGTTATTTTTTATTCTCTTTATAGATGATAATAATAAAGTCATAGTATATTATCAATCTTGTTATAGGGTTTTAATTATTTAAGCCCAATAACCTAAAACCATAACTTAAGCCAAGTCTTAAAATCCACAACAGAGCATAAATCTTCTAATCTGCTTCCACCTTGCAAAATTTAGAAAGTTGAACCTCACGTTCCACAATAGACTTCCACTTAACTAATTACAAGTGACTATAACTACCCACATTCCTACATCCTTGTGTTACACAGGTGGAGTAGTGTATTCTTGGTGTTTATACATAGGTGGAGTAGTGGAGAAATAGTGGTGCATGAGGCACAAGACACGGGAATTGGAACATTCTTCAATCCTTATATATACACCAAAGGACGCTCAACTCAGGTATGCAATTCTCTAGTCTTACAAAAACTTTGCTCAATAATTTTTCTATCATTTTCAATCACTGAATTGAGCTTGGACTGCCTTTAGTAGATACCATATAGGTATCCAAGCTTTTGACTTTCTTTTCTATTCTCAGGTTCTTAATAAGTACTCAAATTGCCCTTTCAAATATATATAAAGCCTTAACCAATTTTTTAGCAAAAACAAGTATATTATCAATCATTTCAAGCAACTGGTGTCTAATAATTCCCACCGACAGATCAACTTTAGACTACAAGAATTACATGGAGAATTTGCAGCCTATTTGTCTTTGTTCTTTGGTTTTTAACTCTAAAAACTATATTTTTGTAGTAAAGACTTTGAAAAACTATTTTTTATTATTTTATGGAAACAAATGGTATTTCATAAGCTATTTTTAAAACCAATTTGTATACATCAAAAAATTAACTGCATTGAAAACTTTATATTTTTTAATAATAATTTTCCTATTTTCATTTTTATTATAGAACAGAACTTTTATTAATTCTAAATGATTAATTTTTGGGTGGTATGAGTTTTTATTTATAATAATTTATAACATAAATGTTTGAAATAAAACAAGTGAAATGTATTGATAAAAGAAAAATAATGTCGAACTTCGTCAAACAAGTTACAAATTATCTAAAATAATTTATAATTATATTACTATATATATATATATATATATATATATATATATATGCAAGCAAACTATTATTGTATTCATTTCCAGTTAAGAAAAATTCATCTGTACAATTTTATGTAGCTATAAGTTATGTCTCTCAAGTTAAATTTTAACCTGGAAACACTTATGCTGCAGTTGATGGTATTTTTCTGTTTTAGGCTATTTGATCCTGTCTTAACACAGCGTGTTTTAAGTAATAGGGATGTGAATTTATGCTAAAGTAAGACATTGACGTGTAAAAGCAGACATATCTTCCTAGTGAAACTCCTGTACCACTACGCAAATATAGAGAAGAAGAGTTGATTCACACTTCAAAAAAACTTGGAATTAGTGCTACAGTTTTAAAATTTGTTACTAAAGGTTAAATTTAGTTGTAAAATTATATTTCGTGACTGAATCTTCATAAGTAATTATAATTAGTTATGATATAAATGTCGTAGCTATATTTCATAACAAAAGCTAAAAAACGATGATGTCACTGCAAAAAAAAATTCGTTTAGCCACGAAAATTATTGCTATAATTTTTAAATTCGCAATTAAAGCATATTTTTTAGTAATAAAATTCAATTTCATAATTGAATTAAAAAGTAGTTACGACATATATTATAGTAGAACTTTGTAACTAATTTATATAAATTAAATCTATTTTTAACTTTACATACCTACAAAAATAAATTTATAGTAAAAACATTCAAATATTTTTGCCACAAAACTATGTTTCGTAGCTGAATTTTAAAAATTTATTACAATTTTTTTCGTAGCTAAATTTCATAGCAGAAACTTCAAAAGTAATTAGGCGCCAAATTCCCGAGCCCAAAATATTGATGACGTGGCACAAGTTTTACAACACCTACAAAAACGTTTTATAACTGATTGATATAAAATAAAACAATAAAAACAAGCACGAAAACTCTCTGCAACTCTTCAGTCACTAGCCCCCTCTCTGCAAATCACTCGTCGTTGCCCCCTTCTCTCCCACGCCCACACCCCCTCCTCTATCTCCCTCAATCTCACTCTACTCCGCTGCTAACCCATGCCGTTATCTCCTCCATCTTCATCAATCTCACTCACCTGGAAAAAAAAATTTTCCAATAGCAATGGCAGCTGCAAATGGCTTCGCGACCTCATTCCCTTGTTTTCTCATTTTCAATAGTGGGTCTTGTTTATGTCGAATTTTGCTCCGCCGCAAACGGTTAAATTTCCTGCCTAGCACCACCGTGGATATGCAAGAATTAAGGAGAAAGCGTGAGAGCTTTTGGGGGCACCGGTGTGGTACCGGCCAAAGAACCTCCGACGCTCAAGTCAGTTGATCGGCTTTGGACTTTTAGTGAATTCTAGTGTAGAGTATTGCGTACCTTGCCTTGAGTTATCAAGGGATATATATATATGCATGGCCTTACCTTGTCCATCAAGATGAGGGCTTGAAACCCTAGCCGTCCTGATTTAAGGCAAGTCATAATGGGCGCTCTTCTCAGTTTGGTAAGTGAAATATGGGAAAGTATCCAGCATTTACTACGGAGTGAACTTTCCTTTTGGAACCCTCCTCAGCTCTTACCACATTCGAGCCAAGGGAAATTGTTCCAAGCCATCACTACCAAGCCGTCGCCCGGCTTTGACGTCCGAGCCAAGCCTTCTCCGAACCACGTAATGATAGCTCCCCCCTGCAGTCCCGTGCTCTTCCTTGCCGAGCCTCCAAATAGACCCTGGCTCGGCTCGCACTTCCAAAGAAGCCACTGGTCGTGAGCTCTTCTTCTTCCCAACTACGGTGGCTCCGCTCATTCCTCCATCTTTAGCCTTATCGGCCCTGCTCAGTGAGAATTCTTCCTATACAGTCAGCCCCCCAGTCACCGAGCCAAAGTGACTCGCGAGTATTATCAACACTGTGGCTCGGTTACTGAAACATTCTTGAATGCTCTTCGCTACATAGGGAAAATCAAACGTCCTTCTGACTCTCGGCTGTCGTTTCACTTACCATGACATTATGGCAGACGCGTGGAACAATGTGCCAAGACTGAAAAGGCACATCACATCACAACCGTTCATTCAAATCTAAAACTCCGATCGCAACCCTTCGTGCTCAAAACTGTCCAACTACAAAACCCTTTGGCTTCTGTCCCTCACTTTCTTTATTTCGAAAACTCCCGCTGCAACCTCTACTTTGTCTTCTTCCCCAAACGCTTTCCATTAACCAAAAACTTCCGGATCGTGATTCTCCATCCCTTAGACTGTTCCTGAGCGTGACTCAACGCTACGGACATTTCTCTACAACTTCTGCGAGATTCGCGAGTTAACTGCACACAGAAATTCCCAATTCCAATTTCTGGTCTTAGCCTAGTTCTCCATTTCCGGTCATACTTTGCCCCCGATCTGGTCTCAGGTCAGATTCCGATCCTCTAGCCTCTAAAGGTTTCTCAAATTCTTACCTCGTTCCAACGATGGAATCCCGGATCCGATCTGGTGGTCGAGGAGCAATTAGTTAGGAAAATTCAAGGGCCGCCTCCTCCTTTGGGACCCCTCGCCCTAGGCAAGCAAATGACCCTAGCGTAAGAACCCCAATCCGAACCCCTAGCATTAGGATAGACGGCCCAGGCGGCAATAGGTCCGGGTTGATAATCATGCGACCCGTGATAATCAAGACTGATATTCCTGTCTTCAACAAAGTGACATGTCGTACTCGAGAGAGGTTCGACATGCCCGACAAATTAAGCTATCCGAACCCTTAGAGAGCCGACTCCCCTCGCGACGGGTGGATCTGCCTGTACGAGATCGCCTTCAAAATAGGGCTCAGACTCCCCTTCCACCGCATCATTAACATGGTGTTGAACTTCTACAGTATCGCGCTAGGGCAACTTATGCCGAACAACTGGTGATACTTGTTAGGACTCATCGTCCAATCTCGCGCTACAAATCGACATGGCCACTTTTTTGTATTTCTTCTACATGAAACCGAACGAAGAGGGAAGATACACCCTCTACGCTCGGAGGCGAATCAGGCTGTTCGAAGATGCCCCCACCAGTGACAAAGGCTGGAAAGACCGCTACTTCTTTGTCAAGAGGGAGGGTCTATGCGACCCCGTTGGCACGTCTGAATCGGGAATCCGCTCAGCCTGGACTGAAAGAGGTATAAAATTTAGCTTACTAAAACTTCTCCTGTGACCATGCAGGATCGAACTGACTTTGCACTTCTACCGAATCTCAAAGGCTCAGGATCACCGCCGAACAAAAGAACGTGATCCGGGCACTCTTCAGGACTAAAACCAAAAGTCTTCTATCTATACTTTCCGAAGACTCCTTCCGCGACGTGATCGCCTCATCGGAAGAAACTTCCCGCAATAGGGCCGAAAGGAACCTTGAAGAGGAGGACCCTTCTACCCAACTGTCCGAAGAAATTCCTGAAGGTATCCCTCTTCCTACACTCGAAGTCCCGTACTTACATATTCTCGAAGGTTGCATTAGGCTTTTTATGCGTAAACCGACCTCCTGGGCTTCTTATCCTGCAGCCGATATGGGCAAGCTAAAGATGAAGATATCTAAAGCCGAACTAGAGGCCACCAAGAAGAAGAAGAAGGACAAACAGGCTGCCGCAAAGGGTGGTGTGTCTTCGGCATCGGACAAAGGCCAGGAGCGTCCAACCCTGAACGTCGTTGTCGAGCCCGACTCTACCAATCGCTATTCCTCCGGCGATTCTCCTCCCCCAAGAGGCGCGACGTTCCAGCCCCCACAAGATAAGAGCAAAGAAAAACAAACTACATCAATGCTGGGTTGGAGGATACCCACCATCCGGCCGGACTCATCACCGGTCGGCCGATCGTTGACTCTCTCATGACTCGCCATGACCGCAGCCTCTAAGGGAGATGACCTCGATGAAGTGGGCTTGGAGGCCGAGCAAAATGCCTTGAAGGTAACGAACACTACTCTCTTGTTTCTTTGATCCCCCCTTCATAAAATTCTAACTTGGAATGTGAATTGCAGCTCGCTCAGAATGCCCGATACTTATATGATGCCGTCATCAAGGTGGACAAGGCATTCAATAAGAAGGCCGAGGCCTACATCAATGCCGCGGCAGTAAATAAAACGCTTGAAGAAGACAACCTCGCTCAAACAAACCGCCTTGAGGCACAAACGAAATAGAAAGGAAGTGGTCTGAGGCCGACCAAAAGCTGATCGAGAAGGACAGGGAGCTGGAAGCCCTCAAGAGGGACGCTCTGCAGGCCAGGGTGGCTCGATGGCCCCGAGCCAAAAGAAATATATACAAGAAGGCAGCCATCGACGCCATCCTTAAGAACACCAATGATATGATCAGGGCGTTCAAGGCCGGGCAGACCGAAGACTGGGTCACTCCCGACCCGAGCGACGAAGAGGAGGGTGGTCAAGAGGACATGGAGATCACCTCGGGTGAGGATGAGCCGGATGATGGAGATGCCCCTCCTTTGAGCCAGCCTGAAGCCCCCGGACTCGATGTCGAGCCAAACCAGGCAACCTCCAATGATTCCTTTGAGGAGGCTATGAGGTTGCCTTCAAACGAAGAATCCGGTCCGGGCCAAACCTCCCATGCTACGGACGCCGACGTCGAAGCCCAAGACTAGAATGTTTTTCTTCTTTCTTTCTTTGTTTTGTTCGACGATTCATCCGTCGCTTGTACAAACTCTGAAACTATTAATGAATGTCTTGCCTTTATCATTCTGAGTATTAATTGTTGAGCTGAGCTTTCAATTTAGTTTTAATTGACCAAGTCGCGTGCTACTGACTTAATTGACTTAACTAATCGATTCGCCCACCTTCCAAGTCGGTCCAACACCGCTTGGGATTTCCTCCGTTCGGACTCCGAACGGCCTTAAACCGAGATGGACAATTAGCCTTCCGGACGGCTGTCCTTGTCACTTCGCTCGACTGACAGTATCGTGATTCCGAATCTAGAGTCAAATTGACCGGGTAGCACGACCCGAATTGACCTTGACTCAACTTCACAGTTAAAATGCGCTACGGGTAAGAAACTCCATACGGCAATTAATAAAAAGGTAGAATCTTTTAGCATGTACTCATCCGTAACAGCACGAAACATGGAATGCTCGATTCACACGAATATAAATGAATGAAATTGATTTTATTGACTTGAATCAAGAGATGACAGAGTTAATGTAAATTACATCGTTCATCCTATCAAACTTTAATGGTAGTAACGGCGCAAGTGAGTCGAGCTCCAACTCCTAGGCACGTCTACCCCATTCAAAGTTTGTAGGCGATAAGCCCCTGGCCCGATACATCCACGACTCCTGTAGGGCCTTCCCACGTGGCCGAGTTTCCTCGTGCTCAGCGTGTGTTAGGGAAGACTTTTCGTAATACGTAGTCGCCCACCTTGAACTTCCGAGGCCGAACCTTGGCATTATAGTACTTGGCGATTCGTTGTTGGTATACCGCCATTCGTACCAAGGCTCGTTCCCTCAATTCCTCCGAGCTATCTAATGACCTTTGCCTTAATTCATCATTCACGTTTGGATCGGCGGAGGCGACGCGAAGAGTTGGAACGGCAACTTCCGCTGGGATCACGGCCTCCGTTCCATAAACCAAAGACAATGGGGTCTCCCCAGTTGCACTATGCCGGGTAGTTCGCTCGCCTGCAGTACTTCGCAATTCATCTGCCATTTACCTTTGGCATCCTCCAACCATTTTTAAGATTGGTTACGATAGTCTTGTTTGTTGACTCGCTCGCTCGTTGGCTTATGGATGTCTTGGTAGGAGAGAACCTCATGGTAATCTTCCACTCTTTACAAAATTCCTGAGTTGTCGAACTGATGAATTGTGAACCGTTGTCCGCGATCAAGATCCGAGGTAAGCCGTATCGACATATGATATTCTTCCAAATAAAGCGTACGACATCCCTGTCCTTGATCTGGGAATATGCCTCGGCTTCCACCCACTTGCTGAAATAACCGCGGGCTACAAGGATGAATCGCCTCAAGCAGCGTGAGGGGTAAAGGCCCACAATGTCCAGCCCATCGCATGAAAGGCCACGGCTTGACAAACCGTCAACTCCTTAGCGTACATGGGTGATTGGGGCAAAGCGTTGGCACCTATCACAATGCCGTGAGTAATCCGCGGCATCTTTCCGCATAGTTGGCCAATAGAACCCTTGTGACATAGCTTTATGCGCTAAGGACCATCCTCCCGAGTGGTTTCCGCAATGTCCTTCATGTATTTCAGCAAGCACTTGCTGCGAATCTTTACTGTTCAAGCACCGTAGAAGTGGCCCGTTGTACCGTATAACTTTCCCCACCACGTATCACCGAAGCGGATATAAGTCGAGCTTAGAGCCTCGCCTTATCTTGGGGTAGCTTGCCAGTAAGGAGATATTCCATAATGGGGTTCATCCACCACGGCTCGTCAATTTCATCTATATTCATCAACTCCTCGCTCTCCTTCATGGCAAAAATATCGATACTTGGCTCGGCCAGGAATTCCAGGGGAATCTTCCGACATCTTTCAGCGTTGCGAACCCAATGTTGCGCGATCCGCCGACGCTTTCACTTCGAATCGACCGAGTTGAAATGTTCAAAAGTTGCGACCAGCTTTCTGACTAACTCCAAATACGCGATCATTCTTTCGTCCTTCGCTGTATAGTCACCGTTCACTTGGCTTACGATCAATTGGAAATCGCTGTACGCCACTAGTCGGAAGCCCGTGCGAGCCAAGTTAATTCCAAAGAATCAAAGCCTCGTACTCATTCGTTGTTCACGCGGGAATCCGAAATGAACTGCCTGCTCCATTACTAAGCCATCTGGGTCGATGAGCATGATTCCTGCTCCAGCTCCACTGAAATTAGAAGACCCATCCACGTGAAGTTCCCAAGGTGATTCTGTTCTCGCGTTTAAATTGTTTCCGCTGCCTGACGTCTTTGCTGAAATGAGTTCATGTTCGGTGCTGGATACGTTCGGTTCCTCTAACCTATCAGCCAACGACGCCTCTTGTGGTGACCCGGCCTGCCCCGTGAACTCAGCTACAAAATCTGCGGCGCGCACTGACCGCCGCGTGGCGGTACTCTATCCCATACCTAGTTCAACGCCCACGAACCATCCTTCCAAATGATATCGGACTATGAAGCCGCCCGAGGGATATGAGGTCACCACTGTAATTTTGTGGCATTGGAAGTACGGCCTTAACTTCCTAGACGACACGAGCAAGGCTAGTGCCAACTTTTCAATGAAGGCATAGCGGGTCTCCTCATCCGCCAGTGCCCGGCTGACATAGTAAACAGGCTTCTTCCATTCGAACCAACACCGAACTGACCGCGTGATCTGAAACCGACAAATACAAATATAGCGTCTCTCCTGGTTTCGGTTTGGAGAGAATAGGATGAGAGCTCAGGTACACCTTCAGTCGTTGGAACGCCTATTCACATTCTTCCATCCACACAAAGCCCTTGTTTCCTTTTAGGGCGCGGAAGAATGAAATGCAATGGTCAGACGACCTTGAAATAAATCGACTCAAGGCCGCTATTCTCCCATTTAATCTCTGCACCTCCTTGGTGTTTTTCGGCGAAGGCATGTCGAGCAGAGCCTTGATCTGACCTGGATTAGCCTCAATGCCCCTCTGGGTCACGAGATAGCCGAGAAATTGCCCTGAACCAACCCCAAAGGTGCATTTAGTGGGATTCAACTTCATTCGATGCGTGTCTAGCACACCAAAGGCTTGGGCGAGGTGCCGGATATGATCATGTGCCCGGATAGACTTGACCAGCATGTCGTCGATGTAGACTTCCATTGTGGAACCCAGTTGGGCTGCGAACATCTTGTTGACCAACCTTTGATAAGTAGCCCCAGCATTTTTCAATCTGAACGGCATAACCTTATAGTAGAATATTCCCCGTTCTGTTACGAAGGCTGTCTTTTCCTGGTCATCCGGGTGCATCAAAATCTGATTGTAGCCTGAATATGCGTCCATGAAGCTCAGCATCTCGTGGCCAGCGGTCGCATCCACCATCTCATCAATCTTGGGCAAAGGGAAGCTATCCATCGGGCAGGCCTTGTTGAGATCTGTGAAATCTATGCAAACCCTGGGCTTTCCATTTTTCTTCCGGACCACTACCACGTTGGCGAGCCAATCCGCATCAACTTTTTGATGAACCCATTTTTACCAAATTGGCAATTTCCTCGCTTATAATTTGGTTCCGCTCGGGGCTTAACTTCCTCCGCTTTTGTCGAACCGGCCTGTACGAGGGATCTACGTTCAATTTGTGAGATATTATACCAGGGTCTATTCCGACCATGTCATCCGTAGACCATGCGAAGGTGTTACGATGGTCCCTCAGGAATTTGATCAGCTGGGTTCGGATCTCCGGGTCCAACTGTGTCCCAATCCTGGTAATTCGCCAGGGTGGTCGGATCTAGTGGCACCTCCTCTGATCCTCCGGAGCATCCATCTTTCTACTGGACCACCCCCGCTCGTAATTGCTATTTGATTTTTCCATCGAGCGCCTTGACATAGCAGAGTCGAGCCGCTGACTGATCTCCAAGCAATTCCTCCACTTTCTCCCCTGACGGGAATTTAATCTTCTGATGGTAAGTAGATGGTATGGCTTTCATGGAATGCAACCAAGGCCGACCCAGAATCATGTTGTACGCAGATGGTGCATCCACCACAATCATCTCTGCTAGCCGATTTACTCCCTTGGCGGTAACTGGCAGACTCAATTTTCCCCTAGCCACGCTTTCATTGCCATCATACCCTACCAATGTTGCTGCGGGAGGTTGGACATCGGACGACTGAATTCCCATTTGATCAATGGTGCTGAGGAAGATGATGTTTGCCGAGCTCCCATTGTCAACCAAAATTCTCTTCACTGTACAATTTCCGACGTCCAAGGTCACTACCAATGCGTTTTCGTGGGGATAGATCGTGTCACCAGTGTCCTCTGCTGTGAACACAATATCTGGGATCTTTGTTTGTGCAGTCGATACTGAGCAATAGGGATCTGCGCATAGGCTCTCCTATCCTCCCTACGCTCCCCTCCACACGCGGTTCCGCCATGAATGGAGTGAATGACTCTTCTATTCTCCACATTGTTCGCCCGGCGGGGCGAGTTGTTCTTCCGCGGGGATTCCTCCCGGTCTTTTGCCGGGCCCCATTTCTCCGGATGCTCAACGAACTGTCTCAAATAACCGCGCCTTAACAATTCTTCAATTTCTCGTTTGAATGCCCGACATTCCTCCGTTGCGTGTCCTCTCTCACGGTGGAAGACACACCATTTCGAGTTATCCTTTTTTTTCGGGTCCAAATTCAGAGACTGCGGCCACCGGACTTCATGAATCTGTTCCATGTGTGCGACTAACCGAGCTGGGGATACGGTCAATCCGAATTTTCTCAAACGGTCCCGCATCTGACCATCCTGCTCGTTCTCCCTGTGGGGCTCGCCTTGTCTCCTACTCTGCGTGTATTCTTGGTTAAACCTTTTCCTACCCGGGCGGCCATCTCTTTGTCCCCTAGGATATTCTGTAAACCTATTATCCCGAGCCCTGACGGTTGAATCAGCTCGGTATTCTTCTCCTCCAACTGGCGCAATTCGTCCTTCCTTAACTGCTCGCTGTACGTCCAAGGCGGTTTCCTCCTCCAAAACTACAAAAGTCTGGGCCTTTTGTAATGTTTGCAATAGACTCCTGGGAAAGTGAAATATGGGAAAGTATCCAGCATTTACTACGGAGTGAACTTTCCTTTTGGAACCCTCCTCAGCTCTTACCACATTCGAGCCAAGGGAAATTGTTCCGAGCCATCACTACCGAGCCGTCTCCCGGCTCTGACGTCCGAGCCAAGCCTTCTCCAAACCACGTAATGATAGCTCCCCCCTGCAGTCCCGTGCTCTTCCTTGCCGAGCCTCCAAATAGACCCTGGCTCAGTTGGCTCGGCACTTCCAGGCTAGCCCGCTGGGTCTGTGAGCTCTTCTTCTTCCCAACTACGGTGGCTCCGCTCATTCCTCCATCTTTAGCCTTATCGGCCCTGCTCAGTGGGAATTCTTCCTATACAGGTCTAGAAGAGAATAGTGATGGGGGTTTAGTGGTAAAGATGGTGAGGTTGGGATGCTTGCAAATTTGATGTACGAAAAGGGTTGTATTCTTCATATTTGTTTGGATTTCATTTGGGTAAGTCATATTCTTCTTCAAATTACGTGATTTAGGGTTTATATGGAACTGTGATTCTGTGTAGCAGCAGTAATTCAGGAGTTAATTAGATCTCAACTTTCAAGAAGAATAACT
The DNA here is from genome assembly GCA_007844105.2 of Rhamnella rubrinervis. Lineage (NCBI taxonomy): Eukaryota > Viridiplantae > Streptophyta > Magnoliopsida > Rosales > Rhamnaceae > Rhamnella > Rhamnella rubrinervis. The sequence goes on from CM017578.2 coordinate 10,973,036, forward strand.
TCTTGGATTAATGCCTTTTTGTTTCAATGATTAATTAAAGTAATCGTTTTGATTACTAACGAATCACCATGCCTCTGTTCATGGAAACCTTTGCTTTTGTTTCATTATTCCTCGTTTTTCCGCTGTTAGGTTGTATTTTATATTTTTATATTTCAATTTTTGTGTTATATGTATGTTTGCATATGTGTATATTTTTTTGGAATATTGGATGTAAAAAAACCATGAAGTTATGTTGATGTTTGGACGTGGTTGCAGGTAGCTTTAGGGAGATATGGTGTTCTTCAGGAGCATGTCCTTGCTTTCCAAGCTTCGCTTTCATGTTGTAAGTTAGATGTTTTATTTATTGATTTAATCTTTTATTTCGTGGAACAGAGTAAGTGATTTCTTGTCAATGTCTGTGCAGACCCAGCAGTCGAGTAGTTTAAAAAATTCTGTCAAATAGTTTCAAGTGCATACCTCCTCAGATGTTGTAAGTTCTCATGTGGGTGTGTGTTGAGAAAGAGAGAGAAGACACAATACACTTGTCCATTCAGTGAAACTTCAAATTTACTCTTATTAAACTTTTAAGATATGCCCAGTACAAATGGAAACCTACAGTTTTACTTTTCTATTTAGGAAATTGCAATAACTATCATTTAGCTTTAGAGTTATTAGCTTCTTTCGATTCTATTCAAACTCTCACTCTTCTTTGGATTGATAATAATTTTGTCAAGCATAATGAGTAAGACCAATCATAGCTCAAGGTTAGGCAGTTTGGATTCAATAGGTTATTATGCTGCTTTGTGTGTAGTGACTGTTAATCAAATGGTAACCACATGGAAATCCCATGCTATAGAGCAACATATGCATAATTTGTTTAGACGTTTATGGTCAGTTTGTTCTGAACTTTTAGGACTGTTTGTGTAACATATCATCCTACTGCAGTATGTGATTATTGTGCATTTACATGAAAGAACAAATTAAGTTATATGAACTTTTCTCATTACCATTATTGTTTTACATGCAGGATCTTCAATTGATGGAATTGATTCCTAAACAACAGGTTTGATTTGTTAGTCTTTATAGCAAAACTACATTGTTTAACACCTACTTCAGCCCTAATTTTAACCCATTCTTCCTATCGTCTCTCTCATCTTTCTCCTTCATACATTCTCGTCTTCATCCAACCCCCTCTCTAGTTGCCCCGACCCCATCTCTGGAACTCATTGTCCCCTATCCCGGTGTCTCATACACCTAATGAAAAGCCGTATCAACGAATTGGCCAGAAGATCAAAACTGTAGAACTCTGATTGGATGGTCGCTTAGGAAGCGAAAGAACCATGTGCAGAAAAAGAAGAGTGAAATTGCATTCAGATCCAAGAATAAGCAAGAGTTGACCCAAGGAAGAATGGGTAGCAGATGGGACAATGTTTATAGGGTTCTTCTTGGTTTAGGAAATATCATCTACCATTTAAGAAGTTGGTTTTTTCATTTACTTCTTTAAGTATTACATAATCTCAATAGTGGTTGCTGATATTTATTCTTTACTTCACTCTACAGGTTCTACACTCTCATGGTGTTGGCTACTACCTTATTTGTGAAACTTGCCTTTAGGAATCTCATTTGCAATGGGCCTGTTTTGGCTGAGGATGGAAGAAAAATGAGTAAAAATTTTCTTCTCTCTGTTTCTTCTGCTGGGACTGCATCACTTAAGCTTTTGATGAGATATCCTCTATGACATTAACTAGTGTAATTTTATTTGTATTCTTTCTCTTATGCTTGCAGGTCCTCATTCTTTCATGTAAAGTGATGGCACCATTTACACCATTCTTCACAGAGGTTCTTTATCAAAATATGCAAAACGTTTCCAACGAGTTGGAGGAAAGCATTCATTATTGCAGCTTTCCTTTTGCAGAAGGAAAAGTATTGCTGATTGTTCCTTATTTTCTTTGGAAAATGTGTCGATTCTTAACTTCTCTGAAACCTTGTAATTTTAGTTAATATTTTGTCCTCTTCTACTTCTTCTACATGAATCTTATAAAATTCTCGAAGTGGAAGCAAAGTTATGATCTTTTTTCTGGGTTTTAATAGAATTCTCTAGAATTCATCAATTTTCTTTCTCTTTTTCCGTTTGGGTTGACATGGAGATAGATAATAATAGCCCATCTAAAATCAACTGGTTTCCAATTTATTTCAAAATTTTCTGCATTTTTTTTTCATATAATCATTTCACTCTTTTTCAGTGTTCTTATTGCTTTTGCATAATTTAGGTTTAATTTTGATGACTAACACTTTTAAGTGACTAAATTTTACTGAAATTTGGAAGATATACATGTGGATTGTAGTCAATGTTTGAGCAGAACTAGATTTATTAGTTATTAGCATAAAGAGGCGGTACATATTTATTGTGCTTAGTTTTGGAAAGTGGGTTTATTGTTATTATCATCATCATTTTTATTGTTGATTCAACAAAAACATTACTTGTTCATTTGATTCATGATCAGTCATTTTACTGGCTGGATTTTTACAGTGTATATTTATATATGGCTCATTTACTGAAAGTTTGCCTTAAGATAAGGCAAGTCCTGAAAACGGGAAGGATTTCCTCTCTTAAGATAAGTTTTACACTTTATTATTCTTAGTATTTATTTTTTTGGAGGTTAGGCTGTCAGCTCCGTAGAACACAAACTATAAAGATATGCATAAAATTTTTTACTAAGTTATAACTTAGCTTATAATTCTCAGCTAAGGGCACCTATGGTCTTGAAATTTATAGATTCCTAAAACTAAACTAATGTAGGACATGAAGCTCTGTTATCAAATTGATGTAGGATGGAATGCTCTTACAACATAATTGGATATGACCAAGTGAAATATAAAATTATTTGTATACTTATAGGTACTTAATATGCCACTGAAAATTCAATTTTTTAGATGCATTTTAGGCTTTTTTTGACCTTATCAATTTTGTTTATGGATTGCAGGTATCTATAGTAGCATAGAAAGTTTATTGTCATTGGAAGTTGAGGTGAACTTGGGATTTCGGGAAGAAAATATGACATTGGAGTGTCTTTTTGAATATAGATGTTAGATTATTTTAGAATATGTGTTTATGAATATTATTTTAGTACTCTTCTACTATCATATTATTATTATGTATAACACATTATGTTTTGATTATTAATAAAATAATTTCATTTAAGTTTAATATTGATGATGTTTAGAATATCTGAATTGTAATAGTAGAAGTATATTGTGTAGATACTAAAATTATAAAAAAAAAATGATTGTGTAGCTACAAAATTTTGGTAACAATAATTGAATCGGTAGCAAAACTATAAATTTGTAACTATTCTGCATATACTTGTATTTTATAGCTTTTAGTTTTTAAATGACAAAAGTAATTCGTAGCTTACTATCAAGAGTGACAAAGTCTAATTGTATATATATTGTAACTAAAATATAGCTACGAAGTGTAATTTTGTAACAATTAAGCAAATAGAAACGAAAAAGTGATCATACCTAAATGCATGATTTTGTAACAAATTATTTGAAACACCAACATTTTCATGCCCAATTAAGCTACGACATGACCTTTCAGTCATGACAATGTTACCAATTAGTTATGAAATTTTTTATATGCTTAGCTACAAGATATGTGTTGTAACAAAAGACACCACATTCGGTTACGAAAATTGAATTTAGTGACTTAAAACTATTCTATCACGGGCCTTTAGCAACAGTCAAGCTACAAAATATTTTCATCGCTATATATGAATCTGACACGATTTATAGTAGCTCATTAATCTTTAGGTATGATTTCAGGTTAGTGGCTAAACCAAAATTTTTTTGTAGTGTCACTTCAGAGGAGATGGAACAGGGAACTCTAGGAGTGGGACAGAGTCCATGACTACGCCTACTATAATGATTTGGGGAATCCTGATAAAGGGCCAAAACATGTTTATCCTGTTCTTGGAGGGTCCAGTGAGTATCCTTATCCTCGCAGGGGAAGAACTGGATGACCACCAACAAATACAGGTTACACAACTATGTCCATTTCTTGGTCTTCTTTTCTACTTATTTCTTCCTTAATCATAAGCACCGACATTAGGGAAATTAGTATTTTGGTCTAGTGTAGATGTTACCAACCTATAAGAATAGAAAAAAGTTACAGTCAATAATATTTTTTCTATAAACTTGACAGATGCCAACTCTGAGAGGCGGCTGATGCTTCTTATGAGCTTAAATATTTATGTTCCAAGGGATGAACGATTTGGTCACTTAACGATGTCAGACTTCCTTGCTTATGCTTTGAAATCCATAGGCCAATTTCTGAAACCTGAGCTAGAAGCTGTATTTGATAAAACCCCAAACGAGTTTGATAGCTTTGAAGACGTACTTAAGCTCTATGAAGGAGGAATTGAGTTACAGTTTACTTGAGAATGTAAGGGAGAACATCCCTGGAGAGATTCTCAGGGAAATTTTCTGAACTGATGGTGAACGACTCCTCAAATTCGCAGTTCCTCGAGTGATTAAAGGTATATCATCTACAAGCTAGCCACTTATTTCCGATGATTACATTCAATTTACATGTTTCAGGACTCTCCAACATATTCTACTAGTTGATAGTTAATATATTTAATATATTCCGTAGCATATTATATATACTTTTTAATTTGATTGTTCGTGTGTTACTAATTTGGAGCAGAGGATACATCTGCATGGAAAACTGATGAAGAATTTGCAAGTGAAATGCTGGCTGGAATGAACCTGTCATTATTCATCGTCTTCAAGTAATATAAATTTCCATCAATAACTTTATGATTGCTTTCAAATAAAATGTAAAGAACATAGAATTTTTTAATTAGGACGTCAAGTTTTTTTCTTTCTTTTCTTTTCATCATGTTGAACAATGCATGATCCTAGTTCTTCTTTCTTGTAAATTGTTACTTATGATTAACTGCATGAATTCCCTCCAGCAAGCAAGCTAGAAAATAAAGTATATGGGGATCATACTAGTAAAATTACCAAAGAACACATAGACCACAAGTTAAATGGGCTCAGCGTAAATGAGGTAATGTCCTGGATCAATTTCTTTGACATTAGCTTTTTAAGCAGGTTTAGTTGCTTTGTGATTACAACTAATAATTTATAATATATGAGATATAATGAATAATTTATAATGTTGGTTAATATTCTTAAGGGATTATGGTTCCAAAATGTATTGACAATTCCTTCAATTGCCCTAAGGATCGGTAAAGAGCGACGGCTAGTTAGCTAGAATCACCACCTCTTTCTCTACGGCAAGCCCAAAACCATTGATTTTTCTTTTCAGTACCATCCAAATCTCATCAGCTTAAATTGTGCTGTTTAAATTGCAATCCCAGTTTTGTTTGTCGTCAATATTTCATATTTTGCAGATAATTATATTTTGCAGATAATTCCGAAGCTAGAGACAGGGACATGGTGTTTTGTGCCTACAATCACTCTCACGTATGGGTGATGGCTTCCATCAACCGGACGTTGATAACTCGTACGTTAATAACATTGAATTTTATTTTATTTTTCTATTATATAGTCATAGAGTAAGTATACATGTTCAAAAATCCCTGCTTGTAGTAATTAAATAATGGTTCCATTTTCATTTCTATAATAATTAATATTAACGACACTAGAGAATGGACAGAAGATGCAAAAGTACTGAAAGCCTTTAAGAAATTTGGAAAGAAGCTGAAGGAGATCGAGGAAACAATAATAAGGATGAAAAGCTGAAGAACCGATTTGGGCCAGCCAAGGCTCCATACACATTGCTGTATCCCAGCGGTGAGGGCTGGGCTTACTGGTAAGGGAATTCCCAACAGCGTCTCAATCCAAGTCTAATTAAGTCTCATTGTGTACATGATTTTAAGTAATCTCACTGAGTCCACTTGGTTTCTTTAGAAAGAATGCAAGGAGCTCAGCAAGTATCCATAATATTGTAGGGAATATATGAGATATAATGAATAATTTATAATGTTGGTCAATAGTCCCAACTCTCAAGTGTTATGGTTCCAAAATGCATTGACAATTCCTTCGATTGCCCTAAGGCGACCGGTAAAGAGCGACGACTGGCTAGCTAGAGTCACCACCTCTTTCTGCACGGCAAGCCCGGCCAAAACCATTGATTTTTCTTTTCAGTACCATCCAAATCTCATTAGCTTAAATTGTGCGGTCTCAATTGCAATCCCAGTTTTGTTTTTCGTCAGTATTCCATATTTGGCAGATACTTATATTTTATATCTTAAATAATAATATAGAAGACGAAACGAAATATGACCCCGCTTAAAAATCTCTAATCAAAATCATCAGCCACGCTCTTTCACAGGACCACATCAGCTCACCACCTCCGTTTCTACAAGGCAACGAAACACCCCAAAAGCATCGACTTTTCTGCTCCCAGTCCCAATCTCATCAGCTTAATTAGTGATTTGTGTGGTCTAAATTGCAAAACCAGTATTTCATAAATGCATCTTTTTGCATATATAATAATAACAATATTATAGAGTAGTATCACAAATGCCCAAAAAGGCTTACAAATATATAATACAAATCCTCATAACCGTGGAAGTACAAGTCTCAAGGATACACTTTTTGGCAAGTGCCAACATGAAGAGCATCAGTTATCAGAATCAGTCCTACCCTCTCATGTTTTACTTGATGATATTAATACTTTCGGTCTCTTGTTGCTGCAGCTATGTTTCATGCTCCAAGCATTCCAATGTCTCTACCATTTCCTCTTGTCTGCCAGACCAAACCACTGCTTTGCTGCAATTAAAACAAGAGTTTGCATTTGTAAAACCCGACTTCAGTGGCTATTATTACCGTTGTCCGCTCGTTGGTAATTCTCATTACGATGCTGATATCTATGAATCTTATCCGAAGATGAAATTTTGGAAGGAAGAAAAGGATTGTTGTTCTTGGGATGGTGTTACGTGCAACATGAAAACTGGACGAGTTGTAGCCTTGGACTTGGCCTACAGCTGGCTTCAAGGCTCTTTTCCTTCTAATAGCAGCCTGTTTAAGTTGCATGGACTACGAAGGATCAACATGGCCTATAACAACTTCAGCTTCAGCCTCATCCCCTCTGATTTCGGCCGGCTTTCGAGGTTAACCCATCTCGACCTCTCTTTCTCAATGTTTTCCGGGCTTATACCTTCTGAAATCTCATTTCTTACCAATTTGGTTTCACTTGATCTCTCTTCTTTTAAAAATTATGATGCAACTAGTCTTTTACATCTCAGAAAGATAGACTTTGCAAACCTCATCCAAAACGGGACAAATTTAAGCGCACTTCACCTACACCAAGTTGGCATTTCATCATCACTACCTGAATCCTTGGTAAATTTATCTTCCTTGACATCTCTTCGTCTTGGTGGATGCGATTTACATGGCAAGTTTCCAGAGAACATCTTTCAGTTTCCCAAGTTAGAAGTCATCTACTTACCATGTAACTATTTTCTCACTGGATTTCTTCCACAATTTCAACCTTCTAGCTCTTTGAAGAAGTTGACTCTTGACTACACAAATTTTTCAGGGATATTACCAAACTCAATTGGCTATCTTAAGTCCATGAGTCATTTGATTCTCCGGAATTGTCATTTTGTAGGGACTATACCTTCTTCAATTTGGAACCTTTCTGAGCTCACATTTCTTGACCTCTCGTGGAACGACTTCACTGGTCATCATCAGCTTCCATCTACGTTGGGGAACCTCGCAAAACTTACTGTTTTATCGCTTAAATCTTCCCAATTGATTGGTGAAATACCATTTTCACTTCGAAACCTCACACAGCTGAACTATATAGATCTTTCAGATAATAACTTAAGAGGCATTATTGAGTTTGGCTACTTCTCCAGACTGAGCAACCTCCAGATTCTTTCCCTCTCATCTAATAGGTTATCTGTAACCACAACAAACATAAATTCTGAACTACCAAAATTTGCAATATTATTTTTGGCTTCTTGCAACTTGAGTGAATTTCCGGAGTTTCTTAAGACCCAAGATCAATTAAGGGAACTAGATCTTTCCTTCAACAGAATTAAAGGCGAAATACCAAAGTGGTTTTGGGGCATTGGAAATAATAAATTGGAGGCACTAGATTTGAGTCGGAACGAGTTGCACGGATCACTTACAGTTCCACCATTGTTGACATTGATGTCCTACTTAGACATCTCAGGAAACAATTTGACTGGCAGAATTCATCCTTCATTGCGTAAATGGACTTGTCTTAAAGTCCTTGACCTGTCTAAGAACCAATTTGGTGGAACCATTCCACAATGGCTGGGGAGATTGGCTGGCTCTCTTGAGTTCCTGAATCTGAAAGAAAACAACTTCCAAGGGAGCATACCTCCGATATCCACAAATGGAAGCACGCACAATATGATGATAATACTGGACCTCAGTCACAACCAGTTACAAGGAAAGGTTCCACAATCGTTGATCAACTGTAGTAAGTTGCAAGTTCTGAATCTCGGACACAACCAGATAAGTGACACATTCCCCTTTTGGTTACAAAATTTGTCAGAGCTGCAAATTCTTGTGCTGCGATCAAATAATTTTTTTGGTTCTATATGGCATCCTCATAAGTATTTGGGCTTTGTGAACTTGAGTATAATAGATCTTTCTTTTAATCATTTCAACGGAAGTTTACCATCGGAATACTTTAGAAATTGGGGTTACATGTCTAAAGCTCCCTACAGAAATATGTCAGACATGGCATCTTTCGATAAATCACAAGCACAATCCAACTATTCTGCTACATATACGTACTCAGCAAGCATGACGAGTAAAGGATTGGATATGGAACTCGTGAAGGCACTGACGATCTTCACGTCCATTGACCTCTCAAATAACAAATTTGATGGAGAAATTCCAAGCAGCATAGGTGATCTTCGATCTTTGATTGTGCTCAACTTGTCCAGCAACAGTTTCACAGGCACTATCCCATCATCTCTTGGAAATCTAATAGAGCTTGAATCATTGGATCTTTCTAAAAACAAGCTCATTGGTGGAATTCCTCAACAGTTGGAAAATCTCACATTTCTTGAGTATTTTAACATGTCTCAAAATCAGCTCACAGGCCCAATACCCCAGGGCGGACAGATGGAGACATTTTCATATTCATCTTTCGAGGGAAATCCAGGATTATGTGGCCTTCAAGTGTCAAAGAAATGTGAAAATATAGACGCACCAATTTCTTTCCATAGCAAAGAAGAAGAATCAGAATCAGAAAATGGTTTCACTTGGAAAGTCGTCGTACTGGGATATGGATGTGGACTAGTGGTTGGACTAATCTTTGGACATATCACCCTCTCAAGAAGGTCTTGCTGGTTTTGGAGAAGTTTTGTTGGAAGGTATATCTATGCATACTTCTGAATATGGACCTGTCCATATGCATCCATTGTTGAAGGTACTTAAATTTTTCCTTTTAATCTATACATACATAAGTTTCGCAAATAACATAAGCCTCGTTTCGATCAGTATTTAGCTATAGTGTTGTTGAATACTAATTGCAGTAGCTTTTCATTTTATATGCCACGTACAGTCATTGAACAGTCACATGAGCAAACCTTGGTATTCTCTTCAAACTGACTAACAATTCAGCTGTAAGTAATCACCTACAAGTGTACGTTTTTGCAGAGTGTCCTTGGCATTGCCCTTGTACTTGGAGCCTCTGAGAAGTAATTATACAGGAAAGAAAGCTGAAGGAAATTGAGGAAACAGTTTATAAGGGTGAAGAAGGATGAGATCATCAGCTCATGAACAACCTGGTTGGGCTACTCTCTGCTATATCCTATCAGTGAAGGTGGACTTACGGGCAAGGAAACTCCCAACGGTGTCTCAATATACACTAGTTACTTAATTAGCTAGCCTGTTATATATATATATATATATATGAACCTATTTTAAATCTTGTTGAGCGTGCTTAGTTTCTTTTGTAACAAAACTATATATGTGTGAGTTAGCTACAAGTTTATTATAAGGTGGTTGTTTGAGTACTTGCTTAGATTTACAATGTCAAATTAAAAAAGCAGCTTGTTTTTTTGGTTAAGTTAATAGCTATTTCACTAATATAATGAATATTAGTTAATGTTGGTTAATAATCTTTTAAGGATTATGGTTCCAAAATATTGTATTGACTAGAATTCATTCAATTGCCTCAAACATAGTGAAGAGATACGACTAGACAACTAGGGTCATCTATATAAAGACGAAAAATCTGCTTTCTCTATCTCTTTTACATTCAGCTCACCACCTTTTATTTTATACATATATAGAGAGAGAGTTTTGCTATAAAACGCTACTTCAGGTATACTAAAAAATGTTTGCGCTTTAATTTTAACATCTTGTTATTTTTAAAACATTACGCTTAGCAATTAGATAATCATTATACTTTTTATCATTGTTTTACCCACTTCTATATTTATCCCAAATACCTTCTGAACAACATAAACCATGCCACCTCCACTGCCTCCTCTTCTCCATAAGTCTCTCTCCCTCTCATTCACTAGCTCTCTTTTTTTCCTTTTCACCCAACCAAAACCCTAAAAATAATTTTCCAAAGTTGGTTTCTCTTTCGTATTCATGTCTAAAAAATATTATAACCACGTGAATAATATTATTTTAACAAAAATGAAATTATTATTTTTATATGTAACTGATTGCCATTGTCCTTCACTTGTCCTTTTCTTCTTTTGATTCACCAATAATTATTTATCTTCTTCTTCTTTTTTTCGTGGTTTTAGATTTTAGAAGACTATATCTATAGAAACAAAATATAAATATATGAAATTAGTTGTTCTTCAAAATCCATGATTTCTTGAATAAATGAATCCTAATAAACTGATCTCACCTTTGACTTATTAATTAATTAATATTTTGTTCAGGTATAACTTGATGTTTCTAAGAAGAATCTCAGTCCATCCCATAATTATTTAAGGATGATTTTACTTGGGCTAGTTAAAGTAAGATATAACAGTGATTAATTTAGACGTACGTTAAATGATATGAAAATCACATATATATATATATATATATATATATATATATATATATATATATATATATATGAGAGAGATATGGTATATATCTCCATCTGATCAAAAAGGATGACAGAGAAAGCTTTGGGAATGAAAGTACAGAGACCCATATGCCAACTTGAAGTCCACTGACACCATTAGTTTTCGCAAAGTGGTCTCAGATAGAAGAATTCCATTTGGCCGGGAGGTCAAGATGGAGGAATGGCTGAGCCACCGTAGTTGGAAAGAAGAGCTCATGCACCCACGGCCTAGCTTGGAAGTGCGAGCCAAATGAGCCGCGGTCCGCTTCGAGGCTCAAGGAAGAGCACGGACTTCGGGGAGGAGCTATCATTACGTGGTTCGAGAAGGCTTGCTCGACGCCGAGCCGGGCGACGCTTCGGTAGTGATGGCTCGGAACAATTTCCGCTCGAATGTGGTAAGAGCGGGAGGTTCCAAAAGGAAAGTTCACTCCGTAGTAAATGCTTTGGATACTTTCCCATATTTCACTTACCAAACCGGGAAGAAGCCATTATGACTTGCCTTAAATCGACGGTGGTTTCAAGCCCTCATCTTGATGGACAAGGTAAAGCCATGCATATATATATCTCTTGATGACTCAAAGCAAGGTACGCAATACTCTACATTAGAATTCACCGAAAGTCCAAAGTGATTAACCGACTTGAAGGCCGAGGTTCTTTGGCGGCATTCACACTGTTCCCAAAAGCTTTCACGCTTTTCCTTAATTCTGCATTCACGGTGGTGCTAGGCGAAAAATTTAACCGTTTGTGGCGGAGCAAAATTCGACATAAACAGCTTTGGCTAGAGGAGGCCCGTCGAGTTTTGCACTAAAACCATCAAAGGCCTATTTCCAAGAACCTCGCCAAGAAGACCATGCCCGTAACGCGTAGTCTTGCTTCTAAAATCGCCGCTACTGAAAGACAAGAGGAAGAACTCACCCCTATCCAAAAGACGTAGCGGGCCCTCATTCACCGGAGGAGAACCCGATGATCGATGAGCGTGTAGATCAACTCGCCTGCATGGAGAGTTGGTGCAATCCACTCGAGCACTCCAACAAATGAACGACGCACGCGAGGATCAATAGGCAATCTGTTGGAGGCCTTCAATGCCGCTCGAACAATTGAGGGAACGGGTTGATTTGAATGTAACGACGGCGACTTGCCTGGCAAGGCGGACTGGATGAAGGTAGCGGCCGAGAGGTTCGGGCCGCCTGGGAAAGACCACGAGGATGGAGACCATTCTCGAGGACAACGCGAGCCGAGAGGAAGGAACCGAAATAAGATTTGACTCCACGGATGAGTATATCCCAGGAACGGACCGCGGCCATACCACTCTGAGAAAGCATTACTACACCCTTCGGGAAGATCGGCTAGCCGGAGGATATGGCAAGGTGAGGGCCGAACCGAGATTGGTTGGGCGATGGATGAGAATGCCAGGACGAAATCACAAGTGGTCGATACCGGCAGATTCTCTCCCCAAAGTTCACTGCATGCGATGGCATAGCCGATCCGCAGGATCACATAATTCATTTTAGGCGCCATGATCCCAACATGTATACCCCAACCAAAGCGCCGACGTGATGTGCAAGGTGTTCGTGATCAAGTCCAAAGCTCCAGCTTTGCTTTGGTTCAGCCGCTTGCCGTCATACGTGGATTCTTTTCATACTGCTCGCCTTTTCTCGACCCAATTTGCATCCACGGCAATATAGAAAGGACCGGATGATTTATTTAGGGTTCAACAAGAAGGGGAGTCCCCGAGGACTATATTCAACGATTTAACGACATGAAGGTGGAAATTATGGATTGTCCGACGTAGTGGCATGCAACGCCTTCAAACGCTGACTAAGACCAAAATTTATGACTACATGGTCCGGAAGAAACCCAGGAGTCTATTGCAAACTTTACAAAAGGCCCAGACTTTTGTAGTTTTGGAGGAGGAAACCTTGACGTCTGTGGCGGCTAAGGAAGGGCCAATTATTGGAGGAGAAGAATACCGAAATGATTCAACCGCCGTGGCTCGGATAATAGGTTTACGAATATCCTAGGGACAAAGAGATGGCCGCGGTAGGAAAAGGTTTAACCAAGACTACGCCGAGTGGGAGCAAGAGCCCCATGTAGAACGAGCGGACGATCGGACGCTGGACCGCCGAGAAAGTTCGCCGACTGTGTCCCCGGTTAGTCAGCATACGAGCGATTCATGAAGTCCGGTACGCCTCTCAATTTGGACCAAGAAAAGGATAACTCGAAATGGTGTGTCTTCCACCGCGAGAGAGGACACGCAACGGAGGAATGCCGGGCATTCAAACGAGAAATTGAAGAATTGTTGCGGCGCGGCTATCTGAGACAGTTCGTTGAGCATCCAGAATGGGCCGGAGGAATCCCCGCGAAGAACAACTCGCCCCGCCGGGCGAACAATGTGGAGAGTAGAAGAGTCATTCACTCCATTCATGGCGGAACCGCGTGTGGAGGAGAGCGTAGGGAGGATAGGAGAGCCTATGCGAGGATCCCTATTGCTCAAGTATCGACCGAGCAAACGAAGATCCCGCATACAGTGTTCACAGAGACACTAGGGCGATATTTCCCCAAAGCACGCTTGGTAGTAACCACGCTGGAAATCAGATCGCGGAAGAGGATTTTAGTTGACAATGGGAGCTCGGCGAACATCATCTTCCTCAGCACTATAGAACAAATGGGAATCCAGTTGTCCGATATCCAGCCTACCGCGGCAACATTGGTAGGGTATGATGGCAATGAAAGCGTGGCCAGAGGAAAATTGACTCTGCCAATTACCGCCAGGGGAGTGAATCGGTTAGCAGAGATGATTGTGGTGGACGCACCATCTGCCTACAATATGATTTTGGGTCGGCCTTGGTTGCATTCCATGCAGGCTGTACCATCTACTTACCACCAGAAGATTAAATTCCCATCAGGGGAGAAAGTGGAGGAATTGCTCGGAGATCAGTCAGCAGCTCGACTTTGCTATGTCAAGGCACTGGATGGAAAAATGAAATAGCAATTACGGAGACAGGGGGTGGCCCAAGTAGAAAAGATGGATGCTCTGGAGGATCTTGAGGAGGTGCCACTAGATCCGGACCACCCCGAGCGAATTACCAAGATTGGGACACAGTTGGACCCGGAGATCCGAACCCAGCTGATCCAATTCTTGAGGGACCACCGTAGCACCTTCGCATGGTCTACGGATGATATGGTCGGAATAGATCCAAGCATAATATCTCATAAATTGAATGTAGATCCTTTGTACAAGCCGGTTCGACAAAAGCGGAGGAAGTTCGCCCCCGAGCGGAACCAAATTATAAACGAGGAAATTGCCAAGTTAGTAAAAAACGGGTTTGTCAAAGAAGTCCAATACCCAGATTGGCTCGCCAACGTGGTGGTGGTCCGGAAGAAAAATGGGAAGCCCAGGGTTTGCATAGATTTCACAGATCTCAACAAGGCCTGCCCAAAGGATAGCTTCCCTTTGCCCAAGATTGATGAGATGGTGGATGCGACCGCTGGCCACGAGATGCTGAGCTTCATGGATGCATACTCAGGCTACAATCAGATTTTGATGCACGGATGACCAGGAAAAGACGCCTTCGTAATGTAATCCGGGAATATTCTGCTATAAGGTTATGCCGTTCGGATTGAAAAACGCTGGGGCTACTTATCAAAGGTTGGTCAACAAGATGTTCGCAGCCCAACTGGGTTCCACAATGGAGGTCTACATCGACGACATGCTGGTCAAGTCTATCCGGGCACATGATCATATCCGGCACCTCGCCCAAGCCTTTGGTGTGCTAGACACGCATCGAATGAAGTTGAATCCCACTAAATGCACCTTTGGGGTTCAGTGGCAATTTCTGCTATCTCGTGACCCGTAGGGCATCGAGGCTAATCCGTGTCGATCAAGGCTCTGCTCGACATGCCTTCGCCGAAAAACACCAAGGAGGTGCAGAGATTAAATGGGAGAATAGCGGCCTTGAGTCGATTTATTTCAAGGTCGTCTGACCATTGCATTTCATTCTTCCGCGCCCTAAAAGGAAACAAGGGCTTTGTGTGGACAGAAGAATGTGAACAGGCGTTCCAACGACTGAAGGTGTACCTGAGTTCTCCTCCTATTCTATCCAAACCGAAGCCAGGAGAGACGTTATATCTGTATTTGTCGGTTTGGATCATACGGTGATTCGGTGTTGGTTGGATGGAGGAGCAAAAGCATTTATTATGTATTATGTCGCCTGGCGGCGCGGAGACTATGCTTTCATTGAAAAATTGGCACTGGCCTTGCTCGTGTCGTCTAAGAAGTTAAGGCCATACTTCCAATGCCACAAAATTACAGTGGTAACCTCATATCCCTCGAGGCGGCGCTTCATAGTCCGATATCATTTGGAAGGATGGTTCGGTGGGCCGTTGAACTGGGCGAGTATGGGATAGAGTACCGACCACGAGCAGTCAGTGTCGGCCGCAGATTTTGTAGGAGTTCACGGGCGAGCCGAGCCACATGGCGCCGTTGGCTGAAAGGTTAGAGGAACCGAACGTATCCAGCACCGGACATGAACTCACCTCAGCAAAGACGTCAGGCGGCGGAAACAATTTAAACGCGAGAACTGAATCACTTTGGGAACTTCACGTGGATGGGTCTTCCAATTTCCGTGGAGCTGGAGCAGGAGTCATGCTCGTCGATCCAGATGGCTTAGTAATGGAGCAGGCAGTTCATTTCGGATTTCCCGCGTCGAACAACGAATCGGAGTACGAGGCTCTGATTGCTGGAATTAACTTGGCTCGGGCAGCGGGGGCTTCACGACTGATGGCATACAGCGACTCCCAGTTGATCGTGAGCCAGGTGAATGGTAACTACACAGCGAAGGGCGAGAGAATGATTGCGTATTTGGAGTTAGTCAGAAAGCTGGTTGCAACTTTTGAACATTTCGAACTCAGTCAGTTGCCGAGAAGTGAAAACGGCGGCGGATCGCTACATACATGGGTTCTAACGGCCGAAAGATGTCGGAAGATTCCCCTGGAATTCCTGGCCGAGCCAAGCATCGATATTTCTGCCATGAAGGAGAGCGAGGAGTTGATGAATATAGATGAAGTTGACGAGCCGGGGTGGATGAACCCCATTATGGAATATCTCCCCATCGAAGCTACCCCAAGATAAAGCGGGCTCTAAGCTCGACTTATATCCGCTAGGTATTCGTGATCGGGGAAAGTTATACAGCGATCGTGCGGCGAGCACTAAGGTGCTTGAACAGTAAAGATTCACAGCAAGTACTTGCTGAAATACATGAGGGACATTGTGGAAATCATTCGGGAGGACGGTCTTTAGCGCACAAAGCGATGTCACAGGGGTTCTATTGGCCAACAATGCGGAAGGACGCCGCGGATTACTCGCGGCAGTAACAAGTGCCAACGCTTTTCAATCACCCATGTACCGCCTCGAGGTTGACCGTTTGTCAGCCCGTGGCCTTTCATGCGATAGGGCTGGACATTGTGGGCCCTTACCCGGCGGCAGCGAAGCGGTCATCATCCGTGGCCGCGGATTACTTTAGCAAGTGGGTGGAAGCGAGGCATATTCCCAAATTAAAGACAAGGGCGTCGTGCGCTTTATTTGGAGGAATATCATATGTCGATCTGGCCGCCTCGAATCGATTCAGAACAACGGTTCACAATTCATTAGTTCGCAACTCGGGAATTCAGAAAGTGGAAGATTACCATGAGATTCTCGTCCCCAAGACATCCACAAGCCAGCGGAGTCAACGAACAAGACTATCGTGACCAATCTTAAGAAACGGTGGAAGATGCCAGGTAAATGGCCGATGAATTACGGAGTACTGCAGCAAGCCAACCGCGTAGTGGCGGGGAGACCCCATTCTCTTTGGTTTATGGAGCGGAGGCGTGATCCCTGAAGTCGCTTCCAACTCTTCGCGTTACCGCCGATCCAAACATGAATGATGAACTACGAAGGTCATTAGACCGCTTCGGAGGAATGGGGAACGAGCCTTGTACGAATGGCGGTATACCAACAAAGAAATCGCCAAGTACTATAATGCCAAGGTTCGCCTCGGAGT
Source organism: Rhamnella rubrinervis (assembly GCA_007844105.2). NCBI lineage: Eukaryota > Viridiplantae > Streptophyta > Magnoliopsida > Rosales > Rhamnaceae > Rhamnella > Rhamnella rubrinervis. The sequence continues at coordinate 10,990,154 of CM017578.2, forward strand.
TCAAGATGGGCTTACGTATACGCAAAGTCTTCCCTAACACACGGAAGAGCAGGGAAGCTCGGCCCATGGGAAGGCCCCTAGTCGTGGATGTACCTGGGCCGGGGCTTATCGCTTCTGATCTTTGAATGGGGTAGGCGTGCCTAGGAGTTGGAGCTCACTCACTTGCGCCGTTATTACCATTAAAGTTTGGTAGGATGAGCGATGTAATTTACATTAACTCTGTCCTCTCTTGATTCAAGTCAATAAATTCAATTTTATTCATTTTCATTCGTGTGAATCGAGCATTCCATGTTTAATGCTGTTACGGATGAGTACAGGCTAAAAGATTCTACCTTTTCATTAATTGCCGTACGGAGTTTCTTGCGCATTTTAACTATGGAGTTGAGTCAAGGTCAATTCGGGTCGTGCTACCCGGTCAATTTGGCTCTAGATTCGGAATCACGATACTGTCAGTCGAGCGAAATGGCAAGGACAGCCGTCCGGAAGGCTAATTGTCCACCTCGGCTTAAGGCCGTTCGGAGTCCGAACGGAGGAAATCCCAAGCGGCGTTGGACCGACTTGGAAGGTGAGCGAATCGATTAGTTAAGTCAATTAAGTCAGTTGCACGCGACTTGGTCAATTAAAACTAAATTGAAAGCTCAGCTCAACAATTAATACGCAGAAAGATAAAGGCAAGATATTCATCAATAATTTCAAAATTTATACAAGTGACGGATGTACCGTCGAACAAAAAGAACAAACAAAAAAGAAGAAAAAATAAATTTTAGTCTTGAGCCCCGTCGTCAGCGTTCGCAGCACGGGAGGTTTGGCCCGGACCGGACTCTTCGTTCGAAGGCAATCTCATAGCCTCTTCGAAGGAATCGTTCGGTTCGGCATTGAGTCCGGGGACGTCTGGTTGGTTCACAGGAAGGGCATCTTCTTCATCTGGCTCATCCTCACCCGAGGTGATCTCCATGTCCTCTTGACCACCCTCCTTCGCCCCGGTGGGTGACCCGCCTTCTGCGCCCGGCCAACGCTTTGATCATATCATTGGTGTTCTTAAGGATGGCGTCGATGGCTGCCTTCTTGTATATATGTCTTTTGGCTCGGGGCCATCGAGCCACCCCCTGCGGGCGTCCTCTCCTGCGACTGGGTAGTCAAGTCCGAGGCTTCCACTCCCTTCCTTCTCGACGCTTTTGGTGACCTCGGACCATTTCTCTCCCGGCTCGTTTTATGGCCTCCGCAACGTTTTGTTTGAGTGCAAGGTTGTTTTCTTCAAGCGTTTTGTTTGCTGCCGCGGCATTGATGTAGGCCTCGGCCTTCTTCTTGAATGCCTTGTCCACCTTGATGACGGCATCACTTAAGTACCGAACATTCTGAGCGAGCTGCAATTCACATTCCAAGTTAGAATTTTATGAAGGGGGGATCAAAGAAACAAGAGAGTAGTGTTCGTTACCTTCAAGGCATTTTGCTCGGCCTCCAAGCCCACTTCATCGAGGGTCATCTCCCCAAGAGGTTGCGGTCATGGCGAGTCATAAGAGAGTCAACGATCGGGCCGACCAGCGATGAGTCCGAGCGGATGGTGGAGCTATCCTCCAACCCCAGCATTGATGTAGTTTGTTTTTCTTTGCCCTTATCTTGAGCTGGGGCCGGGGGGCTGGAACGTCTTGGCCTCTTGGGAGGGGGAGAGTCGCCAGAGGGAATGGCGATTGGTAAGGAGCTGGGCTCGACGACGACGTTCAAGGTTGGACGCTCCTGGCCTTTGTCCGGCCAAGACGCACTCACCCTGCGCCTATTTGTCCTTCTTCTTCTTCTGGCCTCTAGTTCGGCCTTGGATATCTTCATCTTGAGCTTGCCCATATCGGTGCGGGGATAAGAAGCCCAGAGAGGTCTTGGAGCGCCGTACAAAAGCCTAATGCAACCTTCGAGAATGTGTAAGTACGGGACTTCGAGTGTAGGAAGAGGGATACCTTCAGGAATTTCTTCGGACAGTTGGGTGGAAGGGGCCTCCTCTTCAAGGTTCTTCGGCTCTTGTTCAGGGAAGTTTCTTACGGCGGGCAAGACTGCGGCGGAAGGAGTCTTCGGAAAGTATAGACAGAAGACTTTTGGTTTTAGTCCTGAAGAGTGTCCGGATCACGTTCTTTTGTTCGGCGGTGATCCTGAGCCTTTCGCTGAGATTCGAGGCTGCACAAGTGCAATGTCAGTTCGATCCTGCATAGTCACAGGAAAAATTTTAGTAAGCTAAATTTTATACCTCTTTCAGTCCAGGCTGAGCGGATTCCCGATTCAGACGTGCCAACGGGGTCGCATAGACCCTCCCTCTTGACAAAAAAGTAGCGGTCTTTCCAGCCTTTGTCACTTGTGGGGGCATCTTCGAACAACCTGATTCGCCTCCGAGCGTAGAGGGTGTATCTTCCCTCTTCGCTCGGTTTCATGTAGAAGAAATACAAAAAAGTGGCCATGTCGATTTGTAGGCGCGACTTCTCGGACCGACGATGAGCCCAACAAGTATCGCCACCGTTCGGCATAAGTTGCCTGGCGATCGTAGAAGTTCAGCACCATGTTAATGATGCGGTGGAAGGGGAGTCTGAGCCCTATTTTGAAGGCGATCTCGTACAGGCAGATCCACCCGTCGCGAGGGGAGTCGGCTCTTTCTAAGGGTTCTGGGGCGGATAGCTTAATTTGGCTCGGCATGTCAAACCTCTCCTTAAGGTACGACATGTCGCTTTGTTTGAAGACTGAAGGTATATCAGTCTTGATTATCACGGGTCGCATGGTTATCAGTCCGGACCTATTGCCGCCTGGACCGTCTACCCTAATGCTAGGGGTTCGGATTGGGGTTCCTACGTTAGGTTTGTCAGCTTGCCTCGGGCGAGGGGTCCCAGAGGAGGAACTGGCCCCTCGGTTTGAATTTTTCCTAACTAATTGTTCCTCAACCACCGGATCGGATCCGGGGGATTCCATCGTTGGAATGAGGAAAGGATTTGAGAAACCTTTAAAGGCTAGAGGATTGGAATCTGACCTGAGGCTAGATCGGAGGCGGAGTATAACCGGAAGAGGTGAAGTCAAAACCGTAAACTGAACTGGGATTTCGATGCGCAAAAACTCGCTAATCTCATAGAAATTGTGGAGAAGTGTTCGCAGCGTCGAGTTGTGCTCAGGAACGGTCTTAGGGTTGGAAAATCACGATCAGGTTGGAAGTTTTTGGTTAATGGAAAGCGTTTGGGGAAGAAGACGAAGTAGAGGTTGCAGCGGGAGTTTTCGAAAAAAAAGGGAAGTGAGGGATGAAAGCTGAAGAGTTAAGGTAAAAAAGGGTTTTGCAGTTGGACGGTTGTGAGCACGAAAGGTTGCGATCGGAGTTCTGGATTTGAATGAACGGTTATGATGTGATGTGCCTCTTCAGTCTTGGCACGATGCTCCACGCGTCTGCCATAATGTCATGGTAAGTGAAACGACAGCCGAGTGTCAGAAGGACGTTTGATTTTCCCTATGTAGCGAAGAGCATTCGAGAATGTTTCAGTAACCGAGCCACAGTGTTGGTAATACTCGCGAGTCACTTTGGCTCGGTGGGGATAGGAAGAATTCCTCGGCGAGGCCGAGGTCAAGATGGAGGAATGAGCGGAGCCACCGTAGTTGGAAAGAAGAGCTCACAGACCCAGCGGCCTAGCTTGGAAGTGCCGAGCCAAATGAGCCAGGGTCTGTTTGGAGGCTCGGCAAGGAAGAGCACGGGACTTCAGGGAGGAGCTATCATTACGTGGTTCGGAGAAGGCTTGGCTCGGACGTCAGAGCCGGGCGACGGCTCGGTAGTGATGGCTCGGAACAATTTCCCTTGGCTCGAATGTGGTAAGAGCTGAGGAGGGTTCCAAAAGGAAAGTTCACTCCGTAGTAAATGCTGGATACTTTCCCATATTTTACTTACCAAACTGGGAAGAGCGCCCATTATGACTTGCCTTAAATCAGGACGGCTAGGGTTTCAAGCCCTCATCTTGATGGACAAGGTAAAGCCATGCATATATATATCTCTTGATGACTCAAAGCAAGGTACGCAATACTCTACATTAGAATTCACTGAAAGTCCAAAGCCGATTAACTGACTTGAGCGTCGGAGGTTCTTTGGCCGGTACCACACCGGTGCCCCCAAAAGCTTTCACGCTTTTCCTTAATTCTTGCAGATTCACGGTGGTGCTAGGCAGGAAATTTAACCGTTTGTGGCGGAGCAAAATTCGACATAAACAGGGTCACCAAGCACTTATGACTGATCCGTGTGATGTGAGAGACACCCATTGCAAGTTGGGGTTGTGGCACTGGCCACGGTGGATAGTACTTGATCAGCAAGAACTGTACGCCACGCTCCGAATTCAAAGCCTTGTGAATGCAGTTGATTTAAATAGATAATTTATTATGAATGCTGACATTTTTTTTTTTTTGGGTTATGCTCTAAGTTGTCTATTAGAAAGGGGACAAATGGAGGGCATGTGAAGGAAAGGCTCGCTGTGTTTTTGTGCATATGTTTTTTGGTGATTAAATTTGTAGTACATGTTTTGAGTTGGAAAGAGTGCCTACCGGCCCACCAATTCTGTAGATTTGGTATTTACCAAAAAAAAAAAAAAAATTCTGTAGATTTGGTTATCTTTTTAATTTCATGGATTCACATTTCCTATGTTTGTTTGATTCGACACTGCAGTTGCACTTTGGTGGTTGGACAAGCACAGAAGGTGTTGAGCCATGGACACTTCTGGTAAGATTTGAGGAATTAATGCAGACCAAATAATGCTACATCTGTTCCACGTGAATGCGTGTGGATGTTATAAAATTGTATTATTTGCTGGCCTTTCACGGGAATCCGATGATCCAATGGTTCCTATTTGCTGTACCTCACTGAAGGATATCTTTTTTAGGTGAATAAGGCTGCATCAAGCACAAAACAAAACTCCAACAGGAGTTACACAGAGAAACAACCAGTCATAATGTCTAACATAGTCTGGTGCGTCTTGTGCTCAAAAGAAAAGGGGATAACATCCCTACAAGGATCGAGCAAATCAAAACAAAATTATTCAGTAAGGAGTACCTGGCTATCATATCAGCTAAGCTGTTATAAGTCTTGCTAACCCATTGTAACTTCCAAACCTCCTTCAAAAACCTTTCCTTCAAAGTTAGTAGCTCATGATAAGAATCCCAAGAGCTTGGTTCAGAATTACTATTGATATTCTGAACCACCATCTTGGAATCACAACGCCAGAGCACTCTTGATAATCCTTTCTGGGAAGCCAAGTCAGACGCCCAAGCTAAAGCTCTTACCTCTGCTGCATAAGGAGACATAGACGGCAGGAGCTTTGAAGCCAAGAAGAGCACCTCTCCCTTTCGATCTCGAACCACCATTGCAATAGCTGCTGCCTTATCTCCAATGGCTCCATCTGTGCTGATAACCAGCCAATCCAGAGGGGGAGCACGAGCTTCTTAGGGATATCTGCGGCATTGAATGGTATTATTCTTTTTATTTTTTAATAAAAAAGTCTCAAATCATTATATCAGTAATCAATTCCCACCGACGGATCAACTTTCAACTTTAAACTACAAGAATTACATGGAGAATTAGCGGCTTATTTGTCTCGGATCTTTGATTTTTAACTCTAAAAACTATATTTTATGGGAAAGATTTAAAAATATTTTTTATTATTTTATGGAAACAAACGGTATTTCATAAGCTATTTTTAAAACCAATGTTTATACAGCAAAAAAAATAATTGCATTTAAGACTTTATATGCTTTTAGTAATTATTTTTCTATTTTCATTTTTATTATAGACAAAACTTTTATTAATTCTAAATGATTAATATTTGGGTGGTATGAGTTTTTATTTATAATAATTTATAACATAAATGTTTGAAATTAAAGAAGTTAATAGTATTTATAAAAGAAAAATAATGTCGAACTTAGTCAAACAAGTTAAAATTATCTAAAATAATTTATAATTATATTTATATTTATATGCCAGTAAACTATTATTGTATTCATTTCCAGCAACGAAAAACTCATCTGTACAATTTTGTTATATAGCTAGTGTCTTGAATGAAAAATAATAACTAAAGCATTACTTATGTTCTCAGGTCGAGTAATTAAGAGGCTGGAGACAAGGACATATATGCGTTGTAGCAACATGGTGTTATGTGATTTACCAAAAAAAAACATGCATGGTGTTATGTGCGAATCACTCTCACGTATGGGTCATCGGTTCCATCAGCCGTACGTTGATAATTTGTACGTTAGTATAATTCTATTGTATAATAACATTGAATTTTATTTTATTTTTCTATTGTATAGTCATAGGGTACTGTATAACAGTTAAGTTTACATGCTCAAAAATCCCTTAAATAATGGTCTATCTTCATTTCTACAATAATTAATATTAACGACCCTTACTATATATATGTTATTAACTAAAAATGACTGATTAGAATTACATATTTATATATATAATTCTATCTAATGGGAGATGGAATTTTAATAAATTAATGTTCGCTCATCATGTACTAAAAAGCCACATCTTGATTTTTTTTTTCTTTTAAGTGCTTAATTGTCGAATAATATATATTCTATTAATTTACTCTATTTTCTTAATTTTCAATCTTCTCACAAATCATAATCATATTCTAAATTTGAAATGGTTCATTAAAATCCAAAAACTGAATAATTATTTAATGAGCAAATATAAATTATATATGGATAAATAAATTGCAAATTGCAAGATCAGACTAGTGTGGGTATGTAATTTTTTTTTAATATATATATTGAAGTACTATTATAGAAATGATTGACCTTTGATGCAGATCAAACCTAAAAACTTTAATATTATCCGAGTTTGATAATATGAGAATTTTAAATAACAGTCCATTTTCAATTTTAAGTGTCTGATCCAGCTTCACTACCAAAATATAAATGAAACTAATAAAATCAAAAGCTGTAATCTTATGTTGTGAGCATCTTATTATTTCTCACTCATTGATACCCCACAAGCACGACTTCAATTTCACCAATATTAACGTTATCGTAACGTTCATGAGACCGGTCAACGACAGAAGGGAAGGGAGTGGTTAAAGTGTGGGACAATTATTACCCAAAAAAAAGTAAAATTATAAAACCATGCACACTTCTTTAAACACGTACCATGCATATAAATTAATTAATTAATATACAATTGACATATATATATTATATTCGAATCTGATCCAAAGCACACTTGAGGTCCATTCTGCTTCGGTGTTGAAGTTCAACGTAGTCTCTATACTTAATGGATCTGTACAAAGGACGTGCTTGGCCATCTCTTTCCACCAACTCCGGGGACGGAGTAACAACTGTATTAAATGCAGGTCCATGTAAAACTCTTCCTCTATGCATTGCACTCTTATACTCCAATTCGTCACGATCTTCCACATAAACACATTCACAGTAAGTACAAATTATAATACATACAATCAAGTGTGTATATATATAATATAATAGAGGGTTATTCAAAGGTTATAAATTTATATATGCTTGCATTTGGTCAACAAGAATAACGTGAAGAGCGTTTGAAATGGAAGTAACAGAGACCCATTTGTGATTGTGTAACACTTGGAGACCACTAACATCGTTATCTGTGAGAAGTGTAATGAGGCACTGATCTGTATGATGTGAGAGACCCATTGCAAGATCAGGCTGTGGGCATGGCGGATAGTAGTTTGACAGCAAGAACTGTACGCCATTTTCCAAATCCAAAGCCTTGTGAATGTAGCTGACCTCTAATCCCAAGCTCTCTGATATTGCTAGTACTAGTTTTGTTGCTACTTTTTTTTTTTGGTGAATAGTTTGTTGCTACTTGTGTGGTCTTTTGGCTGTAGTCCACTGCAACCTCGCTGCAACACATGACAAAAGCAGTCAAGCCCCACGGCCCCACCCAAAGATAATTGATCATGGAAATTAAATATTGATTAACATTTAACCTGTAGCCGTCGTGTTGATCGTGGAGATGATCACTAGTAGCGTGGGACTGGGGATGGATTCTGAGCTTGATGAAATCTCTCCAGAGACGGACTGTTTCAGATTCAGTATTGTAATTGGTGCCGTACCGCATTTGGGTTGGATCAGTCTCATACTTCTTTGCAATGTTGTGCTTCTCCTCCTCCGTTAGATTGAAAAATCTATCGGACACATCAATCATGGATTGCTTCAGGCTCTCTGGCACACCATGGTTCGTCACCTTTGTATATCACCATCAAAATATTAATCATTAATTAAGACCGGCCCCATCTAGCTCTTCGTATTTAGACTCGTTATTTATAAGTATGACATGCCCACATGCAAAAAAAAAATGCAAAATAGGTTCGTCACTTTTGTATATCATCAAAATATTAATCATCAATTAAGACCGGCCCTAGCTTGCTCTTCGTATTTAGACTCATTATATATGAGTATATGAGTATGACATGCCAACATGCAAAATATATATATATATAAATGCAAAATAAATATACCTAGGTACGTACGTACCATAAATTAAATATTTTATAATTTAAATTATTTAAAACATCACCTTTCAATAAGATAAACAAAATATTGAAAAGCGTAATCGGATTCCCGGCAAAGTCAGGCACTACTGGTTAATGCTGATTAAATATTATCAACTAATGTTATTATCAAAAATGCTTGTCAACTAATGGTCAATCCAGGTCAAATCAGTCAACATCAGCTGTTGGAGATCAATATATTTCTAATTGATTTAGCTCAAATATACCATGAACCCTTTGGTCCAAATAAGAATCCCCAGTCCAATGGTAGCTTTTCTAAAATCCAATTTCAATTGAGGTTGTTTTTAAAAATTTAATTTTAACCGTAGTCGTTTTTTTCTTTTAAAATCCGATCGTAATCGTGCGGCGGCTATTTTTGTAAAATTCAAGCACAATTATGATTGCATTTTCAAAATCGGAGTGTGACAGCAGTTGCGTTTTCAAAATATAATTCCAACGCAATTGCTTTTTAAAAGTTTAATATTGATCGGAATTATTTTTTTAAAACCCAATTTCAATTGCCGATTGTTTCTTCAAAATCTGATCCACACCTTTGTTGATACTCCTTTAAAATTCTGACCTAACCCCGAGTCGCTTTTCCAATTTTAAATAATTTTTTTTCATTCATATATTTGTTTTTTTATGAATACAAAATGATCAAATTTTAAATCTCTGTTAAAAAATAAAATTTTATTGTAATTTTAATTTTACAATTGGAATAAAGGTCTAAAACAGCTGTTCTACGTACAATTTAATAGTAAATATCATTAAATTTGAATTTTGTTTGTTTTTTTGCGTACATATTTCGTAAGGAAGAAGAGTGAGATCTCTTTTTTTTTTTTGATGAAAGTGAGATCTCTTTATATTAACACTAAGACGCGAGCTTCACTTATAAAAAAGCGACCTAAGCATTAGTTGCAAAATATATGAGTAAGGTTTTATCAATAATATTTCAGTTCTTTAGGTGAAAATTCTGTTCTATGACTTCTTGTATGGTTCAATAGGCAATCAAGAACAACAAATTATTCATACTGGACCACCATGACACGCTAATGCCATGTCTGAGGCGTATAAACACAACTCACACTAAGACTTATGCCAGCAGAACACTCCTTTTCCTGAAGGATGATGGGACTTTGAAGCCACTAGCAATTGAATTAAGCTTGCCGAGTCCTCATGGAGATCCACTTGGTTGCATTAGCAATGTCTACACTCCTGCTAACCAAGGCGTTAAAGGCTCCTTTTGGCTACTTGCTAAAGGTTACGTGGCTGTAAATGACTCAGGATATCATCAGCTGATCAGCCACTGGTATGGCCAGAGAAACAAAGTTTTGTAAAAAAAATGTCTATATTTGTAAAATGACTTGAAATCTTTTCACAGGTTGAAAACTCATGCAGTAATTGAACCATTTGTGATAGCAACAAACAGGCAGCTCAGTGTGATTCACCCTATTTATAAGTTATTGCATCCACACTTCCGTGACACAATGAATATCAATGCAGTTGGAAGGCAAATTCTGATTAATGCAGGTGGGGCACTCGAGTCGACAGTTTTTCCTGATCAAGCACTCCCTGTTGATCTGATAAATAGGTAATTTTATGGTGAGCTTTGAAGATTTATCATTCATTCATGAACTTTCAGAAACTGGAACATCCAAATATTGCATATGATATCAGAACGTGTATTTATTAAACCATTGGTGGACTTATATGTTACAGAAAAGTAAAACTGATCTGAATTTGGGTCTTAAAGGGAATATTATGGATTTGGTTTGAACACATGAATTGATAAATTTTCATTTGGATGACATGATATGCTATACATTTGTTCTTTTTCAGAGGAATGGCAGTTCAAGATGCAAATTCCCCACATGGTCTCCGCTTACTGATAGAGGACTATCCATATGCTCTTAATGGCCTTGAGATATGGTCTGCCATTTATACATGGGTTAAAGAGTATTGCTCCTACTACAAAACAGATGAAACTGTTCAAAGAGATCCTGAACTCCAGTCCTGGTGGAAGGAAATTAAAGAGAAGGGTCACGGTGACAAGAAAGGCGAGCCCTGGTGGCCTAAAATGCCGACTCGCGAAGAGCTAATAGAAACATGCACCATCATCATATGGATTGCATCAGCTTGTCATGCAGCAATCAATTTAATATTCTTAAGGATTATGGTTCCAAAATGTATTGACAATTCCTTCAATTGCCCTAAGGATCAATAAAGAGCGACGACTAGCTAGCTAGAGTCACCACCTCTTTCTACACGGCAAGCCCAAAAGGATCCGTAAAGAGCGACCACTAGCTAGGCAGTCACCACCTCTTTCTACACGGCAAGCCCAAAACCATTGATTTTTCTTTTCAGTACCATCCAAATCACATTAGCTTAAATTGCGCGGTCTAAATTGCAATCCCAGTTTTGTTTTTCAGTCAATATTCCATATTTTGCAGATAATTATATTTTATATCTTAAATAATAATATAGAAGACAAAACGAAATATGACCCGCTTAAAAATCTCTAATCAAAATCATCAGCTCCCCACTTCCGCTTCTACACGGCAATGAAACATTCCAAAAGCATCGACTTTTCTGATCCCAGTCCAATACTCATCAGCTTAATTTGTGATTTTTGTGGTCTAAATTGCAAAACCAGTATTTCTTAAATGCATCTTTTTGCATATATAATAATAAAAATAATAACAATATTACAGAGTCACTATAAAAAAAATAACATTTAGGTACGGAATCCTTACTATAAAATTTCTGTCTCGTAATTAAAAAATTGTATTTTATGACAAAGTATAATTTTGTAGCCGATTAATGAAAATTTACTTAAATTAGTACGACTCATCCTTGATAGTTACTTTTTATAGCTGAATTATTAAAAAAATTTATCGACAACTTTCCCTCTAATTTTCATATTGACATGGCTTTTATTCGATACCGACTCGAATTTATATTGTGTCTAAATAAAAGTCAATATCTTATATTTTATATTTTTTGAGCATTACTTAGTTACCAAATCAATTTATAACTTTTCAATTAAAAAAATTAAAAAAAATTTCTCTTTTTCAAACGACGCTGTTCACTTTTGCAGAGACCTTTTCTTCCTCATCCCAAATCCTCATACCCGTCGTGGCTCATCACCCATCTCCCCTCTCTGTTCTCCTTCTCATTTTAGCCCAACTCCCTTTCTTCCCTTTCTCTCGTCTCACCCACCAATCTATCTATAAGTTCCATTGTTTTGATTATCGCAGGTCATGGGTTACGTCAGTTGGGGCTTATTATATCGGGTATTTTTAAAATTTCAACTTTGTATTTGGGGTTGGGGTTTGCGGTTTCAATGATATCAAAACATACCCATTTTAACAATCATATGGGTAGATTGATATTTGGTTATTTTTTTATTCAGACTTTTTGTGAATGAGCAGTCGATACAAGAAGTTGGGTTGGTCATCTTCGCCTATGGAAAGCCGAACACCTTTTTAATTATTTTGTTGACTACACAGTTTTTCATAGCTGTAAGTTTTAATTGACTTGATGACTACCTTAATCGTCAAAATAATATTATTCCAAAATTGTAAATTTCTGAAATTATCAAATACAAATCCCCATAACCGTGTAAGTACAAGTCTCAAGTGCCAACATGAAGAGTGTATGAACAAATTTCCCATTCTGATCCCAAGGTGGTCTTACCTCTTTGGAGAAAGCGAATCCCTTCTCTCTCCGCCTTGAAAAGTCTTAAGTAGGCGGAATCAGCTGGCTTGGAAGGTCTTCCATTTGAGGAAAGTTCCCAAAAGAAAGTCCATTCAAAGAATCAATGCTAGATCTTTCCCATATTCCACTTTCTTGGAAGACTTTGAAGACTTGCCAGCGGGTGTCTTTCCTATCTAGGGTTTCTTACCTCAGGTGCCCCAAGCCTTCCGCCATCTTGTTTTACAAGTCGTTGCCAAAGCACTGCCCGGTTTGTAAGTCGGAGCAAAATTTGGTACAAACAAAGAGCATCAGTTACCAGAATCAGTCCTACCCTCTCATGTTTTACTTGATGATACTAATACTTTTGGTCTCTTGTTGCTGCAGCTATGTTTCATGCTCCAAGTATTCCAATGTCTCTACCGTGTCCTCTTGTCTGCCAGACCAAACCACTGCTTTGCTGCAATTAAAACAAGAGTTTGCATTTGTAAAACCCAACTTCAATGGCTATCATTACCATTGTTCGATCTATGGTGATTCTTCTTACTATGCTTATATCTATGAATCTTATCCGAAGATGAAATTTTGGAAGGAAGAAAAGGATTGTTGTTCTTGGGATGGTGTTGCATGCAACATGAAAACTGGACGAGTTGTAGCCCTGGATTTGGTTCACAGCTGGCTTCAAGGGCCTTTGCGTTCTAATAGCGGCCTGTTTAAGTTGCATGGACTACGAAGGATCAACATGGCCTATAACAACTTCAGCTTCAGCCTCATCCCCTCTGAATTCGGCCGGCTTCCGAGGTTAACCCACCTCAACCTCTCTTTCTCAATGTTTTCTGGGCGTATACCTTCTGAAATCTCATTTCTTACCAATTTGGTTTCACTTAGTCTCTCTTCTTTTAAAATATATGATGGAACCAGTCTTTTACATCTCAGAAAGGTAGACTTTGCAAACCTCATCCAAAACGTGACAAATTTAAGCGCACTTCACCTAGGCCAAGTTGACATTTCATCATCACTACCTGAATCCTTAGCAAATTTATCTTCCTTGACATCTCTTGATCTTGATGGATGCGGTTTACAAGGCAAGTTTCCAGAGAATATCTTTCAGTTTCCCAAGTTAGAAGTCATCCACTTACCATGTAACTATTTTCTCACTGGATTTCTTCCACAATTTCAACCTTCTAGCTCTTTGAAGATATTGACTCTTGACTACACAAAATTTTCAGGGATAGTACCAAACTCAATTGGCTATCTTAAGTCCATGAGTCAATTAGCTCTACGGAATTGTCATTTTGTAGGGACTATACCTTCTTCAATTTGGAACCTTTCTGAGCTCACATTTCTTGACCTCTCCTGGAACCACTTCACTGGTCATCATCAGCTGCCATCTACGTTAAGGAACCTCGCAAAACTTACTTTTTTATTGCTTGAATCTTCCCAATTGAATGGTGAAATACCATTTTCACTTGGAAACCTCACACAGCTGAAGTATTTAAGTCTTTCAAATAATAACTTAAGTGGCATTATTGAGTTTGGCTACTTCTCCAGACTGAGCAACCTACAGGTTATTTCCCTCTCATCTAATAGTTTATCTGTAACAACAACAAACATAAGTTCTGAACTACCAAAATTTGCAATATTATTTTTGGCTTCTTGCAACTTGAGTGAATTTCCGGAGTTTCTTAAGACCCAAGATCAACTAATAGCCCTAGATCTTTCCCTCAACAGAATTAAAGGCGAAATACCAAAGTGGTTTTGGGGCATTGGAAATAATAAATTGGCGAAACTAGATTTGAGCTGGAACGAGTTGCACGGATCACTTAAAGTTCCACCATTGTTGACATCGATGTCCTACTTCCGCATCACAGGAAACAATTTGACTGGCAGAATTCATCCTTCATTGCGTAAATGGACTCGTCTTAAATTCCTTGACCTGTCTAAGAACCACTTTGGTGGAACCATTCCACAATGGTTGGGGAGATTGGCTGGTTCTCTTGAGTTCCTGAATCTGAAAGAAAACAACTTCCAAGGGAGCATACCTCCGATATCTACAAATGGAAACATGCACAATATGATGAGAGTACTGGACCTCAGTCACAACCAGTTACAAGGAAAGGTTCCACAATCGTTGATCAACTGTAGTAATTTGCAAATTCTGAATCTTGGACACAACCAGATAAGTGACACATTCCCCTTTTGGTTGCAAAATTTGTCAGAGCTGCAAATTATTTTGCTACGATCAAATAATTTTTTTGGTACTGTATGGCATCCTCATAAGTCTTTAGGCTTTGTGAACTTGGGTATTATAGATCTTTCTTTTAATCATTTCAGCGGAAGTTTACCATCAGAATACTTTAGAAATTGGAGTTATATGTCAGACACGATATCTTTCAATATATCACAAGTAGATTCCAACTATTCTGCTGCATATATGTACTCAACAAGCATGATGATTAAAGGATTGGATATGGAACTCACGACATTCCTGATGTTCTTCACGTCTATTGACCTCTCAAATAACAAATTTGATGGAGAAATTCCAAGCAGCATAGGTGATCTTCGATCTTTAATTGTGCTCAACTTGTCCAGCAATAGTTTCACAGGCACTATTCCATCATCTCTTGGAAATCTAAGAGAGCTTGAATCATTGGATCTTTCTAAAAACAAGCTCATTGGTGGAATTCCTCAACAGTTGGAAAATCTCACATTCCTTGAGTATTTGAACTTGTCTCAAAATCAGCTCACAGGCCCAATACCTCAAGGCGGACAGATGGAGACATTTTCATATTCATCTTTCGAGGGAAATCCAGGATTATGCGGCCTTCAAGTGTCAAAGAAAAGTGAAAATACAGTCGCACCAATTTATTTCCATAGCAAAGAAGAAGAATCAGAATCAGAAGATGATTTCACTTGGAAAGTGGTCGTACTGGGATATGGATGTGGACTAGTGGTTGGACTAATCTTTGGACATGTCACCCTCTCAAGAAGGTCTTGCTGGTTTTGGAGAAGTTTTATTGAAAGGTATATCTATGCATGCTTGTGAATACGGACCTGTCCATTGTTGAAGGTACTTAAATTTTTCCTTTTAATCTATACATATATAAGTTTTGCAAATAGCATAAGCCTCGTTTCGATCAGTATGTAGCTATAGTGTCGTTGAATACTAATTAGAAGACTATATCTATAGAAACAATATATAAATATTCGAAATTAGTTGTTCTTCAAAATCCATGATTTCTTGAATAAGTTGTGGTTGTGGCCCTGGCCACGGCGGATAGTACTTGGTCAGCAAGAACTGTACGCCACGCTCCAAATTGAAAGCCATGTGCATGTAGTTGACTTGTCTTCTAATGAAAAGGTAGAGCTATATAATGAAAAGGACCCAAGTCGCATAAAACGAACAGTTTTTTAAAGCAAAGAAAAATAATAAATATAACTCTGAAGCCGCCCCACTCCTGCCCAGCTTTGCGGAGGTCCAGAACAATAATTTTGGACCGTTGATTATGATCATGAGGAGGGGTAGAGGTACCGAGTTGGGAGAAATCAAATGGTGGTCATTTATATCAGCTGGCTGATGGCTAGGGATCTTCAGTGAAGGAGTAAATTTTGTCAATTAATTAACATTTTTAT
Source organism: Rhamnella rubrinervis (assembly GCA_007844105.2). Classification (NCBI taxonomy): domain Eukaryota; kingdom Viridiplantae; phylum Streptophyta; class Magnoliopsida; order Rosales; family Rhamnaceae; genus Rhamnella; species Rhamnella rubrinervis. Next base: position 11,006,002 of record CM017578.2, read on the forward strand.
TTTTAATCTTTGAACACACGTAGTCAATAAAAAAAAAATATACTATACCATTAAAAATCGTGTAAAATTGAATAGATAATTTCTTATGCCTTAATCTCATCAATGCTCTATATGCTCTATCATTATGAAATTTTTCATATGAATGACCGAAAACTGGAAGAGAGAGCCGATGAAATCTCTCCAGAGACGGACTTTTTCAGATTCAGGATCGTAACCGGTGCCGTACCGTATTTGGGTTGGATCAGTCTCACTCTCATACTTCTTTGCAATGTTGTGCTTCTCCTCCTCCGTTAGATTGAAAAATCTATCGGCCGCATCAATCAAGGATTGCTTCAGGCTCTCTGGCACACCATGGTTCGTCACCTTTGCATATCATCATCAAAATATTAATCATTAATTAAGACCGGCCCTAGCTAGCTCTTCGTATTTAGACTCATTATATATGAGTATACTAATTAAGCCCAAATTTCAGTATTAGTTTGACAAAAGATGAGTAGGTCTATATCAAACCTGGCTACTGATTAAGAATTTACTTACACATTCACAATGTGGTGGGACTACTCCATAAAGATAAAACTTGGAGCAAAAAGAGACGTCAGTATTAGTTTGACAAAAGATGGTTGGGTCTGGATCTGGATATGGGATTATTCCAATTAATGAGTGGGAGGTCCTAGTTGTACTACCGAAGGAGCCATAACTGTTGCTTATATTACACAGAGAAACAAACAAGTAAATTTGCTGTGTTTCTAATGGGCTCGTATATATATATACATTGAAGATGTATAAATATCTACGTATTTTTTATGAATGTATAGATCATGTCTGTCATTGTTTTGTCCCAAATGTCATATGTTATATGTCCCAATCCAAATTACAGCATTGAATCTCAAAGTTGGCCCAGATATTTGAAAAAAAAAAAAAGTTTTTAGAAAACAAATTAGAAAAGCCCAACAATGTTGTCCCCGTGGTGAATTTAACTGGACGGGGCCCATAAAAAAGGTCTGCAAGTCGGCGTATATATATATATATATATATATATACAGGCCCGCTAAAAAACGCGAGGTCGCGTATGTTATAGAGCGCGTAAATGAACGGCCCGTTAAAACTCAGTTTAAAAATACTTTAATTCTTTTTAAAAAAAATATTTCTTTTTTAAAAAAACCAACCCACCTCTCCGTTGTCTGTCTCTTTGCGAGTGCCTTTAATCCCTGATGCCTTCCCTTCCCAAACTCTCAGCCCCATCATTTCTTTATCGTCTACCTTCAGTCCCACAAAGAGAACATCTCTGCATGAGCTCTATGAGATGAACGACCATAGTCCTTGGTATGACAACCTATGTCGATCTATTACGGATCTGCTTCCCCGTATTGAAAGTGGCGTCACAGGTGTAACCAGCAACCCAGCGGTAACCCCTGCCTCTTCAATTTTATGTTTCTCCTCAGAAGAATTTCTACAAACAGTTGGCTAGCATGTAAAAGACATAATTTCGACCTCAACCCCACCCCCACTCCCAAAAATAAGAAAACAAAAAACACGCAACTTCGACATAAAAGTAGGGGAGCAGCAAAAGCATTCAAACTAAAATTATATAACTAAACAAGGCTTCAAGGTAAAAAAGATAAAGAAACAGATACAAGAGAAAGCATATGCTCAATACCTGGCCGTGAAAGTGGAGGAACAGATTCAGAGCTTTCTAAATTACAAGGCAACACGAATGACAAAAGCCTAAGAAAAAATAATATTGTTTCTATATTATACAGGCTTAGGCGAAATTTGGGCATGTGTAAAGTAAGGTGTTAGACAAAATCATTAATGGAGGTGAAACTGGAGAGGGTTGACGTGGAAGCCAGTTCTAGTAGCAGAAACCGGATCTAGTAGCAAAAACAGAAAACCAGAGAGAAGAAGTTTTTTTCCTTTTTTGAGTTAAACACCAAAGGAGAAACTTCGGCACAGCCATCTAAGAAGAATTTGGAAGGAGGAGATGTTAAAGATGAGGAGTTTGATGGAAAATTTAAATGTAAGAGAACTCGGCTAGCTACAGATGACATCATCTGCAACAAGGTTAGATTAGATTCTTTGGTTTAGAGTTGAAAGTTTTTTGTGTCTGATTTAGATGAGCTTTTAGAAGTTTGTTATTATTTTTGTTCTTAATTTATGGTTTTTTCTTTAGGGTGCTGTTTTAGTGGTTTGATTTGGATGAGTTTTTAAAAGTTTATTTTTTATTTTTCTTAATTTATGGATTTGTCTCGTTTAAAATTTGTGTATTTTTCAAATGATTTTTTTTTTTTCAATCTGGTTCTTGAATTAGAATTTATTTCTTCAAGATCAATATTAGGGTTGATAATTCGGGATTAAAATTATGGTTTTTTTATTATGGTGTTTAAATTAGGATTTATGCTTGGAATATTGGGGGCTTAAAATTAAAGTTTTAATATTAGGGTTTATAATTTAGGATTCAAATTATGGTTTTTCTAAAAAAAAATTTTTATTCTGGTGTTTAAATTAAGATGTATACTTAAACTATTGGGGGTTAAAATTAAAGTTTTAATATTACGGTTTAATTCGGGATTAAAATTGGGGGGTTGAAATTAGAGTTAAAATTAAATTTTTTAAGTTTTAACATTAGGGTTTAATTCGGGATTAAAATTGGGGGGTTAAAATTAGTGTTAAAATTAAATTTTTAATATTAGGGTTTATAATTCCGGATTAAAACTGGGGGCTAAAATTAGAGTTTTTTATTCTGAAAAAAAAAATAAAATAAAAGGTGGTGGCAGATGTGTGTTACCATTGCTTCTCAGTACTTGGTGTTAGGTTCTCAACAGAATTTCATGCTGCGTTACCACCGTATAGTCGTCATTGCAGCGTACACCCACTGCCACCCCATTGGGTCAGAAACTATTAATGTTTATATGTAATTCCAACTGAGCTGAGCCAACAAAAAAAAAAAAAACACAATCTGGAATTCTTAGATCATAGTTTTGGCATGGTAGCAAAGTGGAAAGTTGAGGACACCTCGCTGAGAAATCAGGAGGAATGTCTGATATTTGTTCATAAAGACACTCTTGCAGCATCCTTTGTTCTTGATTCTTGATATGGTACGTCTTTCAATCCCACATCTGCATTTACCAAAAACCGAGGATTGGCACTTCTAATAGCCATGTCACCTACCAAATCATTCATCTTTACAAAACTTCCAGAAACTTCCAATAAGCAAGCATTTTGAAGTTCATTTAGCATAGTGTGGCCCTTCTCAAGCACTGTCGACATTTCTTTGACTGTCTTCTCGTTCTATCAATTTCATGATCTTTAGGATACAGAGAACAACAGAGAAGACAATCTTGAAGTTTCTTATCCTTGAATCGTTCATAACTAAATTTCAAGTTGCCAAGTACTTCCTCATACGTCTCATTAAGATTGCCTTTTAAACTTGTTGCTAATATTGTAACATTTACAATTCGTATACCACCACATTCCTTTCAAATTTCATTCATTCAAAATTGGTTCCGAGTTACATCGTGACCAACTTCATCCAGGAATATATTCCCCCACTTTGGTTAGAACCTCCATATTTGGATTGCAAAAACAACCCAAAAGTAAGAGCTTTGAACTAATCTTTAAATGGCTGCATTTTTCACTTCTGATCACAGTTTCGTATCTAAATTCCAGAACAGAGAAGTGTTTTGTCTTCCCGAAGAAAAGCTTCTTTATATCCAATTAAAACCTTCCGATTCCAATATTAGTGCGAAATTGAATTCAACGTATATATTGACATCAATTAATCCTGTGCATGGCTTCGTTTTTTGTACGTAGTTCTCGCACCTTAGATATATATATATATATATACACACACAAGCTATCAATATCTGGTTGTACATATAAGCTTTAATGTTCATATAGATCTATATAATATCATTTTTTTTTTTTCAATTAGTTAGCTTTAAAGTTTGAACTCTAAATCAGAGATTTCCGAAATCAAATCTCCTTTTTATGGACAGATTAGCTTCAAAGTTTTCTTAGGCTTTATGAGATTCAGGTGTAAATTCTGGCGGGGCCTTCATTTGGAGTAAGAAAAAAAACAACGTAAAGCATAATTTTCTGTGGAATTGATGAGCAAGCGGTTCACCAGAGTAGCATCAAAACTCATTGCGGCAACCTGACTTACTAACATGTTATGCCAACTGATCATAAAATACTACTCAACTGGAAGCTTCTTAACAATATGTGCGTAAAGCTTCTTAACTCATTTCAATCAATTTCATGATCATTATGGGAGGCTGAGTCGCAAATTTGCTACATGAGACGAAAGAAACCTGAAAATGATCCACACTTAGGTTAGTTACAATCAAGTGCATGAATCATGGTCTATTATATCAAGCACTGCAGCACAAGCCCCTAGGCATAAAAATTGGATAAATTATTATGAAAAAGACACCAGCATACGAAGGAGATTCTTCTAAAATGTTTTATCCTCTAAATCCTGAGAAAAAGCCGAGAAACTCCAATCTACCACTAGGTAAACACAGAAAAGCTCGTACATTTAAAGTTGAAGATTGCATCTGCATACGACCCAAGAACTGCACCTATAATTGAAGAAAGAAACAAAACAAAGCAAACCCATTTGGTGATCTTATATTTCTCCTATCGAATTATATTCATGCCCACAGATAATCAAAGCAACTTATATTCACAATATTACAAGTTTACTACTACCCCCGCCCCCCACTCTCTCTCCTTTTCTGCCATTCTCATAAATAGGCACCAGAATCGTATGAAAAGCACTGTAAAAAATAAAAAGAAAAATGTGACAGCATAAGAGTGAGAAAGACGGAGGAAAAACTTAAAAAAAGTAAGTAAATGACCGGTCATTTACCCGAGCCGAAGGGACATGGGAGGGACCCGATGTGCTATACGGTGGTATTGTACCCAGCTAGCTAGGCGAAAGTCCTCCGAGTGACTTGATTATTTACACACCATATTAATTCCTTTTCTTATCGATGTGGGTTTGTGTTTTCGGCAGAATTACGTTATGTTGGTTGGGTCTGGATCTGGAGATGGCCTTAGTCCAATTAATGAGTTGGAGGTGCTAGTTGCACAACCAAAGGAGCTTATCCAATACCCAAATCCCATTACTGTTGCTTATATTACACAAAGAAACAGAGTAACGAGGTATGCAATTATTGTATCAGAAGACTGGACATCAATAGTCCTTGCCATGTGAAAATGAACAACTGATCCTTTCAGCAAGAATCATGGCAGCAAGAAGCTGCTGAAGGAGAAGAACTGGGTTTTGACTTGGAATGCTAAAAGTGCCAATGCAGCAGCAGAGGCTGCTGCCAAGTTTACGTTTTCTTCTGAGAATTGTCTTTTGTTTTCTATTTGGTCTATGTTAAATGTGTGTTTTCCGAATTGTATTAGAGATGCTATTTCTCATGACCAGCTGAGGAATGGTCTGTCTGTGTAAACCTCTTTGAGGTGTATTTTGTGATTAATGCATTTTATATTCATCAAAAAAACAACTGATCCTTTCAGAAGACCTTCAACAGTAATATCCTCCACACAACAGATTCAAAAGAAAACAAAAAAAACAGGCTATTTCGGGTCAAGATACATGGGCTTACCTCAAGTTTAAAGTATGCCCCTGCATCACTATTACAGGTGGTCGTGTACTACTGATTAATCGTGGAATATAATGCAATGGAAAAGGGTTTTATTTATAGGCCTTTTTTTTTTCTTTCTTTTTTTGATGTGAAGTTTTTATTTATAGACGTCATTCTACACATGGACAGTGCACTCAACTTTCAGTTAATTATCACTGTGATTAATTATCCTGACCGTTGAAAAACACACAATGATCATGGTCTCCAAGCATAAATATATATATTTTTTTCATAATTATTAAATATTAACCAAAAATGAAAAATTGAAAATTAATCTATTTAGACAAAAAAAAGTTTTGAAAAAAAAAATAACCGCCGACTTCGTTGCGCCAAAACAATGTTTCTGTAGCTTCTTCGCGCCCCCCAAATCCAAATATCAATTTTCTTACTGGTGCAACAGTTCAAAAATTGAAAAGATTCCGATGGAGGATTCGAACGTTTTCAGTATGCGGATTGTCTGCATCGACCACTACATGGCTCCGCCGATCACAGGCCTCGATATCTCTTACAGTAGCTTCCATGGTACGAAGCCTAAACCAACGAATCGAATCCCTTCCTATCTGTTTTCTTGAACCCTCGATAATTTGGTTCTCATTGATTCATATGTTTGTTTGATGTAGTCTATGTATATAGCTGTCTCAGCAAACCTTATAGAGGTTTAGGGTTTACTCTACATGATGGAATTTGGTAGTTCATTTTCTGTGGAAAACTGAGTCTGTGTTTCAAGAATTTAATGCTTCAATGTTAGTTTCTTGGATTATATGAACTTTTTATCTCAAAATTCATTTTTTTTGGAATGTTATAGGTGGAAAGGTGAATGAGGTACCTGTTATTAGAGTATACGGGTCGACCCCTGCTGGTCAGAAAACTTGCTTGCACGTTCATAAAGTAAGATTATTTGTAACTTTTTTTTTTTCCCCAAAAAATTGGAGAATTATATATAGTTTTATAAATCATGGCATAAATAGGATTGCACATACTATTAAGTCATTTTTATAACTTGCTCTGCGTATTAAATTTAATATGCTTATGTTATGTAATACCTTTCTTATTTTCTTAGTTACAACGATAAGCAGTTTGTGGGTATTTATGTTTCTTGGTTGATTATTGTTTTTTCTTTTGGTAGGTCTTGCCATATTTGTATGTTCCATGTGCCGATATACCATTGCAACCTCACCAAGAAGGTAAGCAGAATTTTATATACAATGCCAAAAAAAGATTGTATAGACGTTTGAGTTAGAAGGTTACTTGGTTGATATTGTAAACTTATTTGTTTTACAGTTGTGTTACTTCATATCTCTAATTGATACACTCTGTAACTTTATACTACTGTTTCTGTTGACCTGGCATGTAAAAGATTGAAGTTCACCGTAATGACTTCTTGTTTTAGGTTTTATCAATAATATTTCAGTTCTTTAGGTGAAAATTCTGTTCTATGAAAATTTTGACAAATCCATCTAATACTTAATTGTCTTTTTGTTAATTCTACAGGTGATACATATGCACATGATATAGCTCTTGCTATGGAGAAAGCTCTGAAGGTATGTTCATTGCTTCATCTTCTCATGGATTTGTTATTTATTGCTTAGCCATTCATATGGATGGTACTCAAGTTCCATGTGTTAAGCATAATGGTTGAAATCTCACAGATTAAAAGTAGCTTGAAGCGGCAACATGTCCATGGTTGCAGCCTTGTCCGAGCAAGGAAATTTTATGGTTACCATTCATCAGAGGAACTGTTTGTGAAGATGTACTTGTATCCAAATGTTATTTGTGTGTGTTTTCTTTCGCTCTTTCTATATTCTTATAGTTGAGGAATATATTGATGGACACCTTGACAATAATTTTAGCTACTATCCGCATGATGTCTCTCGTGCTGCCAATCTTCTTTTGGTGTGGTTCTTGATATCTCATTATTTTTCTTTTATCATCTTTGGTTGAGTTTTAGTTTTGAAGAACTCTTGATCTACATGATTTTATCACAGCAAAACTTGCTTTTCAGGGTGGAGCAGTTCTTGATAAATGTTTACAGCCCCATGAATCACACATTCCCTTCATTCTCCAATTTCTGGTAAGTTGTTTTTATGTTGGATTTTTGTTTTTGTGTAAGAATTTGACATGGAACCAGTTTGTTATTTTGGATGAATTGTCTGTCAGTATCAGTCTTTTGATTTGGTTTCAATATGGTGTCAATTGGCACCGTTCCAGTCCATGTACTAAAGTTCTGCTCTTATTTTCTCTGTCTTGTGACCTTATTTTTACTGTTCTTACTTCTTGAGTTCCACTCTAATCTGAGCTCCTCCTTTTTGTAGATTGACTACAATTTGTATGGGATGGGTCATATTCATTTATCTAAGATGAAGTTCCGCCATCCAGTACCAGATGCTTTTACCCAGAGGAAATCTTTTTACAATGGACACCCAAGGAAAGACGTGGATTTGTTAAAATGCACGCCTGCTAATTTCCAGGTCTTCCCTGTCCCTTGTTTATGGCAGATTCTTTGGATTGGGATTATTATTATTAGTATTCTTGTTTTTTATGACCATTTTATTATTCGCATTAAATACATCTTTGATAAATTTTTTTGGGAATTTTGCATTAGGCAGATTTAAGTAGCTGCTCATCTGTTGCTTTACCTGTTTGGATATCTTCCACTATTCCAGCTGATTGGATGTGGCATTATCCTAGTGAATATGATGTGTCATCAAATTCTGATGTTAACTGTATCAAACGTAAAAGTGTTTGTCAACTTGAAGGGGATGCAATTGTGGATGGTTTGCTTAGCTTCTAACTTCTGGCACACATGTGGGGCATCTTTTCTATACTTCTACCAATTTTTGTTTAAAATCTTTTTGTTGTTCTGCAGAGATTCTTAATCAGCAGTTTAAAATGTATACATCCCTATCTCAAACTCATTCGGATGTTAAAATGGTCCAGTCACTCGTACCAATTTGGGAGGTTTGTTGGTGGTTTCATCCATTTGCTATTATCAATATATTAGTTTTTGTCATGCACTTCACTGATTGTTTGGTTTCTTTTGTTATCTTATTTTTATTTTTTTGAGGGATTATTTAGGAGGAGTATGAAAGGTCTGGAATGCATGAGATGGCAATAATTTCTGATCCCAGCAAACCACTGCCAGGAGATGTCTTAAAAACGTTCTCTTTAGAATTTAAGAACAAACTTTTCGAGTTACAAAGTGAAGCAGAAAACTCTATGCATTTAACTCCATCACAGAAAGATTTAAAGTGTGTGCAAATAGTGGAATCTTCAGCAGATGAAAGAAATTTTCTTGGACTTGGAAGAGATAGTCTGAAATACTTAGATGGCAAACATTCAGATTGTTCTAAAGAAAGAGAAGTAATTCACTCCCTATCATTAGACTCACCATGTACTTCTAAATCTGCCGAAGATGGTTCAGTTCCTAGAAAGGAGGTTGATGCAGGTGCTAAAATATCGTTGGATGCATCTCAAATGATTGAGACATTAGATAAAAAGGTTAATCCATCCTTATTCTGCGTTTCTTTCATCCTGAATATTAGTGTTTTTCACTGTGCACTGATGTTTATCTTGCCTTGCCATGTGACTTTCTAAGGAGTGAGCTTCACATAATACGTATTTTTCATTATCTTTGTCTTTAACAGAGTTAGTATTCTTGATGATGTTGCGATCGTGTATTTTTGTTAATGAGATGGCTTTTGCATGTAGAATCTGAAATTTTTTTAGGGTTATTGGTGTCAGCTTGATGCTGCCTTCTTCTTCTGTGTGTACCTTTTTGCTATTTTGGTAAGAATAGTCCTTGAATCTCATGCATTATTGTGGTTCATATGTTTTCCAGGATGCAGATAGAGGAACCTTAGATCTTCTAAGGTGGCTTGCCTTTTCTGAGGCCGCTGATGATATAAATTCTGATGATGAGCTTCTTCGTGAAACCACTCTGCATCCCTTGTTGCCTGCAACAACCATTGAAAAGGTGTTTGAGAAAGCTAATTTGGACTATGAGAGTGAATCCCAAAAGGAGTGTCAGGACATACTTGATTCAGTTGATGATTTAATCAACTTTGAGAGTTTGCAGGAAAAATCTTATCCTTCTAACCATAGTCATTCCACCAATCCTTCATCTGATAAAATGATTCCCCAAGTAGATGGTACTGGGGATGACTTGCTCTTAACTCCTTGTGCTGGATCAGCTGGAAATTCTTCTGAAAGGGGGTTGAAGAGTAAATTAGATAGGACTTCAGAACACCATTCATCAGAGGATCCTGGCACAAGCTTTAATCATAAATGCAAAAGGAAAAAATTATTATGGGGTTCCTTACCATTTTCTGCTCAAAAGTTGATGAATGACCGAGAACCTGTCAATTTTTGTAGTGACACTAATGAGCTTCATGGTATAAGTTCCTTTTCTGAAAGGGAGGCAGGAAAGCATGAAGATGCTTCAATGAAAGATGCAAAATCTGATGTTTGTGATTTGAAGGACACTACTACATTGATTGGTTGCTCTGTGAGAGACTTAATGAGGAGAAAGCGGTTCTACAGAGTTGAGCCAGTTGAATGTGGCTCTCAGGGGGTTAGAAATGTTAATTTGGATAGGGAACAAAAAGATGTTAATATCTGCCCAAGACGTTTAGATTTTCAAACGTCTCATATTGATAGGAGGCAGCATGAGTATCTTAACGACAGTTTGTCATTAACTGACCAGCAGTCAGTTCTTAATGAGGTTTTTGATGTTAAAACTATTGATGCTGGCTATCCTCTCTATGATATTGCATTTTTGTCTAACAGTGACAATTCATTAGATGCTAGTGCATTTGGTGCTAGAAATTTTAATTCTCATATAAGCAATAATGATGATGGCCTTGGAGAAATCACTCAATCTCGGAATTCTTCAGTTGCTGGTCCTTCTCATGGACATGCAAGATCTAGGATTTCTAAGGCTAAGAATCTTGGTTCTGCAGGTTCAATTGGCTTTTATGAAACATATAGTAGTGAAGAGTTGGATGTTACTATCTTGAAGTCTGATGCTGACAATAACCTTTCTACTAGAGAGAGGTTGCAGCAAATAGATGCTGCTGCTTCAAGCTGTTTGAAAAGTGTTGTTGAGTGTGAAGTATCTGGTGAAGATGGTGTTGTGAAAAATAATCTTCAAGGCCAACCTTCGAGAGAATGCATACAAGAAATGTATTTTGAGAAACCTGTTGACAGTGACATGAATTCCAGAACTGACATGATAATTTTAAATGATGGACAAAACCAGGGTGAGGAACATTCCATGGTCTTTGACACGGATAAAGAAGATAAAGACTTAATTACGATGACCTTCTACAAGGAACCCCCTGTTGCAGATTGGATAGATGGGACATCTGAAAAGTTCTCATGTTGTCCTATCAGCTCTTGTCTTCCTTATTTCTCGGACAAGGAATATCATGATGGAACATCAGGTTGCATTTTCTATTGCTAGTCAAATTTATCTTTGTACTTGTATGTCAACTTAACATGATTCCTTTTAGCATAAAGCCAGCTGTGATATTTCACTTATAACTAATTTTGATTGTAAACATCATGCATGAATTCCTTGGTGCATCTTGACTATCACAGGACATTACATAATGTCAATAAGTAATTTTTTATTTTATTTTTTATCTTGCCTGTAAGAAATGTCTTCATTGCACTGAATCTTACGTAAATATCTTTTATTCTGTGTCCTTGAAATATCTATTGGTAAGAGAGGTTCAGATTTTTAGGCAACTCTTGTCGCTGGTTTTGGTTTTGGCTGTGATCTCACCTTGAAGTCTCTATTCAAAATAATTGCTGACTATCATATTTCTTTTTGTTAAAGGGGGAACTTCGTGTGATTTTCTCCCATTTTTTGTGCGAAGCTTCCAAGAGGAGACGGAAATCCAGAACAAGTGCATGAGAGCTAGTGATTCTAGTTCTCATCAAGAAGCTGTAATTGGTGTCCCTACTCACTGTCAGAATGATGGCTCTTACTCGTATTTGTTAACACCTGTAATTTCACCTCCTTCTGCAGAAAATGTGAAAAGATGGCTGTCAAGTGGGGAGAAAGGTAATCCTTGAAGTTCTAGTGTTTGACCTTTTACTTTCGGAAATTTCTAACTGCTGGACTTTGGATGTGGATTTTAGGTACTTCGGCGGAGGACAATATAGCATTATCGGAGCCTTCATATCAGAAAGGTTAAAGCATTTCAGTGCTTCCTGATGGCAGAATAAAAGTTGGAAACTTTTAATAATTAGAAACTTCTTAAGCTAGTGCTTTTAATGTATTGTAGGGTCTTCTAGTAGTCTGATTGGTCTTCGGAGTTCTTTGCTTGATGATGGTGAGAAGTCTTCACCTGAATCTGATTCTGTAGTTCATGTGCGACCTATTATGGAGCAAGGTTCGCAAGATAACTGTGAAAAAGTTGGTGCGGTGATTAACCCTTTCTGCAACGAGGTGACTACAGTAGTGCAGGGAGAAGGAGATGATGCAAAAATTAAAGCATGTTCAGATTGCACACCAGAAATTTCTCAGATTTCAGGGCCAGATGGAAGATCAAAACCTACACCTCTCAGTCAAATTGGATTTCGAGACCCTGCAAGTGTTGGTGATGGACAGCAGCTGACATTGTTAAGTATAGAGGTATGTTAATTTCACCCCTTACTTTTATAGATGATGCTTATTGGAACTTTATAATTCTAAAAATATTTGAAAGATATGTGATTACAACTCTATCCATTCGAGTTGTTATATTATATCTTTAAAAAAGTTTTCCTTGCCTTGCTCTATATATAACTATCTGTAATTGAATGATAAAAGTTTGCATAAAGGCTAATTTTAATAGATGATAAGTAGTGCTGAGACAAACAAGTTCAAAATAATTGTTTGCAGTAAAAAAAAATGATGCATATTTTCCATTACAATCACTGTTTTGCTGATTGTGCAATAGATAAACTTGCTTATAGATGTTGTAATTACTTTCTAAATAAATTATTATTGTTATACATGAGAATTCTTTACGTCTATTGCTTTTATGAGAAAGTGTCAGGTATTGTTTGTGCTTCAAATTCCTTGGGAATAATTTTTTTTATCCACGAGTTTTCTTGCCTAATGTCACATCTTTTGTTTGTTGAATACATATTTTAAATTGTTCAAATTTGAAGCTTCCTTAAAAGATTAACTATTTCAACCAGTTTTTTATGTTTGTATGACTTGAATGCAACATTGGGTGATAGGTTCAAGCAGACTCGAGAGGAGATCTCCAACCTGATCCTCGATTTGATGCCATCAATATCATAGCGCTTGCTATTCAGAATGATTCTGATTCTGCTATAGAAGTTTACGTGCTTTTGCACAGTAAATCTGAAATTTGTCAAAGGTAGGGTTTTTTCTCATAGTGAATATATTATTTGTTTTCCTTTCCATTGTGCAGCGACAATGGTGTTGAAGACTATTTGATGGAAGGAACTGTGAAGAAAAATTAAATAAAAGGGACCACAATAGACTAAATAGAGAATAAACTAATGAGAAAGACTAAATAAAGAAGAAAATAAATAGAAATGACTAAAATTAATGATTAATTCATTTTCTTGTTCGTAAGGATTTCATTTGTATTCATATAGCTTTCTAGAATTTTATTTTGTTTTTAAAACTGAGTGTTGCACCTCGTTGCAACTCAAGGCGCATGCCCCGACTCAATTTGGCAAAATGCATCAAAAGCACCTTCACACCTTTTTAAACTTTTATAGCTTGCTAGGAATATTGTTGGAGAATGGAAATTTTAACTGCTACTTTTGATTTTTATCTTTATCTGCTTGTAGGAGTGCTGATGGAGTTTCTGGCTGCAATGTGTTGAGTTTTTATGAGGAGAAGTTTTTATTGGATCAGTTTAAGAAGATTGTATTCACAGTTGACCCAGATATTTTGATGGGTTGGGATATCCAAGGTGGTTCTCTTGGTTTTTTGGCAGAAAGGGCTTCACACCTTGGCATAGGTTTACTTAATAACATATCCCGGACGCCATCTGAAACCAAGATGCCTGCTGGAGATTCAGATTTACCTGAAAAAGGAATATTAGATAATATAGTTCCTGAGTCGGTTATTACTGATTCAGTTGTGCTAGAAAATGCAATAATTGAGGATGAATGGGGGCGAACTCATGCAAGTGGTGTCCATGTTGGTGGCAGAATTGTCCTTAATGTTTGGCGACTGATGCGTGGTGAAGTTAAGCTCAATATGTACACAGTTGAAGCTGTTGCTCATGCTGTGTTGAGACGAAAAATTCCATATATTCATTATAAAGTATTGACAAGATGGTTTTCTAGTGGTCCTGGACAAGCAAGATATAGATGCATTGAATACATCAAAGATAGAGCAACATTGAACCTTGAGATAATGAATCAACTAGATATGGTATGATAGCATAGTTGACTGGAGGTGCATACTGGTTTTGCATGCTTCTTTACAGTATTATATTTAATCACATTATTTGGGGGGTTAACTTTTCCATTGTGGATTGTCCCCATAGTTTAGCTGAATGATGTTCAACTTTGTAACTTGGACATCAGTTGCAATAAGCCAATAATCACTATGATGGATTAAAAATAAACATATATAAGCGTTCCTTTCTCATTACCTACACCTAAGTTATGTCTTTTGCATATTCTTCTTTTTCCTCTTTTTTTGTTTTCATTTTTCCTTTTATTTCTTTGCTTGTTTCTGTAGACGTGAGCTTAAGAACTATACTTTTTTGTGCTATCATAATCAATAGAAATGTGCATTTTGACATAAAGCTTTGGTTTGACAAAATCACTTTCCCAGGCAATTGATGTTCTCTCTTTCTCTTCTCTCTCACTGTCTCTCCTCTCTTGCATTTGGATTATATCATGAGTTTGCTTTTGCAGATAAACCGAACATCAGAACTTGCGCGTGTCTTTGGCATTGACTTTTTCTCAGTTCTCTCCAGAGGTTCACAATATCGTGTTGAATCTATGTATCTGAGATTGGCACATACACAAAACTATCTTGCTGTCTCCCCTGGGCATCAACAGGTTTCTACTGAATCATCAGTCATTCTCCAGAATGTGTTTGCTAGTAAAGATATAAATATTGAAGTGTCATTTGAATGCCACTTGGTTTTTTGCTTATTTAATGCTTTTTATTCTTGGCAAATTGTTCAGAATTTCTGGACAATGCGAAATTTACAGATCTTTAATGCCTAAAGAACGTTGCTTGCTTATAGTTATCTTTGACTTATCAAGCATGTCTATGTTTAATTCATTAATGCACTAATAGATCCTGTCAGTGGCTGGGTAATAACTCTAACTTATATTACTTAGGTTGCTTCTCAACCTGCAATGGAGTGCTTGCCTCTTGTGATGGAACCAGAGTCTGGTTTCTATGCAGATCCTGTAGTTGTTTTGGATTTTCAGTCTCTTTACCCATCAATGATAATTGCATACAACCTTTGCTATTCTACATGCCTTGGGAAAGTTGCGCCTTCAAAGGCAAATACACTTGGGGTTAGTTCATATTCACCAGATCCGCATGTTCTGCTGGATTTAAAAGATCAAATATTGCTTACTCCAAATGGTGTCGTGTACGTACCAACAAAGGTAATTCTTCCAAAAGTGTCTTTTTTGGATGGATGTTTGTTCAACCTTATGTTATACTTTGAACATCTAACAGATAGAACGTGCTGGGTATGCCCTCCTTAGAAGAGGGAATTATCCAGCATCTTAAGAATGCAATTTTTTTATGATGTTCCAAATATGCTTTTTGGTTGATCTGAATAAATATGCTGGTAGTGGCTGAATAATATGCTGCTTTCAGTTGCTTTGAACTTGCTCCAAGGGTTAGAGCATTTGTTTAATAGTAAATGTCTGAGCAACTATTAATACATCTCAGTATTTTACTTAATTTTCTTTTTGTATTTTCTTTGGGCATTGGAGGATGTAGTACATAATTGATGGGAAAGGCTGGGGCTGTCTCTGAGAGTGTTCCTTTATTCCTTTTGCTTATTGGGAATTTGCATTAGAGTGGTAGAGTTTCTATTCAAAGGTTGGTGTTTTAGAGATATGCATAGACCATTGAGGGTCTAAGGAGTGGTGGAGTTAAATAAAGTTGAAGTAGACTAACCAGAGGAAACTCGCTCCCACTTAAAGAACTCCTTTTCCTATAATTCAAAGTTTTCAATCCAGTCTATTCCACAATCTCACAGAGTCCATTATATTCCTTATATGAGAACACATGTGCATACAAACAAGAGAGATAAAGAAGAGAGAGGAAGAGAGGCTGAGTTAATACTTTATTGTGATGTTATACAGGTTCGTAAAGGTGTACTTCCCCGCTTATTGGAGGAAATATTGTCAACTAGAATGATGGTTAAACAAGCAATGAAAAAGTTGCCTCCTTCACAGCAAGTGCTTCATAAGGTTTGTCTGTATTCTTGAATTAAACTTGTTAGTGTTAAGGTGGGTTCAATAAATGGTTCTATCTGAATTACTGTTTCGAGAATGCCATAGCTTCATTCAAACTGTTGTGATCTGAGTGTGGATTCTGTTATTTAAGAATGTTAACATGGGCTTCAATTGCTGAATCTTACTATATATCACATTTTGTTTCAGATATTTAATGCAAGACAGCTTGCATTGAAGTTGATTGCAAATGTAACATATGGCTATACAGCAGCTGGATTTAGTGGTCGCATGCCTTGTGCAGAACTGGCAGACAGTATTGTTCAGTGTGGTCGCTGTACGCTGGAAAAGGCTATTTCGTATGTAAATGCACAGGAAAGGTGGAAGGCCAGAGTTATTTATGGCGACACTGATAGGTATGCATTTTAGTTTATTTATTTATTTATTATTCTTTTTTTTTTTAATGAGGTAATAAATGGGGGTAAAACGTAGTTGTCAACCTTAAGAATTCAATATTGTTTTTCCATTTCATTTGTCTTAGTCATTCTGCATTCTGGCAGGTCCTCTGTTACTAAGTATAGATTGTTGAGGTAGTTTGTATTAAATGGAAAATCAATTTTCTCAAAAAGCTGAGTTGTGATCGATATCATCTTTTTCTCATTATCTCCTACATGCTTGAGAATTTGACGAGTAAAGTCATTTCATTTTCTGCAGCATGTTTGTCCTCCTAAAGGGGCGTAATGTTGAAGATGCTTTCCGAATTGGGCATGAGATTGCATCAGAAATCACTGCAATGAATCCAAATCCAGTTGTTTTGAAAATGGAAAAAGTTTATCACCCATGCTTCCTCCTTACTAAGAAGCGATATGTTGGTTACAGTTATGAAAACCCTAAACAAAGCGAACCTGTTTTTGATGCAAAAGGTATTGAGACAGTTCGTAGGGATACATGTGCAGCTGTTGCCAAAACATTGGAGCAGTCATTGAGACTTTTTTTTGAACATCAGGACATTTCTGAGGTACAAGTATACGAACCAGTACTGCTCTGTGCATTGCATTTGACAATTTTACTTGAAACAAGGGTTATATTTTGAAGGAAAAGAGAAAAGAAAAGAAAAAATATATATATACACACACACACACACACACACACATATATCAGTAGAATTCAAGGCTTCTACTATTGCATTATGTGTCTTTGAGGTTGCTATCTACTGTACACAGGTTAAGCAATATTTGCAGCGGCAGTGGAATCGGATAATATCAGGAAGGGTGTCGCTTCAGGATTTTGTTTTCGCAAAGGAGGTTCGCTTAGGCACCTACAGTACAAGGGTTTCTTCGGCACTTCCACCGGCTGCAATTGTTGCCACTAAAGCCATGAGAAATGATCCCAGGGCAGAACCACGCTATGGAGAACGAGTACCTTATGTCGTAATTCATGGGGAGCCTGGGGCCCGCCTGGTTGATATGGTGGTGGATCCATTGGATCTTTTGGCATTTGGTTCACCCTATAGATTAAACGATTTATATTACATAAACAAGCAGATAATCCCAGCGTTGCAACGGGTGTTTGGACTTGTTGGAGCTGACTTGGGCAAGTGGTTTTTGGAGATGCCCCGCCCAGCTAGAGAAGCCTTTGCTAAGCGCCCATTTTATGCTACGAATTGGCGCAGAACCCGGATTGATTATTACTATCTCTCAAAACATTGTATCTTGTGTGGTGAGTTGGTCCAGGCATCAGCCAATCTTTGCAATGAATGTTCCCAGAACAGCAGTGCTGCTGCAATAGCTATTGTTGGAAGAACTTCAAAATTGGAAAGAGACATGCAACATCTTGCTGCCGTAAGTTTGTCGCCATCTTCATCAATTACAAAAGAATGTTACTTTCTATTTTTTGGGAAGAAATATTTTAAATGAACAAATTTATGTTGTTTTGACTATAAATCAGCATTATTGCCTTATTTGGTGGTGGTTAAATTTGCTCACTCATCTGATGAATATTACTTTTGGCACGCAGATATGTAGGCATTGTGGTGGAGGGGACTGGGTTGTGGAAAGTGGTGTAAAGTGCACTTCACTTGCATGCTCGGTATTTTACGAGAGGTGCAAGGTTCAGAAAGAATTACGAGGTCTTGCTTCTGTTGCTTCACAAACAGGTTTGTATCCAAAATGTATGGTCGAGTGGTTTTGAGCACATTGATCGCCTCAGTTACATTGATGCTTTACTCCTGCTGGCTGCTTCTGTTTATATTTCTCAGTCTCAGTCGAGTATTTACATGTGGAATATGCAGTGACCAATACGTAGATTATGTTTATACGAGTCATTTGTATTTATGTGTACGTTCCTCGTTATTTTGTAAGTCCATCATTGCTAAACAGTGACATAGTTGTTTATCAAAAGCAACTATGTCAACAATATTCAGTTATTCTAATAAAGTCAAGAATATTCTCAAATTATTATTACTTTTTTTTATAAAAAAAAAAAAAAAAAAAAGCGGTTATACAATTACACGAAGGCCCACTGTTCTATAAAAAAGGAGGCTCACTTTTCTATAAAAAAAGGACCGATATTAAACCGAATATCTCTCTATCTCTAAAATTCATCAAAAAAAAAAAATCTCTCTACCTCTAAAGGGTATTTTAGAAATTTCAAGAAATGCGCAGCAATGGAAGTGTATACAGGTTTTTCGTGGTGCAACTAGAACCTCTCAGTTTTAATTATGTTACACTATGGAGGCCCACTATAGTCATCGTTTTCAGAGTTATAACAGGAGGGTTTAAGCTGTGTTTCCTAGCTTTAATGGAGGTTTTAGGTTTTAGCTCGAAACTAGTTTCTTTCCAATGGCGCCAACCCCACTCTCTCTACTCATACGCAGACGCCTCTGTCTCTCCTCCTCAAACCCTAAATACTCTGCTGATCTTTTTCATCTCTTCACGGCCACAACAACTAGACGGTTCTCCACTTCCCCAACACCATCTTCTTCCCCTGCAGACCAAAAACCCCCATCGTCACTCTCTGCTCGCTTGAGCTTCGTCTTCGATCAAATTGACGCCATCGAGAAAGAACGCTCCCAGAAGGACGAAACCCTACAGCGAATCCGCTCTTGGCGCGAATCAAAGAAGACCCAACAGCCGGAGTCAAGGTTAGGTTTTGCTAGTGTTTCTAAAGATGCCAATTCCACCACTTCTGACTCGACCATGGATGCCGAGTCGAAACCTGCCGAGTCTGAGAGCAGGCTAGGAGTTAAGAACGAGGTGGAGTTGGTGCACCCTTGGCCGGAGTGGATCGAATTGATGGAGAGGTTAGTGCAGCAGAACTACTTTGATCATAAGAGGAAGGACGAAGACAAAATGGTCGAAGAATTGGGCTTTGACGCTGTTGTTGGTGCTACGCAGTCTCATCCGAGTGGTTTGGATTTCAAGGATTTCAGAACTGTTCAGACTGCTTGCCTCAATTTCGGAAAGGACCGGTTTGATATTTTCAGGTTTGTGGTTCATTTCTCAAATGTATAGGTATTGTTTCCTCTTGGGTAGTGTTGGTTTATCTTCTTCATTTTTGTTTTTCAAGTATGAAATGGATTTCCTTTGAGTAATGAACTTTCAGTATTTTGTGGTGTTGATGCCACAGTATGGAGTTCAGCTTTAATGATGAATGAGACTTGAAAAGCATTTTTATTTATAGGCGTGTTTTGTAGGGCTGAACGATTTCTCTTTTTTCTTTTTTGTTTTTTTAATTGATTAGTTTATTTTACAAAGAATGAAGAAGATCACTATTTCAATTACGTACATATTGAAGTTTGTGGTTCAAGTTCTTAGGCTTTGTTTTGACACAAGTGGATTGAGATACGTTCTGCAATAATGGATGAAAGGAAAAATAAAATACTGAAATATGATTTAAAGGTTTGGTTTCCACCATTCTGATAGAACCCTTGAGTATGTAATGTGTTTCTCAGTGAATTTTGTCAATACATGGGTGGGCAACCTTGTTTTCATGTACCACCAGTTTGTACAAACTGCTGAGACAGAAACTTATTTCAGGTCCTTATCGAGACAGGATATCCAAATTTTGGTGGGTTTTGGATGCCCAACTGCTGACAAGAAGGTGGTTTTCTCTTCAAAGTTGTTAAGGAAGCACGTTCACCTTGATGAAGGAGATGTGAGTGTTACTTCTCTATTTATTGCTGGTACTTATTACTTATACCTACATTTGGTTTACCAATCATCCTTCTTGCCGGTTTTGCCTCATGCTTCTTGTTGTTGCTCGCTGCTTCTTCATTATTCCCATGTCAGGCTAAAGGTTGTTACTATATTCTTTGATTCACCATATGACTAACCATGATTGACTTTTTATGCTGCAAGAATTGTTTTCAACATTGAATCTTTGCACAAACAGTATGCTTCTTCAAAGGATAGCATACTATTCCCTTTTGTTTTCTCTACACATTTTTTTTCAACTAATTTTATTAATTTTCTTCATTTCATTGAATTGTTAAAAGTAAAGAGTAAATTTCTATAGATAAATGTCATCCCTGACTTTTTGACTTGCCTCACTGTCCATTTTTCTATGTTAGGTAGGCAAAAACCCTAAAGAACGAATTAACCCAATCAGGTTGGATTAGATGAGGCAACTGATTTGGATTGGTTAAAAAATAATAATAATAATAATAATAATAAAAATGATTAAGAGTTTGAGGGATAAAATAATCAACAAGACCAAACGAGCTCTATCTATTTAATTATTTATACATTTTCTACAAATTTTATAGATTTGGCA
Organism: Rhamnella rubrinervis; assembly: GCA_007844105.2. Classification (NCBI taxonomy): domain Eukaryota; kingdom Viridiplantae; phylum Streptophyta; class Magnoliopsida; order Rosales; family Rhamnaceae; genus Rhamnella; species Rhamnella rubrinervis. The sequence goes on from CM017578.2 coordinate 11,026,845, forward strand.
TCTTGTTTAATATTACTGTTTGGTCTGTTTGTGTTGTGCTTTTATGCTATTTTTTACTATAAATTAAGCTCACATATTTTATTATAAATTGTGAATTTCATGTTTGAATTATTAGATTTAACAGCAAGATAATGAGATTGATTTTGTTGGGAGTAGAGAAATTATACAAACTCAATTTAACACATGCCCAGGCCTTAGGCTGTTGACATTAAATATGAGTAACGATTTTATGATGATTATGCATTCATTTGTCAGGTTTGTAGTACCTGTAGTTTGAGGAATTCCTGTGAAAGAGCATATCTGATTACTAACAAAGAGGATGAGGCACGAGCCATCGATATCATGCGTGTTCTGTTAGCTTATGGTTTTGATCCTGTGAATGGAATAGTCAATAAGTCTGTTTTGAAACAAAAGTCTGTGAAGACTGTTGTCCGCAAGTTGCTTCATGAAGTTGTTAAGTTGAGTTCTGTACCAATAGATCCAAATCTTCCGCCTCCTGTAATTAAAAAGCCTCCTCCAAAAGTGAAGCAACCTCCTCCCCCTCCAAAAAGACGAGTTGGACGTGATGACATTGAGATGAAAAAGGGTGATTGGCTATGCCCCAAGTATGTTTCTTTAGAAAATCATTCATCTGCTTGAATTCTTTGCACTAGCTGTCAAATATTATTGAAATGCTTTTCTGCATCCTCTCCCCTTCTTCTGGTTGTCCAGAATCTTGTTGGCGCATTAAATTGCTTGCCTTTACATAACATATACTCTAAGCCGTTCTTAGAGCTGCAATAGTTAGTTTTTGTTCCAGCTAGTTTTTATTTATTCAAATTTAAGTTTTCGGTTCCTTTAATTTGCTGAGAATATCAAATTTTTTCCATCAGGTGTGACTTCATGAATTTTGCAAAGAACACTGTGTGCCTGCAATGTGATGCCAAACGTCCAAAGAGACAACTGCTTCCAGGAGAATGGGAATGCCCCCAGTAAGATTTCACTACCAGTCCTAATTCCACCCCCCTCTCTCTCTCTCTTCTCTTTTTCTTGCTTGTTTTATGGTTGTTTTCAAGTCCTTTTAGAATGTATAGTATCAAATTTTTATATTATGTAGTTTATGCATTTTTTTATGATGCAATTTCTTCATGAGGGTGCTTGAGGGGTTCTTAAACTGTTTTTTGGGTTTTTTCTGAACAAAACATAACTAATCAATTTCAACTAATTTTCTTTGTTTCTTTTCTTTTTCTTTGCATATTGCTGTATAGTTTATGCATTTTTTTATGATGCAATTTCTTCATGAGGGTGCTTGAGGGGTTCTTAAACAGTTTTTTGGGTTTTTTCTGAACAAAACATAACTAATCAATTTCAACTAATTTTCTTTGTTTCTTTTCTTTTTCTTTGCATATTGCTGTATAGTTATGCATTTTTTTATGATGCAATTTCTTCATGAGGGTGCTTGAGGGGTTCTTAAACAGTTTTTTGGGTTTTTTCTGAACAAAACATAACTAATTAATTTCAACTAATTTTCTTTGTTTCTTTTCTTTTTCTTTGCATATTGCTGTATACTTGAAATATGAATTGATGTACTCTTTGCTGTAATCTTCATGATACTTGATAATTGTTGGCTTTATTTGGCAGGTGCAACTTCTTGAACTATAGGAGAAATACAGAATGTTTCCATTGTGATTGCAAGCGCCCACCTGATGAATTCATGGAGAACAAGATACAAGAAAAGCAACATGGTCCTAGGATGAGGTTGGAGAAGATGGCTAGTCAGTCGGAGTTTAATAATGCATGGAATTTCGACTTCGATGACAATGAATCAGATGGAGTAGATGTTGCTGCTTTTGAGTATGCAGATTCCTCAGCGATAAGAGAAAGTTCTCCTTCAGATAACCAAGCTCAAGGAAATTTTGGAAGGCCTGGATATAATACTAGTAAAGGCAGTGGAATGCATACGGTCCATGATGAAGAATTTTCTGATGCTGATTCTAATAGACCTGGTACTGGATTTGATGATTTTGATGATGAGGAAGATGATATTGACAGCTATGAGTTAGACACTGGCAATAGAAATTCAGCATATAAGGCTGCTTCAAATGATTTTTCCAACTTTGAAGATAGTGACACTAACTTGAATGCTCATCATAGAACAAGAAACCCATCTTACAATAAACAATTTAAGCCCATGCGTCAAAGGGTAGCATTCCCTGACTCAGATGATGATGATGAACTTGGTTTTGACTCCAACAAGGAGCTTTCAGTTCATCCCAAATGGAAATCCAGTCATGTTGCTGATAGTGGTCCAACAAGTAGAGACAGAGGTGGAACTGGTCCATCTAAAAGGCTAAGCTTTGGTTCTGATGATGAAGCCGGGCTCTACTCTGATTCGGATGATGACTCAGATGAAGATTTCAGATCCAGACAGCAGGGTAACACTAATAAATTAGGTCCAAAGAGGAGAGATTTTCGAAGGAGAGGAAGTTCTGATTTTGAAGGTGATTCATTTTCCGGTTCTGAACCAGAGAAAGATGATACACTTACTCGTAGAAATAGATTGAGGAGTGAGAATAAATCTGAATTCAGTAAAAGAGGAAACAATATCAAAGGTATTGGCCATCGTAGCTCTACCAGGGACACTAAATCCAGATTCAATGGAATGAAGAATGGTGATGGAAGGAACTCTTTTAATGATGATGATTTTGATGGATTTTCACAAGGGAATCACGGCAATCGAGGATTTAGAGGAAACCAACGTGATGGACCAAGAAGGAGCAATAGAGGGAGCGACATGAACAAGTTCAAGGGGCCTAGAAGAGAAGGATTTCAAGGTTCAAGACACAAGGGTTATGGTAGAGACATGGATAGGGACGTTGGTGAGTTTAAAAACAGCAGACGCGTTATTGAGAGATAGAAAATAGATGACATATTTATTTCAATGCCAAATTTTGTAACACATTTGTATTTTATAACTTCAAGTGTGTGACATTGTTTATAATCTCTGTTTTTGTTATTCTTTTATTGCAATGGATTTTACGGAATAAATATTTTTATTTTGCCATAAAAATGTGAATAGTCCCTTGTTTGAAAATACCTTTAATTACAATGGCGTCTGGGCTTTTAAGATGGAATGAGTAGAAAACCAATACCCTTCTATTTGAAATTCGATTTTAACTTACTGAAGGAAAAAAAAAATTATTACAAATTTACGAAGGAAATAAAAGTATTATTATTCTAATTTTTTAAATTATCAATAAATAAAGCAAATTTACCATTTTTTTTCAATAATGAAACAAAAAAAATATTTCAAATTGACAAAGAAAATAAAAATATTATTATTCTAATTTTTAAAATTATTTATAAACAAAGCAAATTAACCTCTCTTTTTTTCTTTTTTCTTTTTCAATAATAAAACAAAAACAACTACTTAATTGGCATAATAGCTGAAGAAATATATATTATATTTAGAAAGTTTCCACATGCGTTTAAAAGGAGGCCACCGTAAATTCATGTATTACAAAAACCGCGGGAGACAAAGGGGGCTAATTTAAATTTACTGAAATCCAGGGGGCACTTTTTCTATTTTCTCTTCTAAGATTTTCAAATCCAATCTGGTATAATCACCCGTATAAAGCCAAAGAACTACCACAAACACGAACCGTAAAGATCCCAAATGAAATCCACGTGTACGGTGATTAAGGCCCACGAATACAAAATCCGTCATCTCCCTCCTTAGACCTCATCTTCCACACGCTCTGCGAAGAACAAACCCCCAAAAGATCTCATTGGCTCAGGTCCCCACCTTCTTTATATTCAAGTTTCGCGGCAACGCCTCCCAACTCTCTCTCTCTCTCTCTCTAAAACACTTCGCTCCCTCTGTTACCCTCTCAGAGTTTCTGAATCGTTATCTCTCTCTTACACTCTGTCTCTCTGTTTCTGTTGTCTCTAATGGTTCAATTTGATTTCCGATAAACCCTACGCCCGGTAAGCAACTCCGATCTATTGTTTTAGGGTTTCAGAAGGGTCTAAATAGTTTGATTTTCTCTGTGTTATCTTTTTTCTCTTTCTTTCTTCTTTAAATTTTAAATTTTTGTTTTTAGATGCTTTTGGGAAGCGGTTTGGTTGTTTTCGAAAAATTTGTATTTTGTACTGGTATTTTCATTTGAACTGATTGCATTGATTTTTTGGTGATAAATTTTAAAAATTTGGGGCTTTGGTGTATGTGTGTGGTGCTGTATGATTCTTTATGATCTCAAAAGCGATAGTGATTGTAGCAATTTGGTCTCCAATCGTGCTAAAATATTTTGCCAAAGTTGAACTATGGTGTCTGTTCTTCTAATACCTTTTTTTTTTTCACAAAAAAAAAATCCGACTGAAAGGTGCTAAGGCTGAATTTGAATTTACTTTTGATGTATAAGTCGTTATTGTGGAAAATAATAGTAAAGTAAATACTGCAACCTGTGACTGAGTCGATTCTAAAGAAGGGCTTGCTGTCAAATCATTACACGATGTGATGATGATTTGTAGTCACGAGGTATTGGTTAGTTTTTGAGATTATAGGTATCGCTGGTTATTGAGTAGCGCATAGAAAGTTTTATGAATTGTTAAATTGGGTTGTATTCATGGTGTTTAAATATCCAGACGTGGAAGCCGAACGTATCATGTTGTTAATTGTTTCATTGATATGATGTAAATGTTACAGCTGTAATTGGCAATATTTGGTAGGTGGTTAGATAAAATTTGTGCCTACTGTGTTTCAGATAGGTATAGAATAGTGATTGAATGGCTCCAACAAGAAAATCTAGAAGTGTGAACAAGCGATATTCAACTTTAAATGAGGTCTCTCCAGAAAAAGATGCAGGAAACTCAAATAAAAACAAGCCACGGGTAAATTGTGGTTTATTTAAATATATCCATTAATTTTCTTAATACATTTTAAAGCCAGACTTTATGTATGATTTTTTGCTTGTTACTCTGTTTGAATAGAAGAAGAAATTGTCAGATAAGTTGGGACCTCAATGGAGCAAGGGAGAGGTTACGCGATTTTATGAAGCGTACAGGAAGTATGGGAAAGACTGGAAGAAGGTTTTTTACCCATAATTTCTTTTCTTGGTTCAGTTTTTCTTCACGACAATATTTATATACTTGCACAATTATTTTCTTTTCAGCTTTCAGCTAATGTAGTACATAGTTGTAAAATTCTTGGCAACGCAGATTTGTGCACTTTCTTTGCCCCACTTCCCTCCAACACAATAATGTGATTCCCTTTACTTCTATGTTTTTATGAATCAAATCATTTCTCTATGTGTTACTAGGTGGCTACAATGGTTCGTAACAGAAGTATTGAAATGGTGGAGGCTCTTTATAATATGAACCAGGTAAGCATGGTCGATGTATGCTAGCTGAATAAGAAACATTACTAAATGGGTGGCCATCTAGCAATTTTTTCGGTATAGGTCTTGTTAGGACTATTATTGTCTTTTGATTTTTAGGCATACTTATCATTGCCGGAGGGAACAGCTTCTGTGGTTGGCTTTATAGCAATGGTGACAGATCATTATAATGTTCTGGTAAGATTGGATAAAGAATCCTGTTGTTCTTCTTTTCAGTTTGTTTTTATGGGCATGGTTTTATGATATATTTTAAATGGAATATAAACTCACATTTCCTTGATGTTTCATGAAGTATGGTTAGATGTCTCTACTTCCATTTTTTTCTCAATCCCTTTAATTTAAGCTTAAGTTTCACAAAACCATCTTTTGTTAGTGAAAGCTTAAAGAGGTTATTTTTGGTAATCCATTATCCAACAACGCCCTTTTTCATAATTTGGAAATGTGTACTATAAAAGTTTGCTTTTTTTTTTTTTTTTCATGGTTAACTCATTGAAATAGAGTACATTCATGTGTGTTTAGTTAATAATTATGTTATGAAAAATATTAGATCTTTTCTGTATAACATTTTTTGTTAGAACTAATAAAATATTATATTTTTTAATCAATGTATATACAGTTTTTTTTTAACTTTAATACACATTCATTAACGTCCTCTTAGTTATTTTATTGCTTCTGTTAACGATTTTAACTAACAAGGGGTGTTAGTATCAATATTTCAAAGTACAGGCATTTGATTGTATTAAATTAAAAATAAGAGGATCTGATTGTTATTATTTATATTTTAAAATGCGTGTAATGTTCTTTCACCTTTTAATGGTTGTTTTTTTTTTTTTAACAGTTGAGACTTTATTACTATAATTTATTTGATTTATTCATGTAACTTAGATCTTACTTACTTTCATGATGTAAACTCATAGGAAGGGACTGATAGTGAACGAGAGAGCAATGATGCTTCGGGAATTTCTCGGAAATCTCATAAACGTAAGCGTGGGAAAGATCAGCTTATCACCTCCAAAGATCTTTTCCAGTCTCATTCGATTGCTTCAACTGATGGATGCCTATCATTATTGAAAAAGAAACACGTTGATGGTAAAATGCTTTTCTTTTAGTATAGCTTATCAAGGGCATCTTGCTGCTGTTCATCAATTTTATGTTGTTATTTTGTAGTCATTCATGCTTTTTCTTTCTTTCTTCTTTATATGGGTAGTTGTGTAGAAATGCGGAGACGATGCAAGAATTAGGCCAGTTCAACCAATTTAGAAAAATAATAATAGAAAACTTGCTATGTTGCAGATCTAGTATAATGGACTTGATCATCGTCTGGAAGTAACATTCCTAATCGTAAAAGGGAGAAAAGTGCTAAGAGATATATACTTATTATTAATAAAGAAAAAGAAAACATACAAAAAGGTAATGAATACAAATGGTCAATTGGAATTGGAATAAACTTTAATTTGTTTTTCTCCATAGTCTTGCTAGGTTTAGGGGTTTTAATATTTTATCTTGTGCTGTTTGGTTGGTTACTGAGTGGTTTTGTATGGCATTCATTGTTAAGTTATAAGGTTTGCATGACGTTGCTGTCGGAGTAAAATATTTTTTCACACCAACTCAATATTAGGAGAGAGCTGAGTCTCTGACTTGAATGTATTCTTTGGAAGATGCTTTTCAGTGCTCTTGTAATTCATTGGAACTAAATTAATTAAAAAATGGTTACATACTTTGGCTTTTTATTGCTGTACTGCTTTATGTTTTTCTTTTGGTTATTGATTGTCCATAAAGCATAAGAACTTAAAATTTCTGAAACTGAAATGCTGGACACTAAATTCTAGTGTAATGTTATTATTTATATTAAAAGTGATCATCATATGAAGCTTGAGTTCTGCTGTGTGATTTCAAAACCATATCAGGTAACCATCCTCGTGCTGTGGGAAAGAGGACACCTCGTTTTCCTGTTTCATATTCACATAAAAAGGATTATGTGGAAAATTATGTTTCAGCGATTAAAAAGGGCCGAAAATCAGAGAATGAAAATGATGATGAAGTTGCACATGTGGCAGCATTGGCTTTGGCTGAGGCTTCACAAAGAGGAGGTTCTCCCCAAGTTTCCCTGACACCATACAGAAGAAATGAACCTATGAAATCCTCTCCTGTTCAGAGCTGGGAAAAAATGGTATTTAGCTTTTCCTTCATATGTTCTGCCACTTTCTTTTTTGCCTTCCCTATTTCAGAAAAGAAAAGGAACTATCTGATTTGTTCTGTTTATGTGGTTTAGCACACACAATCAGAGACAGCGCGTGTCAAGCTTCATGATAGCTCCATGGATGAAGACTGGTTTGAAGGTAGTATAGGAAGTAGGGGAGCTGAAAATGGAGATTATGCGAAAGATACTAGCTCCTTGATGGATATGGAAGGTGTAGGTACAGTTGAAGTTCATAGGAAGGGGAAGAAATTCTATAGAAAGAAAGAGAAAGTTGAAGACATGGAAAACCATCAGTCTGATGATGGTGGAGAAGCATGCAGCGGCACTGAAGAAGGACTTAATGTCAATGCTTTGAAGGGAAAAGCTGATGCAGAAGTTTCAAATGCAAAAGCTGAGCGATTTTCTCCACAAGGTCAAAGGAAGAGGAGCAAAAAACTTTTCTTTGGAGGTACTTATCATTTGCACATTATTTTTAGAGTTGTCTTTGCAAAATGGCTATTTACATTAGAAAATGTTCTCACTGAAACTGACTTATTTTAAAATGTAGTTTGTGCTTTCTTCACTTGGACAAGTGGGTGGCGTTTTTTTATTTGTTTGTAAGCAAACTGTTAAAAAAGTGTGATTTCTAATGATCAGATATGGTAATTGATTTATTGGGAGTTACAAGGGACCATCGACGTACTTTTTGGAATTGCTGGAGATTGTTTGATAACCAGATTGAATCAGGAATTGTTGGCAACTAGGAAAGATCAATTGATGGTCAATGTAGGTAATTGGTTATTGGTGAATGATAAATGGCAGCACTTAAAGCCTTACGGTCATTCTGGGAAGTGACAGGCTTCCTAAAGTATTAAATTATTTTACATTGATTTTCCAAAGCCACACCAAATACACAAAAGATAAAAGTAAACAAACAACCAGACCAACTAAAAAACAGGGAAAAAGTTAAAACAAACAAAATGCAAGTTAGTTTCTATGATACAAATTGAGCCTTATTGAAACTTTTGTTCAAACTGCATTTCTTAATTTTAATGGATGAATAATCTTTCTATTGTTCTTATCTTCTTCTTCTTCATTTTTTTTTTCCTGTGGATCTTTTCTACTTTAGCATCATGAGACGTTTGGCTTATTTTGCAGCTATATATTTTCTGTCAGCTATTTGAATTATGCTATGCTTCAGTGATTAGGAAATTAGTTAGGTCTTTGGCTCTTCTGTAATAATGTTTTGGTTTTTGCAACTTGTTTTTCATGCAGATGAAAGCTCTGCGTTGGATGCTCTGCAAACATTGGCTGATTTGTCCCTAATGATGCCAGCATCCACAATGGAATCTGGTAAGCATTTACTGGTTGTCTATTCCCTTTTCATAGGTGTTTGGACTTCGGATAATGCACATGCGTGTGAAACAGAGATATAGTTATCTATCTCCCCTCCTCCTTCCTAAGGTTTGTCTACATTGTTGTTGTGTTTGAATTCAGACTATGTAATCATTTGTATGGCTCTTATAAATTTAGGAGATGATCAAAGTAAAATGAAGATGAATTCATGAAATTAAATTTGGACTTGAGCATTTAATTTTCTTCCGCATTGGATTTAGAGTAAACTTTTATATTGTGACTTTATATGATTTATCTATTTATTTTTATTTAATAAACTTTCTTGCATTTAGAATCATCTGTCCAGTTGAAGGAAGAAAGAACAACTCTGGACATGGAAGATAAATGTAGTGTACCTGAAGCCACATCTCCAAGCCAAGTTAGAAGCAGAAATAAACTTGTGGGGACAAAGCAAAAGGTAGCTCATTCAATTTCCGGAGTTGAGGGTACTACTTCCAGAAAATCTAAGCTTGGGAGGGACTCAACAAATGACATTAATACTATATTTGAGGCGGAGCAACAGCCTCATTCTTCCACAAAATCCTGGAAAAGGAAGCGAAAGTCCCTGGTTCCAGGGGTAAACATTCATGCCTTTTATAGTATCAATATTTGTAACTTTCATGATCTTTCTCTCTTTATTTCATGCATTGATGTTAAATTGATGGGCTGGTTTGATGGCAGAAGCCAACTCTTCCTCAATCCAAACTTGGACAGGACTCAACTACTGACATTAACACCAATTTTGGGTCAGAGCAACAGCCTCAACCTGCCTCCAAAGCATGGAAAAGGAAGCGGAAGACTTTGGTATGAAAGATAAACATATTCCTTATATATTTAAAAAAATTCTTTATTGTCTCCATAAGCATATTCCTTGTATAGTATAAAAAGTTCTTTATTAACTCTATCTCTCTCTCTTTCAATCTCTCTATCTCATTGATTGTTCAATTTATTGATTGATTTTATGAAAAAAAAACTAATTCTTCTTCAAGTTTCAGTTGTCAGGTTCTGAAGCCCATTTGGATTCTCATATTAGCCAACCTTCAAAGCCTGAGGTACATATCCCGTTATGGTTATGTTTACACGTTTTTGTTATGTCTTTTGGGAAATGTTTTTGCAAGTGTTCAATTTCTTTTGGCTATGCTGCCATCTGGGAAGCATGGATATCTATGCAATAAAATACAGATAAAGAAGTATTTAGTATCTGGAAAAAAGGTAGTATTTGATACCACTAGGATACACCAAGCAATATATGATATTCTGTAAACTTTCTACCATTCAAGTTGTAATATAACGTCCATAAGTAGGAACCTTTCACTTTTAGATATCCCAAATTTGGAATTACCTTTTACATGTTTGACCATGTAAACTTTTATTGGGGTGTTGCGGCGTCAGAAAGAAAAAGAACAAAAATAGATGTTTGACCAGGGATTTCACTTGATGTGAAGCTTCGTTCTTTATTTTGAAACTTGTAGAAGCTACTTACCAAAAGGTGACAACTTGAGGACCTAGGTAGCCTAATCCTTGTGGTTTTTCATGGGATAATCAATGAGATCTGCTGTTTTTGTGATTACTACTAGAACAATTATTGAAGACATTATTAAGTTGAGAATAACTTCTGACTATCTAGAGTGCTACCCTAATTTCCTAGACAGTCTATAGTATAGAAATAGATAAAAATTAATCCTTCTAGCAAATTTAGCACATGCATGAATGTTCATTCATGTATATAGATGTAATTTTATATTGTATCTAAATAAGTGTGTTGTACATATACTATGGTTTTCAGTTGGATTTTACAAAGTAAAGGAAATTGATTGACATTTATTATTTGGTAGTTAAGATGATAATATTTCTTCATTTCTCATCCATGTGTTGTAGGCTGTATGTGAAGAAGAGAATAAACCAGTGCTTAAAGGTAAACGTACTGGCCAAAACTCTACTCCATCAAAACAATGGAAGTCAGTCAGGTCATTGGAAGGTTCTTTGAGTAGTGATTGTAAAAGAATTGGAACTGATTTATCGGTATCAACTTCTCAAGTTCCTGCTATGAGCCAAGCTAATTTACCAACTAAAAGAAGAAGTAGGCGTAAAATGGATCTCCCCCAAGGGTTCCCCGAAGAGATGAATTTATGGAAAAAGCAAGTTAATAAAAACTCCACTTCTGAAATGAAGGTAAATCCAACCTGTCCTTTCATTTCTTCAAGTCCTAACTTATTTAAATTTTAGACTTGAACAATGTTTTTCTTTAATTTGTAGGAAAAGCTTTCTTGTTGCCTATTGTCTTATGCAGTGCGTAGATGGTGCATTTTTGAATGGTTTTATAGTGCAATAGATTACCCTTGGTTCGCTAAGAGGGAATTTGATGAGTACTTAAATCATGTTGGACTGGGACACATCCCAAGGCTAACACGTGTTGAATGGGGTGTCATTAGAAGGTACATCTTTTGTCTATAATTTTGTGTGTCTAGAATCTACGGCTAAAAACTTGTTTGTGAATGTTGGAATTGTTAAAAAAAATATGTTCTGAGATTACAGTTGTTAATGCAGTTCCCTCGGCAAACCTCGGAGGTTTTCTGAACATTTTCTTCGTGAAGAAAGGGAGAAACTTAAACAATATCGGGACTCTGTTAGAAAACATTACACTGAACTTCGTGCTGGTGATAGGGAAGGACTCCCAACAGATTTAGCAAGACCTTTGACGGTTGGACAAAAAGTAATTGCACTTCATCCCAAAACAAGAGAAGTTCTTAATGGAAAGGTTCTTACTGTTGACCAGGACAAGTGCAGGATTCAGTTTGAACATACAGCTGAATTTGTCATGGTATTGTTTCTTTTAACTTATTCTCATGTTGGATTTTGCATCTTATATTCTTCTCTTTTGTATGGAAGATTTCTGTACCAGGGGTGAAGTGTATGGTGGGGGCGATTTTTTGCTGCACAGAGAATATAAAAATCAAAAGCTTTAGAAAATTTTAGTAATTTTAACTTTGCCATCACTGTCACTTTTATAAAATTCCTTTGCCAAAGATACCCTTTGTGATCCGAAAAAGAAAAGATGATCTCCTGGAAAATTAAGATCTTTTACTTTTCCTTTAAATAGTGAAGCATGTACTGTATGCATTGCTATGGTTTTGACCACAAAACTAATTTTGACAGTTTTCTGGCTGTGCTTTAATTGAATTTGTTTATCTATCAGAAGATGAGAAAAGAGATATTTAACCAGTGCTTTAAGTGAATTGTTTTTCCTTCCTAGCAAAGAATCTTGCGGCTGCTCAGTGTATGACAATGTTAGTATCAGAACTCTCTCTTTCAGAATAATAATGAGAAAATTTATTACAGGATGTTGATTGCATGCCTTTAAATCCATTGGAAAATATGCCAGAGGCTCTTAGGAGACATAGTATTGCTGTTGAAAAATTCTCGCTGACATCTAAGGAGCTACAAATGAATGGGAATCTGAATTTTGGAGGGCCTATGATGGTTGCTTCTGGTGGGCATCTAGAGAAAGCACCAAGCCCCACGAATCTCTTCATAAAGCATGGAAAGGTCAGGATCCCTATTAAGTAAAAATTTTAATTTATTTCTGCCAACTCAAAACTTTGCTCAGGTCACCAAAATCCACATGTCTGGCATTTATTGTTCCAACACGTTCCATTTTATTCGTTCTTTATCTTTATAATTATTTTTTTTCTGGAAACAGTACGTTTTTGTATTTTGTAAATTTTCATTACTAAGTTGATGATGAAATTCTAGTGACGAATGAAAATATTGTTTGGAAAACTGATTGCCTGTACTTGAACAATAAAACCTGAGAAATGGGCATTTTTACATTTTATGGAATTTGTACTTTGACCCACCTTTTTCACTCAAATATTACACATGGCCACTTGAATACCTTATGACAAACACTTGTAATAGTTTCACATAGGAAGCTCCCATGATACCACCAGCCAGCAAATCCATTAGTTATCATGTTTAAGTTATAGACATTTTGCCCCAATCAAGTTTGCTTTATTATTATGAGTTATTGGGGGTATAAACATATCATTGACTGAGGCTGAGGTTCCTTTTATCAATTTCAGTTCCTCACTCTGTTTTATGTATTTATTTATTTATTTTGCTTTTATGGTGATTTAAAACTCAACTTCGGTTGGTTCTTTCACCATTAAAAAAAATCAACTTAGTTTGGTTGGGTTAGAAAAGTATAACGAAATTAAGTTTTTTCTTTGCATGATTAATAAAAGACAAATAAATTAACATGTTATATAATCATTTAGGATGTGCTAATGTTACTGCATCTTACCATGATGTTTCTAGCGTTGTTGACTGCCATATTATATTTACAGAGGGATGCTAGTTCTTAAACTAATTTGAGCTAATTTGCTCCATAGAATGCTGGACAGGAGGATACGACTCGTGCCATTTCACAACTGAAAGCAGCTGTTGATTTTAGTATTGCACAGCAAACAACCCACAGTCCAGGTCAATCTTGTATGGTGGCAAATAATCAGGCAAGGGAAACTGATATACGAGCTCTTTCTGACCTGACCCGCGCTCTTGATAAGAAGGTTATAAAATTTAGTATTTGTGCATTAACTATTGTGTATATAACCAAGACTGGACCTTCTGGTGCTTTATTGTTTCATTCATTTTGTTGGATACAGTAATTTGTAAATCATATTTGCTCATCCTATCTGACATGTGGTTCTTTTATGTTTTGAGATATTTTCTACCAATCACTGTACATATAGTTCTGCATCATGCTTCTTAATAATCTTTGATTAAAGTACTCACACAGTTAGTGTCAAGATTGATGGTCTAAAATTCTTTTACTTGGATTAATAGGAAGCATTATTGATGGAGCTTAGGAACACAAATAATGAAATACTGGAAAGTCAGAATATTGGAGAATGCTCTTTAAAAGATTCTGAACCTTTTAAGAAGCATTACGCCACGGTACTTGTACAGCTAAAGGAAGCCAGTGGCCAGGCATGTGGCTTCCATGATTTTTATATCATGTTTCACATCTGCTTCTTCTTATTATTATTATTATTATTATTCTCCTCTTACCTTGGAGAAATCTTTGATTGATTGCTCTCACATGCAGGTTTCTTCGGCTTTGCTTCATTTGAGGCAGCGTAATACATACCAAGGAAACCACTTGATTCCTTGGTTGAACCATCCAGCCAATGCTACAATCCGTGGTGGTAACCAATGCCCAAGTTCTTTTGATGGTTTTTCTATTCATCAAGAGTCAGGATCTAGTGTTGTTGAAATTGTCAAAGGATCAAGACTGAAAGCACATAGAATGGTAGATGCTGCTATTCAGGTAAGGCCCTCTATTTTCTGTTTGCATGTCTATGTGTATAAATATGTTGATTACAAACTATGGGTCTTTCTCCTTCTATCGCCATATATTGATCTCTGTGTTAGAACTTCACGAGTCTTTTTTTGATAAAATGAACTCAAAAAAATGTTTTTAATACTGCAGGCATTTTCAACAAGGAAGGAAGGGGAAGATGCTTTTGTAAGGATGCGAGAGGCCCTAGATTCTATCGAAGATAAGTCATTGGCTCCCGACTATAGAGTTTTAGCGAATAGGTCTCAGGAGCAGCAGGCCAATGGTAATTTGGGTCATCACAATCAGCAGTTGAATTCCTGTACAGAAGAGAACACACCCACTAGCGATTCATCTGGCTTAACCTTGCACAACGATTCTGATAAAAATGAGGCACAGATGCCTTCGGACCTTATTACTTCATGTGTTGCTACTTTGCTCATGATACAGGTAACGTTTGTTTAACATTGCTTTTTCAGTACAAGTGAAACTTAAAGAAGCATGTCCTTCATGAATGCTGAATGTTTTCTGTCTGTAACGTGTAGACGTGTACGGAACGACAGTATCCTCCTGGCGATGTGGCACAGATACTAGATTCAGCAGTTACAAGCTTGCAGCCATGCTGTCCTCAAAATCTCCAAATTTACAGAGAAATACAAATGTGCGTGGGCAGGATCAAGACCCAGATATTAGCACTTGTTCCAACTTGACCCCGATGCTTACCCTAGCTTCATGTAAATATGGGACCTTTGGTCGCATTGCAACCTCCGTCAACTTCTCCAATTGTAAGTCATTTTTGTTTCATCAAACAGATATCATCGGCTGTTAAACTGGTGCCATGTTAATTGTAATTTAGATGCCTTTTATTATTATTATTATTATTATTATTATTATTATGGTTAGAAAGCAAGTGCAATGTGGTTTTTAACTTCATAACAAAGAGAGTTTAATATCTCTGATTGAGTTTAGATGGAAAGCGGAACAATGAGCCTAGATGGCATATAGCGGTACAATGAGCCTAGATGGCATATAGTACGATATATAAAAAAAGATTAAAAAGTTAAAAGAATTTGCCTGAAATAAATTAGATGATATGGAGCCCTTTAGGTGTGAATACAGGATTGAGATGCGTGTCATTAAATTTACATAATTTGGGTTTTTTCTTTTTGGGACTCGATTCATTAAAGTTCGAATGATTAGAAAGAGCTAACACTGAGCGGCAGCAACATTTTTGTTTTTGGTTTTGATTATTTATTACTTTCATGTTTACAATGTGGCAGCATTAGCAAAACAATCATTGGTAACTCATCTCTTCTAATCCTTTCTTTTACTACGACTTTGCTTCCATGCAGATTCGCGTCCCTCGTGCATATTTTTAAGATACTACCTTTGTATCCTGAAGAATTTGCTTTACTTGATATACGTCAAGAATGACACGTGTGTATGGAGCGTTTAATAATAATTTGCTGGAATTGATAATTCTCAAAAACGGCATGCCGCATCAATGCGACCAACCACACTTGAGCGGGTTGCCACACTTGAGCGGGTTGCCACACCAATCTGGCCAAACGGCCATTTAACAAATGCCTTCCATGCAATAAGGTGGTAGATTAAGGCTGAATCGGCAAATTTATCTTCTTTTTTTTTTTTTTTCCCCGGCAAGTGGAATTTATATCTAATAATGCTAACTATTAGAAAAACAATGTCATTCAGGACTGAGAACCTTCAACATAATTAGGATTCTCACATCGTTTTTTTATTCTCTCTTTTTCAATTCATTCCGTAAGCGCTAGACAATATATATATATAAAGAGATTAACTCGTGAAAATGAGAAGGAAAAAAAAAGAATCCTCACAATTTACAGATTTTTCTCTCTTTGTAATTTCTATATTAGAAAAAAAAAGAAAAAAAGAGAGGGGTAGGGCGTAGAAGTACAACGTCCAATGAACACTTGGACAAAACGGACCGTTGAGCATGCAGAGGGAGAGAATAGCTAAGAGAAATAACAATTGCTTAAAAGGCAAGCCCAATTGCTCTTTTCTCAAATCTTACCACCGAAAACCTCTTTCATAGGAAATGGTGGCCTAAATAATATTAAAAGCTAACCTAGCAAGAACCTGAAGACATCACTCAATGAAATTATACCTTCTACACGCTTGCTTCCAGCCTCTACAATCACTAGTCTCCGGATTCCTGAAATATAGAAAACAAGAAAACAATTACTGAGGAATCGAACCATTGATGAACCACCCTCAGGGAGAGAATTGCATGAACTATATGAAAACATAAACAGAAAAAAATGAAGATGCTTATTTGCAATTTACCAGGATTTGCCAAGCGTTCCATCACTTTGTGCAGAGGATCGGATCCTAAACACATTTGACATCTCTGTCCGCTAAAGAAGCCATAAGGAGAATTTGCAACCTGTCCCAGTTGCAGTGCCTACAACAGTAGCATACATAAGCAAACAAACTGAGTTCTGCGAGGTGAACAAGGTAAAAGCTCAATACAATGATGTGCCAGTTTTCTATCACGACTAAAGTCATGGCTGATTTGCGTACTGCCAACGTGCAAAAAACATGATCAAAATAAAGAAAGATGTTCCAAGAAAGCAGCATTTAGAAATTACCTGATGGATACTCATTTCATCAAGGGAAATCTGTGTGTAAGCTTTATCTTTTGCTAAAGCAGTGATATCACTGTCAATACATAGCAGGTTAAGGAAAATGTATAAGTTAGCACTATGTATGCTTAAATAGCAGTAAAAACAAATTTGACTAATTAAAAAGAAATGGCAGTACCTTCGAGAATAAATATCCAGCAACGAGTCATTGTCATCCACTATGGGTATTGAACTAACTTCAGCTGCAAAACATAGTATAAGCCAAGAAGAAATCATATTTGTTTACAGATGAAACCAGCTTGTAGAATCAAACTGATATGAACCAAGTAATATGGTCAAACAAGTTAAGTACCAGAATCCTAACATCTTCGAGTAAACGTGATAAAGGAAAACATATCTTTTTCCATCAAATTTCATCTACCTATGTGATCAATTAGTCAGAATCTCAACCATTGCTCGACAGCAGAGGTGCCTTTTTAAATTAGCAAATGATATTATTAGCCAACACCACCACGGAATTGGATAGGGTAATAACAAATTGCAGGAAGGAGTTAAAAAATAGTACAAGGTTATGTATTACCTGACAGGATACAAATAACTTTTTCTTTTTTTTTTTGATGAATAAAACTATTGCATTAAGCACAAAACATTTACAAGCAAAGCACTAATTAACAGTTGAAATTTGATCATTTTCCATTCCAAAAACATCTCAACCAAATATATTAAGCAAATAATTAGGGAATAAAAGAATATCACCTTGAACTAACAAAGACAGGGCAGCACCAAGAGAAGCATTTGGTCTCAACATGGCAAGAGGCCGTCCATTTGACTCCCCAATTCTCGGAACCCACGTACCCAAAGGAATTGCACAAATTGGTTGTTGAAGAACAGGCAACGAGCTAGAAGAATGTCTAAAATGCCTACATATACCTGAAATTTTTTGTTTTTCAATAAATTAGAAAAATCATTCAACCTGAACCTACAAACCAGGTAAGAACTCACATTTTAGTATTCCAGACAATGAGGCAAGATGCAGTAGCTGCGGAAATGAACCATCTGGTGAAGAAGAATGGACAATGGGAACTGTAGCCACCTTGTTTTGCAAAATTTTCAAAGAAACTTCTTTGAGAGAATCATAAGGCCCAGCCTGCACATTATAGGAGCAGTAATTTAATGACTACTAACTCATCAATACACTTTTGTGTAGAAGAGAGCACTTATATTTTTATGCTAGAGTATTCTCAGAAAGCACATACATCAATAATATGCCGAGGACAAGATCTTGCGTTGCCATTAATTTGTCTATTAAGTTGCAATTTTCCCTCTTTCCAAGCTGCAATAGT
Organism: Rhamnella rubrinervis; assembly: GCA_007844105.2. Classification (NCBI taxonomy): domain Eukaryota; kingdom Viridiplantae; phylum Streptophyta; class Magnoliopsida; order Rosales; family Rhamnaceae; genus Rhamnella; species Rhamnella rubrinervis. Next base: position 11,045,099 of record CM017578.2, read on the forward strand.
ATGTGTCTCAAGTTCTTCCTCTGTCAAGTTTGATCCATGATTCCCAAGCTGGAATAGGAGATCATGCATATTCATTGAGTAAAGGTACATAATGACATGCATTTGTTAAATGAATTTAGAGGGGAAGGAAAAAAGACAGGGGCTAGCAAAAAGGCATCTAGCTAAATTTCCTAGTCCACACAAAAAGGAAAGAAAGAGAACCAATAAACAAGCTAGGCAGAGCAATCTAGTACACAATGTAATTTCATGAGCTATGAACATTTCAGACTGTGCAAACAACTTAGAAGTATGAAGAATGTAACAGCTTCTTGAGAAATGGTCACAATTGCCACAACGGAAGGAATGAGATTGGGGCTAGCAGTAGGCTTAAGCTTCATCAAGGATATTCCCAAGTATGAAATAATCTTAAAGTTACAAATGTGTCAACTTGGATACTTACAAAATAGACCTTCTAACTCATTAAATTTTAGAAAGGATGCAAGCCTCATCTTCTATTTTTCTATGTTTTGCTAAACTGTTTTTATTTAATCGCTATCATTCATACTTACAACATAGGTTAGCAAAGAACTTCACTGTGGACATACCTCTTTCAGAATCAGGATAAAGTCCAATGCACTAAGAACTCCAACAAATTGGCCCTTGCAAAAATCCCACAGAGGAGCGACAGGAATACCCTGAAAATAACTTATATTAGAGGGGGGGGGGGAAAAAACCTAGCTAAGTTTCACACTATAACACCTACCAAGACAATATATTTTAATCTATAATACAAGGAATACAAGACACCAGGACACTTCAAGCTCCTCCCTCCTTTTGATTATTTGCACTTGTGTTTTTGTACATAGAGTAAATTTACCTGTTCATATAGGATATGGAATGCTTGCTTTACAGGTAAGCTGATATCCAAGGCAATGACCTGAAAAGTTAGCACAATGATGAGCTTTACCACATTATATTGATGAAGTTCTAATTAACAACTATATAGCTCCTAGAGAAGGGTAAAGCATTCGAACCTTGCCTGACTCAGGAAGCAACTCATAAGCAGTATGTGTGGACAAGAACACAGATATACCATGTCGGGAGACCTCTAGATCAGCCCCTGTTATTCTAGGAACTGCTTCCTGCAAAATACCGCCTGATAAGATAACCTAATTTGCAAAGGAAGATAACACATAAAAAGTACTACGATTACTTATTAACAAAAGCATAAGAAGTCTCCCTAATATCTCTAATTAGTTGCACGATCACCATCGACCAACTCTCTAAGACACCCAATGATACTACTAACTCTTGGGAAAGTGGGCAAACAACCTCAAAGCGTGATTCCCGTGCAGTTGTCTCTAAGAAGGATAACCTCTTCGGCTATTCATTCTGGACAGTAATTATTGTAATACGATGCCACAAGGGCAACTAAGGATAACTAGACAAAGAAAAAGACCAATAGATAATTATACTGAAACACGGTCCTTACCCCACGCACAAAGACATCATTATCTACATCCATGTTGGATCTACCAGGTGTCTCAGGAGTAAAATTGGCTATGCCAGGCTCCCGAGTTAAAAAGATGGTATTCACAACGCCATAATTCCCACTTTCAAAGGGCTGGTGCTCATCATGCCGCCATTCTCCATCAACAAAAAATTTATACTGCATTGGAGGAATACATATGCTTAGATAAAATAGAAAACTCCCCATCCACAGAAGGGACTTATAACGGAGATAAGACCTTTACAAGTTGGGATAAGTTTAGCAATGACATTAATAAAAGTTTGTTAACCTTGTGGTATCCCGGCGATAAATTCCACAAAACTTGAAATACAGTGGGGCATCCCTCCATTGGAGACATAGGAATATGCTCTAACCACCTGAGAAAATTAACAATCAATCCAAACACACCTCGCACATCCATTCTAAAGTAATATTATATATTGAACTTTTGGTAGGAACACCATAATTATTATGAGTCTTTGGCAATAGGAATTCGGATGGAACACCATAATTATTATGTCAAAAAGGAAGATTTGGATCCAGTTAGAGACATTAAATTCAAAATTTAAGGATTTAAGTTTCTCACCTTGTAAAAGAACCACTGAGAAGCACCCTTCTTCCCCCATAAGGCCACACAAATCGCGTTGGAATTAAAATCGATCCTCTGCTTTCATGTCCTGTTTCCGAACCAGAACCAAACATTTCTTACCAAATTACAGAAAACGCGCAAAACAATTCACAAAGTGCAAATTTCAAAACTTCCCCAATTATTATCTGCGAGAGTAATTCCAATTCCACTGCTACAATAATTTAAAGCAAAGTTCACAAGCTCTTGGGAATCACACTCAAGACCCTTTCTTTTCTCCTACTTTAAAAGTACCTCTTTCTTGACAGGGATCCTCCACAACTGAGCAGAGGATCCCTCAAGGCTTACACATGCGGAGCCACCAATTCAAAACCAAACCGAAAAACCTGAGAATTCTTTCAACCAAACCACTCAAATCACAAATTTCAATTCGAAACCACTGAAAATTTCAGCACCGCACCCGCACAACTCTGCATGCATAACCCAAAACTAAATCCTTCAATTCCAGGCCTTCCCGATCAATATCTCACCAGCAAAGTCAACAAATCAAATGGACACAAAAAACCGCGAAACTTTCACCGACCCCTAGCTCTGATCTGACGTAAATGAGATGTTTTTAATACGAATCAAATCAGAAAAGCTCTGAAAAAATTGAAGAAAAACGCAATGGCGGACAGTTGTCCCGTGGCGTTGTTTATATGGGAATTTTTGGGTGAAAAGCTGCGCTTATAAAGAGAGAAGAAAAACCTAATTATGCTCCAGATAGCTGAGAAACTGTGTGCGCCATTGCTGTGGATCTTCAAAAGCGCCGTGGCCCCTCACTGAAGAATCTGACGAACACTAAGGGGGTGTATTAAATCTGGCTTTTAAAGACTCTATTTAAATTAAAGTCTTGTTGTATTTAATGTGGACTTTTGAAACCATAATATAATCATAATTTTATAATACTTTTTTTTTTTATGAATTCATATTTTCTTTTATATATATATATATATATATATATATATATACATGAGATACATAATTAATGTTTTAAAATGGTCTGTGTGTCTTTATTACCCTCATTTTTTTTAATCTGGTGTCATATATATATATATTTCAAATTTGTATATTGACTATCAAGTTTTATTGCAATCTCACATGGCCTTTGCAGCGACCCCCGACCATTTTTTTTTTTTTTTTGAAAAAATCCGACCATTTGTTTTTTTTTTGGAAAAAATCAGCGACACCCAATCATAGAAAAAAACTCTGAAGTATCAACTCTTATCATATAGATAAAAATATTAATAAAATATTATATAATATTATTTTAATAGAAAAAATTTTTGTATTCAGGAATATTAATTTTTAGTTTTATATGACGATGTCATATAGATATAAATATTAATAAAGTATTATATAATATTATTATGGATCCGCAGAAATTGATACTCCGGAGCACTAAAATTTTTTTCCATCTCAAAATTTTTTTTCCATATCTCAATAAGACAGGAGTTGATACTCCAAAGTACCAGAGTTTTTTTCCCAAAACAATTAACAATAATTTGAATGCACGTACATCCGCTTGCACGCTTTACGGAAAATAAGCAAGCAAAACCAAATCCTGCCATTAACGGGAATCAGAGCAAAGAGAGTCGGGCCAAGCCGACCTGTTGAAATTACCTTCTTTTTTCCAAACAAGTTTTGAGAGACTCAGAGCGAGAGAGAGAGAGAGGTACTCTGCCACTCCACTATACCTACTACAATTGATGCTTTTGCTTCAATAATTCGTCTCATTTGTCTTCCAACCAAACCCATCTGCATTTTCTGGTTCTCTTTTCTTTTTTTTTTTCTTTTTCTTGGTAAAAAGCAAGAAAATTTCCCTGTTTTTGGTTACTTTTGCATCATTTTGATTGGGTTTTAACGGTTTTGATAATATAATGCTCTTGAATTTGATAAGTAGTGCTTGATTTATTCTTAGAAACAACAATCAACATCGATAGGATCAGCTCAGGAGGTTAATTTTCAAATTCATCCCATTTGCTTTTGCTTCAATAATTCATCCCATTTGTCTTCCAACCAAACCATCTGCATTTTCTGGTTTTCTTTTCTCTGAGTTGTGAGTGAAACCCATCTTCCAGCGAGCAACTTTCCCTCCTTTTCTTCTTTTTCTTGGTGATAAGCAAGAAAATTTCCTTGTTTTCTGGTTACTTTTGCATCATTGTTTTAATGGTTTTGATAATATAATGCTCTTGAATTTGATATGTATGTTAGGAAGGAATTTGACAGAGAAGAGAAGGCAGAGATAGTTGGAAACGTTCTGAAATATGCGTGTGTTTTATTAATCAATTCAGTGACTTAAATACAAAGCATAAAAACTAGTAATATAACGTGAAAGTAGAAAGCACTTCTCCACTTAGAGTGGCTTACAACACGGAAATAAGAATAACAAATAACAAAACAGAGACAAGTCTTCCCTCGCCATGACTCATACGTGAGCCCTTGCATGCACATAACAATGCAGTACTTGATTGATTCACGAAAACAACGATCAACATTGATAGGATCAGTTCGGGAGGTTAATTTTCTACAAGCCAACTCGTTAACGTTAGCAGTTGTCTACTTCTCTTTTAGTTTTATTTTGCTAATTTCTTTTCCCAGATCTGAAAACGGCCGTTCCATATTTTGTATTATTATTTTTTGGATTTTATATACTTTATCCGGATTATTTTTGTAAATAATTAGATTTATTAACTTACTATTATTTTAATTTTTTTAGTTATCATCCTCCTTTATAATGCAAACCTTCCACTTTGTCGCACCTTAAGGTGTGGGCTAGTGGAAAAGAAACCAACTATCCTATCATACTCGCTTACGAGAGTTATAATTCGAGTTTTGGCAAACCCGACTATTACCTCAGATGTATTCAATTTTGCTTAATGCGCCATGTGGAAGGGTATCCGTTAAAGGTGTGGGCCAATTGCTATAGATTTCGAAAAAATTATAAAGCTGAAGCAGTAAAAAATATTTTATCTACTAATAAAATTCTGAACTGCCTCGATCCACATCGAGACTTTTTTTTTTTCTATAAAAAAAACCTTCCACTTTGTCTTTATGTCTTTAGGCAACCCAAAGTCCAGATTTCCACCATCTTTTAGTTGTGATTAAAAATTCCCATTAGAAGTTCGGTGAATTTGTTTTCTGTGACTTTTCTATATATGAAACTAATTTTGTAGCTTTGACAAAAAAAAAAAAAAATCTAATTTTATAGCTCAAATTTAAAAGTTATACTTAATATTTGGTCATGATCAGAATACAATTTTTTTTTTTTTTTTGTAAGTAATATTTGGTAATTAGTTGTGATTAAATGTTTACCACAATAAATTATCCGACAAACAACTTCAGTTTGTACCCATATGCTATATCTCTATCTAATTCAATTACATTACAAATGGTTGATGCAACTGTATGAGCTTTTCTGCTGCTACTGATTTACCACCACCATCACCACTCGATCAGCTCAAGTCACATTGTAACTCTCCCCCTTTTTTAACACTTTTTTGTCTTTTGTAAGCTGAAATGATCCAAATATATATATATATATATATATATATATATATATTTTTTTATTTTTTTAATTCGTACGGTAGATATGAACCCCTTTGCGATGCACAAGGGATTCCACAATACCTCATTATTTTTCTACTGTAGAAATTTGATACATTTCCTCCGCCTTTAGTGATAGCACATGCGACACTTCACTATGACGATGAACCTCCTCCTGATTCTTTTCATACAGATGCTCTAGCAACTAGACCAAAAAGGAAAAAACCACCTCGAATTCAGCTATTGATCGATATTACTCGTAATGCCCATTTCGTACCAAATCATTAAAAAATTCTTGTCGAAACACATCCTGAAATATAAGAATGATAAATTAAAATAATACAATAAATAAAAATAAAAATAAATAACTTAACAAATAATATATATTTATTAGACGTAGTTATCTAAATATTACATTCTAATTAATGGAGCATCTACATGAAAAGAATCAAGAGCAGGTTCATCATTATAGTGAAGCACCGCATATGCTATCACTAAGGGTGGGTAGAGGAAATGTACCTTCACAGTAGGAAGAAAGAAGATGCATTGTAGAATTGTTCGTGCACCACAAAGGAGAGATCAATATGAAATAAATGAATAATTACTCAGATCACATTCATTTCAGCTTACAAACTACAATGAAATGTACAGAGCACAAAGGAAACAAAAAAAAAGTGATAATTGAAAAGAAGGAGAGAGTTACAAGAGTTTCTCAATTGGAGGAGGAAGGGTTTCGGACTTCTTGTTGAGGACTTGTTAGGGCTTGAAGGAGTGGTTTTCCCACTCGTGGTTGGTGACTTCTTCAAAGACGCGCTTTGTTTCATTGTCATCGGAATTGCCAAAAGCCCAAGGGCCCTGCAGATGATCAATTACAAGTAACTTATTGGCCAAGCTCAAAAGAAAGATACAAAATTTTGTTGCAGGACAAATGCTACTTTGCAGGGATAAGAAAAATATACTAATCAGTCAGAATCAAAAGAGAAGTAAACAGAGTTTCAATAAAAGGCAAGTTGAAAAATAGTTTTCATTGCATTTTTGGTTAGTTTTAAAAATAATTCTTCCAGAATAAATGAGAAAAAAAAAAAAAGGTTCAAAATTTAGAGAAAGAAGAAAGCTTACAGCAAAATTATGTTTGCATTTCCACCCGTAAAAAAGTTGCCACAAAAAATGGGTAAATCATGTTCTGGTTTTGGGAAGACACAAAAATCCAAAACCTGCAAAAATTTTGAAGAGAGATTTACAATAAATACTGCAGCTTCATGTTTGTTAAGCTATTTTTTTTGATACAGACATCAGCTGTGATAAAAAAAAAAAAGGAGGTTTCCTCTCGTCCATTGAGTTAGATGATTCTTCAATATCTAACAGCCTAAACTTAAAACCTTGTTACAAAAAAGATAGCTTTATCTTTTAAAATAATTTGATTATTCATTATGGTGTTTAGAGTATAACAGCATTATTCTTACTCCCATCTCCTCTCTAGCTTTAAGTTCTATATATAAGGGGGCAGGGATTGAAGGAGCAGAGGAGAAACTGAAGCCTAAAGCAAGAGTTAGAAATGGAGCAAATCAGGAAACAAAAGATTGAAGACATGTATATTGACGTATATGACAGTACATAAAGCCCTAACCTGAGACATAGATGAAGATCTAACTTTCAATGCGAAATCACCAGCACAACTCTGCATACATAACCCAAAACTAAATCCTTCAATTCCAGGCCTTTCCGATCAATATCTCACCGGAAAAGTCAACAAATCAAAAAATAATAATTACAAAGAAAAAATAGGAATTTAAAAGTCAAACCCCCGAAGAAACAGAAGAGACTAAAAAAGAAAAAAATATATAGGAATTATAAAACTCTTAACCCTCAAAGAAACAAAGGACGCGACGAACAATAAAGAAAAAAAAAATCCCATACCTAGTGGTTGTGTCTTCTTCAGAGAGAATTACATAAGAGAAAGAATATATAAATAATAAAATTATTTTGTCAGTAAATTACGGAATCTGAAAACACAGAGACTCTGTCGAAAGGTAGTTGAACATCATAAAGATAGAGTTGATACCCATCCAATATAATAGCAACATATGGGAAAAGTACAAAAGCAAAATAATAGTACCTGACCGTGTTGCAGCAAGAACCAGACAGTCTTGAAAATCAACGAGGAAGACGAAGAAGAAGAGGAAGCGTGTGACTTTAACGGCTATATTTTCACTTATTGGTTTATATTTAAAAACAATATATTCGGGATTCGAGTGGAGCCTGGGCTTTGCCCTTTTGGGCTTGTGTTTTGGTTATAAATCCATAAAAAATAAGCCCACACCCCACTTCTTCAAGACTGGCCCATTAGTTTGATCTTTCTAATTAGTAGTTACAAATGAAAAATAAATTAAAAATTTGTGCGAGATCAGAGAGACCAAATTACCCTTCTTCTTCTTCTTTTTTTTTTCTTTATTTATTAATATTATGCGAAACTAACAGACGTCTGTTGGGTCCAATTACTTGTTAATATTACCATAAGCATGAACCTGTTAGAGACGCTACAAATGAATATGATGATGACACTTAAAACCAAAGGGCCACATTCTAATTAAAGTGCTTTAAGGGACAATTACTACTGCCTCTTAATTTGTTTAAATCAGAGATCGAGCTTGACTAATTACAAAAGAAAAGCTCCCTATAAATCAAGGGGTGAGGCTTAATTTTCTTGTCTTTGATTTTAATTTTTTTTTTAAAAGTTATTGGTTATTTATTTAGTTCAAAGGTGAATTAATATTTACTGAAAGTTTGTTACTATTCTGAAAATTTTGAATGTAATTTTAAATTTCCAAATCCATAAAAGAAATAAAAGAAAACAATACAAACTAATAATTGTCGATAGACTAACACAAGAAGAAAATTATATTAGTATTAACTTAGGCTTAAGCTAGTCTTCGATAGTTTCACCGAGCATTATGGATCGCCGCCGGCACAATCCAGAAGGTTTTTGCAAATGATCGATCACTTCGATCCTTATGTCTAGTTCGACTCTCGAAGTTGAACTTTTCAATTACACAGCGTCGTCCTTGATCTTGACGTAAATGGTAGATCATATCCGGCGTGCAATATAGAAGATAGTTATATGCTAAAACCGATATAGGATGGCTTCGTTGTCCTAAAAACAAACAATGACCACCCAAATTCCAAACTCGAATTGCTTGGAATGCCCCATTCGAGTGCTCGACAATCTTGTGTATTCTATATCTTTCACTGCACATCCTGTGTTCGAGTTTAAGGACCATTAGAAGATCACGTTTGCTGGTTTCTACAATATGTGATGAACATGCGCATGCACCCCACAATCTGTTCGCTAAGCTTTAATGCAGTTATGCACGCAAGTTATGCATCGCGTGCAGGGAAAGATGCTCGTCTACTTTTACTTTTAGACTAAAAGTGAAGCTCTATGCGATCGTATGTGATAGAAGTATATAAATGATCCATCAAAATCGCATGTGAATCGCATATAATCAATAGTAGTGACTAGCTTTTCTAGGATCATATGTAAGAGATCATCAGGAAGGTTTGCCCAGTTTGATGATGAAGAAGACAATTTGGACGCAGAGGGTAGTCTTTTCGCCATTGTTAATTGGGAAACTTGGTGTGAGTGTTTATAGTGGGGGCGTGAGAGAAAATATTAAAATACGGCCATCGCCACTATACATATATATGATATAGAAGAAGAGAAGTCCTAGTAAAACGACCTAAGCCAGTTTCCTATTTCTATTCGGACCAAAAGGTCAGTTTTTATCTGTTAAAGAGGTCAATTCGAGGTCTAATTTTTTCCTATAAAAAATGGTCAAATTTTTTACTGAAATTTTGTTATTATTCTAAAAATTTTGAATGTAATTTTAATCATTTTCTATTTTCTTTTTCTATGGGTTTAAAGAAAAAAAGAAAAAGAAAAAAGAGAAGAAGCTGAACAAAAAAACAAATGGTTTTTTTGTTTTTACTATGATAGAACAAAATTGGAATGGAATGTAACAAGAAAGCATTTAATAACTTTTAAAAAATAAAACCATGTAAACTAAAGTTTACTTGATAGAAAATTGGAATATTAAAAAAAATTGATTAAAGATATTTATTGAATAATTCTAACATATTTTTAAACAGAAAATTTGTATATAAAATAAATTAATATAAAACATATTGTAAATTTAAAATGCATTATTTTGGGGTTCAAGCATCTGCGCGCTTAAAAGAAGCACCGGAGTTGGGGATTCTGAGTCGTCATGGCCGATTTTCAGACCTCCACTCACAAAGCCAAGTGGATCCTTACTCATCAACAACTGGTAATCTCTCCCATTTTTTAATCATTTAGGTTTTTAGTTTCTAAATCGAATTTTAGGGCTCTGACTGGTTGCCGAGAGATTGTTGTAAAGAAGGTAACATGAAGGAACAGAAAATTCCGAGCTTTTTCTTTGGTTTCTTAGCTTGATGAAGTACAGTTTTCCACTAAGCCAAATTAGATGCCTTATTTATTGTTCCTCCATTTATATTAATCACCTGTTTTATTATTCGTATTCGTAATTTCTATCAGAATGTTATCTCGGTTTCCAATTTTTTTCATTGTTGTTGCGCTGCTAAGGCTACAGCTAGTAAAAGAAGCGAAATTTATTGTAGCGCCTTCTCTTGATTTTAATTTTCTGAAGTGGGTTCCAAAAAAGTGAACTTTTAGGTCTGTGTACCAAGTGGTATCAAATCCAATTGTGTATTACGCTTTGTTTGATCAAATTTTGGAGCAGCGGCAGATAGGAAGTTAATTTCTCATACTGTGGGTGTTTGAGTTGGAATTTTCATATATATATATATATATATATATATATATATTGTTTTTTTACATTTGTGTTCATATTATGTGCCAGGAAGACAGATACAACATAGAGAAAGCAAATGTACTAGTCATTATTATCTTTTGATATGTAATTGAGGTAGAAGATTCTGTTGACACTTGAGAGAGCATTTCTTGGTTCTCTCATGTCATATTGCGGTGCAACTTGACTGAGAATTTATGTTTGAATGGTGTGGGAGGGAGGTCTCCATTGTAATTTCTGTGTTTGTTTGTTTGGAATTCTGATACAGCACTTCTTCTCTTTACAGGTTGATAAATACAAAGTGGCTAATCAGAATGCAATACAAACATTAGAGAAGGTATGCTTACAATCTTGGTTTATTCTAAATGTACTACAATAGTAATAAAAACATCAGACCTTTCCTCTTCTTCTAACCAACAAGTTTTTGTGAAGTATGGAGCAACACTAATGGAAGTCGATGCTGATGGATCCTTGTCATACCCTGAACCTCAAGTTAATGCAAAAGATAATGGTGAATAATTTTATGATAATGTCTTCTTAGTTTCTTTATTAATTTTGGATGTATAACGGGATTTCATGATTGGCTTCTTATTCCTTTTATTTTTTTTATTTTTGGTATCAGCTGACAAGCATTCTCGTCCAAAGCCACTTAATATTGAGGAAGAGCAATTTATGCGGGTGTTTTATGAAAATAAACTTCAAGAAGTATGTAACAACTTCCATTTTCCTCATAAAATTCAGGTATGTGGTTTAACAATTTTGAAAAATAAAGCATACTTGGTTTTTGATGCCAACCTTGTAATCTTTGGTTAACTTTTTACAGGCAACAGCTCTCATTTATTTCAAAAGGTTTTATTTGCTATGGTCAGTAATGCAACATCATCCCAAAAACATAATGTAAGATTTATTCAAATCTGTTTCTTATCCATTTGTCAATGCATATACGTTGGCTAGAAAAGTCTGAGTTTAGCAGTGCAAGTATAGTTGACATTTGTATATATAATTACAAAATTGTTTGGATTAATAGAAACTGGGAGCAGTATTAGGTCAGTTTAAATGTTCATATGCTCAGATGCTTTTTTTGTTCTTATTTTTTTGTGACAAAGTACTTTCTGTAATGTGGCTTCTTATACTCATTCGGAGACATTTCAATATACTCATTATTTTTCTCCTATGTGGGCCCATTTCATGTAGCCGTTGCTTGATGGGATGTCATTTAATTCAAATGACTAATTTCTGCACAGGTTAACCTGCATATATGCAGCTTGTAAGATAGAAGAAAATCATGTGTCAGCTGAGGAGCTTGGTAAGGGGATCTCACAGGATCATCAAATGATACTCAATTATGAGATGATAATTTATCAGGCATGGATGTGCCTTACATGTCATTATTTTCTTTAGTTTATTTTTCTTTTATATCATTCAGACAATATTCCTTTGTTTTTCAGAGTTTAGAATTTGATCTTATTGTTTATGCACCATATCGCTCTGTTGAAGGTTTCATCAATGTTATGGAGGTAAGTTTTGACACCACTCTTGTTTTCCATTTTGTGCAAAATTCTTTTTGCTATTTTCTTTTGGGTACAATTCTTAAATAGTACCTTTTTGTCAGTGAAACATTATTGGCACCTCTCTTGTTTTCCAATTTGTGCAAAATTCTGTTTTATTTTTTCTTTTGGGTACGGTTCTTAAATAGTACCTTTTTCACAGTTAAACATTATTTTTTTTCCCATGGTTGCAATTTATTTGATGACATTAATGTTGATTCCTAGGAATTTTGTGGGGATAATGATGACCAGCTTCTAGTGCTTAAGGTAAGTGTTGGTGCTATTCCTAATTATTGATAAGAAGGCTTCTTATGTCATTTACACACAAATTGATTTCCTGCTTCATCCTGCTTCATATTGATTTTTTAAATTGCCAGTTTTCTCTCACATGCCTAGTATTTGCATGGTGCTATTTCTAATTTCTAAAGTAATTCAGTAGAATATTTTAATAATTGCTAATATTGTGTTTTTGGATTTTTTTTACATTCTGTTGTGAGCGTCATTTGGGGTTTTCTAATAGGCTGATTGTCATTTTTACAATAATTTATAGAATTTGCACGAAGCTGCAAAAATGGAAGTTGATAAAATTATGCTTACGGATGCTCCACTTATATTTCCTCCTGGGCAGGTATTCTTCATTGTTCAAACTTCTTGACCATGCATGGGAGTGTCTTTTCATCTCTAATTACTTTTCAATATAGATTATTACTAGATTATTTCTTAAGATAATAGATAGTTTGAAATAATCGATGAAGGAATTATGCTTTATAGAATCCTTAGATACTTTGAGGTTCTACTATATTTCCAGTAGTTCTTTTAGCTGTGATTTCTTGATTGGGAATTTTCAACCTCTGTTTCATTTTTTGTACTAAATTCTCTGCAGTTACACATTATATTACCTTTCCATTCGCACTTTTATTAACTTTAAAGTATCAAAATTAAATTTTGAAATTGAATTGATGAACTTTGCTGAATAATTATTATAACTTGGTAAGTTTATTTTCAGTATAGGCTTGGAGAGGATTAGATTATAGAAGAGGTTTTTACATATTAGAAATTTAGGAAAAGTTGGTTATGTCTTAACTAGTGAGAACATTGGCACACAAGTATAAGAAAAGAGAAAAGAAAATAAAACTGGACTCCTAGAACTTGACCATCCAAGCTTTGGGTGACTACTTTTCAAGGTCTTAATTATTATGTGATTTTTCTGTCTTTGTGCTCATTTTAAAATTCTATCAATGTTAAACGTATCCCTCTTTTGATTTGATGCAGTTAGCACTGGCTGCTTTGCGAAGTTCAAATGAGGTGCACAGAGTTGTTGACTTTGAGAGGTACTAAGTACTAACCTGCTCTGTCAAGTTTCACCAAGTTTATATTAACAACTCATTTTTAGTGTTTTCCCTCTCTTTTGAGGGTGCCAAACGACTGAAATCTTTAATTTGGAAACCGGGGCAGGCAGGGGAGTTATTGTTACCCTGTTGTTTTGGTCAGTATCTGAATTTCTACTTTGCATGTTTATTTTCAGATATTCGAGGAGCATTCTATCTCGTCAGAATTCTGAACATGCCATTTCAAAGCTTGTTGAGTCTCTTAATGAAATAGATTCTTGGGTATAAGCTCTTTTTTACTTGGAACAATTTACATAATTCAGTCCAAACTCAATTTCACCAAGCGGTGGTGAAACATGTAAAAACTATGTATGTTTACGAGTTACAACTATACCATTTTGAATTTAGTCAGTTGCATTTTGTGTATAGGTAAGGAGATATAAATTCCCTTCAGAGAAAGATCTGAAGCACATCAACCGGAAACTGAAATCTTGTTGGGGTCTCAGCTCACACGACGAGTACCTTCCATGCTCTATTTTTATTTTTTTATTTTTTTAAACATATTTTAAAGTTATCCATTATTATTAGTCTACAGGCCTTTTTCTTCTTTGTGAACACCCCGATGTTTTGATTGCTTTGCCAGGAGTAAGAAACGTGAGAAGAAATCAAAGCACAAGTCGAGGAAGAGTTCAAATGAAACAGAAAATATGGCATGACAGTCTTATACCAAACCATATGTTATTGCTTCTTGTGGGGTATTGAGTTTCTATTTTTGTTTAATTGGGTTTGACTCTACATTGGTGTAGTTTTTATTATCCATAATAATCTAACATTTTGTAGTCAGCTCTCTCTGTTTCGGCCTCGATTGTTTTTGATAAATTTGTGGCAGACATTCCCTATGCGATCTGGTAAACTGCAACTGGTGTTTGGAGACATTCGGATTTAATCCTATTCCTGTATAATTTGTTATTTAAAAGAAAAGAAAAGAAAAGAAAACATAGTAAGAGAGATTTTCCATATGCATTCTCTATCAAGTAAAAGTAACTCCTATACTGCCCATCATTATATTCAAAGAAACTAATAGGATTAGAAATTTTAAAATTTGACCCAAAAAAATGAAGTTCATAAAATGTATTTTAATTTTCTTTTTTGTAAAAATAAAAAAGACAGGCAAACATGAGATGAGAATTTATAAATAGAGACATATCTCCGAAAATAACTAAAAGAATAAAATATATCCAAAAAATAAATAAATAAATAAACAAATAGAAGTACCCTATTTTCTACAAATAATTCGATCATTGGACTAGCATGCAAAGTTATATATTATATATTAAATATTTTTTTGGACTTTTAAATATGGATTTGTGAAAGTATTTCTACGTCTTATAAGTAAATAATATTAATATTGCGTTTAACTATAATAGAATTGAATAGATCATAGATTAAAAAGTAAAGATTGCTTTTTAGAAGTGTTATTTTATTAACTAATTTTAGATGCTAAAAACTTTTAGAAGGCCCCGTAATTTTGCATCCCTTTTATGGGTTTTTCCTGCCTCGAACAACGAAATAATTCTTTTCCTGGAAATTTCACCGAGCGAGCTCCATCAGAACCCAGAGCGAGAAGCTGGAAACAGAATACTTCAATGCCGTGTCTAGTATCCATGAGCTATTGTGTTCCCGTCTCTGCTCCACATACCTTCTTTAGGGTAAGTTATCTCCTAAACCCCACCTGTTTGTTTGCCTAGAAAATGTTCGCAGAATAAAATTTCCGAATAAACAGAAAACAAACTCGTTTTTTTCCCCCCTTAACACACCAGTGGGGAAAACTTAAAAGCTATTGAAGTGTTTTGAGTTGAATGTGCCTCCTGTTCTTTTGCAAAATAGTCTTTAAATTGTCAGTTGCATTTTGCTTTCCTCCTCTAAAATTCAAGGAGGTTCCTTATTTCCTTTTACAGTTTTCGTGGCATTTCTGATTTCCCCAATTTTTTTTTTTGTTGTTGTTTTTTTTTTTTTTTTTTTGGGTTCTTTGAATTAGGAAACAGTTCATGGTGCTGTTATGGCACAATTATTAGGAAATTCATACTTAAGTTGGAAGACCTTCTTGCCAGCCACTGGTACAGTGACATTGTGTGACTGGAGACTTAGATTTTAACTACTAACTTGCTATTTTAACTTTTTATATTATGATTTATTAGTAGTGTTAATAGGGTCTAGCGTATTGGCTTATGAAGTATGCGTCACTGTCATTTATTTTAGTGTCCTTTGTTGTACAAGCTTCCCATTTTGGCTGCCTGCAAGCTTTTATTGTATGAGTAATTTAGATTTATGTTGAAAAAAATTCCAGCTCAGGTTATTATGTTTCAAAATATTCTGCTAGTTTATAGCATAACTTGTCAGTTGCTAGGATGGTTGAAAGGACTGTGATATGTATATGATCTCTTATGTTCACTTGCTTCCAGGAAATACATCCAAGTAAATTCCCTGTGGGTGGCCTTTCAAGCCAACAAGCCTATAGAACAGGTTTTTTTTCGTCACTCTTCTATTTCTCAAGCACCATCTATTTAGCCTGTTCATGTAATCTGCTGGTGCTTTTTTTCATTGAACTTCGATCAGATACTCAACTCTGTTATTTGAACTTTGTGCTGTCTAACCTGCATGCATAACATTGTTCTTATTTTGAGGGTTTTTAATTAGTATAATTAACTGATATAACCTTGATTGTGTATATTAATTGGAATAAAAATGGGAGAGAAGAAAGAAATAGAGATAAGAGTAAAGAGTTTAAATTAATCTTATAGGGTTAATAAGCAAGAGAGAGAACAGTCTATTCTAATAATAATATATCTTTTGCTCACCAAAAGCTTAACTGTTTTAGTGGCAGACCTACTGATAGTCATGGACCCTCATTGTACCAATAACGTCCGGCTAGGATTGCATTTGAATTGCCTAAGAGACTAAGACCTCTAGCAGTCTAGCTTCTATAAATCATGTTGGGGATCCAATTTAAAGTCAACTTGAGCTGAGGTTTACAAGTTAGATTTCTTCAAAGATCGTGGAAGCTCAAGAGTTGTAGATTATCTGTTTCATTAGGAGTATGTATTTGTATGATATGTAGGAAATCAGATCATTCTACTATACCATGCTACTCTCAAAAGCAGCTTGTTTTAAGTTGACTATATCCATTGTTTGCAGCCATACAGCTTTCTATACATAAAGGAATTTCATTATTGAATCCGAGTTGTAGTCAGCCTTGGACACTCTCAAGAAGGCATTGTGAAATGGTATCTTGTCAGATAAATGTAGATTCTTCTACCCACATGATGATTATTTCTGGTTATTGGGTGGGACCTGATATTGACGATGGTTGGGGGTTCATTGAAGCTTTTATTAATCCAATCACTTGAATTTCTTTTCTTTCTTTTTTTTCTTATATCTCGGTTTTTGGTAGATTGAAGTTAAAGATGGAAATTGAGGGCAATGAAAGTTCCCAGAGGACCATATTCTACCCCCTTTATAGATATACGTTTCTTTTAATTTTCCTGCTGGATAAACCTTGCTGGTTCGATAATACTTTAGGCAGACACTGAAAATTTATAGCATGCAAGAAACCTTGTTGACGGTTGAACTCAAGTTCACCTTGATATCAGACCCAACATTGTGTGTTGTATGTACACCTTTTCAATTTCATAAAAGGAGAATTGTTAATTTCTTACCAGCATTCTCTCATTACATACTTCTAAATACGTTCATAAACATATATGATTAACTTTAGTGTAAAAGCACAAAATAGTTGTAAAAAACATATATGATTAACTTTGGTGTAAAAGCACAAAATAGTTCTAAAAATACAAAATAAATTACTGTAAAAGCAAGCTATTAAAATTGGCTAAAATAATCTATGATGTAACATCATTAATATGTGTGGTTTAATTGATGGGAACTAGACTCGCTGTGTAGGCAAACACCTTCAGACCAATACAATTAGCTAGAGCAAGGGACTAATTGAAAACCAAAAGATTATTATTAAAACTACTTACAGTAGTAGTAGACAAAGGTGTTTTTATAATCACCTCATTGCTCATGTCGAATGAAATAATCCCTTCCCACGAAACATCATTAAAATCACTAATCAAACAATCCCTTCCCACGAAACATCATTAACATCAGTAACCAATGTAGCCCAAGGATACATTCCACTGCTTAGTACATGACCACCACTACAATAACTTACTATGGAGTCTCTTGGGAATGAAAGAGTTGTTATGGTTCTCCAACAGTCTTGTCTTTAAGCTGTAGATCTCAATGTCGATGGAATCCTTCCAATAGGGATGATGTGTAACACCCTGAATTTTTAACACCCGAAGTGTTCAAAGAAAACCAAATAAGCAAAAAATACAAATATAAAAGAAAATTAAACCGTGTGTTACATGATGAGTATCAAGAAAGTTGTGCATAATGGGTACCTCGTAATCTTTTGTTTCAACATCAAACCCGAATCCAACAGTTCTAGAAAATTCTTTACAAGACGTAGAAGGTTGGGGTTGGGGATGGCTTTTGTATCAAGGCTGGGAATAAACAAGTTACAAGTGGGGAGGAGTTTTTTTCTCACCAGTTGCGAAGTTGCGTATAACCCATTTCCAATTGAAGACACCACTGTTATCGTCTCCATCACAAAGAAGGAGATCATTGCAAGAACCCGTAAAATGTTTTGTTTCCTTACTTGGCGATTACTAGCTATCAACAACTAGTGTATTGTAAGAAAGTAAATCATAGTAGCACTCGTCCACCCTATGCACCCAAAGGTTTGGACGAGAACATAGAGATTATTAACATTGTTGAGGAGGAGGTGTCGGCCAATGAATGGCACTGTTAATTGCTGAACATAATATCTTGGAGACAGCCTTGAATCGCCCAAGAGTTTTAACTGGCAAATCTAAACATGATTTCAATCGCCAAATCATCGGGTAGATTATTACCATGGTTGTCCAACACAAGAGACGAAGGGAAAAACGCAGTATTAACCTCCTCGACTGCCTCAAATCATCTTCATAGTGGTCCATCGATCTATTCTCCAACACAAATAAATATACACAGGACAACAATGTGGTAGTTTGGTCCCAAAACTTTAAACAGGTCATATTAATATGTACTATATATAAATTGTTTAAACGTACGTACA
Source organism: Rhamnella rubrinervis (assembly GCA_007844105.2). Taxonomy (NCBI): domain Eukaryota; kingdom Viridiplantae; phylum Streptophyta; class Magnoliopsida; order Rosales; family Rhamnaceae; genus Rhamnella; species Rhamnella rubrinervis. The sequence goes on from CM017578.2 coordinate 11,063,663, forward strand.
GGGTCTAAAAAATTTCAGGATTAACTTTAGCTTTTGTGTCTGAAAATTGTCTTTTTTGCGTATGACAATGATCCCTCTTCCACGCTTTCTCTCACATTTTTACAATCCATGTCTCCCTGATTAATATAACTGCTTGGTCTGTATTTTAAGTAAGCACCTTAATTATATTATATTTCATCTTACCTATGCGGGGAGAGAGAGAGAGAGGGACGGAAAAATAGCAAGGAATGGTTGAGAAGTGGTCCCGCAAGAACTGATATAGAAACCCTAGATAGGGTTGCATATCAAAACCCAAACCAACCCTGACAAGCCCTAATTTTATTATTAGAGTTTTCTTTCACAATAACCTTTTATTGGAAATCCATAAGGCATATATAGTAAAATATAAGCATGCCTGAGATTTTGATTGGATTTTCACGATAACTCATGTTATTAAAAGGCAAAATATAGTGGTCCCTGGTTCTAGGGTTAAGCAAACCCTAAACCTAGTACACAAATCCTACATTGATTAATACTAGCTAGTAACTTCTCTTGTCATGGAGGCATGCATTAACCTGCCTTAATTAGTGTACAGATTCTTTCTCGGCAATCTGTTTTCTTCGATCTGTATGAGGAGAACTATATCTATGCTCAATCTGTATGGGAAGAGCAAATTATATCTTCATAAAATTAAAATATTTTGTTTAAAGTTGTTTTAATTTTTTTTAATTAGCTCTTTGGGATAAAGAAGAGCAGGAATAGGGACCGGGTTCTTAAAGAAGAAGATGAACTAATTAGCATTCTATTCTTCAGTACTTCTCTTAATTGGTAGATCAGATCCGATGACCTACTGTAGTACTACCTTAGTCTTATAACAGTGGGAATTTTAGACTAGCTGTAGCTAATATTTGACACACTATGACACTTAAAATGAATTTAAACTTTGACTTGTACTGGGAGACATCACATAATTGGAGAATAAGCTAGAAGGCTGATTCTCAAGCTTATATAATTTACATTGTAGCTCATAATTAGCTCATATGTATGGGTCAGACATTCTGGCGATTGAAAATATTGTACATTCTGGCCAAGCTATAAACACCCCCCTTTTCTTCTGTTTTCACATCTCAAATACAATTCCCACATGCACCAAGTAAAGGGCGAGAGAGAATTATATAAACAAATATGCATTATCATGATTTTGGAGGAATTTCTGCTCAAGATTTATAGGAAATAGAACAAACTAGCATATCACATACATCAGCTTTCCTTTTGAACTACTAATCACAACCGTACATACTAGATCTTTCAGTAAAATTAGTAAAGAAAAATAAAGAAGCAAGAACATTAACTTAGACCTTGTACTTTACCAGTGCCCCTTTCCCTGAATGCAAATGATCTTGCAGCTTAATTGGTAGAAGCTTTCAAGGAGAAAAAATAGAAAAGGGTAATCTACAATTAATTTGGCTAGCATATATTCTAACTATAATATGCAAATTGTATTCTAAGATCAGTTCTAATTAAGATATAGTTAAAATGGATTATTAACTCACTGCATATTGTTTATAGAAATCCCATCATAACATTTTATACATGGAAACTCATTATACAATTTATATATATGAAATACAATTACTGCTCATAATTATAGAAAATAAAGAAACAATATTGAGATGGCAAGAAATTAGATCAAGTTAATTACCACCCCAAAATAGAAACGGTCAATTCGAGGATGAAATCTCTTATACAAATTAACAATGATTAGACCATGTCGGATAACATACATCTGCATCAGAAGTACAGTACTATAGTACTATTTCGTAGTCACCATGTATATATATCTTGAAGATTCAAGAGGGTTGAGTAAGAGAGTTATCACCTAGCTTGTCAATAACTTTGGAGCGTTTTGAAGTAGGAGATGGAGTACTTTGATGATCAGCTGGCTCTCCTCGCTGTTGGCTACTTCTATAAGAGTTTGGTTCACCATCCTTGTCTTCGGCAGTAGTACTAGTAGTACAACTACCGCCTTTGTTTTGGTTGGCTCTATCTCTCTCAACCTCTCTATATTTATGTAAGTACCTCATTATAAGCTCGGCATAGTCATCAAACCCTAGAGCACCCAAAGCCCAACAGATGTCGTCCCCGTTCACAGTCTTTCGATTCTCTTTGTGACACTTGTCAGACGCCTCACCAGTCACAAAACTTATGAACTCTGTTGCACATTCTTGCATGGTCTCTTTTGCTTCCTTTGAAATTTTTGCATTTGGTGGTAGGATTTGCTTCATTATCCTACCCACGTTGGCAATTGGCAGCAACCGATCTTGCTCATCAACCATTTTTACAATTGGATGATCAGCTTATTTGATCCCCTCTAACACAGACACGTTGCGATTTTAATTCTCTTAATTTTCATCCCACTTTTATATACATATTTAGCTATGTGCATGTATATGTATGTATGCACATGTACATAAATGTGTGACATGTCATGTGTATATATATCATACATGTCACACGAGCAAATTTAGATTTTATGAGACGTTAGAAATGATCATTATTTCATAATATGGATGAATAATAATTTAATTTTAATGATATCGTATAAAGACATATCAAAATTTTATATTCTATTTTCGCTATAATTTTAAAAAAATAATAATAATTCATAACTTTACCGAACATATATAATTTTTTGAAATTTAGATGTATTGTGTGAAATAAAATTGAATTAAAGAGACACTAAAAATTAACCACAAAGATAAATTAAAGCCAATAAAACAAATAAAATGTACTTTTGATAGAACAAAATAAGCATTGACCTTTGTAAAATCAAACCAATTAATTATACAAAGAAAACTTATTAGTAGAACTATTAGCATTAACAATTTGCGAGTAATTATGTAATTAAAGTTTCAATCAAAAGTAGTCAAGCAAGGCCTAATTTGAAGCTACTAATTAAGCGGAGTCATTTAATTTGGGAATTTATTAGGCTGTACTACGAGAGTGAATAGGGTTTCCAATTTGAATAATTTCAAACCCTAAAAGACTAAATTCATTCAAATGGTCCCCCCACCATTACCCAACTTTCATTGATCATGTAATCTGTAATACCTATTAATAAATCTATAATTAGCTTAAAATATTCATATAATTTGTACCGGCACATTCAGAATGAGTGGACGACATTTTTTGCACGTTTCATGTTTGGGATGGGATCCAAACCAAAGCCAGATTAGTTCCTAAAAAGAACTGATTATTGACATTAGTGTTTGATTATCTCATATACACTAGTAGGTTTAATTATGGTTGTCACTGTATTTGATGGCATGGCATATCTCTTTAAATTTCCATTTAGGAATTTATATATATATATATATATATATATATATATATAAGTTAGGGTATAATTAAATAAAAATTGTTTGTGTTTCACATTTTAAATGTTCTTACATTGAGAACAGCGGGTCCAGTAACTCATAACCCTAACTCTATATATATATATATATATATATATATATATATATATATATATATATATATAGAGAGAGAGTTAGGGTATAATTAAATAAGGAATTATTTGTGTTTCATATTTCAAATGTTCTCACATTGAGAACAGTGGATCCAGTAACTCATAATTTGACTGCAGAAGTATTTATATTAAAATTATATTTGAGAAAAGTAGAGCTAATGCCGACTGAGTCAACAACCCTTAAAATATATTTTATAAGCAGTCATTTATTTAACTAAATGAGGTATAATATGTTAGATTTTGGTCTAGTATAGTACTTTGTTCTATTCTTGGGTTAACTTTTAATTATCCCATAACCCCTAATCTACAGCATAACACTATATATACATATGGTTTAATCTTGTTTAGATCTAGCTAGAAGGCGAAATCATTAATGCTAATTCAATCATGTACATAATTAAAATATAGTTTCTATTAATAGTATATATATATATATATATATGAGGATAATAATTAAAGTATGTTATGTTTATATATAAATGGGAAAAAAAATGATCAGGATTGCGTAAGGAGTCCAACCGATGAATGTATGTGTGTATCATAACAATCATAATCAATCAAAATGTAATTTATTTATTCACAAACCTAACTAGATTAAAATTTTACGTACTGACGAATAATCGTCCACAAATTGACCCTACTTTAGCATTAATTTATTTATATTTAAGTATCTAAATTGAGCATTAATGCTAATGCCTAACCAAAAGTAGTTAAAGGTGGCAGAAGATCGGGTCCTTAAATTTTATTCCATTAATATATTAATTAATTGATTAGGGCTTTGCTGCAGCCAACATTCCGTGTGCTTACACTTAATTTGATTAATTCCACGTACGTATATTATTGTTTTCTTGCAAATAAAACCAAATCCTTATATATATATATATATATATATCATTAAGTTTATTTTTAGGTAAAGGCATGTACGCAAGCAGCAACTTAAATGTACGTATATATTCCTTAGATACACATCTAAAATCGGAACTAAATACTAAAGGATTATTATGTCGTTTATGATCATCAATTTATCATTTCACAGTCGACTAGTACCCAATAGTATAATATATATACACACACACACCAATGAACGTACGAATGAAGGAGCAATTAGCGGAAGAGTTTCTCTAAGTTTAATATTGAACTGCTTACGTCATTGTATGCGTATATATATGTCTGTCGGTCGTCATGTTAAACTCTTTTTGTATTAAAAAAAAAAAAGAAAAGAAATCAGTTGTACTTTTACCTGGTCAGTTAAACATTTATTTTAATACAGAAAAATTAGGTTACTTAGGTTACTTTTAACTTAACCCCAATGTTCTTTGAGTGAAAGAACCGTTCTGGATCCTTTCAAATGGTGCTCCAAAACAATATTGGTGAGGATGGGTTTTGTTTATTATTATTATAAGGTTGGGTTGCAACCATTTTTAGAAAGTATTTCTTACATATAAAAACATAAAGTTGTACAGACAAAGAACAATCCTGTGGAACCTTTTATATTAGGCTTACCATAGTCATTAAAGTGATGTTATATATATATATATATATTAAACAAATGGTTATGGGGGCACACTACTACGTCCACAACAAACAAGGATCTTGAAAGTCTTTTGAGGACCATTATAGGTGGGAGAATAATAATACAGTGTGTTTCCTTCTTTTTCCTTGTAGGCCATGACCAACTTTGTTAAGATTCTCTCGCTTTCATTTTTTAACCCTGACTCTTTCTCTTATAAAGCAGCTGATCTACTTTCAGTTTGGAAAAGATCTCATTGAAACAGAAATTAAATTATTAGGGTTATAATTTGCTCAATGTTTGAATTGATGAAATAGAAGGAAAATAAAAAATAATGATTTAATTCTCTTATTTGGATGCTTAAAAATAAATGAAAAGGAAAGTAAAAATGCAGAAAAAAGAGATGAGCCCTTTATTTTTTAAATTTTAATCTATTTAATTTCCACTCATTTCTATTCAAAGAGGAAAAGAAAAGAAGTAAAATTGTAAATTTCCTTATTGACTTTCAAAACTTAATATGAACATTATATAATGTGAACATTTTATATAAGGGTATTTTTATAAATAATATCAACTACATTAATTATCTTTTTATTTTTCTTTTCTTTCTATTGATAACCATTCATAAATGCTATCAGTTCCTTTCTTTTTCTTTTTTCATTAATCATTTTCTTTCCTTTCTCTCATATTTCATCTATCCAAATATAATATTGAAGACCTTATAGCTAGGAGAATAAAATTACCATCTATTGAATTCAAAGTGGGTTTTACCCTTATCTCATATTAATTAATTCTTAAACTTTCTTAATTTGAAGAACATTTTCGTTGTGCAGCTGGAGCAAACTTTGTGGGCTTAAGCGAAAAAATAATAAAAATATCAAAAAAAAATAGGCATGTTCATATAGCTAGATTAATAAATTCACCTTATAAAAAGAATATTACTTTGCTGCTTTTTCATGATAATTTGCATTCGCAAATCCCACCTGCCAAGTGCCAAAAGATTTTTATGCCTTTTAATTGACTAGCTATAAGCTTTTCCATTTTTTTTTGGAAAAAGAAAAACAAAAAAAAAAAATTGACTAATTGTAAGCTTCATTGATTACTCCAGAAGACAATACTACTCTCTAAAAAGTTTTGCCACCATTTTAAGCAAAAAAAAAAAATGTAAATTAATAACCAACTTAACAAATACTAGACCTGTCGTCAGCATGAACTTTTTCTTTTGTTGATGAGTTCCTTTTAGAGACCGATGCCTTTCAAAGTGAGGACAGAGGAAGATCACAGATGGAATTACACTATAGAATGTTTAAACATTTACGTATATACCAAAATATAATCACAATACTTAACTCAAAAAAATAAAAAGTAAAAATATTACAGTTAATATTAATATTAATCAGAACAGCAATTAAGCTTCTTGCTGTAAAGCCCCCGTTGTGATGAAAGAATGAAGGCCCATATATTAAGCCCACAAGAGGGGTGGATTTAATCAGGCTGGACATGCACTTTGGTGATTTAGGCCAACAAGGAAATCCAATCCAAACTGGACCGATCTGCCCATGTAACGATCTAGTCCAACATATTCCATCGAAGAAGAGCAATATTTTGTTTTTTTTCTAGCTTTTCTTTTCTACAAATGTGAAATAATATTGCGGTAAACCAACAAAGTAAATATATATATATATATATATATAAACTTTCTACACCTTTCACAATTAATCCAACATAGTAAACTAGGAAATGAAAATAACATAATTTCAGTCCTAGGGACTGATTCTCACATTTATGCATAAAAAGAGAAAGGAAAAAGATTATAATGGCATAATTATGATTTATAGCTGTTCCAAACACTGTGTTGTTACCTATAGATCAGTAGAATGAAGAAAATGAGTATTGAAACTATATGATTATATAGCTCTTGGAGGTTTCTCCAACAGAGCAGAAAAGTAAACCTCATCCTTAGACTTGGGAGAAGTAGCCCACTTATGCTTCTTGTATCTGAACTGAAAAAACATGTACATGAAATCATCCAAATCCTTTCTATTACAGAAGAACCTGTCAATCCACAACAACCCACCTGGCCTCAGAACTCGATCCCAATCAAACAAAATGAAGTCCATCAATTGCAAGTCAATCCAGCCATCCAAAAACCCAGTGGTGTGGATCAAATCCATTGTGTTATCAAAGAAAGGAAGTCTCTGGTTCAGTGTCACATATAGAGGTACCAGACCTCTCAGTGCAATCATTTCATTGAAAGGAGCTCCAAGGTTTAAAGCTGTTGAGATTATTGTCACATTCTTTTCTCTCATCCTTGCTGCAAAAGTCCCTGTACCAACTCCATAGTCCAATCCAATCCTAATTTCTCCGGGCTTGATTCCTAAGACATCACTGATCAAGAAATCAACAGGAAGTGAGCTATTAGTCACCCATTTAAGCTTTTCCTTGTCCATTTCAAAACAACCAGTACACTTGGAATAGCCCCTCTTGGGGTTATTGCTTGATAAGCACTGAAAGTTTCTGCATTGGTAATTTCCCCACCTCACATTTCTATCATCTGGCAATTTCCACAAAGACTCATTGATGGGGTATGGCTTTTGATAGACCTTTGAAGCCCTCGTCAAACACCGCCTTCGAGGCAAAGGATCGCAACCATTAAGCATTAGCCTCTGAGCTACATTCCAATCATCTTCACAATAAGAACTAATGTCATAGTCCATGTACTCCTCCAATTCCTTCTTGTGTAAAACACAAGCATGCCCAATTGTGTTGTATGTTCTCTCCGTCCCATATATGTTGATCTTCCCAACTCGGTTCTCTTTCGGGGTTATGTACTTCCGAATCTCTTCGATCACAAACGTGTTGACCAGAGGCTCCTCCTTCATTGTGGAGTTTCGGATTCCTTCCAACCGAGGTAATCTAATCTGTCTAAGAGTCATATGAGCACTATAAAGTGGTCTAATTACCTCTTCCTCAAGGTACTTCTTGTAATCCGATCCTGTAATATTAACTTTAGCCAAGTTCTCTTTGCTTTTCTCCATTTTTTGCACCGCCAATTCGAGCTTGTCTTGTAGGTTTTCCAATCTATTTAGCACTTCTCCAACTCGATCATGTAATCCTATGATGTCAAACCCTTCATACACATCCTTTACACCATGAAAATGTCGACAAATATCTTCATTTTGCAAGAAAAACCCAGCGCTGTAGAACCTAAAGAGACTTGACGTGCTTACTAGTATAACAAGCCCTCCCAATACAATCTGAAGCCAACCCATTATCCTACTCACTCTACATTTTGAAAAGAATAACCTTCCCATTCTTAATTGTAATTAAGCACACTGCAGAAGCTTTTTGCCACTTCCATGCTCTATTTGCTCAACTTTTCAGCCTAGTCAAAGACCAATTAATCTTAGAGTTTGATACCAAAGAATTGAATTTAGAAATACAGACAAATGTAAGACGTAATTATCACAAGAAGCATATATATCTAATATAATGCTCTGTTTGGTTGCTGAGAAACTGTAGGAAAATAGAAGAGAGAAAAAAAGTTTTGATTCTTACATTTTGTATTACTAATTTGCAGCACATAGTAGTGAAACATATAGTCAAATGAAGCTACTATTAACATTTTGTTTTGGATATCTCCTCTCTTTTCTTTTTTTTTCCTTCGCTTTTTACTTTCTTTTGTCATTACAACATAAGCAGCCAAAACTTGTATAAGATTCAAAACTTGCATTTGTTCATTCTTATCCCCAGTTTTCCCAGAAACCAAACGGAAAGTAAAACAATAACATAATGGTTGAAGTTGAAAAGAAAAATCATTAAGTTTGAGAAAAAGAAAATCTAAATTAGACGTACCCTCATGAAGCACCTTGAAGCAAATGCATTAACCTCAATCCAAATCGCCCTTCTCTTGCTAAAGCTTGACAAATAATTGGGTGTTCTACCCCGAAACCAAGACTCTCCGCCTTAAAAAACTTCATGCATACTTAAAAAACTTCAATCTGATGCACATCCCAATCGAATTTTTCGAGCTGGAAATCCGTAATCCTTAAGCTTCATATTTCATTATTATATTCACATAAATCTACGTGAATTTTGTTAATCATTATAGTTTATTACCTACTTGCTTGCTTATGCGAAGAGGGGCTGTGTGAGCTGTGGGGCACGAATCTCAATGTGGGAAGCCATATAAAAGAAAATAAGAAAAAAAATGACATGTAAGGTAATTTAATAATATTTATTTGACTCTGAGAAATCCTATGGAGCCGTTGACTTTGATAACAATGTTGTAAAAGGACAAAAAAGAAATATATAACTCTTTTTCTTTTTCTTTTTTTTTGAAATCCATAAATATATAACTTAAAATTTACGGAAAAACATGTGACATCCTCTTTCCCTTAATTAGTTATAAATTTTATGCATGCATATTAAAAAAAAAAAAAAAGAAGAGAGAAGGGGTAAAATGAAGTGCATGCAATCATACGGAATAGGTCTTTATGAAATATGAATCGTATTTTAAAATATTATTCTGTTATTACCTCATTAAGTAATAAATTAATAAATTTAATTTTGAGATATTTATTATACAATAAACAGACATAGAAAAAATAGAAACCCGTATGAATGAAACGTTAAAAATTAAATTATTTTATATAATTTATTTCAGAAATAAACAAATATAACATAATAATTTGGTCTTCTTTTTGCGCCTTTATTCCCTTGCTTTTTAATTGCCCCTGCACCAAGTTGTTGTGAGGTGGCTTATTAACCCAAATAAAATAAATAAATTTAAAAATAAACCTTACATGCTTTTATAAAAGATTAAAAATTCTAAAATACCACAAACTTATTCTCATATTTATATTTATTTTCTATTTTCCTTTAACTAAATAATAAAAATTAAAGTTATTTATATATATTTTTTATCACTTTAAATTTTAATTGTAACTTTTTTTTCTTCACTTTCTTACAAGTAATGCAATTACATAGATGTAAACATTTTATTCTATAAACAAATATCTCTACGTGACTGTAAATTAACACAAATATTTGGTTATTTTTTTCTGTGGGCCGTCTTAGTTATAATAAGCATTTAACTTTTATCATCCAAATATACCATCTTTCTAAAAGTAATTTGACTAAGCCCACATAAGTCAAATTACGCGAACGATTATAAGAGTTACTTGCATTATTGGAATTTGGATAACAATCAGTATATATATATATATATATTAATTGTTATATGTTATAAACCTATATTTTTAAAAGAAAAAATTACACCTAACACTCTATATTTTGACAAATTTTCTAGAATTATTGTTATATTTTGAGAAATTATAATAACACATCCTTTATTTTCAATTTCATTACATTAAATATTATGAGAAATTATACTAACACACTCTTATTTTCGATTTCGTTACACTAAATATTATTACATTAGTTAACTCTCACTTTTTGGTTAATTTATTGGTGATCATTATTAACATCAAATTTTACTTTGTACTTTTCTTTTTTTTTTCAAAAAATATAATAGCTGTTTACATTTTTTTGTTGAATGTTGTTTAGAATAAAAATTTTAATCCAAATTTTTTGGCAAAAAAAAAAGCATTTTGAATGCATTTAACACTCAAAATAAAGGGTGCTAATATAATTTCTCAAAATACAAAGAAATTTTTTAAATAATATTAAAGTGAATGAAGTTTTAGTGTAATTTTTCATATTTAAAAATATAAAATAAGAGAATGGACTGTACACTTGCTGTCCATACAACACTAATTTTAGACTCCACTAATATACAATGTTTTTGGATGCCCAAATTTTCTACATGCTTATTTTCCCACCCAAGTATAAATAGTTTAACTTTCTAGATTCATATAATGCAAACACTCTATCCTCTTCTTCTTCTTCTTTTCTTATTTTTCTTTATTTAGTATAAAAAAAAAAGAGACTAGTCTCCATGCATCCCCAAACAAGAGATTGAATATTTCTCATTTTTAAATGCTGGGAAAAATATATATATATTATATAAACAAAGCTCTTGCTTGTGATCATGTTTCAATATGGGGATGGAGATAGTTCTACTTGTACATGACAAAAATATGTGAAAAAAGTAGTAAAGTTTTAATTTTTATTTCTGTTTGTCAGTCCACACAAAAACATTAGTAGAACAGGCAAAGCATGTTATATTGGTTTTGGATGTGTTTTATTTATTTTTTTATTTTTTTTGGTGAAGTTGGAACTGCCTAATTTGGTCGTAAATAGAGATATGGAAGCGCAGTGAGAAGAAAGTAGCTAATTTTGTAGCTCTTGTAATTTTAATTTGCTGTAGAGTGGTAAGAGTCATATACATATCGTAGATGGTCTCTCTATGTGCCTCTTTCTTGTACTAAACACTTGTAAGACACAAGACGCTACTTTCGCACGCTCTCTCTATGCAAATTTGCGAACGGGACTGATTTCCTTATTCTCTCTGCTCTCTCCCTCCATTCCTTTTGGCCCCGTAAAATTCACCATTCTACAGCCCATGAAAGCTTAACTCTGTGAACAACCAGGTACTCTCTCTTTCTTTATCTGTGTGTCTTGGTACTTTGTTTCCTTGTTCTTGTCTCGATGTGCTTGCCTCACAGTAAAAGATTTCAAATAGATGTAAACCAAAGCATAACATGAATACCCATTTACCCAGGTTATATCTCTCACGTGGGTTTTTGACATTTCGAGCTCTTCCATGGAGGTTAGTCAAATATTGAATCTTGTTTTTTCCTCTTTGCTTTTTTCTGCGTACTCTTTTAACGTTCGAGAGGCAGCTTTTGCATTGTGTTTGTGTTGTTCAGTTTGTACAAATTTCTGTTATATTTTGTGGTTTTTCACATGATAATTTTCTTTATAAACTTCGGGTTCTAAATGTCTGATTTGGGTTCTATTAGTTTGCTGCAATCGTAGAGTTTTCCATTACACTGTACAAACATGTTTAATTATTGTTAATTTTCTCTCCAATTTTAATATCATCTTTACATATCCTTAAAGATGATTAATAGCTCTCCTGTTTGCACCTTGCCACAGAATGGACCTTGGTTAATTTGTTTAGACTGGTGGTCTTCATATTTTGTCTGAGATTTCTGGCATCTCAGTTTTGTTCGTCATCAGCATATGCATACTTTTGCTTACAAGTAAACTGTGTTGGAATTTGTATTATATTTTTCTGGAAATACATTATCACTCGGTTTTAGGTCAACATTTACTTTATGATCAGGATATTAAGATTTGTTTTCAATTTCGGTGGTTGAACATTCGAGCAATTTCATTTAGCCTTAAAGAAGAGATCTTTCCCTTTAGGTTCTGACATTTGATTTGGGATTTTTTTTATTGATTATATGCTATCTGGTTTCTGTCCATATAGTTGATAAATTTCACTCTAAATATTTGGTATAATGGCTAAAATAGAATCTATGAAAATGTAGGGATTAAGAAATATTCTAATTATATATTACCTTTCTCTCTATATATACATACACTGAACATTATTCTCAAGCTTATAGCTTGAAATTTCAACCATTCCCCATATGCAGTAACCCTTTGTTTGTCTTTTGAAATGATTTGATAAGTTTTTTTTATCTCACGAGGTAATCAATTATTCGCTTCTCAGTTATATCTCCCTTTCCAATAATTGTAACACATTTATCACTTGGATGGTTTGTTTTCTTTTTCATGTCAACATTCATTCTGTGATCTAGATATTAGATTTGTACTCCTAACTGTTTGACTTTGATTGTTCTCATTTTTCCAAGTCTACAATTTTTTGGCAGGTGGAAACAGTTCAGCTAGATTGCAATAACAATTGCATCAAAGAAACATCTATTGAGCATTTGTTTTCTCCAGGTTCTTCTGAAATAAACAATATTTTTGGAGATCCACTGGTGAATCCACGAATCGGTGACAAGTACCAGGCTGAAATTCCTTCTATAATAACTGAGGCTGAGCATCTTAATTTGTTGACAAATCCTACTTATTCAGAAATATTTGATGTTTCCCACCCTTTTTTAATGGGTTTACCCATCCCTGTTATGTGGATTCATGAAGTAAGTAACAACAAAGATGAAGGGTTAGTATCAAGAAACATTCCTGATGATGCGGTTAATGCAAGTGAGTTTGTAGACACTAGTAATGGAAAAAAGAATTATACTAAGCTAAAGAAGAAAAGTTCTGAACTTGATGCTGAACCCTTCCCATTTGGGATGGATCATGGAGGAGAATCAGGTCCAGAAAACCTTAAAACCGTGCTGACAGGTGAAATGAACTTCAATCGTTTGCAAAGCAAACGCGGTTATCCAGTTCCTGGATTTTCAAGTGGCTCTTGGAGTGATGCTGAAGTGGATATTTTTCTCCTTGGTTTATATATATTTGGGAAGAACTTTTTTCAGATAAGGAGATTCATGGAGATCAAAGACATGGGGAAAATTCTATCACTATACTATGGGAAGTTTTATAGGTCTGATGCATACCAGAGGTGGTCAGACAGCGTAAAGACTAAAAGAAAGAAATGTGTAACTGGGCGGAAAATTTTTACTGGATGGAGGCAACAGGAATTATTATCTCGTTTGTTTCCTCGTGTCACCGAGGAAGTTCAGAATACTTTGTTGGAGGTACATCATAGTTACTGCTACTTTAATAGAATGATTATTTATAAAAAAAAAATTTAAGTACAATTGTTTGATCACTACAATGTATGTGGGCACACAAAAATTAGCAGTAACAATAGGATTTCAATCTTCTTAAAATTGGTCTTATTTCAAATTGCAAGACAAGTAAATTTCAAATCTAAAATTAGAATCCCACCTCTGGGCACATAGATTGAAGTGTGGGAAGTAGGCTTTGGAGAAGTTGCTTCTATGGAGGAACTTTATGTGGAAGAAATACCAGTCTAAAACATAATAATTCACAGTTTGGTTCTAAAGCTGTTGCTTCAATTTATTTCACTCTGATAATAATTATTTTAAAAAAGAAGAGAAAAGAAATATGTATTCCTCAAACATTAGGAAGTAGCAATCATCCTGTGTAGCCACACCATATTTACTTAGTTTTATGAAATATCAGTGGGTTGAAATTTTTAAAACCATGATATCTATATTGAATTGGCTCATACGAATTCACTTGAGTAGATCTTTGTTGCAAAAGTATTGCCCTCCAAATTCCAATTACTAAAGTTAGGGCCTGTTTCTTATGAGTTTCTTGGTATAGATTAGTCATCCATTTGACAGTAACTATTTTCACTCTCCTGACCTGTTGGCAGGCATACAAGTCATTTTCAGAGGGTACAACTTCACTAGAAGAATATGTCTCCTCCCTAAAGTCTAGTGTCGGCGTTTATCTACTTGTGGAAGCTGTAGGAATTGGTAAAGGGAAAAAAGATCTCACAGGCTTTTCCCTGGAACCAGCAAAGATCAATCATGAGATTCCAGTTTGTCCAAAATTACCAACTGGTCAAGCTTGTTCGTCTCTTACATCTGATGACATAGTGAAGTTTTTGACTGGAGGGTTTCGATTGAGCAAAGCTCGATCTAATGATATCTTCTGGGAAGCTGTTTGGCCCCGTTTACTTGCAAAAGGCTGGCACTCTGAGCAGCCTAAAAATCAAGGCTACATAAGTGCCAAACATTCTCTGGTTTTTCTTATGCCAGGCATAAAAAAGTTCTCTAAAACAAAGCTTGTGAAGGGTGACCACTACTTTAATTCTGTAACTGATGTTTTAAACAAAGTGGCATCTGAACCAAATCTTATTGAGCTAGATTCTGACGAATATCCTGTTGGGAGCCGGAATGAACAAGATGCATTGGTTCCAGAAGTGATGTCAGATCAGGATGATTTATCTGATCGCGAACGCCCTTGCTACCTTAAACCCCGAGTTTTGACTGGTGGCCTGAGCCATGCTAAGTTCACCATTGTTGATACCAGTTTGGTTTATGGTGGAAAATCATCAAGCATAAGAGAACTAAGAGATTCACCTGTTGATTTCAAAAGTACTTCCAAACAAACCAGCTACTCAAGAAAAATTGAAGAGGATACTTCTGAGGACGAACTGATTGAACATGAGACTTATGAAAAACTGTTCCATTTGGAAAAGGCCAAGCACCATAAGAGGACCTATAATGATGATGATTCAGATCGTATGAGGTTTACTGTTGTTGATACCAGTCTATTACATGGAGGAAAGTCGTCAAAACTTAGAGAATTAAGAAATTTACCAACTACGGTTCAAAATGCCTCTGAATTGACTGATCGTTTGAGGAAAACTGAAGGGAACCCCTTGGAGAATTCAGTGGGAGGGCATGGACCAGATTTCATTGATGTCCCATTAAGTGGTAAAAGAAAAATTTATAAAGCCAATCGGCATAAGGATACATGTGATGGTGGTGCAACAAACCAAATGTTAATGGAAAATAAATCAGATAATGCAAACAAAAGGGTGGAGACTCTCCAGGAATCAAGTACCATGATGGCTGATGAGAAGCATTCAGAGAAAACCATATTGCAACAATTTAGTCGGAGAGCAAAATCTGGCCATTCAAGTTATATAGGTCCTCTCCTCAAACGACGAAGATTAACTGCTTGTGTGAAGGCAGAGACAAGCCATGTCACTGAGAATTGCTCTCAAGGTTTGGAATCAAAACGAAGGCAATTCCCTGGGAGAATGACCTCACCTGATGCAAGCAAGATTGTTATTTCTTCACGTCCTCAGGAGGAGAGATCATCAAATACTACTGTGGCTGAGGAAGTGCCAGAAGAGGAGAGAAGTCTTGGAATTCTGGGAGGGAATTGTTTTGGCGTGCCTACATCCCAAGTGATAAATGAGAAGCATCAAACCCAAGCATCTTGTAACCTGAACCTAGCAGAGGGTCTGCTGGACTCTGGAAACCGTGAACTGTTAATTATGGAAGTGGAAGGCAGCGAGTCTATAAATATAGATAGTTCGTGCTTTCCTTCTATTGGAAAGGAGAAGCTTGTTCCAGGGACATTGAAAACCACTGCTGGTGTCAGTACTTCAGAGCAGCACATGAACCATAGGAGGCAAAGTACGAGAAACAGACCATTGACAATTAGAGCATTAGAATCTCTTGCAAATGGATTCTTAAATGTCCAGAGGCGGCAAAAAAACAAAGAAGTTCGAAAACGTGGAAACCCATTTTCTACCCCCTCCCGCAAGGCCCGCAGTAGGGTCAAAGTTGCTTCAGGTCATGGTAATGCTGTTACTGGGACTCTGACTCCAAAGGAAGACAAAGGCGTGAATGTAGCTTGTAGTGTCAACACTGAAATGGTTAGCAAAACACTGGATAAAACTGAAGAAAAGTGGCTTGGGGATTTCCAAAGCTTTTTGTCATCTTGAAGTTTTGATTTTCATGGATAATCAGTTTGATGAAGTGCTGAATTTCTTGGTGAACTTTGAAAATTTGGGTTTTGTTTGGAAAGACTGAGGAATGCGGCCATTGGTCAGTCTTCTAAGTGGGGCTAGAATATATAGAAATGGTTGAAACTTGGAGCACAAGCTAATGTCAATGTTGGTGCCATGAGATAGTATTCACATCAGGTGAAGGCCATTTTAATCTTTGGTAAGTGTGTTAAGCATAACAGGAGTTCAGCAGCACCTTGCTGTGGCTGTTTATTGTCATTTATGTGACGATAAAGGCTCACATGAGAAGCTGCTGAAGCACTCATGTTGGGTCTCAAATGAGGCATGCCAGATTGTTCTGACTTCTGAGGGTGGTTGTTTGTGCCAATCAAGTTTCTTGGATTGTTTCGTTAGTAGTATTATGTAATTAATCCAGATTTCCTGATGAATCTTTCTGTTGATTTCACAAGATGTCTCATTTTTTCTGTAATGAATTCACAACTTTAATCTTGTGGGTATATTCTGATAGTTATCTGCTGATGAATTTACCAGGGGCTTACATGTTTTAGGTTGTGGATTTGATTTATTCAGATTTTGATGAAACAAAATCCTGTTTAATGTCTTTTTAGTTAGCTAATTAATAAAAAATTTAGAAATAAAATACAAATCCTTTTTTTCTTTTCTACAAAAATCAGATAACAACATATCCTGATTCTTAATAGATCCTGCTGCGAGGCTTGCGAGGTTAAGATTTTCTCTCTGATAGGAAACAAAATTAACCAGAACCATAATTAATTTGCATGTTACATAAAATTAACTGTGTTAGTGTCTCTCTTTATCTCTCTCTCTCTCTACATATATATATATATATATATATATATATATATGTCATTGTAATTGTAAGTTTTCACGGACGCGCCGAAAAAAAGTACGTAAATTGGTAAAAAAAAAAATTATTTAATTTTATTTATATAAAAGGGCATTTAGCCCACCCAAAAATATTCCAGCCCAAGCCCTCTCCTCTCCAGCCCAGCCCAACCCAAAGTCCTCCTTTAACTGGCTAACCCTAACCCTAACCTTTCCCCAGTCCAGCTTTCCCAGTACGCCCTGACACTCGACGCCCCCCCCCAAACCGCCACGAGTCGCCGTGAGCCCGAACCGCCGCGACTCGCAAGTAGCAACCTAACCCAAACCCTTTCCTCGCCGGCCACGCAGACGCAGCTCCGAGCTAAGCCCCCCGAACCGCCGCGATTCTCTTCTCGGATACCGGCCGGCCAGCTCCGAGCCTCAGAAGCCTCCAATTCGCAGACCATGTAGATTCATTTCACCTTCCCCGTCCCCGATTGAATATATATATATATATATATATTATATATATTTATATTTTCATTTAGAATATTATTTATAGACCATATTGGAGAAATGGATCATATATGCATTATTGGTTTCTAAATCAAAACAAACCCCCCTTATTTAGTTGGAAAATCCGCATAAGGGATTGGTGTGGAAGATGGAATGTTAAAAGACTTTTGGAATATATGAGTCTCTTATTGTTGACCTTCAAAAAGAAAATTTTTTTAAACAAAATTGAAGTTATTTGACATTTGAATATCATACCAATATATATATATATATATATATATATATTACCGAAGTGATGTGATAGACTGGATCAATAGAACGAAATTAGAGTGATTTGGTTAGTTGCTTTATCTAAAATAAGAGAAAGAAAAGTTTTTTTTTTCTGTTGCTTTTTAAATAACTTTTCAATGATCTGTTAAGTTCTCATACCTCCATTTTTATATAACTGTATTTTGGTGGAGAATTTTATTAAAAGCTCTGACAATACAATGTTCCAAAATGTTGCCTGGTTTTATTGACACATATTAATTTACTTTCATTTGAATTATAATTTAAGAAGTTGGATAGAAGGTTCCAACGTAAGATTCCAACTTGACTTGAAAATTTAGTTGAAATATACAGCACAACTACTTATGCTCCTTTTCTATTTCTATTTTAAGTTGGTTTATGCCTCCATACAATACCCATTTCGACAAATTCTCATTCCTGACTTTGGATTCCAACCTCAAGCAATCACATAATTTCTCATTCGCACCAATAATGCAAATTTGTGGTAGCTGGCCCCACAAATGGATCCCTTGCACTCTTGTAAGACAGGATGCATTCAGTTTTTCTTTCAAAGTAGTATTCTTTTGTTCGTAGGTATGCCTTTTAGAGTTAATTGTATAAGCAGTCAAAAAACTTTTTTAGAATATATAACAAGTGTAAAATATAAGCTTTTCCTATGGTAAAGAATGTAAAATGTAAGTTGGAAGTAAAAAGTGTCAAACTTTCAACTTTTATTAAAAGAAAAATACGTTATAGTTACCTGCTTTTATGACATGTAAGTGTTTATTTATTTATTATTTTGGTTTTCCTTATAGTTTTTTATTTGATTGTCTTTGCATATATACTAACCTAGTTTTGAGGTCTTGGATGAAACTTTGGTATGAACAAAACTACCACAAAATGACAAAATAATTTGGATGAAATTAATTGGAGTTGCTTCCCAGGTAGAAATTTTTAAACAAGTAAACACTTCTTCTCTGATAAGAGGTTGTCCTCTTTAGCTTGTCTCTTTTGTCTATATTTTCATGCCTAACCTAATTGATCACTATCTTGCCTTCTCTTATCTATTTGCTGGCCTATTAAATATTAAATTATTTATTTTTTTCATTGATTGAAAATGTAAACTTCAATTGTTTTCATTGAAAATATATTTGTGATTCAATTGTATCCACTTGCTTTGTCAAGTTTTACATTTCCTTTTGTTGGGATTGCTAAAGGAGTTATACCTTTTTGTACTCATACATAAAATTGTGATTCATGGATTTGGTTGAATATAAATTAGGCTTAAATGAGGTCAAAACAGTGTTTAAGTATTGAACTCTAAATTCTCTTCAAGTTCTGAATCTTTTCAAAGTTTTACCACCAAAGGAAAATAAGGAGGAAAAAGAAGCTTTGTTACTTCAGTATTTTGTATTTCTTATTAGATAATCGTACTAAGCAGGGAACCAAATACATAATTTTTTATATAAATAACAACTAAATACATGTTATGTTAAGAGTCATGAATGCATGTTGATGTTTTTAGTTGATAATTAGAAATTTTATGGATGCACACTCTATCTGCTACATATTGGGCAGTAGTCTTTTTGAGTTTAATTTATGTATTTTTGTTGATGTTTTTAGTTGTAGTGATTGTTGCTTTGAAATTTTTCTGTATGCACCCTGTATTATAAGGCTAAATCTTACACTATTCACATCAGATGAAGGCCATTTTAATCTTTGGCAAGTGTGTTGAGCATAACGGGAGTTCAGCAGCACCTTGCTGTGGCTGTTTATTGTCATCTATACGTCGATGAAAGCTCACATGAGAAGCTGCTGAAGCACCCATGTTCAGTCCAAAATGAGGTATGATAGATTGTTCTGACTTCTGAGGGTGGTTGTTTATGCCAATCAGGTTTCTTGGACTGTTTCAGCAGTAGTATTATGTAATTAATTCAGCTTTTCTGATGAATCTTTCTTTTGATTTCACAAGATGTCCTCATTTTTTTGTAATGAATTCATAACTTTAATCTTTTCTGGTATTGAATTATCAGGGACTTGGATATTTTAGCTTGTGGAATGATTTGTTCACCTTTTGATGAAACAAAATCATATTTAATGTCTTTGTTTAGTGATAAAGTTAATGATAAAATACCACAATTAACACCCAAAAACTTGTCGGCCAGAGGAGGGTTGATGCTCTTGGCATTGCCTACTTGGGGTGCTTAGTTTAACTATTTTTTCTATTTTTGGGTACTGTTTAATTTCTTTGTTTTACAATTTCTCTTGTTACTTATTTCAAATCAAAGCCGAGCTTGGACCCAAAATTGGGCCTCATGCTTTGTTGGCCCATTAAGTTTTTTTATGTTAGAAAAAAAAAAGAAAAAAAAAACAAGGAGATAGGATTATACAATAGAGAACAAAAGCAAAATTTGGACGAAAGAAGGTGACGAAAATTAATTAATTTTTTTTAAAATAAAATAGAATTATATCTCACAGCTTGCTGCAACCATGCATGTGACGCATCCTGATAAGGGTCGGAAAGCCAATCTTGGTTGGCCTCACCTTTTGGATGCATGGTGTACCCCAACCAGCCCTAACCCTTTTTATTTTTTATTTTTGGTAGTCCTAACCTTCTTAATTTAATTGTAAATAAATGGACTTATTTTGGCGCCAAAAGAAAAAAAAAATTAAATAAACGGTGTCACTGACATATGAATGAAATAAGCATCTTAATCTTAATGTATAGAAAGTCTTAGAAAAATTGGAAATGATTTTGATTTCGAATTTTTTGGAAAGTTTGAGAGTTAAATCAGCTTCAGTCACATCAAGCAGTTTCAATCTTTCTCTTTGAGATGAAAATTGCCACGAAATTTCAAAGAGAGGGAAAGTAATTGGAAAAGCAATATTACGCTCTGGCTTGCTAATTAAGTGATAATCAATCTCACTTGAGAGTTGGGTCCCATGTCTCCGTCAATGTCACCTTTGGTACCTTGTCAATTTTGGTATACGTTTATTCTAATTTCTATTAATTAATTGATAATTTTATTGATTAATAAGATTTATTAATTAATGCAAGGAGCCATTATTCTGTTAAATTAAAGTATTTTCCAGCATAAACCTGTGGGCAACTACTAGTCTAGGTGATAGGTTGATGGTGTAATGTGTAACTTGTTTGGTTTTCTTCAATTTTCACACCATTACTTTGCTTTATTTTGAAGTCATTAGTATGAAATATACATATCTCAGCAGTTGGGTAATGGGTTATAAAAGGTTGAACTTTAGAAAATAACAATTTAAAGGCCTTCATGAATGAATATATTGTAGTATGGTTTTGGTGGTTTGACTAGCCGGTAGTACTTGAGGAAGTCTTTTTTATTTTTTATTTTCAGAGACACCCTTATTACATTTTCATCCCACATTGCCAGACAACAGAATCTTGTTCTCTTTTGAAAGTAGCTTTTCTGCAATTGCATTATATATAAAGCCAGAAATATAATCCTTTTGCTTTTGAGCATGAATTTATTTATTTATTCTTTTAATCAGTTTCTTAAAAAAAAAAATTATGGAATTAACATCTGTAAGTCCCACACAACAACTTTTTTTTTTGGGTCTCCCAAGGAATCTTGATGGCGACATAACTTAAAGTCGTTTATATGTAATTTTAGATGATGAAACCAAATTCAGGAACTTATCTTAGAAATTAACATGATAATTATTTAACATAAATAAACTGTCACATGTATCTGCTGTTTTAAATGATCATCGTCTTCTTCTTCTTCTTCTTTTACAAAATATTAGCAGAAAATATTTTAAGGGCTGTGTAAATATTTTCAAATTCATTAAAAGTATATTTGTGTACATTTTTTTTTAGATATCACAATGATGCTGGTTTTATGGTAATAAATTTTACTAATGATTGTACATGTAGACCCTCGCACCCTAGGTGGTTTGCTTTCCCATAGCTAATGATTGATGAATCCTTTTTCTTTTAGTTGAATTTACATACCCCATTTCACTTTTCACTTGAATTATTGATGAGGATCAATCTTGACACTAGAGAAAGTATAAAGAAAGATTAATTAAAATAAATTAATAACCAAGTTAAATTATTATTATTATTTTAATGAAATGGGAATTTTGTGGGCTGCTTATGTTGCTGCTACACGCAATGGACGTGCGTAGCACGCTGAAATCAAACTTAAAACCAAAAGAATAATAATACAAATTAACATGTCAACATTGATGTATTTACGTGACTGAAATCAGCACACCATTAGGGCGAAAAAAAGGGTCAACGCAAGCAGCCTTATCCTTTTTTATATAAAATACCAACAAACAATCAAAATTGGAAATGGAATTTCAAAAGGTGTTTTCATGAATTGTGTGCTATTATATATGATATATGCACCGTGCACGCTGGAGTATTGTTGAATATGTAGTATACTACATGCTTATAGTCATTGGGTGAGATCATTGGAGTTTTGACATCAGAAAAAGCAGTCAAAATCCCGATATATACACACACATATGTATATAATTCAATATTGTCAACAATAACACACACCAACACCATGCATATAGATAATTAAACAACCAAAAAACTTTGCTGATTTGTCCTTTTTTTTGGTCGTTGCTCTTATGTTATCAGTGCTCTTTTTTGGTACTTATAAGAGACATTACATATGCAAACTCTTTACGACTATATATATGTATATTTACTATACTAATTAATTAAGTTGATGAATATATAGTTACTGATCAGTATATACAGAGTTTGGGCCATATATATATATATATATATATATATATATATATCTTTCATTAAACATCTATCAACCACTCCTTTTAATTAAAATGTTTTAATTTCTAGGGATATATTCAAATCTATCTTTAGTTCTCTCTCTACAACTCCTATCTAGGAACTGTTAACTACGCACGTGTGTATATATATATAGCAGCAGAGTAGGCCAACGAAGGTTCACTATCACATGGTTGTAGTTTGAAAGATTTCAAGTGACCATGCAAATGTCCCACCACAATATATATATATATTTATAATGGGCACTTAGCTATCTAACTACCTTAGGCTAACACTGCCAATACTGCTTATTACAGATTCAATGCATAATGCACATATATACATGCATATGAATAATGTTTTTCATTGTAAGTTGAATTTTTACAAATAATATCACAACTTTTTTATTAGTTAAAAATATGAAAATTTTTATTATTACAACTGTCACATCACTTACATTCGATAAAAAATGGTATTTAATATATATATCCGCAATGCAATAGTACTCTTCCTTTGGAATAAGCCTATATTCTTAATACATACACGTCCGTACGTGTTCAACGTTGAGTATCGCCTGCCACTTTTTGTACATTTCTCATGCATGCAACGAAAGGCTTCGCATGCACCTGATCTGATTACAAATACGTACACTTACTATATGAAATTATATAAAGTTTAATATATTATACATCCCAGTTCAAAATAAATTTAAATAATCAACCCCATTTAATTAAACAAAGAAAATAGTTTAAGCTAAACTCAATTCATTTACATATAGAATAACTTTATTCTCCATTTCTAAAACTATACATGATGATCAAACAATGGCTAAAACTTGTACATTTCTAGATGCTCAATTATGAACATACTCATAGTAGGCCTACCTAGCTATTTACTCAGATATATGGACAAATATTTTACCGTTTTATTTCACCAAAAGCAAATTGATATACATAACTGCATAAATATAGTCATCCATGGAACAGTATATGTTAATTAATTTCAGAGTCTTTAATTAATTACTGTCCACCATGGTTAACTAGCTGGTGATCAATATTCGATACGAAGTTAAATCCTTTCCATCCAATTTTAATTGGGAAATAAAGATATAACAAATATTTAAGAAATATGTTGAAGCTGTAAATTAATGAGAAATTTGTTTGAATAAAAACAGGTGGTGCATGCATGGGATCCGTCAATTTCAGACTTAGTTGTAACTTAGCTGTATTATTATTCATTTAATTGGTTTTTTTCATTCATAATTAATGTCTTTATATTAAAGACTAGTACTAGAACTACTTTGACTTCAGCAAGCTACGATGATGGCTCAGCCTAGTGGCTCTTGGACACCAAAGTAATAATAATAATAATTTTTTATTAAACTAATTTACAATTTAATTAACTAATGGCCGTAGATGACACGTCAGATTCTTATCTTCTTTGAGGCCGCCCCAGAATAGGATCATAATTGACCCTTATTTTCCAACTAAATTTCAAGAATGACCTTTCTGACAGTCTGGGATTACTCCCAAGTGGCCAAGTACACGTGAATAGGGGAATTTTTGTAGCCATGTTGGGTCGTTCTCGAAAATGATTTTCATTCTGGTGTCTGCCCGTGAAGAGGGAGGGCAATTTTGTCATTTCGTTGCTCACGGTTAAATGAACGCATTGTCCGAAATGCCCCCGCATTCGAATCGAGCGAGCTCGTTGGCAGTGGCGTTCTGGGATGGAAAGGAAAAAAGAATGCCAGTGGCTTTTTGGGAATAGCACACTTCAACTAAAATATCCCCACATACTGACAAATTTTGACCTGCAAGCCTCTTGTCTGCCAGCAAAGTTTGAAATTAAAATCAAATTTTTGAAAGACCAAAATAAATTAATCATGAATAAAGCCCCTCAACTTTTATGAAATTACAATATTGCCTAAACTAGATCCTTCAACCTTTTTTTTTTTTTACTTTTTAGAGGACAATTTATTTGATGAAGGATCAAAATTTGTGCTCTGTAGTTTCGAACAAAATATTTCTGAAATTTTTTGAGAATACTTTTTTTAACAAACTTATGTTTGGTTTATATTTTAAAATTAGTGTTCTAGTTTCTTATTTTGTAAAATAAGTCAACTAAACAATATTTTTCATATTACAAATTAGTTTTAAATTTTAAAAATAGGGGACCCACCATTCATCTTTCCCCACTATAATTTTTGTACCACATTTTCTCTTTCTATATTCTTTAAATATATTATACATTAATATATATTAAAGTTTTGAAACAATTTTCAAATTTAAAAACAAACCCATTTTTTAATTACAAATTGCTATAATATAACTTAGTTTTAAATCTTAAAGATCACATCAAAACTATTTTGAAGTCATGGACCATACTCAGAGGTACATTTGAATGTTTTTGAACGGAAATTAACCATGGAAATTTGGTTCTCCATATTTGATTTTTTTTAATAAATAAAAAAATTTGATATGATTCTCATCGGTTCAGAATTTTATTAGTGAATAATACTTTTTTGCTATTTTAATTTTGCACTCCAATAAAATTTTAAAACAACTGGGCCATACTCCTAAAAGATCTTTCTCCGCCGTATAATAGAAAAAAATTAATTTTATGAGCTATAATTGTAAAAAAAATTTCCTCTTAGTTCAACTGGCTCTGCCAATTAATGGCATATCCTTGATAATCTAACTAAAATTACTTTGGAACTATGAGCTACGTACATATATAACCTTGAGTTTTGTTAGCATGGTCGTCATGTATAACATTAACATAGAGATGCGTAATTTTTTATATTTTTTTTTACTACATAAAGACTAGTACTAATATTTGCTTATTTTATTAATCCTATTTGACAAATGTCCTCGTTCAGCTACTGCTTGTCGGATTCATGAATTTACACCTTCTGAGTAAATTGTTGGATTCATGAATTTACACCTTCTGACTAAATTAACAAAAGATTTTAGGTACAAAGTGTGTACACACGCCAATAATAATATAACTCTCGGACACATAATCAATAATAACACAATATATGGACAATTGATCAAGAGACATATCTTGATGTGCATTAAAAATGTTCAAGTGTTATCATTTTATTAACTGTATATTCTAAGTGTTACAGTATAATTGATTGTGTGTACAGTTGATGTGATACATATTGTATACCTGAGTATTTCTCATAAATTAATATGGCATCTTTGTTTTTCTGCTATGTATATGAATTAATTTTATGAAGTTTGAAAGCAATTAATAAAGGGAAGAATAAAACATAAACTAATAATTGAGGCAGACTCATTTGAAAAAACTTAAATATTCAAATATATGACATAAATGCCTCATCTGTCAAACATGCATGTGAACTAAGCCCAAAAAAAAAAGTAAAAATAAAATCTAAAAGGGCAATAGCATTATTACTCTACAATGTTAGGGGCATTTCTTAAGCAAAGACATCAGCAGCCTACAGTGTCTTAAAATATATAAGCAATAATATTATTATATATAAGTTTGTAATAACTGGTCTTTGTGTTCAATCTTATGCTTTGCAAGAACTCTCTTTCTTGTCCATAAATGATGGAGAAAATTCTGGGTGTTGTCTTCCTCTAGTCTCAACAAATCCCATATTTTCTAAACCTTTTTTTTTCTTTTTCTCTTATTTGTTTTTCTACAGTCATATATTTATATTTCTAACATAAAATAATATATAAATCTTCCTTATTAGCACAAATATATATCACCAAAGAACAAAAGAGATAAGGTAGAGCTAGCTAGCGAGAAAGAAACAAAGTTTTTGGAAAGAAAGAAAGACAAAAAGTTGAAATTTATAAAGATCTCCATTTTTCTTCTTCTTTTGGCCTTTCAAATGTCAATTATCACAGGTGGTGATGAGGGTGGGAGCTTCTCTTCAGGAAATACAGGCGGGGAAGAAGTAGTTCAACACCAAAAGCAAGAGCTACTCAAACACTTCCATGCCTCTAACACCTTGTCTTCATCTACAACTTTCAGCAATGGCTCCGCCACTCAGCCTGCGCCACTCAAAAAGAAACGAAACCTACCAGGAACTCCAGGTACGTACGAATATTCAACAATTTATATATTTAGTAATTAATTATTTCACTATATAACACTAGTACTATATATATATATATATATATATAATTGATCTTTGATTTTTTTTTTCAAAAAGTGTAATCTCTGCGTCATTTGTCTTGCACAAAATAATCAACTACTGGATCTTTCACATGGGGAGGCGTAGAGATTTTTTGGGGTTTTACAATATGCTTGAATATTAAGCATATGATATTGCTGTTAATCAGCAGCTTATATATAAAATCTTGAGCCTGGTTTATATTTCAAAGTTAATTTACAATTAAATTTTTGTTATGTAAATAATAAGTTTGACTGATCTATTATTGAGTTCATCCACTGACCTTTTTCCTTTTCATGAAAAGTTTTACTGGCTTTTAGTAAAATTATGTTCTCGGATATATTTTTTCAAACTCAATATTAGAAATGTCAATTCAACAACTGGCATGCATACATATATATATATATATATATATATATGCTTATGGCTTGGAAAAAGGAAGGGAATAAAAATAGTACACTGAAAGGTTGTGGAAGACATGGATTTGTGGTGTTCATGAACCGATCAGTTCAATAGATTCATATGTAAATCAGCTTCTCTGGCTCTTTATTAGTTTTCTTTTCTGATAGTGATTTTCTCAGCCTCCAAAAAAAAAAAATGCTTTACAAAAATGGTGGAATTATTGATGTAGGTGACGAGTTCAATTATTGGCTTGGGATTACAATTATTGCACAAAACTGTGGGCTTTCCTTGACTCATATGGCCTCCTTTTTTTCCTTTTCCTTTTTAACTGTTTTAAGTAAACCACATCTCTCTCTTTATCTTGTTTGATTTTGTTTCTTGTTTCTTCCTTTTTGTTTTTCAAAATTTTTATATTGTTATTTATCTCTTTTTGAAGACCATAAGTTTGTGATCATATTCACCTAATAAATTGTAGTTTGCTCATATATTCTACTGTTTTATGCTTTTTGTTGTCCTTTTTCATTTCTTTTTCTTTGGCAGAAAGATGCTTTTTTCTGTACACATTTGAGTTTCAAAACATGTTTAATTAAACCTTGATTAGGAAAATAACATTAATAATTATGAGAGAAAAGTCTTTTCTACATACTTTAATTACAAACCAATTAAAAAATATGTATATGGTAGGACATTGATCATTAGCCATTTATAATAAAAATGTAGATCAATATACATTTTGAAACATAGCAAATAACAAATAGCGGTGCTATATGAAATGACTAAGTTATTATATATACGTATCTATACGAATGCAGACCCATGCGCTGAAGTCATAGCATTGTCACCACACAGCCTCTTGGCTACAAACAGATTCGTATGTGAAATTTGCAGCAAGGGTTTCCAAAGAGACCAAAACCTTCAACTTCACCGGCGAGGACACAACCTTCCATGGAAGCTCAAGCAAAGAAGCAGCACTGAGATTATCAGAAAGCGAGTCTATGTATGCCCTGAAGTTTCCTGTGTCCACCACAACCCAGCTCGGGCACTCGGTGACCTCACCGGAATCAAGAAGCATTTCTGCCGGAAACACGGGGAGAAGAAATGGAAATGTGAAAGATGTTCAAAGAAGTACGCTGTACAATCTGATTGGAAAGCTCATTCCAAGACTTGCGGTACAAGAGAATACAAATGTGATTGTGGAACCATCTTCTCCAGGTTTGATTTTATAATATATATCTATATATATGTTCATAACATCTAAAAATTTTCTGCATGAATAATATCGAAAAATAATTAATATTCGTACGTGGATAAAAATACTTTTGTGAATGGATCAATTCAAACAGTATAGATTGCAGGCTCTTTCATATGACAAATCAAAAAATTTTAAAAAGTTTTCGGTAATTTTAGTCTTAGTTTGTCATAATTATAACACATACAACCATATGACGGGGGAGAGAGTTTAGTCCTAGTTTGACTTTACGTGCTTTGTACAATTTTATTTTATTTTTCTAACTTCCGTACTTTATACATGTATTCGAGTATTGGTCCTTAATACATACATGTCTTTCAACTTTTACCATATAGTTTTTAACACATAATCATTTAACATGACAAATCAAAGTATCTTGTTTCAACTTTCAAATTTAGGAATTTTTTTATTAGTCTAAGTTTGACTTTACGTTTACCTAATTAGTGCAATATATAGTTAAATTTGTTCTAGCTAAGTCCTTGTCCTTATAAGTCTTTCATCATGCGTGCAGAAGAGACAGTTTTATAACACATAGAGCTTTCTGCGATGCCATAGCTGAAGAAAACCACAAAGCCAAAACAAATCAGGAACTACTTTCCAGCTGCATGGGACCGATCTTACATGGCCAAGTCTCCAAGGACCTCATCTCTTCAACACCTATCAACGCCAATAACCCATTAACAGCCACATCTCAGCTCAACCATTCTGATACCAAAACCGCTCTAACACTTCCGCGAGAACTCTTACGAGTTCCCCAGAAACCCGTGAACATGAGTGGAAGCATGTTTTCGACAAGTCTCAGCACCAATTCGTCGACATTAAGTGAAGGAAATATTGAGCCCCATTTTGGTAGCTCGGGTTACATGTCAGCAACAGCATTGTTGCAGAAAGCAGCTCAGATGGGAGCTACCGTGAGTGCCAATAGTGCGAGCTCTCCGGCCATGATGCAGAAGAGCTTTGTTACCACATCCATGGCGCCCTCAACCTACGAACAGTCGTCCCAAATGATGGCAATGGAGTTTGCAGCAGCAGCTCGGTTTACGAACCAGCAGTTCATGATGAAGAGAGACCCGCAAGAGATCACGTCCTCACAGTTTTTGATCAATGCAGATGATGAAAGCAATAATATGGGAATGTTTAGTGGGGTGTTTGATGAAAACAGTGGTTTTCTGAAGAACAACATGGAAGAGAATAACGAGAAAATTAGTGGTAATAATGTTTTGCATGGTGGGGATTCTAACATCAATGGGTTGAGTTGTAATGGCAGTGAGCATATGATGACTTTAGACTTCTTGGGGATTGGAGGAGCAGGAAAGTTTCATGAACAAAAACAGTTACAGACGTTGCAGCAAAAGCAACAAGAAATGGGATTTGGAGTTATTGGTCATCCAAGTTTACAGAGGCGCTTAAATCAGTTTGAGAAACATGCAGGCATGGGAAAGCACATGTGGGAGATTTAAGAGTGCTATATAGCTATATAGCTAAAATCTTCGTGCTCATAAAATTTTCCGTCTTAAATTTTGAAACGCTAAAATTCCAGTCCTATATATATATTTTAATAATTACAATAAACTACTTCTTTTCCTGGCCTTCTCTTTTATATATATATATATATATATATATATATATATATATATATATTTATATGCTTTATTGCACTTGACGGTGTAGCGGAAAGAAAATCAATAGAATTCTCACATTTGCTTTTAAAAATTATACTTAAATTTTGATAAATCCCATTTAATTATTCAAATGTACTCAGTTTTATTATACCAAACAGAGGAGATTCAATATCGAGACTAATAATTATTATAATGAGCTTTTTTTTTTCCTCAAACATATATACATATATGCGGCTTGATTATTACATTTTAATTAATAAATATTATTCGTCCATTTTTCTGTGTGGAAAAGACGTTTCTCTCTCAAATTTGTATATTGTATATCCTCTCTCCTTCTAAAATAATTAAAGGGGATTAACCAATAAGAAAGAATTTGGTGAGAAGGGTCAATATTCAATCCTTGTTATGCCCCCTATGTCTTGATCAAGATAAGGATGAGTCTCATCTGTTTTTGCATTGCCATATTGCTGAGCTTTTATGGTTTTCCTCTTCTTGGAGTACCCGTTGGGAGGAAATAGCTTATTCTTGGGGTATTGTGGACTTGCTGAAGTTTATTTTCTACCCTAAGGATATATTCACTATTGTGAAGGATGATGTGTCTAAGTTTTAGGTTGTTGCAGCAGTGATTTTGGAACAAATTTGATTCTTTAGGAATAATATTGTTCATAATTCATGGTGCTGTAATTTACAGGAGGTGGTTCATCAAGTGCATAGTAGGATATTTGAATTTGTCTCTATGATGAAACACTTTGGGTTTCTGGCCCTATTAATTCATTGTCTTCTCAGTTATGGGTGCCTCCCCCAATAAGTTTTATCAAGTTTAATATTGACGTTGCAGTAAAAAGTGGGATCTGCTTTATTGGTATTGTAGTTTATGATGAGCATGCTAATGTGGTTATATTGAAATCTCATAGAGAGTACATTACTAACGTGGAGGTAACGGAAGCCTGAGCTATTTTTTTTGCTATTTCAAATGCCATTGATCATAATTGGAGGAAAATACAAATTGAAAGTGATGCTCAGGTGGCTGGGAATGTTTTGCTGTCTTCAAATCCCTTCTCTGTTGTTCATTGGGAATCTCATTATTATTTAGCTTTGGTGATCCTGATTTGCTTTCACTTTCAATCTTGCTCATTTGCTTGGATTCCTAGGAAACTTAGTAAGTTTGCGCATTTTTTGTGTAAATGGGCGAGCGAAGCTAACTGAGTTGGTCTTATTCCCGTTTGTGTTTTGCCGCCTAGGTCCCATATGTCTTTTGTTAATCGCCTTGTAAGCTAAGTGATTTTTTTCTGTTTCAATGAAATTTGCTTTTCATAAATAAATAAATCTACAGCAATTATATGTATTTGAAGATACATAATCAATAATTTCTAAGTCAGTTTATTTCAAAAAATTGAAAAGAAATATGGGTCAGAATATGATCATTTTTATTTTATGAAGAAAAAATTTTAGAAAGCATATTATACATGGTGATTATTTGAAAAAATACAAAAATATTTCACTGGATGTCCTTCATAGATTATGGGCAATAAAGAAAAGAGATACGATGTCGTTTGGTCGATGTCAAAAGGAAGAATGTGAGCCACAAAACCATGATAATATGCCCGGCCGCCAACCGTGGTTCCGCAGAAGATGAAAAAAATGGCAATGACACACTGCTTTCACCAGACGCGTATGATCCAATCCTCCGGAGACCGGAAAGACGGTTTTCAGGAGTCAAACAAGCCACCGACGGAGCAATTTTCTCCGCTGGCAACCACATTCAGGCGACGGCTATTAGTGGGTGTCGGGTCAGCTTCTTTGGTAGCTGTGGGTGCAGATTTCGGAGGAATCACAAGCTTTCTTCTGGGTTTGTCCCCGGAAACTAGTCGCGGTCTCAAGCTTGACGTAATTTACCCAATTGGAGGCTACAGTAGATGCATCGACACCAGCCAAGGATTTGAATTCATATACCCAGCAAACTGGGTTGGAGACCAGAGGCTGCTATATAGAGCAGCCGAGAAAAGTGAGTTGGAACGCTCACTTGACCCTCCTCCATTGAACACTACCGGTCGACAAGGCCGGAACTTAAATGAACCAGTTGTAGCATTTGGACCTCCTGGCACGAGTGGCGAGCTCAATGTCAGTGTCATTGTTTCCCCAGTTCCTCTTGATTTCAAGTAAGCTATATATATATATATATATATACACGTACGTACTCTTGCTGCCTCTGAGTTAATTATGAATTTATATTATTTCATATATTTATACATAATTTGAAACATAATATTAATGTGTGTATTTCGTGTGTAGAATTGAAGCATTTGGAGGAGCAAAGGAGGTAGGTGAATCTGTGATCCGAAGTATAACAGGATCAAGCAGAGGCCCTGCAGCTGAAGTGAAAGCCAGTTTGATAGAATCAAGTTTGAGAGAAGATTCTGTACGGAACATAAAGTATTATGAGATTGAGTTCAAGGTTGAGAGCCCTTCCTTTCGTAGACATAATGTGGCGGTTTGTTGTGCTCGGAGTGGTAGATTGTTCACTCTAAACGCTCAGGCACCCGAATCGGTGTGGGCAGGTGTGGAGTCAGACTTCCATAGGATTGCTCATTCATTTGCTCTCACTTCTTCCATATAAATTAATATACAAATTGATTTGTTTCTTCTTCTTTCAAATATTAATAAGGCTGTCTATTTCTTAATTTCATTAATTAGTCAGTTCATTTTTGTAGCAACTTTTTGTCTAGATTCAATGTATAATGGAGGCTCTAGTGTCTTCTGCACTAATGGACTAAACGCGTTAATACAGACCTTAATCTAAAATTAAACATGTGGTAAACGTGTTAATGAGTTGGGGGTACAATTTGATGTGTTTTAGTTGGTATATCTTCGCCTGTAAACTTGAAAGGTATAAAAATTTAACACTAACACACAACACAAATTTGTTTCAATAGGACCCATTTTCAGTTAGTCATGGCCACATGGAATTTGTTGCATAATTTTTTATTTATTATTTTTTTTGAATTGGAAATTGTTGCGATTTGATGATATATTAATAATGTGTACTTGGAACTAATTTTATGAGTGTCCCCAATATAGACAATCCAGTTCAAAGACATTGTATCTTTGAATAATGATTCCAATCCCCTCACACCAAGTTCAAAAAATAAAAAAATAACAAGTTTTTTGTGATTTATATTGAATCTAAGATTTTCTTTTATCTTTTATTTTTTTTTTAGAAAAATCAATATAGAATTTAGTAAACTTATATATATGCAACTAGTACAATTGGAAAAATAATATAAGAAATGCGTAAATAATTACTAACAAATGCTTAGATTTTTGTTTTTGTTTTTTTGGTTTTTGTAATTATATATGAGAGTGGATGATAATTATAAGATAGTTTCCTTCTATGACATTTTTAACCTTATATAGAAGCTAACAAATAGATTAATTGTGGTGGCAAAATAGTGAAAATACAAAAGTTAAAAATTAGCTCGGGACATTTATGGGCCTTGCACCCATTGCCGGCCTGGATGTGGGTTTGTTAAGAAGTTTATAAACCAGCCCACAGCTACATGCACAGCTTATGGTCTGCAAATGAAAGGAGGAGATGAGAATGTTATTGTGTAGAATCTTGGTAGTAGGGGAACACTTGATGTTACTATTTTGACAGTAGATGATAAGGTGTTTGAGGGTTTGGGAACAAGTGGAGGGTGGAGTCCTGAGTCATTTAATGAAGCTGATTATGGAGAAATATGACACCATAAAACAAGCCTAATAGACATGTGAAATTGTGATCAAGGGGTGCTCCACGCATCATGATTTTTAAAAGAACAAACCAACAAGACGTGGATTGGAAATTCCCTTTTATGTGTGTATTTTGAGTCTGAAACGTAGACTGAAACTCATCAAAATAACCCAATACGTGCTACTCTGATATTATATTAGATTATTATTTGGTATCACTATTTTTAAAAGTTTGAGCTTATGAAATGTGGATCCGAATTGAATTACATACTTAATAATAATATTTGATTTTAACATATTATATTATAACTTTAAAGCCTATAGTTTTAGATTCATTCTTCTAAGAAGAAACAG
The DNA here is from genome assembly GCA_007844105.2 of Rhamnella rubrinervis. Classification (NCBI taxonomy): domain Eukaryota; kingdom Viridiplantae; phylum Streptophyta; class Magnoliopsida; order Rosales; family Rhamnaceae; genus Rhamnella; species Rhamnella rubrinervis. Next base: position 11,097,982 of record CM017578.2, read on the forward strand.
AAAACTGAGTGAGTTGTCTCCATTTTTGTGCATGCATGCTCAGATCTACATTTCGGAGAAAATTTGGCAGTTTTTTTTTTATGGTTTAATAGACCCATATACCATGCCCACAAAAACACATTTGCCACTACTATAAATCACCAATTCTTATATATGTCATATATATAGAATGTTTTTTTTGAAGAACTTAATCACTATAATTAATTATTAATTGAAAGAGAAAAAATAAACAAATAAAAATAATCACACCCACCTCTCTAACATGCCTTCATTTTCAGAAATATAAAAAAATAGGTGCCAAATTAATATTCAATCCTAAAATTTACGTTTCTCGCACTCCACCTCGATACCACGTTGTTCATTTTGCGCGCTTAGACACTGAGAATACACACACAGAGGGAGAAGAGACAAAGGGGAGAGATGGCCACCATGGCTCGGGCTACCTCTGGACTCCAATACCCGGAGAGGTTCTACGCTGCGGCCTCCTACGCTGGCTTCGACGGATCTCCTCGTTCCTCCTCCAAGGCAGTTCGCTCCAAGTTCAATTCCGAATCAGCTCTCCTCCTCTACGCCTTGTACCAACAGGTTTCTGCCCACCTTTCTCTCTTCCTCGATCCCAATCTATCCTAATTCCTCGCTCTTCGATCTCAATGCTCCTTTAGAATGTACATGCCCGATTCAAGCTTTGATTGTGCTCTTTTTATTTCTTTTGTTCAATGTTGCGATTGATTTTTCGTTTTCGTTTCTGATAAGATTTTTGGTTTGTTGGTCGGAATGCTCGATTTGCATTGATTGCCTGCCTAGTTATTGGTTGTTGCGCGTAATTTAGGTAGATCTGGGGTTTATTATGTAGATTGGCATATTGGGGCTGTTGATCTGTGATTCCGTTTGGTTCATTGGAAAAGGGTAGGAGTAGAGACGTAAAGGATTGACGAGTTTAGATTATTTTCAGTGGCAATTTGTGCATAAGCATGTAATAATTATAGTTTATATACTGGATACGTTAATTTTGAGTATTTGACCATACCTTAGACCCTTTATTGGTGATCTGGAGAGTTAAACTGAGGAAATATTGATTTGTTACAAAGAAATGTGTGCGAATTCGATGGTGATAATATTTGTAATTACCATTCCAGGCCACTGTTGGACCTTGCAACTTGCCAGAACCCAGTGCTTGGAATGCTATTGAGAAAAGCAAATGGAGCAGGTTTTGTGTGCTTAACAGCTCTTCTATCCCTGTATCATTTTATAATTATATGCATGATCACGCATGGATAAAAAACATCACATGAACGTTTCTCAATCGAATTTGAACATCTTGATTCGTTAATAAACAACTTGCACATATGACCAATATTAGTGCCATATATCTTGATCCGTTATTTGTACCATGCAGCTGGAAGCAACTTGGAGATATGAATTCTGCTGAATCAATGCGGCTTTTTGTGAAAATATTAGAGGTCTACTCTAAAAAGCAGTTCTCAGCTCTCTGTTTCAGTGATTGAATTTGAAACCTTAGCTAATATTTCTTGTTTCATATTCTTTTTTTGAGTAGGAAGAAGATCCAGGTTGGTATTCAAGAGCATCAAATTTTGTTCCTGAACCTGTAGTAGATGTACAAATGAATGTGAGTGTCTGGAAATTATTCATAATAATTAAGCTTTTGTGTGTGTGCGTTTTATATTACCAAGTAATGAAAGAAGTGATTAACTCAAAAAAAAAGTAATAAAAGAAGTTAGAGAAGCTTACTGATCAAAGATAAATTAAGTTTCATTTGTTTTTAAAAGATTATATAATATTAATAATAATCATAACCACTCCTTCTACTATTTTCATGACTGAGTCCTTTTACAAAACCTTTCCATCCATGTTGTCGCTGACAAAACTGTTGTTTTCTACTGGTGTGGCAAGCACCACTATTGCTGCTGGCATCATCTCACATCATTGAAGATTGCAACATTAAGTGACTATAGTCTATTGTAGTACTTTCTGCATTTATATGTGATGATTTCAAGTTTTATGACTTAGCTAAGTAAACGTATGCTTCTTCATAAGTATTTGGATCCTCATGGAAGAGAGCCTTATAAGTTGCATGCATGAAACTCTTCCTCTATTTTATCTATCGTTTATATGATTTTTGTGTTCCTTTTTTTCTTTTTCTTTTTTTCTCTGGGGGTGATTGATCTATAGCATACTTCAAAAGTTGAGCCAGTTGTCGAGAATGGGAATTCTTATCCTGAGATGAAGACAATCTCTGCTGAAAATGGGAGTCCTATGGAAGCTCAGGATAAAGATGTTGTCTCAGAGGGCCTTGGTTCCGTTGTTATATATGATCAATGGACAGCACCCCCAATATCTGGTCAACCACCAAAAGCTCGATATGAGGTATTGACATGTCCTCTCTTCATGATCTTCGCCTTTTAAATCTTCTTCTTCATTTCAACAAATGTTTCTCATTTTGTCAGCATGGAGCAGCAGTTGTTCAAGACAAGATGTACATCTATGGTGGAAACCACAATGGTCGTTACCTTAATGATCTTCATGTAAGCAAATTTTTTTATGTGCATGCGTATACGTGTACAGGCAAAAATGTGGGAATGGTATATGGTGTCTAACCCTTCATGTAAGCCATAGTGCTTTTGGCTACTTGGTATTATAGGTGGCATTTTATCATGGTTCCTCTTAGAAACCATTTAGGAACTAATTATTTGGGGTGTCTTTTGCGTTCTTCTTATGTACTTGGCTAGTTTTTCCAATGATCTGTTACCTATTAAGAGAAATGATAATATTTTTGTGGGTTCTTGGATATTGTATTAGAGCTTTTTCATTACAAGTTCAGTATGTGCTTTCCTTTTTGTTACTGTCGTTTTCCATTTATTTAATTCTTCTATTGACTTAGTTATAGGCTATTATTGTCTCTAATTTGAAGAATAATACAGGTCCTGGATTTGAGGAGTTGGAGTTGGTCAAGAATTGAGGTTAAGGCTGGGCCTGAATCAACTGACTCATCGTCTCCATTAACTGTAGCTCCATGTGCTGGTCATTCCCTGGTCAGTGCAGTAAGAGTTTTCTTTTGAAAGCCAGCTTCTGTTTTTTCTTTTCCGAGTGATAGTTCTGAATATTCTCAATCGCACTCATGCATCATTTCCTTGTTGCTGTAGATACCATGGGATAATAAGCTTCTTTCAATTGCTGGACATACAAAGGATCCTTCTGAAACTATTCAGGGTAGAAAACAATTTTTTTTTCAGTTTCGTTTTTTTATATTATTATGGTATTTATTCTCTTAAACATTGCCTATTGAATCTAAATTTGTTTTGAAATTGTTGATTTGGTTGCTGAGATGTTCATACAGAGTTGAGTGCTTCTCAGTTGGTCATGTACTGCATTCCTTTTGCACAGTATGACAAAATAACTGTTTGAGAACCCTATGCATGTTCATAGAAGTTTAATTTCATATAGCAACTTTTATGTATCATAATTATTGTCTTCTTAAAACACTAATTTGAAGTCATCCTTTTAACTGCTTGAAAGTTCTGGTAGATTAATGCTTGTAAATGTTGTAATTAAAATTCTATTGCATATATAACACTCTTATATACAACTATTACTCTTTAATTCATTTGTTAGTGTGCTATGTTGTTTTGATGTACATAGTTGAGCCAACTTAGAGTTTATGCTTTTGGGCTTGGTAGTAATTTAAAATGATATCAGCTTCTGGTTATCTAGTTTTTGGCGAAACTGTGGTTCAAGTAGTATCTGCATCATATGAGAGCTCTTCAGAATAAGCATTTTTTATCATGATAGAAGTCCTATTTTATATGAAATTTTTTATTATTTATGCAATTCACTTAGTGGTGCCTGGAGTAATGCTTTCCTCACTCTTAAAATGCTAAACACTTTGATGAAATTATACTTTCTGGAAAAGTGCTATTTTGAGTTGTATTTCTTTTTGGTAATGTGCGTAAGCTCCATTGAATAAATATAAGTTGTCATACGATTGCAGAGCACTGTTTCAGTGTGATGCTTCCTATGTTAATAAAGTCAGATCCAAAGTACACACACTCCCTTATTAGTGTAGGTTTATACTGTTATCTTATGCTTTATAATTTTTATTTTTCTACTTTCTGATGACAGTGAAGGCATTTGATCTACAGACTTGCAGTTGGTCAACTTTAAAGACCTATGGGAAACCACCGGTATTGTATCTGTTTCCTTAGTTATTTGTGCGGATGTGCATGCTTGATATGGGTTTGTATGTCTATATATTCTCTGTCAAATAGAAAGTCTTTGGTAAAGTATATTTTGAAAGTTACAGTAGTTTTGATGTTGCATTCTTCTTCTTGTATTAGAATGATTTTGGCTAATTGGGCATAATGTCAAATAATTGTTATTTACCTTAGCAATTTGCATAGCCATTAAATGATAGTTTTTTTTATTAAGATTGAAATGAGTTTTCACATTGAATGTGTGGAAAAAATAATTATAAAATGCAAGAGTTTTTCTTGTAACTCATAAGCTCTTGAAAACATGATTTTCTCCTTCATGCTTTGCAGGTATCACGTGGAGGTCAATCGGTGACCCTTGTAGGAACTAGCTTAGTGATTTTTGGTGGACAAGATGCAAAGAGAAGTCTCCTGAACGATCTCCATATTCTTGACCTAGAAACAATGACCTGGGATGAGATTGATGCTGTGTAAGATGATTTCTTGCAGTTACAATATGAATCTTGTCTTTTGTGGGGATATTGAGGAAGTAACAGATTTAAGAAAATTTCCTTTTTAATTGTAAAGAAAAGTTACTCTCTTCTAGGGTGGGGTGGGCTTTTTCCTTATTCATGATGTATGTGATTGTTTTAGGACGATAAGTGGTACTAGATAGCATGCAAGTCCTTTTAACTTTGGATATTCAAGTCTTACCCTTGCCTTCTATTTGTAGGGCGGAGTTTTCTATGAATAGAAATAGAACATGCTTCTTTCTTCCCATATATTACACAATTAGTTCGACTAAATTTCTGCCAAATGTTTGCTAGATTGGAAAAGAGTTCATTAAAGTTTGTGCTTCAATCTAATTGAGGTTATTTGTTAACTATTTCACAGGGGGGTGCCTCCTTCTCCAAGGTCTGATCATGCTGCTGCTGTTCATGCTGAGCGTTACCTCCTTATATTTGGTGGAGGATCCCATGCAACTTGCTTCAATGATCTGCATGTACTTGATTTGCAAGCTGTAAGATAACTACTCTATTCTAGTGTTTTTTTGTTGCTGCTGCTGTTTGGTATCTTGTACTTTCATGAAATTACCATTTACGTTGTCATATATTTGGACTGCATAGATGGAATGGTCAAGACCTACACAACAAGGTGACCTACCAACTGCTAGGGCTGGACATGCCGGTGTGCCAGTTGGGGAGAATTGGTTTATAGTCGGTGGTGGTGACAATAAGAGTGGTATGTCATTAAACTTTGGCATTTAGACATAAATATGTTTTGGTTAGTCCTTGTATTTAGACTTTCTGGTGTGTAATTTTTAGTGTCTAGATTGTTTCTTTCTGTGAAGAACGAGAAAAGAGTATGAAAAATAAAAAAGAAAACAAAAAGACAAATAACAGTTATGATTTTTGGTCTCTGCTTAACTGGCATTCACTTTCATCTGTTTTCTGACTCCTACTTATTAAATTCTTGCAGGGGTCTCAGAAACTGTTGTTCTAAATATGTCTACCCTTGTTTGGTCAGTGGTAACTACTGTGCAAGGGCGGGTACCTGTTGCAAGTGAGGTATTTAGTTTGAGGAACCTCTATTAATCAAGTAAAAATGGTCTGTGTCTGTGATATCTGCTTGTTGAAATAAATATATGTTTGTTAAATTACCTTTCATTATAAAAGCTTAAGTTTCTAAGTAGTGTGTCCAGTTATGCATACCAAGCTAGCACAATAGATTATTCACCAAAAAAAAAAAAAGCTAGCACAATAGACAGCTAACACTCCCATGTGCAGATCTGTCCAATAATGGGATGGGAATAGGTCTCTACATGTGTATAACATTGATCCATATAAACGAGGATTATCATGAGCAAAACAATGATTAATTTGTAAAAATTAGGGCTAGTAGAATTTGAGCCAAATGCTGGTCAAATAATTTAGCAATCATTCATGCTAAGTCACACTTGCACATTAATGCCAAAAACTCAAGTTGTTATTAGTGGGTTTAATTGTATATATGAAGATACATGATGGATAGTTGACGTCTTTAATGATGAATTATGAAGAAAAACATTAGCCTGTTTGAGGGAACAGTAGCTTAGTCATTTTTCCACTGGTGGGAGATGCTTTGACTGGTAGCAGTGAACAGTGGAATCACTTTGTGATTGCCTTCTTTTTGCAGGGCTTGAGTGTGGTTGTAGGATCTTACAGTGGTGAAGATATGCTTGTATCTTTTGGAGGATATAATGGACGTTACAGCAATGAGGTGGGAACTGATTATAAATATATCTGTGGCTTCTTGGCTCCTGTGTCCATTCCCAATTTCTTATTTTTGTTTTAGGTTAATGTTCTTAAACCAAGCCACAAGTCAACCTTGCAATCAAAGATGATGGAAAATCCCGTGCCGAACAGTGTTTCTGCTGTGCATAATGTTACAAATGCTACCAGAGATGTGGAATCTGAAGTAGGCCAAGAAGGAAAGATTAGGGAAATTGTTATGGACAATGTTGACTCAGAGCCTATGGTATGTGATATTGAAAACCTTTTTCATACTACATTAAAATATGTTTCTAAGGTATTTGCTTCATTTTATGGGTGCATGTGTAGACGTGTTTTTTTATATATCTATAGAAAAAATGCCTTCATAAATTTAGAAGAGTATGGGTGGAGAAGGAGGTTGAAAAGCAAGTACTTGAGCAATTGTGGTGTAGCTTGTAATTTGAGATTCTAGCATAGGATGCAGTTGTACCAGTCTTCCATTTGGACAAATTTAAACATAGTTACTGTTATTATCAGATATATATATATATATATATATATGTATGTATATATAACTTCTGCTATCTGAATCTCTACTAGTTCCTAGTATAAATATACTCTTCAATGCACGATTGTTTAAATTGCCATAGGGAGTGCAAGCCATGCACATGTTATCATTGTGCGCTTAAAACTTTTAAACTCTTATGCAGAGATCCAAAGGTGTGAAAACCAATGAACACCTTATAGCATCACTCAGAGCGGAGAAAGAAGAATTAGAATCATCGCTGAGTAAGGAGAAGTCACACACTCTCCAATTAAAGCAGGACTTGGCAGAAGCCGAGATTCGTAACACTGACCTGTACAAGGTGATTTTCGATAGATATAGATATTTCTTACTTTATTTTTAGAGAAGCAGCATGTTTTAAGTTATTGCTGAAGAAGCTTTACTTGTTTAGATGTAATATATGACAGGAAATGTAGTCATCTATGATTGTTGGCTGTGTCTATTTCTTCTTTTATAAATAAGATGGAGATACATCCCTTCAATTAATCATGGAGATACTTCAACATTAAGAATGTTGGACGTGTTATGATATAAGTGTGTATACTACCGATCAATGTTTTGCCGTTCTGAAGTTAACAATCAGATCTCCTAGTCAAAGTTTCTGGGTCTTTTAGTTCTACCCAATTCAATTTCTCACACCTAAAACATTTATCTTTTCCCCTTTTTCCTAGAAAAGAGTATAGTAAACTAGAAAATAATGTGCCCAAGTGGTACTGGAATTAATGCAACTTGTAGGACAATCGTTCCAAAACTTCATTTTAGTTATATAGGAATGGTAAATGACAGGCTTGGTAGTTTACAGGATGCCATAATTTTAATTGGCTGTCTATCCAGGAGCTACTTTTTCTTTTCACTTTTGTGAATTATCAAATTTCAGTTGGTATTGTGACCTAGAGGTGTGAGATGGCATTAAGTTCTCCTTTTGTCTTGATAATCCAATTTCCCGTTCTTACCCTTGCGAAAGTTCTCTTATTTGTTGTCTATTGTATTTACAATGTAGGAGCTTCAATCTGTTCGTGGTCAACTTGCAGCTGAGCAATCTAGATGTTTCAAACTTGAGGTAAGTACATGATCATAATATCAAATATTGTAGGATGACAAAATGATTCACAGAGTTTTAGTCTCATGATATCTTGTATTGATTCGGTGAATATTTTAGTTTCTTGTTAAAATAACTTGGTTGGTTGGTGGTTTTTTTTTTTTATTCTCCGTTTTTGAACGAATCCACAGGTTGAGCTTGCTGAGCTACGGCAGAAACTCCAAGCAATGGAGACATTACAGAAGGAACTGGAACTTCTCCAGAGACAAAAGGCAGCATCTGAGCAAGCGGCCATGAACGCTAAACTGAGGCAGAGCTCAGGTGGCGTTTGGGGTTGGCTTGCTGGAACCCCTCCCACTCAAAAAGAAGACGATGCCTAAAAAGTAATAGTTGATTCTCAGAGCTAATGGAATAGTGCTTTGCTAGATTTGCTTCTGGTGTTTGATCCATTTTTTTCCACCCCAAAATATTTTTGTTTTGTTTTTTTCTTCTTCTCTTTTACTTTTAACCCAGTTCTTTCATTTGATAGAAAATAAGATGTCAGGTTCTTATTGGTGAGAGGGAAACCCTTTGGGGTTTTGCATTAATACATGTCCTGTAATTTCAATGATGTAGTATCATTTGTCAGTGCTATATATAATATATTAATATAAACATTTTTTTTGCTGTGTCGCCGATATAATGAAGTTTGTATTCGAAGTGAATATTGAGTGAGGTATTATTGTTCTTACTGCTTATAAATTCTTTTATTATTATAGTTTTGAGAATTTTCTTTGGTGATTTTAGTTTTAATTTTTGTAGTATTCTGGTCCCTTGTAAATTTTTATTTGATCATTGTAATTTCATTTTTCAAGTAACATGTGTTGCATTAAATTCGAAATTCTCTTTTTAAGTTGCAGGGGATGTGAAAATCCACAAATTTTGCTCTTTCATTAATTAACATTTTTTTAACTCTCATATAATAATAATAATAATAATTTTCTTATTATCTGAAGTGAAAGATCCCGAAATTTTATAATTTTTTCACGTCAAACTTTTATTCAACCAAACAATGAAAGTTAAAATCTTTTAAGTCTTTATGAATTTACCAAACAATAAAAGCTAAAATCTTTTAAATCTTTATGAATTTAAAGTTTTTATTAAAAGATAAATGAATAAATTTAGGTAAATTATTAGCTGCGTGGAAGTAGGTTGTCCATCATATTACAGATGATATTTTACAGCTATTAAAATGTATATATTAACAAAAAATGGACGGATGTATGAATGAGATATGTGATTAGACCTGACAATTCGTTTATAAACGCCACTAATACCACTTGTTCAGGTGTTTTATTTTTAATCATTATAGTTTGCATTCCAAAATTTCATTAATCAAAGTGGTAGCTTAGTAATGACCAAAGATAAATAAATAAATAAATGGATGCAAAAATTAGAAAATGAAAAGTAAAGAATTCGACCAAAAAATGAAAGAAAATAAAACGAAAATATTTTCGATTGACGTGGCGACATCTCAGTGGCTTACTTGCGGCACCTTTTGTGCGTGTGTGTCGTACGGAAGGAAATCCCCAAATGAGCAATCCTTTCTAATCTCGAAAAACCCAGAAATAATAATCATACAGATTTTCTCGCTCTCCAAACACTTTTTATCCCTTTTTTTTTTTTCTTCGTCTATTTCATCTCTAGGGTTTTAACTACATTTCTAAAAAATTACACAGTTTCTCGCAGTTTCCCTGAAAATCTCCTACTTTTAAGTCATTTTCTATGAGGCGGTAAAAAGGTATGCCTCACCACTCGGGCCTTCGAGCTCTATTTCTCTAGGGTTTCGCAGGATTTTAGCAAATACCTAATTTTTCATGATCTCTGTAATGAACAACGATTGCAAACTCGAAGGTAAATCAGATGCCATTGAAGAGTCTGAAGATGCGAAAGTTAGGATTTCGGAAGGCGACCTTGATGGTTCTAACGACGAGAAAAAATCGAATTTAAGAATATCTTATGAAGCTAGGGTTTCTGCAATGGAGCTCGATTCGGGAGCTCCTTATAGTGAGATTGGGTCTAGCATTTCGGCACGTGGAAGAGCAGACGAGGAGGATAGTTTTGGAACAGGGGTCTGTAAGGAGAGTGATGAAGTTGAACCAATGAGCTCCGATGTAAAGCTAGAGAAATCGAGCGCTGATAGAGTGGATTCTCAGAACGTAGAAATCGAGGGGCATGAGGATCGGTTCGAGGCCGAGAATGATGGAAAAGAGCATGTAGTATCAAGGGCTCAAAATCATAGACATGTGGAGGTGGTGAAGGGTAACGTTTCTCAGTATAATTCTTTGTTGTCTGAATTCGATGATTATGTGGCTAATGAGAAAAGTGAGCAAACTGGAATGTCGAGGGCACTGAGCTACGGGTTTGAAGTTGGTGATTTGGTATGGGGGAAGGTTAAATCTCACCCATGGTGGCCGGGCCATATATTTAACGAGGCATTTGCGTCTTCTCAAGTGCGTCGTACCAGGAGGGATGGTCATGTGCTAGTAGCGTTTTTTGGTGATAGCAGTTATGGCTGGTTTGACCCAGCTGAGCTTATTCCTTTTGATCCTAATTTCCCTGAGAAATCGCGGCAGACTACTTCGAGGACTTTTTTGAAGGCTGTGGAAGAGGCTGTTGATGAGGCCAGTAGGAGGTGTGCTGTTGGTTTGGCGTGTAAATGTAGGAATCCATATAATTTCCGCGTGACAAATGTTGATGGGTACTTTGCTGTTGATGTGCCTGATTACGAGCCATATGCAGTTTATTCAGATAATCAGATTAGGAAGGCGAGAGATAGTTTTAGGCCAAGTGAAATCCTGTCTTTCATTAAGCAGTTGGCAGTGTTGCCGTTTGGTGGTGATTCTAAAAGCCTCAGCTTTGTCAAGGATAGAGCCATAGTTTTTGCTTTACGTAAGGCAGTGTTTGAAGAGTTTGATGAGACATATGCTCAGGCATTTGGAGTGCAGCCAGGTCGTCCTCCCCGTGATTCAGTTAAATCCTCGGATCAGCCTTTTAAAGTTCCTCGAGGTATTAATTAACATGATTTACTGTCGTTGTTGGGATTGTGTTGAAGTTTTCATTCGACTACATATCTTGTGTCCCGTTGTTGTGGATTGTTTCTACCTGAAAATGTTTGGATTTTCATTTTTTGGTGACTAACATTTACACTCTAATCAAGTGACTTATTAACAGATATGCATTTACATAAATTAAAATCAGTAGACTGCATCCATACATTTGTCAGAATAATGGATTCCAATAGTGGCAGGAATGGATTTTGTGCATTTGATAGTTAAAAGTTTTTAAGTGGGCTGTGGTGTGATCATATGGATTATGATTTGATCTTTGGTCACTGATGCTAATTTATTGTTTCTATTCTTCAATGACATTGGAATGTGGATACAAAATCTGGAGAGTAAGAGCATATTGTGATTTTATTTTGGAAAACGAGCGTATTTTGAACTTCAATCTTATAGATCTTGATGGTACTGTGATTCTTAGTGGCCTTTCATTTTTGGTTCTATTACAAATTTTCTATAGTTATAGTCTAAAATTCAAGCTATATATGTTATTTATTTCGATATAGGATTTGTTTTTTTTGCTTATAACATTATTTGAATCTAAAAACTATATCAAAGTTTCTTAAATTTCCCCCTAATTGGGGTGCTTGTGGCACCATATGATAGAATTAGTAATTCTTTATTTTATTTAAAATTTATTATCAAACTATGTAGTATTTCCCAGTTTGCTTGTTTGATTTTATTTTCTGTCTTAAAAGTCAATCTCTTTAACTTATGCATGCTACCACTTGGTTCTTATGCGTTTGTGTCCTTCATCAGCTCCTTTAAGTGGTCCATTGGTGATTGCGGAAACTCTGGGAAGTGGGATGAGTACCACTAAACCTATGAAAATGAAGGAAACTTCCAAAAAAGACAGGTATCTTTTCAAGCGGAGAGATGAATACAGTAACACAAAAACCCACCAAATGAGCCAGGGGCAAGCAAGTTCCACAGCCCCGTCAGCCTACATGGAGGGATCAATAGCAGTAGGAGCTGGGGATTTTGTGTTGCAGAAGAGGGCTCCAGCTGTCTCTTTAACACTGCCATTTCCTGCAAAGCATGAACAAAATGAATTTATCAGCATGAGCAGTGCAGCTTTAGTTTCAGATGTATCTGGCAAAGGTGCTGTAATTACAGAGCGGTCATCTGCTAGCAGTTTTATTGCTGCCCCAGATGTTACTATAGATTCAAAGCCATCACTTGATGAGGGGAAGGGTGCTTTACAGGAAGTGAAAGAGGAATCAGCACCTGTATCAGATGGAGCTGTGGTTCCTACAACCACAGGCTGCCCTGATTTTTCAGGGGAGAGGACGTTGCCGTGTATAATAGATGGTATATCACAATCTTTAAAGCAGGATGGCACAAGTTTAGCTGATTTTAATCATGAGAAAATTCAAGAACCTCAGGTGAGTTTTTCAACAAGAGTGGAAGAGGAGCTTGTCCAGGATGTTCATCATGCTCAAGGTCCTTCACCAAATGATGCAAAGCGTTTAAGTGGAGTAAAGAAGGCAAAAGCTCGTAAACGTCCTACTGAAGAATTGAACTCCGAGAATCCTATGATGGAAGAGCAAACAAAAAAGAAAAAGAAGAAACTGTTAGGTTCAGATGGAAGCTTCAGAGATCCACAAAAACATCTGGCTTCCAAAAAAGTTGGTTCCCTGGTGGGAAAACCAGTAGGAAAATCAACCCAGATTGGTTTGGCTGCTAGAGTAGATTCTAGAGTTGAACATAATAAGAAAAATGTTTCTGCCAGTAATGCCTTTTCTGATTCTGTTGGAACGTTGCCATTGGTTGGTATAGGAAATGTTGATCCTGATTTGCCAAAACTCTTGAGTGACTTGCATTCCCTTGCTCTTGATCCTTTTCATGGTGCCGAAAGAAATTGCCCTTTGATTGTACGTCAGTTCTTTTTGCGATTTCGGTCTCTTGTTTATCAGAAAAGCTTAGTTCTCTCACCAGCTTCGGAGACTGAATCTGTTGAAGTTCGTTCCTCTAAATCTTCTGTAGGTGTTGGAACCGCTGAAAATAACGCCACTGAGCATGTAAAAGATTTACTGTCATCAAAGCCAGCAAAACCCCCTTTCAGATCCGAAGATCCAACTATTGCTGGGCGAAAACGGGCTCCATCTGATCGCCAAGAAGAGATTGCAGCAAAGAGGTCCAAAAAAATTAGTGATATAAAATCTTTAGCAGCAGAAAAGAAAGTCGGCCAGAAAACTATAGAATTGCATCGAGATGGAAGAGAGTCAGCAGTCCCACTACTACGGAAGCCAATCAAGTCAATTTCTTCCAAGAAAATGGAGGCTCCTGCTAGGGCAGTTGAACCCACTATGCTGGTAATCAAATTCCCTCCCAAAATATCTCTCCCATCCCCAGCAGAACTGAAGGCAAGGTTTGCTCGTTTTGGGCCTATGGATCAGTCTGGTCTACGTGTATTTTGGAAGTCTTCAACATGTCGAGTTGTGTTCCTGTACAAGTCTGATGCTCAAGCAGCCTGTAAATATGCCGCAGCAAACAATTCCTTATTCGGCAACGGGGTGAGGTGCTATATTCGGGAAGTTGGAGCTCAAGGACCTGAAGCACCTGAATCTGGGAAGGGCCAAGGAGATGACAACGTCATAGAGGCACGGATCAAGGATCCTGCAGTCACGACAAACCGAGCGGCGTCAGGGATAATGCAGCAGCCTCTTCCACAGTCTTCTTCTATCCAGCTTAAATCGTGCTTGAAGAAGTCATCTGGGGATGAGCCAGTACAGGTAACAGGTGCTGGTAGTGGCGGTGGTGGTAATGGTAAGGGGACCGCACGTGTAAAATTCATGTTGGGTGGGGAAGATAGTAGTGGGGGTGAGCAATTGATGGCTGGTAATAGAAATAACTTCAACAACAACAACAGGGCTAGTTTTGCAGATGGTGGTGCACCTCCTTCTTCTTCTACTTCTACTACTTCTGTTGCAATGGATTTTAATAGTAGGAACTTTCAAAAGGTTATTCCTCCAACTCCATCGCCTACTACTACTCTTCAACTCCCTCCTCAATTTGCAAAAGCACCCTCACCACTTAATAATTCACATCATTCTGAAATGGCACCTAGAAACACTCACACAGCAGCACCGCCGAGTGCACCCACCATTGATATTTCCCAGCAGATGCTAAGCCTCTTGACGAGGTGCAATGATGTTGTAAACAACGTCTCGGGCTTGCTGGGCTACGTGCCCTATCACCCTCTCTGATTAAAAACACGACACAAAGAAGGAAACGCCTTGGCAAAGAATAGCTTTTTGTGATCTCTGCCGCCTCCTCATACATAATATGTGGAAAATCAAAGGAAAACCAAGGCCCAGAGATTGAAAGAAGCAAACATAGGTTTAGGCTCAGAGTTGATGTTGTTTAAACGTGAATGGATACTCCAAATGTACTTGTCATATAGTGCCATATTTGAGATATGCATTTTTTTTTTCTTCTTTTTGCCAGTTTCTTATTTTATTTATTTATTTATTGACCTCGGTTGTGTGGGCCGGTATGCACATGCCCATACCATTCAAGTTATTTTGCATGTGTATTATTTTTTTTATTTTGATTCAAGAAAGAAAGAGCTTTGGAGATGGAACACTGATTAAAAGCTGAAAAAAAAAATGGTCAAAATCCTGGGTTTCCACTAAAATGACAGCTCGGATAATAGCATCTAGCTTCTTTTTTCTTTTTTTAAATTTCAATAAATAAAATAATATGCTCTTCTAAATTATGCCAACAAAAAAATCAGCGGCTTTTATAAGATTACGTACGCACAAGTTCGCTTATTCTGCCACGTCAATTCGGAAGGATAAGAATGTCGCTTTATTCCTTCACCTCTAAGTATCATTACTCCTTTTTCTTTTTGATAAGCATTTGCGGGTAATTCCGTTCATTATTCACGTTCACGTTCACGGACAATCACCAAATTTATTCCTCTTTCATTTCTTAATATTTATTTTTCCTTACCAACTAGTCAGTTTCATCCTCTCATAAATTTAAAACTAGCTTTTTAAAAAAAAATCATCATTTACTACGTACAATTTAATAGCATCACCTCCTATTTTCTTGACATATATACAAAAAAAGATTTTAAAAAATTTACTAATAATAATTTTGGAGATTCAAATCAATCCCAACCAAAAAAAACCAACGAAGCACCCACCGAAAGACCAATAAGTTATATTCAGAAATAAGCTAATATAAGACTTTCATATTACGTGTCAAATAAACGATTTCTTTTTTTTTTTTGCATAATTGCACAGTTACATATAAAATAAAAAATAAAAAATAAAATAAAACGCGTACAATTAAAGCGCCAAGCATCTACGCGGAGAGGGTTGTATTCTGAGGAAACCCAGAAAGCTGAATGGTTTCCACCGAAGTATCGCTTTCACTTCCCCTCCACCACCCTCCATTCCCTCCTGTATAAATAACACCAACCCCCCCAAAACATTGTTGTTGTAATTCCAGTTCCACCTTTCTTGTCTCTTCCATTGATTCTTTCTTCAATAGCTTTTTCATATACGTTATCATGGAGTGCAGGCCATTAGAAATAACCGTCGTCTCGGCCACTGACTTGAAGAATGTCAACTTTCTCTCCACCATGGACGTCTACGCCGTCGTTAAAATCTCCGGCGACCACCACTCCAAGTCCAAACAGAAGACCCACGTCGACAAAGATTGCGGTCCCAACCCAAAGTGGAACTTCCCCATGAAATTCACCATCGTCGACGACGCTGCCAAACAGGACAAGCTCACCCTCAAATTCAAGATCTTTTCCGAGAGGACCCTAGGCGATAGAGAGATCGGCGTTGTCAAAGTTTCGATTAAGGAATTGCTAGACAACTTCTCCGACAACGAGAAGCATGAGAAGCACGTGAGTTACTGCGTTAAAACGCCCAGCGGAAAGATTAAAGGCACACTGGATTTCTCTTACAAATTTGGGGAAAAATTCACCGCACCTGTGCCTAAACCCATTCCCGAACCAAGTTACGGTGTTCACAAAAAGCTCGGCGATCCGGTTATGGCGTACCCACCTGGGCACCAGGGTCCAAGCCACGCGTACCCACCGGCTCATGCTGGGTACACACCGGCTCATGCTGGGTACACACCGGCTCCAGGTGGGTACCCACCAGCTCCGGTTGGGTATCCTCCGGCGGGTGGATATGGGTATCCACCGGCGGGGCCGCAACAAGGGTATGGATATCCACATCCTGGTGGAGCACCCGGTTATGGGTACCCGCAGTATCCACCACAGGGTGGATATGGCGCACCGCAGAAGCCAAAAAAGAATAACGGAAACATGGCGTTGGGACTTGGGGCTGGTTTGCTCGGTGGACTGTTGATTGGTGAT
This sequence comes from Rhamnella rubrinervis, assembly GCA_007844105.2. Classification (NCBI taxonomy): domain Eukaryota; kingdom Viridiplantae; phylum Streptophyta; class Magnoliopsida; order Rosales; family Rhamnaceae; genus Rhamnella; species Rhamnella rubrinervis. The sequence continues at coordinate 11,114,488 of CM017578.2, forward strand.
ATGGTGGACGACGTGATTGACTGGTGATTTATTAAATTAATTTCTTAATAAATTTCTTGTTATGTGTAATCTTATAACACCAGCAAAGAGACTGAAGTGATTTTGTTGCGCAATGTGTAATGTATCTAAATTAATTTCAAATTTGCAGTACCAAATCAATCATATAACTTTAATGATTTACGTAATTAAGTATTGCAGGATTTTATTTGTTGCATGCATGTGTCGCTTGTTTTTTCCTTTGGTGAAAATTAACAATATTTCATTAAATATTATACCATTTTTACCATAATATATATTGTAATTTGTAACATCCGAACGTAGTGTCAAAGATGTATAATCTTCTAGTATTATACGATGCTTGCCAATTTGTCATATTATAGGCGCAGTCAACATGCATGTAACCCGCAAGAAAACAGACTACGGCATCAATTAAAATTAAAGGAAGCTTTAATTACCTCCAAGAAAACCATAGTCAAACAAACACTACACATATAATATATATATATACATATACATATGTATCTATACAGTAACAAATGAATAATCCACAGCAAAACCAGAGTTCTATCCAAAAATAGGGTTATCATAATAATAGATATATATATATATATAGACACACACACACATGCATACACACTACTCTACATTTGACATTTTTTTTAATGAATAAAAAGGGGTTTAAGTCTAGTGATAATTATAATCTCATTAGAAGATAAAATTTTATTACTGTTTTAGTTTTATAATTTTTTAAAAATTTAAAGGAATTCAAAATTTACCACTCATAAATAATTATTAAACAGTAGGAAAAGAATTTTAAAATTAGCTTAGGGTGAAACATTGAAACGTGATAAACGGTGTGTATATATATACTAAAATATATAAAAAAAAGATTATCAAGATTGGTTTTTGGTCTTGGTAGAATTCCAAATCTACTACAATTCTACTACGTACCCTCTCCAACTTTTATTTAATAATAAAAGACTTTAATAATAAAAGACTGATCATTATTATTCCAATTCTAAAACGCCTTGGTGCTAATTAATATTTTCTAAGTCTTGGAGCTACTAATAAATATTTCAACCAAATGCAAGAATTGGTTTCCTAGAATTCATATATATATGTATATGATCTCCACTGCTCAAGTGCTTGCTCCAGGCTTTTTCTCAGGGTTTCAGTAGGTATCTTGTCACACAAGCAATGAATTACTCGTTGGATATCAATGTTAGATGTTTGCAAGGCCTAAAAATCAAGAACATGTTGTTCAATAAGAGAGTCTACGCCTTGGTCTCGGTTGTGGGAAGCTGCAGGTCCATTCAAAAGACTCCGTACGGGAAATTTGAGGCCGAAGTACATAAGACTAAGACATGGAAGTGGGACTATCCCATGAGGTTTCACGTACAAGAATCAATGGTGCAAGAGAACCGTCTGATGGTCGTGATTAGGCTCCGTAGAAATATTGGATGTTTTTGCAGGGACAAAGATATTGGAGAAGTTTATATTCCAATCAAACAGCTATTTTACACCATTAATGGCCTTGATAACTCTGGTACTTATCAGGTTCACTCACCCTCTGGAAAGCTTAAAGGTTATCTAACATTGTGGTACACGTTCCATGAATATTGTTCCAGTAGATCAGCTTCAGATGAGAATCTTTTTAATAATCTGCGTAGTAGTGTTTTGGCTTCTTCTTCTTCTTCATCGGCACGATCATCGGAGGAGGTGGCACGTCGATATCGAGTTTTATCATCGGCACCATCATATTATCAATATCGCGTTTTACCATCGGCACCACCTTTGTAGTTCAACAATTTTATTTTCTTTTTTTTTGGTAATTAGGAACACGATTATCATGAGGTTTATATATGAATCGTATAAGATTCAAGGGATCGATCAAAGACTCCACACAATAATGTGTTTGATTATATCTTGTATATTGTATTTCGTGTTAACTAATAATTATGATAAAAAAAAAATAAATCAGTTACTTTCTCAACAATAATGGAACTCTTTTTTGGAATTTGTTTTTCAGTCTGTATATGCAAAATTATATAGGAATTGAAAACCATGTATGTTCTCAAAGGAAATTAACTAAATAAATTATATTGTGAAAACAAATTTGAAAAGATACTATGAATTTCTGCTTCAAATCATTTCAGAATTATATATGAACTTAATGTTCTAAGTACAAGAAACACAAAACACAAGAAAAGAATATGTTGGTGCATTAATTAATTCCAGGCAAATATAATATATATATATATATATATATAGATATATTTTTCATTCAATATTCCCCTGCACATGCAACTTCAATCATCTTTTTTCCTTCTCTCTTTTATACTAATAAAGCTCTTTTGTAAGAAAGCTGTCCTATCCTATGCATACATTCTCCACCTCCAAAGCCTAGTTAATTAATTAGTTAATTGTGTATTACTTGAGCTTAAATTTTGTATAATTAAGCTAGTAAATTTCTTTTAATTTTTATGGACTACTAGTGGCTTAATTTTAAATAATAAAAAAAAATTTAAGTACTGCTCTAAAGTTAAAGATAGTGAATTTGAAAATATCATCTCTTTCGATAGGGGGCATTTGTACAATCCACACGTTTTAACACTATTTTTCGCAGTCATAAATTGATTCATTATTATTAAGAAAATTAAGAACTAAATTATTGAAAATCGTTAAATTTTATATGTTAAAAAACAAATATTGTTGCAAAAAAACCAAGATAAATCCTAAAAAAACCAGAAGTTGCACAACCTGTAACGTAAAAGCAAAGTTACCAAACCGTCACCGTTTGTTATCATCACCCCCAATCAAACTCTGCCTCCGTACTACCAAACAGATATATAATATTTCCTCTTTAATCTCTTTCAAATTCAATTTCTCGTTTGTATTCGCAGCAAAATCCCCGTCTACAAACAGAAACTAGTCCTCGTCGTTGTCGACGACTTCGATGGCGCAAACTTTGAATGCAACCTCCTCCGAACCAGACCCCGACGACAATCACTCCATCGAATCCACCGTATTCGAACCTCAGGATACCTATTCTATCACTACCCTACTTGATTCCCGGCGGGACGGAAATTCTAACACCTCCGTCGACGCGGATTCTCAGTCCACCGGTTCTAACTCCTTTGTCGCCGAACCCCAAAACTCCAGCTCCATACCGGCCTCGACCATGAACCCTAGCCGGATCCTGACCCTCCTCCACCTCTCCTTCAACCAGGACCATGGCTGCTTCGCTGCGGGCACGGACATCGGGTTCCGGATCTACAATTGCGACCCGTTCCGTGAAATCTTCCGCCGGGACTTCGGGAATCGAAGCGGGATTGGATTGGTCCAGATGCTATTCCGTTGCAACATACTCGCTCTCGTTGGAGGTGGACCCGACCCGCAGTACCCGATTAACAAGGTCATGATCTGGGACGACCATCAGTCTCGGTGTATCGGTGAGCTATCGTTTCGGTCTGAGGTTAAAGGGGTACGGCTCAGGCGGGACCGAATTGTGGTGGTCTTGGTCCAGAAGATCTTCGTGTACAATTTTGCTGACCTTAAGCTTTTGCATCAAATTGAGACTATTGCGAACCCCAAAGGACTGTGTGAGGTCTCCCATGTAACGGGTCCGGTGGTCCTGGTGTGCCCTGGACTCCAAAAGGGTCAAGTTCGGGTTGAGCATTATGGGTCGAAGCGAACCAAATTCATAATGGCTCATGATTCAAGGATTGCAAGCTTTGCGCTTACGCAGGATGGCCGGTTGCTCGCCACCGCTAGTAGTAAAGGAACTTTGGTCAGAATATTCAATACGTTGGATGGTTCTTTGCTCCAAGAGGTTCATTCATCTTCTTTGTTTTTATTTTTTCAAATTTATCTTGCAAGTATGTCGTAGTTTAATTTTGATATAGTAGTTTTGAAAGATATCGTTGTATGAATTAACAAATTATGATTTTTTTGGGTCTGGTGTGGGCAAAGTATGACTTTTTTTTTTTTGTTTTTTGAATGGTGAGATGGTAATTAGTTGTGTCAATGACGGAATATCTGTTAAAGCTTAAAATATTTGTTGCCACAAACTTTGTACTAATTTGAATTACATAGATTGCATAGTTTCTGACTCGGGAACTAATAGTAGAATGAATGGAGATATATGTAGCAATGCTATTTTGTTTTAGAAGTAGAGACAACTGAAATAGAATGAATTTTTTCATTTGGTATAAAACATATATGCAGGCTGCTTGAATTGATTTAATGCAATACAGAATAATAAATAAAATTAGATATGGCTTTCTAAAGAAAGATAAGTGTAGAAAGAATGTAGAACCTGTCACTCAGCAATTTTAGCAAGGTTCTTTCTGATTGTGAAATTTTAACTCTACATACTTCCTTTCTGGGTTATTGTCAATTGTTAGGTAGGTGTGCCCCTCTAGAGAGGAATATGTGGGTTTGATAGGGTAGAGAATAGAGATAGTATTAGCCATCTGAAGATGGACTCTATCTTCTTTATTGTTTTTTCCTGTTTCTTTTGCTTCTCCTCACTAGGAATAACCTGAATTTAGTTTCTGTATGGTTGACCGCTAGTGTCACATATTGGCTTTAAGTTGTCGATTGTCTTGGTTATGGGAAGTTGCTCGAACCTGGTTGGTCAAGTTGTTGTGCCTGACTGAATTGACGTAGATGAGGTTAACCATTTTTTTCTCCCTCAATAGGACTTGCACTCATACTTAGGACTGATTGTTGATTCTTAATCTGTACTTCTAGGAAATGTCTTAAATAAATCACTCTTCCTTTTTAAAAATGATTCTTACAAATTATCTATGACAACATCATGCTAAGGTTGCACAAGTAAGAATTAATATTCTAACAGCTGTAATCTATCTTTCACAAGTTATGTGCTAAATTAACAGTAAAGAATCCAATTTCTTCATATACCTATTATGGAAGTTTATTTTATCATAAAATGTGTTTGGCTTTTGATGCAGGTAAGGAGAGGTGCAGACAGAGCTGAAATACAGAGTCTTGCTTTTTCTTCAGCTGCGCAGTGGTTGGCTGTGTCGAGTGACAAGGGAACTGTCCATGTCTTCAGATTAAGTATGGATTCAGGGGCACTAGGAAATGATAGACCACGTAGCACTTCTGAACCCAACCTTTCTAATCCATCGGCCATCAAGTCACTCTCCTTCATGAAAGGTAATATGTATACTTTAAGAATATATTATGCATTGTGTGTGGATTTTGATTTTCATCTCTTGACCCTTATTATGGGTTCATATGTTGCCAGGTGTGCTGCCAAGATATTTCAGCTCAGAATGGTCGGTGGCTCAATTCCATTTGAATGAAGGTTTGCAATACATAGTTGCATTTGGTCACCAGAAGAATACAATTGTGATTCTTGGCATGGATGGAAGGTATGTACATCAAATTAATAAACTATCACTTTTGTAGTCAGTTTGTTTAAGATGTGTTAATTGGTTTAATTACTGATGCAGCTTTTACCGATGCCAATTTGACCCTGTGAATGGTGGAGAGATGACTCAGCTTGAATATTACAATTTTCTGAAACCAGAGGAGACTTTCTAAACTATGCTACTTTTATCTGTTTGGTGGTGACTATGCCTTGTAAATATACTGGGGCTGTACATAAGTGGTAATTTTATGCATTGCTAATATTTTATTTAGTGAACTGCCTTCTCTGTGCCCTTTCATTTTTTATTAACCTGTTTGTTTCTTCTTATTGTCATACAATTTTAAAAGTGGAAGAGACTGCTCATTTGCCTCTCGTCTTTAATATGAGAAGGAAAAAACAAATATATAAATAAACACAATTTGCAATATTCTTTCAGATTGTGCTTGGAGATAAAAATTTAAGATTTACATAATCAATCCTTTTTCTTGGTCTTGAGAAACTACATTTGAAATGAGCGTGGAAGAATGTCCTTCAAATTTTCTAGAAATTTGTTTAAAACTATTTAGCATGAGTTATTTAATCAAGAACGAAAAATGTAAATAAATAACAAGATCAGCTGCAATCTTTTATTAAATGTAAGATTTAAACTTGTAGACGGATAATAGATTATTTTCTTTTTCTTTTCTTTTTTTGTCAGAGCAAACATAAGGAGGAGAGTAAAACATTAGCTATATAGATGATGAATGTATATTACAAGCCTAATATATTTCCTAAATTCATTCACATATGTGCCTCTGGCACGTATTCCTCTGGAGTTACAGTCAATGTAACTTGTTTATCTTTAGCTCTTTCCACAACTGCCTTCAAGGGTACCCCTATTCTGTCTCCCATTATTTCAATTATCTGCCATCAAGTTCAATTACCAGTCAGTGTAAATAAACAGATGCAAACAAACAGACATAACAAAACAATTGGGAACAAATAATATACAAATATTCACAAATCTAATGATTACTCAATTAAAGCAACGTCTAGTCACTTGTTCTCTTGATATATTTTATTGCAGAATTGAATATTTTTTCTACCATGGGTGATAATTAAAAATAGATTGAATACCTCGCTAATACTTTCAACTGGCTTCCCATCAAATTCAATGACAACATCATTGGGAAGGAACCCAGCACGATCACCGGGGGACCCAGGAGTTACCTATAACGAATATGACGGGGGAAAATCATCATTCAAGGAATTAAGTCCACATTAACAAAATATATATATATATATATACATATACATATATTAAAAGAAAAGAGCTGCTTCCTTATGGATGATAATAAAACATAATAAAGCATAGTTTTTCACCATATTATCCGGTTATAGGATGATTTGCGACTTACTTGAAGTTGTTCTACTAGAAACACTTAACCTACAACTAAATGCAAATTAACATAAATGTCACAGCGTATAAAAATTTGCCAAAAATCCACCACAAACAAAAGAATTTCACTCCACTACAAGATCATCACATTTTCAGTAAAAATCCCAATAGATACCATCAATTGAAACTGAAGAAATAAAAACCAGCAAAAATGAACACAAACAATCGCTACATCTTATAACAACGATATCATTGGCAAATCATTAATTGTGTGCACCCAGGAATCCGTAAATAATGCAATGACAGGACAAATATTAGTTTCATCAAGGAAAAGAAACAACTAGAGTACATACCATAGCTACAAGAATGCCTTTGTCAACATTTGGGAATGTTGGATCTCTCTCTTTAAGCTGAGCAATGACCATCTTATTAAGAGCAAACATTTTCAACCCAAGCCATGGTCTAATAACTCTCCTGCAGGAAACCATTCTTCAAATATATTTCATTGGATAACTGAACAAGTATTCTATCAAAGTTAAAAGCAAGTTTCTATTGGATCATTTTTATTTGATACTTGGATTTATCAGCGATAAGCCTACAAAATAAAAAACAACATCAGCAGTCTTTGGACTGGCAGGGTTGCCAGCCAAAGACCCTCTAACAGTCAATTTAGACCTCTTGAAAAATTATTTATCGAAGAGTTTAGAGAGGGAAAATACTGCATACCCTTGATTGTGGAGTTTAGTATAGGGTTTAGGAAAGTAGAGTTCCCTAGTTGACTTAGACTTGCTAGATCTTCAAGTTGCCTTGGAAATTCCAATATTATAAAAAACATTAATTAAAATAGGGGGGATGTTTTAACCCCCACGATCTATTTGATAGGTGAAAAGTAAAGAATAATGGAAAAAAGAAAAAAACACAGACTGTTCACCTAAACTATTCAATAGTAAGCATTAATAGGTCTTGTTGTTTAAAAACTTAATCATATTCTGCAGAACAAATGTACTTTATTCGACTTAATACATCCACAGACAAAAGAAAAAAAATTAAGAACATACCCACTTTTCTTTAAGTGCTCTATAATTTTACTAACAGTATCAATTGGTATAGCAAAACTCACTCCATCAGCATCACGCATTTTCATAAGATTCACACCAACAACTTCTCCATCAACATTGACAAGAGGTCCCCCAGAATTTCCCTACATTACACATAGAAACAACCAATAATATTTTTAACCAATAGAGGACTCAAGAAATGTACGTGATTTAAACAGTACTATATACTCTGAGGAAGAGGGGAGGGAGTGAGTTACCTGATTAATTGCACAATCAGTTTGTAGATACTCCCTCATTCCACCGAGACCCAAATCACTACTTTTGCGGTCAACACAACTACACTCAGAGATGGAAGGTAAAGTGAGGGAAAGAATTTTTACCAACAATCAATCTCCAGGGAGAAAGAAAACACCCTATAATGGACTAGAATAGAATCTATTTATGTATAAGATTTATATGATATATTGGACTAGAATAAAATCTTATGGGATACTATGAAACCTATAACTACACACATAAATATAAATATGAATATAAACACATATGTTATTCAAAAATACTATGATTAAATGAAACATATATGTTTTTCAGAAATACTATAATTAAAAGCATATCAATACATTAAGACACAGAAAACACTTTTCATATAACAATACACATTGCATTACACATTTTGACAGCTATCTATCTACCTTACTATACCAGCAGTGATGGTATTCTGAAGTGAAAGTGGACAGCCCATGGCTATCACCCAATCCCCAGGTCGAAGCTTACTTGAAGAGCCAAGTTTTGCAGTAGGGAGTGGGGTTTTGGAATTGATCTTTATAATAGCAATATCAGAATGTAAATCAACATTTTCAACCGTGGCCACAAATGACCTACCATCTTGCAAAGTTACATCAACCTGCAACAATGTGTCGTACTTGAAAATAAGATGTAGATCTTATAACCTCAACTTGGTGTCTTAATATGTTAAGACAATCATGGTTCTACAGTATAATTTTATAGTATCATACAGCATCCATAAGTGATTTTAATCATATAAACAAGTTTTCCAAACTTCAGACCACTTATTTTCATTAGCCTTGTACCATTGGAAACAGTGCATGGAGCTTTATAGGATCAAAAATGGTATTTTTCAATGATTCAAACAAAAAACATATAGCCATATATAATGCAACCACTGACCTTTCCTTTCGGTGAAGCACGCAATCCATGAAAATCAACTATAGTATGAGCACATGTTAAAATTGTACCATCGTTGTCAATAATAGTTCCAGTGCCTATATGCTTTACAGTAATGGCCCCATATATATCTATAAACACAGTAAGAAAAACAATGGGTATTCTTAATTTCCCAACAAACAAATTCCTCAAAACCACGTTGCATACACAGCTAAAGAAATCATCTCAACATGTATACCCTTAGCAAAAGATATATTGACTACAGCAGGGCCTACAATAGCAGCTGCATTTGCAATAGTATTTCTTCTCAAGCATTCGCAACAATGCTCTGGGCGATCTTCAGAAGCCCCTGAATCCCCCTTTACATCTGATGACGGAACTGGAACAGCTCTTGATGAAAATAAAGGAAGCATTCCTACGGAAGCTCAAATCAAATGCAAATAAATAAATAGTTAAATTCCAAAATAAAAAGTCATGTAAATTTAAAGATATGAACACTTTAAAGGGTATAGTAAGAGACAAACCATGTTGCCATTGAAAAGATGATCCAGATATAGGGAGAGGGAGATTCACTTGAGAGAGTCGCCATGGAAGAGACCATGCATCACGCAGAAACTCAGGAATCGACACCTTAACCGTAACTTCTTACAAAATTAAATTCAAAAGTTACAACAATAGTTTGGTTTTGAGCCTCAAAATCAACACAATCTTTTTTTTGAGGCGGCGTATAAAAACCAGATTGCCATTTAAATGTACCAACACTTTGAAGGGCATACTAAGGAACAAACCAGATTGCCATTGATGAGATGCTCCGGATACAGGGTGAGGAAGCTTCCCTTGAGAGGTTTGCCATGTAAATGACTCAGGAATCGACACCTTAACAGCAGCTTCAAAAATTAAAATTCAAAAGTCACTACAATAGTTTAGTTTAAAGTCTCAATATTAACATAATCATTTTTCGGAGGCATGAGGCATAAAAACATCTCAATCAAAATAGCATTCAATTTTGACTCGTATTAATTGCTTCTGGAGCTGCTAAATTAAGAGCTTAAAGCTTACGAATATTGAAGCGGCAGTTTGCGTCCAATAGACCGACCCCGACGGCGGTAGCCATTGCTGCAGCACGGAGGATCGAGTTTGTGCTAAACATCGAAAACCTTTCTTCTACCAAAAATTTCAAAGACAACTTCTTAGGGCAACGGCTGCAACCAATCTTGTGGAAACTTCGGGAACGTCGTTTAAGTGTGCGATCCAAAACCCATGCTAAACCCCCCAACTCCCAAGTTTATGTAAATATTTTACCAAAAAAATATATATATATATATATATATAATATATTTGCATTATTATTTGTTTTTTAAAAATCTTAATTTTAAAAGATTTAAGCGTACTGCCCACGTTTACAAAAACGGTTGGATTTCTCAATTAATGTTTGGGCCGACATTCTGCGAAGGCCCATTACAATTGTTGTACCCGCCCAAAAGACTAGGTCTGGTTTCAATTTGGAAAGTTGCGGGCTTCTGTGATCCTACGGCTGAGGACTATCCGAGGGCCGAGGCTTTAGAAAGGCGGTTTTGGATTTTATCATATAATCCGATAGTATTTAGTACAAAACTTGTGAATGAACTATTTTATATATCTTTTTCTCAAGTTAGTTACAGATTGAATTTTTCTTTTTTTAAAAATAAATTCCAGAATGAGTTGACCTAAATTCATGTTTGGGAAAAGAAAGATAGAGAGAGGGAAAAAAGAAAAGAAAGGTGCAAATTCGCAGACTATAATCCCAGATGATATGCTATACATTTGGCAAAATTAAGCATGGATTTCACATCATGCCTGTTTACATGCACGAGTATTTAGAATGGACGTAGTATATATATTAAACTTCCAACAAGCACCGACCTTAATTCATATCTAAGAATGGGGACGGTTAGTGTCAACGTCATGGTCACCTGGGAAAGAGCGCAAGACCTTCATCTGTATCTTTCTCAAAGCAGCAGCAAACTCCAATGCTTCATTCATGGCGGCACGAGCACCGGCCATGGACTCTTCAAGCTCCTTGTGTGTCAAGTAATAGCTGCATATTTGACTCAGAATCCGGTCGTGCCTCTCTTCATACCTTATTGCTCTTTCTTCTGCTTTCTCTAATGCTTCCTCTATGATCTTTAGCTTCTCCTTTCTGAGCTGTTGCCAATGCCATTTCTTTAGGTTTGGCACCAAAAAGAAGAAAGAGGTTGTGAAGCCGATAATGGAGGAAACCACATGCCCAAAAGCCATGGCAGTTTTGTTTTTGTTGAAGAAGAAAGATACAAGTATAATATGAAATTAAAAAAAAAAAAAAAGGAAAAAGAAGAAGAAGAAGAAGAAGGTTCATGCCTAAATATCCCTTCCTTTGGCGGAGAGGCATTCAAAATATTCCTTTTCTACATTTTACTATCTCTCCCTTCTTTTTTCTTGCATTATAATAAAGTCAGGATTAACATATATATCAGCCAAAAATAAAAGCAGTAGCATATGTACTTACACCCTTGCAAAATTCTTGACAAGTACAAAAGGCGAAAAAGATTGTTCTTTTCTCAAAGACAAGTATAGGAAAAGACTCCAACCTTCGTGCGCTTGTCGCCTCAAGCTTTAAGTTTTTCAGTAAAGTTGATTTATGTAGTTTAAACACTTTGTCCAACCAAAAAATTTGAGTGTATATATATATATATAGTAATCACTGAAACTCTTGCTCTTCAAAATTTATTTGATATCTGTGCATCAAAAACTAATTGTATAATGAATTCCATTCAAATATATTGTATATCATGGCACAAAAGTACGGAGGTCAAGAAACCGATTGTGGAGAAAACGACATGCCTAAAAGCCATGAGAGTTTTATTTGTCGTTGAAGAATGACAAGTAGAAAATGAAAGAAGAAAAGTTGGTGCCTAGTCTAGAGTATTCAGTTGAGAAGCATCCCTAGCTAAAACCAATACTATAAAGTAATTTGAATTTCTTCTTGCATTATAAATCAGGAATATTTAATTTTGATGGTGAGCAAAAATAAAAGCAAAGCATATGCACTCTCTCTTGCAAAATGCTTAACAACTAAAATTTCGTGGACGTGAACAAAAGGGTACAAAAAAAAGAAAAAAAGGACCATTATTTTCTCATAAATGACACAAAATCTGCGCATCCGGGGAATCGAACCCCGGTCAGTACCGTGGGAGGGTACTATGATACCACTACACCAGATGCGCCTTTTGTTTCAATCGAGATTTTAAATTAAATTAAACAATCATTTTTATTGAAACTAAACATTAACTCAAACTAATAAGGCTTAATGGTCATCACTCATGCATGTTAATTGATGCAAAGTTAGAGTATTATTAGTTTTGGTTTTTTATTATATATATATATATATATATTTGTACTAACATATCAAATATTCATGGATCATAAGCTATATCGTTAATAACTTATAGACGCATGAAGCTTTACGTTGATCTGGAGCAGGAGATAATGGAGACCCTAAGCTTGATGAGGATGACGAGATTTTTTACAATGGGTGATGAGGAGAAGGCTCTTGAAGCAGAGAAGAAGGTTGAGAGATCAAGGCTCTTGAAGCAGAGAATTGAAGGTTGAGTTTTTAGACATTTTTGGGGCTCCTTTTAATTTGGATTGTTTTATTTATTACTGTTAGCTATGATATTTTTGTTATTAATTTTTCTTTTGGTCTTAAATTGTCAATCAAAATTACATGACTATTTATGAGATCATACTATATATATATATATATATATATATATATATATATAGGTGTGAGGATCTTAATACCTTTAAATGGTATTAACTTGGTTTTAAATTTTCTGAAAAACAAAAACCAAAACAAATATGAAAATTTCACGGTGATAATTAATTTGGGCTAAAATCCAATTTCTTAACTACCAATTAAAATTAGGTATAACAATAATTAGTTTCGATTAGACTTTTGGTTTGAATAATGGGTCTTGGGCTAAGAATTTTGGGCATGTAATGGATAGTATAATTGGGTTGGGTTGGGCCTAGGAACAGAGAAGGGCTCGATCGGGTCTTGGGCTAAATGGTTTTCAGTAATAATTTCAGTAATTGAGCTATTGAAGTATGAAATTCATAATTCATTAAATTTAAACTCATCAAAATTCCCTAATATTTCTCAAGTTTGGCGGGTGCGAGATGAACTCCGAAGGCTCAGGCATTTGAGAAGGACTGTGATTATCATCATCGTGTACCTAAATTTAGCGTGTGTTTAGCAGTTCAAAGTTTTAGGATTTTCAGGTTGGTATCTTATATTTCTCTCATTCTATACGTGCTCGTCTGTGGAATTTGCAATTTTCTGCGGCAATTTAATCAATGTCGTTTCGTTTTTTTTCCTCTCTAAATCTTATGGGGGTAAATGTAATGGGCTTAGCTTGTGTTATTGTCCTGTTGTTGAGTGATTATTTTTGCAGTAATATAACTGTCGTTTATCGTTGTTAATATTCAGTTCCTTGACTGTTTGGTTGCTGAGAAAATTTGAGAGTGAAAAAAAAGAAAGAAACGAAAATTTGGATTCGGATAATTACTGGACTGTGGTTTTATGACAGTGCATGAAGTTGAACTTTTTCCCCTCATAAAAAATTTTTGTTCGTATTTTACTTTGGTTTTCTCCAGTTTTCTCATCATTTGAGACAATTTCCAATTTTTCATAAGGTAGAAGAAAACGTAATTGACATGAATTGAAAATAATGCAAATCTTGTTTAGAGTTTAGTGGTCCTTTAATGTGGAAATTGTGTTTTTCCAGCTACATTTTGTTGCAAGCTTAGCCTCGGGTTTCCTATTTCTTTCCCAGCAAACATTTTCACACCATGAGTAGCCAAGGTATCTCTTCTGATCAAGTCATTGCGAAACTGATTGAAATGGGATTTGAAAATTCTACTGTCATAGAGGCTGTGCAAGCAGTGGGTCCGTCGTTTGATGATGCTGTTGAATATATTTTGAACAGTCGCAATAGAAACGGTGATAGAGTAACAAGGAGTTCAAAATGTCGTTCAAGCAATGCAAAGGTTCTGAGCAAAAGAGCTTTGACCTCCTCGTCTCCATTGGGTCAAATGCGACAGTCTAGCATGCTGGAACATTTCCAATCCCCAGGTAGACCTAAACGAAGCAGGATTGATGTTGTAGCCAATGTATCATCAGTCTCTCGATGTGAAGCATTTCCCACTAATGTAGAAAAATGTAAGCAACCTCCTCCCTGTGAAAGATTTTACAACAGAAATTTACTAGAACCGGTTACAGTTTATTGCTCACAAGAGCTGGACGTAGGATCAGATTGGGAGGAAAAGGTTAATGGTCTCTTGCAAAAGCAATTTGGTTATTCATCCTTGAAAAATTTTCAGAGAGAAGCCTTGGCTGCTTGGCTAGATCACCAAGACTGTCTTATTCTTGCTGCAACAGGATCAGGTACCATTATTTTTCTTTTATACGATTCTGTTTGTTGGTATTTTATTGGATGGGTATCAACTCTTTGTGTACAATTACCTTTCGACAGGGAAGTCTTTGTGTTTTCAGATTCCAGCATTACTGACAGGGAAGGTTGTGGTTGTGATTTCACCCTTAATAAGCTTGATGCACGATCAGTGCTTGAAACTTGCAAAACATGGGATCTCTGCTTGCTTTCTTGGGTCTGGGCAGCCAGATAGCACTGTCGAGAATAAGGCAATGAAAGGCATGTATAGTATTATATACATATGTCCTGAGACAGTTTTAAGGTAAAGTATCTATAACGATACATAGCTTTTGATTGAACAAGGATTTGTTTGTTTGATTGACTGAAAAAATGCAACCTACTCTGCTGCAGACTGGTTAAACAACTTCAGAAGTTAGCAGAAAGTCATGGAATCGCACTATTTGCAATTGATGAAGTTCATTGTGTTTCTAAGTGGGGCCATGATTTTCGGCCAGACTACAGGTTTCTTTTACTTTGTCTATTTTGGTCTTTACTGAAGAGTCTGATTTGATCTTTACTGAAGAAGTCCCAGATAATTCTGAATAATATGCTTGTGATTCCACTGATTTGCGAGAAAAAAGCACAAGTCCCCTAATGCATCCTGTCTAAAGGTTTTGCTGCCAGTATTCTGAACAAACGAGCAATAAGTTTTAACTCAGTGTTCAATTGGTTTCACCTATATTTTATATTTACTTTTTTCGAGTTATCTCTTGCCAGTCTTTTCTGGATCGTTTTACTTTTATGTCCGATCTTTTCAGGTATCAACCTAGTTTAAAACTAGGTGATTAACTTTATCAGTCTTTGACAACTTTATTCAAATACTTCAGGAGGTTGTCTGTGTTGCGGGAGAACTTCACTACTAGCAAATTAAAGTTTTTAAAGTTTGATATACCGTTAATGGCATTGACTGCAACTGCCACAACTCAGGTTCGCGAAGACATTCTCAAGTCTCTGACCATGTCAAATGAGACAAAGATTGTGCTGACCTCATTCTTCCGAGCAAACTTAAGGTTTTCGGTGAGTTCTCCCCCTCCCTTCTTCCTCATTTTAGTATTCTCTCAGGGTTTTTTTTAATAAGGTTTTTTATGGTCTGAAATCATCAACTGGATAATTTATGTTATGTGCATGAATAAAATTCAGAGTTGTTCAACTGGATAACACATGTCGTAGTGAGATGTATTGGATAAGTTCTTGTCATTGCTTGGCTTTGCTTCACACTTTCATTTTGCATTTCATCTTTAAGTATACATCAACAACTGTTACAGCCATGGACATTATAATTTGTTGCTGCTATTTAACAGGTGAAACATAGTAGAACATCTTCACCATCTTCATATGGCAAGGATTTCGATGAATTGATAGACATTTATGTGAGAAAGAGAAAAACTGGTGAAAAGAATCAGATTACCTTCTCTCGAGAGTTAAACAATGCATCTGACACTTCTGCCAGCACTAGCATATCAGAGGTGGATGAGAATACTGAAAATGATTTAAATGACATTGAGGATGGTTACTCTGACAAAGATGATGAAGAAGTGAATTCAAATAAGAAAAATGGTTCACAGGCTTCAAAGGGAAAAGAATTGTCAGTGGAGTACTTGGAAAATGAGGCTGACATCTTTCAGAGTGTGGATGATTGGGATGGTACTATAATTTGGAAGTTCTGATTATGGCTAAATTTTAATGATTTAACATGTTTATGATTGTTCTTTGACATTCTGAGCACTACCATTTTCACAGTGGCCTGTGGTGAATTCTGTGCACAATATCCTCTTCAGGACAGCGATATCATAGGTTCATCTGAGACAGTGAATCCCCCAGAAAGATCAGAAACAAGACTACAGCATATCTCAGAGACTTCAGAACAAGGACTAACCATCATATACGTTCCCACCAGAAAAGAAACATTGAGCATTGCAAAGTATCTATGTGGGTGTGGCATAAATGCTGCTGCTTATAATGCAGCGGTATGTTCTAGATATAGTAATCTTTTAATGATTTTATATATTGTGTTTTGTTCTTCACTATCTGAAATGTCGTTCTTTTTTCACTCTCTCTTCCTACTAAACCAGCATCTTACCTGAAATCATCCCATAACTCAAACTTTTAAACCCTATTTTTCTTGTGAGACTACTAAAATTATGCAGGCATTTGCAGTAATAATTTACTGCTGAATAGTGATTGGCTGCACAACAGTCTTATCTTTCATGTATTTATTGAAGCTCTGCTGTTGATATTCTTTTAACCATCCTATTGTGCCAATTCATTATGAAATACTACCCTCGACATCATTGCATTGACTCACCATGTTAATAATAATATTCTCTCTAAAATGTTTGCTGAGTTAAAAGATATTTCATGCTTTTTACTTAAAGTCCATCTCCTGTGTGACTGCAACTAATGCAAGTTTATATTTTACCCAGTTGCCGAAAGCACATCTAAGGCAGGTTCACAAGGATTTCCATGAAAACAATTTAGAGGTATGAATTTTCTGACTTAATGGTTGATACTAATTGAAAATCTGATATGAATCTGATGTTTGTGTCCATAAATATCATCTTCTAGTACCTAACCAGATTATTTAGAGCTTGCTGGATTTTATGCTAGGCAGTAGAATATACAGAAGCATCCACAAAATAGAATATTGTTAAGTAGCTTGCCATTTACAGATTTCAAATTTATTTCTGAAAGGAGGTTGATTATGATTTCATTTTAATAAAACCAGTCCATGCCATGGAACTGACTGACATGGTATGTTTCAAATATTTCATTCCAAGATAGTGATAAAAATTATTACTTTTGATCAGATTTTTTCTATCCCATATCTCCAGGTAGTTGTAGCAACAATTGCTTTTGGAATGGGGATTGACAAGTTAAATGTCCGAAGAATTATCCATTATGGTTGGCCACAGGTGATCTTAATGTAATTTTGCAAATTTGTTTATTGTTCCTTATCATATATCGCTGGTACACTAAGAATCGCAGCTTACAGTTGTATCATGTATGGCAAACCTTTGGAATGTTATTTGATTTTCACCTAAATTTGCCTTTTCATCTCATGTTGGAAGAAAATTTTATGACATTCTTTTTTTTCCTTGTTAATCAAAATTTAGCATAATATTGCCTTTAACAATTAGTTTTGTTGTAGAGTCTGGAAGCATACTATCAAGAAGCTGGTCGAGCTGGAAGGGATGGAAAATTAGCTGATTGTAGTAAGTCAATTTATGCTTTTAATAGATTATGATATCAAATCTTAGTTGACAAATTTTTCTGGTAAATATCATGCTCAGCCATGGTTTTGTATTCATTTAATTCTTGGTATGCCACTTGATATGTCAAGCTTGAACACTGACACTTTTTTTCACCCTATGCCTAAGCTAGTTCAGATTATTAGACAGGGTGCTGGGTACTAATAATTACAATGAATATTTCTACTCAATGTCACGTGCAAAATCTTGCTATTTTACTTTGACAGCTTTAATCACAAACCTTGCAAGAGTACCATCCCTATTACCGAGTAAAAGAAGTGAAGAGCAGATAAAGCAAGCATATAAAATGCTGTCTGATTGCTTCAGGTTTATTGCAAATTCATGTCTTTGCATGCTTATTTTTTTCTCTCAGTCTCTTCATCATTTATTTCTAATGCAGATTATTTTGACCCCTGAAAAATGCATATACATATGTTTGCTTAAATATTTCTTTTGTTACTTGCAGGTATGGAATGAATTCGTCAGGTTGTCGGGCTAAAAAGCTCGTGGAGTATTTTGGAGAAGAATTCACTTATGAAAAGTGTCTCTTGTATGTATGCAATATCATTTTCGATAGGTTCTACTTTGATATTAAAGTTTGGTCTATATTCTCAAAGATATTATGGTAGTATCTCATATTAAAGCACTAACCATTGTATCTTTGTCTAAAAATTGTGAAGTTTCATAATAATCAAGCTATGTTTTTGAAGGTGTGATGTGTGTACTAATGGACCTCCAGAAAAGCAGAATTTGAAAGAGGATGCAGATATCTTTCTGCAAGTTATTGCGGCATATTATGTATGTAGTTCACAATTTTGAATAATCTCGTTCTCTAGAATCTTTTCAATCATATATTTCTCATTATTTAACTATTGTTGTACATGTGCGGTGCTAGGAGTTGGCATACTATCTTATTATGCATTATTTTATTCTAACCATATTGCTCAGGTATTCTTTTGCACTTGTTTTATTGTAGCCCTTTCTTGTTGATACCTTATAGGTTTTTTCATATCGCACATAATAAATGCTTTAGTTTCCACACTTGATTAATGCTGTCCATATTAAAGAAGCTAATATCACCTGGCGAAAGGTGATACCTCTATAGATTACTGAAATTCCACTTTGGAGATGTGGGCATGCGGTTTTTAACACTTGGACGGACTGTAATTTTATTCTTTCAATCATTTGGTAAGAGGCATGTTTTTGAATTTCAGGGAAAGAACATTCCTGTAGATGGGTCATACAATGATGTTATTAGTGACAATGAACAAAAGAGTTTCATGGAGAAACCAACCCTAAAGACATTTATCAGTAAAATGAGGGAGCAGGTGATTCTAGCTCTCTTGTGCACTTTCTCTCTATTCTTGATATGGTGTTTTGATCTTACTCTTGCTTTTGCAGTCTCAAAAATTCATGGCAACTGATTTGTTCTGGTGGCGAGGTCTTGCTCGAATTATGGAAAATAAAGGGTACATCAAAGAGGGCGATGAGAAGGTATAAACTTTTTGCTTTCAACTTTAAGTCAAATTAGTGAACCCTTGAAGGTCTTAACATTGCTTTGGGAGCATCATGTTGTATGTATCTTTGCATGCAAGCTTTCATGGTTCTTACGTACTTCTGGTCTCATTTTTCCAACTGAAATGTTTTCTACTCAGCCCCACGTTCAGCTGAAGTTTCCAGAGCTAACAAAACTGGGAATGGAGGTTTTGCGATTCAAGAGGGAGGAAACTTTTTATGTTTACCCTGAAGCAGATATGCTGCTTTCTCTGAGTAAGCCCAAGACTTATTCCACTTTCTCCGATTGGGGAAAAGGCTGGGCTGATCCTGAGATTCGTCGCCAGCGTTTAGAGAGGATGCAATTCAACAAAAAGCAGCTAAAGCCATGTGGTTCGAGACGACGTAGAAAACCACGGAAGCAACGGAAGAGAAAATCAAGTAAACAAAATCCAGACATGAGAACTGTCCGAGGTAGAATAGTAGCAAAGATATCAAAGAGGTACTGTTAAGACATGGAAGCTTTTGGCACTCTGATATAGAATGTTCCAAAATTTTACCCAAAAAAAACAATACAAGAATCAAATCAAAACGTATTATGTGTTATGCTTATAAACACACTGTAAATCTCAACTATCGAAATGGAGCTAGAGGATTTGGGGTGCGTGGGGCTCTTGCGCTTCTAAGTTCTTTACACACATGATCTAACATCCCTAGGAAGTCTCTCACAATCACAAATATCCGGAGTGGATTGCCTTCTTCTCTACTCACATCTCCATGAAAATACTCTGTAATTTCCTTTACATGTGACAACACCCTATCTTCATCTCCTTGCAACTCTTTTAGATTCTTCTCCGCATAATTCAAGAAGGCATTCATGGAGTTGATGAAATTTCCACTTCCCCCCTTCCCATCCACACACAAGTCCTTGCATATAAGATCTTGCAACTTAGCCATTCCATCTGATAAGTTTGACACAGAGCTCGCAAGAACATCCAAGTCTATCGTGGCTGTTTTCTTAACATTGTAGAGTTCGGTACTAAGACCAGAAACAAGATCTAATCCCATTCTTCGATAATCTTCTTCTTGCTCTTCTGGGGTTCTGATTTTGTTCTTCTGGTTGATCCTCCCCATAATGCTGGTTGAAACTCTGATTCCTTCAGATCTTATTATTTCTTGGACTACAAAATGAAGTAAGGTAGTCTTTCCATCGGTTCCTTTCACGTCTGCAAGCTTAAGAAGGGCATCAAGCTTGAAGGCTCTGGCACCTCCTCTAATTGTTCCAACATTCATTCGGTTTCCTGTTTTGAGCACGGCTTCAAGTAACTTCAAGAAGAGCCTGCTTGACCTTAGTTCCTTGCAGGCCTCCTAACACAAAGACAGACAATCAAAGATATATATATATATATATATATATAAACCGTTTTGAAATTGTTGAATGGTCTTGATGGGTGAAGTGGGTTTGAAATTACGTACCTCTAGCATTGAAAAGGAGTTTCTGAGATGGACCACCTCGTCTTCAAAAGTTTCTCTGTAAAGCATTGCTTCAACTCGTAGGAAGGCATAAGGTATGTCGAGCATTGCCTTCACAAACCTCTCGGCTGAACCTAGTTCATTGATATCTCCTTTATAGCCGGAAAGCTGAGCCTCTTCCTCTTTGATGGGTACCATCTTGGCAAGTGCCTCTAATTGTTGTAAGGACAATCCCTTCCCTGCTTTTTACAGTTGAATTAATTACATTTCTACGTGGGTGGTTTTTATACTCTAGTATGTACATTCTACATTCCAAGTCAGTGCCTTAATTGCTCGTAGTTGAGATGATTACCTTGTACTAGTGCTTCACATACTTGCGCAGCAGTCACATTCAGAGCTTTTGATAGTATGGTTATGTTCTGTAGCCTCTTTGGTTCCAAGACATGCTTGCTTGGAGAAGGGCTCTTGCTCTTTGCCTCATCGTTCTTTATGGACTTTTGTATATTGTATCCAAAAAGTGATTCAATCATTTCCTCGTCCAACCTAATTTCACAACTCATAAGTTGATGAGGTTCAGATGGAACATGACTAATGAGCAAGTAATATGACGCCAAGAAAACAATATAACAAACTTACTCAAATGAGCTCGATCTTAGCTTGTCCCACACCATTGAACGGTCTGGTGCGGCTCTAACTTTGTCCCAATGTAATGGCTTTAGTTTTGGCAATGGAGATCCACCTTTTCCTAACGGTGAAAACTGAGGGAATTGAGATGGTGGGGGAGGTGGAGTTTTCAAACAGTTACTGTTTGCATTAAAAAATGGGGGTGGGCACGGCGGCGGAGGAATACAAGATGGACTTTGTGAAGGTTTAAAGGGGTTTTGAGGTGAAGGAGGAAGCTCGGCTTGCGAATTTTGGCTTGATTTAGGAGAAAAATGTGAATTTCTTGGTGATGATAGATTTGGCATAGTGGAAGAGCTTGAAGCATTGGACATGGCTCTAGCTGGCCTTGGAGAAGAATGAGAAGGAAGAAAGTGTACAAGTGGGGGAGAAAGGGTTGGAGGTGGTGGTGGAGGAGGAGGAGGTGGAGGAGTTGTGGAATTCTTTTGACAAATCTGTTCCGCATTGCTTGGAGGCTGTGAATCCGGAGCTGGGGATGAGTTTTGATTTGGGTTTGCTTGCTGAATTGGCAAGTCCAAAGCCACATTCGCATGAACAATTGGTAAGTCCACACAAGATTGCTCTAAACAAGAATTGGTTAACACCCTTGGGGAGAAATTCTCAAATGTGTCACCGACACTTGCTGCCGAAGCATTAGAAAGGCGGACAATTGATGAATTTGAATCTCCAAAAGAATGAAAAGATTCATCATCAGAAGAGCGAGTTTCAATTGAAATAATTTTCTCCTCACATGAGGAATTAGGACAACCGGATTCATGGTTGATTAAATCTGCATCCTCATGGACAGACTTAATTTCCCTTGTGGAAGAAGTACCATCGTCAATTATTTCTGCCTTCACTGATTCTTGATTAGATTCCACCCTCTCGTGCAATGCATTTTTTGCTATGCTATGTGTTAGCGATGCGTTTGCAAGACAAGTAGTAGTAGTCTGTTGTTGTTGTTCTAAATCCAGTCCTAATGAATCAAGATAAAACAGATCAAGGCCAGGATTTAGTCTAACCTTGCTTGCTGGTTTTCTGAAACTTGCGTACTTTGATTTTCTTCTTCTTTTTCCACACGCTGGAATTGTTCTTGTTGGTCTCTTCTGATGTTTTCTGTACTTCTTGCAAGCCCAGATTAGGCCAAGAACACAAATCACTGTGGCAGTTCCAACTGAGACAAGAACTGCTATAAGAATCCTTCTGACTTTTCCTTGATCCTCTCTTTGAAGCTTGTGAGGAGGTTGCGTTGAGCGCAAGTGATGCAGTGGAGGATGGGAATGCGCATGGTGGTGTAGCACAGGAGCAGGAGCTGGAGCTGGAGTTGGAGCCTCAGCGTCAATGGAGGTTGATGGAGAAGGTGCTGGGGACACACTTTCAGAGTAGCCATGGCCCTTTAATGGCCATTTCATGTAGGAGTTGTTGAGTCCAAGCAAAACCCTGAACTTCTCCAAGATTGAAGCTCTGTGTTCTTCATTCCCATCCTCTCCTGAAACTTTCTCAATCTGTGTTGGAATGCCATCTTCGATATCTGCCATGGAATACAAGTGTCGCATCCCAGAGACACTGCTCAAGTCTTCTGATGCATTTGATAAAGCATTGGCAATCATATTGTGCCCATTGTTTAATGAAAAGAGCACGAACATGATGATGAAAATCATGTGCAGGTGGATATCAGAATCATAACCCATCTTTCCAAAGAACAAAAAAAAGTATCGACCAAAATCATGAAACCATCAATCCAACTTTCTGCTTATAAATCCTCATCACCTCCTTTTTGTATCCAGTCTCTCTGTTTTTTTCTAATTACAAAAATGTAAGAATTATTTGGGTGGTATAGGTGTTGTGGTGTGCAATGAAGATCTAGTGGAGAGAGTCTTTAATGCTACTCCAAGGAACCCCTGAGCCTGGCAGTTGTAGTTGTACTGGGCCTTCTTAACTTCCCATGTTCATGTCCTTATCTTCTTCTCAATCTCCATTAATTCCTCTGCAAAACACTGTTAACATGCATCATACATTGTCTCTCTGAACTTACTCTCTCAAATTTTGACTTTATTCTTTTGTCTTTGTTTTCTTTATGATTCCTTAGCTTAAGAGAGGTATTACATAAACCCATGTTTTCTGCTCTTCCTCACTCATTAATACTGTTTTTTCCATCATTTTAATCAGTTTAAGTAACAACTTGGGAGTTCGAAAAACTTTATTTCAATGTCAAATTTAAGACATGGGTTTTATAGTTGAATAAAGAGCTTTTTAAAGTAACTAAAAGTCACCCAATGAAAATAAAAACTAGAATGCCAAGGTGGGTCCCAATTTGTTGGTCTTGAGCTTGCCTAACTCTCTCTCCCCCTCTCCCTCCCTCTCAAGAGGGTGAATAGTGCAAGTTTTCCCTCCAACCTCCATAATTAAGAGAGAGAGAGAGAGAGAGGAGAGACAGAAGGACAAATGGTCCATCACCATCTCATGTGACCTTCCACACAAGAAACCAAAAGCGATACCCGATCAAAAGACAAACCAAGTTTATAAATTTAGGCAAAAACAAAAAAAGAAACAAGTGGAAATGTGACCTTAGATTGTTGAATTATGGGAGGCAAAAGAGAGTACTAACTAGTCCCTGTCCCACACTTCTAGTAGCTGAATGAGTAATACAACATAGTATTAGTATCCTCATGGGTTTGGTGGGATTAAGTTTGATTATCATTAGCTTTTTGTAAGCCCATTACCCTGTGTTTCCACCTCCACCAAACACCTAACCACAGAGAGAAAGAGAGAGAGGCTCAACTGCTCAAGGCGACAAGCAGCACTGTATGGTAAAGAGCTGCATGTTGTGCATTTTTTTGGGTTTTGAGTGAACAGTGTTTGCGTGGAATTTAATCATACACCATCACTGCTGAGGGGACCGCATTTTCGTATCATTTTCTGGTGAATTATTCGGATCCAAAATCAGACACCATCCAGCTATATAAATACACCTCCATTCATTCGTTACCTATTTATCTATTTATTTATTATACATAAATAGGTTAATCTTCTATAAGAGATTTTCATGCCATTACGTACGGTTTCAAATACCGTGATTAACACCATGCAATCTATTAGGTAACAAATTAAAAATCAAAGTGAAGAAAAAACAATAAAGTATTCAACTAGTATGTTTCTCTGACCAAATTAATAACGTATTCATTATTCTGTCTTCGTGGGTCAAATCCAATAACCATCTAGAAACTCATTTTATTTATACTTTTTTTTTATTTGGGGTGTCTCTATTACTATTTTGTTCTCTCACCATATGAAATAAATCTATAGGTACCATGCTCCTCGTCCATCAAAATATATAATCAAAGCTTGGTATCCAATTCAACTTTAACACTCCACTTTTTATTATACTTTTTCCTTTTCTTCCACGTGTTTGTATGGTTGAAATTAAAACATATTATACACACATACATATATTAATTGTTGTTTGTGTTTCATGAGACAATTATAATGTCGTCCACTCGTTACCTTATTTCTAAGTTTATTGTTATATAACTTTCAAAAAATAATTAAAAAAGAAAAAGAATAACAAGGTGTGACGATTATGGGCCATAAACAAGTACACCATGTCCAATGAAGGCTACGTTTAGTAAGCCAAGTTTGGCCCAAAAGAACGAATTGTAGACCTAAAGAACTACTCGAGTTATGGGCCGATTTAAATGTCTGAACCTGATCTTTTCTCTGATCTCTCTCTCTCTCGTCCTTTCTTTCTTTTTCTTTTTCTTTTTTAAATAAATAATTAACCAAGCCCTATCTCTTTCCTTTTTTCTTTTTGTCACTTTGAGATTAGATTATATCGAAATCAAAATCAGCTCATCATTGACAAGACTTACACCACAACCTATATTTGCCTATGTCTTGGGTTCTCCAGAACCCACCGCTTATGTAGAACAATAGTTAATAGCCACTAACTTTGTGACTTTTAGTGCGCAAATTCATCATCAATTGCATCAGCCATAGCGACGGCTAGTGAGCTATTTTTTTACTTCATCTTCCTTTTTTTCCATTCTCAAAAAATGAACACAAACAACAATGCCAGTGACTTAAAACTTTTCCCAGGACAAAAAAAATCCTTGCTTTACTTTTTATATATATTTTTCTTTCACTTTTAGGCACGAGTAGAACCCACATTTTTCATGAATTAATACCTCAATTTTGTACACATTTGCTGGGCTAAAAATGCCTTGTTGGTTACGCGTCTCTGACCTGAGTCTTCACCAAACACATCATGTCAAGCAACCAGCCTCAATGTCACCATCAACCACATTATCAATATTTGTATCCTCGCAAATATGACACACCCTTCTAATTTTTTGTGTGTTACCAAACGCGTATTTACACAAACACTTAGCTTGCAGGTAAACATGGACAATGCAGCTAATTATGCATAAAAAAGCTTGAATCACTTCGTAGTCGTAGCTAGGCTAAGTAGCTTTTTTGACATATTCTACTAAAGATTCATTTTTGCAAAAGGTTGTGGAGACACACAGTGCCTTCAAAATTGACTGCTGGCTTTTTAGGGTCATCCAGAAGGTTTGTTTTGTGTGAAATTTATTCAATCCCAATCCTCCAACCATATCTTCCTTGTTTTTCCCTTGTTTTTATTTGTTTATCATTATTCATATACTTGGACTCCTCATTAATACCAACATAACATAGGTCAAAACTTTGCCTACTATTGAAGACCAGCATATAATTAGTATGAATAGAACTAAGACCAGCCCTGTAACTACTTATTACCTACTATTTGACAAAATAAAAAACCATGCATAATTTGTGCCTCATTTATATATTTATATGTATTCTCTGTTTTTAATTGTGATACCAATTATGTATTTATTCTTAGGCAAACAAATATCTATCTATTATATGCATTCATTTAATTTGAGCGGTACCCACTTGGAAAAATAAATATTAAAAGCTGTGTTTTTGTATGATTCCCACCTTTATGAAGTGTATGCATAACAAAGCCACAATTTGGACCATATTCATATATATATATATATATATATATATATATATATTTGTGTGTGTGTGTGTGTGTGTTTGTTGTTGACTTTATATAATTTTTCTATGACCTAAGTATGCAGTCTATTTATATGGTTTATAATTTATTTCATTAATTTATATTGAAAAATAAATAAATTATGTCTCATAAAGGGATGGACATGATTAAACAGCCGAAATGATTGTTTTATCTTTTATTACTTTTTACTTTAATTGATTAATTCATTCGTTCAGACAAAGTTAAACCGACCGCTAAACCATGTTTCATGTGAGCAAATTAACAATTGCTGTCAATTAATTGTCACAAAATAAATAGGGATGCAAATTCAAATTACCCTTTTCTTAAAGAAAAAAAAGTATAATAATTATCATTTTAAAAATTTATTAAAAGATAAAATATATTTATTATTTTAATTTTATAACCGGATCAAATTACCTGATAGAGCGTCTTTTTCCCAAACAAAAACAAGTGCCCCATGTAACTAATTTTTCTTGGTACCTTTAATTATTTAAGCTTTTATTAGTGTTTATTACTTTTTTGTGATTAATTTTTTTTTCCATTTATATATATGGACTGTATGTGTGTATATATATGTATCTATATATATATATATATATATATTTTTCTCAAAGTACCTCTAATTATTGTACCCAGAATGCAAAGTACAAGCACGCACGATGTAATTATCGGTGGGGGTCTAAAATATTTATATTTATAATTTTTTCAATATTTACATTTATAGTTTATAATTTAAAAATTTTATCTTAAGCCATGTGGCAGATGATTAATTATAATCTTTGCAGTTTTTTTTTTGGTTGCAGTTTGCAATAAACAAAAGAAGTGAATTTAATTAATTTATTAAAGTTTTGCTGTTCAATTCTCAAAACAAAACCATAATTAATGGACCTCAGCAAGTCTTATCAATCGTCTTTTTTTTTTTTTTTTTGTTGATGAACTTATCAATCGTCTTTTGCTTTTAGAAAAAGCACTCCTATATTCTCACCGTAATCAACCTTAATTATAAGGAAAGTGCGTCCTTAATAAGTAATTTCCCTACTAAGCACGTTTCGTCTATGTATATCTTTGAAACTTTTGAGATAATTTTATTAATTCAAAAGTTTTTGATAGTTTACTGCAAAGTATTAAACATGGGGTTGCCCATATGAAATTCTATAAGAACATTTTCTAATAGTTTGAACTATTTATTATTATATGAATGAAATGTAAATCCAAAATATGGAAAGTGATAGTCTATTGAACCAAGAAAAAACGAATATATTTACCCAAAAAAAAAATAGTGAAAAGAGGAAGGAAAAGGAAAACTGAATATATTTTTTATAATATGTAGAATTCTCATGTTTAATTCCTTGTAAAGTTATTCTATAACATCAATTTAATTTACTCTATTTAAAAACATTAACAAAATTTTATGACATCGCCGACTTATAACAATCCTTCTAACACTCTAATTAAACATGTTCCTCAAACAATGACGATGGGAAATAAAATTCATGGAGGGTAATTCTTAGAGTCAAAAGAACAAGTTCATAAATCAAATTAAAATTTTGATTCTAGAATCACTTTTCCAATAATTACTTTTTAGCAATTGGATTTTGGTTCAAAGAAACATCATACACAAGAGAAATTTTGACTGCTATGAAAATAAATGTAAAAGAGTATCTTAAACTTATATATGTATGTGCATGATTAGTTTAATTACGGCACGCATTGACCATTTTGCAAATAATTTGAAACCTCTGTAGATAAAACGCGGTATCCCTTCAATCATGGAATTGTATTATACTACTTTGATAGTTATGACGGTGCATTCATGCACATTCCTTTCAATACGTGTTAATTGTGTCATATTTTATATATTTTCCATCCAGGCCTTTTTTTTTGTGAAAGCAAACAGATGTGACTTAATTAACTCTATCATGTATATTTTAATTCGTTGGTAAGTACTATATATATGCGTGTAGAACTAATTAATTGAAGATAATGCTAGTTTATGACTAATGTGATATTTCACTTGGATTTTTATTAAGGGTTTACTTATCATTTATTAGATTCTATAAATTTATTAATCAATAAAGTAATATCATATTTTGAAAAATAAAGTTGGGAAATATTTTTGTACGGAGCATTATTCATTTGATTACATAATTAGGAAAAAGATTATCTATTTCTTTTTTTTTTTTTTGCCCCCTCCATATCATACCAATCAAATAATAACACATAAAAAGATATATATATATATATATATATATATATATATATATATATAAATGGCAACTGATGATATGTTATTTAGTTGGTAGGATAGAAAAAAAAAAAAAACAGATAAATGAAGATAGATAATCTTCAATCACATAGGCACAGATAATCAAATTAAAGGTTCATAATCATTGATCCATTTTACTATAAGTTAACTGAGCACTAGCAATATACACATGATAATGACAGGCAGCCAGAAACACATGGTCATATATTTTACATGCGTATTCCCGTTCCCCACCACAAACACTCTCGTTTGCACTTTGGCCTAACATCAATTTGACTTCTTCTTAAAAGTCTTTATATATAATTACACCTTTATTATCTTATCTTTTTCTCTCAACCTCCATTTATACCTTTACTCAGATCCTTAAAGTAATATTTACCCATTTTGCATGCGGTGTCCAAATTATGTAATATATACACAACAGTTGAATCTGGCCTGGCATCAACTTATTAACCTTGATTTTTCTTCCAATGATTTAATATATTTTTTATATTTTAGTCAGGTTTTCATGTTAATTTATATTTTGTAACGGGACGAATGTTGGATTGGTGCCACGAGTCATGCACTAACTAGGTGTGTGTGTATAAATGAATGAAGACTATGAAACTTTGAAGCCTAACAACTCCACTGCTACTTCCCCTACAACATACACAGCGCAATTACCAATAAACCAGATGCGCCCTTGGTTTCTCTCTTTTGACTTGTCTATTTTTTCACATTCCACGAAAATTCCATATAAACTCTTTCCCATCTCTCTCAGTTTTTTCACTCAAAATTTTCTCATCAACTTTCCTTGGGTCTATCATTCTCTGTATATATAAGTATTTATGCATATCTTCCAAACAGAGACATCAAGGGACGGCCATAATTCGTTGCTCTTACACTAGCTAGAATTTGCCGGTAGCTTTTCTTCAACCAGTTTATTTCTTCAGTGTTCAGTACACTTATAGTGGTTTACGTTCTATATAAAATTTTGAATACCGTTTATTCAATTAGCGTCTCCAAGTCTTCCGGTAATGTTTTCACCTATATACTTGCTGAGATCTATGTTTATGAACCTTCATGCTTAGTTTCTGAAGGTCAAAAATGTCATTTTACAGACCACATATTCCTGTCAGCTAGTTATATATGAAAATACTATCATTCTATATATACATGTGTATGATTATTCTCACCATTTTCAGGAGGAAAAACACGGATCCAAGATTATAATTGAAAATCTGCAGCAATGGAGATTCAAGAAAACCAGAACGAGACATGGTCGGAGACAGAAAGCAATGGGAGAAGAGGTGGGTACAGCGGTCCATTAAGCGGACCATTAGTCCCCAGCAAAAAGAGCAGCCGAAACAGCAGCAAAAGAAGCCCGAGATTCAAAGCCGAAGACGAATATGTGGAAATCACACTGGACGTCCGAGACGACTCGGTTTCGGTCCAAGACATCAAGGGAGGTGACTCGGAGACAGCATATCTAGCGAGACAGCTCCATAAGAAGAAGTCAGCTTCACTTGGTTCTCAGGTCTCGTTTCGTCTGAGGCAGGTCTCGCAGGAGTTAAAGCGCATGACATCTCATAAAAGCCTGCGCAAATGGTCGACCGGAGCAAGTCTGGTGCGGCTCGTGCTCTCAAAGGCTTGAAGTTCATGACAAAAAATGTGGGTCATGAAGGTTGGTCCCAGATCGAGAAGCGTTTTCATGAACTGGCTGTAGATGGTACACTTCCCAAATCAAAGTTTGGCCAATGTATTGGTACGTACGTGTACTACTTCTTTTCTGGTCAATGTATTTGGAGGTAATAGTATTTTTTTTTGTTGGGTTAATTAGTGACAAGCTGTTCGTGATCAGGGATGAACGAGTCGAGTGAGTTTGTGAACGAGTTGTTTGACGCATTGGCTCGGAGGAGAGGTATAACGTCAGCTTCCATAACAATGGCGGAGTTACACGAATTTTGGGAACAAATTACAGATGTGAGCTTCGATGCAAGGCTGCAAACCTTCTTTGACATGTGAGTTTTTACTTTCTTTATATATATATATATATAGAATCATTTTCACCGAAAAACTACTTTTGCTTAATCATTTTCGTAAAAACAACTGGAGTTGAGCAACTGGTAGATAATTATATATTAATTAAGCCAGCCCATACTTCGTCGTTAAAGAAAAAAACAAAATAAATAATGAAGAAGCTGTTGTGGTGAAAAATAGTATGGCAAAGACCATAATGGTGATTCACTCTGCATGTGAAGCCATTCTACATACAAACAATTTCATTTTGTAGCATATTGATAGCTAACTAAATTATTTTGATTCTTCTTCTATTCATCTGATTTATTTTAATGATTAGAGTTTCTTGATGAGTATCTGTCTATTTTTTTATATCAAATTTGTACATCGATGACAATACATAGTATTGTTAAAAAAGTGGAAGAAAAAAGGGTTTAGGAGGGTGGGTGAGAGTTCATGGGTTAAGGAATAAATATGTCTTTTGACTTGTGAATAAGAAAAAGTAAATGAAATGGATTTCTTTTGTTATTAATGCTAGTACAATATGAAACCATTGATAACAACTATATTAAATAATTAATTTGCTTGAGAAAATTAATCAACTATATCAACAATTCAGGGACTGATTTGGGAGCATGTATATATTAGTCTGATAATTAATAAAGAAATCTACAACCATTGAATGTTGCAGGGTAGACAAAAATGCAGATGGTCGCATCACTGAAGAAGAAGTGAAAGAGGTGTGAGGTTTTTCAATATCAAATAAATAAAATATAAATACCACTTTAGTTTATTGATTTGGGAAATATAATATATAAGGTTATTTGCATTAATATTATTTGTGTTGACTTTTATAATCCGCAGATCATAACCTTGAGTGCTGGTGCTAACAAGCTGTCCAAAATTCAAGAACGTGCTGAAGAATATGCAGCACTGATTATGGAAGAGCTGGACCCCAAAAATCATGGATACATTGAGGTCAATCGCTCATAATTTTTATCATTTCTTTAATTAATTGAAAATTAAATTTCAAACCTGAGTGGGCCCATTATTATTAATTTGGGCCACGTAGAAGCCCAACATTGAACTAAACTGGATCTGAAATCCAACTCAACAGATATACAGCTTGGAAATGCTACTACTACAAGGGCCAACCCAATCAAGCAACTTAATCACAGATAGCCGCATGATTAGTGAGTTAATAAGCCAGAAGCTGGCCCCAGTAGAAGAGCCTAACCCAATAAAGCGACAGTACAAGAGGGTCGCGTACTTCATAGAGGACAATTGGAAGAGGATTTGGGTTGTGGTACTGTGGCTTTCAATATGTGCTGGCCTTTTCACTTGGAAATTCATTCAGTACAAGGAGCGTGCAGTTTTTAAGGTCATGGGCTACTGTGTTACCACCGCTAAAGGTGCTGCTGAGACTCTCAAATTCAACATGGCACTCATTCTTTTGCCTGTTTGTAGGAATACAATTACTTGGCTTAGAAGCCAGACCAAGTTGGGCAAAATAGTCCCTTTTGATGACAATCTTAATTTCCACAAGGTATATTGCAATTTTTTTTACTCCAAAATGAAAAAGCTAGTTATCTTTGTTCAGTTCACATGAATATTTATAAATATATATATTTTGTGTAGGTGATAGCTTTTGGCATTGCAGTGGGAGTTGGTTTGCATATGGTTGCACATTTGACATGTGATTTTCCGAGGCTTCTACACGCCACGGACGATCAGTACGAGCCGATGAAACCATTCTTCGGCAAAGAACGACCGGATAATTACTGGTGGTTTGTGAAGGGCACGGAGGGATGGACTGGGATTGTGATGGTGGTGTTGATGGCAATTTCATACACATTAGCTCAGCCTTGGCTTAGAAGGAATCGTCTAAAACTTCCTCATTTCCTTAAAAAACTCACTGGTTTCAATGCCTTTTGGTACTCCCACCACCTTTTTATCATTGTTTATGTCCTTTTCATTGTTCACGGATACTATCTCTACCTGTCCAAGAAGTGGTACAAAAAGACTGTAAGTACCCTACTACTTCCATCAAACTAATTTAATTAATTAATTTGATAATAAGCATACATTATTAATTTGTTTTTGTTAACATGTCAATTGCAACAGACATGGATGTATCTGGCAGTTCCAATCCTCTTATACGCATTTGAACGCTTAATTCGTGCTTTCAGGGCTGGTCAGAAAACAGTAAAGATTTTGAAGGTACGTACGCACTATATAATCTATGTGCATGCCCTTTCTCTAGTACTAATTAGTAATGTTTCAAGAAGCCATTCTAATTATTAACTGTGATTTTCATCGCTATATTTTCAGGTTGCAGTGTATCCCGGAAATGTTCTAGCATTGCATATGTCAAAGCCACATGGATTTAAATACACCAGCGGCCAATATATATTCGTCAAGTGTGTGGATATATCTCCATTTCAATGGTAATCAATCTTCACAAGTTATATATATCTTCTCGTCTCTTTCCTATGATATTGGTGTTAGATATGCTCACGATTATGATTTTGAGGATGAAGAAGATGAGCATGTTTGTCATAATTCTTTCAGGCACCCTTTCTCACTTACTTCGGCTCCAGGAGATGATCACGTGAGCATCCATGTACGCTCAGCTGGTGACTGGACTTCACAACTCAGAGCCATTTTCTCCAGGGTACATACATAACTTTACATTAATATTCATCATTTTGCAAAAAAGGAAAATATATATATATATACACACACACACACACACACACACACACACATATATATATATATATATGAGCCTCCTCTATGCTAATAATTAGTTTTGTCATAAACATATATATTATAAATGTAGGTATGTCAGCCTCCATGCCGCAATGAAAGTGGCCTACTAAGAGCTGATATTGCTCAAGGTTATCACAAACCCACCAGGTAATCAGTTAATCCGTAGCATTAATATTAATATACTATTACAATAAACGCTAATAATTTAACCTAATTCTTCAACAATTACATGTCCCTTCTAATTAGCAGGATGCCAAGACTCTGCATCGATGGCCCCTATGGTGCACCAGCACAAGACTATAAAGACTACGAAGTTCTACTTCTTGTAGGGCTTGGAATTGGTGCCACCCCATTGATAAGCATAGTCAAAGACGTGCTCAATAATATTAAGGAACATAAAGATATAGAAGATGGGATGGTAGACAACGGTGTTAATAAAAACAACAATAAGAGAAAAACTAGTACCACTTTCGCAACCCGGAGAGTTTACTTTTATTGGGTGACTCGAGAGCAAGGCTCTTTCGAGTGGTTCAGAGGTGTTATGGATGAGGTGGTCGAGAACGATACAAATGGTGTAATTGAGCTTCACAACTACTGCACCAGTGTTTATGAAGAAGGTGATGCGCGGTCGGCTTTGATCACAATGCTTCAATCTCTGAACCATGCTAAAAATGGCGTTGATATAGTGTCTGGGACAAGAGTGAAAACACATTTTGCTAGACCAAATTGGCGCAACGTTTTCAAGCATGTAGCCACCAAGCACACCGACCAAACAGTTGGTAAGTTTGTACTAGTTGTTTATCTTCTATTTTGGTTGTGAAATAAATTCAATTTTTGTTGATTTTTTTTTTCTTCATGTTTGATTTTTGCTGCAGGGGTGTTTTATTGTGGTGACAAGAGATTAGTTGGGGATTTAAGTATGCTAGCTCATGATTTTTCCAGGAAAACTACCACCAAGTTTGATTTCCATAAAGAAAACTTTTAATATTTTTTTGGAATTTTTTTTACTGTAATATAAGTTAATGTCTATTTTTGGCTCGTATATATGTAAATGTGAAATGTGTAATATTCTAGAATTATTAATTATCTTAATTTATTTAATATATAGTTTATACAGATCATGATATGATGAAAGTTCATTAATGAATGAACCAGAAAATAAGATATAAGAAATATTAATGAAGAAAAAAAAAAGGCGGGGCATAAATTGGCCATGAATTCATTTAATCGGTGATGTACGCGAGCAAGAATATTTCTCATAAAATATTTTCAATAATTCGCTTGTTTGAGAATAATTACAAAAACGATACAGGATGCTGGGACATTAAATTGAAAAGACAACATTAATTATTCACTTTATTCAAACAGTGAACCGAACCGATGTACAGGGATCAATTAAAAAAATAATAACTATAAAAATGAAAAAGGAGAAAATAAAGAAATAAATAAAAAAAATTTCTTCTCAAATAATGGCTTAATTTTATATATAAACTCGTACGTATTATAAAATTAAAATTAAAATAGTAAGAAGATTTTATTTATTAATAAAATTTTGATAAGAGGTTATTTTTTATTCATTAAAAAAGAAAAACAGCATGATTAAAAGCTAGGCTCATTAATAGGCTAGTTGACAGTTACCTCACAAATTTTCTTTCCCAAAAAGTACCATGTATTATTTTTATCAAAGCTGATGGGATTTCTCGTCAATAAAATTGGTGTGTATATATATATATAACCACAATATTGGCTACTTTTTTTGGTAAAGCATAATATTGTGTAAACAAAATTTTGTTGCTTTGTAAAAGGACAGATTGTTGTTATTGGAAAATTTAAATAGTGTCACAAAGTTTGTTAATTAAGGCTGACTTTATACCATGGGAAGCAACTTATATATATATATATATATATATATATATATATATATATATAAAGTTTATAGTTTTATTAATATTGGATACCTTTTCTTTTAGGCCAACCCTATTGGCTAATGCATTTCATAAATCTAATCTTTACAGTTCCTCAAGTTCCATACAACTAAATCTAGCTGCACAAAGGGCTTTTTGTTAATATAATATTATTAAATATATTATAGATACACACTAATAAAGTGAGAAATTTTTAGTAAATTAAAGACTAATTCTGATTATAAAATAAAGGGAAGTTCACTCGTGGAAGTTTCTTGATCAACTGGCAGTTAAAAGATAGTATACTGTTTAAAATCTCTCTCCTAAATTAATTAAACTTGCAGCTTAAGATGAAAGGATTGAAGTTTATTTAAAATGCGATTAAAATGTTAAGATTCTCTTTTATACGAAGA
Source organism: Rhamnella rubrinervis (assembly GCA_007844105.2). Taxonomy (NCBI): domain Eukaryota; kingdom Viridiplantae; phylum Streptophyta; class Magnoliopsida; order Rosales; family Rhamnaceae; genus Rhamnella; species Rhamnella rubrinervis. Next base: position 11,150,310 of record CM017578.2, read on the forward strand.
GGTAATTAAATTAGTTAAATAGGTATAATAATTTCAACTCATTGGCCTCGTAATTAGTTTAATAGGTAATTAAATCATAATATTCTCTCTCCGTAAATCGATCTCATTGGTCTTTAAGCTTTTTCTCAGCCAAGCACGCTTGACCACCAAAGTCACCTCTTGCTACTTTTCTTCCTTTCATTTTTTCCCCTTATTTAATTTTTTTAATTACTTTAACAGTTTCTTTTATTTTTCTCTTTTAATATATGTTACTTTTTACATATATTATGGCCATCAACAACAGGAGTGCTTCAAAGCTGTCTAATTTATGTTAAATAAACTCTAAATTAACTACCATGGACGTTTGGGATTTTAAATTATTATTTTTTATTTGCAAAATTATTTGTTGTTAATACACACCTTAATAACTATATATATAGGTATATATACACATATATTATAAAATTACTCAATATTCTTTGATTTAGCATATATGATCCTCGTACAAAAGATTAAAGCGACAAGAGAGTGGGCACAAAAAAGTTATTCCTACTTATATTTTATATTTTTATAAATACCATAAATCAAGTGTTCACGCTAAATAATTTTCGAACAAACCTTCAACACAAAAAACAAAAAATTATTGAACCAAATTAGTTTTTTCTTCTTAAAAGTTTTTTTTCCCCAAAAAAATTTGAGACTCCTGTGGTCAGTTGTGAATATCAAATGCTATGATAATGAGATCAATTTTTCACACTTTTTCTTGGTTATGTAATTCTGTGAAATTATGATAATTAATTTGGATCTTAAACATAAAAATGCTCGTAATCTTACTTCCATAAAGCATCAAATGCTTAATTGATAGGTGTCCATCAGAAGAAGGAAGCTTATAAATAAATTTACATTGCCACCCCACCAAGCATTAACTTGCTTTCTGATGAGACCCCACTTGAAACCCTACTTGATTTTCTCTGTCTCTCTCTCTCTCTCTCACTCACTCATATTATAAAAGACCTCACTAGAGTCTGAAGCATTTCCAGTTTACACATTCTCTGTCTCTCTCCCACATACTCAAAACCCTCCTCTTGACTCTTTTCCAATGGCAGCAACAGAAGCTAAAACAGAAGCAGCTAAAACAGAAACTAAGACTGAACCCAAAGAAGTCGAAGAAAAATCAGAACCTCTCAAATACAAGGTACGTACTATCAAAAAGCATATATATGCCTAATTTCTCTGTGCAAACCCACTTCATATGATGTCCTTCGACTATATATTTTTCAAGCGTCACGTGTTTTTAATATATCTTCTATACTTTCTCAGACATGGGTTTTGAAAGTCTCCATCCACTGTGAAGGCTGCAAAAGGAAAGTAAAGAAAGTCTTACAGAACATTGAGGGTACGTAAATCCTCAAACACTGATATTACATGTACATTATTTCTTTGTTATTTTCAATCTTCTTTGATTTTTTATCTGGGTCTAGGTCTTTTGCTGTAATCTCATCTTGTTCTTCTCGGTTATTACCATTCTCAGTTCTAAGAAGCTCAAATCTTATAGCTTTTGAGCTAATTTCCTAAGCTGGGTTTTGCAATATGTATGTTTTTAATTAGTAAGATCACTACTCTTTTCTCCATTTCCTTTGGTTCTGTTTTACTTATATGGGTTCTGTTCATTCCTTATTTTTATTTTTATTTTACTGTTTCTTTGATACTTTTCCTAATACTGCTTCCCTGTTGTTAAATTTCAGGGGTTTATACAACGAATATTGATTTGAAACAGCATAAAGTGACGGTAACTGGGGATATAGACGCAGACACTTTGATCAAGAAATTGGTGAAGACAGGGAAACATGCAGAGCTGTGGCCTGAAAGTAGGGCTGATCAGCAGCACTCAAAAGACAAAAAGAAGAAAAGCAAAGGGAAAAAAAATAAAGAGAAACAAAATGACTCCGACAGCTCTGAGGAAATCAGCAACCATGGGGATGATCACAAGGAAAAACAGACTGTGAAAGTCGAAGTTCATGCCCAAGACTCCGCTAAAAACAATGAAAGTGGTGGCACCAGTAAAAACATTGACCACGGCGGTAATGCTATCAAACCCAATACCGAAGGTGGTCAACCGGGAAAGAACGGTGGAGCTGTTGGCGTGCATGTCAAGGACTCAAAGCCCGAGGTGGCAAAGACTGTGACCTTACCGGCCGTTGGCCAGTCATCGGTGGCTGAGAAAAAGACCGTTGTTGAAATTGAAGGTGGATCGGAACCTACTAGTGGCGGAGCTGGTGGTGTGGGTGGTGGCAGCGGAGGTAAAAAGAAGAAAAAGAAGGGGCAGAAAGGGAATAACAACGGCGGTGAGGGTGAGCAACACACTATCATTGATGGTGCACCGGCGAGCACTGGATCAGTAACTTATCACGCGAATGGGCCTCAAAGCTTTGGTCCTGGTCAAAATCCTGCTGCAGCCAACTACTATCCTCCACATCATCATGAGTATCAATACCCACAGCATTATAATGCGCCTCCAAGATACGAAGTGAGCTACAATACGGCGTACCCCAGCAGTGCCTATAGTACCGCATCTTACTATACCTCACCACCGCCTCATACGTATTCGTACGCGTCCGTGCATCACAGTCCAGGGATCGAGATGGAACCCGCAGCACCGTACTATGTGGAGTCGTATTCAGCACAGCCGTCCGATTCGTTTGAGTTGTTTAGTGATGAAAATCCCAACGGTTGCTCAATTATGTAGGGCAAAGAAAAGGCTCTTGCATTGACCAACTGGGTGTAGTACTGAGCTACCAGCTTATACTGCTTGTATAAGCTTATGGGTACGTGGGGGAAGTATAATTTTGTAATGGATGTAGATATTAAAAATGGAAGATTATAGAGTTTGAATTAAGGGAGAATAAGAATGGGGTTTTAGTGGGTGGGTTTTGGGTTTTCTTTTTAATTAGTTGGTATTTGTGCTTTAGCTTTGTTTAGCACTTTTTTTGCTCTTTTTGAGGTTGGTTTAAAAAGTAACTAGCCTTGTAATGTTTGGTTGTCTATAGCCCCCACAAACACTGCCAACTACTTTCTCTCTTGCTCTCTTTCTCTCTCTCTCATGAGTAAAGCAAATCTGGGCAATTTTGGCTTATTACATAAGAATTAGTGACAATATTTTCTATTGGTTTTTGGACAGGGGTTGTTTTAATTAAGTAGGTTGAAAAGAAGCAGTACCAACAGGTATGAAATAATAGAAATATGATTTGTTTTTTTACCCTTCAAAGTCTCTGTATGGGATAGTTCAGGCGATAATAGTTATATTGTTTATTGAGTCAGATCGTGCATGACTCAATCTTATCAGAAAGAAAACTATTTACTTTCAATCTTATCAGAAAGAGAACTATTCAAGTAAAGAAGTCATCTTGTTTTTTTATATTAAATCCTATTTAAGTTTAAAAAGTGTGTTTTTAAGAAATTATAATCAAACAAAAGAAATAAATTTTTTATATTAAATCCTATTTAGGTTCGAGAAGTGTGTTTTTAAAAAATTATAATCAAACAGAAGAAATAAATTTACGGAAGGTTTGGAACAGGTACGTTTGCATGCAAATTTTTTAGGTTATTGGTGACTTTTTTTCCAAGTTTTGCAATGTCTTTGACGTGTTAATTACTTATTTCTTAGTTGTGGAAATTTATTAATCATAATTTTGTTTACTAATTAATTAGGAGCTTTCAAATCTTTTTCATTACCACTGTTTATCTGACGTGTAAAGTACATATTTTTTTATGTTTTGAGAAAGTGATGGTGAACTGGAATCAATTAATTACAATCTATAAGGCTAGCTCGTGTTGTGATTTTCTGTCTCTTTCTTAATGTCCGTTTCTTTCTTTCAATTAAAATACGCAAAAAAATTTGGAGCATGTAGTTTCAACTGAATTAGGCTTCAAATTCTTATATAAGATTATAGGGTAATTGGCGAAAATACCCATAAAATTAATATAAATTGGAAAAATACCCACGTTCTCTTAATCTTTGCCAAAAGGGTAGAATATACCTATTTTACCCTTAATGAAGATCTGTAGCATTTAACCTATATTTTTGAGTGAGGGCGTATAATTCTTTTACTTTTACCTACTTTGTCTATTCATATCTACTTGTATAATTTTTATTTATTTTGTGTCATATTTTTTTATAAAACTACATCAATTTGTGAGCATTTTGGCTTTTGAATCAAGTCATTTCGATTAGTATTGAACGAGATATGATTTTTACAAAATGGTAGGTCGGATCTGTAAAATTGCATGTCCGGCATGCCATTTTGTAAAAATCATATCTCATTCAATACTAATCGAAATAACCTGATTTAAAAGCCAAAATTCTCACAAATTGATGTAGTTTTATCAAAAATATGTCAATAAATAAATAAGAATACTATAGTAGTATGAAAGTATGTAAAAATAAGAAAAATGAAACTTAGGACTTTGGCGGGGACCTGCCATTTTGCAGGTCCTAAATTGTGTATTTAGGACTTGCAAAATGGCAGGTCCGACCTGCAAGTCTAAGTTTCATTTTTCTTATTTTACATACTTTGTCCTTTCATACTACTGTAGTATTTTTATTTATTTATTGGCATATTTTTATAAAACTACATTAATTTGTAAGCATTTTGGCTTTTGAATCATGTTATTTCGATTAGTATTGAATGAGATAGAATTTTTATAAAATAGCAGGTCCGACCTGCAAAATGGCCGGTCCGACCGCCATTTTGTAAAAATTCTATCTATCTCAATACTAATCGAAATGACTGATTCAAAATTCAAAATGCTTACAAATTGATGTAGTTGTATTAAAAAATATGCCACTAAATAAATAAAAATTATATTTTACAGGTCCTAAATTGTGTGAATTTAGGACCTATAAAACAACACACATGCCAAATCTCATTTTTCTTTACTTTTTATCTACTTTGTCCTTTTATATCTACTTATAGTATTTTTATTTATTTATTGGCATATTTTTTGATAAAACTACATCAATTTGTGATCATTTTGGCTTTTGAATCAAGTCATTTCGATTAGTATTGAATGAGATAGAATTTTTACAAAATGGCGGGTCGGACATGCAAAATCGCAGTCCGACCTGCCATTTTAAAAATATCTCATGAATACTAATCGAAATGACTCCACAAATGATGTAGTTTATCAAAAAATGCCAATAAATAAATAAAAATACTACGATATGAAATGACAAAGTAGTAAAAAAGAAAAAATGAGACTTAGAACGCTTTGTCGGACCTACCATTTTGCAGGTCCTAAATTTGTGTAAATTTAGGACCTCCAAAATGGCAGGTCCGACCTGCCAAATTACAGGTCCTAAGTCTCATTTTTTTTCTTATTTTTTTTACCTACTTTGTCCTTTCATATCTGCTTGTATAATTTTTATTTATTTAGTGGCTTATTTTTTGATAAAACTACATCAATTTGTGAGCATTTTGGCTTTTGAATCAAGTCATTTCGATTAGTATTGAATGAGATAGAAGTTTTACAAAATGGCAGGTCGGACATGCAAAATCGCAGGTCCGACCTGCCATTTTGTAAAAATTCTATCTCATTAAATACTAATCGAAATGACTATTCAAAAGCCAAAATGCTCACAAATTAGTAATTAAAAATATGCCACTAAATAAATAAAAATTATACAAGCGAATATGAAATGACAAATTAGGTAAAAAAAATAAGAAAAAATTGCAGGTCCTAAATTGTGTTTAGGACCTGCAAAATGGAAGGTCCGACCTGCCAAATTGCAGGTCCTAAGTCTTATTTTTTTCTTATTTTTTTACATAGTTTGTCCTTTCATATCGCTTGTATAATTTTTAGTTATTTAGTGGCATATGTTTAATACAACTACATTAATTTGTGAGCATTTTGGCTTTTGAATCAAGTCATTTTGATTAGTATTGAATGAGATAGAATTTTTACAAAATGGCAGGTCGGACCTGCTATTTTGCATGTCCGACCTGCCATTTTATAAAAATTCTATCTCATTCAATATTAATCGAAATGACTTGATTCAAAGCCAAAATGATCACAAATTGATGTAGTTTTATAAAAAAATATGCCAATAAATAAATAAAAATTATACAAATATATATGAAATGACAAAGTATGTAAAAAAAATAAGAAAAAAAATCAAATTTTAGACCTGCAGTTTGGCAGGTCGGACCTGCCATTTTGCAGGTTCTAAATATCTTCAAATTGTATAAGTCTGTGATAAGGGTAAAATTGGTAGTTTGGGTAGATTTTACAAAGGTTAAAAAGAAATGGGTATTTTTCAAATTTGTATTATTTTGGTGGGCATTTTCGCCAATTACCCAAGATTATATCCTCTCTCTCTCTCGAAGCATAACATGAAATTTTGATTAGCAGTCTCTCACTTTCACTAACTTTGGAGACTGTGATAAATTGTTCTATATCTTTAGCATGGCTTGCTTTGTTTTCCTTTATTTTTCACCTCTTTTTCCTTTTTCTTTATTTTTTTTTCTTTATTCTAGGCTACAGCTTTAAAATATTAAAAAGAAAGAAAGAAAATACAAAGCTTGTCACATGTACGATCGCAGAATGGCCTCGTTTCTTTCTTTGAAGCACCTCTCTCAGTTGCCAATTGGGGAAGGATACCCACCAAAGGCTGAAGGGTCGTGTAGATGATAGAGTTAGAAGCAGAATGCTACTAAATGAGTCTCGCTTTGACTTGAATCAGACTGTTTCATTACCAATACACATTAATAATCATTATTTTGACTTGAATCAGACTGTCTTTTGACCAATATACATTTATAATCATTATTTTAATCAGGATATGAACACTTGCCAAATCTATTTCAATCATAATTACCATTATCTCCCCTCACTTTTTTCCTAATGTATTGCCTTTTGTTGTTTTCTAGTGGGGTCATTAGAGTTATATTGGTGTGCAGAGGAACTCCCATTTCGGTTCCTGCGCATTAGCAAACTTTCTTTGTATTTTTTTTTTCTTTCTTAAAATTTGAAGGGAAATTTCTAGACTAATCATATTGCTATCAGAATTAAATTAAAACAAGGCACTCAATGGAAAAACAAATAATGCTTTCCCTTCCTTGATATATATTTTTTAATCTCTAGAAAGCTCTTTTTTGGGTTTTTATTCTCTTAGCCACTTGAAAAGCCATTTGACATTCCAAAGCTTGATATCAAAGAGAACCTCAATATTGTTTTATTCTTATTCTTGCTACAGGTGACCATGCATGTTTGTCCCCAATTTGATTTTTTAAATGGAACATCTTTGAAGAGCATTTATCAAAAACAAAATTCTAATTTGTTCATAAAATGCACTACCAAGGCATATTGGCAAGGGTCTAACCAAACCAATGTCCAAAAACAAGTGAGAAAAATGCTATTGGCAAGGAAACTAGGAAATTAGACCTCTTTAGAGTGCTCTATATATCTATATGCAATTAATATTTTCTTTTCTTTTGCATGATGCTCTATGATAATAGCTCTTATCTTGGACCCAATGACTAGTACGAAAAAGAAAATAAAGAAAGACACAGTGTTATTCTTTTGAGGTTGGCTAAAAAGAGGGGGGAAACATAAAGGGTGAAAAAAAAAAAAAGAAAAAAAGAGTAAAATAGATGTTTGGGATGTTTTAGATTAGCATTGCGATATGCAAATTTGCACCTCAGAAAATGATAGAAATTTGGAAACATAAAAATAACTCCCATTTCTTTCAAGATATTGCAAAAAGCTGAAATATGGTAAGGGGAGATCATTTAGACACAAAAGGCAGGATGAGATCGATAAATTGGACCACTATAATGTTAATTATAGATTGTGATTCATCAAAGAATCTTAATCCATAGGCAGAAAAAATAAAATACTAGCTAGTCTTCGTGCGTTACTATTCAGTCAATTTCTTTATGACCATCATTTGCATATTCTTGATCATCATTTTGTGGGCAATTTTCCATTTACCCAGAACCGGATTCTTTTAATTCAATATCCAATCCATCTTCATTGCCAAGCTTCTGAATTCTAAAAAGAGTCGTAACTTTTCATTACCCAAATGAGGTTTGATTATTTGCTTGGTGAATAAACGTCAAGAACCTGATCTGTAAACCTCATATGGAGAGATAAATACGTAGAAATTCTCATTTGTTCTTGTTTCAAATACTCTTACTTTTTTTCCGTACATGATTTTCAATACCTTTGCCTAATCCTGTAATGAGGATCACTATGACTTTCAAGGGTTTCAATTCTTTCAAGAAACTAACTTTGCTTGAGTGTTTTCAAGAGTTGTGCAAATTCTCTATTTAATTTTTTTTTCTTTTTTGAGTTGGAATTTATATATAACATGTACAAATTGGTGGTGCCAACATTAATTAATATTGTCCTGAACAGTACTGAAAAAGTAAAAGACTATTATCTAACACACACAAGGGAAATCTTTTTGAAAAAAATTGCACTAATTAATCAGGATGTGGTTGCCTCAATTATTGAAGAATATATGATTGTCTATATAAGCAGCCTTAAAAGAACTTGTAATCTACCTTTTTGTTTGGGACCTGGGGGTGGGGAAGGTTAAGATGTTTAGAAAGCATGGTATAAAATAATGAGAGGCATAATAGAGATCTTTGTGTGGTACTGTTGGTATAATTATGACCCTAATGACGATAATTATGACAAACACAATGATCCAAACAACTTACAGGTGTGTCAATTGATGAAGTATTATTTGGCATTGAGCTTTATACCTAAGTCTTTTAGTCCAATATATATATGTATATACATATACCTAAAAAGAAATGATATTCACTAATGTCCAAGCAAAAACACCTGCTTTGTCTCACTAATAGGGAACTATACCCCCAATAAAATTTGCACATATACAATAGTTTCGAGCCACTTGCTGAATTAGTTAAAGGGAAAATAATAGTTAATTTGAACTGTCCAAAAAGGTGTGCCATCAGAAAAACCTGAACTTGATATTTATGATCAATGCTTTAAATGTTGACCAGTATTTGGGAAGATTATGGAAGGTTGAACACGAGACTAATTGGGTTTTAATCACTTTGTCAACCTCTTTTCTATTTTGATTTTGTAGCCCATACATTAAATTTTCGAGAAAGTATATTTTACGTTAATTGCATGCATGGGCTTGCCTATATACAGATGTTTGCTTGTTCACTTCACTTTCATTTTGCTTTTGTTGTATGGGCTTTCTTGACGTCTTTCACATTCCTTTAATACCCATGACAAATTGACAATGACTACCAAACCACAAACCATTTCCTTCCTATTGCTTCGATCGTTTCTGGGGTTCTTAAAACTATATATATATATATATATATATATATATAAAGCATCATGCACTTATTTAGCTAAAAGTACACTTGGAGATCTTATTCTTACAAAATCATTGTACTAACATCATGAATGTCAGAAACTCTTTGCAATAAGACTTGTGAGTTTACACATAGAAACGTAAACATGTAAACCATTTCAAAACAGGCTAGAATCATGTTATTATTCATGTAATATTAGATATGACCACGTCCAATAAGAAAGAAAAACACAATATAGTATATATTGAATCCTCTATTGATGTTCAAATGGACACTTGGAGATCTTATTCTTACAAAATCATTGTACTAACATCATGAATGTCAAAAACTCTTTGCAATAAGACTTGCGGATTTACACATAGCAACGTAAACATGTAAACCATTTCAAAACAGGCTAAAACCATGTTATTATTCATGTAATATTAGCTATGACCACGTCCAATAAGAAAGAAAGATACAATGTAGTATATTGAATCCTCTGTTGATGTTCAAATGGACAATCTAACATATCATATTATTATAATTTAGAGAGGAAATGAAATTTCCATCCTTTTTAAAAAATAAATAAATTTTGGATTTGGTTCATATAGACTAAATAAATTACAATAAAAATTTAATATATTAGCAAATATATGCATGCAAAACCTTCTCTATGCCCACCTAATCAAATCACCACCCTTAATTACAAAAAAAAAATCATCGGCTGTGAAATTTCATCAGAATTTCCAATGATAATTTCTCCTTTATTATTATTATTATTTTGTACTTAATTAATATAATTCTAAGGATTTAATTGAGTTTAACCATAATTTAATTTTTTTAAAAAAAAAAAAAGAGAGAAATTATCATGACCCAGAAGGGGCCCATTAGTGGATGACTTAGCTCTTGGGCTCAAGCGGTCCAATGCGGTGCGACAACTGATGACGTGGACGTCCCAGATTCAACCGACCGTCCTGATGGAATCCTAACGGGCAAGTATTCCATTCGGGCACTTCCCGCCTTCGCCAAATGCGAGAGCGCGCGATTTCCAGCGAGAGCGAGAAGAGCAATCAGAGAAAGAGATGGAGTTTATTCTCAGCGGGAACGCCCTAAAGACCTTCGCTCGCTCCATCACGTGCCTCTCACGCGTCGGCAACGAGCTTGCTATCCAAGCTTCCCCTTCTCTGGTTTACCCTTTTTCTTCTTCTTCTTCTTCTTCTTCCCTCACATTCCACCTTTACTTACTCTCTTGTATCACTCACTTCTTCACCATTCCACGCTTATTTTTCTTAAATTTCCATCAATTTCGACCATATGTGTAATTGATCAGTTACTTATTTTTTCTAATGTGATTTTATTTTCTTCGATTAGATTCAGTAGTCACATCGAAATTATTTGGTAATTTGAATAATTGCGATTTGAAAATTGCACACAAATAAATAGTTAGGGCCTTATATGGGTGTTATTATGTTCTTCTGGAAGAAGTAATTTTAGCAGCAAACTACTTTTTCTTCGATTCCTTTGTAATTTCAGCATGAATATGTATGTTATTAGGTGTTGACCTTTTGAGTACATACATTAACCTACGCAAATTGGATTTGGCGAATATAAATACCCTGCATGAGACAAAATTAGTTACTGATTACTACTTTGTATTGTTCGTTTTGTATTTCTCTGTTTCCTTTTTTTTTTTTTCTTTTCTTTTTTTAATTTTTGTCTGCAGCTTGCTTTGCATAGTATCAATTCATCACGGTCAGCCTATCAATCTATTACATTTAAGCCTGGGTTCTTTGATGTGTACAATATTGCTGGTAACCAAGTGGAATGTAGTGTGCTTTTGAAGGTACTCAAACATTGATTACCATGTTGCATAACATGAGGGATTTGCACTATTGGCCTTACTGATTTTTTCTGTTCAGGCTATTTGTTCTGTATTCAGGACACCTATAGCATCTATAGATCATTTGAGCATTGAATTGCCTGATCCTGATGCATCGAAAGTTCAGTGGACCTTGGAGTGCTATAGTGGTAAGTAAATTCTCATACAACATATCTTATTCATTGTCAAAACCTGCTTAAACTGTACAGTATAGGATAGATGCGGATCCAATTTATGGATTTCTTCAACATAAAGCTTCCCTTAATGTTTTATGTAAAAATCTCCAGTGTTAAACTTCATATTGTGCTCTCTGTAGGTGTGAGAAAGGCCTATTGGATTACTTGCAATGTTGAACCAAACATACAGCATCTGTCTCTTGATAGGCGAAGATTCCCAAGTAACTTTGTAGTGAGGCCTCGAGATCTCAACAGATTGCTGGCTAATTTTCAATCATCACTTCAAGAGATAACTGTCATAGCAACAGAACCTACGTCGTTCCCTTCTGATGCAGCTAGTGAAATTGGTGGAAAAGCAGTTGAACTTAGAAGTTATATAGACCTAACCAAAGGTACTATGGATGCTATTCATGTTCCTGAATTTGTGACCAACAGGATTCTCATTCTTCAATGTCCAACTGCAGACAATGACTCATCACTACATACTCAACTGTGGATAGATCCAGCTGAAGAGTTTGTGCAGTATACGCACACTGGAGACCCTGTTGATGTAACATTTGGAGTGAAAGAATTAAAGGTTAAGTAACCAAAGCCCTGGATCCTGATCATCTCAATTCTTAAAGGTCTTCGTTAATGAATTATTTGACAAAAGAGGAGCGCTTTTATGTTTGAGATAAGATGGCATTCACCTAGTTACTGTCACTTTCTCCAACAAGTGTATATAGTTTGTTCTCCAAGTAATTTTATTTGTTTTCCTAGCTAAGACTATTTTATCTCCATTTGATAGTTTTATGTTTCCTGATAGTTTATTTATCTCAGGCATTTCTTTCTTTCTGTGAGGGCTGTGAAGTCGACATTCACTTATATTTTGAAAAAGCCGGCGAGTAAGACTATCTTGCTTACATCTGTTATATTTATCTGGCTACCTTGCTTGCATCTGTTATATTCATCTTTCCTCTGAGTGCTTTTTCGCTGTGCCCCATGGTGAGAAACCCCATCTAATTGATTTCCTGAGGAATTAATACCTCCAAACCAACATGCAAGCTATCCATGTAGACCCTTATTTATAGGATTTCATGCATTTTTGTTAAGTAATGAGAAATTTGAAGAATAGTCTAAGTGGCATTTTAGGATTGAGAGAAAAACTTATAAAAATCGCTGTATCAGTGTAACTAGTTGTCTTGACACACAGGAAGTATGATTGTATCAAATGCTAAAGATTTGTTTTTTTTCTTTACAGCACAGGTACAAGTATTGTGTTAATATAAATTTGACTTTGATATCTAATAATTATATTTCTGGAAGTCAGGCCTATTCTTATGGCGCCAAAATTCGGTCTAGATGATGGTTCCAGTTCAAACTTTGATGCTACCCTTGTGCTTGCTACCATGCTAGTATCACAACTCCATGAAAGCAATCCCTCAGAACCTCCACAAGCAGGTTCGTCAATGCATGTTCAGGCTGCAAATAGCACAGGGTCACAAGCACAAGGCAGGAGTGGAGTTAATATCTCTGAGCATCCATCTGAGCATACCAAAATTTGGTCTGATCTTTCAGGTAACCCAGTTTTTGGTCTTTCTTCAATATTCTGATCTACGTTGTGCTTCAATTACTTTAAAGTTTTAACTTCTTTATTTTATGCAGGAAGTGCCACAAAAAGTGGTAATGGTGCTGAAGGAAGAAATCTTCAAGGGGAAACGAATTTGAATGCTAATGCTAATGAACAGAAAGAAATTCCAAGGTTTAGTGCAATGCATATCTCAAAGACTGCTCCAAATAGAGAAAATGAGCCCTTGGATCCTAATATGTATCCTGAACTTACTATTTGCTTCAATATTTGTTGCTTATATTATGACCTCTGCAAATCTCCATTCTGTCTGCCTTTCCAGCCTGTCTGCCTTTCCAACCTGTCTGTTGCTCTCTACTTCTGTATTTCTCTTTTAAATGTTTTCTTGGTCTTCATGAAGTAATCTGGAAGCAGCGATCCAAGTGCTCGTCCTGTTTGAGCCTCTATCCTGGGATTTGTTGTAAAATATTTTACTTCATGTTCTACATGACATCATTAAGAAAAGAGTAATTCTTGAATAATCCAGACATTTGAAGAATGTGTGAAACCATTAACATTTCAACTTCCGTGTATTTCTTTCCAACCAAAGTGAATGCTGACAGCATCACATTAGGTCTTCATGAAGTAATCTGGATGCAGCGATCCAAGTGCTCGTCCTGTTTGAGCCTCTATCCTGGGATTTGTTGTAAAATATTTTACTTGATGTTCTACATGACACCATTAAGAAAAGGGTAATTCTTGAATAATCCAGACATTTGAAGAATGTGTGAAACCATTAACATTTCAACTTCCGAGTATTTCTTGCCAACCAAAGTGAATGCTGACAGCATCACACTCTCCCTAACTCCTAAAAATTCTTTTAAGGTGGTCATAACAAAGTCGTGCATGAATTGTGATATTATCATTGATTGATCTTAACTTTGTTTTCTTGACTGGTGATTGTAGCTGCCACCCTGTGGAAGGAAATAATGTGGAAGAACCTCGAGGTTAGTAAGAGGGCTAATTGGGTCGACCTTGCACATGTTATCTCCTTGCACTTGCAATATCTAATGCTGCTGCAATTCATTGCTTTCAGATAGGTCAGAAAATAATGGGCAGGGTTTCTCACAACGTCATCCTAGTAACTGGGTAGATGCGGATGAGGATGATGACGATGAGAATGAACTTTGTGTTCAGTCAACACCACCATACTATGAAGAACAGTAGCAGTGTGGCTTACTATTGTCATGATTGGCTGATTTTGTTAGCTTCTCTTGTAAGTGCATCTATCTTCTCTTATGACAAGCCTTTTGTTTTCTGAAGTTCTTCTCGAGTTCTATTGTGTTTTGGGTCCTATTTGTCAATTTCTCTCTCAGTAGTTTTTCTTGCCTTTCTACTTATCATGTTTTCTGGTAATTGTTGAGGGGGGTGTACATCCAGCATTTAGGAAGGTGGTCAGTCGCGCCAGTTGAAGGTGCACTGTGTTAAATATGATACATCATACAAGTAACTTTGCCAAGTACATATCGTAATTTAATATCAATAGGCAGTGACAGCTTACTTATATGAACAATGCTCTAAACCTTGCTGAGTTAGTTCATGTGGCTTGGTAGGAAATGGAGGTTAAGAAAGCTCACATGCATTGATGATCCGTCACAATCATATGCAGCAGATGTAGTAGTGTCCCTCCCGTTTGTTTCATAAATATGAAGCTGAACCTCAGTGCCTAATTCAGTGATTCGTATTGCATTTATTGCATCGAATCTTGTCTTACATGATCTGGTATTCCTCATAAAAGACAAAGTGATAAGTGCCCGCCTATTCTAGTAGTGAATTGTATGCAGCTCTAGGCAAACAAATACGATGTGCATTGAACGTGTTATAATGAAAAATCACGGAAGTGTAAATAGTCATGAATGCCATCATAGATGACCTGCACACTCACAGTGTCGTACTTTGAGGCAGATGTAGATGATGAGGTGTAACTAGCATTCTACTTAGTTTAGGTCCTGTTTCATTTCAGATTAAATATCAAATCTTTAAAGTTTTTTTTTTTTTAAGACATAGGAAAATTTACTGCACTATTCTAGTTTAAGAGAAAGGGGAATTGAAAAATATCAGACCTGATCAAATCCAGATTAAAAATTGAGAATTCTAATTAAATTTAAAATTTTAAAATACGAATTCAATGACTATTGACACTTAGTCAAGCCAACTCTTGCAAATCATTAGAGTTTGATGATTCTGATATCTTGAAAAATCTGAATGTGGGACCCAGGACTTTGTGCTTGCTCATTTATGTTAGCACGATCCTTGAACAAAGCTTAATATTAGTACAAATCCTCTTCTTCTTCTTTTTTCAGTTGGTAAGTAAGGTTGCAAGCTGTGACATTTTTACAAAAATTAAAAATAAAAGAGTTTTTTTTTTTCAGTTGGTAATTAAGGTTGCAAGCTGTGACTTTTTTACAAAAATTAAAAATAAAGGAGTTGAAACTCGTTAAATATTTTCTTTATAGCAAAACCCCACAACCACAAGGTCAAGAGATTAGGACAACCAAGAATACAGTTAGGGGTGGTGTTTGGGAATTACAAAAGCCTGTCAGGGTATTTCTGTCCAATTGAGAGAATGTCTTATTTAATCATGTGATTATAAGTAGGAAAATAATGGGAGAAGATTCACTAGGAAAGATGAGGTTTTTCCAGTCTGAAAAAAAAATTGTTGGAAATAATAATTATTTTGTTGATGAAAAAGAAAATAATAATTAAAAAAGGATTGTTTGGTGGATTGTTAAGAAGAGCCCAGCTGGCATGAGGAGGGATGGTCTTGGAAACGCGCAAACACCGACCCTTGCGATCTGTGGTGGGCCCACAACCTTTCAACGGCTACGTACACGTTAAGCTAGCTCTCATTCTTGGCTAACGCCGTCTAGTTTGTGATCTTCTTCACCTTTCTCTCTCGTGAAAGTAATTTTTTTTTTAAATAAAAAAAAACGTAAAGAAGTATTGAAATAATAAAATAATTCAAATAAAACTCCTAACCGTTGTATCAGCATTTGAAATGTTCGAAAGCATTGGAACATGGAGACCTATTAATATCTTATTTAATGCGATTCATGTTAGGAAGTTAATTATAATATTGTATCCTTTTACATATGGGGTCAAACAGATTTTAGCTTTTGAGTTATTTAATTTAATATATATATATTTTTTACTTTTTCTAATTTTGGTTTTCTCTGTAAAACTTAACCATTTAAATTAACAAATTTGTCTATTCAACAATTTAGTGTGATTTCTATTAACATTATTGTTATTTTAGAAGTTATGTTATTGACGAAAAACTATTTGTATTGTCAGACTTCAAATTGTATTTTAGAAACACTTTTAAGTGCTAAATATGAAATGCTTGTAAACTACAGTAGGTTTTTATAATGAATTTATTTAGTAAGTAAAGAACACAAATTGCTTGTGAAAATATGGTCTTGAATGATAGCTGACATGAATGAAAGCATATAATTTGTCCATTTGCTACGGAGTCCCAATTTGGAGGTCCCATCTGTTTTAAAAGGTCCACTGTTTCATTTCAATAAACAGGATTCATCAACCATTCTTGAATTATTGTGGATCATAACTCCAAAAGGAAAAGGGCCCTATTTTTTTTTTTTTTTAAATAGTGCTTGGCCAGTGTAATTTGTATAGTTTTACAATTCAATTCATATGATATATCCTCGTTAGTTAGAGATTACATATAATAATTAATAAAGTTGACAAGTTTATTATGTAATATTTTGAAACCTTCAAAATTTAGAAGTATGCATGCCGTAGTAAATTGCTACAGCAGAAATGAACGTAACTCTTTAATCAAACAAGTGTTGTATTAGCATTACCAAAAAAAAAACAAGTGTTGTATTAGCTAGTGCATACGGACGTAAACAAAAATTATAGTTGACGGTTACTTTGAAAGCAGAAGCAAGACGGCGGGATTGAATAACGGTAACGGCAGCTGGTGAGAGTTGGTGGAAGTGGCAAGGAAAAGGATTAGGAATTTTTAGAGAGAGAAAAAACGTGTTTCGGTTATCAGATTCTTGGATGTACTTGTTGCTAACCCTAGATGCCGTCTTTCTTATTCATTTTTCTATAACCAGTCAACTCTACGTGCTGCAGTGGGTTGGTTTCTACATTTGCATCCGCTTTTCTATTTATTTACTGGTTTTGCCATTTATTAGATTAACTCTATTTACCTTAGACATTGACTTTATTTGCCATCTTTCTTTTTCTTTTACTTTATTTAATTATACAGAATTTGTCTCCATCTTAGCCTCTAAGGTGATGATGGTTATTTAAAAAAGTCTTAAGCAAATATCAACTTCTAGGTCAAGTTAAAAATGTCTTAAGCAAATATCAACTTCTAGTTTTTATCACACCGTTTGAAAAATTTGTTTGGGAATGATGTTTTATCAGGTTGAGCTACATTTATTCTTTGTTTGGATCATATAAATTGACCCCAACTACAATTATAGCACCAATAATGTTCATAATACTACTATTTTGTGCTACTTATTATACTTGTTTCATTTTATATTTGAAAACAATGATGAACCAACAAAAACATACATTGCACGCTACCAAGAGTTGTGTGACTTATAGCTCTATTATTATAATGTCAAACATAACAAAATCTCTAAGCTTATAGCCATCAGAATGGTATTTAGTCAAAAGTATATTTAGGTTTCAACTTACAAAATAAAGGCAAAAAAATTAATCCCCTCTTTTTTATTCCTTTTTTTTTTTTCAATAATGAGCTGTATGAAAATCATGTTTTACACGACTCAATCAAAGTCAATTTTCTAGAATGAGATTAACAATGTAGTTGATGTTTATTATATTCTAAAAAAACCACTCCCATTGGTTTCCAATTTCCTGCTAGCTATATTGTCTCCAACCCTTTAGTGGTTGGCCATATTCTCATATTTTAAATCTTTTTTTAAAGCCATCAAATGGCTCATTTGTAAATAAATGCCAAAACCAATGTCATTGTCTAAACCAGGCCAGTTATAAGTCCGAGACTGACCCTTTGTTATTGTCTAGTTGGCTTGTCTCTTGGCTAACCGGTGAAGTGAAGAGAACTTGTAGAGAGAGACAAAGCACAAACAAAACGGAGAGAGAAGCAGAGTTTAGTTGCAGAAGAAATATACAAAGGAAGAGAAAAGGAGAAGCGAGAAACAGAGAATAAAAGAGAGAGCTTTGTTGTGAATTCAAACAATGGCTAGGCTATATTCAGCTGCGTTCCTCGTGATCTGTGCCATAGTATTATTGGCATTGAGCTCGTCGTCATCCATGGCTGCCGGAGCAAGTGGGGGCCACTTCCAGGATCTTGGATGGATGGCCAGCAGTGGCAGTAGCAGATCCTCCTGCAAGGGTTCCATAGCAGAGTGCCTAGCTGCAGGGGAGGAGTTTGAGCTTGACTCGGAGATCAACAGGCGCATTCTAGCCACCAGCAACTACATCAGCTACGGTGCGCTGCAGAGGAACACCGTGCCCTGTTCCCGACGTGGTGCCTCCTACTACAATTGCCAGCCAGGGGCTCAGGCCAACCCCTATAACCGTGGTTGCAGTGCCATTACGAGGTGCAGGAGTTAATTTTTTTTATTTTATTTTTTGTTGGAAATGGGGTTTGATTATTATATATTAAACAAAGGATGAGAGATGGGTCCTCCTTGTTATTTATTGATGGAAATATTGTTATAGTAATATTTTCGACATCTCTGTAAAAGATTATATATGTGATTCTTTCCTTCTAATATTTGTTGTGTTTTTTACTCTTATTTTGTGGTTGGTGATTGTGTAAAAGGTAAATGTTCAAATTTCTCATTTTCAAACAACTTATATTTGTTATTGTGGGAGGAAATATCTGAGGTTTAGACCGTGTATAATTGAGCATTTGTATCCTATAATTAAAAATGTAGAATTCGTCAAGTTTATGTTTTTGGATTAGTATTTATCTGATGGTAATCTAGTGTAGGAATTCTGCCATCTGGTACCGATTATATAAATAATGATACTCAAAATAACTTTTTACTTCTTCAACCATTTTGTCTAGTTTCCCTTGTAGCTGTTCCAAGTCCTTTATCTGGATTAATTTGGTAAAACAGTGCTAGTTTTTGCAAATTACTGGTTCAAATTTGACTGTCGGCTTCATTCTTTTTTCTTTTTTTTTTTCAGAAATAATAATAATTTAATATAATATAAGAATATAATATAAATAATCAATTAAATGTACCTCGTAATATCTTGAGGTCTCGGTGGAAATAATAGTAATTCAACATTTTCACTTTTGAGAGGATAAAAGGGAAGGCAAAAGAACAGGAATAAAAAGAACAAGTACAAATAAATAAATAAAGACATTGAAAAACAGAAAGTAAAAGAGAGATTCTTGAGTTGTAATGGTAAGCCAAATAATTGAGAGTATATTTTTGCTGTCCGGCTGCGCTGTAGCGAATTTGAATTTAAAATTGTTACTCTGTACACCTTCGACAAGTTGATTACAATGGTGAAATTATATATATATTCTATTTTAGGGGATGGTGTTGGCCTGATTGATAGTTGAATGCTTGATTATCAAAACGTCACAGCTGCATCAATTCTCATAAATTTGAAATGGGTGCACATTACCATCAAGTCTATAATTCAAAATGATTTTAGAAAAGCAATTGCAAAAAGTGGAAATTCCCCAGTGCCCAATTGGAATGAGTTTTTTTTTTTTATTTAAAATTTTAAAAATGATAATTATGAAGCTAAGTCTCTACCTTTATCCATAGATTGTAGTTTAGGTGGGTAATATAATGCAGGGTTTGTTGATGATAGGTTGGTTCAAAAGCTCGTAATCATACACCAAATTGGAAAAAAGAAAATAAAAGCTAGTTTGTGGACCCATTTGCCAAACAAAATTGATGCAGAACCCCCCTCCCTATATGATCTTCCTTTTCCATTGTGAAAGGTTTTGACTAGACTACTAGGTAAGTGTTTTTTTGTGCACTTTTGCTTTTGCAAAGTGGATGAAATGGTATTGAATTGAAACACAATAAAGTGAGTTTGGAAGCCAATTTATATTGCTATATATGGTTTGGTAGAATGGTGTAAATTATATTATTTATTGTTTTTGGGCTGAGGTGGGTTATATTTTTATCATGGATGCTTAAATTTATGGGTTTTTCTATACCATGTTATATTTTAAACATATTTAAATTTTTTTAATCAACTCTCTTTATAATTATTATTTTAATCAGTTTTTAAATAAAAAATTAAATATACCTTAAATAAATTTCGTCGCTAATTCATTATTGACAAGTGAATTCATCGCTAAATTCATCTCTAACAAAGTGGTTCATTGCTAAAAGTATTTCGTTACTAATAACGAAGTGGTTCGTCGCTAAATTCATCTCTAATAAAGTGGTTCGTCGCTAAAAGTATTTCGTCGCTAATGATGAAGTGCTTCATCAACTTCGTCGCTAATGAAGAAGTGTTTCATCAACTTTGTCACTAATGACAAAGTAACCTTTAACGATAAATTTTCAATAATATAATAATTTTTAACGGCGAAATAAATTTTAGTGACAAATTTATCATTAATTTATTTTTTAAAAAAACTTTGTTATAAATTTTAATTTTTATACTCTTTGATATCTATTAAAATTTATTATGATTTTTTTTATCTCAATCTATAGTTTTTTCATATAATTATTTTAAAATTCTAAATATATAGTTAAAAAATATTTTAACGAATTGTAAAAAAAAAAATTCATCTGAAAGTGTTATTGTAATTTTAAAATAAAATAATTATTTTTTAAAAAATTAATTAAAAAAATTTAAACACAGTGGACTTGAATATGGGCTTGAAAAATCCTAAATTCATTCATGGAACCAATTGGGCTTTTCTCCCATTTATGATCTGGAGTTCCAATAATATTGGGCTTCCATTTAAATTTGGACTGTCCAAGTACAAAAAAGCCCAAACCGATTAAGAGGCGGTGTTATGGTAGGTTCGATCCTAGCAAACTTAACATCGAAGTAGTCAACGGCGCTGCGTTGACGTCATTGCATCCAACAAAACGTACGCGTTGGTTCAAAGCCAACGTCGCCGACGTCCTTGGTTACCGATATTCGCGCCGAAGCATCTGAAGCCCTTTCCCTTTTACCAATCCCTAACCTATAAAAATCTAATTTCCTTCAACCTTCGTCAACAACAGCTCCTTGGAAAAAGCTTGGCTCTTTTTCGAATCACTTGAATCCAAAGCTTCTGAATTCTGAAACCGGTGTGATAATGGCGGCACAAGGAGATTTGAACGTCCAGCAACAGATGGTGCGTGCCTCTTTTGGCTCTTTTCTTTGTTTCAATTTTAGTGATTTTTATGTTTTTTGAAATCTGATTGCTTCTTGCATTTATTGGAAGGCTGAGGAAGGGGAACAAAGGCTCAAGTACCTGGAGTTCGTTCAAGTGGCTTCAATTCACGCCGTGCTTTGCTTCTGGAGACTCTATGGCTACGCCAAGGATAAGTCCGGCCCTTTGAAGCCCGGCGTTGAGACCGTGGAGGGAACCGTCAAGACCGTTGTTGGACCTGTTTGTGATAAGTTTCATGACGTCCCTATTGAGCTCCTCAAGTTTGTTGACCGCAAGGTACGTACAGTTCAATTTTTAAGGCTATTTTGTTCCATTAGCTTTGTTCATTAGCAATTCTTGAATGTCTTTTTCACGGTGTCTCTTGTTTCCATTGTTGCTTAAGGTACATGCCCTTCAATTTTTTAAATGTATTCCATTAAATTTATTAATTAGCAATTCTATATGTATTTTGCCGCGTTTCTTGTTTTCATTGTTGCTTTCAAGTAATCCGGGTTATAGACTCCCAAGTTCTGGATATTATATAATTTCACCAAGCATTTAGGTCGTGTTTATAGTCTTAGTCTGAAAAATATCTAGGCGCCCATAATTTTCCTTGTCATGTTGGTCCTGGTGGTTTCTGATGATTAGGTTGTATTGAGTTATTAATTTGTATGGTTATGGTTATCAGGCATCTTTGTTGCATTAGTTTGTGCAATGACTTGTGGTCCTGGTGGTTTCTGATGATTAGGTTGTGTTGAGTTATTAATTTGTATGGTTATGGTTATCAGGCATCTTTGTTGCATTAGTTTGTGCAATGACTTGCCCAATTCTTCATGCTTAATTGTATGGGATTGTCTTACACTGGATTTAGAAACAATTTTAATTTGTTTGCAATTGATTTTGGACTGTGTACTCTATTCAGTTTACATTTTGTAGCATATAATCGTGAAGTTCTTCGCTTAATTTACATTAGTTTGTAATTCAAGTAAACTGTACTAAACAACTGTAGGTTGATGAATCTGTGACTGAGCTGGACCGCCGTGTGCCATCTACAATCAAACAAGTCTCTTCCCAAGCCATCTCAACTGCTCAAAAAGCGCCTGTAGTGGCTCGGGCTGTTGCCTCTGAGGTGCAGCGTGCTGGTGTGGTGGACACTGCTTCAGGAATAGCAAAATCTGTCTACACCAAGTATGAGCCTACAGCTAAAGAGCTTTATGCCAAATATGAACCTAAAGCAGAGCAGTGTGCTGTTTCTGCTTGGCGCAAGCTCAATCAGCTCCCTCTCTTCCCTCAGGTAGCTCAAGTTGTTGTGCCAACTGCTGCTTATTATTCTGAAAAGTACAACCAAACGGTGAGGGGCACTGCAGAGAAGGGTTACAGAGTTTCCTCCTATCTGCCATTGGTTCCTACTGAGAAGATTGCTAAGGTTTTTAGCAGTGGGGGCGCTGAATCAGAGATGTTGATTTCCAGCCATAATGAAACTGATGTTGTTGTTCATTGATGTCTTGGTGGTTTGGGGGATTTGCTGTTATCAGTGTCTGCGGAGTTTTACTTCTGAAAACAAATATTGGAATTGGATCAGTAACCAGTAGGTTAGGTTCTTTCATATATTTTTTGTCTTTTAAGAAAAATGTCCACTCGTATGTAACTCTAGTTCTATAATACAGATGTGGTTTTGTTTAATTAAGACTTGGATAGCTTTATGGGCGGGGCCTCCCGCGGCCTCGTGCGCCCAATGGGCTGGGGCTCGCCCTCGCCAGGGGCCCCCGAACGACCACTGACTGGGCCTTGTGCCCGACTGGCGGGGCCTAGCTTGCGACATGCTGGGCTTCACTTGAGAAGGGCTGGGTCTCGCTTTCCGGGCTGGGCCTCACGCCTTATGGGCTAGAACTCGCCAGCCGACGGGCTGGGCCTCTCGCCCCAACGGCCCATTTACTGGGCCTCGCTTGACGGGCTGGGCCTCGCTTGACGGGCTAGGAATCTCTTGAGACGGGCTGGGCTCGCGGGAGAGGGCGGGCGAGTTGGGCCAAGCATGCAATAGGCTGGGCCTCGTGCCTGACAGTTCGGGCCTCGCTTTCGACGGGCTGGGCCACGCTTTCGAAGGGTTGGGCCTCGCCTGACGGGGCTGGGCCACACTTGCGACATGTTGGGCCTCTCCAAGGCCACTCTTTCCGGGCTGGGCCTTGCTTGCCGGGCTTGATAGGCCTCGTTTGACGGGCTGGGCCTCGGTCTCCGACCGTTCCCCATTGGGCTGGGCCTCGCACCATAAACTATGGGCCTTTCCCGGCGGACTGTCTGGGAGTCGGGTCCGAACGCCCATGGGCTGTGCCTCACCCCGGACGGGCCTCTCTTGACTGGGTGGTCCTACCTTGAGAGGGGTTGGGCCTTGCTTGCCGGGCTGGGCCATTCATGAGACGGACCGGGCCTCTCTTGCAACTTTCTAGGCCTCTCTTGAGAAGGGCTGGGCCTCGCTTGTTTACAGGCTCGCTCGCTTTGAACGAGCTGGGCCTCTGCCGCCCCTAGGGCTGGACCTAAGTCGCCTGACGGGCTGGGGCTCTCCCCACATGCGGACTGGCTGGGCCCCGCTCGCCTGACGGGCTGCTTGGGATGGGCTGCACGGGCGCTCTTTTCTGGGCTTCGCTAGACTGGGTTTAGTTCGCTGGTCTGGGCTTTGAACGCCTGCTTGGCTGCCTGTCCCTGCTAAATAATAATGCGATGCTCCGTCAAGCTTCGGACCAGGTGCGTCATGAGTTTAATATTAAAGATAGAAGCATAGTTTGGGTGGGTTAAATAATAATACTCGCAAAAATAAAAAATAATTTTTTTTTACCTGATTTCTTTTTGGGGTTTGGGTTAGTATTCTAGGATGGCCCAATACTACTTGTTTGGGTCTATCGGGTTACCTCATGAGTCCGACTCACAAAGTCACCCAATTTCTTGGCGTGTATGGAAGCCAAAGTGTCAGCGAAGCAGAACGAATTACATCGCAAACTTGATTTTCATCGACTTCCAGCTTTGAGAAAAAACACAGAATTCGCGAAGGCAAAAACGAAGATAAAAAATGGCCATTAGCTTGCAAATGCCCATCTCTACTTCACTCCCATCTTCGTCTTCTTCTGTTAGGCTTAAAAATCTTAGGAATTGCAGGACCCTTTGTTCCATGGCTGCCAAAACCAAAGCTAAAATCCCAATTCCTCCTTTAAATCCAAAGGACCCTTTTTTGTCCAAGCTCGCTTCTGTTGCTGCAACTTCACCCGAGACGTTGCTCAATCGGCCTGTCAACTCTGAATCTCCTCCATACTTGGATTTGTTCGAAGCTCCAAAGCTCATGGCCACTCCCGCCCAAGTATTCTTTTTCTCTCTACCTCTTCATATCCATCTGTTTATCTATGTATATATATTTACGTATGAGTATGTGTATGAATTGGGTCGATAGGTTATGCTTTTATAATTGTTGAACTGCAAACGGACACAGTTGGTTTACTTGGTTTTTGTGGGAATAGTTCCTTGTGGTTTTCTTTTTTTTTAACGAAAACATGTCAATTTAATTAATTATGTTCGGGTGTCAATGATTCATATTGACATTTTATTTCTGTCACGGTTACCGTTGAAAATTTTGTATCGGAAAAATCCTATCTTTTTGGGCGGGATGAAAACTTTTTTTGGGGAAGGTTCAATATTGGGAAAGGTAAAAGAAATATTTGGTCGAAGCTTCTCTACTTCAATATTCTTCTCTAGCTCTTGTTAGAACAATATTCAAGTTTTCATTTTTATGCTATAAGGGGTTGTTGGAAGTCCTTTTTTTGTCTTTCAATTTGGTTATGTATATTACCTGCTTGAATTAGGTGGAAAGATCAGTTTCATACAATGAACACAGGCCGAGGAGGCCACCTCCAGACTTGCCTTCACTGCTGCTCCATGGAAGAATTGTTTATATTGGAATGCCTGTAAGTGCTATCTATCACATGTTTCAAGTTTTTGGCTGCCATCTTCTAGAACTATCAATTAAAAAATTGTTTTTCGGGGCACTGTCAACGGAGAGGTAAAATGATTCTGTCCTTTTCTGGCTTTGGAACCGCAATTTATCTCAAAACAATTGCCCATGGACTTATCTCTTTGCACAATTCCACTATAGATAGGTACTAAGTTGCTTATTTCTCACTCCTATGACAAAGATACAACCAGAAAGATGTGAAATAAGGCAATTATGCTTCCAGAATTTTAGTCCGAACCTTGTGGGACTTGAGTGAACTATCTTTTTGAACCTTAGTTACTGCCACTAGGATCATTAATTAATTTTTCTGTAGATGCTCCCATAGCGTTCTAATTAAATTTAAATTAGAATTTAAATTTTTAGAAGCACTGTCTTATTTTGCCTATGTTGTGGTGTTCACATACTTAGTTCCATTCCTTATAATTCCATCCGTCTGATCATCGCAGAACATTTGATTTGCTGTGTAGATGTAATCTGCAGCACCCTACTGTATCATAAAACAATAATGGGCTTTTGCAGTTTTATCTATCATTGCTTTAATATTATCGCATTCTTGTGCTAATTTATGTTGTTAATTATTTTTCAACATTCAGTTAGTGCCAGCTGTCACAGAACTTGTTGTTGCGGAATTGATGTATCTACAGTGGATGGATCCTAAAGACCCAATATATATTTATATAAATTCTACAGGCACAACTCGTGATGATGGTGAAACTGTAAGTGTTTCATTGATCTCAATATATGAATGAAGAGTTTTTCTTTTTATATATTAGTGTTTTCTAATCCAGCGGTTCCTCTCTCTTCAATCTACACCCTTGTTTAATGTATTGGACTTGCTTACTAATTAGGTTGGAATGGAGTCAGAGGGGTTCGCTATATATGATGCTATGAAGCAGTTAAAAAATGAGGTGAGTTTTCATTGCCCAAAATGTTCTGTTATTGTGGTTATTGTAGTAATGTGATACTGATACTGGTGGTTTGACTGCCATGGGTTTAGAGTTACATATCATTTGATCTCGTGTGGCAATTGTAGGAAAGTAAAGATGGTTGTGCAAGATGCCACTGCAGCACCTATATGCTGTTACTGTTTTGGCACAGTTATGACCATTGAATCATGGACTATATGATCTGACCTGTTCTTTGAAGGAAATAGTCACTTTCTTGATGCGAAATGAAACATGACATCAAAATCTTTACCTGTTTCCTAATTACATGTTTTAAATTGCTTGCTTAGATACATACAGTAGGTGTTGGTGCTGCTATCGGTCAAGCTTGTCTATTACTTGCTGCAGGAAGTAAGGGAAACCGGTTTATGATGCCACATGCCAAAGGTATTGTGCAATCCACTCTTCTACCTTCTCCAATCTGAAACTCCTAAAATTTTCATCATTCTCTTCAATTCTATTTCAGCAATGATCCAACAACCTCGCGTTCCATCATCTGGATTGATGCCTGCTAGTGATGTTCTTATTCGTGCAAAAGAGGTTAGTTGTCATGAGTCACCCCTCCTATGAGGGTGTTTAATCATGTATTACATCCTTTATATGGTCACAAGCTTTAAATTTTAGAGTAATAAATCAAAATTTTGGAACTTTAAATGTTGCTCTACTTCTTTTTCAGGCATTAACGAACAGGGATACTCTAATAAAACTTCTGGCCAAGCACACAGGAAATGTAAGTATAAAGTACTACCTTATCCTTTTCTGTATGCCTCAAGGAAGTATTAACGTAAACCACTTATTTTATCTTTTATTAGTCGGAAGAGACTGTTTCTAAAGTGATGAGAAGACCATTTTACATGGATTCTACAAGTGCTAAGGAATTTGGAGTGATTGATAAGGTTAGTCTGAGTCATCATACACCCCTGGTTGTCTTATGTGACATGCAAGTGGCATTGGATACTCATTCATGTTAATCCGGGTGATCCCAAATGCAGATTCTTTGGCGTGGTCAGGAGAAGATAATGGCGGATGTGGCCCCTCCAGAGGAATGGGACAAGGGAGCGGGCATCAAAGTTGTAGATGGATATTAATTTCTGTAGTGGATACAATATAATCATTGTAGGTAACAACTTTTTTTTTTTTCTCTCTCATTTATATCCTACTACACATATCCAAAATAGTGACTGTTTCTGAAAGATTAAAAAATATCATGTTTTGCTCAGTGTAGACTAGTACTTCTGTTTCTTTGCAAGAGAGAGATGTATCATTTCGACCAAAAAAAAAAGAGAGAGTTGTATCATCATTTTTGTAGGGTGACAATGTTTTTCCTGTGTTTAGATGTCAGTAGCATTTTCTGCATCTTTCTTTGCATACAAATTCTAGACTGAAACTTGCAATGGGGATGACAATGGATTTGGAGCCACCACAAGACGGGTGGTTTGAGACTTGGAATGTATAATCTGTGATGTGTGTGCATTTAAGATCACTTAGAATTACGTTTAAACTTTAATGGATTTCATGCTGAGACTTAGAATTGTTGCATGAAAGGTTGACTGATCAATGTCAGACATTTCATTCGTGTAATAGTAGAATGAAAATTTTCAACAAGACGCTTTTAAAATGATCGAGAATGCTACGTGTTCAGTGTTGTAGGAAATCTTGTAGGATTGGCTATTATGTGTTTACGTGGGTTGTGATCTTTCGGTAATGTGTTTGATTATTGAATAAGCACCCCCAATAAGCCAAGGGCATGTTTGGATGGGGGAAGTTGAAGAAGCCCAGCGAAATTACTTCTTCACAGTGCAAATGGAGGTTGTACTTAAATTAGACCGTTACGTGCTCTCCATTTAATGAAAGCTCACAAGTTATTGTCAAATAATAATATTTTTCTTTTATGTTTTTGAAATTTTTGTAAATGAAATAAAATTAAGCTATATCTTTCTTATTTGGATCTTCTCGTGTGAGATTAATTACTGTCCTAAAGTTTAAGAAAACCTGGACGTTTATGTATTGGGTACTTCATGGTCGTATACTCTCTCTCTCTCTATATATACACACACACACACACACACAGACACTCGTATAATTAAGCTTTGAATAACCACAAAGAAAAAGAAAGAATAACCAAATATTCACGATGACAACTTATTGTAAATTACACTTTTAAGAGTATCCTACTAAAAAAATGTATGAATTCTAATAGTTTATTTCATTTCAATATTATTGTAAAAATAAAAAATATAATTAATTAATTTTTTACATATCTATACAGATGTAAACTTAAACTGAAATTTATATTAAAATATTTATATAATTTATATATAAAAAAGAAAATAGCTGCACCATGACCGAGTTGTCGTGGAAAAAAACTCTGTCGTACTCCCTTACCATTTAAACAAAAAAAAGAAAAAAAAAAAGTTAAAGAAGAGTGTTTGAGAGAGATACAGAGTTTCCTCTGCAACCATTATTTCATTGGATGTGGCACGAGAGCTTCTTCCTAGTGTCGTCTCCTCCGCTGTATTATTACTTGTAATGTATGCCACTCAAAAGCAAGGGAGAGGGTGACTCTGTGCGACAGATAAGGGGAGAGCAAATGGGCAATCGTTCTCTCTCACTCAAATTCACCATTTTTCTCTCCCTGTCCTTTTCTCTCTCGGCTTCTTCATGCTCATTCAAACCATTTTCATTATCATCACCAGCTCCCACCACCCCAAAAGCCACACCTTCAGACTTGCTCTCCCTCCTAGGCCCCAAATCCCTTTCCTCTACAGTCAATCCTCTTGTTGCCCGAGAACTCAATTCTTGCTTCAAATTCCTCGTACCCTTTAGTCCAAGTTTGACCAAATCGGTCCCTCAAAGGCCTTCCAATGGAAGGAGCTTGAGATCTGACAGAAATGGCTGTCGAAGTTGGAGAGAAGAAGATGAACTTATTTGGTGGCCACCCCTGCCAGTTTTAGAGTTGGCTCGCCTTGCTGTCGATTCTGGTGGAGATCCCGCTGCTATCCACCGCGCCTTAGATCCTACTATTATCCCTGTCAGTTTATTATTTGTGTTGATTCATAATTCAGCTTTTATTATGTACATGTAGATATATGCTTTGATTTTTCTAACTGTCATATATATATATATATATGTATATATATTATGTATATATGTATTTATGAGTTCTTGTAGGATATGTGGTGACTGGAAATAACTAAGATTTTTAGTGAATCAAATTTGATACCCAGGTTGTCATCTTGTAAGGTTGCTTTATAGTTAGTACGCATATGACAGTGGTCATTGAAACACGCTACTTTTAGCAATGTGATAGGTACCTGATGTTGAAGGATCAAAAGAAAATCGATGTGAGCTCACTAGAACTCCATATGGGTGGCGTTTCATAAGTGAGGTATGTATTGGAGCTAAAAAAATTTCACTTTGCGTTATGAAATGTGTACTTCCGTTTGTGAGATTGACATGGTGTTCCATTTGTCAAAACTGTAGGAGTTGAATTCGTATCTTCAATTCCTCTTTGAACTTATTGCTTCCCGGGGTCCCTCAGTTGGGTTGAATGTATCTTTGAATCGCTATGACTTCTTTCATGGCCACCTTTTTATTGCCAGAGACACTGGAAGACTTGGTATTTTGTGAGTTTTTATCTTTTCTTGTCACATACACTCTTTCTGTTCTTGGTGCTTAAAGGGCTGTGATGTATATGAGATGTAAGTTTCAGTACAAAATATATCACCTGTCCTTGGTGCTTTTGTGAACAATTCAATATTTCATGACAGGTTCCATGCCAAAGAATACCCAGCATTTGATAAAGAAGCGTTCCCGTACAATATGGGTTATTGTCAGAAAGGTAAGATAATAGATAATTTCGATATCTATATTATTCCTAGATTCTGATATGTTCATTCACCCTACTTCTTCATACTCTGGCAACTACTGTAGCACATTGGCTCAATAAAAAAAGGTCAGATTGTTAGCTTTACAATCTTACACAGGAACACATCTATAATAGCAGAAATAAATATAAAAAGAAGCTAAAATCTGAATCCTCCATTTGGTATTTTTTCCAAAGTTCTTCAAACTTTAGATCCGTCATATAATATTACAAGTGATCTGCTAATTTCATAAAGCTACTTCGTTATTTGTACACCTGTTGTCTTAATTAATTATTGTGTTGTTTCTCTTTCAGGGTCGAATGTGAAATATGATGATTCAATGAATTTCCGAAATATTCTCTGGCTGGCTCCATTGCCTAGCAATTCAACTAAAGTTTGGGAAGCACCAGGTGCCTATTCCAACTTATCCAATTTTTGTGTGAACACATTTCTATGAATCAATTAAAGCTTTGCTGTACAAAAGTTTTGGAGAAAATTACATTGTTCTTCGTAACTGGCTCTGTTTTCATTTTTTTGAGTTTTCTAGATTGAATTGACAGAATATAATTGAGTTCCAGGAAACTAAAACTATGTTATGAGAAAAGCACTATTTATGACTATTTATACAAGATTAGAAAAAGAATTGTAAATGAACCACCAGGCAAGCGATCAATAAGAAGTTATGGCTGATTGATAACAAACCGTGATATCTATTGTCTTCTTAATCAGAGCCATATGTAGTTTGAATGTTGAGCCTCAAGTTTAATACTTTGAAACAAAAGTGGAGAATTGAAGTTTCATTTGTATGGAATGAATGCATTAGCACAAGATCATGTTTTAATTTCATGGAAGAGTTCTTTTATCTAAAAGTGAAGTCAGAGATGATTCTTCCATTACAAAAGGTAATTTGAATACAGTTTTGATTACTGATTATCTCATAGGTGTTTTGGTGGTTCTCGATGCCCATCCTGGAGGAATCATATACAAAGATATCATACCTGACTATGTTGATTTTGCTAGGACTATATACGAAGGTTTGCACTTTGATCTGCTTGTTTCTTTTCCTTCATCTTTTTTACTATCACGTGGTCATGGGAAGTTCAGAAATTTTAGGTGCACATAGACAATGCTTTTTTTTGGTTGACCAGATGATTTTGGAGACGTAGTAGTTGATGTCAACTACTTGAATGTTGGAGATTTGGTGCCAAATTTTCAACTTTTTATTTGCTGAAACTATTCGAAAGGTATAAAAGCGCTTGATTTCCCTTTCTTCACTTCAGATAAATATATTTTGATCTTTGATCTCTTTTCCTTTTTCTTCTCAGGTTAGTGGTAATTTATTCACAAAGGGTTCAATAAGAAGCCAAAACTAAGGGCCTTTTTATGCTCGTATATATAGCTGCTAGGATCAGTCAGTACATGGTTATGCTTTGAATAAACGGCTGTACATGTGAGATATTCAATTGCATATTTTGGCTGATGGTATTCCTCCAAAATCAACCAATCACTGTAATTTCTATGAAACAAAATAAAACGTGGGGATGCAATGAAGCTTGAAATTCATAATTGAAATGGAGAGAAAACACTTATTGTCATACCTATGCATGACATGAAAGTCACGGCTTTGTGAATCACAAATCGGGAAAACAAATTCATTATTGAAATTTTATATACAGCAGAAATAGGTGAAGTTGACGTGTTATGGAAAAGGAAAGAAGGTTGGCAATCCTCCTGAAGGATAGAACTTTACTTCTGTTTTCTTTCAAGCAATATATCGACTCTATTTATTTTGTACTAAAAATTGTATAAATCGCAAATAAAATAAATTGGGAGGGAAGTATATGGAAAATAAATGAAAGGGCAATAGTAGATCCGAAATTATGGTGAAAATCTTGACATGTATTTATAAGAAATCATGGATAGGATCCAAGTATCGTGAATATTACATAAGAGATTCTGTTTTCTATAGATGTTTCAAATACCATTGCCAATAACAGAAGCCATTGGCCTTGTCCATCTTAATGGACCAGCAAAATTTTGGTTAGCCATCAAGATAATGAAGAAACATTAAGAGTACTACTCGAGCAACAAATGGTTTTGGAATAGAATGCTCAAACACTGTAGAATGTATGTACTTTCAGCTTGAAATTATCCAACATACAGGCCTCGCATGTTTGGAACTGGCGGATTGGGATGTTGATCCTTGATAGCTTGGGAAACCTGCATTGTGCATATCCAGGTCAAATACCATGTTTGATGTTAATGCCAATGTTTAAACGAAAGAAAATATCGAACTGTGCTTGACCTGAGATATAAACATAATCCTAACCCTACTGTCATTCAGATAAACATTTGGGTCCCCCTAATAATTGTGCGTACTAATTCTGAGAATTTTATCAATACACAGAAAGTGTTAATAGGTGCCCGTCTTACGAGAAAACTGGATGTAAATGCGAACCGAACTTAAAAAGGATTGACACGCCTGAACATCATACCTTCAATAATCAGCATGAGCATTACGGAGCAAATATTGAGCATCATGCAGAAGAGCATGGGCCTGAACATTTGAGGCATCAAGCAACCTCAGTTCTTTGATCTCTTCCTGCCATTTCTCAATTTGTTCTTTATGTATCCTGCACAAATAAAATTTGAAGTTAGGAAACAAAGAAAACATCTTCGAGTCTAATATTTGTATTCTTTTTATTCATTTGCGGATTACATGATCATCCGCTCTTCAAATTCATTGCTCAGCTGCTTCATGATTGCCTTCCCAGATTCCAGCAGTTCAGATACCTACATGAATTGACGACACAAAAGATAAATATTAGGCAGCAACAAAAGTTTCACAGGTATAATTATGTGTGTGAAGAAGGAAATGCCAAACTAAAATTACTTTTCCACTTAATTTGTCACAGTATCATTGCAAATTTTCCGCAAGCATGGACTATCTAACTGATTACAGTACTGTATTTTAAAAATAACAAATTGTCGAAGGATTTACAAACAATTTTTTGCTCATTATTATTTTTTCCCTTTTTGGTGCACTACATAAAGAATACCCTTGAAAATAGTTACCAGATCAGTGAAGTGTTCAATCTTTTCAAGGATCTGAGAGATATTATGTTCCATCTCCTCAGATCCTACAATGTTAGTCACAAATTCAGCCTTTTCTACAATCTTTTCACCTCCTTCATAATCTTCCATCTGTTAAATCTATTAATCAGCTACTCACAGAATAATAATAAGAATAAGAAGAAGAAACTAGATTAGTTATTTTTATTTCTGCACAAAAATTTCGAGTGAAAGATGAATAGAGCCGAAATACAGCTGGCTTCAAGCGTTTCCTCATAACGTCAGGACCTTCACTTTCCATTTGAATAGTTGTAAATTAAGGCTGCAAGGGACCGGCAAGCTGAGTAATTATAGAGAGAGAAATTATAGGTATTGTCTGAGAAAGAGAGAGAAATTATAGGTATGTCTGAGAAACTAGGACAGCTTTTTGCATTCAGTCAGAAACATGACACATGATACAATCGCAATGAAGCATTTTTATATTGAATTAGAAAAGCAAGTATTTGCTATGTGTTAGCATATAGACTTGTTAAGTTACCTTCATTCCCAAAAGCTTAATCTTATAAGAAATGGATCCAACTAGATCCATTCAATGCAACACACAAAGATCATTAAGATTCGAATATAAGACCAGATATACAACTTATGTTCTGACGCTATATTAAGTTACTACCAATCAAACTTGATACCGCGTCAAATGACTACCAACCTCAACGGCTTAAAACCATGTTAACTTACAATCGACGCTAAAAGGTAAGACGTTTGAAAGTGTACCCAGACTGCATATAAAAGCAGCTTAACACACCATGCTAACTTCCTATCAGTGTTAAAAGATTAAATTGTTAGCAAGTGAAGACAACAATGTATATCAAGAAAACTCGGCACACTTATTTAGTGAAGTTCGCTTTTCAAATCAATCGAAGCAGTTTCCTTCAGGTAAAGAATGGATTGAAGCAGGACCAAAATTGAAAATGCTGCAATGATCAATTACCTTCCGAGTCATCACAGTGGTAATAAATTATGAAGCTAAGGCTTGTTATGACGCGAGTATAGACACACACACATGAACATGGAATGCAAACCAAATAAGAATGTAAACTATAATGAATCTCCAACACAAATAAAAATGAAAACCAAACAAAAACAAGAAAAATAAATAGTGAAGAAAATTATACATGCTGGTGCAAAAGCCAAATCTGAAATTTGCAGGCAGATTTCATATTAAGGAAACTATAATTTGAAAGTAGACTGATTGGGAAAAATATGCATACTGCAATTATAATTATTATCTTTCTTTTTTTTTCTGGATCTATTACTTGAAACTAATTAACAAATTCTAGATGGCTGAATTTAATCTAAAAACGGAGTAAATTGTCGAGGGCAACAATGGTTTTGCTATTGGTCAGAGTAATCAATCAAAATGAATCGCTAATTATCAATTTACTATTCAAACTACGCAGAGCAGAAATGGAAATCAATCTATTTACCTTCAAAAGTGGATTCTGATCAGTGTACGGTCTCAGATTGTTGGGAGAAGACGAAAACAACAAAGAGTTGGTATCTGAAATTTTGCAAGCTCGTTTTTGCGAATAGTTGTGCCCTCCATATTTGGGAATTCTTATATATATGCGCGGGAAATTATAATGATAATATATCCGAAGCTGTAATTAAGAATACGTTTAGGGTCTCATATTTTGAAGAAAAAGCATTGAGCCCAATTTGTTCGAGAAAATGGGCCAACGGCCCAATCTGGAACTTGAGATTTCGAAAAACCCACGAAGGGACGTGAGTGCAGAAAGCAGAGCTATTGCTGGATGAATCTGGAAGACTAGAACTTTCAACGACGTCTCATTAATTCTTATTCATTATGTGGGGGCCACGTTTATCCACTGTCCTGCCACGTCTGCTCACACATGGGTCCGTTGCTCCGTTATCTCACTCGGAAAAAAAGAAGAGAATGTTTGATCCGAAATTGCACATATGCAAACCCTTAGCCACCCTTAGGCTCTATTTCCAAGCTTTCAATTCACAAAACAGGCTCTGCCGCGAACCTTGGTCCGTGTCTTCTGGCTCTACACTCGCGCTTCGTTACTCTCTCAGTCGCTGTCTCTATAAACATTGTCTCCTCTGCAAGTTTCTCGTGTATTGTTCTCATGGAGGCGAGGATTGATCGCGGAGATCTGTGGAAAAACAAGGTTCGGTCCTTGCAGCTCCGGCTGAGGCAGCGCTTCAGAGTCGCGGTGGACCGGAGGCTTCTCCGCCATCCGATCTTCTCCGAAGGTTTTTTCTCCTCAGCTTTACAACGCTGGTTGAAGCAATTCCGCGATTTCCGTAGGGAGTCTCTGCCTTCCTCGTCTGCTTTCTATCGCAAACGAGGTAGCATTTTGACCTTTTTAGATTGTTTTTGTTTTATGGAATGAATGATTGAATTCCTCTTTCCTTTGCGGTTTTCATGTGTGGGTTTTGTTGTGTAATTGTGTTGCTGTTTGTACATGGGGTGTGTCCGGATTAGTTTAGGTAGGTAATTAA
The DNA here is from genome assembly GCA_007844105.2 of Rhamnella rubrinervis. Taxonomy (NCBI): domain Eukaryota; kingdom Viridiplantae; phylum Streptophyta; class Magnoliopsida; order Rosales; family Rhamnaceae; genus Rhamnella; species Rhamnella rubrinervis. Next base: position 11,186,007 of record CM017578.2, read on the forward strand.
TGCAATTTTAGTAATTTATTGATAAATATTTTGCAGTATCTAGTTTAAAACCATCTTCGTTTTAAGTGTTATATTATGTTAAACTTGACAAACGACCCCGAGCGCTCCATAAGGATTTTTAGCATGGCAATGTGTCCTATTGGCTTATATTTCGTTGGTAATAAGTTATGTCAATTTTAAGGTAGAATTATTTTGCGGCTATAATAGCTTCAACGGTTGTTATTAGCCGTGTTATTTGTGTTTCAATATGTTGTTATTATGGTGAGATTCTCCTACGCTTTACAAATGATCAACGCTTGTTGCGCAGTGAGCAAGGAGTTCAATGCTGAAGAAGATTCAATGACTTTTCGTATGCTTCAGTCTGTGGCTGTTCCTGTTCTTGGGAATGTTTGTCATGTATTTATGAATGGATTTAACCGTATTCAGGTATGGAGGAATTTTTTTTTTTTCCCTGTAACTTTATTACCTATTTCGAGGACTGCAAGAACTAATTTGGGTTGTTTGGTATGTAATATAATAGGTCTATGGTGTAGAAAAATTGCATGAGGCATTGCTACATAGACCAAAGGGCAAGCCACTTCTCACGGTATAGCCCTGTCATATTTGTGGGCTTAAAAGTTGGTATATGATAGTTCTTGAGTGGCCTTATCTGATATTGATCTCCCTTTGGCTTTGGGTTATCCAAAATTAAGCTATAGCATATTGTAACAAGAGGACTTGTGTATTTTTTTCACTTCAGGTCAGCAATCATGTTGCTGCTGTTGATGATCCATTAGTTATTGCTGCATTACTTCCACCTCACGTCCTTCTGGATGCTCAGAACTTGCGATGGACACTTTGTGCTTCAGATCGATGTTTTAAAAATCCCGTGACTTCTGCATTCTTCCAATCTGTCAAAGTCCTGCCAGTTTCTCGTGGTGAAGGAATTTATCAGAAGGTAATTATGCAATCATGTCTTTTGTTTGTCAGGAGATTGTATAGCTGTTGAGCTATTAGAAAAATTGCTGCTTAGTTTTTCATTTTTAAATTATTTTCTCTCACTTGAAATTTGTAGACCTCCAAAGGTTAAGGTACATGGCCGAATCACTTTCCTCCCCTAGGTCTGTCTGTATAGAACCATGTAAAATTACATTGTGAATTTTAGTTATCTTTCTATGAATATAGCTTTGAGTGATAACTAATTCTTCTTCCTTTTACCATTCTGTTGTATCATATGCTGTTGTGGAGGTCAAAAAGGTATTAGCCATTATCAGATCCATTTGCACAAATGGTTGTTGTAGAATGCTATTCAGGTTTGAAAAGTTTCTGATGGTGTAGTTACATCTATATGTTTTAGTAATGTTAAGCTCGTATATGATCTTTGTATCTATATTTTAAATTGTAATGTGCACTCTTTTTAATTCGTTCTAATAATGCTAAATGCGATAAATATGCCCAAGTTTTCATCATCCTTCTTCAACTGCTTCAGGGCATGGACTTGGCTATTTCAAAATTGAATCGAGGTGACTGGGTTCACATTTTCCCAGAAGGTAGCCGTTCTCGAGATGGTGGAAAAACCCTGGGATCTTCAAAGAGAGGTGTTGGAAGGTGAGGTTCTTATTTGCTTAGAAAGAGATCCCTCTTTTTCTTTGCTAATTACATAATAAGATCTATTGTGATAAATGAGAAGAAAATATTTTCTTGCAGTGAAATACTTTCAGTATCCCCCTTGATCTACTTGCTTTTAGAAAGACATACCTTTCTTGCGTCAAATTTTGCACATTGATTACAGCTGTTGTGCCTTGTGCTACACCACTTCTATTTGTCAATTTTCTTCTTGCTGAAGCATGGTTTTTTTACCATTTAAATTCTTACCTTGCAGATTGGTTCTTGATGCTGACAATATACCTATAGTTGTTCCCTTTGTACATACTGGGATGCAGGACATCATGCCCATTGGGGCCAACTTCCCGAGAATTGGAAAGACGGTAAGTAGACTAGCACTCGAAATTTCCAAGTAAAATAAAAAGAAACTGACTTTGATCTATTTAAGATAATCCGTGCCCTTCATAGTCCGTTAGTTACAGGAGGGCACTAAGCAAAAAGAAAATGGGACTTCGATTTATCTGATGTAATCCATGTTCCTCGTCATCTGTTAGTTATGGTGTGGCATTAATGTATCTATCGAGCTGCAACTTCAACTGAATGATTGGCTTGTTATATAATCATAATCACATTATATAGAAAGCCTTTTGGTGGTTCCATCCATTGATACAGTTGCTGGGTCTTTTCTAGGCACTCTTTCTCAAGCACATCTAGTATTTGAAGTTAATTGCATCCATTTTTATTGGTTACTAATTCCTTTTGCATATACTTGAAAAATGTAGGTGACGGTAATTATTGGTGACCCTATCCATTTCAATGATTTGCTGTATGCTGAAGAAACCAAAAGCGTATCTAGAGGAAAATTATACGATGCTGTAGCTTCTCGAATTGGTCATAGATTGCATGAATTGAAAGCTCAGGTTGACAAATTAGTTCTTCAAGAAGAATCAGAACTTAGCCATCATATGAGGAGCACAGAACGAGCAGTTAGGATTTTGCACCAGCTTGATTGGGAATCATTTGGTATGGAAAGCTTCACATCTAGTGAAAATGAGCCATGGGTGAGACAAGAAGCTCAAATCCAACCTAAGCACGAGGCTGGTTATCAAAAAGAGCCAGTGCCCTCTGATTGGTATTTCAGAGTTGGATTCGCCAATGAAAGAGGGATTACATCATCAAGGATGCGTGGTTTCATGGACCAGACAGAGTTGATGGGCTTTGCAGCCAGAGGTTTATTTATGAATCGTAAAGCACAAGAAGTTTCTTGCCCTGGAGAGGCTCGCCCATTGAAAGCGTGGAAGCAATTTTTCGAAGCTAATGTACTACGACAATGGAATTACTGCTAACCTTACTTGTAGAAGCTCTGATGTAAATTAGAATTTTGACATTACTGATCGCTAAAATAAATTATTGGTTTAGCTTTACTAGATAATAACCCCATGGTAAAAGTGTTCATGCTGATGTAACTATTGCTAGCTAGATTGGAATCCAGCAAGAAATTCTTAAAGGTTCGTGGAAAATCCCGGTTGTAATATCTTCAAATCCCCTGTAGATTTTATTACAGCTAATTTGCTATGGTTATCAAATGCAATGCTCTTCGTTTCTAATCCTCTTCCCAACCAGTTGAAGACCATTGCATTATTATAAGCCATGAGACTTGGTACCATATCCATAATTCAAAAAAAACAAAAAACAAAAAAAGATTTTCTCACCTTTTTCTTCTGTTTATTATTATTTTTAATTTGTCGTGAGTAAAAAAATGCTTTGAATACCGAGAAGACAAGAATTAAAGATAAGAAAGGGGTACAATAAACCGCTAAATTGCTGGAAAAATTAGTTTACTAATCATTGACCCAAAGTTCTCATAAGCTTCCCCAATTCTTCCCATTATAAACTATAACCAATTCTTTCTATCCATTAAAAATCATAGAAATTTCATTGGTCCTCCGAAATCTATATATGCTACACACAAAAAGGAGATTGGATTTTACAAAAATACTCTTTAAAAAGAAAGAGAAAAAAAAGAAGAAAAGGTTACAGCTAAGTATTCTTATAATAAGATTTAAATTAACAAAGCATACCACATTTCAACCATCTAATAGCAGAAAAAACAACCCAACATGATCAAGCAAATTCTAAGTCCTTTTAAATATTGAAACTTCAAATGATTCCATTACAAAGATCCCATCTTAAAATAAAAGTTACCAATATAAAGGGTAAAACTTACTGAAAGCTAATACAAACCACTCATACCAAGTGTGAAAGACCAAAACTGAGAAGTAAAACAGGCCCTTCAACGCAACCTCCTTGCTTCCCTTTCAGACTCAAGAAGGGTGAGAATATCTCCCTCTCTCACTGGTCCCTTGACATTCCTCATGATGAACCGGTTTTGGTCATCCAGAAACTTGACTCTCACCTGAGTAACCTGTCCTCTCGACCCAGTCCTACCCATAATTTTCACCACCACAGCATGCTTCACTTGGGATTCCATTCTTCACAAAACAAAACTATAAAAGAATTACTATGACAAAATCTCTAACTTGTATAAAAAGCTACTACATACAGAAACTCCATTATAAACAGATAGTTCCCAAAAAAATCAATGAAACAATTGCTCCATTCAGCTTCCAAACTTCAACTTTTGAACACTATAATTATAGACACGCAAAAGAAAATGTAACTATGATGGCAAAAAGACCAAAACGCACATTGCTAGTTCATGTAAAATTAAAGCAGAAAGCTTGCATACATATCTAAGCAAGTAGACCCATTAAAAACAGATGGTTCCCAAAAAAACAATGAAACAATGCTCAATTCAGCTTATGAACACCATAATTATAGACACGCAATAGAAAACATAACTATGATGGAAAAACCCACATTGCTAATCCATGTAAAATTAAATCAGAAAGCTTGCATATAAATCTAAGAACATGTCCAAGCAAGTAGACCCATTATAAATACATGGTTTCCAAAAAAATACAATGAAACAATGCTCAACTCAGCTTCCAAACTTCAGCTTATGAACAATATAATTACAGACACGCAATAGAAGACGTAACCATGATGACAAAAAGACCAAAACCATCTATGCTAATCCATGTAAAAGTAAAGCAGAAAGCTTAGAAACAAATCTAAGAACATGTATAAGCTAGTAGACCCATAATCCAATGACTAATCTAGACAGACAATATCTTTAACGCTGTCAAATCTAATCAGATGCAGCACCCATAACCAAACAAGCAAGTAGTTCCAATCAGAAAAAATAAAAACCAAAACTTTATATCAAAAATAAAAATTGTTAAAGCATTATTTATATATTGTTATCAAATGGAATTAGCAGACACGATATAGTAGATGAAAGAGAGATCAGAACCTCAAGGAGAGCGAGAGGAAACGACGAGATTAGGATGAAACAATACCAATGAAAGCCGTGGCAAAGAAAAAGGGCAAACCCTAACATTTTATTTATTAAGGATTCACGTGCTAAATAAGGGATCACGTGCTCTCTTTTTTTTTTCTTTTTTTTTTTTTCTAACTAAAATATTATGGGAAATGACAAACATAACAGCATTATTTTCTTGTTTCAATCATACACATATTCTTTCTTCTTCTTTTTTTTCTTCAATTTTCTTACTTTAATATCCTCATTGTAAAATTTAATTAAACTACATGATTTCACATATAATATAGCTTCCTTTCTATATTTTTTTAGAGAGGTTTCTTAAATATAACATAATTTAGACGCGTCTGAATCTAATAGCGAATTTAGATTGAGTCTTTTGTTATTTTTTTGGGATTATAAAATATAAATGGTATTTTATACACAAAGTATTTCATCAAAACTGTTTAAAAACAATAAAAAATAAACAACAGAAGAGTAAAATACAAATTTTAGTAATTCGCAATTTAATACACACGACGGCATTAACATTAACACGTAGGAATACGAGATACACGACGATCGCTTTAACTCGCCGTTACATGAACAACGTTCAAAATAATGAACGGACACGATCTGCCATATGTATTCCCCACCAATCATTTCGACCAGCACATTCCAAGTGTCCTTTACAGATCACGCACGGCAACGGGTGGAATCCACTACGCTTCGTCTGAGTGACTTCAGTAATCTTGTCCATCCGTCAATGCGGGTCCCAAAACTTACGGTTAAGATGCGTTCATTTTGCGGTTAATCGAATGGAATTACACTGCTGTCTCTCCCTCCCTCTGTATCTGTCCCGAGTTCATTTTGGTTTTCAAATCAGAGAGACACAGAGAAATGGCAGACGAAGAAGAAACAGAGCTAAGCGAGAAGCAGAAGAAGGAGATAGCCAAATGGTTCCTCCTTAACTCTCCTCCTGGTGAAATCCAATATGTTGCCAAAGGTAAGGTCCTTTCCATCCATGTCTTTCTGAGAAATTAATTGAAAGCAACACCATTTATATATATCCTTTGCTTAAGTTTGTGTAAATTATTCTCTCCGTGAATTTTCATAGCTGTTTTCTGAGTTCTGATCAAATTATAGGAAACAAGTTTTGAAATTCTTATGCTTTTTTTTTTTGTTTTGTTTGTTCTTTCTGGCAGATGTGAAGGCGATTTTGAACGAGGAGCAACTGTACCGGGAGGCAGCGTCAGAGGCATTCCCACTGTACAACAAATCCCACTTGATTTCCCTGGAATTGCCCTGCCGAAGTGGTGACGTATGCCTCAGAGAACCCCTCTCCAGTTGTTAATATTTTTGTAATTTACAAGTAAAAGTTCCATATTTATATTTTCTTGTTTATTTGGAGTTTCATCTCGATGATTTCTCAGCTCCAAAAGGGTCTTAGTTGTTGCATGAAAGCTTAATTTACATTCAATAGATTCAATTATGCTTACAAAAATAGAACCTTTAAGAAAGATGAGCTTTCTTTCTAATTTTCTATTGAAAATTGCTACTCCTCTTTCTGAGTTTTTTCTGAATGCCATAAATCAAGAAGATTATAGTGACTGTGATTATATTGTGAATGCAGGTTATAATTACATCGTTTGGGGAGATTAATGAAAATGAGTTTCTTGATCCTAGGACTGCCCAAGTTGCTATAGTCGACCATATCAAACAGGTAAGTTGTGTATTTTAATTCAACTGTTAAGATTAGTGAAAAATGGAACATGATTCGTACTCAAAAAAAGGAAAAAGGAACATGGTTGAGGGAGAAAAAGATTTCCATGGTTTTTGTTAGTGGATAAATTGAACATGGAACATGATATTTTACTTATTTTATTTCTTCATGTTTTCCCACTATTTCATCATAATTGGCTAAATTGGTTCAGGTTTGTACAGAGGTTAGACCAGCAACGGATGAAGAACTTCCATCCCCATATATTGAGGAATTTCGGTATGTTTTATAAGTTGTATGGTTAAATGTATTTTACATATGATTTCTTTTGACAGAATTTCCTTTGGACAGAACTTAGCACTTGTAGAGTCCAAAAAGTTTAATATAAATACAGTTTTAGGGGCTGGCTGATCTGGTTTACATTAGATATCTATAGTTGTCATTTCTTTCCAAGTAAAATCAGTTAAATCTGGTTTTTCAAAGCCCAATGTTGAAACTATCTCCACCTTGGGTATTAATATCATATTCAACCATACAAAATCTACATTGCGTTGTAGTTGTTACTTAAACACATACTTAACAAAATCCATATCGCAAATCAACAAATATGATGCTGTGTTGAATTGATGTCGTACATGTCCTTTCTTTTATGGGGTAGAGATAGCAGTGCAATCAATCTGCAACATTTTTTTTTACCAAAAAAAAAAACAATCTGGAAAATTTTCAAATAACTGTATTATGTGTTGTTTTGTACAATCAAGACAAAAAGTTAACTCTAGCTTACAGAACATGCTAGGAATCTTGTTTTTCTTAATTAATAACTGCATTTCATTTTCTGCAGATGTGCCCTCGATGCAGAGATTCTAAAATACATTGGTGAAGCCTATCCAAAAGGTGTCTGCTCAGTTTACTGTGGGTATGGAAAAGATGTGGAGGGTCCAGGGGCTGACTTTGTGCTTGTGGTGGTAATTTCTGCCACTAGACATAGCCCACAAAATTTCTGGTGTGTGAAAGCAGTTAACCCAAATCATAAACTGTTTCTTTGCTCTTATATAGCACTGTGGTTTGAGTTAGGACATAGAATCTGTTATATATCTTGTTAGTATGCCTTATGCCTTACCATTTGCACTTTCAAAATATATATAGTTTTTTGTTCGTCTTTTACTAATTTTATTATTGGCATAATGTATAGCAATGGTAGCTGGCTCTCAGTATGGAACATTGAATTCAAAGATGATATACAAATACTGGAATTCAGTGGTAAACTGCAGGTATATTAAATGATTGGACTGCATAGCAGATATGTGCATTTATATTTCTTTTCTTTCTCTAATGCATTTCAGATTGGATTAATGTGCATCATTAAATATAAACCAAGAGGTAATAGTTTCTCCTTCATCGTCTTCTTCTTTTAGGTTGGTGCCCATTATTTTGAGGAGGGAAATGTGCAGCTAGATGCAAAACATGAATGCAAAGATTCAACAGTCTTTCAGGTCGGACATACATTTGTTGCCATCTGTTCTTTGCTACTTGCTCTGTAGCTTGGATGTTCTGTTTTTTAAAGTATACAGCACTTTTTCCTTCTTTATTTTGGAAGCCAACTGTTTTGATCCTTTGTTTTATTTATTTAGTTTTTAGGCATCAGCCATCTGATTATATATGTAGGCTAATGAGGTGGCAATATCTTCCATGTAAAGTCAGCTGGTTATCATATAAATTTTGTATTATAAACATGTCACAAAATTTGTTAGTGCCATTAATATAATGTGCCAACTATGTAGATCTAATTTGGCTGTCCTGGCTGGCTCTGACCAGTAGAATGCTGCAACTCTAGTTCAACAAGTTCTATTTAATTTGATTCATCTCAGTGATTTACAATCCCAAAACAAATTCATGCTTCTACTGCCCCCTTACCCAGCACATCAATTGTATGTAATTCTAGAAATTGAAGCATGAGTATGGTCACCAATTGATATCTCTACAACTACTAATTTGTTCTGTATGGTTGAATGTCTTATAATTGCTTCAGTCTCCAGAAGATTCTGCACTTACCATAGCCAACATTATTCGCCATCATGAGACAGAGTACTTGGCATCTCTTGAGGTTCATAAGGCCATCTTATTTCCTTGTTAAATGATTTGAGATTTTAAGTGCTTCTATTGACAGATTTACATTACAGGCGTCCTATTCAAACTTGCCAGATACCACTTTCAAGGTACTCTACTTAAACAGTTACCTTATTAAGATTTGTTGAAACTGAAACAATCAAGCTTCTCTCTTTTGCTATGATTTCACATCAATCTAGTTGAAAGAAGACATTTGTTCTTTTTTAAGAACCTTAGAGATTCTTGAGACTAAATATACTTCTGTTTTATGTTTCCAACTCAGAAAGCATACAATTTTTATATTGTTTTATTGGGAGTTTTGCAGGTGGTGAGCATAATTCCTTGCATTATAAGATATTCAGTCAGATTACTTTCAATGGCTGAGCCTTTTAAAACTTATATAATTGCAATGCAGGATCTTCGAAGAAAGCTTCCGGTCACTCGTACCTTATTTCCATGGCACAACACCTTGCAATTTAGCTTGACAAGGGACATCACCAAAGAACTTGGAATCGGAAAGTGAATGTGCTTCTGACATCACAGAGTTGTGCTTAGCAAGTTGGTTGTAGACCCATATGTATCTTGAGTCGTTGAGCCGTCTTATATATCTCCATTTGCTTTATTATATTCATCGGCCTTTCCTCCTCTGGCTTTCTAAGAGTTTTATTTTCCCTCAATTTTGGTGCATTGTAATCTAGATTTCGTAGCGTTTATTTTCCGGGTTATGTATAGCAGAAATGATTGTGGCTGTTTTCATACTTGTGTGGTTTTATGTGGAGGATGTTTGAGGAGTTTGTAATCATAGTGTGTTGTGGAAAGTGACTTTAATTTGTGAAATCTTTGTTCTCTTTGTGCGAATTGGATCTTTATGAACTTCATTATAGGCAACGATGTTCAAGATCACGATCACTCCCATCTCTATAGCGTCTTTGATATTTCCTGCAAGGTGCACTAAGAATGGTGACTTATTTCTTCGTGCTATATGCTAATATCACATACTCAAATGGACGTTAATTCTACAAGTGCAGTGCTTCCTTGATCATAATCTAATCTAGGAGTGTCAACCTCTAAGCAAAGAAAATAGAAAGTAGGAGCGCCTAGTAGAATTGAACAATGCGAACGCATACATAGGATCTTATTCCAATTTGGTTAAATATGGGGAAAAAAAAAAAACATACAAGATTATTTTTTTTTCAAAATTTCCGTTGCCGGGAATCGAAACGGGGTCTCCCGGGCGAAAGTCAGATATCCTAACCGCTGGACGACAAAAAATAGGTTGGTCAGTTTGGGGATATAACACATCTTATATTGACAAAAAGTTTGGTCATTTGCGAAGTTGGGGGGAAACCTCGTTATATCTCTAAACCTAGGCACCGCGTACATTTGGGTGAAGTAATTTTCTAGGTACAAAGCTAAAGGTTTTGTCCTTTTTTTTGTCCTTTTTTCTTTGGGCATTCTTGACATCTCATAGGGTTCATCAGGAATTTACTTTACTTTTTCAGAGATGGTATGTTTAGTGATTTATTATGCTGATTTTCTCCTTTAGTTTGGTTTGAAATTGTTCTGTGTGTGCTCACTTCGTTTGGCTTCCATTGTAGCTTCCTCTTTCTCTGCTTAAGACCTCTCAAGGGCATCCTATGGTAAGAGCTTGTCTATCATCTTCTAAAAGTATTTTTTGAATAAAAAATAGCATCTTGACCTTTTCTGAATCTGTTTTGGTGAGGTATTTTCACGACTCATTTTTTACTCAGAAAGCTAAAGGAAGGCTTAGGTTTAGTTAATATATCGAATGGGCATATTTTTGATAATTAGTATCATTGTATTTGTGGTAGTTAGTGGAGCTCAAAAATGGGGAAACTTACAACGGCCATTTGGTGAATTGTGATACATGGATGAACATTCACCTTCGTGAAGTCATATGTACCTCAAAAGTAATTCATTCTCCATCCATCACTGTATTAAATTTTATTTTATTTTCGGTTAGTTTAAAATATATGCAACTTTTAGTGGAAGTTTATACTCTCTTGGGTTCATGGTCTAACTTAATGATGGAAATTGATAACGTAGGATGGAGATCGGTTTTGGAGGATGCCAGAATGTTATATTCGTGGGAATACGATAAAGTATCTCAGAGTCCCTGATGAGGTACTTCTTATTTGTTTATGTTCTATTAAATTGAACTTTTACTTGAATTCTCCTTTTTATGTTTTACATTTTGAGTCTGTGTGGAATGATGCAACTTAGCCAAATCATAACATTGATGTGCTCCATAAGGAATGTTCTTCTAAGCTTGTAACGGTTGCTTAAGTAGAGGCACATTATTGGTCTCCTCTATCAACTTTATCAAGCTTTAGATTAGACAGATACCTTATGTAGAAGCGCATCTCTCTGATGATAAATTAGAGATGGGTTCTTTGCTGACCAAAATTCTTCCCTTAAAGTTTACCTGTCTTCTCTCTGTCTCTGTCTCTCTCTCTCTCTCTTCTTATTATTATTTTTTTAAAAAAAATTCAATTCCACCCCGCTTCTCCCCTCCCCTCCCCTCCTTTTTTCCAGTGTTATAAATGTTACTTAGTAGTGGCAAAATTGCTCTGTATTTTCTAGAAGCCGAACAATATGTGCAATATACTTGCAGTTTGGTGGGTTTAACACACAATGCAACTAGTACTGGGCACTGCTTCAGTTATATTTCTATAAACATTGCTAGTTGATTTGAGCACTACGAAGCTGATATCCATTGATCAGATAGTCGAGCCACTGGTAGTTGGTCAAATTACTGGCATGTGTGCCTAAATTTTATAGCCTATTCTTATTTTATACTGTTTATGGCATTATAACTTTTTCAATCTTGTAATGCTGTGATAAATTTTGTTTTTCTGTTCTTTTTTATTCTTTTTATGAGAAGTGCTCTGCTGGCACTGTAATTTTTTTATTTTGTTCTCTAGGTCATTGATAAAGTTCAGGAGGAGACCAAGACCCGATCAGGTATAATTTTTAGCTATACTTCTTTTTTGCTGTTGAAGAGGGCTTTTGTCTCTTTTCATCGTATTGTGTCTAATGCATCAGTTAATTGGATTTTTGGATTGTAGAACTGTTTGAATAATATTTGCTGAATACTGCTGTCAATGCATGTATTATTACCTTTTAAACATCAGTTTTTTTCTTTCTAAATTTGTTTGGTATCTCTGTAGAAGATTTATAATGTCTAATTTATGATCAATCTGAGTGGCAAATTGCAGATTGACCAGAGCTTCTATATTTAGTATTATTTTGGCAGAACCACTTTTAAGCTTTTTTTTTTTGTACTACGCTCAACTATAAATATCCCTAAAGCATCTTCTTCTTTTTTTTTCTTTTCTATGCAAAGTCGTCTTTAAATCACTACTCCTCAAACCAGAAACTTCTGTTTTTAACTTGTTCAGATAGAAAGCCACCTGGTGTAGGACGTGGAAGAGGGAGAGGTAGAGAGGAAGGCGGTGGTGGGAGGCAAGCAAAAGGCTTTGGACATGGTGTAGATGATGCAGGTTCCAGAGGTATGGGTGGAGGCCGTGGTAGAGGATCGGCAGGCAGGACCGGTGGCAACAAAGGTAAATCCTACTTTAATTATATTCCCTGTAGAATATTAAGAATCAGATACAACATTACTACACTCTCAGAAATGTGTTATATATATATAAAAGCAAATGCAAACTTCAAATATGGTTCGACATAATGGCTATCCTACATTTCACTCAAGGAAGAGGCTTTTCTTGACCTTACGTTACCTATTAAAGCAGTTAATATGAAATGCTTGGCAAGCATTTAATTAATGGTTTCATACACTTACAGATTCAAGAGAAGAAGTTGCATAGCTTTTTGGTTTTGTTCTTTTTTTTTGAATGTATTTCTTCTCTGTGGGACAGGTGGAGGTCGAGGTCGTGGCTGATACAATTTTCAAGGTTCTATAAGATTGAAGAGGAGGACGTCTGCTTTGATAGAAAATCTGCTCCTTTGATGAACAGAAAATGCTTCTAAACAAACGGAGCCCAGGGAAAAATCTTGTCCATGCAGCATTAGTAACTGGAAAATAGTGAGCGTAGTTTGTGTAAGAGGACAATATCTAACATATATATTTTATTACTTCGTTTGCACTTGCGGTGTTGGTTTAAGAAATTTTCTGGATGGCCAATTGTAAACCCTTTTCAACTCCTTACAAGCATGGACATGCTGAGACACGTAAAGGCTTTAATTTTATGCCCTGCAACAATATTTGGTGCCATTGTAATGGAATTATGTTAGATTATGTGATTTGGATTTCTTTATGACTGTAAAGTTTACGTAAAAAAATTATTTTTCAGTTAACAATTTTGATATTCAACACAAAATTATATGGTAAAGAATGCTCCCGTGAAAAAAGACAGCCAGAGTGCAAAACATAGTGGTGTAGTGTTCATGCAGTTGTCTTAACTGACGTGTGCTTAAAACACTAGTACAGGTGGACATTGTAATATCACAGTTTCACAGTTTACAGCACAATTGTTTTCGAGGATAAAATTGCATGGTGTCCTTACAATGATTAATCCTCGGACAAATTATTTTTGTTATCCAGTGTCTTGACTTTGTTAGGCGTCAGTGAGACCCATAACCACAATAATGTAATCATTAAAACAGAATCAAAGTTCTGACGAGAAAACAGTAGGAGCCGAAGCTTATCACCGCCTCCGATGGCCGAAATCAAAGCAGATTCCGATACGTTTCTGGCCGTACCTCTGTCTCCGGAACTCGTTATCTCAGACCAGAAGCTTCAGAAACCTAAACGAGTCGCTTCTGTGGACATCTTTCGCGGCCTTACAGTAGCGGTATTAAAAAATTTCCCCGTTTTTATTTATTTATTATTATTGGCAACCAAGGTTTGTGAACTGATGATTGGAAGAAACCACTTACTATTAACTAACAGCTTCCTTCTTAAAAGATATTTTTGAAACTGGGTTTAGCTTTATATCTTGTTTAGGCTTTTTTCCAGTGACTGTTTAAGCAATGCTATATCTTTCTCTTTTCAATATTTTGCATAATTTTGATGCCTGTATACTTGCATTGTAGTTGATGATTTTGGTGGATGATGCGGGGGGAGAGTGGCCTGTGATTGGGCATGCACCATGGAATGGTTGCAATCTTGCTGACTTCGTAATGCCATTCTTTTTGTTCATTGTGGGCATGTCCATTGCACTTTCTCTGAAGGTTGGTTATATTTTCCGTTTCATTCAACAGAAGGGTAGCAAAGAAATACCACAACTATATGCTTTCATTCATTATTGGTGTCCTCCTTTTAGCGAATACCCAACCAACTTGTGGCTGTCAGGAAGGTGATTCTGAGGACTCTGAAACTCCTTTTTTGGGGTCTCCTATTGCAAGGTTAGTCCTTTTTCTACCTTCATTCTTTAATTTCATTCGTTTCATTCTTACTCCTACTATGTTTACGTATTGGTCCTTCCATTCATAATCTATGGAATAAGCATATTTCCGTGTCTTATAATTGCATTACTTCAGTCAAAACCAACTTTGTACTAAATGCTTTTATCTCTGTTTCTTTGCCCCCAAGTGAAGGGTGAGCTAACCTGATAACTAATCAGCTTTACATGGTTTTATAAACAAAATCCTGGACCTCACTTTGATAATGCAATATATGTCATGAAGGAGGTTTCTCACATGCTCCAGACAAGCTGACATATGGTGTGGACATGAAAGTGATAAGGTGGTGTGGGATTCTCCAGGTTGGTTTACATTTCTATTTTCTTGGTATTGATTACAAAAACTTCGTTTAATAGGGCATAGGTGGATATAATACTTCTTCCCATTTGTAGAGAATTGCTCTTGCATTTCTGGTAGTGGCTCTGATGGAAATCGTTTCAAGAGGTTCACAAACCAAGGCTTTGACACCTGGTCAGTTCTCTATATTCAAGCTATACGCTTGGCATTGGTAAGAAAATGTTGTTGTTGTTCATTATATGGGTACGAATTCTCATTTTACTTGTAAAATAATTTTCAATGAATTATATATTTCTAAATTCCCAGGATGGTGGGAGCAGGTGTACTAGTTGTTTACTTGGCTGTAATCTATGGGATGTATGTTCCTGATTGGCATTTCACTGTCCATAGAAAAGATAGTATTGATTATGGGAAAAGTTTCAGTGTAAGTCCCTGATTCCGTATCTATAAGATAAACAGTTCCATAAACAATTTAAATACAATTCTTTGTAATTTTTATATTAATGGAGAATCATTCTCTATGGGCATTCAGATGTGATTTTAGAGGTACTTAACTATGAAATCATTGTATTCTGCTTTACATTGCTCAAAATGACTGTTTCTGGTATCAAAAGACAGTGTCTTGTCAAAATAAGTCTGATTTTTATCTATGAAGGTTCAATTATTTACAGCAAGTCTAGTTCTACAGTTGTACCCCATGAATAAACTGGCATGCAAGTATGGGACTGTGCATCGTATTGGGGTTACTTTAAATAATCAAGTTCTATTTTGTGGATTATAGGTGTCATGCAATGTGAGAGGAAAACTGGATCCACCTTGTAATGCAGTAGGATACATTGACAGAAAAGTTCTAGGAATCAATCACATGTATCACCATCCAGCTTGGAGAAGATCAAAAGTGTGTTGCTGTTTCTCTGATACTCCATATTTTCTGTGAATTTGAGATCCCAAGTTTATAATGAGTGTCTGTTTCAAATGTTCAATCTTTTGCTGATATATATGACTGCTGCAGGCTTGCACTGACGATTCCCCATATGAGGGGCCTTTCCGGAAGGGTGCTCCATCATGGTGCCATGCTCCTTTTGAACCTGAAGGAATTTTAAGGTGCTTGCTATATATATTCCAGTATAACTTGAATATTCAGTGCTTATGGAACTCCACCGTCAATGGCTCAGGTTCATAGCCATGGTTGGCCACCATGTCAAAATTTATCAGGAACACACTTGTACTCCAACACCACATCATAGTAGTTTGGATATGTCTAATCCATTAGTTACTTTGTCCCAAGGTATTGTTCATATAGATTAATATAAGACATCGTGATGCTAAGACACATAGCCTCTCCTTTTTGACCCAAAAATTAAACCATACCATGGATTTGAAACTTTAGGCATGCACAAAGCTCATCGCTGATTTGGTCTGGAAGCTTTGGGTAAAGTTTATAAAAAGTGCAGCCCCCATATAATCTTGTAGTATAATTTTGAATCTGAGAAATCATTTTGAGCTGTATTTATTTATTTTTTTAATGACTTTACTTCCTGCTTCAGCTCTGTTTCTGCTATTCTCTCAACAATCATAGGAGTGCATTTTGGGCACGTTCTCATACATTTAAAGGTTAGTTGTGTTCTTGTTTAGTTAGTGATTGACATATATTAGAATCTTGCTCACTTTATAACTCATCTTTCTTTCGATTACAGGGTCATCCAGAAAGATTGAAGCATTGGTTCCTGATGGGTTTTGCGCTCCTCATTTCAGGAATCACTCTTCATTTCACTCATGGTGCATACTGAGTTCAAAGTGTTGTATGCAACATTCTACCTGTTACATATCCATTCTTTTTTTTCTAACACTGTTAAGTTTAAGCGCAGCAATTCCTTTAAATAAACAGTTGTACACACTTAGCTATGTTTGTGTAACGGCCGGAGCAGCAGCTTTGGCGTTTTCAGCCTTCTACATAGTGGTACACTTTTTTTGCATTGAAATTTCAGTCATTTATCTTCTTGGGTACCTTAGGTAATTGCATGTAGTATGATTAAGGTAAGGTTGAGTGAGCTGAACATCTTTTAATTACAATTTATGTCAAACTTTGATGAGATTTCAAACTTCCTCTAATCAAATTTAAAACCCGAAACATTGGCAGGTTGATGTATTCAATTTGAAGTACCTATTCTTGCCACTGGAATGGATTGGCATGAACGCTATGCTTGTCTACGTTATGGCAGCTGAAGGCATATTTGCAGGATTCATTAATGGGTGGTATTACGATGACCCACACAACACACTTGTATGTTCTCCAAATTGCTTTACCTCCAAATCTGTCCTCTAACGACCTCTTTTTATAAGAAGGGTCTCCCAAAATACTAATAGCTTCTTGTTTGCTTTGCATGTTACGTAGCCAAATAGAATACTTACAGATGATTTGTGTTAACCTCTATTATGATAGATATATTGGATTCAAAAGCATGTCTTTGTTGGAGTTTGGCATTCGAGGAGAGTAGGCATTCTACTATATGTCATCTTTGCAGAGATCTTGTTTTGGGGCATTGTAGCTGGTGTTCTGCATTGCCTGAGCATTTACTGGAAGCTTTAGATATTAAAATTGGTAGCTTTTGTTTGTATGTATTATTAAATAGAGCAACACCCTTTGGCTACTTAAAAACTTGTGTGTGCGAGTGTGTATTTAAGTGAGAGAGCAAATTTTCTGTTACCACTGCCAATCATCAGGAAAAGTTCCCACGGGTATGTATACAGTTTATTATTGGTAATGTATATAGAAGCTTCTTTCGTTTTCTCTTTTTGTATTAATACTGGACCCAAACTAGACCTGGCAACGTGTCATGTCGTGTCATATTCGTGTTAAATTTTTCTCATTCAAACACGACCCGTTAAGCTAATGTGTGGAAAAATTCAAATTCAAATTCATTCGTAAAATTAACGGATAATTCGTTAACAACCCGTTAACATGTTAATATTTTGAGTTATATATGAATTAACATATTAATCCGTATTCGCTTAACATATTTTACTCATTCACCGTTTTATATTTTTTTATCGACTTTTTTCTTTATTCTAAAAAAATAATAATATTTAATAATATGAAAAATATTAAAAAAATAATAACTAGATATTTAACTACAATAAGAACCCGGTTCTTATTATAGTTTCATAGACCATTATGGTATTGCAATTAAACTAATGACTTCAAAAATAACTACTTCTTGTGGTTTATTAAAACTTACAAAGTGAGATTTTTTTACCAAAGCTGTTACTTTTGTAATGAAGTACCTATGTATATGTTTATGGCTCTGTCATAATAATAATAATAAATCAAATCTCATCCAATGACATTATAAGATCATGGTATAGTACCTATATTTTAGCTTCAATGACTCTTTATAATATAATTGAGAGTTTAAATTATTTTTTTGTCATGATGTTAAGTTGTAAGATATATGTATACGTATATATATATATTTAATACATGTTTTTGAGAGAAAATAAGTAAAGAAAGCTTTTTAATTAAAATGAACTTTACAAAAAATAAATAGCTCAAAGAACATATAAAGGTTTTTTTAAATTATGAACCAAATTATCAAAGTACTCAACATACAACAATAAAATACTTAAAAGTATTAATTAGGGTATCTATTAAAAGTATAAAAATACTCCTTCTTAACAAATTAAATGGGTTGAAACGAATTTTATCCGTTTCAACCGGTTAACTTAACATGTTTTTAACGGGTTGATCCGTTATGAACCCAACCCGTATTAGGTAGATCTAAATACTATTTTATTCGTGTGGATTCGTATCGTATTAACAGGTCGTGTGAAAATTTATCAGATCTAACCCAAACATATCTGACCCTTTTATTTTAATTTTTTTTTTCTTTCCTTTGTTTGGTACATAAATTAAACGGTTATTTAATTAAATGCCCACATTTTGAGGAAAAAAACTCCAGTACTCCAGGAGTACAAACTCCCGCCCCGTTGAGATGGTGCCACGTAATATTTCATTAATATTTTTATCTACGTGACTATCTCAACGTCTTCGAATCTGAGTTTTGTTCCATTTTGAGGAACTTTTGAAAGACGTATAAAAAAAAACTTTGCCCAAAGTTCACATGAACTCCCTATAATAACCTTTTCCATTAGAAAACAAAATAACCACACATTTGCTTCATTTTTTCATTTCCCTCACTCTCTCTCTCTCTCTCATCTCTCCTTATTCTGTGGCTATTTTAAATCTTTTATTATTTATTTGAAAACTAATGTAACAAGATACAATTTGATTGAAAACATAGTTTTGTACGTAAAAGTTACTACTTCACTCAAATAAAAATTAAAAACTAACTTGCAAAGAAAAAAAAAAAACCAAAAGCCCAACTTATTGTGGTCTTACCCATTTTACCCGCTTTTTGCTTGGAGTGAAAATTAAAAATTACAAGCCCAATTAATTGAGATCTGAACTCTTGAACTTGGGAGGCCCATTAATCAACAAAACAAAATCCGGCCCATTTTTCCGTCGTTTGTGTTTTTTGGTATAAAAGAAATTAAAAATGAAAATAAATTGGAGAGTTTTCTTTGAGAACAAGTAGAGCAAAGCCAATCTGTTGGAGTTCGTCATTCTCTCTGGAATTTCAGTAGGAAACTTGCTAGCTTTAAATCTCTCACACTCACTTTAAACTCAAATGGCAAGCGCAATGGCAGAGGATACGAGCTTCGAGGACGACCAGATAGCTAATATGTCCACCGATGACATGGTCAGAGCCTCTCGCCTTCTCGACAACGAGATCCGAATACTCAAGGTTCATCCGCCTCTCTTTATTACTGGCTGATGTTGCTTTTTAGGGTTTCTGTGCTTTACGTCATAACGTTTTTAAGCGAATTAGGGTTTTCTTTTTTTTTTTTTTCCTTTGTCGTTATAATTCTTTTCCTTCCATTGTATAACCGCCTGCTCGTGTACAGAAATAGAAAATAA
Organism: Rhamnella rubrinervis; assembly: GCA_007844105.2. NCBI lineage: Eukaryota > Viridiplantae > Streptophyta > Magnoliopsida > Rosales > Rhamnaceae > Rhamnella > Rhamnella rubrinervis. Next base: position 11,205,522 of record CM017578.2, read on the forward strand.
TTTTCATTCGCGATCAATTAATTAGACGATGTCAGGTTTGTGTGTTTTTTTTTATGATTATTGTTTATATGAACTTTCTATTTCTTTTTATGGGTGCTTGATTTTGCGTTAAACATGGAGTATAATAGAATTAAATTATGTGTTGCTTTTGGGGTTTCTGTGCGTTATGTCATTACAATTTTGAGCGAGCTAGGGTTTTCCTTTATCGCCCTAATTCTTTTCCTTCCACAAAATAACCGCGAAAAGGACTTTGATTTGCTATCAATTAATTAAACTATGTCGTTTTTTTTCACTCTATATTATTTGTATGGATTTTCTAATGCTTTTTGTTGGTTCTTGATTTTGTGTTAAATATGTGATTAATTGTAGGATGTAAATTTTTATTTTTTTTGTGGGATTGAAGGAAGAGTTGCAAAGAACAAATTTGGAGTTGGATTCTTACAAGGAGAAAATAAAGGAGAACCAGGAGAAGATTAAGCTTAACAAGCAGTTGCCTTACTTGGTGGGAAACATTGTTGAGGTATTATTTTGCTCCCTTGCTCTAGATTTCAATTCTGTTCTTATTTTTGTTGATGAGTGAGTGGAATTTTATAGATTGGGTCAAGTTGGAGACTGCAGTTTTTGTGTATTGAATATGTCTTAAATCTTTTTATTTATTTATTTTTATAAAAGAGGTCCTGCATACGTTGATGCCATAAGAATACTGCTGATTAGTTATTTAGTTTTATGACTCAAGTGCAACTCATAATGTGCCTATTAACTGTAATAACTACAAGAGTAAGTAAATAATCCTCTGAAGTTACAAAATGTATGTGTTAGGATAAAATGGTAGATGGATCCATGAAAAATCTTTCTTATCCTTCAATGTCTCCAAATCTGGATTGAAGGGGTAAAGTGTTCATTTATTTTATGTTTTGGAAATCTATAAAATAGATGGTTTTCTATAGAAGCAAAAGTCGAAGAGTTTTTTTTCCCAACAAACTCATAAATGTAATTAATCTTACCCCTAAATTATATGCCTTAATTTAGAAGCATAAACTTGGAAGGGTTCAAGTGAGTTTGACTTTATTTTAGACATGAAAACTTCAGTACCTCTAGGTTTACGATTGTTAATATATCATCCTACTCGTTGCACAAGATCGTCTTTTCTTGCCGCCATGGGATCAACTTGTAAACAAGGTAAACCCAATGAGAACCAACAACGGGAGGGTACATATTAGATAGTTCTCAATAGAAAACAAGGTAAACCTAATGAGAACCAAAAAACGGGAGGGTACATATTAGATGGTTCTCAATAGAAGCAAAAGTCAATGAGAATTTTTTCTGTTTTAGTTTAATTTTATCTAGAGATTTAATGTCTGATGAATTTAAGCTCCATCCTTGTCATTTGCATTGTTATGGTTATTCATGATAATATTTGTTGACTTTGGACAAAAACACTTGTTTCTTTTTACTTTTATGCTTAATCTAAAAGCAGCTGTTATTAAAGTATGACCTTAATAAGGTGTCAGCTTGTTTATTGTATAAGCATTGACCACCATTGCATTCTCCTTTATGTCCAGATCTTGGAAATGAACCCAGAAGATGAGGCTGAGGAAGATGGTGCAAATATTGATCTTGACTCGCAAAGGAAGGGAAAATGTGTGGTGTTGAAAACATCTACCCGCCAGGTGAGCCAGCCTAGCAGTGTTATGTGCATATTCTTGTGTCAAGCTGCAACGATGCAATCTGAATTGAACTAGTCATACCTTGTTTTCTTGCGTGAAATGACATTCATTTCTGTATTTACTCTTGATTTCAGACAATTTTTTTACCTGTTGTTGGGCTTGTTGACCCTGATAAGTTGAAGCCTGGTGATCTGGTTGGGGTGAACAAAGATAGTTACCTGATCTTGGATACTCTTCCATCAGAGTATGATTCTCGAGTAAAGGCTATGGAGGTTGATGAAAAGCCTACTGAAGACTACAACGACATTGGAGGGCTAGAGAAGCAGGCAAGTTTTTAAGTTTAGGCATGCTCTATGGATTACTCTTTGCTGACTGTTGTGATATGCCAAATGTTTGGGACCTTAGTCTAATTTAATAACTGTTGCACAGATCCAAGAGCTGGTTGAGGCTATTGTTTTACCCATGACGCACAAGGAGCGTTTTCAGAAATTAGGGGTTCGTCCACCTAAGGGAGTGCTCTTGTATGGACCTCCTGGTACTGGGAAAACTCTAATGGCCCGTGCTTGTGCTGCGCAGACAAATGCAACTTTCTTGAAACTGGCAGGCCCACAACTGGTCCAGGTACATTATAAATTCCTATGTTGTATATTTCTTAGCAGACACTTCAGTTTATTCTTTTATTTCATATAATATCATTTGGGTGACGCTTGATATTTGGTTGTGGACAAATAGTGACAGGGATGATTTTGAAATGCCTATAATTTCCTACAGGATATTTTCTTTTTCTTTTTTTTCAATTTCATCCTGATATTCTTTTGATATCATGTTTTGCTGTACGCATTCTAATCTGTTAGTTACATGAGATTATTTTATAGTGCAGTTGAAATTCTTACACAATTGCTTAATGTTTCCCTTAACTAACTCTCTGTGGTGAAACTTTTCTCCTTCTATTAGAAAATAATGAGTAATCATATTTACCTTTAAGTATCATTTTTATCCACACCACAGTATGCTATCAGCGATCACTTAAGTTCTGAATCTCTCCTTAAATAGTGCATAATGAAGTATTTAATGTGTAGATGTTCATTGGAGATGGTGCAAAACTTGTCCGTGACGCCTTTCAGCTTGCGAAAGAGAAATCTCCCTGTATCATTTTTATAGATGAAATTGATGCAATTGGCACAAAGCGGTTTGACAGGTACAATTAATTCACGAACATTCAGGCTACTCTAGTAGAATGTCGGCTTGTAATATTTGCAGAGCTTTGATTTTCATAGATGTGGATCCCAAATGACTAAGTGATCTCATTGATAATGGATTATTCCATCATTGTTTGGTTGCAGCGAAGTGAGTGGAGATAGGGAGGTGCAGCGTACCATGTTAGAATTGTTGAATCAGCTTGATGGTTTTAGTAGTGATGACCGCATCAAGGTATGTCTTTGCTGTTTTTTCCATTGTCTATTTTGACCACACAATCTGTAACACTTAAATGGGTGTTGTAGTTCATTTAAAAATTGATCATATATTCCAGCGTGGCATCTCAAAGACTGACCTAGAGAAATCAGGCACTTAAAGAAATAGTTTTTATTCCTGTATGAAATGAATATCATTTTTATTTTACAGGTGATAGCAGCAACAAATCGTGCTGACATTCTGGACCCTGCTCTTATGCGTTCTGGTCGATTGGATCGTAAAATTGAGTTTCCTCATCCCACAGAAGAAGCAAGGGCTAGAATCTTGCAGGTATAACTTTTCAGGAACCTTTTCACTTTTCTGCACATTGAGTATTTGCTGTATTTAACATTCTAAATTTGGAAAATTCTACATTTGTAGATCCACTCCAGGAAGATGAATGTCCATCCTGATGTCAATTTTGAAGAACTAGCTCGGTCCACTGATGATTTCAACGGAGCACAACTGAAAGCTGTTTGTGTAGAGGCTGGCATGCTAGCCCTTCGCCGTGATGCAACTGAGGTACTCCCTTTTTCCCCAATTCCTGTTGCAAATTAGGCTACTTAAGACCCTTTAGGGATATATTACAGGAGTCAAAAAGTGTCCTTCATAATTGATATCTGTGGCCTTTAAACCAAAAAATGGCATTGGTTTCCAAGTTGGTTTCTTGCAGATCTAAGCGGTGTTTTCTTTTTATTTAGATTCAATAGTTTCCACTTTTCTGCCACTTTGCATAATTGTTTGGGATATAACTTTTGTGGAGTTGTAGAGATTTTTAAGCTACCATATGAATTGGGAACTTTATTTTTAACTAATCTTGAGTTTGGAATGGTCTAATCCCAGGTGAATCATGAAGACTTCAATGAAGGTATCATTCAAGTTCAGGCCAAGAAGAAGGCGAGCTTAAACTATTATGCATAAAGTGGATCATAAAAGTTTTTACGCAGGAACGAATCTTCATATAAATGAACTTTTTAATCTTTGTTCGTTTTGATGTAATGGCAAACTTTTACTAAGCTTTGACTAGGCTGTTATGTGAAGAACGGTATATAAAACTGCTGTTAATTTGAAAATCCTTCAACTGATGTGTTTCTGTGTTAGAGATTATTGCAATTTCTATATGAAATGGTTTTTTCCTCCATAAGAGCATTATAAACCCATCAAGCATGAGATAGGAAAATTACCTTGAAATTAAAAAATATTTAAGAAAGGATAACAATTGCTCGTTCTCAATGTAACCAAGGAAAAGAAACATAAACATTAAAAAAAAAATGCTAAATAGCATTGAAACTATTACGTCCGTAGGAATTGAGTAGTAACTCTGTTTAATGCTTGACTTCCTTCAACCCGTAGGCCAAGTAGATGAAAGTTGGATCAGTAGCACCCTCCTTGTAGTATGCGAACACTAATCCACCATCATCATGCATGCTCTCCCCAACAAAACTGCCACGCACACCCAACAACTCAAATTGGTTAGAATAAAATACAACAAATCAAAACCCTAACAACTAACAAAGCACAAGCTTATATTAATGCATACAATTGGAGGTCGCTGAGCTTCGAAAGCAGGAACTTAGTGGCATCCTGAATGTGCTTCTTGAACAACTCTTGCTTCTCTTCCTCCAGCTTTGGTGTCAGCAACTTGATGTACCTCTTCATGTACGTGATGAATTGCTTCTTGTCAAAAGCAGGTTGCTCCTGCAAATTAATGAAAAACCAGAAACCCACTTGTGTCTTAGATTTTTCTTCACCAATAATTATGTATCAACAATAAAAGCTCACCTGAAGCCTAAAAGTATCAACAATATCAACAACCTTCACGGCCTGGTCATCAACACCTTCATCTTCCTCTCCACCCTCTGCTGATGGGTTAGCCCCAATGTCTACATTTACAGCTCCTTGAACAACCCACTGCCAAAAAAAGCCAAAACCCTTTTAGTTTCAGCAACCAGACAAAAAAAACACATAGCACTCCAGGCTCAATTTTCTTAAAAATAAGGAAATATAAATGATTAGAAATTAACCAATATATATGTAGCTACTCACCTTCCCTTCCACCTCCCACAGCATTCCATTCTCAATTTCCTTGTAGGTAAAGGAGTCAGACAGAAGCTCATCACCTGAATTTCATCGGCAAATTTAGTTATTATTAGTACAAAATATTAGGAAACAGCTTCCGTACAAAAAGAGACAACTAAAAGCTGTATAATCCATGAATTACGTTCAGAACAGGGAAATTCCACATACCATGAAATAGAATCAATCAGATGAAACAAAAAGTTTAAATGTAGCTTCTTTTTTTGGTCATTGAATTTTCAAAAACATAATTCCACAAACTTTAAACTTGCTTGCAACCCAAGGCAAAGGTCAATCTAATATACATAAATTCCAATTTCTTAACCCGCTTTATAACAAGAATTATGACACAGCCTTCATCACTACTTGTGTGTGTCTGTTTGTGTCTACTAGACACATCATAACACTCCTAATACCCAATTAAAAGTTATAACAAAACACAAAATAATGCATCTTTGTAACTTATATTACAACACAAAATAATCCATATCAACTTGATATTTACGCATTCTTAAACGAGAAGAACTTTCAAAGAAGAACATGACGCACGTGTAGAAATTATTAACTTGGACTAACTAAATTCCATAATTTCCAAAATATCAAAACTTTTTTAGCGAAAGAAGAAAATCTCAACCTTGGGAATTAGCCAGCAATTTTTAAAAATAAAAAATTGGAGACTCTACATGAACTGGTTCTTCCCAATCCGAAAACATTCACACACACACAAAAAAAAGAAAAAAAAAAAAAAAGCAGTCAAAACATAAACACCAAAATCAATCAATAAAATTAAATTCAGCCAAAAAAAAAAAATAATTACGAGGAAAGTACCTGTAAGCAAATCCTCGTAGACTAGCATGGTCGCAGAAGCTCTTTTTTTTCTTTTGGGTACTTTTTCTGTCTCTAAATTTGTGTTTGTATTAAGGACAGAATCTATGTTTAAGCGAGAGAGCCTGAGAGTGTTTCGGAGCTCTGGGGCGGTGAGTTTTTATAGAGGTCCTTCAAGCGAGCGGTTATAGAGGGCGTTGTGTTTAATTTACTTAAATAGGTTCGAGACGTCGGTTGAAAATACGCTTTTGTCCTCTTCTACTCCTTGGAGTCGGATTGAGTGGATTGACCGTCCGACAGAGTCCTTGTACAAGTTGAACTCTGAAACACGGTGTCAGGACAAGTTCTGGTAGGGATGGCTTTATCATATCTTGTAGCGTTTAGATTGATCAAGGCCGTTCGAAAGTGACGTTATGTTTTAAGTTCTGCTAACTCTGATGTACGTGCGGCCAAGATCTAACGTCGTCAGAGCTAGCAGAGATGATGATGGATTCCATCGTGCGCATCCAGCTATTTTGCAACAGGTACTTGGACAACATCACAAATTGTAATTTTTTCCAAATTACTTTCCACTAAGAGCCTAAAACTAACAAAAACATTATTATTTTTCCTTTAAACAAAAAAAAAAAATTGCTCATATATGTAATTACTTTGTTTTTTTTTTTTATACATATTATTGTATTATTATTATCCATCTAAAACAATATGCAATTGAGAACCGGACGGTGGTGAAAATAAATAGTAAATTAAAATAGGTGGAGAAGCATACTATAAGTTTAATACTTTTAATTAGTTGGCTGCGAATATCCTTTGCATGTAGACTGACATCTTCTTTGGCAAGCCCCAAAGCTCATACTCTTATAGGGGGATAAGAACAAAGCATAAAGTATTTTGACTCCAAAAATTGACACTCCCTTTGCTTACAAGGGCTTGGTTATTATGAGGACCTCCTCACCTTTCCTTTTTATACACCCTCACTCCAATTGCTTCATATTCATTGAATATGAAACACATAGATTTATTTATTTGTGCAATGAACAAGCATTAATGTAGTACCCCAAATACTAATTGAATTTTATAGTTTTTGATACTTGAAAATATTCACATGGCATTTTGGAATTAGGAATTGAGTAGGCCAAGGGAGGTGTGACACCACAGTTAACTAACGTTTGGGGTATGTTATCCACATTACCAGCATTTTCCCACGCCCTCGGCCTCGGCTCTTGCTTCAACGATCAGACAGAACCAACAACAATCATTTCATTGCAACCCCAATGACATTTTTCTTTTTCTTCCCTATTTCATAGGACTGTAGCTTTGCAAATAATTCATTTGCATAATCAAAACTCTTTGTGAAATTTTCGTACTAAAACTAAAGACTTTTTGTTCCAAAATTTTACTCGCTTAAATTCCCAATATACATTCCTTCCTTTGGTGATTATTGGGTTAGGAATGGAAGATACATTTGGTCAATTTGTTTATAATTCCATTTTGTCATCTCTAACAAGTTTTTATAATCCTTTATTAACAACCCACCACACCAACTTTGTTAATAATTCATGCCCTTGCGCTCACGTGAACTGTTCCTTTTAGTTATTATTCCCTTGATCCAAAATGTTCATCTTTTGGGTTGGCATTCCTTTTCTTTTCTTTTTTTCTTTTTTTTAATTTATTAATTATTTACTTGAGAGTGGAATCCAAGCCATTCAGGGGCAAAATAAAATCCTATAATAATTAGCATCTATTAAAAATTAAAATGGTTTGGAATAATATTGGTTTTTTAAGTTAAAAATTTTAATTAATTTAGTTGTTGACCCGACCCGGTTGACAAGTTTTGGTCCCTGTGAGTGGCGAAGGATTTCAACCCACCCGCCTAAATCGGACCTAAACCTTCTCTAACCCAATGGAAACCTTATCCGAGTCCAGAAATCAGTCCAACAATTAAAACAATAAGAAAGGGAAGGAAAAATAAATAAAATTTTGGGACAAGCAACAACGTCAATAAAAATCAAACTGAAAAATAACACGGTCTGAAGTTCAATCCTGACCGTCCATCATCTTCTATTGGACAGCGGTTATTACGCCCACCTTAACCAAAATCCAACCTCCTAAATCCAACGGTCCGAATTCCAGCACACGCAGATAGAGAAAGAGAAAAATACCCGAAAAAACAAAGCGAGTGAGAGAGAGAGAGAGAGAGAGAGAGAAACAGACAGGGGAAATACAGAGAGAGATTTCGATTTCTTCAATCAAAATTTCGCATCCATAAATACCATCTCTGACGCCTCGTCGTCGCTGCTTTAGAGCAATTCGGTTACTAAGCCATAGATTTTGTCACCCTGACATCGTGTTTTTGGCGGTTCATCGGAACTGGCTTGCCGGGAACTTTGTGCGCGAGATTTTGTACCGTGAATTTTGAGAGAATTAGGGTTTTGAGCTTTGGATTTGTGGGTTGGCATGGGCTTGGGCAACGATGACGATGTGGTGGTTGATGACAGCGATGGTGGTTGTGGAGGCAAGTCCTGTAGTGGCTCGGTCTCGTGCTCAATTTGCCTCGATGTAGTCGCTGATAATGGGGATAGATCTTGGGCCAAGCTTCAATGTGGGCATCAATTTCACCTCGGTGAGTGAGAATCGTTTTTATAATCGATAATGGAATCGTAATTCAGTGTAATTCGCTCAATTCAGATTGAAATGTTTGAGATCTGGCTGTATTTCTAATTGTTCACGTGGGTAAGGGGTTGAATTTTGTTTCTTTTTAAATGGGTTATTTTGTTGATGAAGAAGGGAAGAAACCAAAATTTTGATTCTGCAATATAGTCACTAAATCCCCTAATATCATTAAATTGTGACGGGTGTTTATACTTATTTTTGTTATAAATATATTGCAGAGCTGTGACTATGGTAAGATATGTTGGATAGATCTCTTTTAAAATTGTGTAATTGAGTTCGTAGCTGTTTGAAGCAATGGATGGCTTGATATTTTGTTTTGGATTTTGCAATTTGATGGTAGTGCAATATTTTGATTGGGTTTTAAGGATTAGAAGCAGCTTAATTGCTGCGCATGAGCGCTTCTTGAAGTAAAATGGCTTTTGTTAAACATTATTAGTAAGTCATGTATTGATTTTCTGGACCAACATATTTAAAATCTTGCGAGGGTATGATTTATTGCTTTAGTGGAGGATATAAAAAGTTTTGGTAACCGCGCAATAGGTAAGTTATAAAAATGTTACATAATTTACAAACAGAGGTTTAGTAATAGAAATTTGTTTGCTTCCTTAATATGCATGTGCAATACTTCTGTAGTCTCATTAATAAAATTTGCATGGTTTTGGCCCGAAACTGGTAAAAGATATTTACCATGTCTTTTTAAGGTGTAAATGTGAAGACTGGACTAATGCATAAATTCTGCCTGTCTCATACTGCTTTGTAATGAATTTAATCTAAAACTGAAATTTGCAAATTTACTTCCATTTCCATGATTCTCTTATTTTATATTCAGAAGTAGATGTTGATCAACTGTAATTATCTATGTGAAGTTAAGATAATGGTTATTTGGTGGTTAGGTGAAAACATCCTGGTAATGTGCCTTTTGCTTCTCATCCTATATACCAAGAGCCATATGATGCAGTGTGTTAGTATGCCATTTAGCATATTAAGTTGCATGTCTCTATATCTGGTTGCCTTCTGGAGAGATTTGCTTTAGTTCTACTTTAGCTACATTTTGAAGTACATCAGTAATTGTTTTAGTTGTGCACTTCGCGTACTATACCAATATGACTGTTTTATATTATATTTGGTTATTTCATCTTTATTTTTCAACAATACTAGTTTTTATGCTGATACTTCCACTTTTATTATGGCCTTATCTTTGCTGATGCTTATCTGTTATGATTCTTTCAGATTGTATTGGTTCAGCATTTAACATTAAGGGAGCAATGCAATGCCCTAATTGCCGGAAGATTGAGAAAGGCCAATGGCTTTATGCTAATGGCTCTCGCCCATTTCCTGAACTTAGTATGGATGATTGGCCACATGATGAGGATTTTTATGATCTAGGCTACTCTGAAATGGTTAGGAATGAAATTGTCATTGAATTTATTCTTTTAAGTTCTGTTTTGGCCCATTTTTATTTTATGTTTTAGTTGGAGCTGTCCTGCAGCTATATTATAATTTCTTTTATTTGTAGTTATAATGCTTTTGCTGCCATCTATGTTTCTCTGTAGTGTAAATCTTCTTTTTTTTTTTTGGGAGTCAACTTGTGTCAAACATTTTTGTTTACTTTTCTGATCTGGTATATTATCACGTCCCATCTGCTTATCGAGGTTCAAAGAGTGTAATTAAACAAACCTACCAACATACACATGAAAAGTAAACTGCTAAGGCTAGCTAATTTTATTCCTTAACTGTTTCAGCATTTTCCCCAGGCAATTCAACTTCTGTCTAAGCAAACCTTCATGTATTTCATCTGATCTTTAGAACTACACTGTTTGTGTTGTATGTTACAGTTTTTGTTTGTCTATTTGTAGAGAATCAATCTGAGTCCTAGTTTGCAGCCTATGCTTATTCTGTATTTTTCACATGTGGATGTAGAGAAAGACTGAACCATGTTAATCATCTGTATTACATGATTGCTTGGTGAGTTGTCTTATTTTGTTTTAGATGAATGACTGGATGATATATGCTGATATGCTCTGAAATTGTAGAGTTAATATATCCTGTCATCATTAGAAATGGGGAGCATAAAACGTACCAATGAGGTGAACGGATAAATCCAAGATCAGAACTCTCAAACCCTAAAGGTTATGTTGGATGCAAACAAATCTATAAAAATTTTAAGACCAAAATGAGAAGATATATATTCCTATATGTGTGTGTGTGTTGGTTTGGGGGGTTGGGGTGCACAAGAAATTGGAAGTTAAGAGAACAACCCAAAACAAGAAGTTCACGCTAAATAGTTAGTAAAGGAAAGCCACTGTAAAAAATTTGTATGAATATTTTGGAAAACACCTATGCCAAAAGTTAGTTTTGTATCCTGAGCACATTTCTCTCCAGAAAAACTAAATATCAATGTAATCGGTACTATTTAAGTGAACTATGTATGATGATTGATGGGTCTTCAACTTCAAATTTCAATTGTTTTGAGTGCTGTTTGAGTGCTAGTAATAATTGTATCTTGCCATCTTAGTTCTAGTGAATTTCCAACGAGAATAGAATGGCTTTCAAATAACTCAGCCAAATTGGTTTTATTTATTACTATTCAAACCTGATCTTGGAAGTCCCTTTGTTATCTCAATTTCCTTATGGCTGTTTTCAGCATCTTATTAATGACTTTAAAGGATTTTTAATTATAGTGGAGGTCAAAATTTATAATGATCTTCTTATGAATCTGTAGTTCTCCTGCTACCAGCTTCTAGAGTTTAAATTTCTAGTGTATCCTCCTGGTGGCATTCAATAATTTCTAAAACAGTAAGCAAGTTCAGGTTGAAAAGATTAATTGTAACATTCTCAGCAATGTAGTCTGACAAATCATATTTCGAACTGCACTTTGCTATTGTTGGAACTCACAATAATGTGACCATCATGTCTGCATGTCACTTTTTCTTGGTTGCTTAATTGACTGTAGTTTGGATATATTTTCACCTCAGTAATGATGTTTTGGGCAGTCATCTATAAATTTCTCATTAGGTTCTTCGCTTAATGCTGTTTTGGTTTCAAAATTTGCAGTCCTTTGGTGTTCACTGGTGTCCATTTGGCAGCTTAACACGACTTCCTTCATCTTTTGAGTAAGCATGCTCTTATACATATAGCTTACATTTAATTGATTTCAACTTGTTTTTCTTCTGAAAATTTTGTTAATTTATTGTGTTTCTCCTGTAAAACAATTAAACGTAAACTACATATGTTTTTGTAGGTTTCCTGAAATTGTAAGTTCTAGTAGGGAAAATTTATTCATGAAGTTTTGCAACAAAATTGCTTTTAAAGTATACTGTGAACCATAAATAATTGGACAGAGTTGCAAATTTCAAAACAAAAGAGTAATGGTGGTTGTGGGTGGCTGAAAGTAAGTGTGATAGGCTAATTGCAAAGTTTTCCAGTCTTTGGGATGTCAATTGGTTTGATGATGTATATGAGCTAAACATATCGTACATTGACAGAAACTGTCATTGTCTTGAACCTTGGTTTTAATAGGAAGCAAATGTTGATTTCCCTGATTCATTCAACGTTTGTGTTGTTATGTTGCTTAGGGTATAAGAAGAGATGAATGTTATGTGGTCCCTAAGGTTGTTAACAACTATAGTGATGAAGGTTCATCTTGAAGAAATTGTAATACATTTAAGTTTGCTTCCATTTAAGGAAATGCTTCTATTGCCTATTGGGTTTACAGCCAGATTAATTTTTAACAGTAGTTCTTATGTTGTGGATATTTTGTTGTTTTTCTTCCTAAATTGTGTAATCTTCTTCTCCTACAAGTTAAACTTTCTTTCTTCTTTTTGTTTCACAGGGAAGGGGAGTTTTCATCGACTGCATGTAAGATTTCTTCTTTTTTCCTTTTTCTTCTTTGGCTTTTTTGTTTCAGTTCTGTTGGAGTTGCATTTGCCTTGAGTATCTAAAGGAGTAATGTTCTAATGCAGATCATGATCTACTTGGTCAACATGCAATTTTTGCCGAGCATACAGCAGTATCCTCTGCAACACATCCCTGCCCATATATTGCCTACTTTGGACCAATTCATCCCTCATCCTCAAACTCTAGTGGAAGTGTTTCAGAAGCTTCCAGCTTTAACAACCACTGGAATGGCACATCGGTACCTAGTGAATTACCAACTTCATATGCTTTTCCTGCAATGGATCTTCATTATCACAGTTGGGAGCACCATTCACCTCCATTCTCTACAAATAACGGTCGTATTGGTGGTGCTGATCAGCCTTCAATTCCGCCTGTTACTCAGAGGCCAGCTAGAGCCAGTTCTGATATACAAAGATCAGGATCTTTTATGCATCCTTTCCTTGTTGGTCACAGGTATGGGTAATTTGGAGATGACGTTTAAGCTGTGCTTTTACACTTTTGTCACCATTTAGCATGTTAACCTCCTTTAGTATAGTCGTAGAATTTGTTCTGCCCATCAGACCACCTCTTTTAGTTTCAGCATATTTTTTTGTGTTGAACTAAGAGACTGCAAAACATATTTGTGCAATGACTTCTGAAAAACAAATTTATTTTTGGTCTGCTTTCTCATTTGAATCACTGTCATTGACGTCGGATGTGCCTTCTGCAGTTCTAGTGCTAGAGCGGGGAGCTCAGTTACTTCCCCAATGATTCCTCCTTATCCAGGCAGCAATGCTCGGGCCCGAGATCGAGTCCAAGCTCTCCAAGCATATTATCAACAACAACAACCTAGCAATTCACCTTCCATGCGGACACCCTTAGTCTCTGGCACCCGAAGATCCAGCAATTATAGAGGCTTGGCTCAAGTAGGGCCAGTAGCCTCATCTTCAGATCAAACTGGTGGTTACTACTTTTTCCCGTCAGGTTCATCGGGTCGTAACTTCCAGGAAGCTGAAAATCCGTTGTCAAGTCGATTTCATGCTTGGGACAGAGATAATTTGCCTGCATTCTCATCAAACCAGGTTGACAGGGATCCAGGTTGGGGTGCATTTCACCAGGCTGCCAGTGGGTCAGATTCCACAATCAGGTCCAGCGGCTTCCGACAAAGGCATGGATCTGAGAGGACATCTTCACAAAATCGGTCATAGGCTCTCATTTTCTTATCCTTTTTGGGTGAAGCAAACTACCACTACTATGACTGAACCAAAAATTATGTATGCTTGAGAAACGATATATAATGCCTGGTGTCTGTCATAAGCTTGACAGGCTCCATAAAAACTGTGGAGTGGCTTTGAAAATGACCTTTTCTGGTTGCCACCAGGTGGTGTGATGGACTTAAAAGCTTCCTCTAGTTTCTTTGCCTTGGAGGATATAAAATAAGATCTTGTGTTGATGGCAAAAAAGTGACAAAACCAATTGCTATGTGTAACATTGGTTAAATTTATCTATGTTTGCTTCCTTCGTGTATACAAAATTTTTCCGTGCTTTTACAAGCCACGTATAGGGCTTAATTTTTCTCATTTTAAAGTTGGTGTTTTTGCCCATTTTCTAGATTGTTTTCAATTGGGTTCACAAATTACGGATGTGACATGGATAGAAAAATGGTTTGTACAAGCTACGATTTACTGCTTGGTGGCTACGCGTCTTGCCAACTTCATATTAAGTTAAACCCAAATGACACATGGGTCAGATGCCTAATATTTTGACAGCTAACGTCCCTCGCCTTGACCATTCCTATTTCATTGGTTTAAAATTGCAAAACCTTAAAAACTCCAACTAAATTCAGTGATGCTTGTGTAATGTTCCAAAAAATTCCAAAAAAATAAAATAATAATAATAATAATAACAATAATAAAAATCGACTTAATGTTATTAGAAAATTCTCATTCCAGTAGAAATATAATTTATTAACCAAGTCTAGCACGGTTGAACTTTGAACGACAAAATACAACCAGCACCAACACGTAAGATTAAAAATAATTTAGTTAAATTTAATACATCATCATCATTTATTATCCTCAGTAGAACATAATTCAGTTAAATTCACAACGATTCAAATACAACATAGAATGGAATGACATCAAAGGCCCAAGTGCATTCACAGCATCTTGCAAGATTATAGAAAAGTCCATCTTCAACAACGATCCCTCGAGTCTATAGATTGGCTTCGTTCTGACCAAACACATCACGTACATCATTACAACCTTAATCACTTCAAATAATTATAAAAAAAAAGGCAAAATATATGAGGATCATACCGAAGGTGATAGGGAGCGAGATGCGCTTCTCGATCTTGACTGTGATCTGCTATATTTGCGGCGAGAACGCTGCATGGCATGGCATTAAGTACGTAACAATATAAGTTCAACAAAAAGTGGGCACAAATTTTGCACAAGGCAACTGGCATAAAACAATTCATTCTCAATTGATATCTACTTACAAATGAAATTGGAGACTTAGATCTTGATCGAGATCTGCAAAATTGTCACAAAAAGGTCCAATTCAATATAGACATCAATTATTCCAACAACCAATATGCAAACCTTAGGGTTATGGACTCAGAAGGAAAAATATAATAAGCTTTGAATCTTTCTCATATCTTCTTTCCACCATGTCTTGAATATTCAAAATCAACCAGGACAAAAGTACCAGCTTAGCACCACATATACTCTAGATGTAAGAACAAATTCACCATCAATCCTTAGTGCAAGTTAAGAGAACGTAGTTTGGACTTTTCGATGTTTATACTGCTGATTCATGACGACCATCAATATAATTCACACAATCCAGCTTTAGACTTCCAGCTCATCTATCTTACACTGAATGAGTCTAGCACCATGAATAACATTAAGTAAATTATTGTACCATTGGGGTTTCCCAGAGGTGCCCATCTACACAATGGCATTTACCTCAACCCAAAAAGTTGCAGGCATTGAGCACCACATTCCATCAAGTTCCTAACATCCAGTCCCCCACATCTCCGCAAAGGCCAAATCTAGCAAGCAAAGAAGGAAACCTTCATAAACAACATATGATAACTAGCCAACCGTCTAAGACTTCTCTCAATAATCCTCCTTTACAGGATGGAAAAACAAATGAAAAACAGAAATAACTGTTTAGAAAATTTATAGATCAAGATGATTTCAATGATCAATTGAGAGGTTTTTAAGAAAAAAAGTGAAAACATTGTAGGACTTGTGCATAAAAAATTACTAGAACAAAAAGACACATAAAAATTCATATGTAGTAACAATCAATTTTTTTTTTCAAACCCCATGGAGAATGATGAATAGGAAACTCAAGAAAAAGGACAAGTGTTGCATTTTTCAAAAGCAAACTCATTTTGAATACACAAGAGTAAAAAAAAATCCAGAAGTTGAGGTCACAGCCATTGACATAGAAATTTGAACAGGCAATCCTGAAGATCTTTCCAAAAAAAAGAAGAAAAGAAAGTATATATGGAAGCTTATTAACAGCAACTTGAATCATGAAAGGAAATATTATAGGGCTTAAAAATGAGATTTGATTGAATGTGGGGATGATCAAGCAAAAGTTGGGTCCAATCAGGGATGCCTGGGGAGCTGAATCATTCCGAAACAATGTGGGCCCAAATTTAAACTCAAAAAGTATCTATCTGCATCTGACACAGTTAAGCAAGTCATGGAGCTACAGTTCAGCCTATGCAGAAAGTCCATATTGTCATACAAACAGATCTCACAATCACTGACTAAGTGTTTTGTGAATGTGAGGACATCTCACTAGCATGATTGTTCCACTTATACTGTTAATAAAATTTATCCAAACTACAAGTAAAAAAGGTTACACTGCCATAAATAAATTTTCATTCAACACCCAAGAAGATCTATAAGTCTTGTAACTCATAAGTTCAAATGTCAAAAGTGCTGTGATGCCACCCATCCTGGACAATCTTTTTGAACCTATAGAGGAGTCAACTCATAAATGAACTGAGAATTAATGCTCAAATCAGACCAACAAAACCAGCAAAACACGCAAAATAGGAAGGACATGCACCAGCATGACCAAGCTATTTGGAATTATTCAACTTGGACTCTTACATAACTAGCATAAATAGTTAGACTATAGACAAAAACTTAAAATACACAAGAAAATTAAAATTCTATCATAAGTTAAAGATGCGATACTATATGAGTTAGCATGTGTTCAAGTTATGACAAATATATGTTCACTGCATATGCATACATCCTCTTTTGTTGCAAAGAAAATTTCATGAGTGGCATGAGGAAAAAAGAAAGCAAAGAAACAGAAGAAGTACAAGGACACACGAAAATAGAGCCACATCATCCAACCAATACAAAAGCTTGCCTAAAGTAAAAAAATTACACAGAACCTATCATTACTAGTTGCTTGATGTGGAAGTCTAACTGAAGACATCAACAGTAAATATGCAACAATCGGCAAAAGTTTGGACATTGAACTAAATCATTGACTTGAATACCTGGAGAACAGGAGATGAAGAGAAAAAAGTAGGATTTTCTCAAACACTTATCCAATACCCAAAAACTTAATCAATAACAGAAACCCTTAATCTCAAGTACAGCGTAAACAAAAAAAACTACAAAGGCACCCTTCAAAGATACACTGTTTTCCAACACTTCAGATTCAGGAAATGGAAATAAACTCAACAGTAAAGAAGTGGAAAAAGGGTACCTTGAGCTGGAATGTGATGAAACAGACCTTGAACGAGATACTGATGGAGAATGGTGAGAATATTTTTTCCTTCCAGATATGCTGCATAGAACAAACTTTCAATCAGCTTGCACATTTACATAGATTGTATTTAAAGCTTACATTGCCAAGAAACTGAGTGGACCTTCTGCTCCGGCCACCATAGCTACGGCTATAACTAGGGCTTCGGCTTCTATATGGACTAGCACTGGGACTTCTAGAATAGCTCTGTCTTGAATCATAACTGGGGCTTCTAGAGTAGCTTCGCCTCAAATCATATTCCCTTACCTGGACATAGTAAAAAGCATTATTCCACAGATATAGAATGAGCATTCAATACAGTATATGATTTGAAACATACCCGAATATAAGCCCGAGAAAAAGCATTTCGAAATTCAGTGTCGTCAAGTTTCCTGATCTGCAGATCAAATTACTATTTAAGAAAGAACTATAACATTTTCTATTATTATTAACCCATAATGAATGGGAGAAATCCTGTAAAATAAGAGATCCTAGAAAATAATTACAAACAGTTTAACTTACAGCATATTTCATGTCGTCATAATTTGTGTAATCTACAACTCCTGTCATGCCTACAAGGAAATTGTAATGGAGCAACAATTATATTCCAAATTATATCTAGCATCCCAAAGTGAAAAACATTTCAGTCTGTTTGACTTACCACCACGATCACGGAAAACTTGAGAAAAACAGACATCACCAGCACGACGCATGTGATCCTGATTATTGAACACACTTTTAATCAATACCCTTTTTCATTACGAATCCAACTCACTCAACAGCTTCACAGTGTGAAAGAAAATACAAAAAATAAATAAAAAGGAAGAAGAAGAAGAAGAAAAGAAAAGGCACACGTAAAATGCATGCATATGAGGCGAGTAAAAGTACTACACTTACTTTCAAGTCTTGCCATGAAGCAGAAGGAGGCAACCCAGTAACGAGCACTGCCAAAAAGGTTTACATTGGATAAATTCTCAGCTGAATTTACTTTGCAGAACAACAAAACATAGATCAAAGACTGCATACCGCGAAAGTCAGAACGCCTAGAAACTCCTCGACTACTGCTACTCCGACTGTAACTGCTATATCGATCTGCTGATGATGAATATCCTCGCCCCCCATGTGCAAGTTCAACCTACAAAGACAAATGAACAGAAGATTTATGAGGAAAAAATGGAAGCCATATGAAGTAATACTAACACAAAAAAGGTGGTAGCACTACAAAATATGCAAGTACAACTAACCCGTAACCGATACCCATCGAAGTCATAACCATCCCGACCGTAAATTGCTTCATCAGCATCACGGGGATCTTCAAACTGCAATACATAATTTCTAAAAATAACTATGAAGCTCAAAAGGAAAAATACAAGGGGGAAAAAAAGAAAGAAAAATAAAAGAGGACGTAAACAACAATTTTGCTCCATAGTTCAGAGATTGGAAAATATATCATTTAAAATAGGCATAGCAATAGCTGCAGATACCTTAATGAAATTGCAAAAAGTGTATTTCACCAGAATAACACAATAAATAACAAAATTTAGAACTCACCTCAATGAAAGCATAACCTGGGGGTCTTGGAGGGATCTTCAGATCAATGTCAACGATGGGCCCATACTGCAATTTTACAGTAAGAATAACAAAACTGGCAGTTAGCAACCGGAAAACCAAATTATAACACACTGGGAAGTAAAAACCAATGACCATCACAAGATAAAATATGTACATGCTGATTCCACAAAATATTAACAAGTCCAATTTCGCCAATGGATCATCTGTTATGCAAGAAATTCTACTATCTATATTGAGCTAGCCAAATTTATAATCTTTATTTCATAATTTTTACTAATATTACAAAATAAGCAGACGCTAATAAGAGAAACACCTAATTTCACTATCTATGGCGAATTATTCATAAAACAAAACAAAAATATCATAAGAAATTTTTTTTTTAATGTTTTTCTAAATAAATAAAAAAGCTTCAACGCCATTTGTTACTAAAGGCAAATCCAATATTACAAATCATCGTAATAACTTTTTAATAGTTAGTTCGTAGCACAATTTTAACATTATGAACTGTTTTTATATCTCCAACCTCTGAAAATAAATATATTAGCATAACCCAAGAAAAAAAAAACGATTATTTATAATCACATAATAAAATTATAAACCTAATATATGTTCAACCCAATGATGTGTGGCAGAGAAACTCCAAAAGTGAAACAAAGAATGACCTTAATAAACAAATCTTCTATTTCTCTCAAACGAATGTCCCCAGGAAGATTGCCAGCGTAGATTGTTCGACTAGCTCGGCTACTCATTTTTTTTTCTCCCTGAAACCACAACTATCAGTTATTTATCCATTTAAACACCTACATATATATATATATATATATATATATATATATATATATATACCACAAAGAAAAACAAAACCAAATACAAAAAAAAAAAAAAAACACAAACGAAGCTGGGACAAACCTTTTCCTCACGAGTTGATGAAAATTATTAACGAATTTAACTCCAGCAATAAGCAAATTGTAAAAAACCAATTTTTAATTTAGCTTGTTCATGATCTATAAAATTGAAGATAAAAAAATGAGATGGGGAAGGAGGAGGAGGAGCTTACCTTTAGCTTAACAGAGTCTGGAACAGATAGAGAGAGAGAGAGAGAGAGAATAGCCCCGTGGGTATGGACGAAGATTTAGTACCTTCTGGAAGCGTGAGGTGGCGTTATTGAGGCTTATATAGAAGGCCTTGGGAAGGTTTTGTTTGGGTGCTTCTTACTTGCACGTCTTTTTTTTTTGTGACTCGTCTCCTGACTGTACGATTGGAAAATTCAATGGACGAGATTTTATCTCCATATACAAAAAATGTAAACGCGTTAAAAGAGAATCTACAGCTGAAAACATCACCGGATTTAGTTTTCTAATGCATGTCCGTGTAAGTTAACTCTGGTGTTACGCCAATGGGCTTGACCCATTGCTAATAATTAAGCATTGATCCTAAATTAAAATTAATGTAATTATAAACCAATATAATATTTTTAATAATCATATATATAAGATGTTTTTTTTTTTATAATAAAAAAAAAGTTTCGATATGGATTTCATCAGGGATTATTAGTGGGTAGGCGTACTACTTGTTAGAACTTTCTGAATCCTATAGGAGTTTAGAAATACTCTCTAACAGATCTCTTTTCACCTGACGATTCAAGTAAGGTTGAATACACGTTCATGTGATTTATTATGTTATAATTATCATTTTCTATTTTTTTGGATAATCTTATTATTATTATTTTTTGAAAAATTTAACATTTATTTATTTAGAATCGGAGGGTATGTGACTTTGGACCGACACATGGTCTGCCAAAAAACAAGTGGGAGAGATTCATGGGCCTTAAAATGTTGACCATTGGTCCACGGACACCAAACTTGAGCGTAGGGTGCTCAATGAATTTTAAGTTCTTTTAATTAAAAAAATAATAATATTTTTCAAAAAAGAAAAAAAAAAAAAAACAATCTTTGAGCTTACGTGTCGTTAGTTGATTAGAAGAAGCACAAACTATTTTAATAGAGTCTCTCGTACGTTGTATATTTCCGCCCACCGATTCACAGGTTAGCAACTTGGCCTTTTCTTCCCTCCTGGAAACATATATATAAAAAGCTCCCGCAAAACCAACCCAAACCCGTCTTCGTCCTCTCTTAATTTCTCTTCTTGGTTTCTTCCATCTTTCTCTGACATGGCGGAGTCTAAGAGCAAGTTTGAATCTGTAAGGGAATGGGTCGTGGAGCATAAGCTTCGTACTGTTGGTAATTTCCTTATTATTTTCCATATAATATCAAATGCGTGTTGTTTATTTTATTATTATTATTATTATTATTTCAATATTGTATGAATGGATTTAATTTGTTCATTGATTTTTTTTTTTTTTGAATCTCTTGAAAATGAACCTGGTTTGGATTTTCAATTTTGTTTAGTTATATTATTTTGGATTTTTGACTTGGGCTTTTTGATTTATTTGATATTGGGGGTAAAAAAAAAAGGATCTCTATGGCTCAGCGGGATAGCAGGTTCAATCGCATACAACTGGTCTCAACCCAACATGAAAACCAGTGTGAAGATTATTCATGCTAGGTAAATTTTTTAAACTCTTTTTTTTTTTGACTGTTACATTGAAAGTTGTAAACATATGCATTTTCTGGGTTTAACTTATAATTCAGATTAATCCATTTAGTTTTTCCATTTTTTTTTTTAAATCTGTTTGGTTTTTAGAAAGAGAATGAACAAGTGGGACGAATAAAATTTCAGGGGCTTGACTGTAGATTTTGAGTTCTTATGAGAATGAAAATTTGGTGACGCTGGGTTTTCTGTGTATCTTTTCAGCTATTGATCAATTGAAAGAAAAGCATTTCACTGTTTGTTTTTAATAATGCATTTGTTTCTATCGTTCCATTTAACTTTGGACAATTTTCTGCTGAATTAGACGTTGCTCTTGATCTGTTTTAACTCTTCAGATTATCCTGGCTTTACAATGTCTTCCATGTCCCTTTGCTATTAGCTCCTATGGTTTGTGATTTGTCTATTTTTCTTCCACAAGTTTGATTTGTTCGGTTGGTCTTAGCTAATAATTGGAGTTTGTAGTGTAGTTTGAGATCAAATTAGTGGAAGATTTATTGAAACAAGTCATTGTGAAGTAGTGAACAACTTTTGGTTCTCAAACTTGAGTCTTCTGGTAAAAATATAATGATGGGGAGCTTGCATTCCAATGTGGCTCATCTGTAGGGGCCTGCAGCTCCATTTTGTGTGATGTGACATAGAGTTGGAAGTTGGGTGTTGTACAAGTATATAATGAAATAGCCTAGAGTTCAAGTGGTATGTACCAAGAGAGAGATCGTCTATAAATGAGAAAAAGAATACACTAGTATTGTCCCGTGTGTAATACTGATATATAACATTTTACAATACAGCCTTAACTTTTTTCCCCTTGGCTTATTAAGATTCACATTACAATTGAAAGTACTTTTTGTCTTCAAACATTTGAGGTTATTTGTCTATTTTCTTCATTGACATTAGTCCTCTGCATGGATTCGGAATGTGAGCTTTAGTTTCTTGTATAATTTGAAGGATGAAATTGAAATCCAGTAAATGGCTATTGGTATGCTATCTGGTCTATTTCAGAGATTATCCAGGCATGTATTTTATGGTCCATGATTTCTGCATATATTCATTCCTGAAGTTACTTCTGCTACAGTGCAACCCAAAAAAGATTGAAATGAAAGAAGAAATCAAAAGGAAAATTTTCCCAGTTTCCCAGTATGAACCTAGTAAGGTTCTCAATGGATAATTATTATCACTATTATTATATACAACCCCTGTTATCAATTCTTGTGGTCTTTCTATATTTATAATCTGTATTATTATCATTATTATTTGATTTGGTTGTAGATATTTGTATGACGTCTTCCTCCTTGCTCACCTTAATTTCAGGTTGCATGCGCAGGCTCTTACGCTGGCTGCACTAGCTGGTGCTGCAGTGGTTGAATACTATGACCACAAATCCGGGGCAAAAGCGGATCGATATGCAAAGTTTCTCCCGGTTGATTCCTTCTCTCATAAGGATTAAGATTGATGTTCCAGTAAACTTGCATTCACAGAATATTAGTTAGGGGATATAATGTCAAACAATTTGTAATAAAAGTTACTATAAGTTTTTCTGGGAGATGTATTGTGTTGGGCTTTTAGCATCTTATATTTCCCATAAGAAGCAAAATTTTAGAGCTGAGGGGTGTGACTAACGGACAGTTGGATTCAAAGTGATGGCTTTTTGACTGAAATTTTTGGACTGATAATGGTTAAATACATTGAATAATTCCTTTTCTGTATGATGTCCGATTGCTATGCTTGTAAGCTGTTTCAAAGTTTCTTGCACTACACTGTACCTTGAAAATCAAGCCTTATCATAAACTATTTACCTTTTTTATTTACCTAAAAAAATACTTCTTTTTTTTTTTTTAAAAAAAAAAGGTAAAAACCACATAAATGTAACCATTTACATAAGATAAACCAGTTAAGAACAATCCCGAAGAAATAGTTAATGAGTTCTCATTTAGCATGTGTAACAATTATATAAACAGTCATTATTATTGTTATATTTTCGTTAAAATCATTAATATTTTTTATACAAGAATTATTTTTCAAGGAATATAAGCGAATGTTTTTTTTTATATAATATTTGAAAACAACGTCATATAAAGTATATTTATATGTAAAAAATAAAGAAAAAATGATATTAAAAAAATTGGATGCATCCAATTTTTTTTTTTTCGTGAAATTGAAATAGTATTATTCTTTAAAATGACCTTATATTATTTTTTTTATTAAGTTGTGAATTGATATTTTTTAATGTTGAAATAAAAAAAAACATATTTCTGTAATAAATAAATTTTTGTGAAGAAAAATAAATATAAAAATTATATATATTTAACAATAATTTTATTTTGGGCGCTTCATTAAACGGAGGCCCAATGCAAGATCTTGCCCAATGGCCAGTCCTACACGAGTTCCTCTCCTCTGAACCCAAACTTGACTCGCCAATCCAATAACTCAACGAGTCGAGTTACAATACCCAAGAGCCAAATATAAAAACAAGACCTTTAAAATCAAAACCCTAGCCACTTCTTTTTCTTCTAAGACGCCGCGCAGCTCCACCTTCGGCTTCTTCCAATATCTCTGTTGTCACTGGTAAATCTCTCTGTCTCAGTATAGCATGTTATATTTATATACACGCACACAGGTGTAAGTCTGAAAGTATGCATAGTATTGGGTTCTATCTTTGTTTGATTTCTGTGTATCTGGGGAAAGAGCAATGCAGTAAGCTTATATTTTGTCTATATTTTTCTGTTTGTTTGCTTAGAAACCGTAGTCAATGGTGACAGAAAGAAATGTGAGGTCTTTTTATTTGTTATTCATGTATCCTTTTGTATCTGAAATTGGAAACATTAAAATGAACTGGGCAAAAGTAGTTTAATTATTGTTGAACGGTAGTCATAGTGAAATGTTAAAGCTTCAAGGATTAGAGAAACCC
This sequence comes from Rhamnella rubrinervis, assembly GCA_007844105.2. NCBI lineage: Eukaryota > Viridiplantae > Streptophyta > Magnoliopsida > Rosales > Rhamnaceae > Rhamnella > Rhamnella rubrinervis. Next base: position 11,229,966 of record CM017578.2, read on the forward strand.
AGTAGCGTAAATTACCTGCAAGAATTGTAAAATTTAATCATATATTTCGTGGATATAGATGCATTTGCTCTGCTGTATAGTAATACGCATTCATCTATGCATATGTACCTTGCATAAAATATACGAAGTCCACTCTTCACTGACTCTGAATGAACAACTTACTTTGGAATGCAGAGGATACCCAAAGATGAGTAAAGGGAGTGCAGCTGGCCCCAAGGGGAAGAAGAAGGGAGCAACATTTACAATTGATTGTTCAAAGCCAGTGGAGGACAAGATCATGGACATTGCATCCCTTGAGAAGTTTCTCCAGGAAAGGATTAAGGTTGGTGGAAAGGCTGGTGCACTTGGTGATACAGTCACTGTTACCCGTGAGAAAAACAAGATCACTGTTACTTCTGACAGCACCTTCTCCAAGAGGTATTTACTAATTTCTTCTTTGATTATGTAAATGACTTTAATGGTCTGATGATTTTCAATTTATAAATCTTGGTGAGTGATAATTTGTTTGATTTTTTTTTTGGTCATAAATAAGGTCCATGTTGCTTAGAATAGCCATTCACCTTTTAGATTGAAATGTGTTCTGATACTTTTGTGCTTTTGGGATAAAATGTAGACCTTTCACATTGTGTGTAGCTACCTTGTGTGGATTTTGGATTGAGCTGAATAAAATAAGAAATGGAGTTATTTTCTTGAGAGAGAATGCTTGCTTGTTTCCTTGTGAAAATATGTTTGCTTATTCTTTGAGGTACTTTAGATTCCAAGTCATAGACATAGTGCAGGCTGCACTTTATTTCCTTTAAATTGAATAGATTCTGTTCTTGAGAGCATTCAATGTTAAATTGGCTGTTCTTTTGTAATTGAAACATATTTGAGGGTAGTAAAGACTGTTGTTTAAGTATCCATAACCATCCTTTTTGTAATTGAAATGAATGAAATAATGTTATATTTTGCTGATGATGTATGTGATTTCTAACCTATAAGTTTTGTTTAGTTGCTAACGTTTTCTTTCTCTGATTTTCTGGTTCAGATATTTGAAGTACTTGACAAAGAAGTACCTGAAGAAGCACAATGTCCGGGATTGGCTGCGAGTGATTGCATCCAACAAGGACAGAAATATCTATGAATTGAGGTACTTCAACATCGCAGAGAACGAGGGGGAGGAGGAAGATTAAACCTCTGGATCATTTTTGTCATCAAAGAACTTTGTTTCCTAGTCCCAAGTTCCTTTTTTCTAGTGCTGCCAATGTGATGTTGCTTCTGTTGAAACCATAATTCAGCTTTACAGTTTTGTTTATTAAATTAGTGGTTTTGAGATGTTCCCTATTGTTGGATCAGAATATAGAAGACTCGAGTAATTTAAAAAGTTTAAGATTGCGCAGAGCCTCCACATGTTAATTATTTATGATGCATTTAGTTTGATTGCTTTTGAGAATTAAAACATTCTACAGCTGGTGACTTCTAAGAAATCAATGAAGGTACTGAGTCGAAATTATTTTTCCTGTTTTGAAGGCGTTAGTGTTTTAGCTATTATGTCGTTGACAGTCTTAGAAGTGAAATTTTGAGGGCTTTATTTACTGAATGTTATAGTTTTTGAAAGTGATTTTTTATAAAACAATTTAATCTGTTTCCATATTCTGATTATAAAACGATTTATTCTGTTTCCATGTTCTGATTATAATAAAACTTGAAAGAAAAAGTAAAGAAATGAAAAATCTTCGACATACATTCAATATCAGAAAAGAAGGCACCTATCTTGCTTCCAATCTCTTTTATCAGATTAACAATGATGGTCAGAGAACCACTTCCAGCACATATGAATTGGAGAAGAGAACGTTTCGGATTCTTGCTGTAAGTGTGATTAGGCATCCTTCTCTGAGTTAAAGAATTACATTGGACCTACTTTGCACTATGAGATCCTTTTATTAACTAATAACTTTTGTATTTTGTTCTTCTTTATATTATTTTTAACACTCAATAAAAAGGATTTATTACAGGGTCAAATTGATAAACATAAATATTTTTCTTTATAAGAAAACATACTACAATTTATATAAATGAGTAAACGAAATTTCTTTATTTTAATGTTGGGTTCTTATTTGTTAAACATATCTATGTCACCTATAATTTATATAAAAAATGAGAAAAAGGGTCATTCTAGGGTTGCTCTGCATTCCCCTTTTTTTTTACCCCTTGATTAGTTATAAGTACCCTAATTTAGGCACTGCCCCTTTTAAACCAAATAACACAAAATGAAATTACTGCCACAATCGGAGAGATGATCATTGTCGTCTATTTTTGTACAGTCCCATCTCCACCGTACGCGTCAGCTCCATTCAGCGGGGCCTATATGAAATCCTAAATAGTAATTAATAGTAAATTAAGGAAGCATTAATTCTCTATGTAGTAACTCATGGTAAGAGACAGAGATAAAGAAACTCTTCCCATCTTCATACATATAACCGCATTTACGCATGCACTTACAGATCAACATGCTTCTTTCTTCATCAACAATGGCTGCAGCCACAGCCAGCCCAGTTCTTACTCTGCTCAGTCTCATACTCAGTTCCTCTCTTTTCCATCCATGCAAGGCCTTCCACGAACCGCTCAAGGCCTGCAACTTCAATGCAATATACCAACTGGGAGATTCTTTAGCGGACACCGGCAATCTCATTCTTGAAAACCCAGCTTCTCCTATCGGTAGGCTTCCCTACGGAGAAACTTTCTTCAAAAAACCAACTGGCCGGTCCTCCGACGGCTTGTTGATGATAGATTACATTGGTACGCTTTTTTTTTTTTTTTCTTAAGTTGTATTAAGCTATTTAAGGAAGAAACTACACATGTTTTATAACATGATATAAATTTTTTATTACCATGACAGACGTGAATAACTTTATTTAGCAGTTTTTATAAATTTATATTGCCGTTTATTTTGCTCCCACTGGTGAAAAACTACTGGCTCGGCCCCTGGTTCTTAGCGTAATATGTTTGAAATGAGGGTTTTGTTGCTTTAGTAGCAGAGCTTTACAGCTTTAGCAAGGACATAGAGGAGTAAATTAATTAGAACCGCGTAACTTGACCAAGTGGCAGCCTTGTTCACACTTTGAATATTTTCTGGTTATCTGTTCCCTTTATGTATATAATATGTATATATTTGGATTATTGTCTCTTTTTCCAGCTCTACTTTAAATCAATTCTTAAATCATAGAGATAAAATTGTCATGGAAAAAGAGTTTCTGAAAAATGCTTGTTGATGCTAATTTTTTTTTTTTTTTCTTTTCTAAAAGATGTTAATTTATTGTTGCATGCAGCAATATCAGCGGGAATTCCGTTACTAGATCCGTACTTGAACAAAAATGCATTGTTCAGTAAAGGTCGAGGAGTCAACTTTGCAGTGGCTGGTTCTACTGCTTTGCCTGTTGCGGTTCTTGCACAGCTCAACATATCTTCCCCATTCACCAACAGCTCTCTCAGTATACAACTGGATTGGATGGATTCCCATTTCAATTCAATCTGTTTTAATGCTAAAGGTTACTGTCTCAATTTATTCTGAATCACATACATTTGACCTTGACATTAAATTCAGTTTTCTTTTCGTCTACTTTTAATATAGATTGTGCTAAGAGGCTTGAGAGGTCTCTGTTCATGGTGGGAGAGATTGGCGGAAACGATTACGACTTGGCTATTTTCGTAGGCAACAAAACAATAAAGGAAGCCATAGACATGGTTCCCCAAGTAGTCCAAACCATAAAAGATGCTGTCAAAGTAGCTTTCTTTTTATGAAACAACTAATATTCTTCTCCTTAATTTATTTGCTTTGCCGAAGTATATATTTAAGCACTGATTCTGCTACTTGTATGGGTTTCAGAAAGTCATTGGATATGGAGCTTTGACAGTGGTTGTCCCAGGAAATTTTCAAATAGGATGTCTACCATATTACCTTACAGCTTTCAAAACCAATGATTCTTCTGCTTATGATGAACATCACTGCCTAAAGGGATTTAATGAAATTTCAGTTTATCACAATGACCATCTCAGAAAAGCCATTGAAGAGTTGAGGGAGGAGCACTCTGATGTTACCATCATATATGGAGATTACTATAATGCATTCCAGTGGGTACTCAGTCATACTTCTAAGTTGGGTGAGTCTCTCTCTCTACAGTATCTCATTAACTTTCAGGGGAAACAAGAGCTTATGAGGTTTTCGTGAACAGGCTTCGATGCTGAATCACTGCAAAAATCTTGCTGTGGAATTGGAGGTGACTATAACTTCGACTTAGCAAAACCATGTGGAACTAGTGGAGTACCGGCATGTTCTAACCCTGACAAACGCATCAGCTGGGATGGAGTGCATCTGACTCAAAAGGCTAATCAGTATATGTCATACTGGCTCATCCAAAAAGATTTGTTGCGCCAGCTTCGCTGTGGTACCGTGTTTGAGTTGATTTAACATGTGAGCTGAGCTAATTAAACTTCGTTGTGGAAATTGGTTGGCATCAGGCTAGATTCGATAAGGAGCTAATTAATAATAGTCAAATAATTGTTGTTTGATGATAGTATTCTTTCTCAAATTCTGTAATTTTTATTTCATTTTTTATTTTATTTTATTTTTACCAATTGTATTTGATATACACATGATGTCAACTTGGACCAAGAATTTAGGGATCCTAGTGAATTAGTACCTTGTGAATCTCATAAATATGAACTTGAGATTCCCTTGGAATATATTACCGAGTGTCAAGTCTACAGAATATAGATTAGATACACTGTCAAAATATACTTTCCATGTCTGGTTTTCCCATTCACTTCCTTTGCATGAGTCTTTTAACCATGCGTTGGTTATGCCTAAACAAGGACACACCCTTCTTCAGTGAATAAAAATAAACTAATTTACCATTTTATATATCTATATAATATTTATATATATAGAAAGTGAGAGCAAAACAAGAACAAGCCTCCTAGTTAGCTATTATGCCTATCTACGACATGGAGATGTTCTTTTTGGGACAATTTAGCATTGCCAAGGTTTTACTAGTCCTCGCCCATTTCATTTTTCTTGTAGCCACCGGTCTCATAATTGCCACTGCATTATATTTCTTCTGCAGGGAAAAGCCTGTTTATCTCATTGTCTTCATGTGTTATCGTCCACCCGACACTAACCGAATTCCTATATGTACCTTCATAGAACACACAGAAAGATTGGATAAATTCGACAGGGAGAGCATCGAGTTCCAGACCAGAGTCATTGAAAGATCCGGCATAGAAAACGAAACCTACTTGCCAACTGGTTTCCGTTTATTCCCAAACGATCAGACACTGAAGTCTGTAATGGAAGAAGTAGAAATGGTTCTCTTTTCAGTGATCCAAGACTTGTTTCACAAGCACACGATTGACCCAGAAACTATCGACATTCTTATCACCAATTGTAGTCTTGTATGCCCAACTACCTCCTTAGCTTCAATGATCATCAACAAATTTGGTTTGAAGCAACGTCATGAGCTTCAATCTCTCTGGCATGGGATGCAGTTGTGGAATCCTATCTGTTTCTTTGGCTCAAGACCTCCTTCGAGTCCACAAAAATTCCATGGTTTTGATACTCAGCATGGAAGCAGTATGTTCCAATGCTTACTAGGGAAAGATCAACTCTATGCTCCTTGCCAATTGCTTGTTTAAGATGGGTGGTGGTGTGGTGTTGCTCCCAAACCGGAAAAGAGACAGAGAGCCAAATATAAACTCAAACACCTGGTTCGAACCCATGTAGAGGCTAACGATGGTTTCTATAAATGTGTTGTCCAGGAACCAGATGATGAGGGTTTTACTGGGATTTCCTTGTCAAGATCCATTAAACAAGTAGATGGAGAAGCCTTGAAAATAAATATGAGGACACTTGCTGTATTGGTATTGCCTTATTCGGAGCATATCAAGTTTGTGTTTTCATTGTTGTGGAATAAAATCTACTCCCCAGCTAGAGAAAGAGAGACTTATATACCAGACTTTAAGAAGGCTTTTGAGCATTTTTGTATTCATGCAGGTGAGAAATCAGTGATCGAGATGATTAAGGAAAAACTGAAGTTGAAAGACATAGATGTGGAAGCCTCAAAGGTGACGCTGTATAGGTTTGGGAATACATCTTCTTCTTCTTCAACCTGGTACTCACTTAGTTATCTTGAGGCTAAAGGTAGGGTAAAGAGAGGGGACAGAATTTGGCAATTGGATTTTGGATGTGGCTTCAAATGTGCCAGTGCATTTTGGAAGTGCATCAATAAGATCAGCCCGGGAGATTTAAATGCCTGGTTGATAGGATCCATCAGTACCCAGTGGAGGTGCCTGATGTGATGGACCACTAAATTGAAGCTAAGTTTATCAGGAGGGCTGTTTCTCTGCTCTAGTTTAGCTGTGAAATAGGACAATAACTTTGTACATTGAAGTTGTAGAACACAAGGCACTATGCTAGTCTCTTCGGTCTACTTTGCTGGGAAAATTATTGACTCAATGTACAATGAATCAAGGGTAATAAAGTTTCTAGCGCCTTTTATTATAATACTAGTGTTTGGGATAGTTTAAAGCTTCTCTGAAACCATTTTGGTAAAACAATGGTAGGGCTTAGAGTTGCATACATTTGAGGGAAGAATAAGATCATATTCACAGAAGAATAAGGCTTAGAGGTTGTCCTTTACTCACTCCTGAGATGTCCTTTGTCTGAATAAAGTTAACCTGGCCAAAAGACATCCCAAGAGCGGACAAAGAACACTCAGTGAAGGACTGCAATCCGTGAAACTTGTCCAACAGTTACACTACTCCTGAGAGGTCACGTGTGTGCTCTTCAGAAATTCTCTCTTATTTATAATGGCCTTCTTTCCTTGGTACATATGCAACTCTAACCCCACCAAAACTACTCTTTCAAATTTTTATTTTTATTTTAAAAAAAGAAGAAGCTAAAATTCATAATTTACAAGTCCAATTCCAGCACTTAACAGAGACTCTGTTAACATGATATATGCCTATATATTAATTAGTTGCCTAGTTTTGAACCTTCATTCCTTGTTTCCATATACAATGGATACAAGATAGACATGTTAAATCTTCTAAACTTTAGCAATGAATCATCAGGTTAAGCTATCCTTAAACCCATTGCAAACTTTAGCAAAACACTAAGTTTTGAATGTGGTGGAGGGATTTGTTAGACCGCTTCTGACTACAAGGCCAGAGTTCTGAAAGTAGCAAAGACTTACCCACTAATAAAATCCTGGGCTGATGAGATCCACATCGAGGCCCTTTTTTTCATTCATCAAAAAAAAAAAAAAATATCTCAACCCATTTAAATATACAAAAAGAGATTATCAAATCTACATCAAGTAGACTATCAGTACGGACAAAATGATGATCTATACTCGAAAAAAAGTTAGCTTCAAGATGGGCAGAGGCCAGGCCCACAAAACTTGTTCGCATAACAAACGTGGGACAGAAAGCCTTGGTGACCCTTATTTCTGACCCAAACCCTTACTCTTTCACTATGACATGTGGACCAGCCAAAGCAGACACCAGGTATAAATACCCCAGGCATGTGACATAATCATTCTTGTTGGTTTTTTTTTTTCTTTTCTTTTTTTCACACATCGAGATTCGTGCATTGCGTGTCCAAATACTCTCATATATTCCATTTCCTCTCCCTCGTGTTTAAAGCATTGCTTGCAATTTAAGGTTCTTCTTCAATATGGCAGCAGTAGCAGCACTGTCTTTCTTTCTTTCTTGTCTCCTTCACTTCAATTTCCAACACCCTAAAACCCTATCAAAGATTTAAACTTAAATTCTTTTTTTATAAAAAAAATTATTAAAGAAGGTAAAAAAGGAGAAAAATAGAGAGAGAAAGAAAAACACCTAGCAAAGTCCCCCACCTTGTAAGGCAAACTGCAAGTACTCTTCCGTTTGACTGCCTAATCTAAATACACATTTAGCTCGTCAGTCGTCAGCCAACCTCGCCCCATCTTGCTGCTGCAAAATGGGTCAGAGAGCTTCCGACGTGTGTGTTCTGTGTTTTGCTTCAGCTTCTAAATTACAAATGTATTCTCGGTACGTACAACTTAACCACAGTACTGTAGCGGGAGGTGCCAAAAAAAAAAAAAAATTGAAAAAACAAATGCTAAGTACGGTTTGCATCATCCCAATTGGTCAACGTGTAGGTCAACTCTTCTCTGGTTTGACTAAAAAATTAGTTACTTTAACCTTCTTTCTCAGAATTTCTTTTAATTTCTTTTGAAGAAGCACCAAATTCTTGGGCCTATTGAATTCTTTCTGCTTCATATTTATATTGATGGGAGCTTGTAGCCATTCAATTGTTTTGTTCTAGTTATTTTCTTAATTTCCAGTAAAGCTAGTTTATGCTTGAGATACAGGTAAAAAATAATAATAATGACGTTTATTTAGGTCAGTTAATACAAGGAGATGAAATTTAACATTCACTGTCAAAAAGTACACTTCCAAGTTTGGCGAACAAAGAAAATTGAGCAACCATGAACCAAGAATTAGATAGCGGATTTGCCTTTATAGAATCCAAGCTAGCTGCAACAGCTATATATCCAACAAGTTTGGTTGTCCTTACAAAGACAGCCCAGCTACTCTGACCATAACAAATTAAACTCCTGGATTTGAAACCTGAGCTGGTGACATTTGTACAGTAGAATTTGGGAGCATCTTACACCTATATCGTATAGTCCATCCATATCATCATCTCCAAGTTTTCTGTTATGTTTCTTCTAAAAAAAAAGGACATAAAATAGAATGTACGTCCATATTATATATATATATATATATATGTATGTCACTTGCACAAACTTTTTTCATGACAGATAATAATGCATTATCACGTTATATACATAGATGCTATATAATTCCATTATAAACCCGGCAAAAAAATCTGTGTCATGGTGATGAAGCTGCAAAGTATGAGAGACAGAGACAGAGACAGAGACAGAACAGAGAGAGGAATGTAATATGTGGAATAAGTTAGTGAAGAAAGTATAAAGTAGAACATCCTACCATTAGCTTACTACAAATTAAGTTCATTCTGTGAAGCAGAGAGAAATGAAGGTGAGAAACCCATGTTGGAGAAGGGGAGCACGTGCAAAATTGTAGTAGCTCCCAGTGAAGTAGGAAGTAGAGCTGGAGATTGCACGTGCCCTGCTTCTCCAACAAGAGCTACTCACCCAACCCGTTAACCAAGCCCCTTCCTTCATTGACCATAATTCAGCTGGTGAGAGAATGCATGAAACTAGATGAAGAAGCCCCATGCATTTATATACCAAGTTTCCCAAGAGAGAGAAAGATACATATAAAAAGGAGAGTTAAATAGATTGAGTCTTCAAGTGAGTATTCTTTAATGCACACCCATAATGATATGAGAAGCAATAAATTGTATGAGTTTGCTGTGAAGCAAGAGCCATGTCCACTCTTAATGGATTTTTCCAAGTTGGAAAAACAAAAAGAAAAGCCCTTTTAGCATTCAGAACAAATATTGGAATTGCATAAAATCGCTTTTTCTTTGAAAGCGTGGACAATACTCAATCATAATTTATATGAGAATTTGGAGCGAGTGGAGCACAAACACACGTCGACGAAAGTAGGTGTGGTGGATATGCACAACTGCAGGCGAAGCAAAACTTAGATTTGACCCTGAATTTGACACTGGCCCCAGTGAATCTTATTCTTACCATTTTGACAAACTGTTTGATTATTAGCAAAATATATATTACGCATGTATAGGTCAGTTTTGTGGGATACTTCCTGCCGCCAAATACAACATTCCAATTTTCCTTCTTCTTTATTTTTTTCTTTTCCACCAACCCCCTAATCTTATTTGCTGATGAGTTTGTCTTTAAAACTCTCTTTGTATCTGAAATGCTTACGACAAAATGCACAACTCACGGAACACATATAGATACTTTCTATCTCTTTGAAAATTGAAAATGACATTAAGTACGTCTAAAGCATGGTTGCTGGATATAGATGTTATATGTATCTAATATGATCCCTCTATCAGATACGTTAACAAAAACCCTTTAATTTATTTGAAGATTTCAACCACCTTCTTCACTTGAGAACAAGAACAGGAAACTTTGAAAACATATATATTTACGATGAAATATCATTTTCTTTTTCTTTTCTTTCAATTACCAAAAGAAACAATACCATTTTCTTTAACAGTGTTCTTTTATCTTTGGTTATGAGTGTTCTCTCATGGCTTGCTGTAGGGAAAGTTTTGAACTATTTTGGTATAAAATTTATGTTTGTTACACAATGACAATCAAAGACACCACTTCCACGTAATATATCATAGATATAAATGCTTGTCTAGCTAGAAGTAATTAAAGATGAAGGCAGGTCTGTTTCATAAATTTTGTTAAGCACAACACTACACATCATATGGTGGTGATGAAGCTTTTTTGACCACGAAGTGATTGCAGTGAAAGATAGGATGTGGCAGTAAAGAAAGACAGTTTTTGGTTTGTGAGTACTGAGAATATAATATAAATAATTAGTTCAATCCACTTCCTATCATATAAAAAAGGTTAAGTTTTTGTGACCAATAATTAATTCAATTTGATATCAGTCACACCACCGTTAAATTTAAAATGAACTCAGACTTATAAGGACTAAAATGTACTGAAAAGAACGTGGCATACAAGCGAGAAAAATAATGAATTCAATCCACTTAGAAAGTTTAAAAGCTTTCGATTACCAAAAAAAAAAAAAGTTTAAAAGCTTTCGGAAACAGTCATGATTCAAATGCGAGCAATATTAGAAAAAACTATATATATATATATATTCATATATATACATGTAGATATGGATGGTGATGGTGGTGATAATAGAGCAGAGGAAACACACTGCATGCAGAGCAGAAGCAGAACAGTGAAAGAAAATTGCACGTTGGGGTTGCGTGTTGGAGGCAATTGTTTGATTAAAGAAAAAGAGAGAGAGAGAGACAAGTGTTTGTTTATGGGAGAGAAATTGGGTAATGAGAAAGTAACAGTAGAGTATGTTATATGTATTGGTTTTTGGGTTGTGGGGGAAGAGAGAGTCCCAAGGTGGATATGATTCTCTATGTTTAGACCCCAGCTGATCTCTTTCCCTTCTTAGTTTCACCTCCCTTGCTTCTTGTTGATTTTTCAATTTTTTTTTTTTTCTGACCAGCTCTCACACTCTCATACGTGTCCTTCACATGCACGGTGACCCCACACCACACCACATCATATGTATTAGATAGTTGTCATCTAGTTTGTGAATTTGTCCCTGCAAGTTGGTAGTTTGTTTCACTTGTAATTTGACCAACTTTAAAATTTGGACTTACTCTGTTTTTCTCACTAGAAGAATTGCCCTATTAGAGATAGATATGCTTTTCTATTGAAATTCATCGTCATGATCAAAGCGAATTTTATTTTATTTTATTTTAAAAAAAAAAAAAAAGGAGTAAAAATAATTGTCCCGCGTGTAATACTGATATATAATATTTTTACAATACAGCCTTAACTTTTTTTCCCCTTGGCTATTAAGATTCACATTACAATTGAAAGTACATTTTGTCTTCAAACATTTGAGGTTATTTGTCTGTTTTCTTCATTAAAATTAGTCCTCTGCGTGGATTCGGAATGTGAGCTTTAGTTTATAATCTGTATTATTATGGTTATTATTTGATTTGGTTGTAGATATTTGTACGACATCTTCCTCCTTGCTCACCATAATTTCAGGTTGCATGCACAGGCTCTTACACTGGCTGCATTAGCTGGTGCTGCAGTGGTTGAATACTATGACCACAAATCCGGGGCAAAAGCCGATCGACATGCAAAGCTTCTCCCGGTTGATTCCTTCTCTCATAAGGATTAAGCTTGATATTCCAGTAAACTTGCATTCACAGAATATTAGTTAGGGGATATAATTTGTAATAAAAGTTGCTATAAGTTTTTCTGGGAGATGTATTTTGTTGGGCTTACTTTTAGCATCTTATACTTCCTATAAGAAGCAAAATTTTAGAGCTGAGGGGCGTGACTAACCGACAGTTGGATTCAAAGTGATGGCTTTTTGACTGAAATTTTTGGACTGATAATGGTTAAATACATTGAATAATTCCTTTTCCGTATGATGTCCGATTGCTATGCTTGTAAGCTGTTTCAAAGTTTCTTGCACTACTCTGTACCTTGAAAATTAAGAAAAAAAAAAATATAAATGTAACCATTTACATAAGCTAAACCAGTTAAGAACAATCCCGAAGAAATAGCTAATGAGTTCTCATTTACCATGTGTAACAATTATATAAACAGTCATTATTTATTGTTATATTTTCCTTAAAGTCATTAACAGAAGTTATAAGCACGACTTGTATTTTTTATACAAGAATTATTTTTCAAGAAATATAAGCACATATTTTTTCATATAATATTTGAAAACAACAACGTCATATAAAGTATATTTATATGTAAAAAATAAAGAAAAAAATGATATTAAAATCAGCCACTTCGTTTTTCTTCTAAGACGCCGCGCAGCTTCACCTTCGGCTTCTTCCAATCTCTCTGCGGTCACCGGTAAATCTCTATGTCTCGGTATAGCATATGATATATTTATTTACACACATATAGGTGTAAGTCTGAAAGTATGGATAATGCTGGGGTCTATCTTTGTTTGATTTCTGTGTATCTGGGGAAAGAGAAATTCAGCAAGCTAATATTTTGTCTATATTTTTCTGTTTGTTTGCTGAGAAACCGTAGTCAATGGTGACAGAAACAAATGTGAGATCTTTTTATTTGTTATTCATGTACCCTTTTGTATCTGAAATTGGAAAAATTGAAATGAGCTGAGCTAAAGTAGTTTAATTTATTGTTGAACGGTAGTCATAGTGAAATGTTAAAGCTTCAAGGATTAGAGAAACCCAGTATCGTAAATTACCTCCAAGGATTGTAAAATTTAATCATATATTTCGTGGATATAGATGCATTTGCTCTGATGTACAGTAATACGCATTCATCTATGCATGTACACCTGGTATAAAATATACGAAGTCCACTCTTCACTGACTCTGAATGAACAACTTACTTTGGAATGCAGAGGAACCCCAATTGTTAGGGAAGTTACCATCCTTAGAATTTCATTCTCATACGTGTCCATGTCCAATTGCCTATGCCCGTATAACTTATTCGTATCAAAAAAGAGAGGCCGGCTGGTTTGGTCCGGTGTCAATTGTTATTGAGCTTATATTTTAAGATTTAATTTGGATTCGATCAAATTTGATATTTTTTCTTCTTCTTAGACTAATTAAACTAATGTAGCAAATTTTTCTATGTCAAAAAATAAAAATCCAAAAAGAAAGGATTAAATTGTCCAAAATTTTTTTTTTTCTATTTTTCTGAATTATTATCAGCCATTGATCTTAACCTAACGCGGGTGTATTGTGTATTATCATGAGGCGGACTGGGCTAGGCCCAAATTTCTTGCACTAATTCTCCAGCGTCGTGTCCACGGGCTTGGGGTCTGGGTCCGACAGATTCCATTTGCACGCCGCAATTTACTCTTTACAGGTTCCATTAATGCGAAAAGACAAAAAAAAAACCCAAAAAAAAAGTTTTCCAAATATCCTTTTCCCCTTTTTTTTTTCTTCTTTTTCTTTTGAATGAATTCAAAGGATATAGTTGTTGCTGGTCTTTCTAACCCACCAAATCCGTACTGAAAAAATAAAATCCATCTTCTCCAAAGTCCTTCTCATTTCTATGTCACATTCTCTGTTTTCTCCTATACAAAATCTCTGGCATCAATTTCATTATCGCTTTTTTTTTTAATTAATATTTTAAAAACAGCCACTTAATAAAGCTAGACATTGGATAAAATTTGGATTTGTGAATTGGTCAGGAGACGGATTGTAATCTAAAGCTTTAACCAGAATTGACGGTTGATAGTTGCAGAGAAGAGGACACGACGCCGTATCATTCACAGGCAGGGTAGTATGTTGCAACCTTGCAGACTTTCTGTGTAATTTGCTCCTTCTTGGATTTTTCACATCTGGGGAAAATATTACAATATTAAAGGTGGGTAATGGGTTTGGTGTCGAAAAGAACTAAATGGGATTGTTTCTCTCACAATTTTCCATCGTGTTCCTTGCGGTTCGCCGGCGACATTCCCGCCGGTATTAGCGAATGGAGAGGTGGAAAAACAAAATTAAAAACTTTAATGTGAAAATAAAAAAGAGGGTGCAGGGTTATTTTGGGAATTTAAAATAGATGGTTCTGTAAAGAGAAAAGCTTTTCGTGCAAATAGAACTACGGCGAGTGTAAATATTAGTTTGTAGGGCTGAGCTTGGCCCAAATCTCTATCTTCGTCTTCTAAACTGTGACTGCAACTTCTGACCGCAGAGAAACAACGAATTTTGAGCATTTCTGCGAGTTCTGAATCCGACACTTGAATTGTCGAGGAAGGGTTCTCCACAAAGTAAGTCTATCTTGATCTTCTGCTTATTGTTCTTCTCCTTTATTTTTTATTTTTTACTTTTATTTTGATGTTTCTGAACAGAAAGCTATTATCTGTTTGGTCCTCGAGAACCCGTAGGAAAGTAGAATGAAAACCTACACTTTCTATATTTAATCAAATTCGGTTTCCAGAGGCTTTCTCGGTTATTTCATTTTCTATAGTTTAAAATTGGGTCATGTTATTTTTTTTAGGAAATCAGCAAAAAGGGTAAAACTTCGAATCCCATTTTCGTTTTTCTGAAGAACCAAACAGACCTCAATGATATAAATTTTTTAAAGGTTTTATCCCTTTTTCTTTGTTTTCCTTCCAATATAATTAGCACTGGGAAGAACGGATGCTATGAAGTTAAGCGTATTTTCAGATTTTGCTTTTTCTTTATACCAAGTAGTTGCACTTGTATTGTTTGATAGAGGTTGTGAATGAACAATTACTGGTTCTTCCTGTCCCATTTTTCCTTTTGTGCTTAACCTTTGAGTTAGTACATGCTAGCATAGTGGTTCTGACTTATTGATTGGGTCTTAAGAAACCATCATTTTTTTTTCTTTTAATGTGAAACAGATTGTGACCTTAAATAGGAAAGAACGGCAAGAAAATTTTTGAACCAGCGTATAAGAATTAATAAAACTAGATAGCTCTGTTTCCCATGCTAGAAAGTGAAACTTGAAGATTCACTGAAACTTTTATAACATTTATGTTCACCAGTAGCTCTGTTTCAGTATAATAAGGAATAGATTCACTGAAAATTATTGTAATTGCATTCGTTTGGAGCAGCTTTGGTTTGTTTTTAGAGCTTGGTTTGTCTGCATTAATGTTTGACTTCTTATTTTCTTCCTTAACCTTAAGGATTTTATATGACTAAAAGAACACTCTATTGTTGATTCAGTTTTTAATATTATTGGTCTTAATTCAAATCTTAAATTGTTATGTATTTATAGTCCTTTGGGTGTTAATAGACCTTTGAAAAGTTTCCTATAGATAACTACTTATTGATAATCCCCATGTAACATGTTGTTCTGAATCACTGTTGTGAAGTCTCTTGTATGAAGTTAGAAACTCATAAGAGAATTAGGAAATTATCTTCATCTGTTTTCTGATGTGGAGTACTTAAGCTTTTCTATTTTCAGACGAAGTATATGTAATGTTAGTCGGCAAAATAGGATGACAGCCCTCAAAGAAATATCATTAGGGAGCTATGTGTCACGCGTAGTACCAAAACTGCATTTTTGTATGAATTAGTATGTTATCCTCTTCAAATTTTTACAAGTCAATGATCCGATACCACAGATAACCCTCTCTATGTGAATCAGATAAACCATACAATTGATTGACTTTCTTCTCGTAAATATTTGGGTTCTTCACACTTAGCTTTTTGTTCATAATATGTTCAGATCCTTTTTCTTCACGTCTTGATTTCAGTCCATCACATTTAGCTTTTTGTAATGTCTAATGATGCAACAAAGCAATTGTTGTGATCTTTCTTTGGCATTGATTGTTAGTCCTGATTGATAACTGAAAAGAAAATCTAACTTCTCTATCCCTATGATTACATTTGTGGTTCATTTCCTTTCAATGTCTAATCGTAAAATTAATGATAATTTGGTGCTACTTTTTGAGATATTTGTAGATAATTTTAATATATGATCAAATGTATCTGTAATACGGATGAAAGAGATACCAGCTTTTGGAATGTTATGCTCAAGGGAAGTGTTCACCCACATTACAAGTTTAAAGTTCCTTATGTAAATTAAAATTTCAAAATATTTGAATTAGTTCTGGGTTTTCTGCTTTTATATTGTTTCTATTAGAGTTTTAGTTATGCTTCATATGTATCTCGTGATGTTACTTTATGATAAGTGTTCTTTTTATTTGGTGGTTCTTACTAATATCGGAAATTGATAAAACTAGGTAGCTCGGTTTCCATTCCAGAAAGTAGATTTAGAGCTGAAGATCGACTGAAAATGTTTAATAGCATTTATATTTACCAGTAGCTCTTATGCAGTGTAAAAAGGAATATATTATTGTAGTTGAATTTGTTTTGAGCAGCCTTGATTCCTTTATATAGCTTGGTTTGCCTGCATTCAAGTTCCTTTTTTTTCTTCCTTAATCTAAATGATTTCATGATTAGAAGTACACTCTATTGTTGGTTCAGTTTTTAATATTACTGGTTTAAATTCAAATCCACAGTCCCCTTCTATGTGTTAATTGACCTTTGACAAGTTTCCTATAGATCACTTCCCACTTATAATCCCCCTGTTGTTCTGAATCACTGTTGTGAAGTCTATTGCAGTAAGTTGGAAAATCATAAGCGAATTAGGAAATTGTCTTTAGATCACTGCCCACTTATAATCCCCCTGTTGTTCTGAATCACTGTTGTGAAGTCTATTGCAGTAAGTTGGAAAATCATAAGCGAATTAGGAAATTGTCTTTATCTTTTTTTCCGATGTGAAGCACTCAAGTGATTTCAGACAAAGTATATGTATTGTTTGTAGGCATAATAGGATGACGCCCCTCAAAGAAATGTCTTTAGGCAGCTAAACACCTAATTATCATAACTGCTCTATAGTATGGATTAGTATGCTATCCTTTTCAGTTTTTGTAAGTCAATGATCCAATAGAATAGATAATCCTCTCTGTGTGAGTCAGATAAACCACACGAATAGATGATTGACTTTCTTCTTGTAAATATTTCATATTTAGCTTTTTATTCATAGTATTGTTCGAATCTTTTTTATCAGATCTTGTTTTCAGTCCATCACATTTAGCTTTTTGTAATGTTTAATGATGCGACAAAGCAATTATTATGATCTTTTCTTTCTTTGGCATTGATTGTTAGTCATGATTGATAATTGAAAAGTAAAATCTAACTTCTCTATTCTGTGATTAATCTTGTGGTTCATTTACAACATGAAGATGGTTGTTCCCCCACCAATAAAGGCACCTAATATCATAAAGTATCTTAAGCCTTATGTCCTGAGGATGCACTTTACAAACAAATATGTAAGCGCCCAGGTGATCCACACACCCACTGCCACTGTTGCCTCTTCTGCGAGTTCTCAGGAGAAAGCCTTGAGAGGAAGCTTGGAAACTTTTCGAGATGTGGCTGCGGCTGCGAAGATTGGGAAGATATTGGGGGAGCGCCTGCTGCTCAACAATATCCCTGCTGTTTCTGTCCGCTTGAAGAGAGAACAGAAGTATCATGGTAAGGTTAAAGCTGTCATTGATTCTGTGAGAGAAGCTGGTGTGAAGCTACTCTAAATTAGAAGCCTGGAACAAAAAAGTTTTGGAAAAAGAAAAAAAAAAATTGCTCAGATTCATGGGAAGAAATGCATGCTGGGATTTTGTTTCTGATGCTGTTCCATTGTGATTTTGTTTAAAAAACAGTTATGGAAATTGTCTGTTGGTGCAATGGACATTTGTTTGGTCCATACCATGTTAGATTTTTTATCTATATAAGGTTGTTTAGGATGCTTCCAAGTACAATTAGATGTCGTTTAAATAGAAATGAACCCCTTCATTTTGATTCACTGGCAAATGAAATTCAGTGATCTAGAATATGATCTTAAATTATAGAATCATGTTTGGTTAGCGGTGCACCATTTTGCATGTATTTATGTATATTTGTGAGAATTTGAGAACACATACAGAGTTGGATTTAAAAGTATTGTTACAATTAAAAGACGAAAATTATTCACAGGCAATGGGAGTCTAAAAATCTGCTTTTTTTTTTTTCTTCTTTTGGGTGAAAGTCTCTAGGAGTCTGCTTTGATTGACATGTGTTCTGGATGTGCATGGAATTAAAATATGGGTCATCTGGTTAAGGTCACTGTACAAAGAAACTAGGTCGTGAAAATTTATGGTTGCTGGTGTCAGGGCTCTAATGGGTGCCGCCACCGCCACCAGTTTGGTGGCCATGTAGAAGTCATTGTTTGTGCTGTTTTTCATAAAACTTTTATTGGGTGCTACCTGCGGTCCTGACCAAGTCACGTTGCTATCAAATATATGAAATAATATATTACTATTGAATTTTCTTTTATTCTATTAATGAAATAATTTTTGTCAATTTCATTGACAATGTCATTCAGTACCAATCATGTGTGGTTGTGTTATTTATTACAACTCTTTATATTTATATATTTCAGAACTATTTTTATTATTTTCAGATTCAAATAATAACAATGGAAGGGAAATACAAATGAAAATTACATAGAGACAGTGAGTTTTAAGTCCAATTTGGTAACTCCACAACAGGCTCCAAAAGCATTATACTATACGTACGGTTGTCGTTTTGCCTGTACTGGAGGGTGCATATAATGGGGTTGCGCTTGTATACGTACTCTAACGTGTATGCATATATTAATATAACAATGATATATCAGGGCCAAAAATATCTTCCGCTCGACATGATCATGTGCAACTCTATGTTTTTTTTTATTATATTTAGGCGATCATTTTTAGGCATCCAAAGGTTTCTTTGGGTTCTATTAAAGTATAAAATGTTTTCCTTTGAGTTGCTTCTTTTTTTTAAATAAAACAATTTGTCATTAAAATATGAAAACACCAAAATGAACAACTATAGGGTTTTGAAGTTTATCCATCCTATTTATTTTATACCATTTTATATACCAAACAAATATTTAATGTTTGTTAATGTCAAACTATTACCTATCAATTCCATGACAATTTTTGTTTAACATGCTAAAAATAATATTTCATATGTTACAATGGACCTGAATGACACTTCCAGCTAAAAAAGGACGTGTTTAACATCATAGTGTTTTTGGCTTTTGCAAGACCGTACTTTTAAGAACTCAACAACTTAAGAATTTACAATTATTTAATTTGGTAAACTTATTTACTGTTTTCTTTTATTATTTTATTTTTGTAACGCACTCTTCATTTGTTAACATCGCATGCTATAATCTATAGATTATAATTGGGAAAAAAAAGAAGTTAAAATAAACATAAATGGTAAGGAAGATTAATTGGTGCTACAAACTTTAGCATTTTTTTTTTATATATTATATATTTGGAAAATGTTGCATGAATACATAATTTTCTCCCTCTAATCATGGCAAAAGGCTATTACAAAATTTATAGTGAGAAATGATAATCTTTATTTAGGATCTAAATTTATGCAGCCTTTAAAAAAAAGAAAAATTAAAAATGATCTACGTCTTTTCTTCTGGTAATATTAAAAATTAATAATATATATATATTTTTTAAAAAAATGATCTACATGCATGAAACTTAAAAGAATAAGTATCAATAAATACAAAGCTGAACCTGCATAATCATATGGTCAAACTAGTGGTAAAAAGAAATTCATTACCATTGGACCGTAGGATCAGAAACGGACGCATTCGATTGGTCACGCGCGGCACTTGAATGTAGTGATGACGAAGTTTCAGAAAAAGTTAAAATAATAAAAAGAATTGGTCATTCTTCGTAATTTTGATCAAATCCAAGACTCTTTACTGAACATGTGGATAAAGTCAAGGGCATTACGGTACAAAACAGGACCTCTCACGTGACAAGCCTCTCTCACAATCTCTTCGAAACCAGGTGTCACGTCTTACCTCAAAATCTACCGAGTCCTTGGGTCCCACCTGTCACGACGATCTTATCCCAATAACGTGCTCGTCGATCCACAAGCCACCTCATCACTCGCCAATACGTTCGATCCAACGGCCTTGATTACTTTAGATCCCAGAGACTTGTTCGAGTTTTAACCCCCTCACTCCTCGTCCTCTTTAAATATCGCTACCTCTCCGCTTTCAACACCTCCATTCTGGTATCGCCGAGAAGACTTTGTATAAGCTCTTCCGATACACACATTACAGGCAGGGTCTAGGTCTTGCTAACTTGCGCCTCCTTTGATAATTTTGCGCCATGGGCCTACTTGACCAGCTTTGGGATGACACCGTCGCCGGTCCTCGGCCGGAGAACGGCCTCGGCAAGCTTCGGAAGCACAACTCTTTCGGTCTTCGTTCGAACTCCGGCAAGGGTACGCCATGTTCCCAATATTTTGCCGGCTGCGCATAATAGTGCATGCAATACCGTGAAATATATCTATTTATACGAGTTTCAGAACTAAAATTGAAAAATCTCTGAACGTAGAACTCCAATTAACGGCTCCGATTAGCTGCTTCCAATATTAATCATATTCCTATATATATATATATGTGTATAATTTTGTTAGTGTCTTTAAACACAATAACGGCTCCGATTAGCTGTTTCTATTATTAATCATATTCATAGGGATTTATATAATCATTTTGTTAGTGTCTTTGAAAAATAGGGGCAAATGATTTCGTAAACGGCTTGGAAACTCGATAGCGTTTTACAAATATGCGTGTTTGAAACTATTGGTTTGGTTTAATGGTTTTGATATGATCAGGATCCGATGGCGGCAGCGTGAGATCTTACGGCGAGGATACGTCGGAGGAAGCGAAGAGAGTTACACGTAGTATCATGATAGTCAAACCTCCGGGATATCAGAATAGTTCGCCGCCGGTTTCTCCAGCAGGGTCGACGCCGCCGGTGTCTCCGTTTTCTGGTAAGCATATGAAATGTCGTACATGTCCTAGTTTTCTGGACGACTGAGTGGACAGCTTCTCCAGGGACAGCGGAAATTAGAACTATCCGCGGGGGTGTTAATTGTCATTTTGTGGCGGTGTCTGTTTCTTAATGGATGGCATGGGTTAGGTGGGATCGGTTAGAATATCATGCATGTTTGCTCATCATAAAATGACATTATTGTCCTTACTGGCGTCCTATGCATGGGGCACAGCAACACTGTAGAGTAGTAGATAGTGCAAAATGGGTCGGATCCCATACATTTTTTTAATAGGACAAAATAGATTTGGTTAAAGACTAACAAGCCCATGGAATCTAATTAATGAATTTGTTATTTTTTTTATATATAATAAAATTAAAATTAGAAAATTGAATATTTGAAAGCTACCAAAGAAAAAATTGTAATTAAGTTCTAAAACTGATGCATGCATCTGTGGTATTTCGAAATGTAGTGTGGTTGTGGTGCCATTATAAATATAATCACATATTTAATATTAATATATAATTGCAAGTGACAATAAATAAATAAATGAGAGAGATGTGGGTAGAGGGGGGTCAATTTTTGCGAGCGCACTAATCAGTTAAGAAATTAATTAAATATATTTGTTTGCGCTGATTGAAAATATTGGTAGGGGGCAGAGAATCGTTCCGGTTTCGAAGAAGGTCAACATCCGATGCTTACGAGAAGGCAAACGAAGTTGGACCCAGGAGCTCTTCTTCTCCTTACGACATATGAGATGTGATCAGAGAGACGGAGAGGGTCAAGTGTCTGTCCAAATCCAACACCACGGCGAGCAATATATACATATATATGTTCATTTAGAGTGCTTATATCCAAGTCTTTGTAGCTATGTCTCTGTTTTGTGATGAGGGTGTGTTTTGGGGCTGTGTGCATAGTTTATTTTACGAATTAGGTGGTGTAGATATATGCTATGTAATATGTAGCAAATTATGAGCATAGCAGCAGTTTGTGGGGTTGTAAGATATGTGTAGGGTGTGGTTGTTAGTCTTGTACTCTGCTTATCTGATCTGTATATAAAGCTTTTATTTCATTTTCATTTCATGGTGTAGCTTCTTTTTTCTTTTTTACAAGTTCTGTCAGTAGAATTAGAATATTTGACGCCTGCTATTTTTCATATCTAATTTTTATTTTTTATCCGTATACAATTTTATTTTTTTATTTCTCTTAGTTGATTTTTGTATTTCTGTATAACTCTATATCTTTATTGTGTATATCGAGAAATATCAAGAAAATAATATTTTCTTTCATGGATATATCTTAATGAAGAAGTGTAAATGGAACTTCCCCCACGGTACCAAGGAACTGGGGAGTATATGTCATCTCAACAATTCTTTATGCGGACTCAGACGGCCAGTCTTAATTGATTTGCGAAGCTTATCAATTCTTTACTTTATAAAGGATACACTCAATCCAAGGCCGAGTATACACTTTTTTTTAGGAATACAATTTCTTGTTCTAATCCAAGGCTGAGTATATACTTTTTTTTATGAACAGAGCTTGTTTTATGGATGATATCCTTGTAGCATATAACAATTATATGGATGACATATAAGCCTTGAAAATAATGCGTAATAATAAATTTAGCATTAAAGATCTTAACTCTTTTAAATATTTTTTTGAGGTTAAAATTGCCCGCTCATTAAATAGCATTTTTCTTTGTCAAAGAAAATATACTTTAGATATTGTAGATGGCATGAGAATGTTGGGATGTTGATTTGCTCAAAATCCAATGGAGCAATATGTAAAATTTATTATGGATGAAGGAGATGTCTTATCTGATTCCAATAACTTAGTTGTATCACTCTTGAGCATACAACTAAGTTATTTTGTGATAACTAAGCAGCATTACATACTGCTTCCAATCCAATGTTTTATGAGCGGACAAAGCACCTTGAGTTGGATTGTCATTTTATCCGTGAAAAAATCCAACAAGACTTGTTGGAAACTTCGTATGTTCATAAAACCACACAAATTGTAGATATGTTTATCAAAACTTTACCAAGTCAATACTTTCATGGAGTCATTTACAAGTTAGGCATGCTTGACATCCATACACCAATTTGAGAGGGAATATTAGATGCTACAGATATACTTATTATTTCTCTTAATTGATTTTTTTACGTGTATATAGTTTTATTTCTTTTAACTGACCTTTTTTCTTCTTCTTTTTTAATCTATATACAACTCTACTTTTTTATTTGTATATATCCTTTTTATATATACTTGTAACCTTATTTGAGAATTTTTGTTTTCATATTTCATTATAGAATGAAAGAAGCTATTCGATCCCACACTGACTATGTGTGTGGACCTTGCTATCATTAAAGAACTGTTCGATGAATGGCTCATATTAGTAGTTTTGCCAAAAGACATCGAAATGTGGAATTGTGTTGTGGGTGGATATGGGGCTCTCATTAAAAGCAGTGGATGCATGTCATTTCATGTTCAATGAATATTGTTAGAGATCTCGATGTTAGTAATATATACAGATATGTGGTTTAAAGATTTCGTGCAGACTGTTAATTTGCGCACGACTGGCGCACGACTGGTTTCATACTTGACTGTGATATATACAAATTATATGGTATATATTTTTATAAAAGTATTATTCTATATGTACATATATATATATATATATGTATCATTCCGATTCCACCATGGTTTTGAGGCAGATATAAAAGCATTGCAGAGGATACCATGTGATGAAGCTTATTAAGGCATGGTTGTGGGGTGCAGACATCGATTTTGTCAATTCCTAGTTGGGTTTTTGGGAAGGGGGGTGTTTGATAAAGAGCAAACAAAAGGTAAACGGTACACGCCATAGAGTGTTAAGATTGATGATGATAAGGGCATTGTGGTTGCTTGGTTTCTTTTCCTTTGGATTAGTCAACCAACTCCTTCGTCATTGATCTCTAGCAGACATAGCAGCATGGCCCATGCAAGAGGGGACGTCAATATCAAATGCATTATTATTACTAAATTGCCATTTTCATTCTCAATTCAGTACGGTGTCTTTTTCATGAAATTAATTTAGCAACGTGTATGATGGGCCTGGGGTTAATTTTATTCTTAATTTTTTAAAAGGTCCGGTTATGATTGCTGATGAATCATCTTGGCCTTCGAGTCAAAAAGAGCGTTTCTACCAAAAAGAAATTAATCAACAGAAATGAGTAAACAATGCTTCCCGAAGTTTCCTATATACATTCAAAGTGGCAAGAAAAATAAGGATTATGACATAATGTATAAAAAAATAAAAAATATCAGGGATTTTAAATTTTAAAAATTTAAAAGTATTTTAAATAATATAATATTTGTTATGTTATAAAATATAAAAAAATTACACCTCAGCATGTTAAAAATATTTTTATTTTTTACTAAAATTTTAAAAGTAAAGTTTAAAAATATAATATTTATAAAAAAATTTCATATCAGGTGCACTGATAATGTAAAAAAATATTACTAATTTTTTTTAAAAAATTTTTTGTAGTTAAATTTTTTTCTTTTTAATTTTTATAATTTTTTTTAAGTAAATGAGATGAAAATTATCAATGACATGGATTTGAGATACCAAAATTTTGAAACCCAAATATTTTCCATAAAAAATATATACATGATTGCTGAATATATGTTTGCGAGTATTTTAAACAATGTGTACAAATATATCCGGCTCCCTGAAAATAAATAATTTATTTGGGCCTACATGCGGGGGCCTAAGGGCAATGGCCGTAGTGGCCTTTCCCTGTAACCCGGCCCTGGTTGATCGGGCACTCGGGTATCCATAGCCAATGCACGCAGTGAAGGCTGACTCCGTGCTTCTTTTCATCAAGAAGAAGCACATGGTGGCATGAAGTCATCCGAGACCGTTCGCAGCTGAGTCCAACAAACAAAGTGAAGGAAAATGAGATACGGGTGTCTGATTTTGCTGCTTGTTTTCGACCTGCTTCTTCCCTTTTCATCTGGTGAATAAATCTATCTCTTTGTTCAATACGGTTCGTGTCTATGATAGAATTGGGGGTTGGGCAACTTTTCATTCATTCTGGTAACGTGTTTTCTTCTGTATTTATGTGGGTATAGTAATCCATGTTCAATTTGTAGATTAAATCTATATTGTCAGTGTTAACTTTCAAGTTTAAATTCTCTGAACGAAGTTGTAGTTTTAATAAAAAAGGAATCTTTCTGTTATCTCTGCAATATTAGGGATTTGAATTCATTTCAGCACAGTTGTCTTCATAATTCATAAGTTGCCACTGTTTAAGTTTTGTGATTAATTTGTTTTACTAACTACTCAGAAAAATGGAATTTCCCACGTAATGGATTCCAGTTGATTTTGAGTTGGAGATATCTATGAAACTGTACTACTGGTCACTTTGAACTGAATTTTAACTTACTGTAAAAGTTTTATTATTTACACGGACCATATTAAACTCTAGAAATCCAATCGAGTGTAGGTAAATCTGATGGGCTCTGCGTTTCTCAAGGTGGTCGCTTTCCACCGTTCTCATCTGAAGGAAAACCTCCAAAAAAGGTAACCAAGGGGCCCAAAGACTTGACCCTCTGCAGGGTGTTCCGCCGGAAAACTTGCTGTGATGTTGCTCAGACACATCCTGCGCTGCTAGCTATTAGGAAACTGGCTTCAACAGGGGAAGCCACCCGAGAGTGCTTGCAATTATATGAGTTATTGGAATGCTCCATATGTGATCCTCGTGTTGGTGTGCAACCAGGACCTCCTCTTATATGCACCTCTTTTTGTGACAGAGTTTTTGAAGCTTGCTCTGCTGCTTACTTCTCGATGGATGCAATGTCACAGGTGTGTCTATAGCCCTCAAATTTTTATACTACGTGGACATGAAGAATATGTATGTAGGTCATCCTTTGTCTTCTTTATTTTTATTGATCCGCAGTTATGTTTTTTTCAAATGAAAAGTTTTCTTGATGGTAAAAAGGATTATTTTATGGGCGCTTCCTATGTCCAGGAAATAACCCCTGCATTGGAGAACAAAAATTGTATTTGTTGCTTTGCTGGTTGAGATTTTTGTGGAGTAGATCTTGAAAAATAAAAAGGATAAAAAAAGAATGAGTAGTAAAACTATTTTCTTTCTCAATGTTTTGATAACCTATTTTCTGATTGGAGTTAATCTTTCAGGTTCTAGCACCATGCGGTATAAATGATTTTGTTTGTGGTAGGGCTTCAGAATGGGTACATAATGGCACAGAGCTCTGTCACTCTGCAGGTTTTGCTGTTAAAGATGACCTGTATCTTGACACGGAAGAGACGCCTTGCTATGGTGGTAAAGCGAGTCTAGATTTGATAGCTGATTCATGGAAAGCTTCTGGCTCTGAGGTGCCTCAAAAGGTTAAGAGCGTTGCCTTGTTGAAAGATTTCCAGCAGTGGGCGAGTGAAATGCCGTTCAGTGAAAGAGTTTCATGGGCAGTGGGAGGAATGGTTCTAACAGCTGGATTGTTGTTTGTCAGGTCAGATACTTACTTCTACCACTTCATGTGTCAAGATTCTCAAATTGTCATTCTTTATCAATTGGCAGACATGTTTAATAGGGCTGATTTTCCCATTAGCTTAATTGGATTGTTTTTTTCATTTTGGTTCGTTTTTGCACATGTACACTCTCATAAACAATGCTCATCAGGGAGAAGATAATGAATTCTGTTTTCTTTTTTGCCCTTTTTAATATATATGCAGCAAGAGGAAAAGCCATAGCCAGCGCCAGAAGCTAGCTGCGATTCAACGCACTACTAGGAAACTGGAAGGCAAGATGAACCAGAAATATCCTGGTAGTCAAGGAAGTAAGAGAGAAAGTAAAAGATGATTGTCTTCTTGTATATGAACATAATTTTTTGTGTCAAACTTCAGATGAGCCCCATAATTAGTTGTATTGTATCATTTTAACGCTTTTTTGTTCATTAACTATTTTGTAAGAAGTAGATGACGCATGAGTTAGAATAGTATATCCAAGTTGGTTGGAATCCCCATCCAGTACTGGAAGTGTTTCCACTTCACTTTTAGTTCCATAAAAAGAGAGCCTTTTTGGAGAGACTGTACAGAACAATATTGCTAAAGTGAACTTATGAACTAGTTATGAAATGAGCTCATCTTGCTTCCCAAATTGAAATCACTGTAATTTGGTCGTTAGCCTTCTTTAAATTGTCGCAATGCACGCCCTCTTCCATTTACGAATGTTACAATGGATAAGCAAGCCTGATACAGTTTGTGAATTCTTGATTATGGTTAACATTGATAGAAATTGTTCTTGCTTACTGCACTAATGGAAATTTTGTATTAATGGCTAAATTTTAAGTGTCAGTGTCATTGATAATGGGAGTCACAAAGAGTGGACCCCCCTGAAAAATACAAGAGGGTGGAAAATGATACACACATGCTCACAAAATTCAAATACTGGAAGTACTCAAAACCTATTATCACAAATTGTACTCTACTTGGAAAAACACAGCAAGTGAACAATGGGTGTCCAAAACCACAAACCTCTTTCCTGCACAGGGGAATAGCATATGAATATTTGATTTACAGATTTCATTAAAAAAAATAAAAAAAAAATACACATATGTGCAATTAGATCATTGGCAAGCTTCAAATATCATCAAGGTTTAAAACTCTGAGTGGATTAGGATGTAACTCTTGCCAAGCTCGTAATGTAAATGGAATTCAAACTGGAGCATTGAGAGGCGCTTGTTCTATCTCCTAATTCAACTTAAACAAATCTCCCTGTGTTCAGATCTCCCCAATTTCCCATTTTATAAGAGCTTTCCGAGTTTAGGAGGCTGTCCAACAAATATGAGAAAAGGTAGTCAGATTTATGTCATAAGCTATACTAATATTTTCATTAAATTTAGAAATGATACCTTCTTGATATTTATTTTGGCTGTATTAGAACCACTAGGCGATGCTCTGTTTTCCACTGGTTTCAATATCTCAAAAGAGCATACTAAAGCTTCATCAACGCTCAATAAAGCACCTGCGTTGTCAAATTCTCCTCCATAGTTTGGAGCTGAAAATATTGTGACTAATCTTCGTTTAGCGAAAAACTCATAACCATCCTCCACCACCTGCAGCGTACATAACATAAAAGAATCTTAATATCAAACACTTGGATAAAATAACATAGCCTAAGATGTATGGTAAATATGGTTACAGCTCTTTGATTACCTTAATAATTATTATTATTCTCACTACCTACAGATTTTCTGCCTGTAATATGGTAAATATCATTAATGCAGCTAGCAGAAAGCAATGGCATGTAAGGCCTCTATTGGCAGTACATAAGCATATCCAGAGCTATTTCTAACTGGGATTAAGCTGGTAGTTACTCGAAGAGAAATGTTATTACCTGATGCCCCCTGCAAATGAGATCAAGATCATTCTTATCCAGAAACTCTGCAACTATTTCAGCTCCAAAAACATATGAAACACCACGGTCACTGTCTGCCCAGCCTTCTACATTAGTATCAGGATCAGACCAAAGAATATCACAAAGAAGACCATTATCTGGAATTTCTGTAGGCCTCGGAAGTTCCCTCATTTGATCCAAATTTTCCAACTCTGGAGAGAGCCCTCCATGCATGCAAAGAATCTTATCATCGATGAGTGCAGCCACAGGCAAGCAATTGAAGCAGTCAGTAAAAATTTTCCAAAGTCTAACATTAAACCTTCTCTTACACTCGTCATAAAATCCATAAATCCGATTAATCTTCGCATCTTCATGATTTCCTCTCAGGAGGTAAACTCTGTCAGGGTATCTTATTTTGTAGGCCAAGAGCAAGCATATAGTTTCTAAACTTTGCTTGCCTCGATCAACATAGTCCCCAAGAAAGAGGTAGTTTGCAGCAGGAGGGTAGCCACCATATTCAAATAGCCTCAGTAGGTCTTGGTATTGTCCATGTACATCACCTGTAAGAAGCCTGTAATATTAGAATGACCAGCAACCCAAACTGACAGGGTAATAATTGGTTGCAAACATCATTTATGCCCCGTGGTTAGATTAAAAAAGAGGGATATACATTGCACCATGATGTGGCTTAGAGGATAATAAAACTATCAATATATAACACCAATGACATAAAAGACCCGCAGAAATTTGTTATCCCTGGACTAATTCCGACAGTGAAAATGAATGATTGTTAACAAGGACATGCTCAAAAAACACATCTAAAAGTAGTATAGTAAGCAGACAATCTTTAGTGTCTAAAAACTGTATAATAAACATGCCCTCTTTTCTTAAGGTCCTAATAGCAAGCTAAAAAACTGGTGATAAAACTCCTTGAAACTAGACTACGCAACTCACAAGAAGTCGCACTCAACAATCTGAAATTCTGAATAAGTTAACAATCGAGGTGCTCCAACATAAAAATTGGAAATGCAATGTGCTATTTTTGTTGACAATAAACCAAATCCACTCCCCAAGGAAACTTTCATTATGACAAGCACAATTTATCAAAAGGGGTAATCGTTTCACCACCTCATACATCCAAAATCCAAAATTATTTCAACAAAAATGGCATGCAATTGCTACTCTGAGGCATAACATATACTAATCTAAAGGACATAGCAATATGATCTATCATATTTTTGCAAGAACTTACAAAGGGGGTTCCTCCAAACCATAAAATGAAACTTTTTTTTCTTTTTCCTTTTTTGCTCTTGACGACCAAAACATAAACGTAGGCATGATAGATTGCAAAATTCTCATACCCAATTAAACCCAATTACCAATTCCGATGATATTTCTATCCAAGATCAAGTTTTTATATAATCATCAAAACCAAGCAAGCACCACAAAACAAAAAATGTGCAATCGAATTATGATGATGAAATGAGAGAGGATGAGAAGGCTAACCACAGATGCGAATGGGGGCATGGACCTCGAGAAGGACGGGCTGAGAGAGGAAGACTTGGCGGGCGTTGACGCAAAGTTGACGGATCTCTCCCTCAGAGAGCTGAACCTGTTTGCCTCCTCTTCCTTCCAATAGCCTCCTTATTATATCATCCAACACCCCCTTATCCATCATCCCCTCCATTGTCATCATCATCATCTGCCTCAATAATCAACGAGACAGCCAGCCAACAACACCCAGGAGCTGAAGATTGATATTTTTGTATTTAATAATAATAATAATAATAAAAGATATTAACTACCAGGAGAAGGTAGATATTGGGAAGGAATGGCTTTTAAATCTGTGAGAGCAAACTATTGAATCAACAAGAACCAACTTTCTAGATTAGAGGAATTAGAAAGACAAAAGTAATCCACACAAAAAGACCAAATATTTTTTTGTTTTTTTTTATATGTTGGGTTTGTTATATTATAGAAAAAACCACCCAGGAACAAAATATAAGACAAAAAAAAAAATGAAGGAGAGAGATCAAAATTGAGATTTTATGAAGGTTGAATATTGAGGGAGAAGAAGCAAATTTGAGAAATGGGTTGTCTTGGTTTGCTTTCTTTAATTTTTATTTCTTTATCTCCCTCTCTTCTATTTTGTCTCACTGCCATGTCGGCTCAATGTGGTTGAAACCTTCAAAGTCGGATGACTAAAACAGAGACCGGCGCAGAATAGCAACGTCGTACACGTGGGCACAAATTTTTGCGGTTCTGGTCTTGATTATATTTATTTAACACCACCTACATGGCATATATCTGTCCAAATATAATACAACACAATTAAATATATATATATATATATAATTAGAATTAATTCATTTAATCCACGTCCGTATAAGCATGCATATTGAATAAGTTTGTCAGTGAATGAATCATAACTTAAACATGGATGGCTTGCTATTCTAAAGAGCTACTAATATGGTTATTTTCTGAAAACTTGTATGATTAAGAAATAATAATAATAATAAAACTGCTTAATAAATTTTTATTTTTTAAAACTTTCCTTTTTGGTTTTTTTTTTTGTAATTATTTTTTAAAACTGAATGAAGTAAAAGATATAACGGCGCACTTTAGTAGAAAACCAAAGAAGATAAAATGGAATGTGACAGACAGTCACTGCGTTCCTTCACGCATCTAAATGTTGTGGGTCTTCGAATTCTGACCTATCATGACGTGCCACATCACACGACATTTATTCCAAATTGTCTGTTTTAATGACGTGCAATTGCGTGTGTGGAACAATTTAGATTCTTCTGTTGCATTTATTTGTTTAATTTCCTTTCTTATCAAAATATTCAATTTATTTATCAAAAAGAAAAAAAAGAAAAAAGCTTTAATTAACAAGTCCTCGGAGCATCAGTAATTATGATTAGGTTGTTAATGATAATGAAAACAATAGGAAGCAGTCTTATCTGGTACTGCAGCCCAATTGATTGATATGACAATATATATAATAAGTTAAAAGAAAGCATTCCTTAATTTAGAAGTCATATTAACAGTTGAGCTGCCCAGTGTCGTTGCAAGGCACATATACGACATCCATATCAAACACAAACGACAATGCATTCTGTAAAATGCCAAAAGAAAATTTCTCTGCCACTAAAAAAAAAATACGCGTCATTATTTCCAATTCATGCTCCTTCCCTGGTCCATTCTTGGCAAACATACTTACACACGGTTTTAATGCATACAAACACACAGAAAACACATTAGGAATTTGCCCAATTTGTCATTTGTAATCTTCCACCCACTTGATCCATGGTTGGCTTTGATACAGTAAAATAATGTTAATTTAATTATTCAAACCCCAATTTTTCATACCAATTAAGCTCTATATGTTTGATTAATTAGAAAGTTTCAAAATTGTACTAAATGGGTGGTTTAATCTTTTACATTAATGACAATTGGGTGGGTTACGTTCAGTAGCTGTTTGAATACACAGCAATGAACTTGTAAAGTGGGGATTTTGATTATTTCGTCTTGAATGAACCAAATGCTCAGTGCAAGAGCAGAGCAGCTGTTGCAAACTTAAATGGTTCAGGAAAAGGTAGGCTTCAATTGTTTCTACCAACAAAGCTTCTTTCTTGCTGAAAAAGTGTGCAGCAACAGAGAAGTATCTTAGAGATGAGATTATAAGAGGAAAATCAAGTCTTCTCCTTATTCTCTGTTGCTTTGGAAATTTCTGTGACAGAGTTTAAAAGCCACAGCTGCATCTTACAGGAATAGATATGTACAATTAACACCTGCCAAGTGATCATAGACATACACAAAACTTCAAAATCTCTCCTCCAATTTGATCAAATTGCTACTAGAATTTCTTATTTCAATCAGAAAAAAACTTGATAGTATAACAGCTGAGCACAAAGGGTAGAATAGTATCACTTACAAGTTCCAATCACATTGCAGACTAGTCTATTTCTTCTAGTATAAGATATAAGATGAAAAATGGGCGTAAGGGATTGAAGAAAAACAATCACAGAGAATCATACAAATCAATGCAAAAAGAGTAATTATGTATGCAAACTTATAAGCATAAACCATATAATTTATACATGTATGCAAACCAAGCAAGGAGTATGCTCTACATTCCAAACTTTGTCAATAAGAAGAAACAATTGGGTTCGACATCTTAACCTTGCTTGCTTGGCCATCACCGCAGTTCAGTCCACACCCACATTGAGGACACTCTACAAAATTATCAATAGGGAAATCCGCACCCGCAATCCCGACCGAGAATTCAAGGTGATCATCGCTGCGAAGAACCTCCACAATATCCACCCACATGAAGAACAACTTCACACTCACACCCTCCAAGCTTGAGAGCCTGCCTTTGGATATATTTCCTTTAATAGTAGATTTGTACTTCAACTGGTATGAGCCTTCAAGTGAAAACCCACAAGTACCATTCAAATAGGCACAGAATTTTCCATCAGAGGGATCAAGATTATAGTCTAGTACACCTTTGGGAAGGATTCCAATAGGAAAGTTGTAATCTTTGAGGACTTCATAGGCTGAGGGTCTCATCAAGATTGGCCTTGATAAGGATGGATAAGGGGTTATAAGTAATAGGATTATAATAAATGAAAAAATGAAGTTGTGGTTCATGAAAATAGCCATAATATTTTCCTCTTTCTCTAGTAAGACTCTCAGTTTCTATGTTTTGTTGGTACAAAAAGGGAAGGGAAGGGAAGGGAAGGGAACGGTGGTTGGGGGAGATTAAGGTTTGGGTCACTTTCTAGTGTGAATTATTGTAATTTGTCGGTTGGGATACTAACCACCTGCTTGGGAGCTTCACTTAGTGGTATCCACCTTTGTGTCTATGCATTGGTGTGTACGACAGCATTACATACAGAGAGTCTCTTTCGTTTTTCTTCTTTGTGAATTGTAAAGTCGTTGATTGATGAATTGAAAATTGAGAGGAAGAGCGGGTGATATTTGATTTCAAATTCGTGTGCTTTGGATTTAGGCTTGGACCTTCATCCTATCTATATATGGGACAAGTCATTGTAAGCTATTATCAGTCGCTTCGACTGCAAGTAATTTTTATCTTGGTAAAATAAACATTATTTAACTTCCTAGAACAGCTTAAATGGTAAAATAAAATGGGAGTGTATATAGTCTTTGAACGGTATACATAGAACAGCTTAAATTATTGATTTGGTGTAAGTAGTCCAAGTCCACAATAATATAATATGGGCTGTTTGAATTCCCAAAAGGGGGTGTTCCGTAAATAGAAGATCATAGAGATAAGTGGCAGTTTTCTTTTGGTAAATGAAAAAAAAAAGCTCCAGCTTGGAAATAATCGGCATAGAAATGAGATAAGATCTATTTGCCTATTCCGTTGTATAATCTGTGAAAATCCAAAATAAAATAAGTGGCAGTTGATGTCATAAAAGAAATGGCCTGGACGATGGTATTGGGCTCCACTTCCCACCTAATCAACATTCCATACCATGCAATGCATCTCCAATTTCAAAGATGCTGTTTTCTTTTTCCATTTATTATTATTATTATTATTATTATTATTATTATTTTGACCTCATGTATCCAAAACTCATCAAAGTATATTGTCATATGTAACTCATAAGATCAATGCTCTTAGGATTCATACGTCAACGTATTTGTCTTCATCGACGTCCCCATTGATAATAATACTATAGTGACGGTCATTTGGTGCACTTACAACACCTTCAAAATTGCCAATGTATGAAAGAGCTTCAAATCTTTGGTATATTTCGCAATCAATGTATCTTATTTTATTACTCTACCTATGGAGGCCGTGGAATATTCTGTTCCTACCTATTTATAGGTATGTTAGATACGCTGCCAAAAGTAGTCAGATTTATTTCTTTATTTCTAGTGAGTAAAAATGGTATAAAATTTTGAATGTGCGTTTATAAATCTACTAGAAGAAAAGGGATAAATGAAGTTCATTTGAAGCATAAAAAACAATAATAAAAAGGACAAAATTAATTAAATCAGTGCTGCAAGGCTGAGCAATTAATTATTGCCTCTTACATATTTCAAAATAGAAATTAAAATACCAAAGAGTATACTACTTTGGCCAATAGGTAGAATAGTGGTTGTAGGTCAACTTTTAGGGTCCAATAATTGGGAAGAATGAGAGATGAGTGGTTGGCGCTTTTGATCTTCTAAACCATCATCGTCAACTACTGCTTGACCCTGCCTGGGTTTCCAGTACATTGCATATAGAATCAGCTGAGCAGTTCCCAGTAAAAATCCACTCCCATTTGGTATCTACGTACGCATTAATGCACTCAAATTAATTATAGATTCCATACATTATATGTAAATTATCAGATTGAAGAAGTAATTTTAAGTACTTACTCCAACGAACAAGTCCTTTGCAAGCACAGCATAGATGGTCCAAACTCCTCCGTTTAAGAAAAGGATAAATGAGAGAAGGAAAGGCATGTATTCTACACTCTTTGTCAACACCACTGTTTTCTGTATACACTCATCAACTATTAATTGCTAGAGATCCATGGAAGAAGAAGATGATGATCATATATAAAATGGTTTAAAATTTATTAATTAATTAATATTAATTAAATTAATTACCATGGCTGAAAGGGGTGAAGCATATGCGATCATACTGAAGACCACACAGAATAAGCCTGCAACATCAATCCTCTTATCTCCATGCAGCAAAAACTGAGTGAGCAGAATTGATGCTGCTGGAAATCCCACATCCAGAATCACTACTAGTATGGCTGTCCTAACCTATATTATATATTAAGATTTAACCCATAAAAATTCCATTAATTAATGTTATAATTATTGTGATATATATATATATAAATTACTCACTGATAATCTCATTAATCTTGGTTTGTTGGATTATATACCTTCATTCTTGGAGGTGCATAAAGCAAGAAAATGGTGAGAAAAATGATCTCCACAACACCACCAAACATGTTGATGGTGGCAACAAGAATGCTATCTGGCTTGATAACCCCATAGTAAACCCAAAAATATGCATTCAACAACTTTGATACGTATGGTATGCTCTCGAATTCCTCTGTCGATTTACGCTTGGCGATTCTCCAGAAAACATTCCTGAATATATTTATTAGTGCTTCATAGATATATATCAAATCTGTATGAACCATATATGTATATATTAGTGATCAAAATCAAGCTTCATTAATTAATTAAAATTGAAACTTACGCAGGAGAAAGGTAAACCAGCCCTGTCGTTATATTACCTGCAGTTCATCATGCATGCCAACAAAATCAAACCACTTATTAATTATTTATAACCAAATTGATTAAAAGGGAATTACTATTAGAATATTAATTAGGTACTTACCTAGCAAACCAAAAAAGATAATCACACTATCCAAGCTAAGACCTCCCATAAGAAAAGAGCTCTCTCCACCCGGTTTGTGGGACTACTGGAGGTTGCTCTTTGGATATATAGTTAATATATAATATATGTCTGGAACTTCAAGCTCAGAGCTGGCTGGGTCTATAGAGATCTGCTTTGACACCAAAATCCAAAACTATAAATTATATGTGTACCTGTTTTATTTTCTTGTGGCTTAATTTGCTCCATGTGTTTCATTTATTGTTGCAATTTATAATATCTTCGTTTTTATACAGTTTGCATTTATTGCAGCAAATAAAAAATTAAAAAAAAAATACTAGTCAACTTTTGATCAAGTCACCTAACAGGACAAAAATTAACTTATTAGTAAAATAAGGGAATGAAAATGAATATTGGCATTTATATTATTGTAAAAGTGGATGATGGGCAATGTGCAATCCAAAGACAACACAGCTAGATGAGAGCAACAGATGGTGTTGACTCATTTAATTACATTAAATTTCCCTAATTAATTGAAATATAAAATAAAATATCTTTTTTAAAACTCAAAGATATTTGTGGACCATTTTAATTAGTATGGGAGCTATCCAATGGTAGATAGCAATATTCTTCAACTTATAAGCTCTGAGAATGATTTTAAAGGCGCATTCCTTCCATATTGGCAATAGCAATATGTCTTTGTCGTTTTATATTAAAAAATTAATAATTCTACTGTCCCTTTTATGATTTTATGTTCCCCACCAAATGTCAGTTACTTCGAAATTCAAAAACCTTTATAATAAGAGTACACTACCAAACATGATTAATTGGTCATTATCTGATTGAGTTGAGTTTTTCCACCACATACAATTTTCCATAATTCACTTTAATTAATTCTCATTAAGTTTAATTATTTGAAGATTAAAAACAAAAAGTTCAACTAAATCAACTTTAATTATTTATAGAACTTTATTTTATGGGTCACGTGGAAAGATCGACAAGATGGAGTTCTGTTTCATGTACGCCAGTTCGTATATGTATAGACTCCCACCTGTTCAGGTTTATGACCCTCCAAGCTCTAGAACTTTATAATTAAATAAAATATATATATGTATACAACTTACAGAAATATTAAAATATTCAATTGGTAATAAAGTAATTAAATTGAAAATTTAATGATTTGATCACTTAAATTATTACAAAACTTATCCACAGAGGCATTGCATCCTTTGTTTGTACACATAATAAATAGAGAGCACGCATTCACCATTTGAATTAAAATATCCATAAATAGGGGAGCATGGATTGTATAAGTCTTCACCAAAATGGAGTGATTCACTACTCAACACACACACACACACACACACACATATATATATATATATATATATATATAGATATCGCCTTTTATACACTTGGGTATATTGAGTCTGAATTACAATCCATCTCTGCAGCCAATTTAATAGTCCAACGTTTTTTTCCTCCTGGATTTTATTATATACCAGGACATTCTTCTAAAACTTTAAGATACTATACTGCTATACTCAATCATACCCAATCATTAAATGTTGAGGCACTTTATGACCGCAACGATAAAACAAAAATTTTGTATCACAAAATCTTTCTCAAAAAAGTTCTCACACTTTCTGAATGAAATAATCCTCTATATCAATTCAGAAATGTGGAAACCCCTTTTGAATTTAAATATACTTATTATGATTATATTGATGCCTGGTCTCATGTTTTCCTGCATATATATATATATATATATATGGTTAATGAAATTCAAAACTAATCCAAATAGTATATTCTACAACACAAACCACGACTTCAACTTTTTTTTTTTTAAAAAAAAAAACTATTTATGTATTTTCCAGTCTTATAAAATATTAATCCATGTAGAAGAAATGAAATGTTTGAGAAAAAGGCTTTGCATGTACATTGAATAATAGGAATATGTCATCAAGGGATGTCTCAAGTGATAGGAAAGAGATGCTCACATTTTAAGATTGTGGGTTCCAATCTCATTAATCCTATTTGTGTCTTGATGGTGGAGTTAGATTAGACATTCGAGTTGAGAATGGACTACTTCAGTTCTTATCTGTTTCAAAAACTAATCATTGCCACAGTAGACCTTCAATATATTTATATAAAAAAAAATAACAGAAATATAAATACATGTGGTGCAGAAATACTTACAAGTGAAAAGTGAAAACAGTAACAATAGGCCTCCAACATATATGAAAAAAAAAAAAAGAATAACAGTAATATAAATACATGTGGTACAGAAGTACTTATAAGTGATAAGTGAGAACAGTAACAAACTATCCTATATATATATACAAGAGATAATGACATGTACATCTAACTTATAACAACCGGTGTGTGAAAATATAGATTACAACTGGTTATTAATCCAAACATGCATATGCAACGTAGACGCTTAAAAAAGAATGCAACGTGGACATTTGAGTACTAAAGCTAGCTTCCAAAAAGCATGCAAGAATGAGAGCCCGAAAGACCGAGTCAGAAAGTGCATATGCAACGCGTAGACACTAAAAAAAATTATAAAAAAAGAAAAAAAAGAAAAAGAAAAAGAGAGAGAGAGAGAGAGAGAGTTTTATTTCCTTTCTCTGTTAGTTTTATCTTTAATCTTAATTTGATCAAAAGATATATGCTGTCTATATGGATTATCAATTTCAATAAACAGTCAATTGCATCAGAATTTGTCATTATGATGTAGTTTAGGGGGCCAAAATACTTTAAAAAAAAAAAAAAAGAAGTTTAGGGGCAAGTTGAAAATTGGGTGAAATTTTAGGGGGGAGGTTTGTAATTAATCAGCAGACAATATGTCGTTGGACCAAAAACAGAATGTATACAAATAAGTATAACATAGATTTTGAGCTACATGTTGCTCTCTATCAACCACTAAATATTTATGATTGTGAAATCCATCACCGCGTTGAATTTGATTCTAAGATGAAAGGTGATCATCGTTTTCATGTGGATAGACCCAGGTTGAGTCTATTTGATAGGAATTCAAAGAAAGTGACTTGACGATCTGTTGAGGCATACTATAGAGCCTTTTTAACAATGGTTTTGGTAGACTGTGTCCCTTGTTCAGGCTCTTATTACTCTTCACATCATCACCACCACCACCTTCTTCATCACCATTGTCGAATGCTCCCATCTCTACGACACCTTTAACGAGAGTGGCCGAGCCCTCTTCTTCCATAGTCGCTATTGATTTTTCACGCTTCGACTTGTTCTTGTAAATCGAGTAAATGATCAACTGGGCCGATCCTAACACAAAGCCTATTGCATTTGGTACCTGAAATTATATATAATGTAGTTAAACCTTTTGTGCATAACCATCTCTGCTTACTCTTTGGTAACCATATCCACATGGATATATTCGAATTGAGGAAAGAAGGTAAATAGAGGAAGAAACTTACACCAATGTAGAAGTCTTTGACAAGCACAGCGTATATAGACCAAATCCCAGCATTTAGAAGTAGGAAAAATGAGAGTAAAAATGGCATATACTCCACACTTTGCATCTTAATCACCATTCCCTGAGGTTGCAAAACATACATATAATGCGCCAATATCTCTACTACTAATTGCATGATTAATGATGAACAAACATGGTTAAGTTGGGAAATTAGCTTACCATGACCGATAAAGGAGAAGCATACATGCCTATGGTTAATCCAGCACACAAAATCCCAACAAAGGTAAGCTTTACATCTTCACGGATAGCAAGGAGTGTTAATGCAATCACTGATCCAAGAATTCCAACATCCAGTATTGCAAACAACTTCGCTGTCTTAATCTGAAAACAGTACCATTCATTGGCATGTCAGTCCTATAGGCAGATAATCACCTCCTAATTAAATTTTCATTTAAAAAATATATATATATTTAGAAAACAGAGAATACAATTACTTGAAGCAATTAATTTTGTGAGCTTTCCATAAAAATGATGCGATCCAATTACTATTTCATTTCCTGATTTGACAGAGGTCGTCGGTCCAATCAAATATGTTCTGCTAATTTTATGTAACAAATTAAAGACTTGGATTATAGAAGTTGCTGTCAGCAAAATTGAACTTTGCCCATAAAAATAAAAACATGCGTGGATGAAGGGAGATTAAGAATTAGAAGAACCATTTTATCTTTGGGAGCGTAGATGAGGAAGAGAGTGACATAGATGAACTGAAGAACGGCACCGGCACCATTAACGGTGGCGACGAGTAAACCACCCGGCTTTATAACTCCATAAAAAGTCCACAAACTTGTGCTCAAAAGTGTTGTAACGTATGGAATCCCTTTGTAATTCTCTGTTGATTTTTTTTTAACCACACGGGAAAATGTTTTTCTGAAACAAAAGGAAAAAACGTAAAACGTACCATCAATTATATATATATATATGTTCAAAGTCCCATGAATCATATTAAACAGAGAGTTTTAGGTCAAATTTATGAATTGGATTTAATTAATATATTTGTTTTTAGGAGTAGAGCTAGCTGTTTTAAATTTTTATAGGATTATAAAATTAAAATAATAAAAAATTTCTATTCATTAATAAAATTCTGAACTCATAAATTTAGAGACTCTTTTTTCTCTACAAAAAAAAAAAATTGGATTCAATTAATTGCACAAAGGTAGGTATGGAACTTGGTAGGCCGACATGCTGTTTTTTATTTAAATATTTCGAACCTAACTATCTCTCTAGCTTAGGATATGCCTTTGTTACCGGCGTGCTCTTTTCTTAATTCTGAACATGTTAGCCGAAGAATGAAATGCTTGTGGACGTACAGTTAAAAAAAAAAAGACTAATAATTCAGCGGGTAGCTACGACTTTTCTTAACTTTTTTCTTTACTGTCTGATTTCTCTCTCTTTTACTATTCATAGATATGTCCAATTTAAATTCATTGAATCGTTGGTTAACATTTTTGCTTTTCCATTTTCTTTTTGTCTCAAGTAGACTAATAAAAGTAAACTACAGCTAACACATTCAAAGAAAAGCTAATTAACTTCATATTTCTATGGCCATAATACAAAAGGTTTGTTTATGGGTTTTCACCAGAAGGAAAAAAAGGTTGTTGTTTATGGGTTTCAGATATGCCTTCTAATTAAAGAACAATGCCAATTTATCAAAAAATTAAAGAACAATACCAAGTCACATGGATATCGTATGGTCCTTTAAAATACCATGTTTGTTAGAAACTAAATTATGAAGAAGGGCTTGAATTAGAGAACAAAATCTATTGTGTTTTGATATGCATTACTTACATGGGAGATGTAAAAACCAGTATAGAAATTATATTACCTGCAAATCAAGTAGGAAAAATTAACTCAGAACAAACATGTATATACCAACTTAACCCATCAACTAATTGAAAAATGAGAATTAGAAACCATGAATATGAAAGACATGTTTAACTAAAGAAATGTGCTGACCAATAACGCCAACGATGAAGCTTAACCTAGCAGCCATGGAAGCAGATGAGCACTAGTTACTGAAGAAGGCGGTTTGCGGTGGGTTGGTTCTGGGATGTGCATGTGAAGGAGACAAATGAACTTACAAGAAGACGTGTGGTGGAGGGAGATTGTTTTCGTGGTGACACACAGAGTTTATATAGACACACACACATAGTACTTGTATTATGCTTTATAGATTCCCCTGTGAAAATGAATTTCGTGGGCTTAACGTTTGCCACGTTTTCAATCACTCTCCAATACCAACCGGTTATGTAATGGCATATGGAGCACCCTCACTCGTATATTTGAACACCCTTCGCTTGATTTTGGGATTCAGAACAGAGTCATGAGTCATGTATTTTGTCTTTGTCGCTGTGTCTTTGATTGCTTTTCCATTTTCTTTTGGGAATTGGTTTGGTCCCTTAGGTACCATTGTATGCTAGCTAGTCTCTCTTTGGCTTGCCTACAATTTTGCAAGTCACATTCTGTACCAATTCAATGCACTCTTTTAGATATTTAGGACTAATTATCATTTATCTATGAACTTATAATGTTGTGG
Organism: Rhamnella rubrinervis; assembly: GCA_007844105.2. NCBI lineage: Eukaryota > Viridiplantae > Streptophyta > Magnoliopsida > Rosales > Rhamnaceae > Rhamnella > Rhamnella rubrinervis. The sequence continues at coordinate 11,271,855 of CM017578.2, forward strand.
TTTAATGCTAAGAACACAACTTTTTAATTAATTCGTTAAAATTTAGTCAAAATACTTATGACCAACATCATTTTTGTCAACATTTTCATTATAATTAAACTACCAATTATACTAACTCCTTGAAAACCTTATGTATAAAATTTCTTAAGCGGTTTATAAAATTTATTAAGTATAATGACCACGAGTAACACTAACTGAAAATACAAACACTAGGGGTTTTAGAGTGTAGTCAAGAGCATGGTTGAACTCATGCACATATAATGACCATGTATATACATCTAGGCGAGTGCATTATTAGACTTATCTAAGACTCGCCGTTGACGGTTTGAAAATTGAATTTCTGCCCTAAAAAAAGACCAAGTGAGGCACGTCCAACTTTTGGATAAAGATTTTTATTCACAAAGAACACTTCAATTGTTGTTAATAAATATCTCTTACAACAGAAGAAACAAAGCCTTCAATCTCTGTCTGCTTTTTACGGTGATGTGTCGTGGTCGTCGTGGTGATGACGGTGGGACCGACATTTGGAGAGATAATCTTTGTTTTTTGTTTGTTCGTTTGGTTTTCTTTAATTTATTTCCTTCTCTGATCTCTCTCTCTTTTTTTTTTTTTTTTGCCCTTAGTATGGACCACATGCTTGATTTGGTATAGTTGTACAAAATATATATATATATATATATATATATATATATTAGTAGGCATTATTTCATTGAGCTTAGCCGGCTTACCTTATCAATTACACATTAGAGATGAGATATAAGAAAGAAATAGATATTAAGGTGACACTTATGCAATACATTTTATTTTTTAAAACAGGGTACGTAATACATAGAAAAGTTATAGTGCTCTTTGAGTTTTATACGTATGCGAATTGTCAAATGAATATGTAACATGAATAAGATGACTCCCTTTTAATAAAAGTTAATGGAAACAACATTGATAAGATAGTGGCCTTTCAATATTTGGACTCAACCAATTCTTTAACACCTACATGTTATTGGCCATATCTTCATTATCATAGTCGTTTATTTATTTTTTCCTTAAAATAAAATAAACCTTAAGATTCCTAAATAATTTATTAATTCAATCTGATGTAAAAATCAACACAGTGGACAGATGTATTAGTATCACACATAGTCAAATAGTTTTTTCTTTTGAAGTTTTGTTGATGTTAAAAGCTTAAACGTAAGCCCAGCATTGAACCCACAGTAGACCATCTCTATCATTATGGGCTACTCGGTCCAACTTCTAATGAAACCTTAGTCCAACGTCGAGCTCAAACGGGACCTGCCTTTTGAGTGGCTTAATAGCTACGCGGCGACACTGGCTATTGTGCGCCGTTGAGGTAAGTGTTCCCCACCATTTCCATTCCCACGGTCCCTAACGACACTGAGTTTAAGGTTTTAAGATCGATCTATATACCTAAAACCCCCGCAAACACCATACTAAGCTTTTTTCTTCGATTTAGTTGTAAAGATCTTAACTTCCTGTCTATCCAGCTCTCAGAATGTTCAAAAAGTAAGCTCTCTCTCTCTCTTTCTTTTTTCACTGTAATATATTGATGTGATTTAGCAGCACATTTACACACGCTCACAGATGTATGCATGTGCATTTTTATGAAAATTTGCCTTTTGTGTTGGTGATTGTGGGAAAGCATTTCTGGGATACTGGGTTATCATTGCTTCTGTTTTTATTTTCCAATTCTTACTTTTAATGTTATTTCTGAGCCTTAAATTGTGTTTCTGTTTGGATTCCGTTGCTTCTTTTTTTCTTTTTTTTTTTAAATTGAATTTTCCAGAATATGATGGTTTTTTGCGGTCTGTAGTGTAAGCAAAATGTTAATAATGGTTGGAGTGTTACTTTTTGTGGACATGTTGCTGGTTGGAAGTGTGTAATATACATTTGCGCGTTACCATGATTAAGTTTGTGGTTTTCATGTTTTATGCGATCCACTAGAGGGTTAGATAACCATTTAACAAATATTAGTCTCGGATTTGAGTTTTAAAATAAACGTGTTGTTCTCATTGGCATTAAGATTTGTAGATTCTAAGATAGAAGTTTTGTTTTCATCGGTGTTCAGAAGTGCATGTTATTTGAAAGTTGTTGCTTATTGAAGCTTTGATTGTATATTTATAGAAGTTTTGTTTTTGTCAGTGTTAAGAGGTCCATGTTATTTGAAAGTTGCTGTATGTTGAAGCTTTGATTGTATTTTTGTAGAAGGTTTATAAAGTTGTTGTGTATTGAAGCTTTGATTATACAGTTTTGTTTGAGACTAGTTTATGTTTTGGTTAAGATGAGGTTATTTAATATCAATCTTGGTTACCTTTTTGATACTGATGTTTGACTTTTTATTCTTGGATTTTGCTTCCTGTTATGATCCTGTAGTCTTTAATTCTTAGTTTCTGTGTCTATAAATATAGTTCTTATTTATGTATAGTGTATAAAATTTCATCTGTTCAACAAGTTCTGCAGTTGTATCATATAGCGGCATAAACATATTTTGTTGTGTTATAGGTTTTCCTCTGAAGATGTTTCTGCACAAAACCAAGTGAAGGCGTCTGTTCAACGCAAAATTCGGCAAAGTATTGCAGAAGAGGTAATGGTTCAATGGCTTACATATGAATTAAGAGATCAGTTTCTAAATTTAATTTACATGTGTATTTAACACAAAATTAACTTTTAACTCCAGTACCCAGGACTTGAACCAGTGTTGGATGATTTACTTCCTAAGAAATCTCCTCTGATTGTGACAAAATGGTTCTTACTCTTACTCCTGCTTCTGTGGTTTACTTGTAATTTGGCCATTCTTTTTGCATGATAACTATGTTGATGTATCTAATAAGTTTGTTCTCCTCTGATTGCAGTCAAAACCATCTAAATTTGGTTGTGGTAAACAATGTGCCACTATTTTTCAACATCCGTGATGGACCATATATGCCTACTCTAAGACTTCTTCATCAATGTAAATTTATATCTTTTAACTACTCAATATTTAATGGTTGTATGAATTTTTAGCCTTTTTATTATCTTATGGTTGATTAATGTTGTTTATACTGTAATGAGATGGTGCTTTTGGGGATGAATCTAACTACTGCCTTTCCTACCTAAAAGCTAACCCAACCAAAGTAAATTACAAAAGGTCTGGAGACTTTTTCCAGTGTGTTGAAGAATAATTTTTAAGGGAGTAACTTAAATACAATTTTCTAAATATTGCTTTCATTAACTTTATGATTTGATGGAAATTGAAACCCTTGAAAAATGGTAATGTAATGAGAATAGTTGGTAGTTTTCAGCTAGTCTATGGAAAAGTCAAGATATCACCACCAACACCATTCTTTAGAGAGATAAGGAGAGGTGGGTAGAGAGAGATAAAGAGAGGTGGGCAGAGGGGCTCTGCAGCCAAAGGTTGGGGAGGTTTGCCTCATTCTGAATTCTGGTTGTTGGGTAATGGAGACATATCAAGAAGAATATTAGACCTGAGGGTATCATTAACCTTATTGACTTCCCCTGATTCAGATGTTGATACTTATGAAGGGGTTGTTTGAGATGGGAAATTAATTACTGGGGGTGCATTGATTCTGAATCAACATATCTCCAGCAACAATAACTAATAGATGGGGGTTAATTACCCTATAATGTAGGCTTTGGGGAAGATTATGAATAAATTGAAAAAGAATTATTAAATTGAGAATGAAGGTTCTTGTAAACCTTTTTGTAGAAGTCTTTTTCTATAACTCTTTTATGTAATTAAGTTTTTACTTTTCTCATGAAGGAAGTTTTCCTTTTGAAATTCAAATCTCAAAATAGTTGGGGTTTCCTTCTATGTTATTTACAGATCCAGATATAATGAAAAAGTTGCAAGTGGATAGGGGTGCAATTAAATTTGTTCTTGCTGGTGCAAACATAATGTGTCCTGGTCTTACATCTCCTGGTGGTGCTTTGGATGAAGAAGTGGCTGCAGAAACTCCTGTGGTATGAATTTTGCAACTGACTCCTATCATATGAACATCATGTTGGAAGGATAATTTTTTCTCTATCTTGGTGTTTGGCTAAGTATAAGTTGTCTAGTGAGTTTTCCTTATATGGTGGGGAAATGTTGAAGTGCCTTTTGTTATATATTTTTCTGATTTGTAGAACTGAATACTCTCAGGCCATAATGGCTGAAGGAAAGCAACATGCTCTAGCAATTGGCTTCACGAAAATGTCAGCAAAAGATATGTAAGTTATTTGTTGCTTGTTTTATTAGCGTTTGAAGAAATGTAATTCAGTTTTTCATGAATGCTTCAAGTCTGAAGCACCAGGCCTAGAAGGTTGATCCATACCTTATGTGTTTCAAATAAGTACACTATGTTGTCACTGCTTGCCATTGAGAAGAAAACTGCACATAAACCACCAATTTCATGTTAGACACTCATTGACACTAGTATAATTGTTTGTCCACGACTACTAACAATGTAGTATAATTGTTTTTATACTGTTACACTTTTACCACAGCAATCACTATGACCATACTTGTTTTCCTTGGAATTTTGACCATTATTCGTAAGAAATCCATCTGCTAGAACATTTCTCTTGCCAACCATAAAATGCAACAAAATTTCCTTACCGGATGTTTCAATCATTCTAATATGGTCTTGATATCTAAGGGAGCTTTATATAATGTATCATGCTGTTATTGTTAATGAAATAAGCTACACAACACTATTAGGAAAATTTCTAGTGGTACGAACTTTAGCTTCATTTTTTGTTACAAAATGGAATATATAAAAACTTGAGTCCTTTGTTTGGTCTGCAGAAAGACAATCAACAAAGGAATTGGGGTCGATAACATGCATTATCTGAATGATGGTCTTTGGAAGGTATGTCATGGTTAATTGCATTATGTATCTCGTTTTTCATATTCTTTAGTATAGACACAGAGTTTCTTTTTTGATAAATACGGGCACGGTGAGACTTACAAATTGCTGATAGCCTTCTGGGGATCAAATAGATCGCAAACTCACATAGATCACTGACTTGTTGCACCAGTCTACAAACCCTTCCTGTGCAATAGGCATATCATTTAGGTGCAATCCCACCTTATGCTAGGCTTGGATGGTGCATCTTAATTCCCATCTACCTTGATTATATATTCTTTTAAATGTTTTCAGTGATTATTGACTGTTGAGAAAGATAACCATTAGCATTATCTAGTTGAGAACAGTATGGTGTTAAGAAGGTTCTCTTTTTTGGTTGTATGTTAACAGATGGAGCGTTTGGATTGAGGAAATGGGAAAGATCAGTTAAAAGTATCAGCCACAATATATGAAGAGAAAAAACTTATGTGAAAATGGCTATTATTTATTCCTCCGGATTTTCTCTCTATTTTTTTTTTTTTTTGTGTGTGTGTTAAAAGGAATTATATATACATAGTATATATATTATGCCCAATTCTCGTGTTCTATTTGGGGTGTGTTTGCTATCACAGTATGGGAAATTATGATCTTCACCTAACATTGTTTCTAAATGTCAAAAACTAAGTCATACATTTAAATGATTTATCTTTTTTCATAATATAAAATAACAAACAAAGTTTAAATTTAAATTGTTTTTCAAATTTAAATTTCTATTTTTTTTTAATACAGCTGTAGTTTAGGATATTAAAAAATTCTTAAATCCTGGAGTTAAACTGAAGAATTAAGTATAATTTTTAATAAATATTAAATCATTAATCCCAGTCAATGCTGAGCTTTGAGAATGTGAAACATGGTGAGTATAAGATCGGTCCGCCCAATAAACAAGGCCGCTAATCAAGATTACCGCGCTTACATGATTCCCCGCAACCAATGGAATGATTCCATTACGCCGCATCAAGATTCAATTGTGCCGCATGAAGGAACGTTTATTTAAAAAAAAAGAAAAAGAAAAAAAGGAAAAAAGATCCAAACAATTTGTGCTTGGAAATTGGAATGGATAGGAAATTAAGAAATTTTATCCCATTTTCGCCTACCCTTTTGGTTTGTGTAAAACTGTAGATACCTACATCTATATATTTATATATACAGTGCCTGTCAGATGTGGCTCATGAACACCGAAGAGAAAAGGTATAAACAACATTATTGCCTCTATTTTTTTTTTCCTTTTATTTTTTTTAATGTATTTTTCTCAACTGTATATGATACCGCCTTTTGGATGGAAGACGCATATTTTGGTCAATGCAATGTCTCTGTTTGATTTCGTAGAATTCTTGCAGGTTGATTATAGTTTGCCCAAGCTTTTCCTCTCTAATTCATCGATCCTGCTCATAAAAATGAAAATTTTAAGTTTCTGAAATTATATGGTTCGTCCTTGAATCCTAACCAATTTTTGTTTCTTCGAAATTTACACTGGAGCTAGCTGTGAATCTGTGAGTGTATCAGTGTTTCAATTTCTGTGATTATCTTTCTTATTTTTGCATAATGGAGGTTTTTTTTTTTTTTTTTTTGCAATATCTTTTTAATATTCTCTGTTTCTGGATCTTTGATTTTGTAGGGCCAATTCAGAATAAGGGCACAGAGCCATAAAGAGAGACCAACATTCTTGTTCAGGTCAGTGGTCCATCACTTGCTACGCTGCCTTCTTAACTTAGGTGAGTTGAGGGACATAGCTAGAAGAAACAACTAGAGGTTATCTTCGAGAACATACAATGTCAGGCGTATTTGCATTGCTTTATTTAAGATGGAAAAGGCAGTCTGTCATATAAGTGGGAGATTAAAAAACCAGCAAGAATACCTGGAAATAATGTAACAATTTTTCTGTTTGAGTGGGCTGTCATACTAACGTACAATCATGCATGTAACAAATCTAAGCTGGGAAGTTGAATCAAAAGCATGAACATAAGTAATATGAAGTTGGAAATTTGGCAACATTGAGTGTAATTATTTGATGAGTTCTTGCTATTTTAATACTATTTGGTTTCTTGTTGCTAAATGTGGATGCTCATTGTTCCATATATTTGTGGAAAGTTTTTCGTAGATATAGAATGGTATAATCTTCTTTAAGTTTAAAAGGGAACAAACCTTTTCAAAGTTAGGTATAGTCATATTCATATTATAAGTCTTTTATTTTCTGCTACTCTTAGAATGGATAACATTATTGTTTATTTCAAGGAGCAATTCTTGGAGTTTTTTTTTTTTTTTTTTTTACATTATTATTATTTATTCTTTTTTTGTGTTTTTTTTTTGGGGTGTTCGAGGGGAGGAGGTGGGTGGGAGCCTATAAGAAATGAGTTTTCTCTCTCTCTCTCTCTCTCTCTCGCTTAAATCCAATTAAAACTATGTAAAGTCAAAAGCAAATGAATAAAATAGAAAACACTATAAATTGATAATTTGGCTGAGGATTATATTATATTAGCTTAATACAAATATTACCCTCACAATATCTCAAATAGGTGAGTAATCTGGTATAAGAAAAAAACCAATATATCCAGCCCTCACTGATTGTTACTAGTACTCTTTTCAGTAGCAATATAGTCGTTAGAGAGCCCCCATTATCAAAGTTTGTTGTTCCTCAACTTATACGTGCATATAGCAACCAGCTCTAACTGATGCAGGGAGCTTTTATACCACCAATCCCGTAGCTTCAATGCTTGTTTCTCTCTTTAATTTTTATTTCCAATATCTATGTGATTTTGTGTGTGCATGTTAGAGAGTGAATTATTTTTATGTGATGGCACACAGGGGATAATTGATGAAGTCAAGTCTCCCATTTATTAGGTCGCCCTTCTGGTCCTCTCTCTACCTGTCACTCTCTTTCTAATAACAGTGTCATGTTTTTATTTACTTTCTGACAATCTTTATACTAATTTTCTAACAGGTGAAGATTCTAATAGCAAATTCTGGAAATGGCAAGATTTTGTGATCTTCCAGAATCATTGGTTATAGAAATCCTGTTGTGGTTGCCTGCTGATTATCTGATAACATTGAAGTGTGTCAGTAAGTGGTGGTATGGCATCATCAATGATCCAACTTTCGTGGCCAACCACCTTGAATATACCAAGAAAAGGTCCTCTACTTCCATTCTTTTCAAGTACCTCTGCTGTCACGAGGAAACTCGCAAGAATATTGATGTTAAAAAATTGCTGACTGTCTCCAATAATGATATTCATTCTTTTAAGATTGATGAAGATGTCAGTATTCCAAGATTTTGTAAGCGGAATGAACACTGGACCGGTCCTTTGGGCGCGCAGTGTAATGGTTTCCTTTGCATAGCTGACAATGATGAGGGTGCCATTATGTTATGCAACCCGGTAACCAAGCAATCTAAGGTTCTTTCTACTTCATGCATTGTCCAGGATGGCTTCCGAAAGACAGATTTTCTGGGATTTGGCTACGACTCCAGAGCAAATGACTACAAGATCATCAGAGTTGTATCTTTCCAGGTTGACGAATTTATATATCTCCGTACCGGACCTTCCAGAGCGGAGTTGTATTCTCTGCGTGCTGATTCATGGAGGGAGATCAAGGGCATGGAAATGGAAATGGGTCGTTGTATGGATTCTGAAGAAGAGGCTTACTGCGGTGGTGTCTACTATTGGTTGGTTCGTGGTACTGATAAGGCAAAGATCATTGCCTTCGATATGTGCAAAGAGGAATTTCATACAATTCAAATGCCAGATGAAATGCAGAGGTTGGACCTGAGAATGAATCTTGCTGTGTGGAATGAATCCGTGGCTGTGCTGATGTATCCAATGTGGCTTCCCAGATTGGAGGACCCTGGGATTCCCTACATCTTAATGTGGGTGATGAGCAAGGGTTCTCCTACTTGGACCATGCACCAAACCATTCGCCTCTGCAAAAATATCAGGGGTCCACTGGCATTTTGGAAGGATGATGAGCTACTGCTCGACGATAAAAACTACAGGGTGGTGTCATACAACCTTCATACCCAGAGGTTTGTGGATCTTCCTTTGGAGAATGTGATGTGGTGTAGAGCTACTGTTTTTGTTAAGACTCTGGTCCCTCTCAATCTTTAGAACATGAATCCAATGGAGACACATAGGATATCAGTGAATACACCAAATTTAGTTTCATTTTTCATTCATGTGTTTTTCCTCCAGTATTGATAGTGCTTACCTAAAATATTCTACAAAGTCTGTTTTAATAAGTTTTATTTTCTATTTTTGGATTATTGTCAATAATGAACTTTGATAATCTAGCAATTAAATTTTTTTTTCTCTTTTTAATTTGAGACTGAATTATCTTAGGTGATGCGACTTTAGTAACACAATTATAAACGAAACAATATTATATCGTCTTTTTGTGATTAAATATAAACTGATTTCATAATTTCTTTGCCTAGATGGTATAATTTTCTTAATTATGCTTTCTAAATTTTTTTTTTTTAAAAAAAGAATTTTAATTTCCCTTTTATTCATAACAGTCGCTGGTTTCAATTACATTTTTATTTATAGAAAAAAAAATATTGAGTAATAAGTACTTTCTATATATGTATGACATCTAAAAATATTTGTATTTTGTTATTAAATTGGTAATATTATAACTTAGCTCAAGTTTAAAAAGATGAATATTATTTGAATAACTTCCTTAAATAATGTTAGTTGTGTTAGTCTTTATAAATAAATTGAAATGTTCAATTAAAATTCATAATAAAAAAATGATTAAACATAATTGTGAACATTTAAATTATGTCTTTAAAAAAAATGGTTATATATAATAAATAAAAACTTTTGTCAGAAACTAAATAAAAAAGGTCTTATGCATTTTGTTCAAAAAGGACATTATGTATTTGAAAATAAAAAATTTTTTGGGCCTAATTTTTTGTGGGGCCGTAGTTAAGGACCTTAATGGCCCTGTCTGCGCTCGTCCCTTATAACTATAAAAGGCTACCAAAACCCTAGCTTCACTGTGGGTTCATACGCCAAGTAGCAAGATCGGCGTCGCAACCCGAAGCAGAGAGCCGCATCCAGTGCTACAGCAATGGTTATCTCTCACTTTCATTATTGTTCATGTATTATGTTAAGTGACTCACTTTTTTTTTTTTAGAGTAATTCATTTCCATGTTGTGGAACACAGGGGATCGATCTGGTCGCTGGAGGTAAGAGCAAGAAGACCAAACGAACAGCACCCAAATCCGATGATGTCTATCTCAATCTTCTCGTTAAGGTTCATTAAACACCCTTCACTCCCTAGCCACCCAAATAAAAATCCCATCTTTTATTTATTTATTTTTCTACTATTGTGTTTACTTTGTTTGTATATGTTTAAAATTGTGTCAATTTGCTTGCTTTGTGTGTTCATGAATTCAACTACGAGTATACAGATTTATAAATGTTTTTTTTTTTTTTACAGACTACGAGTGTTTTTTTTTTATTTGTTTTTAATGTTTCTGTGAGATACTATTGTTGCTTTCTTTCCTCAGTGGTCTGAATTACTTCAATGGCTTCCTCTTCTTTCTTTCTTTTTTTAATTACACTTCTCCCTCGTTTTGCTTTAAATACCCACTATCCAAATGGTATGTCTGTTTCTATGGAAATTTTTTTTTATTAAATAAGAGATGATATTATATACGTGTAGATCATAAATATGCCATGATGATAAATGTGTATCCCAGCTCATTATGAGCCCTTTTGTAGGTCCGGGAATAGACTTTTCTCATCATTTATCTGAGCCTACTTTCTTTTTCCCTTTTTTTCTTTTTTTTCCATGCCTATTGTTTGAAAAAAAATACTTGCAGATGCTTATAAGTAGGAAAATTGTGTTGATTGAGTGGTCATTTGATGGCCAATCTGTGTGAAGGAATAAATGAAGAGAATTAGTTTTTCTCTTTTTTTTATAAAATGTGAGAATTGATTTAGATGTGACCTTATCTCTTCCTCTATTACAAAAAAGTATTGGAGAAGTTCCCTGTGATGCTATAAGTGAACCATGCTAATGCTGACTACGGTATGATTAATCCTTTTAATGTTCTGAGGGAACTGACATTGTTTTTTTCTAGTTAATTTTACTAATGTTTTTTTTCAGAATTTGGGTTGGGTGTGTTAGTTTTTTACTATCTTGTAATAAAAGGTTCCACTTCCACCATATATGCTATAGGTGTGATGTGATTTTTTCCATTTATGTAGCCTGATTAGATGATGGCTGTTTGATATTCAGCTATACCGTTTTCTTGGCCGGAGGACTGGTAGCAAGTTCAATGCTGTGATTCTGAAGAGATTGTTCATGAGCAAGGTCAACAAGGCACCACTATCACTTTCTAGACTCATCCGTTTCATGCAAGGAAAGGTTGGTATTTCTATCTTCTTCACCTTCTCCAATAATTTTAGTGAACTTGATATTGAAAGCTTTACATCTCGATTTTTATGCTGTCTTGAATTTCCTTTTGATACATAGGAAAATAAGATTGCCGTGGTTGTGGGGACTGTGACTGATGATATCCGGGCTTATGAAGTTCCACCAATGAAGGTCACGGCACTGAGATTTACTGAGACTGCAAGGGCAAGAATTGAGAAGGCAGGAGGAGAATGTTTGACCTTTGATCAGCTTGCTTTGAGGGCACCATTGGGCCAGAACACTGTATGTGTTAATATCATTATTGGCTTTTATTATGTAGATAATTTGAGATGCTTGTATGGTCAAGAATCCTGGAGTTTCCACACTTTTTTTCCTTCATTGAACAATCTTTTCTTCCTCATATTTAAATCATTTAGTGTGGCATGTACTTATATGTTATGTAGACTAAAACGTGAAAACCTAGTTTTGGATCCTGTTCATAGAGGCATTTGTTTTATATACTAACGATATAATTTACCAAATTGACATTGTGGTTGGTGTTCATTTCGTTTTTAATTTAAGATCCCTTTTTCTTAAAACAAAAATGAAAACGTTGTTGTCCTTTTATTCATGTCAAGGTTTTATCAAGCAATCTATGGAATTGCTTTTGTTTGTATTTTTTCAACCAAAGTTTTAATTTTTTTATGCTTATGCAGGTTCTCCTCAGGGGTCCGAAGAATGCACGTGAAGCAGTGAAACACTTTGGTCCGGCTCCTGGTGTGCCTCACAGTCATACTAAACCATATGTGCGGTCAAATGGAAGAAAGTTTGAGAGAGCTAGAGGAAGGAGAAATAGCAAGGGATTTAGGGTTTGAGCTGAGTTTAATATTTCCAATTTAAGATGTCCTTTCTGACTGGTAATCCAATTTTGCTTCACTTTAGGTATCTTCAGTCTGTGTTCAACTTTATTTCCCCTTAGGGATAATTTATTTTGAGGTTTGGTGCTCATGTTGTTTGAATGGGGTTATAAAATGGAGTTTAAAAAAATTTAAAAGTGTTTATGATATATTCTAATTTTATAATCACCGGATCTATTGGCATTTGTGGATTTTGAATGTGCCTTTTTGAATATAATATTTTTGTAAGGAAAAATATTTCATGTAAAAACACAGAAAGAGAAATGTGCTTATAAATTGGGTTTGGCAATTAGCTTTTTTATTTCTGTTCTAAAGTTTTTCTATTTAGATATCCGTTACATTGCGAATGTTCAAATAGTATTTGAGTACAACTTGAATAATTTCAATAAAAAGAAAGGAGCTAAATGTGTTCATAATTTTCATAAATACGTTTCTTGATTTGGATAAGTGTGTATGCATGATTTAGTTTATGATGTATAGCAAAAGTTGTGAAATACTTTCTGCATTTATCTGAAGTTAAGATTTCATTGCCATTGGGTGATTGGATCGTTCTTGATGCTACACGTAATAAAAACTGTTGTTATTACCTAAAATATGGCTATTGAAAATTACATCATCAACCTCTTTTATATTAAACTACTAAATGAGATGTAGCCGGGACTTGGTTTCCCTATTTATACAATAACACCATCTAAGTCCCACATCGACTAAGAAACCAACTAGAATCTCCCAAAACAATTGTAGCGAAAACATGAAACCCACTTTCTCATTCCTCTTCCCCTCTTGCTCAATCATTTCCATGAAACTAACGCAAAAGGACCGATAAACAAAGCATGTGAGGGTTCCAAGTACAGGGAGTTGTGCATATCCAACTCTCCAAGGGGCTAAGCTTATTGATCTACCCAAAATTGCATTGAAAGCTGCAACAGCCAATGCCAGCGCTATACAAAAACAGATTTCCGCAATGCAAATGCAAGATTCTCATACTGATCTCAAGAAAAACTTGGCAGATTGCAAAGAAAATTATCAAAGTGCAGTTTCCCAACTTGAGAAGTCCGAGTAAGCCCTCGAATCTAAACGCCAAAGCTATGTTAATGCATGGGTAACAGCTGCCATGAGCGATATAGAGTCGTGTGGCGACGGGTTCCAAGACGAAGGTCTTAAGGCTTCCCGTATATTAAATGTGAATACCAATCTAAGTCAACTTTTCAGCAATGTTTTGGCCATTGGCAACAAGTTGTCTGGTTCAGGGTCTACACCTGCTTCTTCATCTACGTCTGTGCCTTCTCCTACATCTGCTTCTGCGCCTGCAGCATCTACGTCTACGCCTAGTTCTAGGACTGTTTCTGCGCCTACATGTAAGCCTGCATAGTTCTACGTCTGCACCAGCCTCTACTCATAGATAATGCCAAAGATAATGGCTGCTGCTGCCTATGGCATTGCTTCGTTGGAACTCATTTTCTCATTTTGACTATATGAAGAACATGCCCTGTTTTTTACTTGTTTGGAAACCTTGTCTTACATGGCGTTTCCGACCTTGCAGGGTCTATTTTAGATTTTTAATTATACGTTTTTTTTTTTTTTTAATTCTCATGTGGAAAAAGAATGGAAATTCATATGCTCGGCAATCAAAGGGGATGGGTGAATATATACATATATATATATATATATATATATATATATATATATATGAATATATGAACCCGTAGCTGGCAGCCATGCATACCACAAACGGTCCAAATTATCAAATATATATGAACCCAATCTAGGGCCATGCGTGCATGCAAAACAGTCTAAAAACGTAACAAAAATCCAATTATTATTAATTTGATTTGGTATTTAGTTATTTTGATTTTATGAACTTTTAGTTACTAATTAAATCTATTTTATTGCACGCCTTTTAATACAATTTTTTAGTACGACAGAAAAGTACTGATTCGAAGACAATTGCTAAATACACTCATAACTTTATAGAATACGTTTTATTTAGTTTAATTTTTTTTAAAAAAAATAAGCATGGTAATTTTGTTTTGATATATAAATTAAAAAAAAAAAACAGTTGTTAAATTTATGTTAAACACCAGTACATCATGGACTGTATTTTGACGAGATCGAATAAAGACTTACAACATGCATGGTAAAGAATGAGTTTCAGGGTTTCAAATATATAGCAAGAACATATAAACCTTGAATGTTTGATATAAAGTATAGACTAAAATCTCTATTAAATAATAATTTGACAAGCAAATTGAACATTCATTGAATCAATGTACTAAATTAAATAACATCGCTAATTGCATTAGATAATAAGTTCTTAAAAAAATCCTTTTAGTGCCCAATGAATATAAAAAATAATAATTAATTAAATACATAGAAAAAATAGCATACAAAATATTAAACTTCTTCTTTTTATCAATTAAGCTCATTTTTAAAAATATGCATCTAAAATCTTTTGTCTTTTCTATCTAAATCGAATTTAACTTCATCCTTAATTTTTTTTTCCATGCATATACGAAATTTAGTATTTGTTTTTTAATTGTAAGAAGTAATTATTTAAGGTTACTATTGCTTGAAAGACTTGAAGATTGGTAAAACACAATTGTCAACTTTTGAGTTTCTATGTATGCACATATTAACTTTTGACATTATCTTGGTAAAAAATAATAATAATAATAATAATAATAATAATACTTGTACAAATAGACTTATTGGTAAATAAATAACCTCTCTAAAATAGCAATTTTCTTAGTCCCAAGTGTATTTTTTTTACAGTGGTAATTAATCTACGGTAAATGAAACTAGAAATTTATAAAGCCTTACCCTAAGCTGAAAAATTAAAGAATATAGTTTGTTGTGCTAGCTTCTTCTTTTTCTTCTCATGTCAGCCCATAAGCCATTATTGTTGGCTGTATTATTTCCATCTATTCCATGGTTTAGTCACTTCCTGAAGGACGTCCTAGACCTTTTTGTTATGTAATTATAAAAAGGTTGAACATGAATAGTGATCGATCGAATTCAATGCTCAGTGCCTGTGTGTTGCTGTGAGTGTTTTATGAGCCCCTGCATCTGCATGCATGGTTTCAATTAATTTTAGACGCACTCGTACTTACGTGTATTAATCCATGCATAGACGAAATGGAGTAAGTGAAGTCTTCAAAAACATAATTTAGTGGCATTAGGTGACTGGTCCTTGATACCACTTTTGAAAACGTTAGTTTTCTACGTGAATACAGTTTCTTGACACAACAGAACGCTCTTTATTATTACATTGAGTGGCCATGCGATTTTTACTCGTAAATGTTGAATAGTCGTTGCCTAAATATAGCACATCATTGAATATTACAGCCCGACAACCTTAACCATAGAACACGAGCTTAATCAAGGACTTAGCTTCCTTATATAACAAATAAATACCATATTCCTCATTCCTCATACTCTAAGACACAGTCACAAAGAAGGCTCGGCTCTCCATCCCACGCAATACAATTCTAGTAAAAAAGACAATGAAGCCAACCTCAAGTGTCTACGTTCTCATACTTGTTCCCCTCTTGTTTAGTCATTTACATGAAAGTAATGCAAAAGGACAGATAAACAATGCATGTGGAGGTTCCTTATACAAGGACTTGTGCATATCCACTCTCAAAAAAGACGCTTCATATAAAGGAGCTAATCTTTGTGATCTAGCCAAGATTGCATTGAAAGCCGCAACAGACAATGCCACCGCCATACAAAAACAGATTTCCCAAATGCAAATGTCGGAATCTCATACTGATCTCAAGAAAAGCTTGGCGGATTGCAAAGAGAACTACGAAAGTGCAGTTTCCCAACTTCAGAAATCCGAGGAAGCCTTGTTATCCAAACGCTACAACGATGTCAATGCATGGGTAACAGCTGCCATGAGCGATTTAGAGTCATGTGGTGACGGGTTTGAAGAGGAAGGTCTCAAGGCGTCTCCTATATTAAATATGAATACCATTTTGAGCCACCTTTGCAGCAATGTGTTGGCCATTACCAACAAGTTATCTGAGTCAGGATCTACACCTTCACCGTCTCCTTCTCCACCTACGTCTGCGTCTTCATCTTCGTCTACGTCTTCACCTACATCTGCGTCTTCATCTTCGTCTACGTCTCCACCTACATCTGCATCTACGCCTACGTCCGGGTCTACATCTTCGTCTACGCCTACGCCTACGCCTTCGTCAAGGTCTACGTCTTCGTCTACGACTACGCCTTCCTCCATGTCTACATCTTCGTCTACGCCTTCGTCCAGGTCTAGTTACAAAGAACCTGTAGGTAAAGTTGAATCTGCTTTTAGAGGGGATATTGGAGAGACTAAGCTCTTTGAGCTAGCCAAAACTGCATTAAAAGCTTTTATAACGAATGCTACAGCCATACACAAACAGGTTTCCGAAATTCAAATGCCAGACTCTCATACTGATCTCAAGAAAAGCCTGGCAGATTGCAAAGAGAATTATAAAAATGCATTCTCCCAACTTCAGAAATGCAATGAAGCTCTTGAATCTAAACGCTACACTGATGTCAAAACATGGGTGTCAGCTGCCATGAGCGACATTGAGTCGTGTGGCGACGGGTTCAAGGAAGAAGGCCTCAAGGCGTCGCCTTTGTTGAATTTGAATAACATTTTCAAACAACAGTGCAGCAATGTTTTGGCCATTGTCAACAAGTTGTGTGCATCAGGGTCCGTGTCTGCTGGATCTACTACTGCGAAACTAACACCCCATCCTGCAGCAGATCAAGGGGCAAAAGCTGGCTCGGCAAATAAATGGGCTACTCTCTGTGATCAAGCCAAAACAGGGATAAAAGCAATAACAGAGAGTGCCATGGCCATACAAAAAGAGGTTTCTGGATTGCTCGTGGAGTCATCACAATCCGGCTTGAATATCAAGAAAAACCTAAAAGATTGCAAAGAGAACTATCAAAATGCAGTCTTCCAGCTCAAGAAATGCCAAGACGCATTGGAAGCTAAACGCTACAATGATGTTAACCAGTGGGTGTCAGCTGCCATGACTGATGCACAGTCGTGTGCTGAGAGTTTTGCAGCAGAAGATGCCAAGTCCCCGATATGTGAGAAGAGCAAAGTTTTTAAGCAGCAGTGCAGCAATATCTTGGCCGTCACCAACCAGTTGGCTGCCTCTCAGACTTCGGCTTAGTTTACATGGCTGGCATTGCTCCCTAGCGATTCAACTTTATAATGGAAACTCCTTTCTCATTATTTAATTGGTAACATCGCATAATTAAAGAGTGTTCATTTTGGAATACCAATTTTTATGAATAGTTTTTTTAAAAAAAAATTTTAAATAGAGCAATTTACTCTAGATAATGTGTGTTTGGTTTTTAGATGTTGAAGTCACTCTAGTACTTAATGAACTGTTCTTATTTTGAATTGAAACACTTCCTTCAAGTACCAATTTCCAACCAACAAGGTAAAGACCGTTAGTTTCGAATGCTTCCAAATCACATCCATCAATACATGCAAAATACATTTATTAGAAAGCATAACAATATTAAAGGACTTCAAACTCACAAAGTGGGTACTAAAATATTGCCAAACATAATTAACAAAGCTAGGATGGATAGTGATAATTAAAGGAGACTTTAGAACTTATTAATGAAGTCATAAATGTGAGTGTTGATTTCATCTGCTCTTTCTTGGTTGATGAAGTGACCAGCACCCTCCAACACAACAACTTGTTCCAAAAATGGCACATCTTTCTTGAACCCACCATTATGCACATATTCCTTCACCCCTGGGGTAGTGTACACCATATCCATATCTCCCACTATGAACTTCACTGGAACTCTTACTTGTGCCCCACTCCATGCCGCAGTGAGCTCCCAGTTTCTGCATCAAAAACTTACATTTTTACCAATAGTTTTGCAGTGAAATTTCGAAAGTTACCTAGCTGGTCCAAGTTTAATTAATATTAATTTTGAAAAAAGAAAACGTTTATAGTTACTAAAATCATGAAACATACAAGTCCAAAGCTCTGTAGTAGTTCAGTGGTCCAGTGAACCCTTTGCGATCAAATTTCTTAGTATAATAATTAAGGTCGCCCTCTGAAAGCCACGTGGGTAAAGTTACTAAAGTGTCAGCTTGATCATTTTCAAAAGCTTTTCCTTTAGGCAAGCAAGGTGGTCCTGTTTTGCGAGTCGTCAAAATGCTCTTCAGTACTTGTTCGGTACCAACTTCACCAATCTCAGCTTCAATTTCCCCTGCTTCCTAAAACACAACAAGGGAAAAAAGAAAGAGCCATTTCTGTCGTTGCTTATATGTGCTTTGAGGATCAAATATATATATATATATATATATATATATATATTATATAGCAACAACATATAGTTGAAAACTAGAAATTTAAATCTAGCATAAGAATATATTAATAAATTGTTGCATGCAAACATTGTTCACAAAAAAGAACCTGAAATCTGCATATATAGTAGTCATCCCCAAACAAAGCATGCATGCTCTCAACCGGCTTAAACGTCGGATGTCTTGGCCTGAAAGGCACACTAAGGCACACAAATGCCTTCACTCTTTCAGGCCTAAACAAGCACAAGTACCAAGCTATGATAGCTCCCCAATCTTGAGCCACAACAAGAACTTGGTCTTCACCGAGAGAGTCCATGAGCGCAATCAGGTCACCGACGATGTGAAGGCAGCTGTAGCTGCCAACAGAAGAGGGAGCATCAGTGTCGCCGTAGCCACGGAGGTCTGGTGCTACAGCATGGTATCCTAGTGAGCTCAAAGCAGTAATCTGGTGGCGCCAGGAGTACCAAAGTTCAGGGAAGCCATGAATGAAGAGCACCATTGGACCTTGTCCTTTCTCTGCTATGTGCATGGTGATTCCATTCACACTTATCATCTTGTGCTCTATCCCGTCCATTTTTCTCTACTAAATTTGCTTCTGTCTTATCATATTCCTGTGTGTCAACATGCTTCGTGGGATAAGCAAGATTGTTGTTTTAAGGAGTGTTGGTTGAGGACATTGGTGGAATAAATGCGAGTTCATTAATGGCCGAATAACCTGATGAATTTGATTGCTATTATATATTATTCAAAATTAAAGAAAAAATGTAATTTGGTAATCTTGGGAATTGGTAAATTTATCTTTCCAAGGTTAACATTTTGGGAGCATGCATTGTTATTTGAACATCATAGTAGCAAAAATAGCATCTTGATCACATGACCCTCTACTCCTTCTACTTCTCTACCCTCCACTTATAATTTGACACATCATCGAACAACACGAGTATGTGTCGAACTCTAGAGTATATGGGGTTCGCAAAAGCGTAATAATAGTTATAACATTGTGACCAACTGTGAAACTTTACAAGCCGTAGTTTTACTAAAAAATATCTTAACAGTGTAGAGAAATATACATAACAAAAGCTTGTGCAACTCCAACGTAAATTTTACACAGCCTTCTATAAATGCGAAGCCTCCATTGGTGAATTCCTTGTTTAAGTGAACAAGGTCATATCATTGGTAGTATCGAATCAAATGGTCATTGGACAAATGTTGAATGGCCATTTCCTAAACATGGCTAATCTAAATGAACTTTTGCCGACACCTTCCCTTGTATGTATAACCTCTTATTCCTCACAAAGCAGTCTCCTCCACAGATAGCATACGTAATTTTCTTTAGGCTACAGGGTGATTCAAAAATCCATATAACTGTATATATAAAAACTTAATAAATTTTAAAATCAACATGTTCGTGATCTTTGAACGTGGACACTAAAAACAAAAATTTAAGAAAAAGACCTGCCCTCTATTGCTATTCTCTGAAAACGACGAATTAATGGTAACTACTAACAACTTTGATTGGTATATTTTAGTAATTAAAAAGTATTACCTTATTTTAGCGTTTTTCGCAACAATTCAAATTGCCCTTAACTTATAAATCTAATTAAAAAAATTTTAAATTACAAAAATATCAATATCAATTCTATAATTTAAAGGACATTTTATAACTTTATTGATAATTCAGGGTATTGGTGCAAAAACAGCTATTATGGTATCACCTATGCACTGCACGATACGGGGAATGAAGCCAGACAATGACTTCGATAGAGTCTAATCCAAAACCAAAAGATTTATCCATGTCAATCAAGGTTGGCCTTCGATAATGGCTAAAATTTGTTTCACTTAAAAAACACGTATTGGCAACCCAACCCAACCCCATGTCTTCTTCAACAGCCCTTTCTTCTTCAGCAGCCCTTGAACTTAGAGAAAGATTGTAAACCTCATTACATTCAATAAACAACTATTTTCTCTCAACATCCTGCTCCTAATCAGATTATAAACAAAATTGTCTGAAGGGTTTTAAAAGATTAAATTTTTATTTTATTTTACTTTAAGAAGATTCAGGAGAAGAACAATCTGAACAGTGAACACTGGAGCACACAACTCTACCTTGACAACAGAGGATCGTGGAAGTCCTAGGATTTGCTACATATAAGCAAGAAAATGCTAATATGAAATAAAAATAAGATCTTGGATGTGGGAAAGAATAAAAATGTAATCCAATAACATTGGAGCACAACTCCATTTATTAACAAGGAGAAGACTCAAGCAGAAAGGATCGATATTTTGCTATACGCACACATAAAATCCTGGAAACCATCAATTTTCTTGGAAAATGTTGGTCCCAAGAAGAACTATGTGCGACAATTAAAATACCCAAAAAAAGAAAAGAAAAATAAAGCATGAAAGATGATTTCCGCAGCAAATACAAAAGGAGATGGAGGCTCACAAGAAGAAGATGGTTCAAAACCCTAACCTTCAAAGCCCCCTTATTATACCCTACCGAGGTTTCAAAGTCTTTGGCTTGAGCTTGACCGGGCAGTGTCAAATTACAATAAAATCCTTCATTGTACTTTTCTTCGCGGTCATCGGATTGGGCTCCTAATCACGTGACTCTGAATTTTACTTGAAAGAAGGCATCTTCATTCGTATTCATTTATCTTAAATACGTTGTCAATCTCGAAGTGTTTCCACTATACGCAAATCTGATGAGATTACGACGAAAGTAATGCTCAAAGAGTTTCATGAATTTTAAAATTTGAACAAATTTTAAAAACCAACTTTTTCTTCGTCACTAGATAACATCAACTAAAACTAAAACTAGATTGTAACTTTTAAATAAAAATTATAGACGTTATTTGGATTTGATTGTTAACTCAGAAGTTATATTTTCCGTGAGCTTTTCCAGATAATTCAATTCTGTAACAATCCTAAATTTTATAACCCATCCTAGCTGGAATAGGTATATAGGATCAAGCAAAAGTTTTGTCAAAGAGATTTGGAATAAAATTTTTCATTGCAATTTGTGTTAGAAAAAAAATAATGTGGCATGCTTCACTGGTTGAGGGATTATATATAACCACTAAATCTGACACGTCTGTTGTGTGAAACCAATGAATGCATATTGCAACACAAATTATGTTAGATATATACTCGAGAGATGTCAAAAAGAACATTGGCCTATGAGTTTGATAAGAGAAACGATGCATGAGAACAAAATCATAAAAATATAAACGCATAAACACACGGTTTACATAAATGTATGAGAAATGGACTCGCACATAAAGACACGGTTTACATAAATGTATAAAATGGACGAGTAATGGATCGCAGGAAATCAATCAAAACTGGCATTCAAAAATTTCAGCAATTCATTTCTTTTGTTTTCTGCCACCTTGTCTTCCTTCGTCTTATCAAGTTTCAACAGAATCTACAAAAATATATAAATATATTCAATGAAACAATTCAATGCCTGTTTCATCTGTTGCAATTCTTCAAGGATTAGCCACAATAAATAAATTGAGAACCTTACCTTTTTGCCGGAGACAGCGCTGCGACGAACACCATCATCTTTGTCACGCCCTAAAAACTGTATGAATCGAAACGGCATTATGCAAATACACAAAAAAAACACAAAGATTTCATTAAAATAAAAACTAAAAAAGTATGCAATCACAAATGACCAGAGTGCAGTGGAAACCTTTGAAAGCTGTACAGGACTGCCACTCCTTTCATCTTGCTGCTTCTATATAAGTCTCCCATTGCAAGTCAATCAAGCGTCCAGTCAACATGTCACAGACCCCAGCTCCAATTTCAAAGAGCCAATCCATAAAACAGGCAGAAAGTACTATAAGCACCTCAGATATTGATGTGTTCATACAAATGAAGCTAATATCAAACATTGTGAATGCCATGACATGCATGTGTGTACATCTCTGATGGTAAAAGTTTTGGAAATCATAAGAAAGCAGATTAAATCAAAATTATCAATCTTTATCAGAACATTCAATTCTGACTGCACATTCCTTATCCACATCTTATTACTTCCAAGTTACTACAAGATGTCAGTCACAGAATATATAACATTAGTAAATCAAGTGCACTAGTAGCTTAACCTTCAGAAGAGATAATAAATAAAAAGAGTGAATCAGAAGCCAGATAAATACAGTATGAATACTGGCCTACCTCTTTAACTTTATGCTTGTGTCGTTTATGGCGTTGACTCTTGCTTCGATCCTTGTCCTTGATCTATAGAGTAAAAGGGCAATGAAATGAATGAAAATACAAGCAGAAAATATAAGGTGAGGCAAAAAGGAAATGCTAAAGAACCACCTTCTTTTGTTTGTCATTCTTCTTGTGCCTTTTTAACTGATGAGATGTTTCATGCTCACTGTCAGAAGAACTGTCACTTCTAGTATGAGCAATAGACACAAGATGTTAAAAAAACTATCTATCTATCTTTCTTTCCAAGGATATAAAATATATAATGTCTCCAAAAAACTTAAATAAAAAATTTTCAAGGCCTACAAAATTCCTAATCATGTTGCATGTGAAGGTAAAGATATTTTACAATGTGAAATATGCCATTGATAATAAAGAAAGACCATGACATGATATATTAATCACCATAAAGTCGAGCAAATTTTGATAGCCAGATACTTCCGCTTCCTAGTTCCCATAATTGCAAATAGAAATAACACACTAACATGTTCAAATTGAGATATCATATACTGCACACCCAACAAAATGGACATGCCAATTCCTAAACTCACAATTACAGAGATATGCGACATACGTACTCAAGGATCCATTCAATGACTTCTAGAATCAAAATTAGAGGCAAAAAGCCACCCGTTTCATTGAATATTAACATTAAAGTGCTTATAAAAAGAAAAAGCAAATAGGAAAAAACAAAGAAAAGTCATCAATTAGATTAGATTACTGTCTAACACTATAAATCGGAACAAGAAGCATAAAAAGATGAACAATTTGTTATTGTCCAAAAACACCATCTAAAAAGCTTCTGTCGAATCACACAACACATGCAGAGGCAGAAATTACAAAACTTTTTATTCTAAAATAACTATTTTTGCACAAAATTCAGATCTACCAGAGGTATATTGTCCAAACTTTCGGGAAATAAACTGATACTTATCTCAAAGAACATGAACAAATACGAAAATATAATTCAACCACTACGGCTGCTCGAAAGATCTAAATGCTATTTATTAGCTAAGAAAATTCAATCCTAATTTTCTTGTTATCCCTTCAAAAGCTTATCGCAGAGATAACAAGGATAGTCAAACGAAAGCAAGAAAATAAAAGCCACCAGACATTCACAACTCTTATAAACAGAGAAATAGGTAAATATATAAATTTTCAAATAAAAATTACAGAAAGGGGAGGTTTAAAATAGGGGTTTACAAATATACATTATTTTAGTGGCGTACCTGGAATGGTCGGATTCGGAGGACGAGGAGTAGGAATCAGAGGACGAATGGCGATGGTGCCGACGACGCCGTTTAGGTCGAGAGCGGGTAGTCCTCTTTCGGATCTTCAGAGCGTCTCTGTCTCTGTCTCTTCCTCGTCGGCTGCGATGGTGGCGACGAGATCGGCGATCAGGAGAAGAGGAGGAAGACGAATTAGAGGAGTCTGAGGACGCCGAGGAAGACGAGGCCGCCATGAATGACACACAGAGAAAGGAGAGCGCGCCAAGGGATGGAGAAATTGGGGATAGTGGGGAAAGTAGAACTTACAAAACCCTTGTAATTTGGAAGTGGGACCCAACAAAATATAAAATTAGTACTAATACTCAGAAAGTTTTTTTTTTAAACATTAATAATCGTAAAGTTTATTAATTCACCAAAAAAAATCTTAAAGTTTATTATTAATATTTTTTAATTGGTAAAATAAGATTTACATTTTTTTTTCGTACATTCGATAAACAATTTATACTATAAAATAATGTAATAATATTATTTTTTTTCAATTGAAATCTGTTTTACTTTTTGGATATATGCGGCAATTGGTCTGATGTGCGACGTCGTATATATTAGACGATAAATTATTTTTAATATTTTTTATTTACTCAAACTCATATATAATTTTTTAAAATATTTTTAAAATATATAATATTTATTTAATATATATAAACGAGGTCGTATATAAAAATATTTCTGTATATATATATATAACAGTAACTATGAGCTATGAGTTTATATTTTAGGAAATATTATTTGGTATCACAAGCCCCTTCTATTTAGGGACACCCATAATATTTAAAAATACAAGATAATTATAACACTTGGTTTCATAATAAATTAAAAGAACTAGAACATAAAATCACCGTAAGGCTCTTGTAAAAATTAATACAGCATGTTTTGTTTGGCTATTATGTTGATTTATTATTATTTCTTTTATTGTTGAATAAAAGCTTAAACTGTTACGATCCTGAGGTTATTAGGACTTTAAAGTTTAATAGAATTGTACCATATGCATTTTAACTATATATTACACAACGAGTACAACAACTTTGATTAAAATTTGAGATTAAAGATATGTATTACTTAATTTGAATACTTGGATTCTTATTAAAATAAAATAAAAATTCGAATACATGGATCAATGGGTGACTGGTGATTAATTAGATGCTAAAAATACATGAGAGTGTAAATATTCAGAAAAATAAGGTACCAGCGCATGTAAAGACATATAAGCTTAAAACTAATAAATAAGTTTTATATTTCCCTGACGAAATTGAGTTTACATTCAAAGCAAAACAAACAAACTAATTAAGTTTTATATTTTCTACTTGATAAGTATTTTTTAAACCAGTCATTGATTGTTTAGACATAATAATTAATGAAAATTTGCAGTGTTCACCATCATGTTTAATTTTTTTTAGCTGTCTGAATTGTATTCTTAATAATGCTTACGCCAATAAATTAAAATTAAAGGTCAAATTAATACAATTATATTGTTCCAAGCATTGGTTCTTCTGGGTCTAGCTGCAATTCGATCTCATCTAATTAAGCAAGTACTCCATCTTTCAAATTGCCGTTTAATTTACACATAGTTCTCCAAAAATATATATAAATATTAAATATATATTTGTAATATTTTTATTATTTTATCAACGAATGATATATATATATATATATATATTTGTAATATACTTTTCATTTTTTAATTTAAGGATACATAATTATTTTTGCATGGATTTCATAAAGTGAACGTACACAAGGTAAAGGGCAAAATTAAAGGAATGAAGGATCACTTACTCAATTATCAATTAATGAGAAACGATAATTAAAGAAGAATTGCAAATTTGCCATGCATGCCTGCGTAAAAAATATCGATCATATACGTGAATTTTTGTATAAAAGTTTGAAAATGGTTGAGCTTTTTGTATGCTTTATTTATTTATATATATATATATAGATATAGATATAGATATAGATATGTGTGTGTGTATATATATATATATACATATTTCAATTTTCCTATGCCTTACAATATATTTTCAGAGCCAGCAGTAGTGTATTCCAGAGAGAGCAGAGCTATATATATCAGTCACATTCAAATGAACAAAAAAAGTGAGTTCTCAAGGAGTATAGAAGAGATATATAATTTGTTTTGTTTTGTTTTTTTGCTTTGTTTTCTAGGAAGAGAATTTGATGAAGCTATTACTTTTCTTTTAGACTGTAATATATGGCAGACCCAGAGAGAGACACACACAAATAGAAACCAAAATCAAAACCGGCACAAAACAAATTAAAATTTGATCCGATCATATGCAAGGCAGCGAGTACTACTACTTATTGTTTTAACCCTTGGTCGCAGACAACATGCCGGAGACATAAGGCACTCCGCTGTCCTTAATCCACTGAATGCCCTTGAACCACCTTCCTACTGTGAAATCCAAAGCATGCTGTGGAGTGATGTTTTTGACGCCACGCCACTTGGCACGCTCTGAGAATGGAAGAGCACCGGGTCCTTTGTTGTTGTACTCTGAGTAGAAGCATGTCTTGATCCCGTAGGTACCTGCCCATGGCAACCAACCTTGGGGCTGGATCAGATCGTCGATGAAGGTTTCCATGATGATGGTCCTTGAGTACTCCTTCCATGGACGTCCCAGATATGACTTAAGCTGCTTCCTCACTGGGTAGTAAGCTGGATCCGCCACGATCTTTCCGCCCTGGATAACAATGGCGGAGGGTTGTCTCCTCTCCTTCCTGCCTTGTGCTGTCACGATGCATTGCTGGTTGTCCATTGGCTTGCGTACCACGAAAGTGCAGTCCTGTAAGATTACGGCTGCATCCCCGAAGACGAAGTCGATGGTGCCTGAGATGGTGCATTCCTTGTAGAATTGGCGCTTGGCGTGTGTGTAGAGAGTGTCTTGGTACCCATCCATTGCACAACGGTACAGCACTGCCTCATCCGCGTTCACTCTCAGTGCCACTGCTTGGTGTGCCTCTGCTCCTGCGGTGTTCTCGAATCCAATGTCTCTCGCCATGAACCTATCTCCAAGAACAACTGCATGTGCCATGCAAATTAATGCAATATATCAATCACTTAAAACTTGATTATTAATTAAAATGATATTTGTGTAAATTAATTAATTAAAAGAGATATATAGTTACGTACCAACTGTGGCTGTCATGCTTGTGGGGAAACCACCTTTGAAGCTCTTGTTTCCGGTGATGCGGGTCTTATTTGCACCGTCACCGATGAGGAAGACATGGGTCATGGTCCTTTCGATGGTCACGTACTCCTTATACACTCCTTCCTTAATGTAGATGACGGTGGTCTTGTTGCTCGAAGTGGGGACTTTTTTCAGTGCTTCATTGATACTTTTGAACTGACCACTTCCATCCTTGGCTACAACAATGTCATGCTTAACATTCGCTGACGGAGAGCTGAGGAGTCTCCTAAAGCCAGCCTGAACCCAGTCGACATCGATGTCCCTTTCGCCATGACCAAGAATGGGAAGATCTTCCCCTGAAGATAGCAAACGCCGCTTGCTAAGGCCCTCAATTTGCAAACCAGATAGCATGGAAGAGATCTCAGAGACCATGGCGAGAGCATTGCTGCTCAAGTGCCTGGAGCTCTGCAATGCCTTCTTCATGGTAGCAGCGGCATCACCGGTGGTGTTCTTGAAGCCATCCAAGCAGGTCTCTTGGTAAGTGATGACAGCGCTGAGCCAAATCTTCAAATCCATGAGCATCTCATCGATCTTGGATACATCAAAAGCACCCAGTTTCTTAAAAGAGTGTTGGAGCTCCTGGACAGCAAAGTCCATGAGCTCTTTGCATTGGTCGAGAGCCATTGATGCTCTGGGGTCTTTCTCAAGTTCTTGCAAAGTGAGAGATTTATTGGCAGCCTGGGAGATATGCTTCATTGCAACCTTAAAACCAGCCTGAATCAATTCCATTGGATCAGAGGTATTACTGGCTTCAGCGTGAAGGCTGTTGACGCATTCTTGTTTGTAATCGGTTGGCTGACAAATGGACTTGATGGCTTTCGCGGAAGCCGACACCTCGGTTTTCCCGTCTTTGTTGCCGCTCGATGGGCTTGACGAGTCGTCGTTTTTCAGGCTGACGCCGACCGTGACGGCGACCACCATGGCCACCAGTAACAAGGAAGAGATGCCAATAATGGCCATTCTCTTCCTCTTCTTTCCATCGTCACCGTACGACATTTTTTTTTTCTTTTTGATTTTATACAACAATAGTGCCTTGGAGAAGAAGAAGTGGATAGAAAAACTATTTTCTCAGAAACAAATAAACCCACTATCTTCTTCTTCTTCTTTTTTTCCTTTTTTTTTTTCTTTTGTGTATGAGTTTGGTTTTTCTTCAGTCAAATAAATCTTCCCTGGGGAGAGGCTAAAAGAGCTGCTTTTAAAATGCAGAGAAGGGACTGCAAAAGAGCGGTTCCTTTCTCCTCCTCCGTTGAAGCTTGGAGCTCCTCCAGACTGTGGATCCTTGTTTAGTTTTGGAGATTTATTTATATGATCATGTTTTCATTGTCAGTTGTAACCGTTTCTTTAAAACATGAGGCTTGGAGGCAAACTTGAGGGTCAAAATTAACCCCCAACCTCTAGACCTCTTGTTTTTACTATTTTCTATCTCTAAACTAAACGAATGGTCGAAACTTAATCAACCCTCATCCACATTTTTTGACACCTCATTCTTTTCTCTTTTTTCTCTTTTTTTTGGGGCGGGGCCACACCCTCTTGCTATCTTTAGTGTCTCCCAATAAATTTAGGAAATTGTTGTCATATGGTCCTGTTTATCTCATGCCTACAGCTGGTCTACGATCTTTGGAAGCATGAATATATATGTATATGTATGTGTGTGTGTGATTTTAAAAATTGAAGTCCATTTTTAATTATTTATACTGACTATGTTGATCGATAATCATTTAATTTATAATATAAATAAACAAATTATTCACCTTCAATTTACATAAAAAAACCAATGGATACTATATGTGGTCCCTATAATACATGCTCTTTTTCAAGCTATATAGTCCTATTACAAACTTTTGTTTCACTAAGCGATCACCAATTGTGCACGATTTCATTATTTAATTACTTATACTCCGGCATTAAACCTGACGCCCGTCGCCGGCAACCACGACATCCCGTCAATAAACCGGCGGACCGAGAAGAAATTAGCGGTGGCGAAGTCCCGGATGACATGATAACCGGGCCACTTGACCCGACCGGATAGCGAAGCACCCGGCCCATAATTCCTGTACTCACCGTACCACAAGGTGCCCAAGGCAAAGTTACCATACCACTCGAGCCACCCTCTTGGCCGGACCAGACCACTCATATAGGTGTTGATATAAACCGTCCTGGAAAATTGTTTCCATGGCCTCCCCAAGTAGGTTGGCTGAGTAGCCAAAACATAGCTATCCAGGATTGAGAACCCGGTGCTCTGGTGGGGGCTTTTGCGGCCCTGTGCAGTGATGGTGACCTTCTGTAATGGAAGAGGCACTCTTGTGAATATCTTGCAGTTTTGGAGTACGGCCGCACCGTTGCCGAAGATGAAGTCAATGGTTCCGTAGATGCTGCATTCGCGGTAGAATTGGCGGAGAGAGTGAGCGTAGAGAGTGTCTTGGTGGCCTTCCATGCTGCATCTATAGAAGGCAGATTGGTCTGAGTCCACTCTCAGTGCCACTGCTTGATGGTTTTCTGGCCCAGCCGTGTTACGAAATGTCATGTCTCTTGCTATAAATCCCTTCCCAGATACGGCTGCATTGAAACCACATAAGATTATAGATAAATGTAATCATTACAAGGTATTTATTTGTCCAAAAGTAAAAAGCCCTTTAGCTAAAAATGAGTGCATGTGGCCTAATTGATACGTAACTTGTGTGACAAGAAATTAATATGGTGGCAAAAGTTCTAGTGTTACTTAAAATTTTGTGGCTTACTTTTGCCAAGAGTAAACAAAAAGAAGGAAGTTAAGGTTAATTAAATACTTACCAACGGTTGCAGTTCTAAAAGTAGTCCATCCTTGTAAGAAATTTCGGTTAGCGGTCACCACGGTTTGTCCAATCCCATCCCCTACAAACATAATGTTAGTTTTTTTCCTCTTCATATCAATATTTTCTCTATAAACTCCCTTCTTCACATATATAATGTATCTCTTAAGGCTGTAGCTTGGAGCTTCGTTAATGGCTTCTGTGATTGTGCGATATTGTCCACTCCCATCTGCTGCAACAACAGCATCTACATGCATGCCTTGTGGACTACTTGACTTCAACAGCTCTTGATCTCCATCCGTCATCCATGAAGGAAACTCCGCGGAGGTTTGATTTGTTGCTGGAGTAGAATCTCTTGGAGGTTGGAAGGGTAGACTATGCAACTGAGTATACAGCCCCAAAACGTTACTAATAACCTGCGTGACTTGTCTCAAGCTTCCCCTTATGAACCTCTCAACTCGTCTGTCTGTGCCTTCGAAGCCTTCGAGGCACGTGTCTTGGTTGCTAAGTGCCGCGCTGAGCCAAGCTTTCAAGTTCCCTTCGTAGTGAAAATTAGGTGTGCTTGATCTTATCTTCCTCATCTCGCCTAAAGACCAGGCCAGCTCCGAGACTGAGAAATCTAGGAGTTCTTTGCAATCTTCTATGGCGATTTGTTCACGGTAACTGATGGATAAAGCATTGAACCTTGTAATCGTTTCAATTGCTGCTCTTGCTTCATTTAGCGAGTGTCTAAGGGCAGCATTCAGGATTGAAGATGGATTACCAGCTGGAGGCATTTTGTTGAGCTCCGTTTGCACATTGGTGAGGCATGAATTGTGGTCTTCTACGTCGACGCAGGCTTGTAGAAGCAAAGGTTCAATGTTTGGATTATTTGGCTCATCTTGTGAGGATGTTGCAAAAGGAAAAGCTGAAAACAAAGGAATAGAAACGAGTAGAATGAGAAGAAAATTGGCTAAGTCGATCATCTTTGGTTCTGCCATGGAGGAGAAAGGTGCAAAAGAGAAGAAAGTGTCTACTTACATATATAAGAAAATAAGGGGATTGTTTGCTTTCAAAGAAATGATGTGTCTTTTGAGTAGTTGTGAGTTTGTCATTTTTCTTATGCTTATTCTCTGGACAAAGTTCAAGTTATGCTTTCTTTTGAGAGGAAGGTTTTAAACATTCACATTCGGTTCACACTGCTGGCTTTTTTTAACTTTTTTTTTGAGTAGGGTGCAAAATGAATTAAGGATCTTTTCTCCATTTTACTTAAGAATCAGAATCCAGGTTTGTTTTAGTCATGAATCATATTTCAGTACAGTGATCATCAGGGCCAAACTGTTACTGTACATGCGAAACGTGATTTAATTTCTATGCTCACGGTTCCATATTCTGGCACTCTGCAAAAGAAAAGCAGCATTTTGTCATTGCAAAGTAAACATATATTCCCTTGAAAGCAGACTTGAGTGAGAGTTACTGATGCAATTTAGTATCATCTAATTCGTATATTAGATTGGCTTCTCTCACATATGCTTGTCATATGAATATTTTTTTTATTGTTTTATTTCACTATTATTATAACATTATAAATATTATACCCAATCAATTTATTTTTTTTAATAATATTATAAATATTCTTAGATTGGCTTCTGACTGATTACGATTCCTTGAAGCTTTTGGAGCTACAAGGCTTGTGGTAATCTTGCCCCAATGACACATGTTTTATATTTAATTAAGCATAAATTGTTAGGTATATATGGTTTTAAACAAAGAATCTTAAGGCTAACACCAATTATTTATAAACCAAAAAGCAGATGCACAATGATCAGTCTATCTTTGCATGGTGCACATGCAGAAGCAAATTCACATGCTCTATGAGTTGGAGGATAGAAGTATTTGCAAGTTGCAACTACGAACCTAAAACCACACGAGCTAGATTTCCATGTATAAAACAGTTATCTGTAAATTACATGTACAAAAAAAATGATCACCATCTTACGAAAATATCCATCGTCTGTATAACTTATCACCACCTTCCTCTGGTGAGTAACTAAACGCTGGTTGCTTTGTGACATGATCCGCAGCACTGTCTGATGCCAGTAGCACTGCCTTGGCATTCCAATACCAAGGTTCAACGAAAGGAGAAGAAGTGGACGAAGAACTTGAAGAAGGGTGAAGTATTACAGAACCCCAATCCCTCATGCCAATTCTTGCTTCCTTCAATCTTCTTCTAATCAACAAACGTCCAAGATCTTCCTTCTTCATATCTGATACACTTCTTAATATTGAAATGCATAGAAGAAGAACCAAAATTGCATCTTCTTCAGGCATCAATTCTACCACCAGCAGCTTCCAATTCAGAAGAGCTGTAGCTCTGCCAGTGGGGTCGTCCTCTGTGAACCGAACGAGTGTCACAAATCCCTCCTCTTCATCATCTTCCTCTGTATTTTCTTCCTCATTTTGATACTCTGACTTTTTGTTCCTCAAGACCTGATACTGCATTTTCCTCCCTTTCAACAGCTTTGCCTGCAATAGTGATGGGTAATCTGTACTAATTATGGGCTCGAAATGGGAAGATTTTACCATACACATACTTGTAGAGAAAATTTCCAATGTACCGTTGATTCAGTAGCTTGATTTCTCAAACAAAAACTCAGGCCCAGCAATGATGGTGATGATTCCCAGCGTAGCAACAATTCATCTCCTGTTGAAAAGTACCAGGCTGCCTTCCATTGTTCTGGTGGTTCTCTTGGAGTTGCTGTTGCTACCACTTTCTCTGTACTAGGTGGCAACAAACATCAAAATGTTTTAGAATTTTATACAATAAAGATGCAGATAACATTTCTACTTAACAAAACTATTATATATCAGGAACTCATCTTAAATGCTCTGAGAAAGCCAACACACAAATGACAAGTTACTAGAACACAAGTCAACACACACTCTCAAACGCTTTCCTTTATTTGAGCATGAGGAAAGCCAAGCCTATTCTTATGTGTGCCTGAATCAATTATTAGACCAAATTTTGACAAAATTTTATTGTAACAAAACACAAAATAAAGACTCCAACCTTTTTCCTTTTGTATTCCTTGTAAGTTTTCTATCTATTTACATTGTATCCTTTTATTTGAAGATTAATTTTGAGTATCATCTTCTATTTCTCAATTAAAAACATTTTCTAGCACTTATTAAATCAAAGTAGGTATGCACCTTTATTCTGAGAGCTAGTAAAGATACACACAACATACCAGGAGCTCTACCAATGGCACCAGCAACATAAGACCAAGAACCTTCTTGAATCTCTATTATCCTATCCTCCCATTTCACAGCCGATGGAGTTTCACCTCCTCTTCTCCAAAATCCTCCTCCCACCCTACAAGTTTAGTCCAGCTCTGTTCAGTGTAAGTACCAGACAAAATCAGAGTCAAGAAAAAGTCTCACACATAAGCAAAACTCTCTCTTTCCTACATAGGAGACTTTGAAAGTTGACCTTATGCGGATGACAAAACACTCTCTCCCTGCATGATCAAGAACAGTCCTAGATAACCACCGGCCTTCTTGGGGACGATACTGATTCATTCTCAGAATCACATCTGATATCATGGCGCCAGAATCATCTGTAACACGGTCTGGAACACATTTTAACAGGTATGGTGCTTGAACTGGTGGAGTTATTGAAGCAACGATTTTCAATTGCTGATCAACTTCTCTTTCCAAAGTCAGAGACGGTGCTCTTAGTAAGTCATTCCAATGAAAAGCAACACTCTCTTGCGGGCCACTTCCTTTGAAGCAAAAGCCACCATGCCTGCGAAGCTCAAGTATGAGGCCCTTGGTTCCAAACTCACAGTAGAGGTGCCAAGCTTTTTTCCATGATTTGTAGGGGACGCTGGAGATAGTTTTATCAAGCTTTAACTCCCTGTGACACCTTACCATTCGTAGACGGAGAATATCACCTTTTACTTCCTCTTTCATTGCCTTCATTCTAGCCTTGAGTCTCACAAACACACAAACCTACATTGCGTATATATTTAGAGAACTAATTTCATTGTAATTCTTACAGAGTCATATGTCGCTCACAAATCTGTATTTCCTATAGAGTAAATGTGGCTCACCTCAAGTAAGAACCTAGGCAACATGGATTTGTATTTGGTGTTGAAATCTGTATCTGACACATTCCAGTAAATTGGTGGCTTGGAAATTGATCTAATTTCGGACTCCAAGACAATACCTCCACCGGCTTTCTCATATGATTGATCAAATGTTGTCTCCCACAGGTTCTTGGTCTCTTCCACCTCCTTTCCTTTAATAGTACCCCATATAGGCACAACCTTTTCCAAACCACCCTCTATCTCTTTTGAATCTTCAGCGTATATAGTTGGGTAACTCTGGTTCAGCATAAAAGAAAGAGATAAAAATACATTAAAAGAGTACGTGAAATTGACTGTGAGAGAAATCACAGAAATTCAAAGAACATGAAAATTGGGCATGGACAACTTTGCCTTGGCCCACGAGAAAGAGATGTTACATTTTCTTTTGGGCAACTAAAGGTAACCCAAAAGCTGGGCCCGTTATTGGGTAAGGCCACTAAGGCCGGCCCACAAGAATAGGCCCAAAATATTATTAAATATAAATTATTACATTAATTCTTTGTATTATATATTCATATGGAATTCTTTTTCTTTTTTTTTTTTTTTTGGCATAACAATGTTTCAATGTTAAAATTTACAAATTCATCATTTAACGAGGTAATATAAAAATAGATGATGATACTTCATAAAGGTTATTCATTGTATAAATCTATTTCATTTCACTTGCACCTGTGAAGAGATCAACAATTTTTGGTCAATTTTTTTTTACTAAGTTTGACAGAGAAAACGCACCTGATGAGTTAACCACATTAGCATAATATCTGAGGCAGGGACTAAACCAGAGCACACATTAGTGGTCCTCTGCACCATATACAAAAATCCCTTATATCTCTGCCTTGCTGCTATTAGATACGCAATTTCAGACCTATACGGTTCCGAAAACTTGGAGAAAAAAAATCTGTGCTTGCTAACTTCAACCAACAGTTCTTCATTACATATAACTGGGTTTCTCCAACATGAATCGCCTTCATTCTCAAATGGCTCATTTGGGTACCTGCTTTCCCACATCTCTCTACATCTCATCAGTGCGTAATCTTCATTCTCTTCATCAAATATGCCTGGTTTTCCTATGAGTTTTGAAAACTTTGTCTCACAGTATTTCTTGTAACTGAGCTGTAAAGAAATAAAAATAAATTTTTAAGTCTACATTTTAATAAAGTGACCTTTTTCATAATCTTTCACACTTTGCAAATTAAATATCAATTATCATGGATTGATTTCAGTTGATCATATTGCTAACATATCAGAAATTCATGGGCATCAATCATCTTCACTTTCCCAAATAGAGTTTTAGAATTAAAAATATATATATATATATATATATATATATATATATATATATATCAACTTATAAAACCATTGATATTTAATTTGTCACTTATCCAAATGCAATAGTAAAATTTAAAAATAGATAAGTGAACATTTAATTAATATGTACTAATCAAACACCACAATATCATATATCATAACCATTTATTTATTATGTTAATGTATACCTGTAAGCAAGTAAATGAGACATTTTTTATAGTGCCAATATGTGTTAATCAAACACAAAACGCTAAGTTAAACTAGGGAATAACAAATTATATAATTGCATACCGGATTTAATGTCTGACAAAACCAAACCCACTCAACATCCACAGGAGGAAGAATCATAGGAAGCGTTGACCCCACTGTCAGATCAGAAATCAATGGCATCCAGAGCTCATCATACCTGCAAAACCGGAGACACCCCCATTAACATCCACCAATAGCCGGATCACATTACTGAAGAAGATTCAGGTTTTTGACCTCCTAATGGCTTCAACAACAACTGGTTTTTGGTGAAGCCAATGAGAATCTGCCACGGCCCTCAAGAATCCGACATTTTGTCTGGCCGCCGACACGAGATCCACTCCCACTCGTATAGTCTCGGTTTCGGAAATCTCGCTGAGGCTTCTCGTAGACATGCTGGTCGAAATTTCGGAACCTCTAGAGTTTGAAGACATGTTGTGTGGGCAACAGAGAGATAAAGAGATGAGCGAATAGAGATTCTACGAGAGACTAAAGGGACAAGAAGCATATAAATACGAGGGTTGGAAAGTGGAGCCACATGGTGAGCTTGATTAAGGTTTCAGGTGGAGCTGTCGGGTAGGAGATGAAGAAGATGAAGAAGAAGAAGGGCTTGGATAATTCCAGGGACAAACGCTTTTTAATCATTGCATGGTTGAATTAATATATATATATATATTATAATATATAGTACTAATGATGGTACAAAACCATATTTAAGTTAATCTCATTGATGGTGGGTGGTGGAGTATCTTATATTTGTTGGACAAAGTTATTAATTTTTTTGGTACGTAATAAAATGGATCATCACATGAGTTTTTCTCAAATAAAATGCTACACACTAGAATGAAAACCATACAAAGTATGTATGTAAGTGTGCAAGTAATATGTGACTCTGGCGTGGTCCTGTACTTGCTATATCCGATGGGGTCGCAAACTCTGAGATGATCCGGACCACAAGTTGAGGACAATCCTGCGGAAAGCAGCCATTAGTACGGTCACGATGAGGTAACTAAGCACTGTGAAGATATGGCCCACATTTGATGTGGATGTATCATTCTTTATTCTTTTCGTTGGTTTTGATAAACCATTACGTTTGCTGATTCACCAGAACCAGTTGGTACCCACTCCGCCTCGCACCGCGCACTGTCACCCGGTCCAAGTCAACAAAATATTTATATATGTTGTGAGAAATCGTGTATTTGTGAATCTAAAATGGGGTTCGATAGCATCCGTCTATCATGCTGACACTTGGCGGCCAGAGTCAAAGATCACTGTTGACTTAAGGATTATGGTAAGGACTGTAGGGATGTCGCGTAGTGGAGTGCCTTCCCCAAAAAATTTACCAGAAAGTTATTTGTTATTGTTTAGATTTAGGAATTGATTGAGAGCAATTGGTAAAACGCACAAAAGTTACGAAACGTCATGGCACCTTGTGATGTTTATGTGCTTTTTCTTATCAGCTACGACCAATCATTTTGCATTATCAGTGGGAACGTTTTTACTTATTTTATAATATATTTCTTAAAAAAACAGCAGATTAGGTATACGGAGGTTTATATATATATATATATATATATATATATATATATATATATATATCTTAGGAAATAAGATATATTAACATAATCGGTTTATATTAAAAAATTTAGAAAGTGACGCAATATTTAAATGCTAAGAATATGTAGACGACGTGAAGCAAATTATTCAAGGAAATAAATAATTAACTTGACTATAAAATGATATTTGTTTAGAAAAATAATAAGTTGAGCTTTTTTTTTTTTTTGATAAAATACGTAAGTTGATCCTTAATTTGCCGTGGATGTATTATTCGATCAACGTGTAGAACACAAAATGACCCTCAGAGACAAAAATTGATTGCCTCATCTTCTTTGAAAGAAATTAGGTCCACACGTAGACCTATATGTGCTCAAGTTTGAACCAACTCTAAGCCTTGAAGATGATTGGGTTGCTGTTCTTGGTTAGATGGGTGCATGAAAACGACATTGGAAATGAAGCATGCATACACGACACAAAAGCATGCATGCTTGCGTTTTGATTAAAATTAAAGTCTATTTTTTGAAGTTTTGTTACGTGGGGATAAGGACAGTTTGGTTTGATGGAAAAAATAGGATTAGATCACGTTGAGATTGGGAGCGTGGACGTGCCTGAAACCCATTGAAAGTAAAAGAGGCTTGTCAAAGCGAGTAGGCGAGTCTGCCTTCGCTATCCGCTTGCCACCTTGTAGTACCTATGAGATAGATATTCAAGAATGTATGTACATATGACACAACATTACATTTAAACTATGAAATTTTCATAGCTAATCTGGTTTGTCTCTTCCAAACCACAAAACTCATACTGTAGCTCCTGTAGTCGTACATACATATTTGCTTCTCGATATTGATTTGGACTGTAAGCATTCCAATGGGCTAGAGTATATATTGGACTTGGGAATCTAAGGGAACCCCTTTCACTACTTTTTAATACTTTATATTTCATTTATTAATTTATTAAATCCTTATTCAATTGAATACAGGTCAAACAACTAATTCTATTTCTAATTACTCAAAAAAGAAAAAAAACCGGACTTGATATTTAAAATTTATTTATTAAGAAAAATCAATTAATTTTGTTTAAAAAAAAAAGAATAAGAATTTTAATGGGCCTGGTTAGGCCTATAATTCCCTTGGACTTGGGTTAGGCCCTGTCAGTTACTCTAAATAGCAGACTAACCCGACCCAATTTGATACTATATACCTTAGGCTCCACCCTCGCTCTCTACCTATTCCATAAAACCCTAGCCTCTCTGCTCCTCTACCCCATCTCTCCGACCTGCAGATACCTCTCTCTATCTCTCTGCTTGCTTATTCATTGAAATTGTTTAATTTTCTTCTGAAAGCAACCCTTTGTTTATGCCAAAAAGATTAAAAAAGAAGAAGCTTTTTTTTTATATACATATGTATATTTTACTGCATTAATTTTAAGGTGAGATTATCTTGTTATTTTGAAGTTTTAGTTTTGAGCAGTGATGATATTTGTGAATCCCAGCTCATTATGAGACCTTTTTAAGGTCTGGGAGTAGACTCTTTTCCACATATATCTGAGCCCAGAATTATTTTTGCTTTCATATTTCTTTAAAAATATGTTCCTTTAATCTTCATGGGTATTCTTATGGTTTTAGTTTACATTTTTGGGTAAAATTGACACTGAAGATTTCACTTGTATTGTTCTGGTTTTGTTTTTTTCGCTTTTTGACGCTCTGTTTTATTAATAATAGATTTTTTTTTTCACTTTTTTATTTGGATAAGTAGAGATTCAGAAGTCTTCCCGAATCACAGCGTCATTTTGGTAAAAAGATGAATTAAGAATTAAAATGGGCTGGGTTTGGCCCATAATCCCCTACTAAGTCTATAAAGGTGATAGACTCGACTATATTGGACTTGGGGTAGGCCGGCCCTTTCAGCTACTCCAAATAGCAGACTGACCCGACCCGGCCCACCCTGTTAACCCTATACCTAGCCTTTGACCCTCACTTTCTCTACGTCTTCTGTAAAACCCTAGCCTCTCTTCCCTTCCATCCCGTCTCTCCGTCCTCCAGATATCTCCCTCTCTGTTTGGTTATTCATAATTTTTTCTGAGAAAAAAGTGCTTTGTTTCTTCTCTAAGCTGCGTTTTAAAGTGGGCTGGTTTTTTTTTTTTTTTGAAGTTTTAATTATGAGCAGTGATGATTTGTGAATAATCCCAGCTCTATGAGACCTTAATTTTTTAAGGTCTGGGAGTAGAATCGTTTCCACAAATATCTGAGCCCATATTATTTTCTTCATATTCTTCTAAGAATTTTGTTCCTTTAATGTTTATGGGTATTTTTTTCTTTTATAGTTTTTAGTTTTCAATTGGGTAGTATTAACACTGATCACTTAAGTTTTTTCTATGCTGTGAAGCTCTGTTTTATTAATAATTCCTATATTTTTTTTCCCGTATGTATTTCATATTTGGATGAGTAATTCTCCTACGCAAAGTCTTCCCATGATGCTTAATCTGAACCATGCTGATGCTGACTATTTTGCATGATTGATCTTTACTTTTAATAGTTTATGAGGGAATAAGATTTCGGCGGCCTCTGTGTTTTACTTTTACATTGCTTCTTTTGAGTTTCATCAATATTATTTTCTTTTTCTTTCTTATTTCTTTTAGTTTCTACGTTACAAAATCATTAACAAAAATTTGAAGCCATTAATTAAAGGTACTTCATCATGAATAATAGTTAAGAAAACAAACCTCTTTGGTCTTTTCTTATAAAATAGCATTGAATGGTATTCTTTAAAACAAAAAAAAAAAAAAAACATTGAATGGTATTCAGCCAAAAAAATGAAATTAGGAGTAAAAGGTAAAGGCATTCGATTACAAAACACTTTTAGGCCTAAGCTCAATACCCTCAACAATAAGACCACCTTTCAGGTGCTGACCCTTGACTTCCTTTAAGCACATCTTGACCTCCTTGTCGCTCCCATCATTGTAAAAGCTGCCTAATTCAATCTCTATCCAGCCATCTCTGCGCTCACAGATGGCTTGTCTCTCACCTTGATACGCCTTTGATCTTGAAGAAGCTTTAAGCCGGCTTAAACTATGTGCATTTTCTAAAGCATGTTTCTTTGCTTGGTGGCTCAAGTAGACTTGACCTTGGGATGTGACATTGCCAACTTGAAGTGAAACCTCAGATGGGTGAGTGTCCAATCCATATGCACGACCAGCGAACTTGACAATGAGATAGGCTACGTATACTGTTTTAGGGGACAGAATTTGGGTGTTAACAGTGCCACATATTTCTAGCCACCATATGGTTCTGAGTTCAGCAACTTCTGCAAATCTGGTTTATTATGTAGTAGAATAAGATTGTTGATCTTAAACTGAATTGAAATGAAGAAATTAATGAACAAGTCCAAAATGGGAGATTGAGAAATGAGATTGTGCAATTACAAAAACTGAGGTCCAGACCAAACCTTGATCCATGAAGAGGTGTCCAGATCCAATACAGAGGATTGGTAGCCCACGTAATTGAAAGCTCCCTTGCACCCACCACATAACATTTGTTACGTGCGGATTTCTCTATTGAGAAAATCTGATGTAACACTCGCAATTGCAAGCCAAAGCCAAGGTAATTTTTAGTATCTAATTAGCTATATATATATATATATATATATATATATATATATATATATATATATATATAGGTATATATAAATTGCACACTTCGAAAAGGTTCTTACTAGAGCATTCACAAATATGGGTACTTACTAGAGCATGCACAAGCGATGGAACAAATATGAACTCTAATGGATAGAATTCATATTTGATCCACCGCCTGTGTATGCGCAAGTAATATCCCAAATTAAATACATTTGTCTTTATATAAAAAAATATTATTATGTAACATAAATTTTTAATTTCACAATTATTTATTAGTGTAAATATTTAACAGAGATTTTTTTAAATAAAAAATAATAAAATTTTATTAAAACTCAAACCGAAACATAATAAAAAAAATTAAAGAAGTTAATTCCGAAAGTTCAACCCAACTTTTTTGCTTACGATCCATTCAGTTGTAAAATTTGATTCGCAATTAATAAACTAAGACATTAATTTTTCATTTGTTTTCTCAAAAAAATTTTTTTATCAGTTCCTTGTACAATTTGATCAATTAATAATTTTGATTTATCACATAATAAAATGTATCTGTTTTCTTTCTTCTTTTTTTTTTTTTTTCAGAATTTGAGTAGAACCGCCCTATTCAGAATATTGAGATTGATTATTGACAAATATTATTAATAAATAATTTTAGATTTAATTCTGTAAATCTGTAAGTTTTGTTAAATAATAGAGAATCAAGGTAGATTATAGAATACTATTTAAGTAATCTACAACCTTCTGATTTATAGATATAATCTTCCTACGCTAAATAGTTACGATTTATGAAATAGAATCAAATGTATATAACAAATATATTTTTTTGTTCATTGAGAAAATATCATAGAGAAAATATAATTTATTTGATTACCATTTGGTAAACATGACAAATAACTATTTATTTATTTTTTATTAAATTGTTAAATATTACAACTTTTGTTATTTTAATTGAATAACTTCCTCAATCCTTTCTACCTTTTACTATAAACAAAATGATACAAGTTTGTGTAGTTTAATTTGTTTGTCTATAAAAAGTTCAAATAATTATCACATCATAAAAATTGAAATAGCTTAAAATATCCAATTAAAAATCAACTAAACATACAAATGATTAAATATAGCTGTGACCATATAATTTTTTTTTTACAAAAAATTAACTTCTAATATATAATACATAAAACAAAGTTTGACAAAACTAAACATAAAAGAGTTTTATGTATTTAAAATTTGACATTTATTTTTGGGCTTTTTTTTTTGGGTGGGACCCCCTTGCATCACATTGTCATATATGTGAAAAGAAATGTCCTTATTTTTGTGGAAGAACCGATCAAATTAAATTGCAAATACAGATTTACAATGTAATTAATTTCTCATTACATGATGAGTTCCAAGTTCATCATATATAGATAGTAGATAGCCATAAGAAACCACTCCTCTGACCTTTCATGGTTTCCCAAGTTGAATTTCCATTTCCCAATATTGGATTTGACGTTATATAGACTTCATCCACATCCAGTACGGATGGTTTATGATGAAGCTAGGCAGCCTTACATATACACATCATTCATATATAAACATGTATATAGTAATTAACATTGTATTATATGCATGTGTGTATGAATGTGTGTGTATACATATATATACATATGTAGACACACACACAGACTGCCTTCACTCGCATGCGTGCATAGACACAGGACTTTTACACAAATCATAGCCGCAGGTAGTGCATATATCTAACGGCTCTCTCTCCTTCTAAGAATTTCTGATTACCCCCATAGGCTTTTCTTTCAACTTTTTTACAACCACATTCCTTCTCCAACTCTTACCAATTAATTCAACGTGTGTGTTTATATAAATAAAGACTGAATCAAAAGAAGAAATTGACGGGTGTGAAAAGAAAGGCGGACGCAGAAAGTGAAAAAGACTGTCAAAAGTGTGCGAGGAGAGATTCTTAGGAGGAGAGGGAGCTGTTAAATTCATGCGCCAACCACGGCTATAAAATGAAATAAAAGTCCAATGTTTACACACTATGCATGAATTAAATATGGGATACATGAATTATTATGGTATGGCCCACTTAATTATGCTGTTAATTAATGAATTAATTAATACTTTGATGTTACCTTTCGACCTCCATCTATGAGACGTGGAGTGCACAGCCTCATGAATAAGTCTTTGTTGGAGGAGAACACTACAGGGGTCACCAGTCTGGACATAATTGCTTTGTAATCTGTCGGCAGAAATACCTCCCAAACGCTATCCAGATCCGCCATCGAATGGACCATCGACGACACTAAAGACAAACGGCATGCATCCTGTGGGGAAGTCAGAGAGAGAATGCGCGCGAAACAATCTTCGGGCAACGCTTCCAAATTCATCATCATCATTTCTCTTAATTCTGGTTCTCTCTTTGAGATTGAATCAAAGAAAATATAATGCTGGAGCTGTATGAGTTGCAACTTCTTGTTCTATTTTTTTTTTGTTTGGGTTTTCTTATGGTCTTTGTGAAGCTAGCGGAGACCATGTTTTATAGGAAATATTGCGGCAGAGATGGTCCACATACATATCGTCAAAATGACAACATTTTGTGTTGTGGGTATTGTCTCTATGACAACATCAAGTGTAAAAATGAGCACATCCAAACACATCATGTTTACCTAAAATGGTAACGTGGAGGGAGATTGGTCAACCAATTGCCTCGAAAATGCCCTATTTATCTTTGTAAACAATGTACATGTCTATATTTGGTAAGAACAGATTCCTTTTATCTTTACATTATCATTTTGACATACGAAACAAATAAAAGAATATTGTTTCATCAAAAAATAAAAAAATGAAAAAATGAAAGAATATTTAATATGTCTTGAAACACTACACACATAATAAAGCGAAAAAAAGAAAAGAAAAGAAAAGAAAAGCAAAACCCCTTTTCTATCTCTTTAGCTTTGATGTATTGAACTTTTCAAATATTTTCTTTTCCTTTATTATTATTCTTCAAGTGAAAAGATATAGATGACCCAATTCGAAGTTGTTCCTTTTCAATCATTCCCTTGGCCTAATTTCAATACCCTCAATGACAAGTCCAGCTTTTAGTTGATAACCTTTGACCTCCATGAAACTCATCTTCACCTCCTCATCATCTTCACCACTGAAGAACTCTCCAAGCTTGATCTCCATCCACCCATCTTCTCTTTCACTCAGGAACTCAACGCCGTTACTATTATGAGATGATCTGCAGCCGTCCATTTGCTGCTTCTTTGTATCCCGTCCGTATAGATAAGCCATGCCATTACAACACAGTACTTGGTCTC
The DNA here is from genome assembly GCA_007844105.2 of Rhamnella rubrinervis. NCBI lineage: Eukaryota > Viridiplantae > Streptophyta > Magnoliopsida > Rosales > Rhamnaceae > Rhamnella > Rhamnella rubrinervis. Next base: position 11,316,021 of record CM017578.2, read on the forward strand.
TTACTTGGACTGAAATCTCACAGGGCATCGTATCCAGACCATAAGCACGTCTTGAAATGTTCATAATAAGATATGCACCATATTTTGTGTTTTTGGTGAGCATCTGAGTTGTAATCTTGCCGTGAATTTCTAACCAAGAGATTGTTATGAGCTCAACCGCCTCTGGAAATCTGCCCAAATAAAACAATATATGTATGTGACCGCAAAGGTACTTATTTTTTGTGTCAAATTAATGAAAGCAAAATCATGTGTAAACCTTGATTCGGGTATTCGTTTCCAGCACCAATACATTGGGTCATGGCTCCATGCTATTGATAGCTCTCTTGCAGACAGTAGATAGGATTTTCTCCCTGACCATTTCTCTATTTTGAAGCTCTGTTTCCATTGAGAAATTAATTGTCAAGAAGAAAATCAGACACACCAGAGCACACTAACACATGCACGCACGTCTCACCTATGTTTTCTCCTCGAAAGAAAAACTCATTTTCAGTGAGAAACAAACCCAAAATTCGTTCTGAGTTGACACACACACACACAAACTCTATGAAGCTATTTGATATGTAGAAAGACGAAGAGATAGGAAGAGGGGGGGTTGTAATTACCTTTCTACCGCCATCAATGAGTAAAGAAGAGCAGAGGTGGAAGAAAAGCTCCTTCTTGGTGGAAAACTTGAAAGGTAAGTGGAAGGTGGAGAGAAGGTGGCGATAATCCGATGGCAAAAACCTCTCCCAAATCACATCAGACTCTGCTACCGAACGAAAGGTGGTGGACACCGCAGAACATGTGCAGGCATCCAATGGTGTGGTTAGCGACAGAATCATAGACACAACGTCTTCTGGTAACATCTCCATGCCTGATGACATCCCCGTTTGTTTCAAATCATCAAACTAGAAACAAATTAATTACATGCACACTTACAATTACTCTAATAAATGCTTGATTATTTTTGGTTTGGTGCATTAAATGTCATAATACCGTGTGTGTATATATACAATATAATAAATTAACACACATATGTAAAAGACAAACTCCGTTGTTTGACTTGGGTGGCTTTTTTGACGCAATTTACTAATAAATTATATTATCTTTATCTCTTGGTTTTGAATAACTTGGAATTCCATTTTGTCTGCACCGAAATGTGTTCGTGCCGTTGTGTTGAATTGAAATATGTTTTTACTACATCATGTAACTTATGAGAACCTTTCGTTTAGGCCATTCCACACCCATTGTTTTGTTCTGTTTTATCTGTTGCTTCGTTGAACATTTAAAGAACATCGATAAGAACATCTAATATTTTGCGGTTGCGTCGTTGAACATTTGATAAGAATATCTAATATTTTATGGTTGCTTCGTTGAACATTTAAAGAATATTTGATAAGAATATCTAAAATTTTGAATTTTTAAGAATATCTAATATTTTGAATTTTGACTTTCATATAGACGGACAATTTTTGCCATCTAAGTGTGCCACCATGCCCCTGTCCCATATGTACCCATGTGGACAGTCCAGTAATTTTGTTCGAACAATAGTTTCGAATTAAAAAAAAAAAAACAAAAAAAGTCTCTGGCCCATAAAAATAATGTTGAGGCTTATGGGCCTTCTCATCAAAGAAAGGGCCCACATCTTGACAGCTCACAGTTTTTGGGCGACCTTGTTTTCTATATACGCAGCAAATGCTACTGTATACATTTTACAAGACTTTTCTGGAAAGGAAAAGAATGTGTTTGAAATTCTGCATGACCACAGATTTCTGTGTGACCCATTCGGCTGAGTTCCATCTCAGTTTCTCTGGTTCCGCTCTCAAAATTTGTTAGTTTACCAAGAGTTCAAGCTTGGCTCTCCTTCATCCATGGCTATAACCCACAGCTTCAAACCCCGCATTTCCATATCCCAGTACTCTTCACGCTATACTCCATTAATACCTTCTCCTCCATTTTCATTCAAAACCCAAACTAGCTCATACTTCTTTGGCACCATTCCTCCAAGACTTCACATTTATCAGGCACCATCACTCTCATTATCTAGAAGACTGTTCCTTCCTTCAGTTTCTGGCATCTGGGACGCCTTAACTGGTGGTAACAATGCTCGTGAAGCAGTTACTGCAATTAGAAGAGGAATGTTGCTATTTAGGCAGGTAATTTCCGACGCTTGTAGTCCCACATCAGTTATAGCTATCTCTTTGTACCCCTCGTGGTTTCAATGAAAATAGTTTAGTATCTTTTACTTTTCAGGGTGATGTTTCTGGGTCTGTGGCAGAATTCGATAAGGCAATTGAGCTGGATCCACGTCAAAAGGCATGTAGGTTCATTAATTTATCCTTCTGAAATGTGTCTTATTGGGTATGTGAATTGTTGTGTAAAGTTACATCAACTGGTGATGGTGCTTAACAGATCTTTGGCAAAGGGGATTATCACTTTACTACTTGGATAGGTACTAATTATAAATTGTTCTGTTCTGTTGTGGCTTTGTTTTGGTGTTTAAGAAAATGTTTCGGGAAAAAGGTATTATGATTAATATTTGAAGCATTAAGGTAACCCGTACCCGGTTTAGCCTAATACTGCAATTGGGAAAAGTTGGCATTGTTTTACTTGCCATTATGATAAATGGAAAACAACAGTAAACTTGAAGTTCAAGAAGAATCTCTGAATGCTAGTTCGAAGTACATGTGAAAGAGTATCTTTCATCCACAGGTTTGAGGAAGGGGCAGAGCAGTTCAGATTAGATGTTGCACAGAACCCAAATGATACAGAGGAGTCTATTTGGTGCTTTCTCTGTGAAGCTCAATTGTATGGAGTTGATGAAGCAAGGCAACGATTTCTCGAGGTAATTCAGTCAAATGTCACCAAGAGAACATTATCTTTGAATGAGTTAGCTAAAACCTTCCAATGACAAATGTAATGTAATTATGTTAAGGGATTACGTCTCCACTAGTTGTTGTCGAATGGAAAGTCAATGTTGCATATGTAGCATTCATGCGCTGCCAACTTTTGACCACCTATGTCTCAAACTGAGTGAGTACAGAATATGGCGATAGAAAAAAGTGTGCTTTTAAGGTTTGAACTAAAGCTTTTTTCTTTATGAAGAAGGACCAGCACCATATACAGTTAAGCTAGAACTTATACTTCTTGAGGTGGTTCTATAAAAAGTGCTTTTACTCTGTTGATTTTGATTGGAAATAACTATGAACTATATGAATGCAGGTTGGAAGAGACCCACGACCTGTGATGCGGGATGCCTATGACATGTTTAAGGATGGTGGTGACCCAGAAAAGGTGAGGAGCAGACTTTTTTCTTTTGAACAAACTGTTTATTTTCAAGCTAGTAATGTGTTATTGTACAGGATAAATGACATTTCATCTACTTGCACCTTAAAATTCATTATCATGTCTCTATAGCTGCACTAACTGTAGCTAGAAATCATATAACTGAATTATTTGACTTCAATGTTTCTGGTAATATATTTGACTTCAATGTTGATGTTGATAAATAGCTTGCTGCTCAATTTTCAAGTGGCCGAGAGAATGACTATTTCTATGCTTCTCTATACGCTGGGCTTTACTATGAATCTCAGGTTTGTCTCGAAGTTCATACTCTTAAGAATTTCTTTTGGAGTCACATGCTGTTTCTCATTGGGATTTATCTTAGTTTTATTGAGACATCTAGCAACTTCCCTGCAAAAATCTTTAAAGGCCACTGAACAGTGAGCTGTATGTAGAAATAAAGTTAAATTTTTACAGTGGGTTTCTGTTTATTTAGATGTTAGTACTAAATATTGCCAGAATCACAACACTCGTGCACTCATTGAACATTACTTTTCATTTATAGAAACTGAACTCATGACTGAATAGTCACCTGAGTCAAAAACTATCTTAGTTGCAATATTAAATTGATTTCAATAGCATTAAAACATCTGATACCTTCAAAACCAGTGAACTATATTACAGAATTAGGTAGTATCCAAATGAAATGGGGCATTATGAGTTCTTGTACACCCACTTTGTGGAAGTAACCTTAGCCTTGATCATTCTGTAGTGGCTGAAGGAACTGCAACAAGCAAATCTTGATGGAAAACCTGAAGGAAAGATAAATAAGAGAGCACTGTTTGTTTAATTGATTATTATTAATAATAGATAAAGAAAATTTGAAGGATGAAAATAATATCAAGAGACAATACCATCATAAGAGTATTCCAATTCTTGCCTTGGACCTTCCCCACTGTTCTCAGCTAAAGGCTGTATGGTTCTAGGAAGCACATTTTGATTCTTTGAAACTCTACATGCCTGCATACAACCCTAGTCCAGAATAGATCACTGCCACAGTAAGACTCAAGAAAAAAAAATGAAAAAAACTTCAAATAACGTATAAGTTAAAATGTATAAAATCTTTGTAGAAGGAAAGAATCAGATCCTTAAAGTATTTGCATATGCAATATCTGCTGAAATAATTACAAAAAAGAAATGCAGAGAGTCCTGAGAAAGTTCTATCCACAGTAAAAGTGATTCGTCTTATGATTGCTGCTGAGATTCTCTACTATACTACTAAAATCCTTAAGAGGCCTGCTTTGTGCCTACCTATTTACTTAAACTTCAATAGAGATCCAGTGACAGTACAAATACCAACATTTTTGGAACGATAGATGCTAAAGCACAAAAATGATAGTCTATAGTAATGTCAAGAAAGTATAATTGTATATGCCTCATCTATACACTAGATATCTTTCTTACATTTATAATAAAATTCATTTCAAGGTAGGTGGATTACTACCATTACATTATATATAAACTAAAACAGAATTTAACTTCGGAAAGGAAAAGAAAAAAAGAAGTTCCTGTTGGCTTCAGTTAAAGGAAACTGATAAGGATCCAACTAATAATTTCCACATAGAGGTTGGATTACTTCCTATATTATGCACATCACCTTCGGCTATTTTGCTCTTGTCCCAGATCGAATAGAAAATAGTAAAGTGGAATATAGGACTTTATAAAATGTAGCGACTGAAAGTGATTTTGTTATCTGACTCTTTCAGTGAGTAAGTCGACCAGTTAATGATCACAAGAGAGGCTGGTCGTGCCAACTAACTCAAAATATTTTAGTGGTGAGTGAGTGCGGCGAAAATTGGATAAGGATCTTGAGATGTGGTAGTTTTCAAGCCTTTTTGTTCATGAAAATTGATCTCATGACTGAATTGAGAAGCACATTCAGAAAGTTATGTTTCATAATTTCATGTCCTCGCTGTAGAAAGTAAAACAGACCAGATACATACCCAATTCCATTTTAATGTCTTCGGATCCTCAATAGAGCACTTCAAAAGGGCATGTATCATATTTACTTGCAATACATGTTTATCTTACGTATTAACCTTATTCCGAAAATTTGACATATTTTGACCGAGAACTGGTGCTAAAAGACGTACACTGATCTTAATTTTTATGTTGATCTATTATACATTGTTTGCGTGACCAGTACTGATTGGTAATATCCGCACAAATGCAGAAAAAAACTGATGAGGCCAAACATCATATACTTGCTGCATGTCAGTCACCTTATGGACAAAGGTTTGAACTATCAAACACATCCATCTGTGATTATATTACTAATTGCTAACAACGCAACGTGTACAGCAATACAAAATCTAACTTCACTGCCACTTCAGGTCTGATGATTATATGGCTTCTCTAGCCAAGGTTCACTGCCTTTGTCGAAACTGGGAGTCCAATTGAAACATTTGGCTCATGAAGATACCTGTTGCTTATCTCCGCTTTGAGTATTGTATAAATACAATATAAGAAAAGCTCCATAAATGTAGGATTATGTTGAGGTGGGTTAGATACAATTGCTTCTATATATGGCTAAGGTTATAAGCATGCATGCATTCAGAATGAAGTCAATTTGTGTTTTTTCCACCTTTGTTTTTGGGTAGCTAAATGAGAAATTTTGGTGTTACTTGATTTTAAAAAAAAAACTTCATCGTCATATATATTTGCAAGTATTCATGCCCTTGTTGTTACTAATTTGCTTAATTGATTTGGAAGAACTTCATGCATGGCTGGTTCAAGAATATGCTTTTGGGAGAAACAAAAAGCACTTATTTAGTTTCACCTTTTTTGGTGCTTGGAGTTTTTGGTTTTTAATTGAGCACAAATATGTAAATCATTGAGGTGTTTATATTATTTATATTTTGGTCGTTAATGTTAAATTGTGGAGCTTATAAATGATGAGGGGTTCTAATTATCTAGTCTTAAAGCATCCACTTTGAGAGTTATTCCAATGTACCAAAATCTGAAAGTGATTTCATTAAAAATTTGTGGAAATGAAAACACATACTTCCAAGCAAATTGAAACTTAAATCAATACCTTTCATTTCATATATTAAATTACAAGTTCAGTCAAAGTACCAAGTTGATGCCACATAGTGATGATGATTGTCTTTACGGCATTATAGTAAATATACTAGTAGTCTAATTTTATTATCATAAAAAAAGTATAATAATATTTGGACATTACGTTTTGGTAATATTGTCTGAAAATCAATCATAAACCCTCTACTTAGCATATTCGCTGTGTTAGCACAAAATATGTGAATATTCTTCTTTGTTGATTCGGATTTTGGATATGCTCTGTTGAGCTGCTATTGAGGGTCTACCAACTCATTTTACGACTTGATATGTGGATTTACCATAATACCCCTTGTGAGATCATGTAGGTAGCTATTATATGCATATATACATAGATATATATATATATATATTCTTTTTTCAATACATTTTATTCTCTTAGATGTGGACCTCTTGTTAATTAATTAATTATATATTCTAAAAAAAAAGAAAAAAAAAAGAGCTAGCTTTTATTACAAATTATTGGGTTTTTAGGAGCATATCGTGAGAGGTGTGAGGGCAATAAAGACATTTAAATGATTGATTGGAAATGCAGAAAAAAGCAACCTCAAACTAATTAACTAATTAATCACTATTCAAACCCACATTTTTTTTTAATAAATAATTGGCTTTGTCACCATGGCACTCCAAGATGCACATGGTGTTGGTATATTCCGTTTAAATAAATCATTAATTAATTTATTAGTTTCAATTTTACATGTGTTAATTACCAAATCCATATAAAGTTCATGCAATCAAGTTTGATTTGTGCCACGTACAATGAAATCTAAGGGTTAACTTTGATTTGAGGCAACGTGTCAGCATATTAATAGAGCATCATAAAAAATCCAAGCGAGGTTGGGTTAATCAGACCCACAAACCTCTGGTTCGGGTATTTATGAAAGCAAACTATAACATACCGCTTCGTCCTTCACCTTCGAAGCTTTTCTCTAATTATTGTTCAGAAAAAAAGCCAACCTCCTTGCTTTCTCTTAGGCTTGGCTTTCATTCGGATACGCCAGAGGAATGCCAGAGGAAGTGGTGGGTTTCTTAGGATCAGTGCGACAATTTCGGGATGTCGTCGGAGAGGCTCATTGCCAGCGGAATGTCACAGTCCGATGCTACTTTACCGGTCTCATACTCGTTCCGGCGATGGGACGAACCCACGCGGATTTTCGAGGAGTTGCCTGCGGCAACAATCGTATCGGTGTCTCGACCCGATACGAGTGATATTAGCCCCATGCTTCTCTCGTACACCATCGAGTTTCAGTACAGACAGGTACTCCCTTTCTCTCTCTCTCTTTGTATATGCGTGTGTGTGTGTGTGTGTATATATATAAGTTTATGCAAAAAACTGTGCAGGTTTTTGCTTAAACAATATACATGTATATGCGTGTATCTACGTGTATATACTTGTTTGAGGTTGCTTTTTGTAAAATGGGAAAGCACGGTGTCAATCAGCATGTAACTGGTGATCTATAAAGAGTGGTGAAGATAATACAAGAAATATAATTTTTGCGAGTGCGTATGTATTCGTTTGTTTGGGTCCAACGCAAGAGGCAAAATCGTTGACTTTTTTAAGCACGGAGTCTCAGATTAGAGGTGGAGTTTTCTAATCAAATGGAGATTTATGTATTATGTGTAATTTGTGCATTCCAGCAGCAGGCATTTGGGTGCTGAATGTTTTGCTTCTTAACAGTTTAAGTGGCGGTTGCGGAAGAAGGCATCACAAGTTCTATATTTGCACTTTGCTTTGAAGAAACGAGCTTTTATTGAAGAAATCCACGAGAAACAAGGACAGGTTTGTTTATTACATATGACAAACCCCACGCGTCTCATATTTAATGTATGTATTCTCCCAGCCAAATCTGGTCTAACCAATTTGTTGTTGGAATTATTCTTCAAAGGTTAAAGAATGGCTTCACAGCTTAGGAATAGTAGACCAGATAGCAGTAGTGCAAGATGTTGATGAACCTGATGATGGAGCTGTTCCTTTTCACAATGAGGATAGCCTCAAGAAAAGGTCAATTTTCTCAATTCACATCCCCTGTTCTGTTTACTACTTAACACCAAAATGGGTATAAATATAATACTAGTACTGGTTCTAAAATTGGATTGTTATGCAGAAATGTCCCTTCCAGTGCTGTTCTTCCCATCATTCGCCCAGCGTTAGGGGGACAGCAGTCCATTTCAGAGAGAGCGGAGGCAATGCAGGGTTACTTGAGCCATTTTCTGGGAGACTTGGATATTGTGAATTCTAAAGAGGTGAGCTTGGGAGTTTCACCCACGACAACGTGATTATTTCATAGTGACTTGTTGGAAAATTTCAGTTTCACATGATGTTAGTATTTTGCAAATGCATCATTCTTTTAAAGACTAGACCTAGCTCGTAACATTTTCCATTGAGCCTATGCTTTATTGGATCCTCATCACGGATTTTTACTCGTTTCACTCGTATACTCACCGTTTGAACCATATTTTTTTTATTATACCTCTGCTAAGCATGTATAATAACAAGCAGTGCTGGATTGTAGGTATGCAAGTTTTTGGAGGTCTCCAAGTTGTCATTTCTACAGGAGTATGGTCCAAAGTTGAAAGAAGGTTATGTGACAGTGAAGCATCTACCAAATATTCCAAGGAGTGATTCTGTTATAGGATGTTGTCCATGCCATTGGTTCAATTGCTGCAACAACAACTGGCAAAAGGTTGGCAAATGACTTTTTTCCATGCAATAAAAACTAGGATCACATTTTCTTAAATCCAGACTCAGTTGTGCACATAAGCATATATGTATTTCTCTAACTGTGTCACAATGTTAAAGTCTGATACTATAATGTCAGGTCTTTTATTGAAAGTATTCCTTAACTTTTCACCAAAAGGGTACAAAAAGAAAAAGAAACGAAAGTATTCCTTAGAAAGTACTCCTTAACTTATTATTCTTCATTTGATCTCAAAGTTTTGTTTATGGCCAAAGAGTAACTGTCATCATCATGTGGAAATAAGCACCTAGCATCAGGTTGTAGCCCTTGTACCTTTGGAGCCAAAGAAAATGAATGAAATCTTCACATTAATTGGCTTCAACAGAGTTGGCATCCTTAGGATGCTTCCGAAATAGCTTGGGGATCACTGTTTTTGAACAATCAACCAATCCTCCTATTTATATTTTGAGCACAAAAATTGGCAACGAAATCGAATTTTGTTTGCCTACAGATTGTTTATTTTCTTTCTAGTAAACCATATGTCAAATAGCTTTCCTTTATCTTGCTTGCAGGTCTGGGCTGTTTTAAGACCTGGGTTTTTGGCATTTCTGGATGATCCTTTTGACACAAAACTTTTAGACATTATAATTTTCAACGAACTTCCAGTCTCAAATGGAAAAGAAGATTTTCAAGTGAATTTAGCAAATCAAATAAAGGAACGCAATCCTTTATGTTATACATTCAAGGTGAACCATTGTTCCACCTTTTTTTTTTTTTTTTGATAGACTCTTTGAGATGAATGTTAGTTCATGTTTCAATTTCAACTATAACATTTAAAATTTTCAAAAGGTTGGTTGTGGAAACCAAAGCATAAGGATAAGAACTACAAGTAATGCTAAAGTTAGCGAATGGGTTACTGCAATTAATGAAGCTGGTCTGAAGCCTCCTGAAGGTTGGTGTCATCCTCACCGCTTTGGTTCCTTTGCTCCTCAAAGGGGTCTGACTGAAGATGGGAGTCAAGCTCAATGGTTTATCGATGGCCAAGCAGCCTTTGAAGCTATTGCTTCTGCAATAGAGAATGCAAAATCTGTGGTTTGGTTTTCTACCTCATTAACACAGTTCAGATTTGTCTTATCTAATAGTAATATACAGCACTGAAGTAGTTAAATGGTCGCTGCAGATTTTCATGACTGGCTGGTGGGTTTGCCCAGAGCTGTATCTAAGACGTCCTTTTGATAACCATTTTTCCTCTCGGCTTGATGCATTATTAGAAGCAAAAGCTAAGCAAGGGGTTCAGGTTCTATTATGATTTCTTAACTCTCTCTTTCTCTTGTTTATTTTCTTTTCTTAAAATTTTTGTTCATTTATTTATTTTTTTTTTCTCATTTATGCTATATATCTGTATTATGTGCATATGAGCACAGTTAGTTTGACTTTGAAATAAATTGAAATGCAGATATACATTCTTCTTTACAAGGAGGTTTCACTTGCTTTAAAAATCAACAGCTCATACAGTAAAAGAAGGCTCCTAAATATTCATGAAAATGTTCGGGTACTCCGCCATCCCAATCGCTTTCCCACAGGTGTTTATTTATGGTATGTACTGTTTTTTTATTAGTCCATTCAGTTTTTTATAACAGATGTCAATATTGATCTTTTTTAGCTAATGCTTATTAATTATTCATAGCTTGGTTTCTTTTATGCCCATCATTACTTTTGGGTTACAGGTCACACCATGAAAAACTTGTAATTGTTGATTACAAGATTTGCTTCATTGGAGGATTAGACTTGTGCTTTGGCCGTTTTGATACAATTGAACACAAAGTGGGAGATTGCCCTCCAATTACGTGGCCAGGAAAGGACTATTATAATCCAAGGTGATTATACCTTTACTAGAAAGATTGTTTAGAATATTTCACGGACTGATGAGTCATTAAAAATCTGTCATTAATGAAGTTCTATACGAATAATATTTCTACCCGACCCTGTCTTTGGTAAAACTTTCATGGATCTAGCTGTGTCTAAAAAAAAAATGTTTTGTTTTGGTGGTGGTGCTAGAGAATCTGAACCAAATTCTTGGGAAGACACCATGAAAGATGAGCTGGAACGTGAAAAATATCCTCGCATGCCATGGCATGATGTCCATTGTGCTCTTTGGGGCCCAGCTTGTCGTGATATTGCTAGGCACTTTGTTCAACGATGGAACCATGCTAAGGTTAGCTCTGCTACATTTACTCTTGTGGATAACTATTCTTTTCTACTATTTAAGCAAATCTTCTAACTTTTTGAAGCATTTTCCTAGAGAAACAAGGCTCCTAATGAACAAACGATACCTTTGCTTATGCCTCACCACCACATGGTCCTTCCTCATTACATGGGAAGAAGCAGAGAGAGAGACATTGAGGGTAAAAACAGTGAAAACCAGAATGACCTCACCAGGCAGAATTCTTTTTCCTCACAATCTCCATTGCAAGATATCCCATTGCTTTTGCCTCAAGAAGCTGATGGTTTAGCTGTTCCTGGTTTAAACCAAAAGCTAAACAGTCTGCACACAGATCTTAATAATCTTCTTGATCAGCCAAATGGGTGCAAGGTCGAAGCTTTAGCTCCAGATGAACAGATGGAAGGTTTTGTGGATGACCTTGATTCTAAAGATCAAAGAAAAATAAGTCTAAACATGGTGGAAGAATCTGGCATGCCAATTTCAGATGAGCAGTGTGAAAATCAAGATGAAAGCAATCATAATATTGCTGTGGATGATTGTGGACAGGTTGGCCCACGTACTGCATGTCATTGTCAGGTTACTACTTAGGCCTCTTGCAATCCACTAACATAAGCTAGTGTTGCTGCATTTCAAGTTCAAGATTTTTAGGACTTTCAATTTTTGTGTGTTTCTATCAGTATGTTTAGTCAGTGGTAGATTTTTAACCTTCAACTTACTTCTTGTTTTCCATGTATCTGTTAATGTAGGTAATCAGAAGTGTCACCCAGTGGTCTGCTGGAACAAGTCAAACAGAAGAAAGCATTCACAAGACTTATTGTTCTCTTATTGAGAAAGCCGAACATTTTGTTTATATTGAAGTAATCACCACTATATGATTTTTTTTTTTCTCTTTCTTTTAAATGGACAACTGCTAATTTCAGTTCTTCTACTGATTGTTTTTGCTTGTTTTCATCCAGAATCAATTTTTCATCTCAGGTCTTTCAGGGGATGAGATTATACAGAACCGAGTATTGGAAGCATTGTACAATCGTATCCTCCTAGCGCACAAAGAACAGAAGTGCTTTAGGGTTATTGTTGTGATACCACTCTTACCTGGATTTCAGGTACATGAGCTTTGTATATTTCTTAAGATTAAAGTTTATAATTAAGCAAATTAGATGTATATGTCTTTTTGTGGTAAATTATTGTTTAATTTTCTCACGGGTACACATATCAGGGAGGTGTGGATGACAGTGGTGCAGCTACTGTAAGAGCCTTAATTCACTGGCAGTATAGAACAATTAGCTGGGAGAATACCTCAATATTGCATAATCTGGGTGTAAAGCTAGGTCCTAAAGCACACGATTACATTTCTTTTTATGGTCTAAGATCACATGGTAGACTTTTTGAAGGTGGCCCTGTGGCTACAAGTCAGGTATAATAGATTCACATCACTTATGGAATCACAAATTATTGGATGTACCAAATACTAAAGTTGCCACTCTTGATTTTAGTAAAACAAGCTTTTAATTTATCAAAGATAACCTAGTTTTTGTTTGCTACATTGCAGGTGTATGTTCACAGCAAATTGATGATAATTGATGATCGTGCTGCCCTGATTGGATCCTCAAATATTAATGATAGAAGTTTGCTTGGCTCCAGAGACTCTGAGGTATCTTTTCAAATTCTATGCACACACATTTATATTAATTTCCTAAAACACCCTTCCCCTTTCTTCTCCTACATAAAATCTTAAACGTTAGCTTTCTTCCTTGCATTAACTAATGCTCGTATATGTAATTTGAGAATTTGGAAAACATGAGATCTTTTAGGAGTTGTTTTACTTGCCTTGTCTTTTGGGTTGTTAATGGAAAATATAGAAGGAAAGATTGATTAGTGTGTTGAATCGATTTCAGATTGGGGTACTATTTGAGGACAAGGAATTCATAGAATCATCAATGAGTGGACAGCTTTGGAAGGCTGGGAAATTTGCTTATAGTCTTCGGTGCTCCCTCTGGTCTGAGCACCTGGGTCTTCATGCAGGAGAGGTTGATAACATTGATCAAACATGAATGTTCTGCATCTCCTTGTGTCCCAGTTGTCAATTTTTATGCGCACATATTTTATTTGTTAATTAATCTCATTATTAATGTTGCAATTGACAAGTTCTTGATTAATTCCTTCAGATAAGTCAAATCAGTGATCCTGTATCAGATGAGACATACAAAGATTTGTGGTTAGCAACTGCAAAGGTGAGATTGACTAGTACATGGTGAAGGAATTCAAGTATGCATGTGTATACATGGTGGTACAAAAAACACATCATAGTTAGATTTCATTTTAATGCTATTTGACACACAAACTTGTTTATGTCGACTAAAAATAACAGATTTCACCTATGCATTATGCATGTGAAAAATATTGTAGATTGAACCAGTTCACATTGTGTTTCTTTAGTGCTTTATGTTTCATTATTTTAGTTTTGTTATAATATTCTTCTCTTTTACACTACGTAATTTAGTTGTCTCTTCATATTATACAGAAAAATTCCATGATTTACCATGAGGTCTTTTCATGCATTCCAAATGATGGTATACACTCAAGGTACAATTATTACTATGAAAGCTTTTCCGCTCCTTTTGTTTTTTGGTACTTCACCCTCTAAATATATATGTTACAATTCCCATCAACTGCAGAGCTGCTCTAAGACAATGCAAGGCTTATTGGAAAGAGAAACTCGGCCACAGCACAATTGATTTAGGCATTGCCCCTGAAAAGCTGAACATAGTGGATTCAATGGAAAGATTGAAGTCTGTAAAGGGTCATCTTGTTTCGTTCCCTTTAGAGTTTATGTGTCAAGAAGATCTGAGACCAGTCTTTAATGAGAGTGAGTTTTATGCCTCTCCTCAAGTATTTCATTAAGAACTGGCACGGAAGACCATACGCATATACAGAATGGGTGGACCATTGTTTGCTACACTTGTAGATAAATTCCACACAACAATTGAGACAGATGAGCAATATTTAGGGTAGGATCACTAACAAAAACTGATAGCAGTGCCAGTATTTTGTGGATTTACGATAGGTGAAAATTATTCATGCCACGTTGGCCTTGATGTACTTTCTATATAGGATTAGTTTCTAGTTGCAGAGAGTATGTAAAAACATCTCTCTTTAGGAAATATGCGAGTACGACTTCGTTTTCTCTTTTGTTTTGATATACATGTAACATTGCATCATACCTTGTATAGGCCGCTAATTAAAGACCTAAGGTACAGAATAATATTTGATTAGTGGTTGTTGCTGCAGTGCTGTTGCTCATTTTATTTCACTTATTTGCCTGGATATGTGACAACATTCTTGGGCAATTTTCTCATTATCACCCATGTCATCTGCATCCCCTTTTACCCGACAAAGGCTTTGTTTAATTGCTACTTCATCAATCTTGCTTACCCGTCGTCATTTTCCCAAACAAACTGCCCAAGGCTAATTACCGTAATAGCACCCATCCATTGTAAACGTAAATCTAATCCTCAAAAATCAATAACCAATTTTTTTATATTTTTTTTTCTTTCCGTCTTTATTTCATATAGACTTCCTATACATTTATATAAGGAAAATGTGGTGGTCCTTTCCTGCTAAAATCATTAAGGTGTTTTTTTTTTTTTTTGTCGTCAATGTTGAATTGTGGAGCTTATAAATGATGTGGGGTTCTAATTATCTAGTCTGAAAGCGTCCCCTTTGAGAGTTATTCCAATATACGAAAATCTAAAAGCGACTTCATTAAAAATTTGTAGAATTGTATTTACTTCATTAAAAATTTGTAGAATTGAAAATAAATACCTCCAAGAAAATTGAAACTTAAATCAATACCTTTGATTTCATATATTAAATCACAAGTTGTCAAAATATTAACACAATAAAAAAAATAAAAGAAAATAATAACGATTTTGGTAAAGAAAAAAAAAATTGATTATAGTAGCCAAGCTCTCCATCATTAAAAATGAAAGGAATTGCCAAATTAAGTATGGTCAAATGGGTAGACCATTGGCTTTTGAAATGTTTATGATTTCACACTCACCGAAACCAGATGAGACAGCCGTGCACGGCAATGCCCAGGTACTTAAACATTATTAAATAAATTAATAATATGTTCATAAAAATGTTTGATAGTCGATGCCACATAATGATGATTGTCTTTACGACATTATAACAAATATATTGCCATAATATTGGTAGTAGTCTATTGTTTTTAAGGCATTACAGTAATACACTAATAGTAGTCTAATTTTTTTATTATTATTATAATAAAATGGTGTAATAATATTTGAATATTTCTTTTTTATATATATATATATATAAATAGAATAGAGTTTTAAAATTTAAATTCGATTAAGAGATAAAATTTTATTAATATTTTAATTTTATAATTTTATAAAAATATAAAATAGTAAATCCACCCCATTAAGAATACTCTTCTACCTTACACACGTTTTGATAATATTGTCTGAAAATCAACCATAAAACCCATATTCAGCATAGTTTGCAGTGTCGGCACAAAATGTGTATTTTTATCTTTGTTGATACGGATTTCGGATATGCTCTGTCGAGCAGCCATTAAGGGTCAACCAACTCTGTTGAGCGGCCATTAAAGGTCTACCAACTCATTTAATGACTTCATGTATGAATTTACCATAATACCACCTGTTAGATCAAGTGGGTCGTTATTACATGTTTTTTTTTCCCAACACATTTCATCCTCTTAAATGTGGACCTCTTGTTAATTAATTAATTATATATTTTTCAAAAAAATGAAAAAGAGCTAGCTTTTATGACAAACTATTGGGTAGTAGGAGCGTTTGGTGAGAGGTGCGAGGGCAATAAAGACATTTAAATGTTTGATTGGAAATGCAGAGAAAAGCAACATCAAACTAATTAACTAGTTAATCACTATTCAAACCCACATTGTTTTTTAATTAATAATTGGCTTTGCCACCGTGGCACTCTCAAATGCTCATGGTATTGGTATGTACTACATTCCATTTAAATAAATCATTAATTAATTTAGTTTCAATTTTGCATGTATTAATTACCAAATCCTCATATAACTTCATGCAATCAAGTTTGATTTGTGCCACGTACAACGAAATCTAAGGGTTAACTTGGATTTGAGGCGGCGTGTCAGCATATCAATAGAGCATCATAAAAAATTCAAGTGAGGTTGGGTTAATCAGATACACAGCCTCTGATTTCCCGGTTCGGGTATTTACGTAAGCAAACTATAAAAAACCGCTTCGTGCTTCACATTCGAAGCTTTTCTCTAATTATTGTTCAGAAAAAAAAAAGGCCAACCTTCTCTCTCTCTCTTAGGCTTGGCTCTCACTCGGATATGCCAGAGGAAGTGGTGGGTTTCTTAGGATCAGTGCGACAATTTTGGGATGTCGTCGGAGAGGCTCATTGCCAGCGGAACGCCACAGTCCGATGCTGCTTTACCGGTCTCATACCCGTTCCGGCAATGGGACGAACCCACGCGGATTTTCGAGGAGCTGCCTGTGGCAACAATCGTATCGGTGTCTCGACCCGATACGAGTTTTAGTAGCCCCATGCTTCTCTCCTACACTATCGAGTTTCAGTACAAACAGGTGCTCCCTTTCTCTCTCTTTGTATTTGTGCGTGTATATATATATGTTTATGCAGAAAAACTCTGCAGGTTTTTGCATAAACAATATACATGTATATGCGTGTATCTACGTGTATATACTTGTTTAAGGTTGCTTTTGCTAAAATGGGAAAGCACGGTGTCAGTCAGCATGTAACTGGTGATCTATAATGAGTAGCAAAGATAATACAAGAAATATATATAATTTTTGGGAGTGTGTATGTATTTGTTTGTTTTGGGTCCGACTCAAGAGGCAAATCGTTGACTTTTTTAAGCACGGAGTCTCAGATTAGAGGTGAAGTTTTCTGATCAAATAGAGATTATATGTATTATGTATAATTTGTGTATACCAGCAAGACATTTGGCTGCTGAACGTTTTGCTTCTTTAAACAGTTTAAGTGGCGGTTACGGAAGAAGGCATCACAAGTTCTATATTTGCACTTTGCTTTGAAGAAACGAGCTTTTATTGAAGAAATCCACGAGAAACAAGGACAGGTTTGTCTATTATGTTAGAAAATTAATAAAAATACCTCATAGCTTAAACGCTGCAGAACAAGCTCACGAATCTATATTGCAAAACAAATTTATGAATTCCAATAAAGCAATCAACAGATCTTACGAACAAAATAAATAGCCGAGTCAACGACAGCCTCTCTTTTAGGGCAAACTCATGAATCTAAATAACTTATGAATTCGAATAAAGCAACCAATAGATCCCACAAACAAAATAAATTTTAGGGCAAACTAATGAATCCGAATAAAACAATCAATAGATCCTACGAACAAAATAAATAACTGAGTCAGGCTTCACGACGGCCTCTACAAACAAAATAAATAGAGTCAGTGTTCACAATAACCTCCATAAACAAATTAAATAGCTGAGTAAATTCTTCACAATAGCCTCCACAAACAAATAAATAGTAAATAGCTAAGTCAGGCTTCACGGCCTCCACAAACAAATAAATAGTAAATAGCTAAGTCAGGCTTCACGACGATCTTCCTTCTAGGGTAAAACAACTAGATACAATAATGGTGCATTTTAAATATTCCACCTTAAAACGGCTATATACAATAATTGTGCACTCCAAATACAAGCAACTAAAATACAATAATGATGTCACAAGCCACTAAAATACAATAATGATGTCACAAGCCACTAAAATACAATAATGATGCACTCCAAATATTCCACCTTCGAACCATCATAAATACTAAAATTATCTTTTAGTGTAAAATAAAACCTTAAAACTTTATAAAATAAAACTACTCTCCCAATAAAAAATAATTAGAAAAGTTATTATTTCTAAAAGTGATAGAATAAATATTTTTAATGTACTTAAAATTGAACAGAAGTTATACTTATATAGAGAAAAACGCCTCTCCACTATTTATTCATAACTGATGTGGGACTTTTGGATTCATATATATAATAAACAAAATCAAAGACTTTTAGCTTTTTAATTAATGTGGAACTAATCACAAACAAACATATTTTAAAATAAATAATAAAATATTACAAAAATAATATTTATATAACAATCCCCATATATTTCAAAATATTATTTGAACTCATTTTCAAAATTGTTTTATTTTAGACCAGAGTATATAAGAATTTAATGTGTATGTACTGGTGTCTTTCGAGCTATAAACCAGCTACTGGATGACTAAACGTATCTCACAGGAATATGGTGAAACTAAGTTTCTATGAACCAAACTCCTTTATGTGAAATAGAGAACTAACAATTTACATCAAATTCTTCTACTTAACTGTTCTGCGATTTGGCACTTTATGGCCATATACCTTCCTAGAATCTACAAGTGCTTTAGAGTTGCTTGTTTAACTTTCATAGTAGTCGATCCATCTCCACATACGTGTAGGTGAACTTCTATTAAGTGTGCACCGCAATTTTAATACACCATCATACATAAAGTCTGTAAAGTTCATTAGGAGTACACTACTCATCCTTACTCACTGTAGTTAACACTATCTTGCCTGAGAATGGACTCTGAAAAATAAAAATACAATAGTGCTTTTAAGATAACAGGTGACTTGTTTTTACCTCTGTGAACTTACTTCGTATTAGAGACTTTTCAAAATATAGCCAAAGATCAATAATACCTCTCAAATGCTTTGCAACTCTATCCAATGCAGTTAAATAATCCTTACTAGGGTTATGAGTATATCTACTTAATTTATTTACTGTATAAGTAATGTCAGGCTTTGTACAATTTATCAAGTACATCAGGCTACCAATAATCATATCATACCTTAGTTGTGAGACACTATGATCTAAGTTCTTTAAACGATTATCCGTATCATAAGGAGTGACAATCAGTTTATACTCATAATATTCAAAAAAAATTAAGAACTTCTCCACATAGTGCTCTTGTAATAAAATAAGATCTATTTTACGCAGCACTCTAATTCTAAGGATTACATCTACTTCTCTCATATCTCTCATATTAAAGTTAGAAGCCAAAAAGCCTTAGTCTTTGTCACCACATCCATACTTATTCCAAAGATTAGTATGTCATTAATATATAAGCATATAATCACATAAGTATTAGTATCAAGATTTTTGAATAAATTCATTTATTTGCCTCATTAATAAAATAACTATTTGATACTAATACTAACTTCTTATATCATTGCTTTGGAACTTATTTTAGGTCATACAATGACTCAACAAGCCTGCACACCTTATGCTTATTTCCAATTACAACATAACCCTTAGGTTGATCCATATAATTTTTTTTTTCAAATCTCTATTAAGGAATGTAGTTTTAACATCCATTTAATGTACAAATAAATTATGAACTGGAACCAGAGCAAACAATACTCTAATTAAGGAAATTCTGCTAACAAGAATATAAGTATCAAACTAGTCTATGTCTTTCTTTTGGTTAAAGCTATTAGCAACCAATCTCGTTTTAAATTTATAATTAACCTATTAGCCTTCATCTTATTTTTAAAATTCCATTTACTGCCTAAAGAATTCATTCTTGAAGACAAATCAGCTAACCCTCAATTGTCATTACTCATAATTAAGTCTATCTTATTGTTGATTGCTTCCATCCAAAATGGAGGATCGAATGAAATTATAGCCTCCTCGTAACTCTGAAGGTTAACCTTAGCAAGAAAGATATAATAATCACGAAAATTGATGGCTACTCTCATTCTTTTACTTCTCCTTAATTCTTGTTCAGAATTCTTAGAAGGATCACTAGAGCATCTTCTTGTCTCAAAAGGATCACCAGAATATCTCTCTATCTCAAAAAGATCACCATAACATCTCCCTATTTTGGGAGGATCATCATCATTTTCTTCATGAGATGAACTTCTCTTAACTATAAATTTCATAAGAAATATGTCTTCGAAGAACTCAGCATCTTTAGATTCAATGATGTTATTTGCATTGAACAAATTAACAAAGGTCTTCAAAATCAAGATTCTATATGTCAAGTTATTATGAAAATACTCAATAAACATGAAATCCACAATCTTAGGACCCAATTTATTCATTTCAGAATATGGGATAAGAATTTTAGCAAGACACCTCACATTTTCAATGTCCAAGGTTAGGTAAATAACCTTTTCATAACTCATATATTGTATTCCTTGTCTTTTTATAAGGAATTCTATTATGTATATGAAAAACAGATAAAATAGCCTCCCTCTACGATTTCAAGGGTGACCTAGAACTTACAAGCATTGCATTCATTATATTCTTTAAAGTTCTATTCTTCTTCTCAGTTATCTCATTGGATTCAGGTGAATAAGGATGTGTGACTTCATAAATAATTTCATGCATCTCACAAAATTCATTAAATGGATTGGACTTATATTCACCTCATCTATTAGTTCTTAATCTCTTAATTTTTCTTTTCAAGTTAATTCTCCACTTCTACTTTAAATACCTTAAAGTATTTGGCAGCCTCATCTTTAGACTTCAGAAGATATAATCTAGTAAATTTTGAAAAATCATCAATAAATGTAATATAAAACCTTTTTCCACCTCTAGTCATAGATTTAATGTTTTAAATCACCAAGGTCACTAGAATCAAACTGAGTAATTCAGTTTCCCTCTGTTGAATTGGTTTATGACACTTTTTTTGTAGATTTGGATTCTACACACATCACATCTTTTAGCTTTAGGAAGGCTAATATTAGTCAATAAACCATAATCTTTCATCTTCTTAATATAAGAAAAATTCATTTAACCCAATCTATCATGCCACATATCAATAAAGTCCATAAAGTAAACATAAGATGATGCATTCTTATTAATATTCAAAACTTCAAGTACATTCATCATAAATAACTCATTTGCACAACAACCCTTCCCAAAAAAAGTTTCATTTTTGGATAATATAAATTTATTCCCCCAAATAGCACATTCACATCTACTTTGCCAAGAACATAAACAAACACCAAATTACATTTGTTATTTGGAACATGGAGTACATTGTTCAGTACGAGGATTTTTCTAGAAGTTAACTTGAGAAGAAATTTTCCCATTCCAATGATAGGTGCGGAATGAGAATCAACTCAATAAACAAGTTCTTCCACTTTTCTCACTAATAAAGATTTAGAAAAATACACTTCCGTCACCATAGATATGCTTGGAAGCAACAAAGTCTACCACCTACTCTTTAGTTCCAACTACCAGGCTCACCTCTGTTGTTCCAACAACAACTATCACATCATCTCCTTCAATTAGATGGCCTCAGGAGGATTTTTCATTCCTTTCTTGTGTTTGTTTCTACATTGACCAACATAATGCCCGGATTTTCCACACATAAAACAGTTTTCTTTCTTCTTAAATGTAGTGTCATTGCTTTTGAATGTACTATTATTGGACTTCCATTGCTTCTTTCTCATCAATCATTTGAAAATTTAAGAAATTCTTAATTGTATATTTTTGGGAACCAGTGTCCTCTAAAATATATTTTTAGTTTAAAATATCCTAGATCTCATTAGCAGATTTATAAGAACAATAAACATTATAGAGTTCATTAGACAAAGTATTCAGAATACTATAAGGACATACCTTGTTTCCCTTCTTTCATTTATCCATCTCCTCTTTAGAGTGTTCAGTATCATCATCAGGTGCCCTTTGAGTTAGGTACTCAACTAGATTGAGCACATCTATAGCATCATAGATCTTTTCTTACCATCTCTTGATGTGAGACCCACAAAAAGGTTGAATCTTGAAGACATCGAGTAAAAACTTGACAGCAAATATAACAACATTCATAACATTCTTTTGAAGGGCCCTCTAAATAATATCTTTGTGTACACTACCCATAAAGAAAGATTACGTCCCTCTAGATAATATTTTTGCATACACTATCCTTCGCACTACCCTTCCAGGGTAAAATAGTAAATTCCTCCCTTCTAAATAATATATTTGCATAATGTCCTTCCAGGGTAAAATAGAACAATCACTTAGCCACTAAAACTGCCTCTTGGTGTAAAATAAAACCCCAAAACTCTATAAAATAAAAATATTCTTTCCAATAAAAAATAATTAGAAAAGTTATTATTTCTAAAAGTAATAGCAATAATAAATATTTTAATATAAATAAAAGTGAACATGAGCTATGTTTATATATATAAAAAAAAAGTCTTCCACTATTTATTTAAAACTAATATGAAACTTTTACATCCGTATATATAATAAACAAAATTAAAACTTTTAGCTTTATAATTAATGTGGAACTAATCACAAACAAACGTATTTTAAAATAAATAATAAAATATTGTAAAAATAATATTTGTATAACATATTACATATGACAAACCCCACGCGTCTCATATCTAATGTATGTATTCTCCCAGCCAAATCTGGTCTAACCAATTTGTTGTTGAAATTATTCTTGAAAGATTAAAGAATGGCTTCACAGCTTAGGAATAGTAGACCAGATAGCAGTAGTGCAAGATGTTGATGAACCTGATGATGGAGCTGTTCCTTTTCATAATGAGGATAGCCTCATTAAAAGGTCAATTTTTTCAATTCACATCTCCTTCTTCTGTTTACTACTAAACACCAAAATGGGTAAAATTTTAATACTAGTACTGGTTCTAAAATTGGATTGTTATGCAGAAACGTCCTTTCCAGTGCTGTTCTTCCCATCATTCCCCAAGAGTTAGGGGGACAGCAGTCCATTTCAGAGAGAGCGGAGGCAATGCAGGGTTATTTGAACCATTTTCTGGGAGACTTGGATATTGTGAATTCTAAGGAGGTGAGCTTGGGAGTTTCACCCACGACAACATGGTTATTTCATAGTGACTTGTTGGAAAATTTCAGTTTCACATGATGTTAGTATTTTGCAAAAAGCATCATTCTTTTAAAGACTAGACCTAGCTCGTACGATTTTCCATTTGGATCCTCATCACGGATTTTTACTCGTTTCACTCTTATACTCACTGTTTGAACCATATTTTGTTGATTATTTCTCTGCTAAGCATCTATAATAACAAGCAGTGCTGGATTGTAGGTATGCAAGTTTTTGGAGGTCTCCAAGTTGTCATTTCTACAGGAGTATGGTCCAAAGTTGAAAGAAGGTTATGTGGAGGTGAAGCATCTGCCAAATATTCCAAGGAGTGATTCTGTTATAAGATGTTGCCCATGCCATTGGTTCAATTGCTGCAACAACTGGCAAAAGGTTGGCAAATGACTTTTTTCCATGCAATAAAAACTAGGATCACATTTTCTTAAATCCAGACTCAGTTGTGCACGTAAGCATATATGTATTTCTCTAACTGTGTCTGGTCTTTGATTGAAAGTACTCCTTAACTTTTCAACAAAAAAAAAAAGCACTCCTTAACTTATTATTCTTCATTTGCTCTCCTTAACTTATTATTCTTCATTTGCTCTCAAAGTTTTGTTTATGACCAAAGAGTGACTGTCGTTATCATGTGGAAATAAGCACCTAGCATCAGGTTGTAGCCCCTCTACCTTCGGAGCCAAAGAAAATGAATGAAATCTTCACATTAATTGGCATCAACAGTGTTGGCATTCTTAGGATGCTTCCGAAATAGCTTGGGGATCACTGTTTTTGAACAATCAACCAATACTTATCGACTTATCGACAACCAATCCTCCTATTTATCTTTTGAGCACAAAAATTGGCAACGAAATCAAATTTTGTTTTTCTACAGATTTTTTTTTTTTTCTTTCTAGTAAACCATATGTCGAATAGCTTTCCTTCATCTTGCTTGCAGGTCTGGGCTGTTTTAAGACCTGGGTTTTTGGCATTGCTGGGTGATCCTTTTGACACAAAACTTTTAGACATTATAATTTTCAACGTACTTCCAGTCTCAAATGGAAAAGAAGATTCTCAAGTGAATTTAGCAAATCAAATAAAGGAACGCAATCCTTTACGTTATACATTCAAGGTGAACCATTGTTCCACCTTATTTTTTGTTTTTTTTAGACTCTTTGAGATGAATGTTAGTCCAGACATGATAATTCAGTTTCAACTATAACATTTAAAATTTTCAAAAGGTCACCTGTGGAAACCAAAGTGTAAGGTTAAGAACTACAAGTAATGCTAAAGTTAGCGAATGGGTTACTGCAATTAATGAAGCTGGTCTGAAGCCTCCTGAAGGTTGGTGTCATCCTCACCGCTTTGGTTCCTTTGCTCCTCAAAGGGGACTGACTGAAGACGGAAGCCAAGCTCAATGGTTTATCGATGGCCAAGCAGCCTTTGAAGCTATTGCTTCTGCAATAGAGAATGCAAAATCTGAGGTTTGGTTTTCTACCTCATTAACACAGTTCAAATTTATCTTATCTAATAGTAATATACAGCACTGAAGTAGTTAAATGGTCGCTGCAGATTTTCATGACTGGTTGGTGGGTTTGCCCAGAGCTGTATCTAAGACGTCCTTTTGATAACCATTTTTCCTCTCGGCTTGATGCATTATTAGAAGCAAAAGCTAAGCAAGGGGTTCAGGTTCTATTACGATTTCTTAACTCTCATCCTTTCTCTCTTTTGTTTATTTTCTTTTCTTAAATTTTTTGCTCATTTATGCTATGTATCTGCATATGTGCATATGAGTACAGTTAGTTTGACTTTGAAATTAATTGAAATACAGATATACATTCTTCTCTACAAGGAGGTTTCACTTGCTTCAAAAATCAACAGCTCAGACACTGAAAGAAGGCTCCTAAATATTCATGAAAATGTTCGGGTACTCCGCCATCCCAACCGCTTTCCCACGGGTGTTTATTTATGGTATGTACTGTTTTTTTATTAGTTCATTCAGTTTTTTATAACAGATGTCAACATTGATCTTTTTTAGCTAATGCTTATTCATTATTCATAACTTAGTTTCTTTTATGCCCATCATTACTTTGGGGTTACAGGTCACACCATGAAAAACTTGTAATTGTTGATTACAAGATTTGCTTCGTTGGAGGATTAGACTTTTGCTTTGGCCGTTTTGATACAATTGAACACAAAGTGGGAGATTGCCCTCCTATTACGTGGCCAGGAAAGGACTATTATAATCCAAGGTGATTATACCTTTACTAGAAAGATTGTTTAGAATATTTCACGGACTGATGAGTCATTAATGAAGTTCTATACGAATAATATTTCTACCGGACCATGTCTTTGGTAAAACTTTCACGGATCTAGCTGTGTCTAAAAACAAATGTTTTGTTTTGGTGGTGGTGCTAGAGAATTTGAACCAAATTCTTGGGAAGACACCATGAAAGATGCGCTGGAGCGTGAAAGATATCCTCGCATGCCATGGCATGATGTCCATTGTGCTCTTTGGGGACCAGCTTGTTGTGATATTGCTAGGCACTTTGTTCAACGATGGAACCATGCTAAGGTTAGCTTTGCCACTTTTACTCTTGTGGATAACTGTTCTTTTCTACTATTTAAGCAAATCTTCTAACTTTTTGAAACATTTTCCTAGAAAAACAAGGTTCTTAATGATGAAACAATACCACTGCTTATGCCTCGCCACCACATGGTCCTTCCTCATTACATGGGAAAAAACAAAGAGAGAGAAAGCAATCGTAATATTGCTGTGGATGATTGTGGACAAGTTGGTCCACGTGCTGCATGTCATTGTCAGGTTACTACTTAGGCCTCTCGCAATCCACTAACATAAGCTACTTTTGTTGCATTTCAAGTTCAAGATTTTTAGGACTATCAATTTTGGTGTGTTTCTATCAGTATGTTTAGTCAGTGGTAGATTTTTAACCTTCGACTTACTTCTTGTTTTCCATGTATCTGTTAATGTAGGTAATTAGAAGTGTCACCCAGTGGTCTGCTGGAACAAGTCAAACAGAAGAAAGCATTCACAAGACGTATTGTTCTCTTATTGAGAAAGCCGAACATTTTGTTTATATTGAGGTAATCACCACTAGATGAATTTTTTTTTTTTGCTCTTTCTTTTAAATGGACAACTGCTAATTTCAGTTCTTCAACTGATTGCTTTTGCTTGTTTCCATCCAGAATCAATTTTTCATATCAGGTCTTTCAGGGGATGAGATTATACAGAACCGAGTATCGGAAGCATTGTATAATCGTATCCTCCAAGCGCACAGAGAACAGAAGTGCTTTAGGGTTATTGTTGTGATACCGCTCCTACCTGAATTTCAGGTACATGAGCTTTGTATATTTCTTAAGATTAAAGTTTATAATTAAGCAACTTAGATATATATGTCCCTTTTGTGGTAAATTATTGTTTAATTTTCTCGCGGGTACACATATCAGGGAGGTGTGGATGACAGTGGAGCTGCTACCGTAAGAGCCTTAATTCACTGGCAGTATAGAGCAATTAGCAGGGAGAATACCTCACTATTGCATAATCTGGGTGTAAAGCTTGGTCCTAAAACACACGATTACATTTCTTTCTACAGTCTTAGATCACATGGTAGACTTTTTGAAGGTGGCCCTGTGGCTACGAGTCAGGTATAATAGCTTCACATCATTTATGGAGTCACAAATTAGTGTTTGTACCAAATACTAAAGTTGTCACTCTTGATTTTAGTAAAATAAGCTTTTTAATTTATCGAAGATAACCTAGTGTTTGTTTGCTATATTGCAGGTGTATGTTCACAGCAAATTGATGATAATTGATGATCGTGCGGCCGTAATTGGATCCTCAAATATTAATGATAGAAGTTTGCTTGGCTCCAGAGACTCTGAGGTATCTTTTCAAATTCTATGCACACACATTTATATTAATTTCCTAAAACACCCTTCCCCTTTCTTCTCCTGCATAAAATCTTAAACGTTAGCTTTCTTCCTTGCATTTAGTAATACTCTTACAAGTAATTTGAGAATTTGGGAAACATGAGATCTTTTAGGAGTTGATTTACTTGCCTTGTCTTTTGGGTTGTTAATGGAAAATATAAAATGAAAGATTGATTAGTGTGTTGAATCGATTTCAGATTGGGGTACTATTTGAGGACAAGGAATTCATAGAATCATCAATGAGTGGACAGCCTTGGAAGGCTGGGAAATTTGCTCACAGTCTTCGGTGCTCCCTCTGGTCTGAGCACCTGGGTCTTCATGCCGGAGAGGTTGGTAAAGTTGATCAAACATGAATGTTCTGCATCTCCCAGTTGTCAATTTTTATGCGCACATATTTTTATTAGTTAATTAATCTCATCATTAATATTGCAATTGACAAGTTCTTGATTAATTCCTTCAGATAAGTCAAATCAGTGATCCTGTGTCAGATGAGACATACAAAGATTTGTGGTTTGCAACTGCAAAGGTGAGATTGACTACTGCAAAGATTTGTATGCATGTGTAGACGCGGTGGTACTAAAAAAACACATCAAAGTTAGAGTCCATTTTTAATGCTATTTGTCACACATACTTGTTTATTTCAACTAAAAATACCAGATTTCACCTATGCATAATGCATATGAAAAATATTGTAGATTGAACGAGTTCACTTCGTCTTTCTTTAGTGGTTCATCTTTCATTATTTTGGTTTTGTTATAAGATTCTTCTCTTTTACACTACATAATTTAGTTGTCTCTTCATATTATACAGAAAAATTCCATGATTTACCATGAGGTCTTTTCATGCATTCCAAATGATAGTATACACTCAAGGTACAATATTATTACTATGAAAGCTTTTCTGTTCCTTTTGTTTTTTTGTTATTTTCACCCTCTAAATATATATGTTACAATTCTCATCAACTGCAGAGCTGCTCTAAGACAATGCAAGGCTTATTGGAAACAGAAACTCGGCCACAGCACAGTCGATTTAGGCATTGCCCCTGAGAAGCTACAGTCTTATGAGAATGGGGAAATGATCATAGTAGATTCAACGGAAAGATTGAAGTCTGTAAAGGGTCATATTGTTTCCTTCCCTTTAGAGTTTATGTGTGAAGAAGATCTGAGACCAGTCTTTACTGAGAGTGAGTTTTATACCTGTCCTCAAGTATTTCATTAGGAACCAGCACAGATGACCATACGCATATACAAAATGGGTGGGCCAGTTGTTTGTTATACTTGTAGATAAATTCCACACATCAATTGATAGAGATAAGCAATATTTAGGGTGGGATCACTAAAAAAACCTGATAGTGCCAGTATTTTGTGGATTTATGAAAGGTGAAAATTATTCATGCGACTTTGGCTTTGATGTACTTTCTATAGAGGATTAGTTTATAGTTGAAGAGAGTATGTAAAAACGTTTCTCTTTAGGAAATAACGCAAGTAGGACATTGTTTTCTCTTTTGTTTTGATACACGTAACATTGCATCATATCTCATATAGGCAGCTAATTAAAGACCTAATTACTGCAGTGCTGTTGCTCATTCTATTTCACATATTTGCCTGGCAATGTAACAACATTCTTGGGCAATTTTCTCATTATCATCCATGTCATGATTGCCGTATTCATTCCTTTTACCCGACAAAGGCTTTGTTTAATTGCTACTTCATATCTTGCTGATTAGTGTACCCGTCGTCATTTTCCCAAATAAACTGTCCAAGGCTAATTACCATAATAGCATCTATCCATTATAAACATAAATTTAATCCTCAAAAATCAATAACCAATTTTTTTTCTTTTTCTTTCTTTATTTCATATAGACTTCCCATAAATATATATAAAGAAAATGTGGTGGGACTGTCCTGCTAAAATTGAACATTATCATCAGCAGTCCAACATAAAGATCAAACAATATCTCTTTCACCCTTTGGTGAACTCTATATCTTACTTGGAAATGAAGCATAAATACAGATACTCATGCTATATATATATATATATATATATAAACCAAACTAAAAAGTTCAAGGGAAAACAAAACAATTGCTTAGTTCTATTCCTTGAGCATTTCTAAACCAGTTTATTCAAACTGAATTGAAGTAAATAGTATTTGCTAAAATACACTTATGGTGATCACGTTCACATCTATTTTTTGGCAACATAGGCCCTCAATGAAGGAGACTGGGTGAGACCATTAGGTGCAAGTGCTGTTTTATTCTGGTTTACATTCTTCTGTTGCATTCTTCTTCTTGCTACATAACCTCTGATCCAAGGGGTCACATCTTCGTTGATCTTGATCATGATCAAAAAGATGATCCGGTAGATGATAATCATGCTGTAGATTACGCTCAGGTCTATCCATTTTGACCGGTTTACATCAATCTGGAATATCTTTTCCAGGATGTACTCACCAGGTATCTTGCCAAGCCCTGGAAATTGACTGTCAAACATCAAGCCCCTGAGGTCATTCTGGTATTGTCCCTGAAGATCAAACATGTTTCATAGCTTCAGTCACATACAACCTTCATTTTCAACACCTTAGTAATTGTAGTAGTGCTTTACCTGTAAAGCCCAGAAGTGGAAGCTGATATAGGACATTGGGTACCTCCAGACAGGCTTTGGGATATCATTTGGAAGCCTGAAGTACCCAGAGACCAACATGAATATGCCCTATCACATTGTGAAGCACACCACAAATGACTCATCAAAGATTATTAAAAAGTAGCTGAATGTTATTTGCTAATATTTAGTGGGCTAATTAGAAAGCAAGAAATTAATGTATACCTGAATTCCAGCCCCTATGATAATACCCATTAAGAAGTTAGGGACAACACTGGCTATGGCCATCATCAAGCTCTCAACCACAGTGACACTTGCATAAAGGCACAGCACGAAGAATATATAATGCTCGAAACCCGGGTGGAGGCCAACCATGAAATAACAAATAGTTCCAGCCAGAAAGGTGATCAATATCAGGAATGGCATTGCAGAGAGTGTGTTGCTGATAACGAATGAAGTAACAGCATAGTGGCCATTCAGCCTCTCTCTTTGGAAAACCTGTGAAAATGCATGTCAGGGAATAATTAATCACAAGTTAATGAATTGTTTAGAGGTTTTTTTTTGAGCGAGATATTAATCGGAAGACTACCTTCATATCCTCTACAAATGAAGGAAATCCGCCAATCGACATGAATGTAACAAATCCAAACACAAAAGATGCACATGAACCTCTTGCCTGTCACATATCAGAATACAAAAACTTGTTAGTACTTATTGGCGATTTTGACATCAGAAATGGTTGCAGGATGTAAATCATGTATATACCAGAATCGAAGTGTAACCAGTCCCCACATTCAAGTAGATGGTTCCAATACAAACTGTGACTACAATGTAAATTACAAGCCTGAGCCAGTAATACCCAAAGTCCCTTGACATGTTTACAAAGGAACGCTTGGTCAATGTAAAGGACTGCATAAAGAAACTAGCTTGACTTCCTCCTGAATCCAGTACAGTTCCTTTCTGCAACAAATGGAAAAAAGAAGTTCCATTGCTAACACTCTTATAATGTAGGCAAGAATGATGAGAATGATTTATTCAGTAAGTGATGGGAATTAAGACTTACAACTTTGGATATCTCCTCAACTTTTTCTCTAGCTGCATAGCAGTATTGAGAAGTTCGATAGTAATCTATAAGATTTCTTGTAGCTTCAGCTGTTGTAATCTTCTCCAGAGGATCATCACTTGCTTCAAACTGACAACAACAAACCAAAATTTCCAATCAATATCACAATTTACTGACCAAGAAGAGGGTCTTCTGACTACACTTGAATATCACTATTTTTTTAAGATTTACTGATATAAAAAATACGTAGCCTAAGTAGTAGAAGAAAATATAATACCCTGAGTTTCATCGACCCTTTCAAGGTGGCCTTTACTTTATCAAAGTCAGAATTGATGCATCTAAGAAAATGATCAGATGGGTTCCTTAAAGCAGGGCAGGGAAAGCCAGCTTGTGCAAAGAACTGCAATAAACCAGCCAAAATAAGAAACCTGTTGCTAATTATAGTTGGTGAAATTGCTTGCAAGGAAAAAGTGATCATTTTTTAGCTTCTTGCCTCGTAAGCCTCAGAAGCCTGACCAAAATAAACTGTTTTGCCCCCAGAAAGCAAGTACAATTGATCAAACAGTTCAAAGACTTCACTGCTGGGCTGGTGAATGGAGGCTATAACAGTCCTTCCATCCCTTGATAGGCCGCGTAATGTCTGTGTCACAAAGAAAGCCGAAGCACTGCCACAAAATCCAATTTGATTATAGAGCTCTAGGACAAAAACTCTGTAACGTAAACTAATTCAGAAGGGGACAAACACAATAATATTCTAAAAGCAAGGAACGTATCAATTTGTACAATTTCCATTTGTTCTAAAAGAAAAGCCATATAATTTCAAAACAACAAACAGACAAATTATGAAGAAAAAGGTAATCAGAAGACACTAAATTAAAATATTATCAACACCATGCAAAAAGGATACTTTATCTACGTCCAAAAGTAAAGGGACCAAAGACAATGAAGAAGAGCTAAGAGCCAAACCTATCGAGACCGCTGGTTGGTTCATCAAGGAAGAGCAATCTGGGTCTCATCAAGATTTCAAGAGCAATGCTCACCCTTCTCTTCTCTCCCCCACTGATACCACGCAAATGCCAATTCCCAATAGCAGTGTCGGCGCAATCTTGGAGACCCATCTCTACGATGGTGCTCTCAACTAGAGCACGCTTTTCAGACCACGGCATCTTGTCAGGTAGACGAAGTTGAGCTGAATAGGCAATGGTCTCTCTCACCGTCAGTGTACCAATCAAGTTGTCATCTTGGGTCACATAGGCCTAGAGATAGAAAATAGAAGATCACAAATGGTCAGGAACAATAGAGCAAATAGTGTACAAAAATCAAACAGTAACTAAGAACAAATAGAGGGTACTCACTGCAGTCCCAAATGAGAGCTTTCTTTTGCGGCCATTGATGAGGATGGTGCCTGAGAGGAATGCGTTGGAAGCTAAACGACTAGACAGAGCATCGAGGAGTGTTGATTTACCTGAACCAGAAGGACCCATAAGAGCTGTAAAGGTTCCAGGCTCGGCATAACCAGTGAGTCCTTCCAAAACATTCTGGGTCTCTCCATTACTGAGAGTGACCATCACAGTCAAATCCTTCCATGTGAGCCTAGCAGAAACGTCTCCTATAAACTCCACATTAGTCTTCTCCCTCCATAGAGTCTCACTCAGAGGGCTCAACCCACAAGGTACAAGCCCATTTCCTGCTGGCTTGCTTGCCTCTATCTCCATCATAGTATGGTTTCCTTCAGAGCTCCTGGTATTCTCACTCTCTCCGTATCCCATTTCTACCAGGAAAAAAAAAAATCCGTTTCTAATTGTAACACCTAGTACCCAAAAACACAACCTGCAGCTTATCTATAAGAAGGAAGAAGAAGAAAGAGGACAGAAATACGTGAAGAAGTTAGAATGGTTAAATTGGTATGGTGTGAATTTGACTGGGGACTACTAGTTTCCCATGCAGATAGAGCCTCCCTCAACAAAATTTTTGGGTTTGATTTTTGGTGTCCAAAAATTTTGATAAAAGGACAAAGCAATCTAAATTAGACTCTGTGCAATCTATCCCATTAGAGAGGTTCAATCTAAAACCCAGACCACTCCAATCCAGCATGAAGAACTGAAAGATGAAGTACAGCCATCGATCTAATGAACCCTCCTTTTTAGCATCCAAAAATTAATGGGTTCTGGTGGGCGCTGGTGGGGGCATTTAATACTTGAACTGACCCCTATTACCATTATTTGTCACACAAATTGAACCAAGTCCTCTCTACCTACAGCAGTAAAATTACACAATGGTTGTCACATTTATTATGTTACACATGTCACGCACGCACCGTGTTAGGATAGATATAACAAATTTTTAGGGGAAAAAAAAGGACTAATGAATCTAAATAAATATGGTGTGACAAGGGTTGAGGAAGTTTTAGATGCGGTTCATATGCTTGACAATTATTTGTCATTGAAAATTATAAAACTCCATTTCGATAATAAATATATAGATGTGATTCTCCTCTTACTATAAGACATGGGATAGGGAAAGCTAAAAAAAAAAAATTAACAATAACATTAGTCAACTGTGAAATTAATACAAGTGGTTAAGAAGGAATGGGCATGTGAAGTTCAGTCACACCGCCATTGATTTGATGGTACATTGGCTAGCAATGCTAACTTATAAAATAGGATGTAATATAAATTACTGGTATATATGTGTGTATATATATATATATATATATATTCTTTTACTGTGGGGCTTAATGACTATTTCATCCGTCAACTACCACACAACAGCTTCGTTATGGAAACCTTTCCCCTAACCCAACCTCCCATCAATTTCCATGGACCTGCATGTCCATGTCGTCCATGTCCACCCTTGTTTTCTCATTCACACGGTCGCTACGAGTCACTGTCTTCGTTGCTTCTTTTGGGCTTGCAATTCTTTCTTCAGTTTTTGGCCGAAGTTGGTAATGGTGGAACTGCTAATGTAACAACGCGCTAGGTAGTCCTCAATTATAACCTAATTAGATCCATTGGCTTATAAGACAATATTTAATTGTCTGCTTCTTGACAATTAAATTTCTTACTCATTCTAACTTTGTTTTTATTTTTCCTTTTTAAGTTATTCATGAGAATTGTATGATTCATTGTTTTCTCGATTACCATCATTCTCTTGGAGACCGACATAAAATTGTAGAATTCATGTGACACAGACATTTTGGGGGTTCATATGATAAATGCCGTGGATATATATTTTGTCTTATTTTTCATTGTATATCAAGATCAGGCTACACCTACATATAAAACCATCCGTGATTAGTAAAATAGGCACATAACAATACCTACACATATCCAGAATTGAAATTTACTCTCCATATATGTAGTTCTCCAATATATTCAAAATTAATTACATTTTAACTGTAAAAATCAATTCCACAAAATACAAATTAGCTAGTTATACCTGCGCTGCTTATTCTCATTTTTCTTACTTAGTTTACATATCGTAATCAATAATTTGTTATATATTTTGAATATCCCAAAATCCATAGAATATTCCTATACATTTAAATTGTTATTATTTTTTTATTGAGCTACTAGTTACGGCAACATTGCAAGAGGATCAGAATCCTACAATTAACTGTGCAATCCATCCATAGCTGATCTGTCTATATCTATAGCAACAAGTTTATAATATAAAAGTGAAAATATATACACATATATATAAATATATTATATCGTCGCTATTTTACATATAATATGTTTTCCATTAATTCTTTATGACTTGCCAAAATATGTAAGAGCTGAGCTTGTATCTATAAAATAAAAACAAACGACCCAAATTTTAATAAATATAATTTCAATACAAGTAGTAAAATAATTAGTAACGTTTAATGACACAAAATTAAATATAATACTATACCACATTCGGGTGAAATGGTTTATGCATGTGACGACAACACACTGATCCGGCAATGCAAAATGGTGGTGTGGTGGAGTAGGAGGCCATTGATGAAGCAAATTAGGTAAGGGAAGTCATAGCCATTAATATGTTTATGTGCAGTAGAAGTGATACTGTATTTATATATATATATATATATATATATTGCCTTTAGGTCTCCTTTTTATAATAATATAATTTTACGTAGTAGTTGAACCTCAAGTTTGATGCTTCCAAGTACGAAGTAGCTGTACATGACTCTGTGAGATCATCGAATGAAACCAACATCGATCAAACCATGCATGACCGCATGATCTACCGACTGAGCTCATTAAATTTCAATTTCAAATTGACAAATTATTAATACCATGCACGATATAATAAGTGTACCCACTATACCTAGTTAGGTTTTTTAACCACTACCAATATTTGTACACTTTTTTTTTTTTTGGGTTAAGAATATTTTTACACTTACACTAGAGCTTTTTTTTTTTTTTTTTTTTTGACAGAACAGAAGCAATTAACCCGGAGGAAAGTACTCCGTATCCTCACAATTAGGGCATGCATTTATATAAGACTGTTGGTGGTATACGAACTACGTATAGCTGAAGCCCTCAAAGCTTTGTACGTACGCCAAGTTAATTAAAAAAATGAAAGCCCTATCTCCTTTTCTTCTCTTTAATTTGATACATGCACATCTTTTTTCACACACACCAAAAAAAAGTAAGGCACAACTTAATTAAATAGGTACCTGAATATTAGTCGAAAGGAAGAGCTAGGACACAGGATTTGAACCCTATCAATTATGATTGATATTACAAATTACGTACATTGGGATTATGTTCGGTTGTATATACTTATATACATCATCAGTAGAGCATAATTCATATTTACCCAAAAATACTAGAGCACTAATTCATAAATTATTTTTTTTATTATGCTAATTCAATATCCATGTGGATCCTGGACTTACGTCCAACCTCCTCCATAGACACATACTTGAAGCAAGGCTTTTCACTTTAGACTAGACCAGTAGGCTTTTCCATATTCTGGTGGTTGGAGCTGTTGGTTTAAAAAGTTGTTTGCATGCAAAATTAAGGCTGGTGTCTACGTAGAATTCATTGACAATGGCAGTTGTCATGTCCATTGTCAGAGTAGATTTGGATTTCCCCATAACAATTATCTTTATAGGGTCCATTACTAAGGTAAATTTGGAGTTCGCTATACAAAATTAATTTTATACAGAAAATAATTCAAAACACCTTATAAACTTCTACGCCATCATTATTTTTAGTCAATGTGTGACTTTGTTCACACAACAATACTGGTGATAATATTTTTAGGATCATGTATATATATATATATATATGTATGTATGTGTGTAAGTTTTATTACTATGTGTGTACATATATATATATATATATATATATATATTATCAATCTGTCTGTTTAATGACCAAGTAAATTATATATGTCTTAGTATCAGCCAGTTGCTGACAAATTACATGTTTCTTTAATTCGCAGCTGAATAATATACGGGTATCATGTTCAATTGATTTCCATTAAGTTCCATTAAAATAAAATCGGATCATAGTCCCAAGCTTATAGTGCAAACATCTTAATTGGCACTCCCTCCCGATATATATATATATATAGGCTACAAGATTATTCTGTGGAGACATCCATTGCCTGCGACGAAATTCATTTCTTGTTTCCATCTTCGAATTGTTAATTATAGTAAGCTGTTATGTATGTTAGATATGACTACGATCAATTGACAAAAGATTAAGCATCCCTTGTGTTTAAAAAATAAATAAATAAAATTAAAAAAAATATAGGAAAAAGCCACAAAACTCTACCATGAAATTAAAATCCCAAGTATTTTACTAAAAAAAAATAATAATTAAAATCCCAAGTACGATGCAAGATCTGATCTTAGCGGACATTATAGTATAAAACATCGATGTACATGTATAACTTTATATTTATTATCAGCAAACAAAATGGAACAAAACGCAATTATAGAATAAATAAATAAATAAATAATTATGAGAAAATAGGTCGGAGCTTGTAAACTTTCTCAAAGACATCCCTTCACTTCAATCCATTCCCAAGTATCTTCCAATAAAACATAGGATGCCCACTCAATTATTCAAAATGTTCTGTGAGACCCAACCTAACTCGCCAAGTCAACCATCAAACTACCACATTGGCCCACACAATTCACGCGCCTTCAAAGCGAGTCATAATTATCATCTCATGATCATGACCATAATCATATGAATAATTAAATATTAAACCACATACTAATTATTAAATTGGGCCATTGTTTTCTCCAACTCATCCAATCAAAAGCTCCAAAAAATTTTAAACAATTTCTTGGCATGGCTAAACTCCAGCAGGTTGTTAATATGATACGAACCTATATAATTTTTTACTTATTCGAGTCTTTATTATTGAATGGGTTGTTAACGGATCAAACCATTAAAACATATTAACTTTATGAAATGGTAATGGATAAATAAATAAAAACAAATTAAGAATCCTTATTATTCAAAAAAAATAAAAAATTATTTTATTTTCATTAAAAACTAAAAGTTATAAATTATGTCAAAATATATTTGTCACAAATATTAAATAAAATTTTAATATTCAAAATTATAAATATTGATAATTTTACCTTTTTTATTTATTATTTATTAATAATAAAATAGTATTTTTTGTTATATATATTTGCATGAATAAATATATATGTGACATGTAAAATATATATAACACAATACACATTGATGTAGTAAATTTATTTATATGCATGTATATAAACAAATATATAATGTGACATATATAAGACAATTTTATTTATATATATGACATTGTTTTATATACATATATCTATGAATAAATATCTATGTGATATATGTCATACAATTCTATGATACATATATAACACATGGTACATATATGACACATGCTATATATATGATATATATAATACATGTTATATATGTGACTTATATGATAATATTTAAAAATATAAAATTGATATAATTATATATGTATTAAATATATTAAGCACTTTATACACATATATTAAACATATATGTAATTTGTATAAATAATTTTTTTAAAAATAAATGGATACTAGATACTATTGATAATGATACTATTAACAATGAATACTATTTAATTAGTTAATATATGTTTAATTTATTAATTTTAAATTAATTTTGTTATGATTTTATTTTAATTTTATGGTGATTTTTTTTATAAAATAATTAAAAAATTATGAGATTATATAATAATTTAATAAATAAATTCGAATTTATATATTTTAATATAAAAATTTAACAAATTAAATTCAAATGAAAAAAATCTAACACGAAGACGACAACAAGCCTTCCCACACCGACAAATAATATTAACTAAAAAAAAAAGGAAGAATAGTGTGAGCG
This sequence comes from Rhamnella rubrinervis, assembly GCA_007844105.2. NCBI lineage: Eukaryota > Viridiplantae > Streptophyta > Magnoliopsida > Rosales > Rhamnaceae > Rhamnella > Rhamnella rubrinervis. The sequence continues at coordinate 11,354,206 of CM017578.2, forward strand.
TCAATAACGTTTTGTCTGGAAGATTGGAGATCCCTAACAGGTCACGCTGCGCCGCCCCACATGTGATTGTTTTACCTTACGTGTCAGGTTTTGATAAGCTCAAAATTACGCCGTGCCGGACCCCACGTAGCACGCAGAAACTCATCATCTTTTGCACCGACTCTCATCATGCAGTTATTGATTATACGGTGCGGCTCGTCATAGCCTAGGTGCGTGTATCGCATGTGTTGCCAAGGCGTGGGAACCAAGGTGTTTCAAACTCCATTTGCACGACACGTACTTATGTTCTATGTGGGACACCCTGATCGTAGATCTCAACCGTCCATCACTCCACATGAAAAAGATGTCACTACAATACATACACGTGAACTTTCAGAGCAAAGGCTTGACAGTCTTTGGCCGACAAAAAATCATAGACGACTTCAGACATTGGGCCCACAAGAATATGGGCATGGAGTCCTTAGGAGAAGTTCATCTGCTAAAAACCAAAAGAAGAAACAGAATAAGCAACGGTCAAGAACCATCACATTGTGGGTGAAAGTGGGGTCCCCATCTTATCACGACCATTCACTGAGCTCCAATGCATATCTAGTGGAGGCCATGGGTGCTCTGCTTTTGTGACGTGACAAAGGACGTTAGATTTTTCCACGGCCAAGTGTCGTGGGGTTTAGGTTAGATCCATTATATCTCATCATCATGCAATTAAATTTTCATTACTTTAGTGGCAAGTCCCATCCATTGCCAAATTCTACTTATTAGCTACGCTTTAATTTTAAAAAAAAAAGCTACGCACATTTATATATTTTAATAAATAAAAATTGCGCTTTTGTAAGTTTTGGGATGTTAATGCTTGTTCTTTGTCAACAATACCGAAATTGGAACTGGGAAAAGCAGATAGAGAATATATCATATTTATGAGGTGAATTTGCATGAGACGTAAACATATGGAGCGTCCAAAGAGAACAGGAAAAAAGTGCATGGAACTCACTAGAAAAAAAGTGACAAGGGTTGCTAAATTAGGGTAATCTTGGGATTGTTTATGCATGTGTTTGGTTCTCGGGATTCTACAGATGGAAAAGTATGTTACCTAACTTATGTTTTGCTTGATTTGGCTCATGTCTTTGTAGGGTTTTGAAGTCCCACTGATTCTTTGACTATCACATTTAGCTTATTTCCCATATTTGTCAAAAGTTTGGGTTTTTTACGAGATTGAGGTTTAAGCTTCTCAGTCACGTTGTTTTGTTATTTAAGATAAGGAGTATGCACGGTATTTTATTTTAAATATGATAGCTTTTTCAATAAGGCATAATTATTATTTTTTTGGTGAATGATAAAACTAGTTTATTTTTTCAATTTACCGTTACTTATTTTAGTTTTTAATATCGAGAATAAAAGAACATCTAAACTACTAACATTTATATTGCATTAATAAGTAATGGGTAATATTTGCAATGTATTATAGGGTTTAAGAGGTCAATTTAACTTAGGGTATAATTTGCAATTCAATTTGTGCATAATGTGTGAGGCAATGGCGCCAAAAACCTCATTATTTCTTCAATTTATCATTCATTTCCAACATTTTCTAGTAAACCTTTTTAGTTTTTACATATTATGAAATTTAGTACTTTTATTTTAACCTGATTAATAATGTGTTTTTTTTTAAAAAAATATTCTTCTCTCTCTTTTGTTTTTAAAATTTATATTTAGGGTTAGGGAAAGTACCAGCATCTACAATATACAATTTATAATTATACATATATTATATAGTCAATGAACTAAATATAATTGCAAAATTCAGATAACTTAATCGCTGTGGAATGCACATAAACAAAATACTCTATGCATGCATCACAATAATCCTATGACGTAGACTAAAAACACCATGTATTTTTTTTTATGCTTCGTAATTTAATACTCCATCTTCTTGTTGGTACTTTATGATGGTCAGTTCCCCAAGATCGTCACCTTTTTGTCAATATTTAATAAATGAATTACATTTCGTTAATAACTACTTATCAAAGTAAATAAATATATATGTGTATGTGGGTAGGCTCGAAATAAATTAATCAAAATGATAATGATTGTTTAATACAGTTGAATTTTTTGGGCGGTGTGTTTGGTCCGTCGAAGCTATGAAGGAGCAGCTGGCCAATACATAGCCATGTGTAGAAGAGCAGACAATCGTAGACTATTATATTGGGTTACCAGATACACACACATTTTTAATATAAATATAAATGAAGCATCCCCATGGTGATCATCCAAATTAACTTTGTTAATTATTTTATCTTTGCGATTAATCTTTAAATAGTATCTGCAAGTTATAAACATTCTAGATTTTATATGTACTTTTATTATTATTTTTTAATATATATATATATATATATTATAACAATTGAACCAAGGTCAAGTTCCCAAAAATTGGGATGTGTAATATTTCTCATTCACTGAGTGCATTGAACAAGTCATTTGGATTGTTTGAACGTCGAATAACTTTTGAGATTATCATGTAGATAGGTTTTTTATAAATTAAACCATATCAATAAAATTAACTCCACAACATGCTTAAGAGAGAAAAAAAATTATTATTATAAATATAAAAATATGTTTGGGTGTTTGAATATTAAGATAAAATTGGATGGATATGGTATAAAATAATGGAGATTAAATCTAATCGTATCTATTTTAATAATAACATGAAACAGCTCGTTTCAACAAAAAAAAAAAAAAAAACATGAAACAGCTCGGCTAGCCATCGTTGAATCAAAGTTTAGTAAATGGGACATGATTTTCATGTAGCAAATGTAGAAACACCCGGACACAAATTTATAATGTTGCACAATAAACCATATAATTATTGATCAAATTTCAATGTAAACCTTATAATGTTTCTCTTAACATGGCTTACACATTTTGACCCTGTAGTCGTGAACTTCAACCCAATAATAATATCCATGAGAATTTCATTTTCCAGCTTCCATTAAAATAAATATTTAATACAATATATACATGTATATATAGTTCATGCAAGTAAACTATAATAAATATACCTTCAGGAATGTCCTCATAAACAGTAATTATTTACATGCACATGTACAATATGAGATATTGTATGCGTCTATTATTATAAATGTAGTAAAAAGTTGGAGGACCTTTTGAGCGAGAATAAAAGGCAGAGGCTTTTAGTTACGGTGCAAAGACACGACATCCACAGTTGGATTACGTACAGTAGTGTATTGTTTGTAGGCACTTGGAGAGGTGGTGTCTTAGTTTTCTTCTCCTTTCTTTGATAAAAATCACAACCCAACAAAACACCAAGCGCGCAAAGGTCACTTATGGATCGGTATCGATCCCCAACTTCCCTGCCTCAAAGTCTCTGGTGGGTTTGTCAGAATTGCGCTGAGCTCCGGCGGATGAAACCCATTTTGAGGCGACGCTTTCCGGTTTCGGCTTTCTAGCTTCTGATTTTCAGACCGAAATTTGCTTGGGAATTAAGGTTTTAATCAACTTTGACGGCTTCTGGTTGTAATATATTTATTGGTTTCATTCTCTGTTTTCAAGAGCTTAGGTTTGTTTTTGTGTTTCCTGGTTTTTTGGTAGATGTGAAGCTCAAACTAAACTGGTTTTAATTTGTTTCCTCTTCTTTATTGGGTTTTAGTGGGTTTTGTTTGGATTTCTTAGAAGTTTGAGATGGAACAGAAAGTTGAAAAGCTCAAGGTAGCTTTGCATTGACTTGTCAAATCTGAAAAAGCCAATTTTGCTCTGTTCTGTCTCCTTTTTAGTCAGATTTTCACCTGAGTTACCTTTGGTCGCTGAGAAATTTGTTGGTGGAAAAGAATTTGAGAAAATGAAGGGACTTGAACGGCCTTTATGTTGTTTAAATTAGTCTTCGTTTTAGAAAGAAAAAAGGCCACCAAATGTAAGAAACAAAATTCACGGAAAATCTGCGACTCAAATCTGGGTTTGTTTCGTTTTCGTTCATTTTCTAACCCACCAAACAAATGGGTCTCCCTTCTTGAGGTTGTAGAGTAGATATATTTAACACATACTAGGTGCAGACTTTGTAGTAGTTGAGTGGAAGTTTTTTCCTTTTATGAATAATGCAAATGATGGTTGAAAAAGTAAGATTTAAATATTACAAGTTGTTCCCCTTTTCTCACCCGTGACTTAGCAGCCTGACAATGTTAGGATTAAATTGCTTGCAAGCTGTAATTTGATATAATAGTAGATAGAAAATTCTGGAGGCAGTGCTGGATTCCAAGCAAGCATGAATGTTCTCTGAAAGTCTTTCAAATTCATTGTTTTTTTGTTTGTTTGTTTGTTATAGCTAATTGTCATATTCTTAGCTTTCTGAGTCAGATTGTGTCCTTTACTCAGTCACAAAGTCACTGGATTCAAGATGCCTCAGCCTTCTGTTTTGGTTCTTGGAAAAGAATGTTGTGAGAGTGGGAAAAAGAATATATATATAGTGAAGGGATTCCTTCCGTACAAATATTCAAGCATTTTTTAATCTCCTTCCCACTTGTTCATTTTTTTTCTTTTATTTTTATAATGAAAACATCAATAGGGACTGTACTTGATTGTTATAAATGCTGAATCTTTCAGATTCTGGATCAATAACCATTTCTAGGTGGCAATTTGAAAAAAGCCAGAGCTTATGGGGCATTTTTCATCCATATTCAATGGACTGGCTCGGTCTCTACCATTCAGGAAAGGGAGGAATTCTGAAGATGGAGGGAGAAGAGAAGCTGCGGAAATGATGGTGAAAGAGGCTAAGAAAAATGAGTTAATACTTCGAGCATCCGGGATTGTAAATGCTAATGGTTCAGACAATTTTGCCTCAACTTTTTCAAAGAGAGGCAACAAAGGAGTCAACCAGGATTGCTTCATTGTATGGGAGGTATGCAGAGAATGTGGCTTTTCTTTCTCTACTTATTCGCCATATTCTTGCCAAGAAATAGTGGTGAATGTCAATAATGCTTCAATTACAATAGGCTTTAACCTTTCCCTGTGCGTGCAAATCGTAGACATTGAAGGGTTCTTTGTTCTATCAATGACAATTGTGAGTGGTTTTTTCTTGTTTAATGGTAGGAATTCGGATGCCAAGAGGACATGATGTTTTGTGGAATATTTGATGGACATGGACCTTGGGGGCATTTTGTGGCTAAAACAGTGAGAAAATCAATGCCACCATCCTTGCTGCGTAATTGGCAGGAGACACTAGCTCAAACTTCCCTCGACCAGGACTTTGACTTGGAAACGGAGAAAAAACATCAGCGTTTTAACATTTGGAAGCATTCCTATATTAAAACTTGTGCTGCTATCGATCAGGAGCTCGAGCAGCATCGCAAAATTGATTCATTCCACAGTGGAACAACTGCTTTGACTATTGTCAAACAGGTAACAAAAGTTTTTTCCTTTCGGAAAAATATTTTGTACCCATATATGTGTGTGTTTATTTTGGTCATGACCTCTTATATCTTTGAGTATGTCAGTTTGGTTCTACTCCTTTTGGAAACACATAACTCCTCAGCACAATTACTTCCTGCTTGAACTTAAGGGCTGAATTGTATTTTGAACACCTAAGCCGCTAAGCAAGTGGCACACTGATTCAACTTCCTGATGTAATGAGAATTCTCGTGAAATTGGCTACCACTAATTTCTAGGCTCATATGTAAATATAATATTATATATCATGAACTCAATGATATTTCTTTCCACCAGCATTGACGTGAATTCGTATCCTAATCTTCTTATGGCTAGGGTGAACTCATTGTAGTAGCGAATGTTGGGGATTCTCGTGCTGTATTGGCTACCACTTCGGACGAAGGAAGCTTGGTGCCTGTTCAGCTCACTGTCGATTTCAAGCCCAATTTACCTCGTAAGTCTCTTTTTTTCACATTCACAAACACACTCAGAAACTAGAACATTGAAAGCATGCTATTTAGCTTGTTTTATTGTACATTTTTACTTGCAGAGGAGGCAGAGCGAATAACTCAATGCAAAGGGCGGGTATTCTGCTTAGATGATGAGCCGGGGGTGCATAGGGTATGGCTGCCTGACGAGGAATCACCAGGATTGGCCATGTCTAGAGCTTTTGGTGATTACTGTGTGAAGGATTTTGGACTTATTTCTGTTCCTGAAGTGACTCAGAGACATATAACAAGCAGAGATCAATTTGTTGTGCTGGCAACCGATGGGGTATGCATTACTCTAGTACCTACTGAACTCAACTGGAAGTTTCTCACATCTTAACTATACCTATGACTATGACTACTCCCCTAAAAATTATACCAGGACATGGACCATAATTGAGGACAGTCCTCAGGTCAAGAGCTAGCCACATATATATATTTTGTTGTTAATCACATAACTTTGCCTTGTAACTAGAGTAAAAACTTTTGGTTATTGGTTTCATCCTTCAGGTGTGGGATGTTGTTTCGAATCAAGAAGCGGTTCAGATTGTAGGTTCGACGGCAGACAGGGCAAAAGCAGCTAAGCGTCTGGTGGAGTGTGCTGCCCATGCATGGAAACGAAAGAGGAAGGGAATCGCCATGGATGACATTTCAGCTATATGTCTTTTCTTCCACTCTTCCCCATTGACCCAGCTAGTTCATCCTATAAACACACCCACACCAAAATAGCAATGAACGAAAAGAGAAAAAAGAAACAAGCTGTAAAATTGGATGCCTCTGTGTATCATCTTTCTAACCTGTAGTAGTCTTTTGTTATAGTTGATAAGAAATTGTTGCTGCTATGCTCCAATGTCAATCTCTTTTTGGGTAGCTAAATGTGTACGTTTATGAGCGCCAATATTTAGCAAGTTCAACCAGTAGCAAAATCCTCTACATCTGGTTTGCATACAACAAGCCCACGTCAGGGAAAAATAAATTATTTGACGCCAATGGGTTGGACCGTAATTGTCTGATATGCTGCGCGCGTTACATTGAATATTTTGGAAGCCATATAATAAAAAAAGCGCAAGTGGCCTCGAAACACAGCGAATGGCTTTTGTCCCACATCGACAACAAAGAGGAAAGTGAAACGCTGGACAGTGGATAAAAGGAAGGGGCAGAGCAGTAATGAGCTAACCCTCCCTGCCAGGGGTGAAAGGCGACCCGCCAATGACCGTTTAGAGAGGCGTGTCGTGCCGACACCACTGTCACGAACACACTTTTAAAAGGGCGTGTGAGCTGGGCCCTACTTTCGGCCCAACTCACTCGTCAATTTTTGGATGCCTCTATTTTCGAATGGGGGCTCACCCATTCCAAAATAAAATTATCTAACCGTTGTAAAATTTAAAATTAAAATATACAAGCATTGCTTAATTATCTAAAATTATAAATAAGGGTTCTTGGACTTGATTTTTTCTCAGGATTTTTGGACTGTTTTTTTTTTTCTGTGGGGATGGCGAAGGTTCATATTTTGGCATCATGTTCTTTGAACTACTGTATCTCATAAACTACTGTATCTCATAAATTTAAACTTTGGTTGTACAACTTTTTAATTTACATCATCTTAAATTTAAACTTTGGATGTACAATTTTGTAATTTGCATCATAAAATTAAGAGTAAATTTGATGCCAATATGACAAATTATCACATTTTAATTAGGTTTATAAGGCTCAGACATCGGTTTGGCTAAAGGCTGTTTATACCATTTATTTTGTGCATTTGTTTTAATAAAATTTATCCCTATTTTGACCTTCACTTGTTGAAGATTTACATGGAAAAGGAAATATGAAGTATCAACAAAATAAAACAACAAAACAAAAGATTAAATTTCAAATGAAAATCAGAAGGTAGTCAAAAAGTAGAATTTCTATGTAAATCAGCTTAAGAAATTGCTAAGAGAAAGAATGATTATAATGCAAATGAAAATAGGCAACCTTTCCTAGTACAGTACCAGTTTCATGCTACTAGCTTTATTTCTGCATGCAAAAATAATAACAATAACAATTGGAAGCTTTAATATTTACAATTAACACGATCAAATACCTGAACCACAAAAAAGAAAAAGATGTGAAAAAAAAATATAGTATGTTATGCCTACAAGAGTAATGATGGATTATGAACTAATTACAGTTGTGTGCTGCATCAGATAATTGTATGTTCTGCTTTGACTAACTTGTTAAAAAGGGTTTCCAGCAGCATCTAAATCAATAGTGGCAGTGTCACCAGGCATGTAATCTCCAGTAAGAATGGCTTTGCTTAAGAGAACTTCAGTTATAGAAGTAATTGCCCTCCTCCTAAGAGGCCGAGTAGCCTTGCCGGCATGCGAGGCCCTTGATCGACTCAGAGACTTCCAAAACAATTCCCAGAGACATGAGTCTCTGCTTCACATCTTGCAGCAATATATTAAAAATGTCAAGCATCTGCAATAAGCAAGATGATGTGAACTAAGAACTGTAAGTCCTTCGGTTTTTGCTCATTGTGCCTGTAACTCCTGTTGTTTAAGCTGGTTCCGACGTCCTTCCGGACGTAGTAAGAAATCTACTTCCCTACGATCTATCTTCTTCATCTGTGATACACATGACAGAATTGTAAATTTTAGTTCCCCGCACACCATAATCCATATGGGCTAGTTTGTTTGCAACATCATTAACTATGCTTTTGATGCATATTATGTCCCAATATTTGTTAACTTCCAAAATCTCTCCAGATGGGCAGATGATATTCTGTTTTCGTTTTCTGGTTCAAACAAGTGACCAAGCTATAAATGTTTGTTGAGTCGGTTCAAACCTGCAGACTATAGATGCCCATAACCAGCAGACCAATCTATAAAGGTGTGATTTCAATTATCCATAACCTGCAGACCAAGCTATAAAGGTGTCTGAGATTTCAGTAATGTAATTGAATGCCATATATTTATCAAACTAAAATAATTTAATCTGTACAAAAGTGTCAGGTAGTAGGTTACTTCTTCTAATCCTGCTACCAATAATAATTTGTGATGCAGAACAGCAACAAAGAGAGAGTAAACGAGAGAACAAAGAAAACTGAGAGAAAGTCAATACTTTTTATTCAATAACTGATAGTACTAGTCTGCAATAAGGGTTCTAATAGTGAGCCCTATTTATAAAGTAAACAACCAAATGAATTTAGAAATTATTTAAATGGGAAACCCACGGACATAAGAAAACTAATTAAAAATCAATTAAATAATAAATATAAAGGTCATCTCATTAGCGACTCCACCACACCCACGCCTTAATCTCACAAAACATGCCACAAGTAATTTTTTCTGCATATCCGTTCATTGCCAACCAGAGAATGAGAGCATTCCAAGTTCTCTTTCTGGGATCTAATCAAAGTACTGGTTTATCAGTCTTCTTGCATCCACATATCTTGTACATGCGCTCAAGTTGATAACGCAGGTCTTTAGAAATATAACCTTTTTTAATTAAAAACGCATGAATACATTTGCCCAGGTCCAGGGCAGCAAAACGATTAGGCAATGCTATGATTCCATCAGAGAGAGCCCATGTGTCTAGTTTAATTCCAGAGCGCAGCATCTCATGAAATAATGCTAGACTTTCGGAGAACTTGCCACGCACTGCATAATATTGTATCCTCGTCGTCCATGACAAAAGATCCCTAATGGGCATGGATTCAAACAATGCCTCGGTATTCTTATCTAAACGGCAAATCCTGAACATAGAGGTCCAAGTCTTCTGATGCACCCAGCAGGCTGCATTGAACAACTTTTGGGCAGAGTGTATTTCATATTCCTGTAAATACATCCGAATCAGATGATTTTGAAGTAGATCGTCAGATTCAATTCCATTTTTTATAACTAAGCCATGGACCATTTTCCCCATCATAATCTTTCGCAAACGTGCAAAGTTTGTACAACATTCCAAAACAGCTTCCACCACATGCTCATCTATTGTCATTCCACTACCATGCATTCTCATAAATAACCATAGAGCATCCTCGTACTTTTCTGTGGAAAGTTCCTGAAGACGAAAAATTACCGCACCCCAAATAACAGTGACATTCTCTGTTATTTTATTCAAAAACTGGTCAGCCTTTTCTGTAAATTCCCATTGCAAAAGGAAATCAATCATTGAAATTAAAGCTTCTGTGTCCTTTTCTGGCATCAGATCGTAAATATACTCGGCCTCCCACCAATCTAGATTTCGAATATGCCCTCCCAAAAGTGGATGCCATATAAATGAATCCATCATAGGACCTTCATCAAAGACTTTGCGTGCATGAATCACCATATCAAAATCTACATACATGTCAACCAATGTGCTCCTCACATTAACATCTGAACCAAAGCCCAACTTTAAAACATGATTATGCATCTGTTCTCCTTCAAACTTGGACGACCGAATAGCACATGCTTCAACTAGAAATGGGTAAGTGTAAACATTTGGACTCACATTTCTATTCAACATAAGCTTGTAAAAAATAATAGCCCTGTGCGGATAGTTTCTCCGTACCCATGCCATCATCATAATATTATAAAGTGAAGCATGTGGGTTCTCAATGAGATTGAAGATTTTGAGGGAATAATCAAGATGAATGAAAGGTAAGCCAGTAGAGAACTTGACAAGTGTTTTGGCAGCAAATTTATTTTTAATGAACCCAGTGAGGATCATTTGAGAAAGCATTTGCTTGACCTCCTTGTCCTTGAGATCTCGGCATTCAAGACTCAGAGATTCATAGTTTATTTGCTTGACCTCCTTGAAATCTCGGCGTTGAAGACTCAGAGATTCATAGTCTGTTTCGGAGATACGTCTATAATTCGAAATTAATCTTGTAGCTGAAGCAAGATGCTTCAATTGGGTTGAACTCGCAGATAATGAGAGCATTTGGAAATAAGCAAATAACAGAAAACAAAATATCTGCCTCAAATGGTTTTTGTCCTTTTGAGATGGTCATACACATGCAACATGTATATGAACTTCTAGAATATTATTAATCTTTTTTCACAGAATAATGACGCCCTGTAATCTTCAACACTGAATCAAATAAGAAAGAAAAGAAAATGAGAATCCTTCAAAATAGTTAAGACAGATTAGTAAGCAACCAGTTTAACGCAATCAAATAAATATTTAATATTTAAAAAAAAGACAGATCATCATGTAAAGTGAACAGCCAAACAGACGTAGGTTCATAAAAATGAATGAAATCCAATCAAAATCTCAATAATCCATTTATCCAACAGCCATGAAATTACCCTATGAGGAAAAAAACCCTATGAGGAAAAAAAAACAAACAAACAAACATTTGTAGATAAAAGAGGTTTCCATACAAGATCTGAGAAATTACGATGTTAAATCTTCATGCGGTTTCTCGGCACAGATCATATATATAAAAAGAGAGTGCATGTGAAAGCTTACCTCGTCGGCTACGGCTGATCGAAAAACGAAGGCCAGTATGTATGTGGGGATGTTTGTTCTTTTCGGAGAGAAGGGTCGATTATATGATTATGGTTTTTAATACGGGACAAGGACTGGATTCTGAAGATTCCCCGTTGATCCGGATTAGGGGCTGGAGCAAAAACAATTTACCATCGAACAGGTCTGGGCCGGCCCGAAACAGTATCGCCGCCCCATTTATATATATATATATATATATATATATTATTAATACTTTTATATTTTATATTTTTTTCTTGGATAACCCTAATCCTCAATTTTATCTCTGCCTGTCTGATTTCTCGCTCTCTACTATTGACGCCGCAGCCTCCCTTCATCCCCATCTTCGTCATCATCATATCTCACAGTCATCTCTCGCTCTGTTCTGCATCCTCAAGCTTGTCTCGTCCTTCGTCCCTCCGACAAACAAAGGCGCCAGTCAATAAGAAAATCCTCCGCTTTCTCCCCAAATTCACCTTCACCGCTGAATTGGCTTCAAAGATCTGTTAACTTCCAACCAAACAAAGTCTATCTCGCCGAATTTACCGTCGGCGACAAGATCTGCGAGCTTCTGCAGTGCAGCCACAGCTTTCACATGGCTCAGATCGCACTCGTCGTGCCCCTACTGCTGTCTAGAAGTTTGGTGTTTCCCGATGAGTTCAAACTTTTGGTGAGGATTGATTGTATGAATAGGAATTTTGAGTCATCTAATTATTGACCAGATATCAGATTTCTTTCGGTCCATCAACAAACACATACTGTTGCTTCAAAATGTTATTAACCAATGATGAAGTAATATGTCCAACTCCAACCAGATATATCATCCAGGGATCCAACCAGCATTACTACTAGCATTTTAACGAAGAATAGACTATCTTACTGATAATTGAATGGCAACAATACCTTAATAGGGTTTTCAACATCAATTTTCTGTTCTATTCTTCTCCCTTTTTTCAATTCCACTCCCCCGCCCACATCCCCATACAACTGTGGTGTTTAACACTGTCACACACACACACAAATAGACAAGGTACTATTTCCATGTAAGAAGACTGCAGTGCTTGTCCTACAAACTTCCACCCAAAAGTCTTTAGAGACTAACTGGAGACAATTCGAAGATGGATGATCAAGAATTATCAATGATGAAACTGAACATATCCTCTATATCATAGAGGCTGCATTAGGGTTGGCAAAAGGACCGGCCCAGCCCCCCGCTCCATCCGCTCCCACCCTGAATAGGGCAAGGATTCTTCAGTTACCGGGTTGGCGGGGTGGGCAAAAAAAAATCATCCTGAGGCAGGGTTTGGGCCAAGAAATATTATCCCCACCCCATTTATATATTAAAACTTTTATATTTTATATTTTTTTCTTAGATAACATGATCCCTCAATTTTGTCTCTGCCTCTCTGATCTCCCTCAATTTTGGTTCTGAGATGACCATTCCATCTCGTGATGAAGTAAGCAGTCAACCTCCTTGCGGTCCTTAGATAACCATTCCATCTCGTGATGAAGTAAGCAATCAACCTCCTTGTGGTCTTTTTTCGATGATTCAAAATCTCTTTCGATGATACTATATTTCAAAATCTCTCTGCAGGTTTGATGATATGGGAGCAGGAACCTGACATGGCACAGACATCTCTGAAGCCGACAGAAAAAACAAACCACTCCTTCCATATCATTAAAGCGAGAGATTTTGAAACGGATATAGTATCCATCAACTGGGATATAGTATCCATCGAAAGAGATAAAGTTGCTAACAAATTAGCAAAAATGGGATATGAATTGCAGGAACAAGAATTTACCAGAAGTTACCAGTCTATCTCGTGTATCCCAAATGAAGAAGACCGCAAAAAGGTTGATTGCTTACTTTATCACGAAATAAGGTTACAATGAGAGGTGCATTTGATCCTTCTCTTCAAATAGACGGCGAAGGCACTGAAAAATTTAAAACATAGTTTGAGCTTCTATGACTGAGAAATTTATAGTATAGTAGAATTTGTAGTAGTAGTATAGTAGTAATAGTATATGGTAGTTGACAAAGCCTGTCTTTTTCTTCTTGGAAAAGCTAAAACTAGATATGTCAAATGAGAAACAGTATATCACAGCAATTTTCAGTAATTTCAAAATCAACTGTAATTACAAACAAATTGACCTAATTGAGCTAATCAGCTTTAAGTTTCAAATCGACCTAATCAGCTTTAAGTTTCACGTTTCACTCACTGAAAGCAAATCAGAAACTTAAAAAAATATGAATAATATGTAATCCTCAATAAGAAATTTTGAAATGTTGTTATAAACCTAACCTTTCTTCTTTGGAAATAGTGGAGAGAAGCAGAGACATGCCAGTCAGGTCCTTTCTTGCCGATGCTGAATACTTGCCCACCCGAGTAAGCTTTTAAGTTTCACGTAAGCAAATCTCAGCTTTTAAGTTTCACGTAAGCAAATCAGAAACTTCAGAAACTTTAAAAAATATGAATATATGCAATAGTTAAAAGTTATAAAACTTTATCTCAAAAAGCTAGGTAAAACAGCGCCTTGAAGGGTGGTTTTCCGGGCGTCTCTTTCTCCATCGATAGAGATCTGGCCTTGTGAACGGTGGTTTCCCGGTCGTCTCCCCATCGATGACCCCAGATATAGATCTGTGCCTTGTGCAGGGTGGTTTCCCGGTCGTCTGTTTCTCCACCGATGACCCCAGATACAGATCTCTGATGCAGAAGCAGCAAGGAGATTCGATGTTGGCATGCCGAATACAATAAAGATTGAAACTTTAAGGAAATTGGATGCTGGCATGCCAAATACAATAAAAATTGAAACTTTGAAAAGGAGAAGCTGAACCTCACCCATGACTTACATTCAAGTTTCCCACGACCCCGCCGATTTGCCGATCGATCGCACCCACAGACACGGTTTATTTTTTCTAAGCCGGAGGAGAGGGATGAGGTGTCAACATTTGGGTGGGCTTAGACGGACAGTGGCTGTGGTCAACAGTTGGACAGATGGAGAGCTGTGGAAGTTAAATGGGCTATGGGTTTTGCACCGTTAGATTCTAATGTTTAATTTCAGCCTCATGAGAAATATGTATTTATAAATAGAGGGAAATATTTGTCTCATATCCAAAAATGTTATGTTTAATTCAACAAAAAGAATGTGTAGAAAAAGTACCAACCATTCTTATCTGCTTTACTTCTCTTAACTTAAACATAATTATTATTAGTATTTTTGCACTTCTCGAGAGGAAGGTGATTAATACATTAATATGTTCGATATAATGTATATTATATTTAATTCCAATACAGCATTTAATGCAACACGTTTGACTGATCAAAGTTATTCAATTTTTATTTGGCATGAGATTGAAATTCTATTCGGGTTATAAGTCTCGATGGCACTTTCACTCTTTGCTGCTATGTCAAGCTCGCTCTCTCTCATATAGACTGTATATTATGTAGAATATATTATTTAATTCAGAATTTGTACCGAACACAAATACGGAATAATTCTAAAATTTATTCTATATAAATCTAAATCAATATGGGTATGTACCAAATATAATCGAAATATAATAATCATTTGCATATTAAAACTTTATTTATATCACCATGATATTCCATTCCAAAAAATATATATATTGAACTGTTTGTTAGAAACCAATAAAATTAATAAAAGCTTATATAAAATTATTTAGCCACATTACAAGAACCTTTCTAAAAGTAGCAAACTTTCACACAAACTTCTCTAAAGTAGATTTCTAAATAATGGAAGGGATACAAGATCAAATATATATATACTAAAAAAACTTACCAAATAATTTATTAGTGTGAATTTGGTTGCCTCATTTGTGGAGATCACACAGCTCAGCTCATAAGCAATACAATTCAAACTATACAAAATATGGTAGCTTTTTCTTCAGTTTTTTTTTCTTTTTTGATAAATTAGCCTTTTCTTTAGTGGGATGTGCAAATCAACACATTATATATAACAAAGTATCTTTTTATGATATAGAGAAAGTGGTTATTTTAGCTGCTCAACCTGGTGCTGAGGAGGTACAAGGACAATCAGCTTCTTATGCCATGATTCTATGAAATTTTATTCTTATGAACTTCCCACGTACTAATACACTATACTATTTACTGGTACAGGAACGTTAAAAAAAGAAAGAGAAGATGAAAGAACATGATTGCTAGTGTGGGAAGCTACCATTCGATCACCTCCACACCCTCCAACACAAAAAATAAAATAAATAACATAAGTATTTCTGCTTCGTGATCTGATTATCATTTCATTTCAATTGCATAGTAGATTGCAAACAAATCATAATAATAATAATAATAATATTATTATTAATAAAGAGATCATGTAGGGTTTATTTGATAACACGATTGTTTTTTATTTTTTTTTCCTCTTGAATTATATATAGTTTAGTTAGTTTAGCCGTTAATTAGAATTTATTAAATGTATGTTAGACTAAAAATACGAAGGAAAATAAAAAATATAAAACTGAAAATGAAAACACTTTGAAAGTATTTTCATTTTTTATTTTTATTTTATATTTTTACTTAATTAAGTAGTCTAATTAACATTTAACAAACTCCAACTTACCTTTAAACTAATTAAATTATATATAATTCAAGAAAAAAAAACTAAAAACAAAAATAAACAGTTGTATTATCAAACACAACCGTATTATTTGCAAAGCAATATTTGCATCCACAAAACCACTTTTTTAACGGTCAAATATAGCAAGTCTACCCTAAGATATCGGAGATCCCTTAAATACTATCTAGCCCAACATAAGCAACCAATAATCGCATTGTCGCAGAAGCTCAAACGGACATATATCAATATTGAATGCTGAAATTTAAATGTGTCAGCTGTTAGATCAAATTGAAAGTAAAATTGAATCAAGGAATATGGAACCCAAAGGATCAAAAAGAGGTCATTTGGTATGTAAGGAAAAGGGTTTCAACCTCCTACAACTACGCTACTAGTTCCAATCGAACCGTAACAACTTCTGTTTTTCCTTCTTTCATTGTGGATGACAAAAAAATTTCAAAAAGGTTTTTTTTTTTTCCAAGAAAATGTAGAAGGATTTCCCCTATTTTGGTGGAGAAGAGGCAATTTTAAATGCTCAATGTTATCTTATAATCCACACAAAAAAATGCTTAATGGTTGAGATTTTATGTACTTAATAAAGTTGATAAGCCTATAATTTTACATGATTAAAATATGCAAATTATGTTTCTATATAAATTATATTGAATAACATTGTTGAACCACCACACTACAATGACTCATATCACATGTCATTTCATGCCATATTTTATATTATTTATTTAAAATTTGACATTTCACTAAAGAAAAATAAAAAATATCAAATTTAATTGAGTTGAACAACTATAAGAACCCCTTTACAAAGCAAATCGATATAAAATAAAACAAACCCAAAGCATTATATCGAATTTTTTTGGAAGCTATGATAAGAACTGTTGGTGCACTCAACTAGTGCCTTTTGTCCCACGGCGATAACAAAGAGGAAAGTGAAAGGCGACCCGCCAATGACGGCTTAGAGAGGCGTGTCGCGCCCACACCACTGTCACGGGCACACTTTTAACTGGCATACGAGATGGGCCCAACCTTCGGCCCAATTAACTCGTCTATTTCTAACGGGGGCTCACCCATTCCAAATTCAAATCTATTTACTGATTATAAATAAGCTGAATTATGCAAGAGCTGCATAGTAGACCATTAGCTTTGAATTACATTATTAAGTGATAATTTGCACAATTATTTTTCAAGGCCTATTTAATCTATTTTTTTCTTCTTCTTTTTTTCATTATTTATAATTTATAAAAATATGGAAAATATATGATGGTGCTACACGGAGAAAGAGTTAGAGAATAGAGCACGGAGGAATTACATATAGAACAGAGAGACGAGGGAAAGAAAGCCAACGTCATGTATTAATTATTCCAAATGGCTTTTAAAGATTTGAATGAGTCCTTGACCAAGTTTTCACATTCGTTTGCAAAAGTTATGATTTGAATTTTGATATGTTTTTTCTGATGCTCTAAATATACTCAGTTTTATTAAATATTGACAGAAGAAAACTGTCAGTGAAGTAAGTTTACTATTTTAAACTCTTATGGGATTATAAAATTGAAGTAGTAAATATTTTTTATTTATAAAAAAAAATAGAGTTGAATGAGTCCTAAGTCATTCAGTACTTAAGTACTAGAGATTTTTCTCAACTTGTTAATATCTAGTTGATAAACCAAACATATCTTAATCATCAAATCTAAAGAGAACAAATTAAATAAAAATATGACATTCTGTTCAACCAAACAAATGTTAATCATAACATCTAAAGAGAACAAATAAAATAAAAACATTATATTCTATTCGTTAAATTGGTGTATATATAGAGCGGTGATATGAAATTTTTGAATTTATTTGACCTTTTCTTGTGATGAAATTTTTTAAGCCATGAAGAAAAATTAAGGTGAAATTTTCAAACCCATTAAAAACTTAAAATATTAAGCCCCAAACTGTTGAAATATTTCACCATAAAAAAATTTACACTTATGCTCTGTTCTACAGCTTCGTCCACTATATCACCATTATACATATGCGAGATGGATTTTTTTTTTAATTAATATAAAAATAAGCAATTCATAATTTTATTAAAAAATATAATTTTATTATTATTTTAACTTTACAGTTCTATAAAAATTTAAAAGCAATAAATAGAGCTGACAATTAGGCCCAACGTCAACTCGTCTGGTTCCGGCCCAAATAGGGCGGGGATTCCCCACCTAACCGAGTTGGCAGGGCGGGGCCGAGGAAATTTATATATACCCCGGGCAGGGCAAGGTGGGGACGGGGCACAATATCCCCGCCCTAAAACTGCCAATTTATATAGTTATAGTATATAATATATTTTAATTTGTATATACTATATTAATATTTTTTTATTTTACTTATTTTATTATTATTTTTTAAGATAATATGGCAATATAAAATAATAATAATAATAATAAATAATTTGGTATATTTTTTATAATATATTTTAATAATGTAGCAAAAATTAAAAAAAACACAAACAGAGAATCTCCGTCCCAATCCGCTCCCCTCCGCCTCTTTATAATCTGAGATTAGAATAAAATTGGGTAAAAATATCTCCGACGAGGCGGAATACCGGAGGGGCACCCCGGCCCCAACCCCCGTTTGCCACCACTAGCAATAAACCCACTCCGATCAATGTGAGTGTGAGATGGGTTTTTAATAACGTTATAAGTGGGGGCTTTAATAATGCTACAAAGTCACAATTTATGCAATATTTTAATTGAATCGTGTGATCTGGGGTTTCGTTTGATTCAAGCTTAGGTGTGAGTCAACTTGTTTGAAAAGTTGTTGAGCCGCGGCTGGAATGAGACCACACTTCTAGCTTTTTTGCCAGTCGACCATATTTATAGCTTAGAGTCCAATAAAGTTGTCCGACTCATTTTATATTATTATACAGTTTTTATCAACCATTTTTGTTTATTAATTATTTTATTATTAGCCAAACAACACGCGCAATGAGTAGACGTTGATTATCAAAATTAGATATTGGATGCATGTGTCAGCACCAAGCATTTTTTTCTCCATGCACTTTTTTTTTTTTTTTAATGTTGGAGTTTTACTGTATAAATGATTAAGAGTAAATTGTTTTTTTTAAATGAAAAAATATTTTTATTAAAAAAATATTTTGAAATTTGACAATAAAATTTTAAAATGTTTTTTTAAAAAGCACCTATCTCCAAAAAAATAATTTTCAAACACTGTTAAATATTTTTAAAGTACTTTTTTATAATTTTCTATCAAATATAAAATATTTTATTATTAAAGTATTTTTTAATTAAAGTGCTTAAATAGAAAGTGCTTTTGAAAAAAATACTATTTACATAAACAGTTTCGGGTCCTAATTTTTAAAACAAATCATAAGTGAAGACTTTGGTATTATTTAAGCTTAATTTTTCCTCCATACACTTGAATCTTAAAAATATACTTCAAAACATTTTTGTCAATTTTAAAGATTTATTTTATTTATTTACTTTTGCATGTATGTATATATATATATATGTATGCATGTATACCACACATAGGTACTATTCATGCATGCATTCTTATGTATTTCCCACATAATCTTTTTAGTTGATTTATAAGTTGCCAATTAGGAGATGATAATGAAATATATATATATATATATAGGAGCGGCATTCCCATCCCAACCAACCAATAATAATTAATATAAGTGAATAGCAAGCAATGGTCCTCTAACATTATTTACGTGTTATTTATTTAACTTATTTGAGATATTTTAATGTCCAACGACCTTCTATTTTGAACAACTATAAGATTGAAAAAAAAGTATATCTATACCAATTAAAATCAAAATAAAATTAACTATTTTTTATCAATATAATTTTGACATTACTACCCTTAAGTGCAAAATCCAATAGAATATATAATCATGCTTTCAAATTTGTAATCATAACACATGTGACTGTGTGAGTTTCGGATCTACCAAAATAATAATAATAATAGTAATTAAAAAAAAAAACTTGAAATGAATTATAAATCACCTTTACTAAATTATCATAGAATTACATGAATTTTGATCATTAGAAATAGAAAGTGATCCATAAAGTATAATTTATATCAGTGACGCCCCTACGTTAACACCAATATGTCATTTCTATATGATTACGACATGCAAGGCTTTTTGTACAAATTATTCATGCATGTTTCATTTCATGGCTTCGAGTACAAAAATACATATATACAATGGCCATTTTTTCACCTATTAAAATATGTTTTAAGGAAATTTATTTTATTAAAAGTCTTTTATATATTACCTTTGTTTTGTTTTGCATAAATTATTAAAAGAAAATACCATATATATATATATATATATCTAGCAAAATTACTTTTTATGTGCGTGTAGGAGTTTCGATTTGAACCGTTGGATTAGTCCATTTCTTTTTTCAATTCATTATTAGTAATTATTATTTTTTGGATGATAAAAGGCGCCCATAAAGATTTTGGCGGTAACTTAGCCCGAGTGGGGGCGTGAATCCAATCACTACACAGCGCGTGAAGACAAAAAGAGACAAGACGATAAATTGTCTGGCGGTAAAAAACCAGGAGACGATAAAAACACTTGTTTTTAATCAAAAACTTTTTATAATTTCTATCGCTGTTATGATGACGCATAACGTGCGCACCATGCGCTACTTTTCCCGGGCAAAGTATGTACAAGCTCCTACGCGCCATTGTCAGAGCGTGGACCATTAGCAAATATGACAGGTGGCGAGATCGCATCTCTTTTTAGTACCCAGGATAGTGGGCCCCTACTTTGATGAGACACCTCCCACTTTTAGTTCCGTCAGCTTTGTTTTTTCTTGTTTGTAACAAAAATGAATTTCAATATCTTATCCATTTTAAATTTTATTGATTTAATTTTATAATTATATAGAAATTTAGTAGTTGATTATACTTTTAATAAATTTTCTCCGTATGAAATTTTAAATAAAATTAAATATATATGAGATAATAATAAAATTTTATTAAAATTTAAATTATAATTTTTTAAACAAATATAATAAAATATCAATTTCTTTTTTGTTAAATCACACTTCAAATGCCCCTCAGCTTCTTTTATCATTTATAATCTACGTTCTAAATGTTTGATGCATATGAGATTATATATAACTAATAAAATTAATAATGCATAATTTTAAATAATTAATGTATATAAATTATATTGAATAATATTATTAAACTATTGTATATGCCATATCACTACAGTATTAGATGGAATTCAAATCATATAAAGATTTTAAATTCTGACAAAAAATAGAGAATGAGCCCGTGTTCTTGTTGAGTGCTCTGTATATTCTTATTTATGAAAAATATTGAAGATTTTAAATTTTAAAATTTTAATTGTATTTTAAATAATATAAAATTTATTGTATCATTAATATTTTTCAACATTAATTAAAAAAATAAAATATATATTTATTATATCGCCTTATATTTCAAAACTTACAGGCATAATTTTACTATCATTACTCTTTTAAAGTTAAATCTTTTTAAATATTTGATGACATAACACTTTATTCTTTGATAATGATAATGTCATAACACTTTATTCACGTGTATGTTTGATCACAAAATTCAAAATCTCTGTCCTCTTTTATTTATATATATTATAATTAAAATTCTTTCAAGATTTTATTTAAAAGTCTGAAAACAAAACCCTGACGTGCGTGGATTAGTTGGATTTTGTTTTGGACTCTTCCAACCAGTAAAGACCAAATGAACGATTGGACGGCGTCGGCGGCACTTTTGTAAAGTCATGTGGGACTGGAAGCTTCGCGGCAACATCTAAACAGGCATGTGTACGTAGTAATGGACAAAAAAATAAACAAATAAAAAGAATAAAAAAAAAAGGATATATATATATATATATATAATAAAACCTATACGTGATACTCTAAGTATAATCTTCATATAATAATAAAAAATTATATTTTTAATTTTGATCAATTATAAATATTAATAAACTTTACCTTATAGTAAATTATATATAAATTTTTAATTTATGTTTTAAAAAATTTACCTATATATAATAATATTTATATATAAAATATATTTTGTTATGAAAAAAAAAACTTATCTAAAGTTATTTTAGATAATAATTTATATTTTATAGTTGCTATTATATCTTTGAATTTACAGATACTTGGTAACTTATCAATATATATTTATTGAGTTTATATTAAAAAAACATTAAAGATAATGCGATTGGATTTTTAATATGACTTTGTATATTCTGATACTCCATGGATATGTGTACTATTTTATTAAAACTATATTAATATATTTTATCAAAGTATATATACTTTGAGATTTAAAATATTACATTAATTAATTATTATATATTTTACTTTATACAACTTGTACTATATATAATTAAGTAAAAATAAAATAAATTTTAACTATATTTCTATTGAATTATAACTTTTTTATAGTAATAAATTTATTTAGTCTCAATTATATAATTATAGTGAGGTTTTATTATATATATAATTAACAGAAAGATTGAGAGAGGAAGAGGAAATTATATTATTAAGGGAAAGGTTAAGAAAGGAAGAGGAAATGGCTGAGGAATTTGAACAATAATAATTTTAAATAATTATATTCATTTATCATTCTACAATAAAAATTAATGTGTTTTATCGACCAATGACTTATTGCCATGTGGAAACAGGATCGGAAAAATTAATCTCGCATTGCAAGTACGCGCACGCAAACGAAGAACAACAGAAACGAACAGGGGAGGGTCCCAGCATGACACACGCGGCGCGTGGAGCAACCTTTATTTGAAAAACCTTATCCCTAAAAGCCTCTCGCGAGAAAAAGCTACGATGCGATACGACACGAGAAATAAACGTACGAAGAAATGAGTTTCTATTGACTCGGAAGCGGAAAGCGACACTACAAAAAGCAAAGGGGTTGGGGGACTGGACGTGTGTACCGAATATTCACTAGATTTGAATTAGTGGTTTGGAATCCGCAACACCCACCCAAACTCACTTTTCCTATCATCTCACGCAATGATAATCTGATCGGCATATCAATACGTACGCTGGCTTATGAAGATAAGCAAGCAGAGTTATCACTGATAGAGCAGTAGAAAAAGATAGAAAGACCTCCCTGTACAACGCATCGAAGATAGCGAGACCAAGTCTTTCTCTCTCCTCTCTATCTCTCTGTCTCTCACCTTCTACGCAGCCTTTCAAACCCTAGAAATCCTCGAACTCTGAGCTATATAAGCCTCTGTAATCGTGAGAATTCGAGGATTTTGATGTTTCTATGAGCTCGGACGTAGAGCTGGAGTATGGGAGCTGGGTTTAATTTGTGTGTGTGTGTTTGTGGCTGCCTTTGAACGAGTTGTTCTTTTTGGAGTTGAGTTTGGGATTTTCTGAGATTTGTGAGGTTAAAAATGTCGTCTTTGAGCAGAGAATTGGTTTTTCTCATACTCCAATTTCTCGAGGAGGAGAAGTTCAAGGAGTCCGTGCACAGGTTAGCCTTTCTATATGTGTTTGTATTTGCATATCTTGTTGGGATGGTGTGGGGGTGGGAGAGAATATGAAAGGAATGGAAACTTTTTATGTATGAGCTTTTGGTTTCTATGGTTCTGTGAGCTTTTAGAGTATAAGTTTAGCTTGGTAGTCGTTTCAGTTTCAGTTGAAGTTTGGTGGTTTTCTAATTTTGTCTGGTTCTAACAACTGATTATTATGGAAATTTAATTATTTGAGGGTTGATTTATATTTTACACTTCACATGAATCAGCTGGATTCATTTTGGTTCTAGACCGTGATTTGTGTAATTAATTTTGCATTCCATGTCTTAGACAGTGTAAAAAATTCAAAGTTCAAAATTTACCCAACTTCGGCACATTATTTAGATGGTGAAAAATGAAAGATTATTTTATATTCTTAATTCCTGGTGTTTGGTTGTTAGCATAACGGGGAAAGATAAGGAAGTGAAATTTTTTTGCATCTTATGGAGAGAGTTTTACTTGAAGTTTTTGTTAGGATAATGAGACAGAAAGTTAAGCAGTTTGTTTTTACTTTTTACCTGGGAATTCTTTTAGTAATTACAAATTTATGAATCAACGATTCCGCCAAGATTCAGATTCAATTGTTTTTCATCATTTTAACGGAATGGGTTGACTTATCTTCATAGGTAGTAGTGTCTTCAATTATTTTTAAGGGAATACTTCTATTTTGTAGACTTGAGAAAGAATCTGGATTCTTCTTCAACATGAAGTACTTTGAGGAGAAAGTTCAGGCTGGAGAGTGGGATGAAGTTGAGAAGTATTTATCAGGATTCACCAAAGTTGATGATAACAGATACTCAATGAAGATATTCTTTGAGATAAGGAAGCAGAAATATCTTGAAGCACTTGATCGGTATTAATGAGTACTGTTTAGTTAACAAACTTTTATTATTCTCTTTATTCTAGAAGAGTCCAACTTTAGCTCTCTTTTTTTCTTTTTTGTCTGTTTAATTGCTTTTGTAGGCAAGACAAGGCGAAAGCTGTTGAAATATTAGTTGGTGATTTGAAAGTATTCTCGACATTTAATGAGGAACTTTACAAAGAAATCACTCAGCTTCTAACTCTGGGAAATTTCAGGTAATATCTTCCTGAAATGATTATTGATCTAATTGCAATGTACAGCATTGAAAGTTTGGTTCATTCTGTGATTGGTATGCTGCACTGAAAAGAAAATGCAGGTAAAAGAAAGAAGACAGTAACTCTGTAATATTGGAATTTTAAATTTTCATGTTCATCATTCAGTACTTATAACCAAAACTGTTACTCAAACAAACTTATTAATCAATGGAGGTGAGTGTTATATATCCTAAAAACCTGGCTTGGTTGATAAGACGTTTTATGCTTCCCTTTAAGTTCTTTGTTAGCCTAATTATGCATAATGTATTGAGAATTTATTCTATGAATCTGTGTAATCTAAATGTGATGAGGAGTGTGGTGTATCTGTGTAAATTTTTTAAACTAGGATCAGGCATCCAGGCATCCTGACTTTAACAACTTTGATTTTTGCTATTGCATTTTCAGCTTGTATGACGTCTAGATATCCTAAAACAACAGAGGTACCTTGGAGTTAACTAATTTCCTTTTTGAATACTGTTATCAGGGAAAATGAGCAGTTGTCCAAATATGGTGACACTAAAACAGCTCGCAGCATTATGTTGATAGAGCTTAAGAAACTTATAGAGGCAAACCCCCTTTTTCGCGACAAGCTTACTTTCCCCACTTTGAAGTCATCGAGACTGCGGACTCTTATCAATCAAAGGTAAGGTTGATGTAATTTGGATGGGTATACAAAGGGTTTTCTAATTTTTTCTATTTGGCTTGGCCAGATACTATGTATATAGGACACCCCACCCCCCCACACCACACACGCCCACCCAAATTACACACACACTCTCCCTAATTCTGCATTTCATTGAAATTTTAATAATCCACTAGATATTTGGATGGATAAACAAAATAAGATTTTTTTTCCTTTTTTTGTTCTTTTCCTAGTTCATTTAGCTATAAGTTAATTTTATATGTCAGTTATGCATTCAGTGAAATTTAATAAACAAAGCAGTAGCATTCCAGTCCTTTTAGTGAAATTTAATTTTCTTTCGGTTATCTACCTTAAGCTTGAGTCAGCTTGCTCGTGCTTCAATCCTTTTCCTTCATCAGTTGGATTTTACTAATCCATGTTATTTTTTGAAAGCATATTCATTAGTGCCATCTGTTGGATTTTATTAGTTAATGTTATTTTTCAAAAGCATATTTGTTAGTGCATGTAACACTTCTAGCACTACTTGCCCTATGGAGAATAAATGAATCTCTGTATCTGGTTTTGTGTTACTTATAAATTTATAATCTGATTATAGTTGACATTTTGTTTTCAAAGTGTTCCTTTTTTTTTTCTTTAAATAATCCAAGGCCTGATGTGTGACTACTTCTCCTTGCAGTTTGAATTGGCAGCATCAGTTATGTAAAAACCCAAGGCCAAACCCAGACATCAAGACTTTATTCACAGACCATACTTGTACACCTCCAAATGGTCCTCTTGCACCCACGCCTGTCAATCTTCCAATTGCTGCAGTTGCAAAACCTACTGCATATGCTTCACTCGGAGCTCATGGAGTATGATACCTTGCAGCTCAAGTTTGTTTCTATTCTTGTTTTTCTTTGAGGATCTTTATAGAATTTTGACTAATAGATATTTTTTTTTCCCTTTATTGTCTATAGCCCTTTCCACCCCCTGTGGCTGCTGCTGCTAATAATGCTTTGGCTGGTTGGATGGCCAATGCCTCTGCCTCTTCATCTGTTCAAGCTGCTGTGGTCACAGCAACATCCATCCCTGTCCCGCAGAATCAAGGTTTTGGACTTTCTTTTGATTGAAATATGCTTTCCTTTGGATGTGTACACTGTGAAAGACATGGCAATGATATGAAAAAGTTTGGATTCAAAAGTTATTTTTTCTTTTGCTTTATTTTTGAGTTGGTTTTGGGCATTTGGTTATTGCTATTGTTTTCTTCTTTTGTTTGAAACTAAACAAGAAGTTGGGGTATTAGTAAATCAGGCTGTATATCATGTCATATTTTTTTACTCATTTCTAATATTTTATATACAGAGGTTGTGGAGCTTTGCTGATGAGTTTCTAAATTTAATTTCCTAGCTCTGTGGTACTGTCATATTGGAGTTCTCTGATAGATCTTTACAGTTACATTCACTTAATACATGAACTGGGGGATCTAATTATTATTGATTAACCCGTGAATTCTGAAGACTTTTAGTTATTTATGCACCAATGTTTGTATGTATATGTTCAAGCTTATTATTTGCAATGTTACAGTTTCGATATTGAAACATCCAAGAACTCCTCCAACAACACCAGGTATGATTGATTACCAGAGTCCTGATCATGAGCAACTAATAAAACGTCTGCGGTCTTCTCAATCTGTTGAAGAGGTAATGCAAACTGTATGTGTCACATTTGCTGTTCTGTGATAAAATGATATTTCTTCCTGTTGTCTTCTCCACTAAACTATGTAAGAAGTTGCTTATAGTTTAATGACTAAATGATGGGATGCCATTTGCTACAATATTTTAGGTTACCTATCCAACATCCCGACAGCAAGCTTCTTGGTCAGTGGAGGACCTGCCAAAAACAGTGGCTTTTACCTTGCATCAAGGATCCAACGTCACAAGCATGGATTTTCATCCCTCTCACCACACGCTGCTCCTAGGTAGGATGGTCTCTTATCTTTTTTTAGTCAATGAATGCAACTATTTATTGTAAGCACCACTAAATAGCTTACTTCTCCCCACTCCCAACTTTCTCTCCTAACTTTAATGTCTTTGGAGCAGTTGGTTCTAGTAATGGAGAAATTACTCTCTGGGATATTGGGTTGCGTGAAAGATTGGTTTCAAAGCCATTCAAGATATGGGATTTGGCTACTTGTTCAATGGCGTTTCAGGTTTTAATATTTCCATTAGTTATAGTTTGGTTTGGTATTCATTTTTAACATTCTATTTGACTATGTTAAGATAATTCCTCTTCATGGGCATGAACTGCTGTCAAATATATTTGATACTTGAGAATCTGAAGCCAATAATCATATTGGAGTCTTATAGTAAGAGTATATGCAGGCAACTATTGTCAAAGAGACACCAATATCTGTCAATCGTGTTATGTGGAGTGCAGATGGGAATTTTGTGGGTATGTGCATTTCAAAATGAATGACAAGCTTTCTTCAGGTTCCTTTTTGTGTATCTTACTGTTTTTCTTCCTGTAGGAGTTGCATTTACCAAGCATTTGATTCACTTGTATGCTTGTTCTGGATCCAATGATTTACGCCAACATTTAGAGGTGAGATACCGATAATTTGTCAGATTGTGGAGGAAGTTAAATTTGTATATGCTGTTTGACTTGTATCACTTGGTCTTTGCAGATTGATGCCCATGCTGGTGCTGTGAATGACTTGGCTTTTGCTCATCCAAACAAGCAACTATGTGTTGTAACTTGTGGAGAGGATAAACTAATAAAGGTCGACTTTTAGTTCTTATATACACAATTATAGACCATCTATCCACTTAATCTAAATTGAGGAAGTGAAACAGGTATGGGACTTGACAGGACGGAGACTATTTAACTTTGAAGGTCATGAGGCACCAGTATATTCTATCTGTCCTCATCACAAGGAGAACATTCAGGTGTGTTGGACTTGGAGAAAGCTTTTCCAGTTGTTAATCTCATGTTACTTTGTGTGAAGTGAATATGTATGTTTTTTTTCTAAACTAAGTTCAGTTTAAGAGATTACTTAATCTCAAATTAGACTTGCGTTACTTATTCTCATACCAGACTTGCAGCCCTGAGTCAACCCTTTTTCCACAATACCACATTCATTAAACCAACACTACTGCCCCTCACTCTTGATCTGTAGTGATACTTCATGAGTTCACAACACTATTCCTGGTACAATCAAAACTCCTACAACCTTTCCCATCATGATTCAACAACTATGTTGTGTATTAATTACGTTTACCCATGTGAGCTCCTATTTTCCTGTAAAGACATACTTCATTGATATTGATTTTATCTTTAAATTTGTAGTTCATATTTTCCACTGCTATTGATGGGAAAATAAAGGCCTGGTTATATGACAATATGGGCTCGAGAGTTGACTATGATGCTCCTGGGAACTGGTGTACCACAATGCTTTACAGTGCTGATGGAAGCAGGTAAGGAAAAAAAAAATATATGGAACTCACCATATAAAACCAGAGTTTGGGTGAAAACCTTGTATTTATTTATTTATTTTTCCGTTTTCAACACACTTTCTTCTTTTCTTTTTATTTGCTGATGTTGTAATTGTTGCTGTTATTGTTTATTTTTGTGCCTAGGTTGTTCTCTTGTGGAACAAGTAAAGATGGGGACTCTCATCTAGTTGAATGGAATGAAAGTGAAGGAGCAATAAAAAGGACATATTGTGGATTTAGAAAGAAGTCAACTGGTGTTGTGCAGTTCGATGCTACACAGAATCACTTTTTGGCTGCAGGTGAAGATAGCCAGATAAAGTTTTGGGACATGGACAATATCAATGTTATAGCTAGCACAGATGCAGATGGTGGACTTCTGGTCTGTATTTTGGTTTTAATTTTCTAGCTTCTGAAAGAGCATGGATATTAAAATTAGACCCTTATGTCATTGTCTTAAATGCTTCAGAGTCTTCCTCGCTTGAGATTCAATAAGGAAGGAAGTCTTTTAGCTGTTACAACTGCAGACCATGGATTTAAAATACTTGCAAATGCTGTTGGTCTTAAAACTTTGAAAGCTTTTGAGTCTACATCTTTTGAAGGAATGAGACCCTCCATAGAATCTGCTTCTATAAAGGTGTGGTATTTCTTCTTCTGTCTTATCAAAATATTACTTCTTTCCTGGTTATTATGTTATTTTTCTTTAAGCTTATTTGTATTTTGACATCATTAGTGACTTCTCTTTTGTGTCTCAATTAGGTATCTGGCTCCTCTGCTGTTCCACATGTTAGTCCAGTCAATTGTAAAGTGGAAAGGAGCTCTCCTGTCAGGTCTACTCCAATTCTTGTAAGTCATCTTTATCTTACTCAAGCTTTTGAGATTATCTTTTAGAATAGCATACCTAATTTGCAGACTTAAAGCTGTAGCAATCTGATTATTGGCCTGAGTTTGATATATTTTGCAATTCCCCACTTCCCTATTTCTGGAGGGTTAAATTACTGATACAAACTTGCTAAAAAACAAAGGAATGTGACTGAGTTATTGAGGATTTGATTCTGCTAATGGCATTTTCCTTATTGAGAAAATTGTTCTCATGTAATAGTCATCTTGCCTATGTTCTCCGCTATCAAAGCATTAATTTCCTTGTTTTGGCTTTCTATTCAAGAATGGAGTTGATCCTATCAGAAGAAGTGCGGAGAAACCTAGGAATGTGGATGACATAATGGATAAAGCCAAACCCTGGCAGTTGACTGAAATTCTGGATCCTGTCCACTGCCGGTTAGTTACCATGCCTGACAGCACAGATACTTCCAGCAAGGTGTGTCATACGTTGTGATTACAGATCTTGTAATTTGTCATGTTCTATCTTAAAATCTTTTATGTGACAATTTTTAATTCATTTCAGGTGGTTCGACTTCTGTACACAAATTCTGGTGTTGGTGTTTTGGCTCTCGGTTCAAATGGTGTTCAAAAGCTGTGGAAGTGGATTCGCAATGAGCAAAATCCTAGTGGGAAGGTAATAGCTAGCTGCTAGAGAGTTTCAATTATTTCTTCCTTTTTCCCTTCTACCTTCGAGATCTTTCTGAAGTCCGTGAATTTTTACAGGCCACCACGAGTGTTGTTCCACAGCATTGGCAACCAAACAGTGGTCTTCTTATGACTAATGATGTCCCAGGAGTCAGCCTTGAAGAAGCAGTTCCATGCATTGCACTTTCAAAGAATGATTCATATGTAATGTCAGCTTGTGGCGGAAAGGTTTCATTGTTTAACATGATGACATTCAAGGTATGTCTGCTGCACATGCATAAATTTCAAATTTCTTGTCAAATTTGGAATCAACTTTTTGATGGTTGGCTATGGAAATTATTTTTTGTAGGTAATGACAACGTTCATGCCACCTCCCCCTGCTTCCACCTTCCTAGCATTTCATCCTCAGGATAATAACATCATTGCCATAGGAATGGAGGATTCTACCATCCACATTTACAATGTTAGGGTGGATGAGGTAATTATTACAAATTTTTTATTATTTCATTCATGTATAATAATATCTTTTGTCTGCCCCTTGAAAAGAATTTGTCTAAATATTGAACTGCAAAATAATTCCACATTGTTTTCAGGTAAAATCAAAATTGAAGGGTCACCAGAAGCGAATAACTGGTTTAGCTTTCTCTACAAATCTAAATATCCTCGTTTCATCAGGTGCTGATGCTCAAGTAAGTGGCACCCAGAAATTCTTTTGCTTTCTCTTGATTAAGAAATCAGGGAAAATATAGAGAAAAAAAAAAATAGTCTCTGTAAATTATTTGTTGCATTCTAAAATCTCTTCTCTAATAAGTCTGATATACTCATTCAGTTCCGATTGCTGAATATGTTTCCTCAAAAGTGCAACCCTTTATAAGCAAGATAGGGTAACATCTATGTTGCATAAGATCATATACATTATCTGTTTTCTCTCTTGAGTCGTTACCTATAGAGTCCTGACATGTGAGATGGATTTTCTTTCCCAGTTATAATGAATTAAATTTGATTATGCTTCACAGCTTTGTGTGTGGAGCATTGATACATGGGAGAAGAGGAAATCAGTTACATTGCAGCTACCTGCTGGAAAGGCGCCTGTTGGTGACACTCGAGTGCAGTTTCATTCTGACCAAATCCGTTTGCTGGTAGTCCATGAGACGCAACTAGCAATATATGATGCCTCTAAGATGGATCGCA
This sequence comes from Rhamnella rubrinervis, assembly GCA_007844105.2. NCBI lineage: Eukaryota > Viridiplantae > Streptophyta > Magnoliopsida > Rosales > Rhamnaceae > Rhamnella > Rhamnella rubrinervis. Next base: position 11,385,691 of record CM017578.2, read on the forward strand.
TCCGACAGGTAGAAGATTTGCTGAGATTGTTAGTATAAATTTTTGCTGGTAATGACTTCTTTTTCTCTATTTTTTTTTTTCTTTCCCATTACAGTGGCTTCCACTGGATGTCCTTTCTGCCCCCATATCATACGCAGCATACTCCTGCAACAGTCAACTAATCTATGCAACCTTTTGTGATGGTAACATTGCTGTGTTTGATTCTGATACCTTGAGATTAAGATGCAGAATTGCACCATCAGCATACTTTTCCCAAGCAGTCTTGAATGGGTAAGTAGAAAGCTCATTTCCCCACACTCAGGAATCTGTAGGTAGTGCTGATTTCGGTGATCTTGTCTTGTATTTGTGGCTTTGATGTTTCAACTAATTCATGTTTTGAACTGTTTTTGTAGAAGCCAAGCTGTGTACCCACTTGTGGTTGCTGCTCATCCTCAAGAACCTAACCAATTTGCAGTGGGGTTGACAGATGGTTCTGTTAAAGTGTTTGAGCCGACAGAATCAGATGGGAAGTGGGGTACGCCGCAGCCTAATGATAATGGAATACTGAGTGGCCGAACAGGATCATCATCTACCACCAGCAACCACACGCCAGATCAGATGCAAAGATGAAAGAAGTCACCTTAATGATTTTCGTGGTACATACAAGAATACAGTTTCAGCTGTATTTTTATAGAATTTTTAGGTCCTCAAGTCAGGTGCCCATTTATCCCCTTGCCTAAAAAGGTAAGTACATAAGTGGGTTCCAATGGTTAGAGATAACATTATTGTACACAATTTGTTGTAGTCAAAACTCATAATTATTTTTATCTAATTTACAGCCTGCCTCCTAACTTAATGTATTGATTCTATTGCCCATAAATGCATGTTTTTTAATTTTATTTTCCATAGCCTAATCTTTTATACTGTAGATTCACCTCCTACTTTCGGACCACCATACATCAATATTATCAGCTACAAGGACTACTGTATCCAACATACGTGTATGTATATTATTCTACATTTTATATTTTGTTTGTTAAATTATCCTATTCCAAAACAACTTCATCATGTTTTTCATTTACCAATTCTTAAAATACAAACTATATTTTAAGGCACTTTTTTTAAAAAAAAGAAAAAAAGTTTTGGCGTGGAAATTATCAATTGACATGAGTGTATTTAATTATGATTTTATAAGATTTTTATAAATTTTAAAAGTGAATAGATATTTAATTAAAATTTTAAAAAATAATGGGGTATTTAATTTTAATTTTTATAAATTTTTAACAAGTTATTAAAAATTTTGAGATGTTTAATTATAATTTTTAAAAGTTAATAAAAATTTAGAAGTATTTAATTTAGACTTTAATTTTTTTAAAAAATAAATTTATGTAGGCTTTTAATAACTTTTGATGAATTTTATATGTATTCAAATTTTATAAATTATTTTTTTTTAAACTTTCAAGGACTTTTTAATTCCAATGATATGCAGAGCCACGTAGTAATATTTATTTTTTTTCATCTATTTTACTTTTTCTTCCTATTTTCATCTTTACTGTGAAATTGTTCTATTATCCTATTATCCTCTATCATTATTTATTGGTCTCCTTTTATTGTGAGAAAAAAAAAATTAATGATGTTTTTGTGAGAAAAATTAAAATCCTTCATCACTATTTATTGACTTTCTCTTAATGGTATCATTGTGAACAAAAAAGAAGAAGAAAAAGATAAGTTATTGGCGACTTTGTAAGGAAAATGAAAATACATATAAAGATATATATATATATATATATATATATATATATATATATATATATATAACTTGTGCAATAAAAAAGTTTATAAAAATCTTTCAAAATCTATAAAAATCAAAAACAAAAAATCACTTAAAAATTACTCATATGTTTATAAACTACAAAAATTTATAAAAATCTTTAAGAGTTTCTGACTTAAATAGTCTATCAAAGTATTTTAAAATTCAAATTGAATACATTCTATTAGAAAGTAAAATATTATTAATTTATAATTTAATTAGGAGATAAAATTTTATTTCTGCTTTAATTTTATAATTTTGTAAAAATTTAAAATAATAAATTCACTTATTTATCAGTTTTTTTTAGATGGCGCTTAGTATTGGGTTATTTGTATGTTGAAACAGAGATATATTTTTGAATATTATATATTATATATCTTATTAATATCGAATATTTGTTGGGCCTTCCTTTTGTGGGCTGGCCTCAGTGGCCTTGCCCAATAATCGGCCCTGATATAATAAATAAAAAAATATAGAACGCACCGTCTTATCACCGAAATTGATTGAAATACCTAACCCCTAATCCTGCCCGTTCTTCGTCTTTTCTCTGTATCAACTGCTCCTGCTAGGGTTACTCGGCTACTATGTTTTCGAAGCCATAAATAGGCTTTCGTTTTCAATTTTTCTGCTATTATTGGTTATCTCTTTCAATGGCCAATCGTACGGATCCCACGGCTAAAAGCATAAGAGGGACGAACCCTCAGAACCTTGTGGAGAAGATCGTACGGTCTAAGATATACCAGAACACTTACTGGAAGGAGCAATGCTTCGGTTTGACCGCGGAGACCCTTGTCGACAAGGCTATGGAGCTCGACCACATTGGAGGGACCTTTGGTGGCAATCGTAAGCCCACGCCATTTATGTGCCTGGTCATGAAGATGCTTCAGATCCAACCTGAGAAGGAGATCGTCATCGAGTTTATCCTGAACAACGATTACAAGTAATCCTAACTGCTATTCTTCATCTTAGTTATATTTTATTTTTACCGTCGAACGAATCATTATTGCAAATTTGCTTATTTTGGTTGCTTAAAAAGTAGAGATTAAGGAAATAGAACACAAGTTTGGTTCCTTGTGGAGGTTTTTCTTATGACATTAATTTTGGTGTTTAAGATGAAAGAAAAAGAGGAAGTTTTGCTGAGCTTTTTGAATTTTTATAATTTTAGACAGGTTTGCAGAGACAGGAGTTAATTCAATTACACAACCTGTTATTAGAGTCAGAGGGGAAAAAGGACTTTGTCTTTTTCTTTTTTTCAGATAAAGCTAAAATTAAGAAATTGTTTTTTCTGATTCCTATATTTGGTTTTGACTTAGTGGATACATGAAGTCTTATTTTAAATCACTAATATGTAGCTCAGTTTGGTAAGAGGAAGGATAAAAAGGAAAGAGAAGGTAATAAGTGGATCATTTGCTTTCTGATTTATGAAGCTATAAGGGTTATTATCCTTTTGGTATCTTGACTTTGGACAGGTATTCAGTTAGAGGTTAATGAGAACAAATTGGTGTGTTAGTTTGGGCTCCTCTCAGAGTTTAGTAAGAGATTTGGGTTTTGTAAGCGTGAAGTTTATGTATTTTTGTACTTCTATGTTGCTGAGTTTTTATATGAAACCTGAAACACGAGATTATTCTTTCAAAAGGGGAAAATCTTCGATAAGCAAAAAATTGTTGCATGTGGTAGAAGCATTTAGTAGTCTATCCTGTTTTGACGACTGTGTGTTGGTTACCATGTCTTTTGTTTTGTAGAAGCACTTTTAGGGAGTACGACAGTAAAATTATGGGTCTTATGGTTCTTGGAAAAGAATATTGATAAAAGAAACCAAATTTTTGTTATATCTTGCTTAGTGAACATTTGAGGGGACACATTTTCTTCTTCCTGGTTATTTAAATTGCAGAGCTGATGGTTCTTTTTTGTTTTTATTACCCTTTGTTGTCACGTATGGTTTTATTTCTTCTTTATTCTTGTCAACTTTTTTTACTAAGTATTTTTACTTTTGTTAATACTCTAGTTTGCCTTTATTTTTTCACGTGAATGTGTGTTTTCTCTTAGGTACAAGATTAACCATTTTTTTATTGGTTGCAGGTATGTCCGGGTTCTTGGTGCATTTTATTTGCGTCTTACAGGTACTGATACTGATGTGTACCAATACCTGGAGCCTCTTTACAATGACTATCGGAAAGTGAGGCAGAGATTAGCTGATGGACGTAAGATATCTCTGAAATTCCCTTTTTATTTTCTCATTCTTACTCCCCCTTCCACTCTCTGTGCATTTACAATTATCTTTGTGGACATACATTTGTGGACATACATACTAACTTTTCCGTGATTAATTTCTTACTCTAATTGGAACAGGATTTTCTTTGACGCATGTAGATGAGGTTATTGATGAGCTCTTGACAAAAGATTATTCCTGTGATGTTGCCATGCCACGTATTAAGAAAAGGTTGTTCTTCCTTAAACTTACTTTTTTTAACTCTCAGTATGATATATGTTCATTTTTATCACTGTTTATAAAGTTTCCAGAGTTAAACTGGTTGTGATAGCATTGGCAGTGCTTGAATCTTTGGATAGGTGTTGTTTCTGTCTGTAGCTTGTTTGGCGTTGTTTTAGCACTTCTATCCACACTGTTGTTTTTTTTTTCCTTCAAAGATATATGTTCAATTTCTACCACCATTTTCTGTAGGTTTTTGTGTGACCCCTTTCTGTATCTCAGATGGACTCTTGAGTCACTTGGTATGTTGGAACCTAGAAAAAGTGCTCTGGAAGAGGATTTTGAGGAGGAGGAAGACAAAGAGGAGAATGATCAACTAGATGATGAAATGGAAGATGTTGCCAATGAAAAGGTTTAGCTCTCTCCCTCTTGTCTCCAACAAAACACCAGTGTCATTGTTTGGTTTCCTGGAGTTTTATATTATTATTAAGCTTTTATAGGTTGATATGGGTTCTTCAGTTCTAATATCTTTCATAAACAGGATTATTACCGTGGCCGAAGTCCTGCAAGGGGAAGAGACAGGGATAGAAGACGTGATAGTCACAGATATAGGTACGAGCCTTCTTACTTCATTAATTTTTTTGTTCTTTCTTGGTAAGAAATTATGAAAATCGTATTATGTATGTTCCTAGATAGGATATCCATTTTTGTCATGGCAAAGATTATCTTTCAATTCCATCACCTCTTTAATTGATTTTCTAATTAAATTAGAAGTGTTTCCTTCTGCACACAAGAGTTGTATCTTTTACATAAGAATATGAGGTACAATCAGAAAATAATTATGACTTGCATTGGCTTAGTCTTTCATCAGCTTCTTAGTAAGTGAACTTTGTCATGTTTGATTTATCTTTTCCTCCTTGACTACAAAGATTATGTGTAGTGGAAGCAGTCGTCAAATTATATAACCGCACACTACTACATTCACATGTCAGTCAAGTTTCCACCTTGGCATTTTAAGCCATCTGTAGGTTACAATTGCTTCCTATAGTAATATCTCGTGATCCTGCCAGGTTTCTCTGTACTGACAGTGTACAGTGAGAAGTATGATGGATCATACAATTTTATTTCGTCGTTAATTATTGTTTCCGCCTCACTAGTGCCTTTTCTCATATATCATTCCAACTTTTTTCATAAGATCTGAGCAAATTGCTTTTATTTGTTGCCCGCTCCTTTATTCACTGAAAGTTGTGCTTATCCATCGTAAATTTGAATGTTGGTTGGGCTTGTTCATGTTTTGTAATATAATTAGTTATGTTTTTTCTGCTGTTTTAGTTTACTTTGAGAAACTTATCAATAGGGCTAATCAGGTTATTGAATTGATTTCCTTTTGAACAAAGTTAGTAGGAAATTGAAATATACTTTCACTGCTGTGCTATGAAATCCTAAACTCTGAAATTTCTTAACAACCATGTTAGTTGAACACTTGGAATCACATGAGTCTTGTATCAGTGGTATGTCATGTTAGTTGGTGTCCAATTTATTGTACCATATAGTTCCTTGACAAAAATAGTTTAGAAGATGATGTGGTTGCTGACATGTCTTTCCTCTTGGTTGCTTTTTGTAGGGATCGAGATTATGACAGGGACTATGATAGAGAACGTGGACATGGGCGAGAAAGAGACAGGGATAGAGACCGAGATAGAGACAGGGATAGAGACCGAGACCGCTATAGGCTTAGAGAAGAAAAGGAATATGAACGTGATAGGGATAGAGAAAGGGACTGGGAAGGTAGGGAGCGGGAGAGGCGAGACAGGGACCATGGTAGGAGGAGGAGCCATTCAAGAAGCCGAAGTAGGAGTAGGGATCGCAAGGATCGTGATGGAGATTATCGTAAGAGACACTCTCGCAGCAGCATGAGTCCCAGGAGACGAGATGGATCTGAGGAGAATGGCACTCGAGAAGAACCAAAAAAGAAGAAGGAAAGGAAGGAGAAGAAGGCGAAGAAGGATGATGGAACAGATCATCCTGATCCAGAAATTGCAGAAGCCAACCGGCTCCGAGCTTCGCTTGGTTTGAAGCCCTTGAAGTAAATTAATGCTGTCTTTGTATGGTTGACTAGTTTCAATTCGGTTCCAAAATGCAACTTACTTGTAAGTATACTGTTTTATTGTTAAGTCGTACAGATCCGAATTGAAAGTTAAATCTCATAATCTAATCTTTAGCCACAGGCAGCATATTCCTCGTATCAAACTTATGTTAAAAAACCCTTTAATTTTTCTTTTGTCGAACAAAAGCAATTGGACGAGAAGCTACGTTCTTGCATTTCTTGCATTTTAAGAAGCTTGCATATATGATATAAGCCGAGAACTTCTTCAAATCACCCGAGAAATAGGCTCGTGAATCCAATAGTAAAAGGAAAAGGAAATATTACTCTCAAAGGTAAAATATTCTTTATGTATGTGTATATAATTTATATATTTCTTCATTAGGCTCCGAACAAACAAAAAGGAACATGAAGAATAAAAAAGAGAATAAAAGAAAAGAAAAGAAAAAGCCCAACGACAAAGCAAGAGAATGATACTAATTTCCAAGGGCCTCGGGTAACAAAATGCCATTACTATCGTACTGGAGGGTACCGGATAAGTTGAGTGGCTTGCATTTGCTTCCCATTAGAATCCTCTTCTTGCATAATTCCCGGTCACCGCTTTCTTCTCTAGCTGCTGCTGCTGCTGCATTTTGTTCCTCAAACTTCTTGCTTTCTATCTTTCTTACGAACACTGCTATTCTCAACCTCCGGCGGCTGCGACTGGTTGAAATTCTCGACGGAATCCTAATCAAATGGCGTGAACTTTCCCCAACCACCCTTAAACTATTGGCAATACCACCAGCACCATTTGCAGCATTATCATTCTCTTTATTGCTTATGAAACCACAAGTACTAGTTTTGCTTTTGATATTGAAGTTCATACTCTTCTCCTCGTTAAACAAATATGCAAGAGGTAGAGACCCTTTTGGAGACAGGTTTGATCTCATTTCTTCACTGCCTTCATCATCAGTACCCTCCAAAGTTTTCTTCGCCGAATGAAACTCGGACGATGAAAATTCTTGTTCAACTTCGAATGGCTGATGATCATGATCATGATCATCCTCACAGATCTCAGTTTCAATACCACTTCCATCATGACAGACTCCATGAACGTCCTTAATGGCGTCGTTGTTGCCATTTTTGAAAAGGGTATCCTGAGGTGATGACTTTTTGTTGCCAAAGACATTGATGTTGGTGAAGATACAACCAGCTTTCCTTAGAAGAAAATTTTCAGTCCTTTTCTTCTTGTTTCTGGTTTGTTCAGGATCAGGATCAACGTCCTTGTGAACCCTTCTCTGCATGGTCTTCAATAGCAACTTTGGGATCTTGATCCTTAACTTTGAGTGAGGAATGGGGATGGTGATGATGTATGAGAGTGTAGAGCAGTGTGGTGCAGTTGCCATGGAAGTTGGGTCGGCCTTTGGAATGAGACCCATGCATGCATTTTTGTATGCTTGCTTCATTCTCGTCTTTTTCTGTGTGATTTGCTGTCTTCAGGAGCATTTAACAAGCGGGTTTCTAGTAAGATATGAGAAGTGGGGGAGAGACGTGGGTGGAGGAGTTCCCTTTTTCGTTTTAGATAGTAAATGAAAATGGTGAATAAATTAGGGGCTTTTTACCTTTGTTTTTCCATTATTAATATATCTCACACTAAAAACCCTTTTTAAAATAAGTTTATGAGGATTTAAATTAGGGAGGAGAATAATATAATTAAATAAGTAGTTTTATAAGATAATAATAAAAATTAAGATGGTAAACATCTCATATATCCTTGGCTAGCTTTTATCAATTAACTCAGCACCTAACAGTAAGTATGCTAGTGATCCAATCCCTACGTAAATGCGATATATATTATCATGGTTGGCAGTTAAATTGCCATTTTTTTACATTTTATAATGTTGTGAAATATATTATTATTATTATTATTATTATTATTATTATTATTATTATGCATCAGAATCAACTTTAATTTCAATGGGAAGGAAAAGTGATAATGTTCTTGTTCCTTTTAAAAGACAGAACAAATAAATGGAATGATTATCTAATTGTTTTACCTAATTAATATTGTTAATTACATCTGATATTAATGGACCCATGAGACCCTCATCCAAATTGCATCAACTCTCTCTGTGTCTTTCTGTCTGTCTGTCTCTCTCTCTCTCTATATATATATATATATATTCATCTTGGAATATTGGATTTCACAGTCCCCAAGACCTTATATGTATATGATGTACATCACGTACCCTCCAAATGGTTACACTTATGCTCTATGAATCTTCTTTTCCAATAGGAGCAACTAGCGAGCTAGCAATCAAAATTTGGTCCAAAACCCCACAGTATTGCTTGTATTGACATAGCATGAAAGGTTACATATTATATTAATGATGTTCAAAACCAGCCCAATTGAGTGACAATGATCCGGAACTTACAGATCATACACTCCCCCATTTCAACTTGGTGGCTCACACACAAAGGCACACAGACACCGCACAATTAAGTAATATTGATGAATTCATGTATAGAAGTGTAAATGTGTTTTTATTAATTTGTCAAGCTTTTAAAAGTTGGAATCAGCTTTCTAAAGAAACACAACTCATCAAGTTCCCCTTTTGAGCCCCAACATATAAATACATATGACCTTGAAGGGAGTTGAGTTGTCCAATCCAATGACGACCAATGCCTGTGTACACACGCTCAAACTTCCTCTGCTAATGGCCAAAACCCTAAAATTGGGGACCATCCTAGTTTATATATGATAATGTCATGGGGGAAGTGAAGGCTTAGGGGCAAAGATGCTTATATATGAATTGACAGAAAAGAATCTTTGCTCCTTAAAGATGAGCATCTTATAAACTTTAGAAGTACATATAAGCTCTAAATTTCATGATCTAATTTTTTTTTTTCTCCCCCTTCGTCTTGATTTTCTATGATATTAAAGGGACTTGGACATAATAATTTGACAAGTCGACATTGGGAATATTAAAGTCTCTTAAAAGCCTAGTCTTGGCATTGGAATACTAAGACACAGCTAAATGGGTCCTTTTGTCTCCTAATCCCAAGTGACCTTTGCTAGCTAGTTTGTGAAACTTTAAACAGATAGATATGACTTTTAAACATCAAGTACTTTCTTGAATGAATTTCAGCTCATTCATAACTATTGCACATGGGATAACACTAGTTGTTTTCTCTTTTATATGCTAATTGACGTGAAATCTGCAGTACCAATTATTGGTGGTGTGATTTTCTACATCAACCATTCTCACTTCCAACATGCATGTTGGATCAAGGAGACAAAGTTGTATAAAAGTGTGAGGGTTTTCAATTGAAGTGGTATTTGGTACCCAAAAGGGCAAAATGTGAGAGTAACCAATGCCTAGCCCCTTTTAACATCCATTATGCTTGGATGGTCCAAAAGAGCAAGGCCTATTTGCTACTTTAATTTTACAATCCTGTAGGAGTCTAGAGCAGCTAGCTCAATCTATAAAATTGTAATTATGAGAAGTATTTAGATTAAAGAGTTAATTGGAGGAAGAATAAAAAATTTATATAATTAGAAGTAAATTAATAAATAAAGAAAATATGATTTGATGTGGCTGCATCCGTTCTCTTTTTGCAACATGTTTTGGCAGGCCTTTAGCGGGGCCAGTGGAGCCCACTTGCTGCTAAGGTTGGGCTTGGGCCGGCAGGCTTTCCTCCCCACAAAACTAAAATGCATGCCGGCCGGCATGGTGTCCTTGGGCCCCACACAAGATGGCCTTTCCTTGTGGGCCCCATTCTTACCTCATTTTCTGTGTCACAGGTAACTAACATTTAAAATGAAATCCCCCGAACCTATTAAGGCTCGGACCCGCACCGTGCGTTTGAATATGGAGGGAAACCGGCCATTGATTTGACAATTTAGCCCTTGCCCTTTCTGGTAATAAATTGGAAACTCTACATATTATATAGTAAATAACTACGCCTACCTCCCCTAGTTTTTGTAAATGCATTATAACAATGACAATTATTAATATAAATAAAAACAGATTTTTCAGATTTTTATTAGTTATATTTTTTAAAACAAAAACAAAGTGACACATATTTATCCACTTTAGTTTAATTATATATCTTTAAAAATTATCATCTATCTTAAGTGGTGATTAAGATTCATCTTGGTCTTGGTCTGATACAATGATCACAATGATAATTTTAACCTTAAAGAATTTATAGTTGATGATTTTTAATTTTTTTTTAAATTTGTTTCTTGATCATGCTCACATGTTTAAACTTTACACATAAGCAGAGGTTTATGCTGTATATTAATACTAATATAATAGATAACATGGTGTTTTAAAGCCATTGGAAAGGAAGTACCTGTAGGAAAGTTATCAATTTATTAAGACTAAAATTGTCGTGGTTTAATTTGTACCAATCTTACTTGCTTGAGCATGAACTATATACTATATTATATTTTTCAATTATATAATATATCAGGCTGATCATGAAGAGGGCATGTGAGTATGTTTATGAATTAGCTAGATTCTTCTTCCACGAAATTAATTAATGAAATCATTAGTTAAGTTTGCAAGTGATATTAACTAAGAAGCCTAAAAACAAATAATATGCCAAATCAAACTATGCTTGGATGGAAAGCATCTCGACTATTAATAACTCTTTTATATAAAACAAATGGTACATACCCATTACCAACCCTACTTAAAATCCTTGGCAATGTTTAAAAGGAGACAATTGGTAGACATTGGGCATCTTCTAGACCTAGCTTACCTACCAAGAATCACATATATTTACACATGAATTAGCTAGAATAATGCAGCCTATAGGACCACTAATCTAAATGGTCCTATATATATAGAATTATATTTGATTTTGGATTAGTTTAATTCTATGGCATGAACTCAATGTAATTCCTCTTAAATACTCATCTAATAATTAAGAACGATAATAGGAAGAGCAGGTTGATAATGACTATGACATTAAAGGTTGAGACTAGATTAATTCTAAAGGGTCACTTTTTTTTTTTAGGGGTAAAAAATTCTATAGGGTCACTCGCTTTGCTAAATTTATATTGTCCTACGCAGAATAACATTTTTAATCATATCAGGAAGCTGCTCAAGTAGGTTTCTATACAAAGTAGGCGTTTTATTCTTTGTTAAAGCTGTGTGAGGTATTAAGTAATAAAGTTTTAATTAATATACAGGAAGTAGTTAAGTTACACATTAATGTACATAGCGCTAAAAGTGAGTTTGAGCTTATAATAATGATTTTGAATCGATTACTTAGTAATTATAATGTGCATAATGTAAAAGTTTATGGGAATATTTTACAAGAATGATTTAGAAAATGAAATATAAAATATATGATATATATATATATATATAAATGTTTTAAGCTGTTTATACACATATATAAAGAGAGGTGTTTAGATACTTAGATAACATCATGACAAAGATATACTAATCACTTGACAAAGATACTCTAAGAATTAAACAAATGTTCCTCTTCCCAACTTACAATAATAGCAAAGCCAACAACATTAAGGACTTGAAATTTTAACTTTTTTTTTTTTAATCAAATTTACTCCTCCATTAAAATTTAATTATTTTTAATAATTAATCTTATTTACAACAGTGAATTGATTTAAGGGGTTTGAATTTAGGTCTTATGCATGCGACAAATAGTTGAATATAGGAAATAAAAAAAAATTACAAAATTAATACTTAAAAATAAGACAGAGAAAAGAAAACAGTGGGTTAATTTAATGGGGAAGATTAATTTTGAGTTTATTTTAATGTGAGGTTGTGGAAATGCAGGCCAAAATCATGTTTTTGCTTTGCCTGTTTCTTTAGAGGTGATGAGTGATTATCCTAAGTTACCCTTCACCAAATTATGAAAAAGGATATATAATAGACACTTTAAGCATGTTTCTTTATTATTATTATTATTATTTTTTTAAAAAAATTCTAATTAATTGTGCTTAACAATATTATCAGCCATACCAGAACCGCACTATAACTTTGCACTGTAAGAAATAAAATTTTCCAAACTTTTAATTTCCCAAATAAAGAAAATGATTTATTTAAGCCATCACCAAATTTAATATTATCTAAGAAAAAAAAAAGAAAGAAGAAGTTGATTTATCTATTGTTTAATTTATTAAAGTTTTTTTTTTTTTAAATTAGGCATTTCTCGCTCACCCGCGAAATGCAAACCGTTAAAGCCAGGCCCGGGAGGCTCGGAAGCAGGTTCGGTGTAGCTTTTTCCTTATCAATATTATAGAGAGAGAGATAGCTGAGGAAAAACACAGGGAAAGTGAGAGAAAGGGCGAGAAAATTTTCATAACCAAATTTCTCTCCCTTCAACTTCCCATAACTCTTTTTTTTTTTTTCTTTTCTTTCATGACCTATCTTCAAAACCCTACTCTCCTTCATCTCCAATCTGGTTCTCATTCTTTTCAGAATTCAATAGCTTTTCTTCTTTAAATCATAAAAAGAAAATTTAAAAAAAAAAAAAATTCGAAGTTTTCCATTACAATTCGTTATTCTTGCACCGATTCGAAGTTGGTTTTGGGAGATTAAGGCCGTTTGTGGATTAGTGGATAAGAAATAAATTTAGAAATTGGGGGTGGTTTTAACGGTCAGATAATATTCTGGTTTTCTTGGAGCGTGTGGCAATGGCGACAGAGCAAGTATTGCCTTTCTCTGTAGCTTCTGTGGTTGAGGATGTTCTTCATCAGCATGGAGCGCGTACAAGACAAATTGACTTGGCTTCCAGGAAGGCAGAGGAAGCTTGTATGCTCCTATAATTTCCCTTAATTTCTTTCTGTTCCGTAAAATGGTTCATTTTCTTTGTTCTTATACTTTAATGGAGTGTAGCTTTCTTTCTTCTTGGTTTTCTGGTTTCTCTTTTGAATTTGGCGGGTGAGACTCCATTTAGTATGTGTGGTTTTGACGATGAATTGTGGGGTTAAATTTATTTGGTTTTTGTTCAAGCTGTGGAATTTATATGGGATGGGATGTTATTTAGATGATACACAATTAAAAATAAATCTAAGTTTTACAAAGAAGTTTAGAAATCTATCATTTGTTTTTTCCAAAATTCCAATTTTGGCTAACTAATAACTCTACATAATGATGGATGGTAATTGGGTTCATTTCTTGGGATATACTCCACCATTCGTTGAATCGGCTGCTTTGTATTGCATTGATCTGGTTATATTCGTTTAGCTGGAGTATACCGCATCAATTTCACAGTAAAAGCATCTGGCAAAAAAAGAACTAAAAGCAGCATTTTCTTATAAACTTATGTCTTTCTTAAATCAATTTTTAGTTTTTGTATCATTTGAGAGTTTTTAAAAAATGCTTCTCTCACGGTTAGATTTACATATAGTATTTATAATAATAACCAATTTGACCACCCACATTATTTTGCAGCCTTGAGAAGGTATGAAGCAGGTGGATGGCTCAGAAAGATGATTGGAGTTGTAGGGGGTAAAGATTTGCCAGCTGAGCCTTCTGAAGAAGAATTCAGACTTGGATTGCGGAGTGGAATTATCCTTTGTAATGTTCTTAATAAGGTTCATCCCGGAGCTGTGGCAAAGGTAATTCATTTTTATTTTGTTTCAGTGCTTTATTTATTTGTTGTTTACCTTTCTCAGCTGGTTTTACTATGTTAAATGCCTTTTTTGCTTTCAGGTAGTTGAAGGCCCTTGTGACTCCATAGTCACTCCTGATGGGGCAGCTCTTTCAGCTTTTCAGTACTTTGAAAACGTCAGAAACTTCCTTGTAGCTGTGGAAGAACTGGGACTTCCAACCTTTGAATTCTGTGATCTGGAACAGGTTAGTTTTGTAGTTTTAGCCACATCAGAAGGAAAATTTGAAGAATGGAATTTGAGTACTTACTGTCCTGCTTATAATTACGGACGTGAATAACATCACTGAGAAAACATTACAGATGTACAGATAAACTCATGTAGTCCAAAAAAATGCATTACTTGGTGCTAGTTTGTCCTTTTGCTATGAGAATTTTTCATATTCTGAATTTACAGGGAGGGAAATCTGCAAGACTTGTAAACTGTGTTCTTGCACTCAAATCATATAGTGAATGGAAAGAAGGAGGTGGGAGTGGCCCATGGAAATTTGGCGGAAATATGAAACCAGCAGGCTCTGGGAAACCCTTCCAGCGGAAAAATCCAGAACCTTTCATGAATTCCCTTTTAAAGACCTTGTCAGGTGGTCAGCAGACTTCAAATGGAGATGTTGGTCATGACCTCAATGAAGTTAGTGAACTTTGTTGTTTTTTAATTCTTTATTTCCCATTTTGTCATATGAGGTAAGAGCATGATTATTTGCATGTTCATACTTTCAGGGTTCCTCTCGTTCCTTAAATAAGCTAGTCCGTGAAGTTCTTTCCGAGAAGAGGCAAGAAGAAATTCCACTTGTAAGAGTTTGTCTGCTTGTTATGTTAATTTTCTAACCTAGAGGAGACTGCTCACAAGTTCTTAAAGTAGGTAGATAGGCATTAACCATGAGGTGCATTCAGGAATTAACTCAACTTCTCAATGATTTCAACCATGGAGGCAATTTAGAACCAATAGACCAATTCTTAATATGATCTGATAGAGTTATGGCAGTCTTCCCATATTTTAGAACTGTTAACTTGATTAGAAAATTGTCTTTATTTCTTTGATGGTCAAACTATTGGCAATTTCAACACTTTTTCTTTCCCTATCCTGAGTGTTAATATTCTTTAATTATATTATAGTTTCACTTACAGAGAAACAAAATTTTCTTTTGCTTCTAACAGGTTGTCGAATCCATGCTTAGTAAAATCATGGAGGAGTTTCAACGTCTCTTAGCAAGCCAAAGTGAAACGGTAAGCTGCTTTTCTTTCTCCAGTGTTGGTACTACTTTTTACGTAAATAATTGTTGCTGAGTTTGTTACCATATGGAGAATTAGGGTTTGACTTTCTTGTTAAACTTATGTGCTTCCGGACATTGTAGTGATTACTTAAGTCTTCTGTCTTGATGCCAAAGTATTATTCATAGTTTGGTCTTAACCTTATTTCAGGACTCATAATCCTTTCCTTTTCTGAACTAACAGGTGAAAACAGCTGCAAAGGATATTCCAGTGTCTAGCACTAATGAGTCTCTTTCAAAAACTGCTTCAGACAATTTAATGGTATGAGTTTACATTCACCATAGAATGCTTAAAATGCAAGCAATGAATGTGTCATTTCAGTTTATTAATACTTTTTACGTGCAAGTTGACTTTGTATGTGTGACAATCTTTCCTACCTACGTATGATTAAGATGGAAGTGGAAGATGCCATTCAAAGTAAAAAGGAAGAATTTCAGAATGAAATCTATAACCATGAGGATGGAAGAAAACACCAAATTTTCAAGCAGCTTATGCTGGTTGAACAACAACAGAATGATATTCAGGTAGCTGGCAGTGGTACCATACCGCCTCACATAAATTTTACTACTCAGTTAGGAGAGAACATTGTTAATTGGTGTTAATGTTTTGTAGGAATTGAAACATACTCTTCATAGTACAAAAGCAGGAATGCAGTTTTTACAAATGAATTATCAGGAGGGGTTCAACAATTTAGGTACAATTTTTAAAAGAAGATGGTAAGGTTTTCTTATGAGTTCCCAGGGCGAGAAGCTGCCCATCTTATACTATATACCTCTTTTGATAGGTAAGCACCTCCATGGTCTGGCACACGCTGCTTCAAGTTACCAGAGAGTTCTTGAAGAAAACCGTAAGTTATACAATCAAGTGCAGGACTTGAAAGGTAAAATCCCAGATGCTTTTCTTGAACTTCAATAACACTAATAAAATTCCACTTAGTTTCTTCAGAAAGATTAATAGTTATCTATCATGTTTATTTAGGAAATATTAGGGTATACTGTCGAGTTCGACCCTTCTTGGATGGTCAAGCAAATCGTTTCAGTACAGTTGATCACATAGATGAAGGAAACATTTCGATCATCACCCCTTCCAAATATGGCAAAGAGGGGCGAAAATCATTTACTTTCAACAAAGTGTTTAGTCCTTCTGCCACACAAGGTCAGCTAATTTTTGTGTGGGTTTATTCTTAACTTTTCAAATATGTAAGCGTCTGCATCCCTTCGCTATGTTTGATTTTGTTTTTTGTGTTTTTTTCTCGCAGAGGAGGTATTTTCAGACACTCAGCCTCTGATTAGGTCTGTTCTAGATGGTTACAATGTATGTATATTCGCCTATGGCCAAACAGGATCAGGAAAAACTTTTACCATGGTAAGAAGTAGATCTGGTTACAATGATAGAACATGTTGCAGCTGCAACTATTTTTTATGCTAATTTTTCCTATGAACTATCATTCATGAACTTCTGACCATTTATTTAAACTTCGCAAATTTGTCTCATTGTAACAATTAAGAGCGGACCTAGAGAACTTACAGAGGAAAGCCAAGGTGTAAACTACAGGGCATTAGGTGATCTATTTCTTCTTTCAGAACAAAGAAAAGATACCATTTCCTATGAAATTTCGGTTCAGATGCTTGAAATTTACAACGAGCAAGTCAGGGACCTCCTCGTGACTGATGGTGGTGCTAATAAAAGATATCCTTTATATGCTAAGTTTTCCTTTTCCTATATATAATTATTTGCTGTTTAATACATCTAATGTTCGTACAATACATTTTCCTTAACTACTGAATACATTAGAAATCCGAAACAGTACTTCAAACGGAATTAATGTACCGGAAGCAAACCTTGTACCTGTAGCGTCGACATCCGATGTCATTTATTTGATGAATCTTGGGCAAAAAAATCGTGCAGTTAGCGCTACAGCCATGAATGATCGGAGTAGTCGGTCACATAGGTAATTATATATATAGATTTATGATCTCAGAATACGTCCTTTGTCTATGATTCATGGTTTTATTTTAACTGGTTCTAAAATCTTGATGGTATGCGTTTGCAGCTGCTTGACAGTTCATGTTCAAGGACGAGACCTAACATCTGGAGCTGTTCTTCGCGGTTGCATGCATCTGGTTGACCTGGCAGGAAGTGAACGGGTTGACAAATCTGAGGTTACAGGAGATAGACTAAAGGAGGCCCAACATATCAACAAATCTCTGTCTGCTTTAGGAGATGTAATTGCCTCTCTTGCCCAAAAGAATGCACATGTTCCTTATAGGAACAGTAAACTCACACAACTACTTCAGGACTCACTTGGTAAGATTTCCTTCGAATACATCCTACCATCTCTTAAGCCAATTCAGATTTTTCAGACCTAATATTCATTCTTGTCTCCACTGAAATCTATGTTGTTGGTCCTTATGTCTTTCAGGAGGGCAAGCTAAAACGCTTATGTTTGTTCATATTAGTCCAGAGCCTGAAGCTCTGGGAGAAACAATTAGTACACTGAAATTTGCTGAACGGGTTTCAACTATTGAGCTTGGTGCTGCACGAGTTAACAAAGATAGTGCAGACGTAAAAGAGCTTAAGGAACAGGTTAGAATCTTTATAGTTGCATGTTTATATCTGTGCACTCTAATTATGTCTTTATATCTTAAACGAAAGAAGTACATATTTCCTTATTTCCTTAAACGGATCAAGAATGCATTAAAGTGGTTATTTTGGTTTAGACACTTTTTTTTTTTCCTCTCTACAGATTGCTAGTCTCAAGGCAGCTTTAGCGAGGAAGGAGGGAGATGCAGATCAGCTTCAACATTCTCGATCCTGCAGCCCAGAAAGATTTAGAATGAAGTCTGCTGGATCTTCACCTCTGCATCCTAGTTGGAGAAGTGTTGGAGATATGTCCAGTGGTCTCAGGCAACCAATGGAGGACGTTGGGGAGGTATGTACTAACCCAGTATCATAACTAGTAGGCCATATTTCCATGTTAGGTAAAATGTTGCTTAACCAGGAAAATGGAACACCAAGTAAGTTAATCATTCTGGATAACAATCATTCACCACAAGATGATGGGAAAACAAACTAAATACATGACTTTCGATAGTCTTTAAAATTTTTATAATGAATTAAGTTCATCCGAAAGTGAAAGTGGTCATTAACATTTGAACTTACTCGTTGCAAACACTCGTTGCAAACACTGGTATTCAACATTCAATCGGCTATATTTGCTCACTATCCTTTTACACCAGACTTCATAGAAATATGTCTCCTGACCTTTAGGTTCGAAACAAGCCTGCATCAAAACTGAAAAGACGAAGTTTAGATCTCCATGACATGATGATGAGCAGAAATACTTGGCGCCAGGTTGGCAGCCCTGATCCAAACGAAAAGGAAGATGATAAGGATTCGACCTCAAGTGATTGGGTTGACAAGGTAATGGTGAACAAGCTGGAGAGTTTAAGTAGAGAGGACAGTCTGGTAGAATGTTGGGATGTAGACGACAGTCAGTTGCCAGAAATTTTTGGTCAGAGTTATCTCCCAGACCCTCCAAAGATATACCCGGAACAAGTGGGTAAATTTACAGGGAACAAAAAAGAGAACCAAGATTATGATGCTCAGAGGAATCGTTATGAGACAGCTACCACCGATGACTCTGAAGAGCTTGAGGCTGCGACTAGTGATTCTTCAGAGCCAGACATGCTTTGGCAATTAAATCCTCCTAAAGCTACCAACATTCCAAATGGCTTGGCAGCAAAAGCTAAGAAGAGCAATCCCAGGCCAACCAGGATCCCAGAAGCTAGGTAAAGCACTCATTCATCTTAGTCTACTTTCTTCTCTTTTGGCTACATTATAAATTGATGCAAACCACATGCTTATGCTAAGCCAGTAGCATGCATACGGCATAGCCTTCTTCTTGATGTCATTTTATGCTTTGCTGCATTTAAATGGCCTTTAACAGTATGTTTGAAATAATTTGCTTCATGACTTAGGAGTTTAATTCCATCACTAATTCCATCACCGATACGAAAAGCGCCAAATGTAGTCAGTCAAGCTTCGAACAGGCCAGTAAGACAGGGAGTTCATGTCGAAGGGAAGAGGAAAACTGGGTATGCAAAGTGAAAAATATTTATACTGTGGTGAAGGAAGCTGCTTTTTTATGATGATTTGTACATTTTCATATTTTTTGTTTGTATTATTTGATTAGTTAGAGAGAGGAGAGAGAGAGGTTTTGTTATATTGTAAGTGGCAAGGTTTATAGTCGCTTGAGTTTCTGCAAGTGGTGGTGGTGATTATGAGATTACATCATGCATGTTCCACCTTTGCAAATTTCAATTTGTTTATACAGAGTGTGTAATTTTGTGAAAACACTTAGTTTTTTTCCTTTCAAAGTGCTCTCATAAGAAAAAGAAAGGTAATATTTTAATCTTGGTATGCATTTTTTTTGCACAAAAAGCCATCCGTCTTATTACTATTAATCTTCCAAAGCTCTATCAATCTACTACTTTTTTGTTCAAACTTGGAAAAACGAAACAAAGAATAGAAGGAAAAGATTATGTAGAAGAAAATAGACTAACTAATAGAGCATCCAACTATCAAAGAGCTTGTAGTTAGCAACAGCAAAAGATTGGAATTTGGCTTTTAGTGTGTAGACTTTGCTTCCATCACCAGCTGGTGAATTTAGCAACAACAAAAACGTCCACTTGAGTCTGAGTGGGCATCACTCGTCCATTCCTTACAGCTAGCTCGGGAGCGGACCCCATCTATTGAAAGGATTGGCAACCCCTTCATGAGAGTCGGGACCCCTCACATGCGGCCACGTCGGCAACACCTTAATGTTCAGCGTTAGATTTCCCACAGAATCACATAATGACGACGCCCCCACTGCGTGCTACTTAATAAATAAATAAAATTGGAGACTTGTCCACTAATTAGGCCGAAGTTTCACCCTTAAGTACGCAAGTTACAAGGACCCCCTTCTCCTACGTAAACTAAAAACATATAGTCCTTTCCCTCTTTTTTTTTTCAATTGGTATTACATATGGTTTGCTATTTAAATCAAAGTCGTAAAAAAATCTATTGAGAACATCAAGATAATAAGTAAATGCTACTATTTAAATAAAGCACAAAGTCCTTATTAGACAAAACCTTCATTGTTAAATGCAACGATCAAAGGAAAAATGATAGAAAATAAAAATAAAATAACAACCATCTTCTAAGTAAAAATAAGTAGAGAGCCACCGGAAGTCGGACTGCTTTCCAAACAAAATGCTGAATAGAAAAGAAATCAGGCAGCAGAAAGCTTTCCTCTTCCAGTGGTAATTAGCCAGTAAATTTCTTTAAACACGACCACCTCTGTGTAGGCTAACCATGCGGGTTGAAGAATCCATCTGGGATCCCCTCACACTCCTCCCTGATCCTCCTCCTCCATATGCAGCAGCAGCCCGTGTGCCAGGACCACTTCCTCGGAACTGACCTGCTCGATCCCTTGAATATCCACCAACACCATATCCTGTACGCCCTGCGCCACCACCTTGCCTTCCTTGAGTAAAACCCAAGTTATCTTGCCACCTACCACCGCCCACTGCACCTGTTCCAGCGTTATAATCCTGAACATCCCTACGCTTTTGAGGCAAATCCAATCCACCTCCGCCGATCCTTGCCTCTGTCGCTCTCTCATTGCTTTCTGCAAGGATTGACAACTTCTCTGTCAACTGGAATGCTAAAGCCTGCAGCCTAGAGTGCTCAACATCATGGAAGACTACACATCGACTTGGCTGGTCCCAACTTGCATGGAGCTCCTCGTTGATCATCATCTTGCTAACAATGCTGTGAATCTGTGCTTCTGAGAGGTCAAACAGTTTGGTGAGCTGGTCCAAGCTCAGAGACTCGTAGGATGAGCAGTAAGTAAAGAGGTAGGTCCTTAAAGCCTCCTCTTTGATCTTAGCCTTGACCATCTCAAGAATGGCCTCACGATTTCTGAGGAGTTTCCAGACATCAAGGGAGTTAATAACATCAAAGGCGTTCTGGAAGTCCCCTTTCATGAGGAACCTGGTGGCAGCCATTACATGGTCTCTGACATTTTCAGGGGGGCCTGTGAATGTATGCTTCTCACTCACCTCAAGCAACCGTCTGAAAGTCTTGCTTATGACCTTGCGCTTTGCATCATGGATGTTGGCTGCCTTGTTAGGAACTTCCAGCAGCATGGCACATATCAGATGAACCGCCTCCAAAAGCTCAAGATTAATGTGCATATGATATGGCATCTGTCGTCTTCTTTCCAGCCTTTCCTGAAAGAGATGGGGGGGAAAAAGGGAGGAAAAAAGTCAATTATTACAATAGAGTCCGAGGCAGAGGAAGCATAGTGCATGTCATTCGTTCACAATGAAGAATAAAGGACTGCACAAAAATATATCCTTCTATATTTTAGGCCAGATATTTTACGGTAGCAAACACCATGCAAACAAATAAGAAAGGAAAAATTTGAGGAAAATGTCTAAAAATATTAACTAGAGAAACGTCACAAACAATGTATAACAATCAGCTAATTCCCTAAAGTTACCACAGAAACACATACCTGTTCTGGAGTCTTCTCATGATATCGACTTTGTGAAAAACCCTGTGCAAGCAACTCCTTTACCCTTCCACCAGAATATAGTTCAGAAAGACAGTTGTGTCCTTCAGTGATTAGTCCAACCCGAAATGCACAAAGACCAAGCTGTGCCATAGCCCTGTTAAAGAGTATTTGAGTTGAAATGTCCATGTGCTGAATACTATCTTGCAGATGGCTCATTAGCAACAAATCACGGGAAGTTGAAAACTCATCCAGGAGTGCATGGTGATAAATATCACAAAGCATTGCACGGGCTTTAGTCCGCTCATCTCCATACTTGTAAATTAGGGACACCAGAAGATCCATCAAGATCCTGCTATTCTCTGGAAAAGTGGGTTTCCGAGGAACAAGCTCTGGAGTAACAATAAATGCAGGTGGACCTCTACTTTCTACCTTAGGTTCCTCAGCCGACTCTCCACCATTATCACCATCTTCTGTCTGCTCAGCCAAATTTCTCATTGCATTATAAACCTCTTGTGGTTTATAATAAATTACTTCAACCCGCCTTAAGGCTACCTTTGCAGCAGCTTTAAAATTCCCAATCTTTTCAAAATAATCTTGGACATTTTGAGCAAGAACCATAAACATCGGCTCATCCTTGAGTCTTTCAACATACTCCCGAGTGTGTGGATCAATGCATTGCAAACTCTTGAAATACTCAGTATCTATCCTTTCCAAAAAGGCAACCAGATTTCCCCAAACCCGGATTGTCCCATCATAGTCTGGTCCCTTCTGGGATTCATTCTCATCAATCTCAATCATATCATCCACCACTATGTTAGGGTAGTGCACAAGAATGTCAAGAATAGCAAGCATATTATGCACACACTTCTTCCATACATTAATAGGCATGTGACCACTAAGACCTGGATTGACATCAAACTGAGCAGAAACAACACTGAAAAGAATCTCGAGCTTCTGTGCAGGGGTCTTAGCAACCTTTGTCAAGAAGGTAAGCTGCTCTACCTGTTCAAATCTTCCAGTTCCTTTCCTACCACGAGCAGCCACAACTTCTTTGAATTTCTTGTTGACTGTATCCCATGTAATTTCACTTGGATCCTTCATGAATTGCTTATCCATGAGCTTATCTCTCTTACTCATTTTCCTCTCCCACCCAGCCTCAGTTTGGTTATCCCTATCATCTTCCTCATCCTCCTCGTCCTCAGTACCAGACATTACAATCTTGGAAGGATCTTCCTCAATCTCAGAATCTGTTTCTTCCTCCTCTTCAGTCTCCTCATCAACATCCTTTTCCTCCTCACTCTCAGGATTCTCTCTGTACTTATTGATAGTGTCCTCATATTGCTTATTGTTCTTCTTCAGTTTCTGTTTCATCGAGTTCAAGGCCTTGGCATTGCTACTGCTCATCTTCTTTTTAGCATCCTTATTTGCCAAAGCCTGAGTCAAAAAGTCTTCCAACATCACAAGGGCCTTGATGTAAAGAGTGGGGACTTTTACAGCCTCCGTGACACGCATGACTTTCTCAAGTTGCTTATTTATTTTGTCAAAGCTCTCTTGCAAGCTGACCCAGTCATTGATCTTCATTGCATTTTTCATCTGATCCACAGTAGCAGACATCTCCTCAAAACGCTTATCTTTGGCCGATCTAACGACACGCTTGTGGCCATCAGAGTCATCACTATCACTAGCATTTGCTTGGAGATATCTGTTTCCAGTTGGTTCGTCAGTAGGCTCACCTCCATTCTCAATCTCTTCATCATAATCACTCTCTTCGTCCTCAGAGTCACTTCCAGGCTAGAATAACACCAAGAAAAGATGATGCTTAACTTGAGGTTAACAATATAACTTTAAAAGATCTAAAGTTTGAAGTAACGAAGGATCAGCAATAAAAGACATAAAAACCTGGGTCCAGAAACGCGATCCCATCTTTCCGTAGAAAAAACTCAAACAAATTAAAAGCTAAATACGAGAACCTGCATTCAAAGACACAGAAAGGTGCTATCAGAGGAGACTAAAGCAAAGTAGAACTAACCTGCAACGGCAGTTAAACTACTAAGAAAATCGTGTTACATGAAGCAAACTGACAAATTTGGTTCCCAGGAAAATGGTGGGAATTAAGAAGAACAATGAACCTCCACCGCACGTAAAACAACGATTTGGCATAGTTTAATTGAATTTTTACTTTCCTGAATCTTAGATGCAAACCAGCTCACGATAATGAAGAATTTCATCGGGGAATTAGATTATTTGGTAATGAAACAAACACAACGTTAAAAAACTCTTAAGCAAACAAAGTGACTAGTATTCAAACACCAACTTTCCCTGTCCTGAGACAAAGCGTCATGCTACTAACTGTCGCTCGAAAAAATTAAAAACTTCGAAATTAGAGGTAAATGTACCACACCAAATGCATAAGAAATCCCTTTCCTGAGGCAAAACGCAATACTACAAACTGTTCGCATATGTAAAAGTTGAAATTTTGAAAATGGAGGTAAAAGTACGACACTCAACCCAAGCGAAATCCGTTCCCTGAAGCAAAACGAAATGCTGCAAACTGCTTGCTGACATAAAAATTGAGACTTTAAAATTGTAGGAACAAATTAAACACGCAAATCATGCGAATTCACAAACCCCATAACGTAAACTGACTGAACGCACGGATTAGAACAACAAAACCACACCTTGCTTCGATATTTGAATCGAATAGTAGCCCACGCCAATAGATCAGCTCCGAGATGAACCGGTGCACGTTAAGGTAATGAAAACGGACCAAGGAGAAGCAACAGCCGCTAAGATGAGGAAGTGAGAGACGGCTGAGCGAATAGCGGATGTAAGGGTTAGGGATTACTGAGATTTAATGTTCACGTACATGCAGGAACACGGAAGGCTTTCAATCGCACCGTTGAAAATAGCGAAACCTTTTCATCAACTGCACTCGGCGGACTGTGATGGGAGGCCCATGATGCGAATCCAACCCGGTCCAATAACCTACAAATTTGGTTTACTGTAATTATAATTAAAATCTATTGTTCATTTTGTAATTTAAAAACTTCAACGTTTTTTTTTTTTATCGATAATTATAATTAATAAATTTAAGGATGGTTAAAATTAATGATGAGAGATGTATTTTTAGTTGGAATGGTGCTTTTTTTTTGTAATTATTCAAAATATTAAGGGGTCTAATTGTCTTTTTGTGAAATTCATAGTTATGGATTTTTTTTTTTAAAAAAAATTCTTCAATTTAATAATTATTTAATTGTCTCAGGTGTACTCAGTTTTAATTTAAATCGTCAGTTAGGTGGTAAAATTTCTTCTGAAGACTCTTATAGGGTTCTGGCAAAGAAAATTTCTACCCAAATAAAATCGCGAGCGGATAAGATCTTGAAACCTTTTTTTATTCATAAAAAAAAATAAAAAATAAATAACTTTAATAAAATTTGTTGGTAATTATTAATCACCTAAACAATGTGCTTATCTTTAATCCACCTAAACCTAATTGTTTGACAACCAAGACACAGCTCTTTTCCCTTTTCCAAATTTTTATTTTGTAGAAGGGAATAATTATATGTGCACGCGTACATATTACCTACATGATGATTCATCACAGCCAACAAGGTAACATCAAAAAGCATGTCCACTTCTGCATTTCACAAACATTTTAATCATAGCCGTCGATCTATGAGGAGTTGTCTGAAATCAAAATCGTGGGGCTTATAATCACATCTGCAAATTTCAAGCCGTTGGATCCAAACCGTGTATAATGACTTATTCTATTCACTTCACACACCATAAAATACAATTGAAAGCGCGGAAGTCAATGGGATCCGAATGTCAACGAAACCAACGCAGAAGGACTTTCCAGTCATTTCGAAGCTGTACTCCTACTTCGCTTTATTATACGAAGATTAGGACATAAACGTCATTATCAATTATATGTCCCCAAATCATGCCCTTTTTCCGCGTTTCTTTCTCTCTCTCTCTCTCTCTCTAGATTTCTCTTCCAATCAAATCGAAGAAAAAGCTGCGACTCTCTCTACACTACTTTCTCTCTAGAAATTGTTGTGTCTCAGGGTTTTTGGGTGATCGGTGGAGCTCAATTTGCAATGCCACTGCATCTGATAGCTTCAGAAATTAAGGATTGGTAGATGGGCTTCAATGTACGGTCCGCTCTGCTTGATCTGTCAATGACTCGCTTTGTTCAGCTGTGAGTTTTAGGGTTTTTGAAGTTTTCCGATTTTCCTAAAATTTTCACTGGTTTTGCAAATATTTTTGCTTTTTATTCAATTTTCAACTCAACTTCAAGTACAAGTTTGATTTGTAAAACCATGCCATGTAAATTGTATAAAAATGGGTTAAATTAGACTGTAAAGAATAGCTTTCCTTGGCTTTTTCAAGCATTGGGGTTTTTGGGGAGTTTCTCATTTGCACATTGTGCCAATTTTTGAACTGTGGTTGTTTACTGTTTAGTATGTATTATCGTACTCTTTTGGGATATGTTTAAAGTGTCGCAAGAGGGTGGGGACTTGTGCAAATTGAATTTAATTCTGAACTGGTGGTATCTTTGGATAAACTTTTGGTTTGATAAAAATTAGGTTTCTGGAGAAGGTCGAACACATCTAAACTTAGATTTGCATGAACAATTACTCTGTATTTTTATAGGACTTCCTCATTGATTTGGACTTTAATGTATTTTATTGGATTGATGTCTGTAAACATTAGACCACTTCAAGCATAAGTGCGTATTTCGTATTTGTTATTGGATGGGAAAATTCATGATCAGGAATTGTAACCGATTGATTCAACTTAACAGGTTTTGTCAAGAAGGCCTTGGAAACATTGGAATTTATTTCTTTCTTTTTTTTCAATTTTTTTTTCAAAGAATTATTTAGTTCAGTGGGTTTCCCAAATTCCTCCTACCAGTGTTTTTTGATATATTTTCTGACTTATGTAGTAGATTTTATATTGAAAATAATAAAATCAGTTAACATGATTAAGAGCTAGTTTTATTTCTTTTTTATTTTATATTTTCCTTCTGATAAGTTGTTAAATTGTGGAAAGGATTGATTGGTGTCTTTGTATGATTAGAGTTATGGCACCAAGTTATCTGAAATGTCAAAGCTTGGAGTAAAATGAGCCAGATTGAAGTATCAAGGATGAAGGCTCCTCTTGTTCCACTTGCAACTTTGATTGGTCGTGAGCTTAGGAATGAGAAGGTTGAGAAACCTTTCATTAAGTATGGGCAGGCTGCTTTAGCTAAGAAAGGAGAGGATTACTTTTTGATAAAACCTGATTGCCAAAGGATTCCTGGAAATCCATCTACCTCATTTTCTGTCTTTGCGGTATTGTTTTATTCTATATTACCCTTCATGAATTAATTAAAAGAGTGCTGATTACTTTCTGTTTGGTTTCTGAAAGAACTGAGAAAAATGAAAGAGATTGGAGGATAATTGTGAATCTTAAGAAGTCAAAAATTGGACCTCAATTAAGGTCTATAATTGAACTTGTTCTGGTTGAATGAAATCCTGTTTTTGTCAGGTTTCAAGCACTATGATATTTGAGCAGTTAAAATTTAATTTGTTTTCGTTCTTTGTCATTTATGATCCCAATAAGGAATTCTTTGTGAGCAGATTTTTGATGGGCATAATGGTATATCAGCTGCTATCTTTGCAAAGGAGAATTTATTAAACAATATCTTGAGTGCAATTCCTCAAGGAATCAGCAGGGAAGATTGGCTCCAAGCCCTTCCTCGGGCTTTAGTTGCGGGTTTTGTGAAAACTGACATTGAATTTCAGCAGAAAGGCATGTAGCAAATTTCTTTTGCCACTTCTTTTTTGGACATTTTCTTCTGTACTCTTCTTATGTTTGATATTAACAGGGGAAACTTCCGGGACAACTGTGACATTTGTTGTGATTGATGGGTGGACTGTGACTGTTGCCTCTGTTGGGGATTCTCGATGCATATTGGACACTCAAGGGGGTGTGGTTTCTCTTTTGACTGTTGATCACAGGCTGGAAGAGAATGCAGAAGAGAGGGAGCGTGTAACTGCTAGTGGGGGTGAAGTAGGAAGACTTAATGTTTTTGGCGGCAATGAGGTATATCATAATCTCATTAGTTCATCCTAGCTACTTATAGCGGAAAGATGTTTTAAAGAGGAAAGCTTTTCTTTTCCCAAAAATCCAACGTGTCCATGGTTCATAGGTTGGCCCCCTCCGCTGCTGGCCTGGTGGATTATGCCTTTCTAGGTCAATTGGTGATACAGATGTAGGAGAATTCATTGTCCCAATACCACATGTGAAGCAAGTTAAGGTGAGTTCACAATGTTACATTGGTAATAGTTTCAATCACTTTTGATATGACATCTGATGTTCAAGTATTCTTTTGGTTATTTAGCTTTCAAATGCTGGAGGAAGACTGATAATAGCTTCTGACGGCATTTGGGATGCATTGTCTTCTGATATGGCTGCAAAGTCTTGTCGGGGATTGCCTGCAGAGCTTGCTGCAAAGCTGGTTGTCAAGGTGAGGTCTTAGATGCCCATTTTACTTACAGGTGCTGGAGATTCATATGAGATCAATAAGTTTTGACTGTTTTCTTTTAAATGTGTTTGTCCCACCTCTTAGGAGGCTTTAAGATCAAGAGGTCTGAAGGATGATACAACCTGCCTCGTTGTTGATATAATCCCAACGGACCAACCTGTCTTACCTCTGACACCAAGGAAGAAACAGAACATGCTTGCTTCACTTCTCTTCGGGAAGAAAACTCAAAACTCTGTGAACAAAGCTAAGCTTTCTGCTGTTGGAGTTGTGGAGGAGTTGTTTGAAGAGGGTTCTGCAATGCTTGCTGAAAGGTATGTCTATTGTTATATATTAGAGAACAAAGCTGCTATGTCCATGGATGGTTTGAGTTCCCTGTCCATTAAGAGTTTTGTGTCTGTTTTGAGTTAAAGTTGTTTATTCCTTTCAATCTTCTTAATGAAAGTGCAGGCTAGGTAAGGATTTTCCTTTGGATGCAAATTCTGGGATTTTCAGATGTGCAGTATGCCAAGTGGACCAACCCCCAGCTGATGGTTTATCAGTGAACTCTGGGCCTTTTTTCTCTCCATCATCAAAGCCCTGGGAGGGCCCCTTTCTTTGTGCAAATTGTCGGAAAAAGAAAGATGCCATGGAAGGAAAGAGGCCAAGCAGACCTACAGTTATCTCATAGTGATTTATCTAGTACTGAGACAATATATATTTTTTCTCTGGCAGTGTGAGCATGCTTAGTTTTCCTTTCTCAGTGTTGATTTTTATTGATATGTGTATGAAATGAGGTTGAGATGCAAAATGTCAGTAGGTATTTTTTTCACTTGTTAAAAGCTTGTGTGAATCTGGTTTGTGCTCAGCTGTTGGACTGACTGACGGAGAGTGGACTTGATATCTGATAGATATGTTTGTGATAGTTTTTTGTTGCTAACAGCTTGTTGTAAGTAAATTGAAGATTGGATAGTGATATGTTTTGTTGCAGTGGCTCTTTTATGTCAAATTTGCAATCTAACTAGTTGCTTCCCGATTATACATTTGACAGTGATATGTTTCTTTTCTTTTCTTTTTCTTTTTCTTTTTTTTTTAAATATTTGATAGTGATATGTTAATTTCACTTTATTTGTGTAGAGGAAATTGTTTCAACAGGTGGCATCAATATTAAGTGCTTGTTCTCTTTTCCCCTTTTGGATTATGTGGGTAATAACTTTGACATGAGCAAGAATTGCCCGACAGGACCCAGTTATTACCCTACCTTTGCATAGTTTAAGATTAACTAAAATTTTGCTTCTATAGCTGTCTAGATTAATGCAATATTCGATCTAGAAAATTTTAACTCCATTCGATTTAGAAAATTCGGCACAATTCAAGTAGAAAACCCATGAATTCTAATTCAACTCCAGGTTGCATAATTAAAATTTTGATATAAATATATTTTAGGTATGTGAGTGGAAGATACTTGAATTCGGATATTATAGGGTTTTGGAAAACTGTCAAGTAACTAGAGCCAAAACATTACAGTTCAAGTTTGTATTAAGGCACTGTCAGGCATAAGAACACCGTTCAATAATATGATTCATCAAAAATTATGATCAATGATAAGGGGTTTTTTTTTCCCATGTTTATTTGACACATACAAAGCTTTCCATAGCTCCGATGAATTGGGAGATTTTCCAAATAATTTAAAAGCTTTTTGACTTTGTGCTATCGGGTTTCTTTCTTTTCCAATTTATTTTTATTTAATATAGCATTACAGGAAATTGCCCTGAAAACAGAGGTCGTTCACTGAGATTCAAAACGAAAACCAAAAGAGAGAACCCATCTCAAGCAAATAAAGACAACAAGAAAGAAAATAGCAAAATGCATAATGTAGAAGACACTTAACAGAAAGGACCACTAATTGAGTAAATAGTTGGAAGCGATAAACTATCAAATACTTATAAACTTGGCAAATATGAATCTTTTGCATGCAACTATGTGGCCAGTTTCCTACCTCCCAATTCAAATCAATTAGGAGGCAACCACTGTAGCTCAATGCCATAGTTCCATTGATCAATAGAAACTTCAAGCTGAAGATCCACCATTGAAGTATAAGCAGTACATCCGCCGTCCCTGACCCTGATCCGACGTGCAGTCATGCTTGAATCTTTCAAGTAATGGCAGCATAGTGTGCCCTTACATGCACTTCCCTCCTCAATCTGATCCTCAAACTGCCTGCAAAAGCTGGTCGAGGAACAGTTGAGAGGCGATCGAAGAAGAGCACTAGAGCAGTTGAACAGCATGACAGTGTTATGAGTAGAGATATTGAAGGGTGAGTTCTCATCAACCATGAAGCCTTGTGAACTGAAATCGGAAGAAAAACATCCATTTTTCTGAATCATAGGAGGGTTTATGATGAGCTTATAGGTGCTTGGGTTAATGCTTTTGATGTTATAGTAAATCCCTTGAGCTGAAGAGAATTGAAGTTTGCCATTGTTGCAGTAGACCCTGTACTTTGGGTCCCCACAGTTGTTATCTGTGCTAAGTGGGTAAGGAACTTCAACATTGCCACAATTAGGACAAGTATTGAAGGCTGACACTTGGGCAACTATAATGAGGAAAAAAGAGGCCAAAAGCATTTGCAATCTTTTGTCCATTGCTAAAAGTAGAGAAGAACACCACCAATCGAGCAAAGAATGCTGAGTGGTACTTGTCTATTTATACATGTAACGAGGAATTTGCTTTTCAAGTAGAAGACTATTATAATGGAATGTTAGCAATTGGAATAGAAATAGGGTGTTAGCTTTTGTGAACGATAAGCAGGCGGCAAAGACACCTGTCAGTGTCTCAACTTCATTGAAAGGTCAAGAAATTAAAAGCCAGTCAACAGCTAATTTATGAATGTGATCCAGTACCATGAATGCCTAAACATGATGAATCATATGATTTCTAAAGCTTAAATTAAGGTGTCCAAAGAATGGGGTTATAAAAAAATAAGCATTGCCAATCCCACTTTCCTTGTATAGAGCTTTCTAGATGCCACTTGCCCTCCCATTTCCTAAAGTATCCTCCATTAAATGATGAGGACAAAAGAGCTAGAGTTGTATATTCATAGCTTCGTACACTCAAATTGGTAAGATATTATTGTACCATTTATGAGTAGTAGGGAGTGCTACTTTGTAGCAACTTAATGGGTTTCTGGTTCTGTGGCAATTAAAAAATTGCAGATACGCACATATTTTTGTGCTGTCAAAAAAATGGAGCAATCCTACTGCTGTATTATTTTATGTTTTATATGTTGCATTGTTCTTGCATATAGTTCAGTCTGGTAAATATTATATGGAATTAAGCCACTCGCACTTGTGTCAAAAGAGTAGTGTATTTAAACATCCAATCACGTAATTGATATTAAAATGTTAAAAGAAAAGAGTGTTACATTATTGTTTAAGAGCACCAAACCAAACACATCCACATATACACATGCACCAGTGCATAAAGCACATACAAGCTAAATTTGCATCAGACCGTGTGTCATAGATCACCACCTCACTTCGCACAAGATTTTTCTGAAATAGGTTTTTTAGAATGCCAGCAGAAACCTATTTTGTCATTTTGATGAAAAGAAAGTAAGAGTAATATTCCCGTGAAATTTGAGATAACTAGACAATTTTTAGCAAGTTATGACTGGTTCGGATGAAATAGTAAATTAGTTTGCATATTAACCACCATTGATTCTAAATTCTAATGATGAATTCATAGAGAGAATAATTTAAATAATTATTTTCTTAATAAATGAGCAACCAGTTTGTTTATTTGGAGGATTGAATCCTTATACAACAATTGTCTTAACCAGTATTTTCTTATGAAATGTAGGCGCCCAGAGAAACCTTTCATGGAGGTCAAAACCAGGATAAGAAATTGATAGCTTATAACAGAGATCCCACTACATTTAAGTTCTCAAGTATTGTGTAGGTTTAGTAATGGAACAACTAGGACAGTTTGATGAGACGAGAGAATTTTGTGTGTGGTCGAAAAGAATTACTTTAATCCTGACTACATAGATCTACATTATCAATGGCAACCTCTCCCCAATAACAAATTGAGAATGCGTACACATGGATTTTGGAAGAAACAAAAACATTGAAACATGAAATGTCATATATATAGAAATCTAAAAATTATATAAAATTTTTTTTTTAAAAAAGTCTCTCTTCACCTGGTTACAATTCAAGATAAAACTAAGAATTTTTTCCTATGAAAGTTAGATAGACGAGCAGCACTGCTTTCTAAGGACAAGATTGGCATAATGTGCCAAAAGACACTTGGCTAGAGCAATCCCTCTCCTGCAAACCACAGATAGACACACTGATCAACATAGACTCATCAAACAGTCAAATAAATAAAAAGGAATAATGACATCCCAAATGATACTTATAGTGTCAAGGGGATAAGTTACTATATCATCACGCAATATATATATATATATATATATATTCCCAATCCAACCATAGCATTTGAGTTTAGATCAGGAGTGGCTTATAAGCCTAATATTACAGGCATCTGTTTTAGTTTCGTTCTTATAAGAAATGAAATGGGAAAAAAGAAAGGAAACGAAACGAAACAAACTTACGCAGTTCATCCAAGGAAATATTGTTGACAGTTTCTCCAGTCTTTACAAGGCGAATCCTTCCTGCAGGGGTTACATCACTATAAGGACTTTCATCATGCTATGAACTGTATACCAAAATTAAATCCCATGCAATCAAGTCAAATTTCCAAGAGCCATATACCATAACTGGATTTGTGCAAACTTAGATATTGATTCAATTTCATTTAGTATATAGCAGTTTTGCAATGACGACAGATAGTTCGCATAAATATATATTTCACACATAGGCGCATAACATCCACCTACACAAGGCTATTTGTGGCAAAGTAATAACCTCTTTCATCTCTCATCTTATCTCAGTGCAATAAGATAGACCATATAAAACTGAAGCAGAAGTGAAGTCATTCAAAAGAAAGAAATAAAGATGAAAAAAAAATGAAATTTAGAAGTTAGCAATACTAATTAACATACCATCACGACGAATGCATATCTCTGGAACATATTTAACTTCACCACTGATACTGTCATTGTAAACTCTAGTTTCAATCTCACCCTCAACATACACCGACGAGCTGCATTCAACCATCAAAGGTTAG
Organism: Rhamnella rubrinervis; assembly: GCA_007844105.2. Lineage (NCBI taxonomy): Eukaryota > Viridiplantae > Streptophyta > Magnoliopsida > Rosales > Rhamnaceae > Rhamnella > Rhamnella rubrinervis. The sequence goes on from CM017578.2 coordinate 11,419,176, forward strand.
AAAGAAAATAGAAATTCCAATTCACTTAGAAAATGGATAAGTACTTCTTAACAAATTTCTGAACTGCATAAGTCCCAAGTATCTCATTATGCACAGCAATTCGATGCCACTGAACAGGTTTTGGCAAGCCCGTTGCTCCAACTATTCTTTGATCAAACATGCCTCCTGTTCCAACTGTAAATATGGTTATAGTCCGGCCATTCCTCAAGATCTTCTGCACAGGGGCTTGTCCAACTTTTCCACAAATAATTGCCTGTTTAAGTTCAAATAGGCAGGGATGTGACATATCAAAAAATAAAAACTAAAAAATCACTGGCATTCAGTAGAGTGCTCATAAATGTAAATGAAAGAAAAATATGTTGCCACAGTTTATGCAATTTTCTGTGTCTTAAAAGCTCAACTGAACCCAAAAAAGATAGTGTTAGGTTCAGTTGTGAAGAAATTTCCGTTTCAGCAACCTTAAATAGCCACAACTCACAATATTATTTCTTTACTTTCTGCCTAAATAACTCTCCGCATCCATTGACCGAGGGAACCAATATAACCCATGAAAAATGGTTTCTTTATTGAAAAAAAAAATATCCCTCTGAATATCAAGCAACATAACATCTCATGGTTAGTAGCACAGATTGCATTTTCAACAATCTTTTAAATGTCAATTGAAGACTCATATAATATACCTTATGCACACCGCGAAAATTCCAGCCTCTCTTGGGATCCACACCTTGGAGTTGTAATTCTGGCTTTTCCTCTACACCAAGAAATTCATCATAATCTAACTTATCATTACTCCCACCTTCACCTTCACCTTCACTACCCAATGATTCGCTGGAGCACCACAACTGCGAGCTTCTTTGTATATTCGCCGCTAAAGCACATACAGTTGAAAGTACTATAAATTGGTGATCAAACATAAGCATTGTCAAAAACACATTAAATGCACTGATTATATACATACTAAATGCACGCATACTTCAGTTCTTAGTGTGGTTATCACCTACAACAATTATGATCATCCTAAACAGCTCTATAAAACACGACATTAAAGATGCCTTTTTTTTACTAAATCCACAACCAAAAAAAAAGACCCACCTTTTGGTTTACGCTAATGCTAAACTAGACAAAAGATAATAGAAAAACATCTCAGTTCGGATAATCAACTTGCAAATGAGGAATACTTATTTCAACCCAAATATAAATACAAAAGTATAATCGCATGAGCCTAAAACCACTTGTAAACCATAAAAGAAGCATACAGAAATATTATATACATATTTATATTAAAGGGAACCAACCAAGTGAGGAAGAAGGCAAGGTAGGAACAGAGACTCTCAGATACTTGGCAAATCTCACAGCTCTGCTACTCATTTCCACCCTAAACTCTGAAGCGGGAATGGCAATTGATAGGCAACAAGGGCGGGGTAGATGGAGGGTTTTAGGAGACGGACATGAGTGGGTCCCTTTAACATGGATCTGGGTGACCCGATGGATCCTAATCATAGCGACAATTATTGGGCCTTTATACAAATGAGCCATGGATCCTGTATTGGGCCATGGATCCAAATCATTCAGACAATTATCGGACCTACGAATTGATGCTTCTTCTTTTTTTTTGGCACATAAAGCTGTTTTATTTTTGTTAAGCAGTACATTAAAATATAAGATATAAGTCCACAAAAAGAAAAATAATTTCAATTAAGGGAAATTTCTTAATACTGCATTATTCTTCTTTAATAATTTTATGTACTTTGAATTTTTCCAACAAAAATGGTATATAAATATCAATCGGGGCCTTAAAAAGAGTGTTGTTTTTGTACCAACTGTAGAAAAGTGCAGTTGTAATACCTCATGCATGCATGTGTTCCCATTTTTATAGAACCAATTAAAATTTATTAACTTTATAGTAACAAATTCTTAAAAAATAAAAATTGAAATAGTTATAGCTATTTAAAAAAAAAAAAAAACTTCACTACTGAAATTTAAACGCCATTATAGAAAGTACATTAAGGCTTATGATTCTTTGTCGGATTTGGAAGCTACAAAGCAATCAAATTAAGGATACAAAAAAAAAAAAAAAAAAAAGTTTCTCAAATTTATATCCTAGCTGGTGTGATAATGATATTACACATATTCAAATGTTATTGGCTTCCATTTGGTAGGTCATATTAATTATTAATCAACGATGTAATGTAATGGAAAATAAAAATTGGCCAATACATCTTTATTGTCTTATTAGAATATAATATATTTTAGTGTCCACTAATAGACATTAAATTGATATTGCCAAGTGCCAACCATACTCCATTAAATACGCAGACGTTTAAAAAGATATGGGTTTCTCTTTTTGCTGATTTGACATTGCATAAAATTAATAATAATAATACCTAATGAAGCTCAATTATTCCTCATATGGAGTAAAAAGACAGGAGCAAGCTCCTCATTGCCCTATCATAATTTCGTACGGTTAATGTCAGTTTTTATACAATTTTATTTTTAATTAAAAAAAATAAAAGAAAAAGACAATTTTTATATAAGCTCACAACTACGTAGTACTACTACGTACGTAGGAATGCATGTTAATATAGTTTTAAATAGGTTCTTCTTCATCATTATTATTATTTTTTTAATCCAGAATATTTAAAATGAAATATAAGAAGCTTTATTCCCAAATTTTGAAAGGCAATTTTACCCTTTTTTTTTTTTTTTCTCTTTAGCCCCTCTTTTTCAATTTTTACCTATTTGAATTCATTTTTGCAAGTTTTTTTTTATATTTTAATTGTTGTTTTGTACATTATTGCAATTTATTTAATTACTTATTTATTTATTTGATGATTTTTATTTTTATTTTCCGATTAATAATAGCTATTTTCCAAATGGATTCGGCAAAATTGCAAGTGCAACTGCTCCCTGATGGCTGTGGAATCAATTCAATTTCACAGCAGCACGTGGTTACCAAAAATGCCTCGCTGTCCGAAAGACGCAAAAGGCATCCTCAACTAATAACGAGTGCCCTCGCCGCCACCAACCGCATCACTGCTCTCTCCATCTTCACCTTACACGTGTACTTTCATTTCATCACACATTTTCAATCCTCTGAATCAGAACAGCGAGGATCTTTCTTCCTAATCTCTCAGATTTCCACGGTCCTGATGGTCTCACAGAATCATAATACGATGAGCGTCCGTGTAGCTTACCAATTCCCAAAAAAGTCAAAATTACAATTCAAATGCTCTACACGGAGAAGGATATTTTTGTATTTTCAACTAAATTAATAATTAACACAAATGCCTTCTTAAATTATTCATATATCACTATTAGCCTTTCATTTATGACATTTATTTCTCCAGAATAGAAGGTTTATGTATTTGTGTCTTAATTAGTTTATAAATTACTTTTATCTAAAATAAAATTTATAAAATAATATGATTTTTAGCCAATATAAAATATTCCATGCTGTTTATTTTACAATAATATAATTTTTAGCCAATTCTTTTTTTATTTTAATAATAATATAATATAAAATTTCCAGTTATCTCATTCAGTTGCAATGCAGTTAGAATGTTCCCTCCCTTTTTAAAATAAAAGAACAAGAAATAAAATAATGGGATAATGAAAAAGGAAAAATAAAAAATAAAAATGGACTGACCGTTAAAGCTACAAATTTAACTCCCGGTAACTGAAGGGCAAACAGGTAAATTAGAATAAGGAAACATCCAATGAGGACGCGAAGTTGCGTACGCCGTAAGTGTACCAGACGCGTTCTCGTAGAGCACAGCGTGGGCATATAAATATAAACGAAAACGGCCAAAAAAAAACAAAACCAGAAAAACAATTTCGGAAAGTATTTTCCATTGTTTCCGTTTGCATTTCTTCCTCCTCCTCCTCCTCCTCTCAGGTACCGGTCCGGTCTATCTTATCCTCCCTATGGTTTCTCTCATGCGCATACATATATATAGATGATTTATGAGATGTATATCTATCCATATGTATTTATGTCTGTGAATAGAAATCTGATTGATATGCCTATCTCTATGCGTCAGCTCTATTGCTCATTTCTGGGTTTTTCAATTTTCATTTCTTTGATCTTTTCAGTGCTATTTTTGATTTTTTGGAAGATGATTTGGTTTTTCTCTGAACTTTTATTTGCAAATTCATGATTAATTTAGACTCGGAAAAGAAGAATAGAAATTGGAGGATAGAGAAGCTGTTTTGTAACGGTTGATTTTGTTGGTGATATGTTGATTGGTTCGGTTTACTTTTTTTGTGTTAATTTTGTTGTAATTAGAAGAATTTACGAAAAGGAAATACGGCTATTTTATTATTTTTATTATTATTATTTTATAATTTTGTAATTTTCTTTTATGCTAAGCTAGATCAGCTATAAGTAATTGTTGATTTAGCTTACTTTTTCTTTTATTATTATTGGACTAATTTTCTTGCTCCATTTGAATAGAGCCGAAGCAAGAAAAAAAAATTCCTGAATTTTGTTCTGTTTGATTGGATTTCATAATTTATGAGCTGAATATGGGTTCTGGCTGATGATTCGCTAATATTTTATATTTGTGATATCTTGAACTTGATGTGTGATTTTTTGGCCTTTATTTCTATGCAAGGAACAGATGGTAAGGGGAAGGAAGGTTAGCTGCAAGAGTAAATTTAATAAGACAAGGGTTCGGACCAAGGATAGAGATTCTGATGATTCGGATGAGGATTATGTCATTTCTGACGAAGAAAATGAAGTTTCTGAGGACTGGGATGAGGATCACTGTTATTCTCTAGATGGATGCGCATCGGAAGAGAGTTTTGGTAACGTTGTTGAGGATGAGGATGAGGATGAGGAGGAAGAAGAAGTGAAAAAGGTGAGGAAGGGGGGTGGATCAAAAGCCAAAAAGTCTTTTGATAGTTTTGTTGTAGAGGAGGAGGAGGAAGAGTGGGAGGGGGAGGAGGAAGAGGAGGAGGAGGAGGAGGAGGAAGAAGAAGGAGAAGGAGAAGAAGAAGAAGAAGAAGCAGAAGAAATGGAAAAGGTCAAGAAGACAGTTAGAACAAAAGTACAGAGAGGCTTTTCTGGTCAGCAGAAGAATGGGGTTAAAAAATCACAAAAGAGGAGAAGGTTTGTGTATAAAGGAGAAGGAGATGATAATGATGACGAAGAAGATGATTATGATGATGAGGAATTTACACCACTCGAAGATGATTTTTGGTCTGAGGAGGAAGAATTAGGGATGAAAAAGAAGAAAAATACTCTGAAAGCAGGGAAACGGGGTTTGCATAAAAATGGTCATGTAAGAGGTCGGAAAAGGAGGAAACCTCTAGTTTCAAAGAAGCCACTAAGAAAGAAAGGAAGAAAGACTCGTGGGATGAGAAGGAAAAGAAGATGTGAAGATGATGGTGATTTTATAGACAGTTGTCCAGATGTAACAGAAATGAACGAGACAAAAAGGGGTCGGAAGAAGAGGAAATTTGTGTTCCAGTCAGATTCAGATTTTGTGCCTTCTGGTTCATCTGATTATGAGTACACCATCTCTGAGGAAGAGAGAGAACAGGTGAGAGAAGCCAAGGAATTGTGTGGAAATTTGAGGACTAGTTTGAGAAGTTCATCAGTGACCAATAAAATTCAGGAGGGTGGGATTTTACTAGAGCAGAGAAAACCTCCTGCAAGGAAGGGTAAGGAGAAGGTACAGGAAGTAAAAGCAGAGGTTGGAAAGCAAGTCTGTGGAATTTGTCTCTCCGAAGAAGATAAACGAAGAGTGAGGGGAACACTGAATTGTTGCACTCATTATTTCTGTTTTACTTGCATCATGGAATGGGGAAAAGTGGAATCCCGTTGTCCTTTGTGTAAGCAGAGGTTTAAGACAATCAGTAAGCCTGCACCTGCAAGATGTACATTGGGAATAGATTTGAGAGAAGTAGTGATTCAAGTCCCTGAGCGCGATCAGGTTTGCTGTGACTTCCTATTATTGTTTCTTATTCATATATAAGTTTTTCTTTGATTGAATGGGTTTTAAATTGCGTTAATTTTGCTATACAGGTCTATCAACCATCTGAGGAAGAACTCAGGAGTTATGTTGATCCTTATGAGAATGTAATTTGTACTGAATGCCACGAAGGTGGGGATGATGGCCTCATGTTGCTATGTGATCTATGTGATTCACCTGCACACACCTTTTGCGTTGGTCTTGGGAGGGAAGTACCCGAAGGTAATTGGTACTGTGAAGGTTGTAGACCTGTTGCTCTGGGATCCCCAAGTTCCCTTGCTCAGGCTCGTTTGTCTGATCAGAGGACAGCAAGCAGCAATTTGTCCAGAGCATCACCTGTCAGAAACTATGTGGTTGAAGGTTTAGATCTCAATTTAGTGTCTTCACCTCGTATGTCTTCACCTCGTACAGTATTTGCTCAAGGATTTGGGAATGTTCCATCTCCTAGATTTCCTTTTGGTGGTTTTCAAGCATCTTCTCCAGTAAATGGAGCTGGAGCACCAACTTTATCAGGGAGACGATCGATACACCGTCATATACAGCAACTTTTTTCAGTTAATAGAATGAATCATATGGCTGGTAGAACTGAAGGGAACTTAGCTGCTAATTCGAGTAGTGACGTCATCAATTCTCAAATTGATCATGTGAGAGAAAGAACAGCACAATGTACTAGGGCACAAGAAACAGGAGCATCATATCACACGTTCTTTGAGGAGAGATTACAGGACAATCCCTCACCTCAAGTGCAATATAACAATTTCCTTTCTTCAATATCAAACCAATTGAGAGGGCAAGCAGTTCAATATTCAACACCCATCTCTACTAACAGATCTGTCAATGGAACATTATGGCCCGGACTTGCAGGAATGAGTTCACGATCAAGTCATGAGCAACTTCATCAGTGGAGTATTAATAGACCTAACACTAATAAAGAAGAGAGCGATTTACACATTGCAAAGGAACAACTGCAATCAGTGGTCAAAAGCCATTTGAAGAACTTGTCTCAAGATACTCATTTAGGTAATGTAAAGTTGCTCTTCCTTTATAACATCACATGGCAAATTTTCTCTCATTCAAGTATAAATTTAAACGTTTTCATTATTCAAGTGCATGTCTATCTAGTTTGTCTCTGGAAAAGCTCAAACTGCATTTGTTATTTCATTCAGGTCAAAGTACTATTATAGACATTGCAAGGAGTTCAACACACACTATTTTAGCCGCATGTGGTCTAGAGCACAAGAGTAGCGAGGTTGTTTCTGTGCCTCCACCATCCATCTGTTCCCACTTTGAGTTCATGGCCGGTGGAATGACAAGTCTAATGAGAGGTTGCTGCTCATCTTGTTTTGATTCTTTCGTAGGGACTGTGGTGAAGACAATCCTGGATTCAAAATCGCGTCAGCAACAATGGCTGAGTTTAGGACTCTAAGAAAAAAATAATTTTTTGATGCAGGATTGGTCTTCCTGAACAACCACCACCCTTTTTTTTTTTTGCTAGGATTTTAGGCAAGAATTCGTTAACTTGTTTATAGAAGTGATTCACTGACATTTGAACTTAAAAATGGCTCTATTCTTGTATGATCACATTCTAATAATCATTTTAGATAGGAAGATTCGTATAATTTTTAACTCACTTGCAGTTGATAGCAAACAACATATGGTAGCCCGGGGCTTAAATGTTTAAACATGAAAGCATGCTGTTTTATAAGCTTCTTACCCTACTTTCTAGCTGCTAGTCCAGATTCTTATTTTGAATTTTATTACCTCTCATCTTATTTTGGGAAGTTCCTTTTTAGGCAGAGGAATTAGGAAATGTCAGGGACGGTAATGATTATGTCCCTTTGCTAATTTCCTAATAGCATGATTCTCTTTCCAACAAAAACAAAACGCATGGTTCTCTTGCAAAACGTTTTGGACAGTTGTACGCAATGATTGAAACACTTTACCCAAGATCAGGAAATCCGGGAAAGAAAAATTGAAGCCCAAAAAAAAAAACTGTGGAAGTGCTCAAAACCCCTCAATTGTTAAAATTTAAGAAGAAAATATCTATTAGTCTTGTCGACAGAAAAAATTGGTAGATACGTTGTATTAACCACTTTTTAAATTTCCAACCATATAATCTAAAGAGAATCATGAATATTTTACCAAAAACAATAGGTCTTAATGAAGAACGACTTTAACTCTTCCAACTAGACGCAAATTTCATGGATTCTTTTCCTTTTATCCATTGGATTAGATGCATAAAAGGCTTGCGGTTGCATAGGTAAGAAATTATAACTTTTTATTATTATTTTTCTTTTCTCACTAACTTCATGATGATCTGAAAATAAACACATGATACGGAAGTTTGTTTCACTAGAAACTAGAGTTCGCATGCCCACATAAATTACACTCATTCTACAACTTATTCCACACTATATTTTCGCTACAAGCAAGCATTGATCTGTAAGGGCACTTTGTTGTGAAGTCTCTCAGTCCACCACAGCATCCACTACGAACCAACTTCATAAACCATCATCAAGAATGGTAGATAACAACAACCCTTGAACACACTGACATCTCTTCGCCTTCTCTTGCTTATCCTTGACCGAGAGGGTAGGTGACTGTCGGTTTCTGTCGCAAAAAGAAAAAGAAAGAAAACACCAATTAACCCAGGAAACTATTAGAGCTATTGTATGAAGCTCTTTTCATAGTGAGCCCACACACAGGATTGCATTGGGGCATACTCTTTCCTCTGTTCCCACACACAGAGAAAGTCCAATGCTTATTGAAGCTACTGACAACCACCAACAAAATTAGGGACGTAACTAATCGTGTAGCTCTACTAACATTGGATAGCTAGCACTAGTCCAAACCTCCTCTGACCCAACTCAACAGCTATCAATAACCAAAATTTCAAAGTGATCAAGCCTAGAGAATTAGTCATAAAAATACCATATATAGCATCAATACAAGCAGAATTCATTAATCAATCAATTTCTCATAGTACATAACTGAATTCATTCATCTTTTGTCTTTCCTAACATAGAGATGACACCTGAATACTTAAAACCATAGTTGTTTGGAAGTGAAGTGAAACAATGTGTACTAAATTGGAGCTTAGTTACTAGTAGTGCTACCCATATTCACACACAAAAAATCTCCAAAATTTCGGTATCCCTCTTCAAATCATCATAAATGTTTCTATTTAGCTATAGCTTAATAACAACCTATGGCAGTGGCTATTACTGGTGGTTTTCCCAACAGCCCAAACCCAAATTACAAAGAACTTTTGTATTTCTCACATCAAATGTAAGAAGAGAAATATTATAATCATTCTCTGAGCTATCTTCAATAATCATTGGAAAGTCTTAATGCACTTATTATCTAAGAGCACAGCATTTACACAGGCTTCACTTTTCTATAATGCTAAAAGAAAGAGACTCCTACATTAAACACCACGTGGGGAAACACATGGAACAAGCAACCAAAGCTGCAACAACATACCTTTGTGATGGATTCTCATCTGCGCTTTTCTTGGCTGAGCTTGTTTCAGTTGAAAAGGGAGGTTGAGCATTGACAAAATCCTCAGCCATAGGCAAAATAAATGACGATAACAATGGATCAGCTGCAACATTGGAAGAGGAAACTATACAAGAAGAGCCCCCAAAAAGAGACTGTAAATTTCCTTCCCGCAGTTCTTTCCTCAACAAAGATAGTGTTGAATGAGATCCACCTTTCCGAGATTTCCTTTTCCGCTGCATGTAACTATTAGTTAAGGAATTCAGAGTAAAGAACTAGGCCAAATGAACTCATCTGATTATCATTTGAAAAGATAGAATCAAAGTAATTTGAAGAAATTAGAAAATGGTTCACGAAAGCTTGGAGAACAACTAAACTTCTCTTTCTTCGTTATGTAACCTCATTTCTCAATAAAAACCTATTTGCTTTTGCTAATGACTTGTATATCTCAAGGTCAACTACTTGTTTAGTAGAACAGCTGAAGCAATCAAAGTACGAGTCAGATATACGGACAGAAGGGCAAGATGCAGCACCAACTTCCTTTTAACATAAATTAATAAATTATCTTTTAAGGATTCAACATTTGCCACCTGTATGATTAAAGGTAGCTATGATGCTAATGCATATCGATTGGTCAAGAAAATTAATTTCCATTGAAGAACAACAGATTATTAGGTAAGAAAAGACGGCATGAATCATCAGTCACATAAAAACCCAAATAGAAGGATATCTTGAAAATGTTCCCATGTTGTAGGGTTATATGTGCAACCATATCAACTCCAACCCTCATTGTACAAACTGGACATACCTGCAAATCACCAGTTATCAAGGAGTGTTTATTTTAAAAAATTAAACAAATATAATACCAGACAAAGAAAAATATAAAGTTTCTAACAAAAAAGTAGCTAGCAGACCCTTACTGGTAGCCCACCTCATAACAAAAATCCCTTTTCTTAGAACCCAATTAACACTATCCAACCCACCAATCTCAGTCTATCTTGGGCTAAAGACACCATAAGGAGTCAAATCCCCAATAGCTGCTAAGCAGCATTGTCCATATCAGCAGAGCAATCATTGGTGTTGAACTCACCCAAATTTTGAATAAAATAATGGTTTCTAAGCCAACGTTTTAGATAGGAATATAGAGATTTCCTATCATGTAATTGAATACATGACCAAAATTTCACATGTGGTTTTGAACACTGAGGATTAAAAAAAAAAATTAACTTTAGCAAGAACTTTGAAGTAACTTCTGCCAAATATTAGGAGAGGAAAGCATTCAGACCACAATTATGTCCAAATTCTGAAATTTTTAACTGATTGAGGTCAGTGAGATAATCTTCCTCAATTCAGCCAAAACCCCTTTAGTTGGATTTCTAGGCTACGTTGACCTGAGCAAGCAAAAATCATATCAACAGTTTTTTAACTGTTACAATAAATTAGTACTTCTTATATAAGAGAAATGAATTAGTATTTGATGGAGACATACTTCTTTGCAGAGGCATCCATTATACACTTCATATTTACATATGGAATAGATAGAAACATTTGCTCATTAGTTCATTACAAACATAGTGAAAATTTTAACGCTTAGCAGACATATAAAAAAAAGAACCATACCCCGTTCTTTGCCTCCACTGGATGCTCTTCATCAATGTGGCAGCACAATCCGACAATATCGAAATACTCTGAGCAGAATGGGCATGGAAACTCCTCCCTTATATCATCATCCCCGTCAAATTCTTCAAACCCCATGAACATATCTGCACTCAGAGTTCATCCATATCAGTGCAAATTCACAAAACACTAAATGATTTTGATTTGTCAGGTTCAATACATAAAGACCTAAAATTAGATGCAATAGAAAAGTGGAGAAAACCAATCCTTCCTAACAACTCAAGACTCGCTTTTGGAACTTAGGATTCGTAACCAAGCATATTGAACACCGAAAGAAATTCCTTTAGGTTTGTAAAGGGCTTCTTCAATTTTCACAACAGAAAAAGTAGGATATATTAATATTGAATCTTCAATTTCTAAGCAAATTAATAAATTTTTCAAGCCAAGAAACTTGCATTAACCTCAGTGAAGGCCATTATAAAGCATACAGCCAAGAAAAACCGATATATAATAATGAATCACCATAAAAGACAAACCATTTTCCCAGCTCCCAAACAAATCATCAAAAGTGACTGGGAAAAAAGAGGAAAGTGCTTAATTGAGCTTACCAGATCGAGATTGAAGAGCAAACTGGTAACGCCTGGAGGCAGAGGAAAGACGAGCGGTCCACGAATCACCGTCCATGCCTGTTGTTGGAAATGCGAATACAGGGATGGTGGCTACTCCCAGAGCGAATCGCTTGCCTCTGATCTCAGATTAAGAAAGCCTTGACCAACAATTGGGGATGAGATATGAAAGCGAAGGAAAGAGTTCGAAGGATTGGCTAGGGTTTGAGCTGTAGGGACTGAGAAAGACGCAGAAGAAGACGACGACGATGATGGCAAATTACAACGAAAATGGACACAGAAATGTTGTTATATAATATCTTTTAATAAATAAATAACATTTTTATAATAAAAGTAAATTTTTTATTTATAATGGAAATTAATGGGACCCACACGAATGTACGTTGTGCGGTGAATAGGAGAAGCCTCCAAAAGTAAACAGTGAAGACACGCGCCGTTTGCAACTCCGTTGGCTTCAGCTTCGGGGCTGGAGGCTGGACCTTTGGATTGGCTCTCTCTCTGTCTCTCCTCCACCAGTTGGGTTCACGTCGTTACCACAGTTCTTCTTCAAACTTCGGCACGTGCTTCTTTTTTCTTTTCTTTTTTTTTGTTGTTAAAACTTGACATTGAAGCAACCGCACGTGACCAAATTATTATTATTATTTTTTAATTACGTTGAACATTGCTAAAATAAATTTAATTCATTTTATACCTCTTTTAGCAACTAAAATTGCTGGAACCAACCTATTTGTTAATTTTGCTAGGAAAACGTAGCAGAAAATTATTTGTAATTGATTTGAGGAACTTATTGTTTATCTAATAATATTCACTTTAGTTAAAATTTATATATTTTATCAAAATTCGAGCTCAGTTAAAATATTACTTAATTAATTATATTTATTTAAAAAAATTGAATGGTTTAAAAAATAGATCAAAAACGAATTATTAGGTCAAAAAAAGCAAAGGCAATAAGAAAAACAAAATCATACACATAGAAAAGAAAGGAAAAGAAAAAAAAACTTTAATTCTCAAAATTAAAATAGCAGAGAAAAAACTTTGATCCCAAAATTAAAATAGCAAAGAGGACCGCGATTTTAAACTTGTTAACCATTAGCATCCACCGTGGCAAGAACAAATAACACACATCACTATTGTCTGCAGGCCCCACCAAAAAACACAAAATTGCAAATTTGACCCATAAATTATGAATTATGATTTTTTTTTGTAAATGACATTAAAAATAAAAATAAAAAAATTAAATGAAAGACGGCTTTTGTATAATTTTTTTTATGAATAAAAATGATCTTGAAGTGAATTTTATTAATTTAAAATTTTATTAATGAGTAGAATTTTTTTTATACTTCAATTTTATAATCCTATAAAAATTTAAAATAACTAATTTAACTTTTAATAAATTTTTTCATCTAATATTTTAAATAATACTATAAATATGAGATAATAATAGAGTTTGTTGTACAATTAGAATTAAAAAATGAGTCTCAAATTTTTGCTTTATAAATTTTTGTATAATAATAATGTTTTATATTTAGTGACAAAAACAGAAACGTGGTCAAACTAAACCGACCATTCATTTCAAATCCACCGTGGCAAGAACAAAGAACAACACGAGCACCCATCGACAATTGCCTCCAGGCCCCACTGAAAACATGAAATTGCAAAATGGACCCCAAATCGAACCCAACGCAGAGGCCGTAAAGGAGTTCTAATATCTGTCATTAACCCCCCAACGCCCCCTCCCAACCGAAGCTATAGTACTCCAACTTCGCCGGGCACGTGACTCGCCGTCCGAACATCATTTCCACCGATCTACTATCACGTGAACTTCGCCCGATTATGGCAAAACCTGATCTGAAAGTATCTTCTTCATAGAATCCGTAGCTTTTTTGAGCGTGAATCTGAATCCTAGCAGAATCTATGGCGACTAGGAATCGGACCTTGATATACAGGAAGTACAGGGATGCGTTGAAGAGCGTACGCGTTCCTTCGAGCTCATCGCCGACGTCTTCTTCGCCTTCGACGAGCTCCGGTGCTGGTGGTCCCGTGATCGAATTGGTGACCACGTCGCTCTTGAAACAAAATCGGTCCTATGCTCCGCTTAGTACTGAAGATCCGGGTAATTCAAGGTCTCTCCCTCTATCTCGCTCTTTCCATATGCAAATATAAGATTTCATTTGAATTAATTTTATTGTTCCGTACTTTGATTATTATTTTTGGAAATTCTGAATCGTTAGTAAGTTACTCACGGCATTGCCAGTTTCACATGCTCAGTTGGAAATAATGTAGGAATCGAAAATAATAATAATAATAATAATAATAATAATAATAATAATAATAACTGAAACATTCAGATTCCGGGTGAAAAAAAGAAAAAAGAAGAACAAGAACAAGAAAACCTTTAAACCGAACTCTGCTAACTTCAAGTGTTTGTTATGGTTAAGGTCTGTGTAACATATCTACTTTTCAATTGGGAAGGGAAGAAATATGTCAAATTGTAATTTTAATGAGTGGAAAGCTTAATCTAAACTCTGTTGACTGCAAGTGTTTATTATGGTTAAGGTCCGTCTAACAGGGTAGACAGAATGTATTAAATAGGAATATTAATGGCAGAACGAATAAGTTTGTCAAAACATTGAAGGTCAAATTATCAGATTATATGGAGTTCAAGTTTTGAATTGCCCAATTCCATTTCTAATGGTGATTGTGCTATATGGATTTTCTACTTTTGGCTAAGCTAATGTTATATGAATTCATTCGGTTATTTTACTTAATGGCTTAATTTTGCTTGCTCAAAGGCGGTAGGATTTGTACAAAATGTATTCTGTTAAAGTCCTGGTTTTATGTCTTAGAAAGGTGTGGATGCTTCATCAGAGGATGATGGATAAACATGGTTGTAATTTCATTTGATTAGGGGCATAAGCGCTCTTAAATATCATTAGATAAGAGCGCAGTTTTAGATTACTGTTTATTAGTGTAAATTTATTTAGTAACTCATGTTTTTTACTCTGTAGTAAGGGTGCACTTACTGTGGGTCTACCTCCGGCCTGGGTGGATGTATCTGAAGAAATAGCAGTAAATGTGCAGCATGCACGGACAAAAATGGCTGAGCTAACCAAGGCTCATGCAAAGGCCTTAATGCCTAATTTTGGTGATGGTAAAGAAGATCAACGCTTGATCGAGGGCCTTACACATGATATAACTAATTTGATAAGGAAGTCAGAGAAGCAACTACGAAGACTTTCTACAGCTGGACCTTCTGAAGATTCAAATGTCAGAAAAAATGTGCAGGTATGACCTTAAAGCTAGCAGATGTAGCAGTTTTGCATAACTATTGTTGACTAAATTTAGTTTCTTATTGAGGGTTGCTGGTTTGTATAAATTATGAACCCAATAAAATAGTAATATTTGTCACATAGTCAGTTCTTTTGCATAAAATGCTACCATGATTGTTAGAATAAGTTTATATTTGCTTCATTGTATTACTTGCTGGTCTCAGTGGGAAGTAATAGCCATTGGTTAGTTAGAAGGAAATTATTCATATTGGAAACCTAAAACTAGTTACAAGTGCCTCTAAGAATACTTTTTGTTCTAAAAATAAATGTTTTTGGTTGTTTGTTAGGAGGTTTGTAAATTACATTTGGTTTTTACTAAGTATGTTGAGTAAAGGGAAATTTGATAATTCGTAAAATTGTAAATCAATTTATTTGATATTGAATGATGGCTATCCTGGTGAACTGTTCTTACGTCTTCATGTTTCTGTTGCAGCGTTCTCTTGCCACTGACCTTCAGAACCTCTCTGTAGAGCTACGCAAGAAACAGTCAACTTATTTGAAACGTCTCAGGCAGCAAAAAGAGGTTGGTAATGATTGCCCGATTCTGTCCATTCAATGGATACTATTATTTGATAACTATGGTTCTCAACTTGCCATGCACAATTTCATATGATATTAAATTTATATAAGTTAATTGGCTTATATATTAAGCAAATGAAAATGCATTTGTAAACAGGAAAACTGCATTGCATCTCTCTTTCTTTTAGTTGATTATGAAGTGTTCTGCTCTTGTTAATAGATCTTGAATTGCAATTGCCTATGAAGTTATGTTCTGAAGATTTTCTTCCTTGTTTGCATTGTAGGGTCAAGATGGGGTCGATCTAGAAATGAATCGAAATGGAAGCAGATCTAAAATGGAAGATGATGATTTGGACAACATGGTATGCTGGTCTCTTTCTTTTTGTTTTCCCTCCTATTTAGATTTTTTTTTTCAAGATTTTTTTAATTCTGTCAAGTGTTAAATTTAAGTTGAAGGTTAAGATTGATAACAGAAATATGTTATAGGTGTTTAATGAGCATCAGATGGCTAAGCTTAAGAAAAGTGAGGCATTCACAGTAGAAAGGGAAAGAGAGATCCAACAGGTAAGTGAAGACCTTTGCCAATTGGTTGACTCTTATGCTTATTTCATAATTCCATATTTACACCCTTTTCCATTTCAATTAGGTTGTAGAATCAGTAAATGAGCTAGCTCAGATTATGAAGGATCTGTCGGTACTTGTGATAGACCAGGTTCGAAAATGCCTTTTTCTGTATTAAATGCTTTGAACTTTCCCTGAAATCCGTGGTCATTACTTGAATTTCTTTTGCCGCACAGGGCACCATTGTCGATAGGATAGACTACAATATTCAGAATGTTGCAACTACAGTCGAGGAGGGTCTCAAGCAGCTGCAGAAGGTCCTTTTTGGTCTCTCAAAAATGAATTCTAGTTCTGCTATAATTTTGTCGCGCCCTTCTCTCTCGCTGTCATTGTTCTTATTTGTTTATGATTGGGCTTACAGGCTGAGAGAACACAGAAAAAAGGAGGGATGGTGATGTGCGCCACAGTGCTCATCATAATGTGCTTTGTAATGTTGGTCCTCCTAATCCTGAAAGAGATAATCTTGTGAACCGCATCAACAGTTCTTTCTAGCTTTCTCATACATTCTAATTGTTGGAACCTTACCCGGAAGACTCTTACAGGCACAAACATGAAGATTTTGTAATCCCCATCAGAGGCTTGGAATTTTGAAGTGCAATTTTTATTTTAGTGGTATTTTTTAGGGGGAAGGAGGAAAGGTAAAGTGTAGGGGGACATTAATTAACTGAAAATGAATGTCCCTGAAATTTGTATAGGTATTTTGTTGTATGTATCTTCTTTGGGGAAAGGTATTTACCATTTACGAAGGGGACCTGATGTTGATTCTTTTGATTTTCTTTTATGCGGGATTTTGGTGCTTCTGTACTTCATATATTCGAGATGAGCTTTCTATTTGTTTCATTATTTTCATTTTGCAATAAAATGTAATACAAAATTTATGCAATCAAAAGCTTCTTGGGCAATTCTGTGAGTGAGACTATGAGCTTCTAATGGGTGCAACTGAAATTGCAATGTGAAGCAAGATTGGGTCAGTTGCTTTTGATAGTCTGCAAAATTCTTCCTGGTTGCTAATTCTAATCAGTGTGTAATGAGCTGTTCATAATCATGGTTGTGATAAGTCCTGTTTGCTAGTTTTGGAAAATGATGATGTATGAATCTTAGGAATATTCAAAGACGAGAAGATGGAATTGAAACTTTGTTCTATTATTAACAGCTGTTGGTCCTTACAAGCAGCTTTCGTAGCTCAGTTGGTTAGAGCACCCGTTTAGTAAGCGGGAGGTCTTGAGTTCGACTCTCAACGAAAGCAATGTCGTGATCTTTTTTCTTGGAGCCTTTATTTCAGATGGCATAATCTTCTTATTATTAATAATCTTAAAAACACAAAATTTTAAAACAAACTCAATACAACAACCAAAACTCACTCCTTCCACAGTAAATTTGGAACCGTTTATTTCAGTTGGCATTATCTTATTATTAATAATTTTAATAACACAATTTTAAAACAAACTCAATACAACAACCAAAACTCACTCCTTCGACAGTAAATCCATTATATCAGACAACCATTGTCACTAATATAGATAATGGTAGAAATTTTCATTGAATAAGAACATGCTAACAACTACAATGAATGGCTTTTCTTTCTATTTCCTTCTATTTATTTTCAAACACAACCCCACAAGGTAGCAGCAACCCACCTCCTTAAAACTAGAGGCTCTGCAGGATCTATCTGAAATCTGATGCCATTGGCTTAATACAATGTTTCTTACAGTAAATAGTTAGTACAAGAGGAAAAGCTTTGGTGACTATCTTGAACTCTTCTTCTTTTGATTGGCTATGTCTGAGGCCGTGAAAGATCTATCAAGTAGAAGACTATGGGGCGTCAGCTTCAGGTCATATGTCAACAATTGAAAAATCAATGACAGAGACATCACATCAGACATGGCTCTGTGAGCAGAACCAATCAATGGAATCCCATAATGCTCACGAAGTGCTTGCAGTGATGTTTTTGAAAGTTTTGATCCTGTTGAAAAGATTAATATAAAGCCTTAAATATCACCTCAAGGTCCTCAACAATTCATGCATGGACGCAAAAAAACGTGGGGAGAGGTTGAGAAATACCTTCAGACTTCATCAACTCACGTGCCAAAGGAAGGGTGTCCAAAAACAGCCAATTTGAAGGAATGTCTATGGAGCAACGAGCAAATTCATTGAACAGAAATGGGACATCGAAATTACGAGCATTGTGAGCAACCCACAATACATAACCCCCAGGTTTTACACGGCTATTGATGTATTGCAGCAAGATTGGTAGCAGGTCTTTCATCCTACAAATAATTCACAACAGAGCATCTATTGAATTACTTTAAATAAGTTAAACCGTAGGAAGAGCATTGTCACAATTTTGAAGCCTAATAAGTGAGTAAATTTCTCGTGACATCTAGATTTAACTAGCTGGCTATGTATTTGCTCACTTGTACAGTAACTTTACTTAGAAGGACAAATAATACTTGTGTCTTCACCTGATTAAGAGAGCCATCTTAAGCAGGGCCAAATGTCTCACAAGATGTTTTAATTATTCAACCTTCTCACCAATAACTACTCATACAAGGCGCTGAAAAACTTGTAACATTTGGATAATTTCATCTTTCCAAAATTCAATTTAAAAATATATTAATTTGCGCTCGCCCAACACTTAAAACAAAACTTCTCTACCAGGGCATAAACCTCTTTTTCCTTTGCTTAAAATCAGATGTCTTTGCCAGAGTCCTGGAAAATCACCTATCTGCTCATGTCTCAGTTTACTACCATTATAAGTGGTGTCCTTAACCCTCTCAACCCTCTCTACAATGATAATTAACGCAAGGTATTAAAAAATTCAGATAAAAAAAAAATATCTTTCCATTGGGCATATTTGAAGCTATCATGAATATCATGTTTTAATTCAGTATTGAGTCTAAGCTTAAATTGCCCTGAGATTACAGAACATAAAGATAGATTTCCTAAATTGAAAGTGAAAGATTATTAAGCTTAAATTGCACTGAGATTATAGAACATAAAGATAAATGAAACTGAAAGATTATCAAGGCTATGAAAGATTTACAGAAATTAAAAAAGCAGTAAAGGATGAGTACCTTGGAACTTCAGATCTGTTGACCATATTGGTAGTAATGCCATGAATTTGTTGATTTGGAACATAGCATTCAGGGTTTACCAGTGTCTGGAAAGTGCTGTTTTCACCCCCCTTGAGGTCTTGAAGTGCAAACTCAATGATCCTATCTTTCTCTCTGCTAAACCCAGTAGTCTCAAAATCAAAAACAAGAGTAGTCACCAGGCTGGACAAATTTTTATTCTCAGTAATGGTTTTTTTAATGTCAGAATATTGAATCTTTTGGAATTGACTTATTTCTGTTTCATTTATATTTAAGGTAGCACTTGTTGCAACCGTTCCATCCAATATTTCATGCCTGATGCTGCTCGTCTTACTACTCCTGATTGCTTTGTTTCTTTCTTCTGTTTTTGTGGTTACAGTTCTTCTAGTCCATTTCTTGCTCCTTCCTCCCTCAAGCCCATTGATTATGGAACCATGCAGGTTAGAGCTAGTACTGTATGTCCTAGTCCTATTGTGAAAGTTTCCACTCCAAAAATTTACTAATGTATGGATTCTACATCTAGGGCCTTGCAAGATAGAAAAGCACATGGTAGCCGTTCTCATCTGGATGCAAGAACAAGTGCGACCTGGAAACGAATATGAAAATGTTTTATTCAGAAGAAAAGTATTAAGTTAAAAATTGATGATAACTATCTAAATCAATAGCAACAGAATGAGCAACAAAGTGTCAAGGGCCAATTAGGGATGAGGAAAAGTAATCTATAGACTGCATAAGAATAAAATTAAACGTGTTAATGAAGAACTAGAAATAAATAAGGTATTTACACGAAATTCATCGATCTCAAATCCAGGCATGAAAAGTTCACAGAATATACAGATCCAATCTTGAATTAATGTCCCCTGCATGTTTGGGATCAAATGCTAAGTTTTTTTATTGTTCTCTTCTTTGAAAAAGAAGAACCCAAATTGAAAACCCCCCAACCAAAATATAGTGTGGCTCTCATCAAATCTTAGCATCACATAAACCCCATAATAGGCAATGATTCCAAGAAACCTCATGCACAAACATCCTTTCACAATGAGGTTATAAATTTCGCTAATTACTTCAGCAAAAAGTCCGGTGCACAATCAAAAACTTATTCCCCTAATATCAAAATATGACATTTGACAGCGGATAACAAATTTAATCATGAAACAAGTTTCAAGACAACTTAATGCCCCATATGGGCAGCTACATTCTCCAAGCAGAAGCAAGCACGCAACATAAAACTACAAACATCAGTACTGAAATTCGACTTATTTGGAAGCTATGGACACAAAATACGTCGACTCAGATGATCTCGATTCAATCACAAATGAGGTAAAACTTATATAGAATGTAGAATTCGACAAAATTTCCATCCTTGTCAAAGCAACCAATGTGCGGATAAAGGAACGTCCTGAAGTTTACTAATCCTAAAACGAAAGTAAAAAAAGAGAGAATTTTTTTTCAGAATCTCTATGGAAAAGAAGGCCTAAACACCAGGGTAAACATATACATATACAAAGAAAAATAACAACTTTGAATTTTCTTACACTTTCCTTGGCATTCTAAGTAACCCAATGGAGAGAAAGAGAGATAGAGAGAGGGAGTTACCTGGTATTGAATTGAATCTAAGAGAAAAACCGCATGCTCAAACGTGAAGGTGGAGTGGACATTTATAGATAGGGAGAGATAGTTTTGAGGGAAACAGAGGAGAGAGAGGGAGAGAAAGTATTCCACGTCCCAGGAGTTGCGGGTCTTTGGTGTTGTGGCCGATCCGGCTTAGCCTCTCAAACTCACATCAACTCCGCTATGCCCATTTTTCTCCTTGCTCTCTATTTTTCAGTTTTATTAACTGTTTATAGCACTTCATTATTATTTTTATTATTTTATTTTATTTTTAATCTATTTGCAAATTTAATAAAAATCTAATTAAAGACCCATAATTGAATATTGTCCGAAAATAAAGACCCATAATTGAATATGAGGCTGAAGAGAATACAATATTCGGTTTGAGCAATGTTATATTAACTCAAAATTAAGTCAAAATTTTGTTTTTTTAAAAAAAAATTATTAAAAAGAAATACTTTTGACTAGGCTAAATCATGGTGGAGTTTGTTGAAATCAATGATCATCAACACCGTTGGTTGCGTAGTAGAATTAAGTCCATCACAAACCCCAGGTGGTCAAAGTATAATAAAAGTGGATCATGTGCGGTTATCCCTTGCTTGAGATAGCAGGTTACGTAACATGGATCTTACCCACACCACAAGTATGCCTTACAAGATGTACAAAATCAATGTGATTTTTTTACTCCAAAAAAAAAAAAATCAATGTGATTTTCATCAATAATATTACATTTGTCAATTCCAAAATTAGATATTTTAAATGATGAAACACTTTTTATTTTTTGGTTTATCTGTGTTTCATCCTACTTTTTATATTTTATAGTAAACACAATTCATTACCAGTAGCATTAATTTGTATTTGTTTCAGATGGATTTTGTAATTAGTGGTACAAAATCCAACTTTAACAACGCTTTGATTTATGCTATAAACATTGATATACTAAGCTCCATTATGTCATAAATTAATAATAAACACTGAGAAAAGAAAGAAAAAAAAAACAAAGCAATAGAGAGGAAAATTAAAATTGTATTCTTATTATTTAATTATATCATAACCTCTCTTTTTATATAGATAAATATTAAAGTTTACTAATATTATAAAAATATTTCGGATTTCAAACCCAATCTAATAAAATATTTTATACAAGCATAATATATGTCCACCTATTAAATCTAATATTTTATAACACTCAAAAGAGTTACGTGTATATGCTATTTTGGAATGCACAAATTATCTTATTAAAATCTTTAATCAATAAAATATAGGAAAACAATTTATTAAAGAAAAAAATAAGCCATAAACCTTCTGGGTTTGACCTTCTAAGTCAATGAATTATTTGCTCCTCTCATAAAAATAACTTTTTAAGTTGAATTATTTAACTTTATAAATCTGTATTTTTAAATTGAATTATTCGCTAGAATGAAAGCAACTTCCTAAATTATTTAAATTATTTGCTCTTTTTTATTCAAGCAACTTTTGAGTCTAGATTCTTTCTAAGTCTATATTTTTAAATTAATAATGAGCAATAAAGACAAAATGAAGAAGACTGAGATAGAAAGGAAAATTCAAATTGTATTATTATTATTATTTAAGGGTATCATAATCTCTCATTAGAGTTCACTAATACACATAATATATGAATACTTTAGATTTTAGACCAGTCTTATATAATCTATCATATAGATCCAATAAATTTGAATAATATCTACATATTAAATCTAATATTTTATAATACACCCATCTCTATTTTTTTTTGGAAAATCGCCCATCGCTATTCATTTTGCAACTTACCCACCAATCCATTGAGCAAATTTCAACCTCTGCTTCGCCTAATTAACTAGGCTTATCTCAACCCATGAGCTGGGCTCAAAGATGGGCTTCATTATAGATGAGGTCACCAACTCCTGGGCTAGCAAAGGTTGATACGGACAAGTTATTGGGCTTAAACTGTATACATGACAGCCCAAAATTCATATATCAGAGAAACTAGGTCCATTTGTACCACAAACTGACAAATAATAATAATATGTTAAATTTCATGCCACAAATTCTAATACATCTTCGTTGACGAGCACAACACCAATCTATCTGTTTACAAATAACACCTTCACACTCACATGCCCGTTGAAACCAAAATCATATTTGGGCACCTTCGAAATTCAATTATATTCTAAAATTTTCTATATATGTGCGTCATAAATGTCAGTAACCAGTAATAAAACAAGCATTTAAGACTAAGATAATATATATAAATCCTTGCCACTTCCATAAATATGTACATCATACAATTAAACATGGTCATCTAAAAAAAGGGATGTCAATGTCACTGTATCCACTAAACCATCACTTTGCCACATTTTTCTTTCTTTCCTACATCTGCTGTAACATATCATTTTAAAAGATCCCCCAAAATAACATTACCAATGGCTCTATCATTTTCTTAATTAACACGAATACTAACACTAAAATTAAAATGACACTAAAGGCTTTTGGTTGGTTAGGGTTGACTATCTATCAATCTATCTATCTCTCTCTCTCTCTCTCTCTCTCTCTCTCTCTCTATATATATATATATATATATATATATTTTCTTATAAATACTGCTCTGTTTTTCTTTAATAAATATTATAAATTAGGTTAAGCAAAAACAGAGCCACAGGACAATGCCAGCAATGAAAAAGCGGCTTGCTCCTCCTCTCCCAACTTCCTCCTCTGACGCTTCTGTTTCTTCACCACCGATGGCGACCTTTGCTGTAAAACTTCCTTCCTCAGAGCCATCAATCTCAGCTTCAAAAAATGGCTCTTGTCAGAGGTGGTGGGTGACCCAGCAGTGCTCGTGTTCGTGTTGGTGGCAGTAGCATCATGAGTGTTTGTTTTCTCTCTCTTTCTCTGCGTTCTTTTGCTCCAACCCACCACCGAAATCCTCTTCTTCCTGTACCTGATCCCGCAAGCATTACAGAGTGACTGAAGAAAACAAAAACCACAAAAAACCCATTAATGGAACTCAGTAAATCTCACAAGTATACTTTGATTCAATGGGTATTGTTTTAAAATCCACTTTCAGGGAAGAAAAACCACGGAAATAAAAAATACCAGATGAATACTTGATAAGCAGTGTGCCTAAATGGCGACAGAAAGTAACCCAAAATGGGAACACATAAGACGATCAAAACAAGCTCATATGGAAGAAATACAAAAAAGAAGTGTGTAGTAGATTCAGAATAGTGAATAGAGAGAATGATCCAGAAAACAAAATTGCAGACCCTAATTCAAGAAGAAAGAGGGATTTCTCAATATATAGGCACAGAAGAATTGTTGAAACAACTGAAGGCATATAACTTACACAAAACGAAAACACAAGCCCTGATGGATAAAGAAATGTAAACACAAGCGTTAGGTTATTAACTTAGAAAACAAAGATTTCATAAAATAAAACAGTAACCTAAAAAGCATGATACAAAATCAGCACAAATGACCATGCAAGAGAAATAGGCAAGGAAAACACCAGCTCAATGGTGGGTGGTGAAGAGAGAGAGAGAGAGGCGGAGGGCTCACCTTAGGCCCAGCTGGACCTCCTCTCCACAAAGGGGTCTTTGTTGTTCTGCAATCAGAACAGCATTTCTTGTTCTTATCCATACCCTCCTCAGGCAACGGTTCCTGTTTCAGAATTAAAAAAAGGCAAAGCAGAAATACATTAAAAAAAAAAACCCCACCTTAAAAGCAAAGCTAGAAGCTCATAAACACCCTCGAAACCTTACCTTTTCCTTTAGATCCATCATGCCCATTGATTAACTTCCTTGGAATCTCAAATGGAGAAACACAGATTGAGAGAAGGAGATAAAACGGACTAACGGGTAGTGAAAAGCAACTGTGTTAAGGCTGAAATACACCAATCATTTCTCGAAAAGCATAGAAATGGAGTGAGCTGAAGAAACAGAGTAATGGGAGAAACAGAGCAATGAGATCAAAACCCAAAACAAAGAGGTTAGAGTCATATTATACGAGTATAAATCATGAGGTACATAGGAAAAGTGGAAAAACCAAATGCTGTTCTCTACAAGGAACCGATATGCGAAGGTTTTTGAGAATTAAGAGAGCAGAAGATTGACAGAGAACAGAGAGTGAGCGTGTGTGTGCGAGCGCGAGAGAGAGAGAGAGAGAGAGAGCGACTGACAGGTCACTGGATATGCACAAAATAAAACCCTAACCTTGTGGATTTTTTTTAATGACGAAAATACCCTTGTGAACGTCCTGCAAGAAAATGGTTTGGTGAAAAACGGTGAGAGCGCGACGCAGCAAACACCCGCCAAAGTTTGGAGGCAAGGACGATGGACACGTGGCTGCATGCACGAGGGGGCCTTTTGATATTACCTCACTTGCTGTCGACTGCGGAAAAATGCAGTACTCGCTTCGTACGGCGCGCATAAGAAATTGGAATGATTAGATAATTTATTTTAAAGGGTACTATGCTTTGGGACGCTGAAACGCTTCATTTAAGCGTTTGTCCTATCGGAAAATGCAATGATTTTCAATTTTGTTTTCTTTTTTTGATGAATTTCAATTTTGTTTTCTCGGTTGATGACCTTTTTAATATTTCTTGGAATGTGACAAAGTGGAAATATTTTAGACGTTTCTCTCTCTCTCTCTTATTTTTTTTTCATTTTTTTAAAAAGAATATTTATATATTATTATTTATTTTTTTTCAAATTATATCTCCTTTAAATTTCGGTGTTCAAATGATAAATGCCCCATACACTATGAGAACAAATTCCTTTTTGGTGGAAATTAAAAACTAATAAAATAAAATAATTATCCTCTGAGGTACATATGAAACAAGACAAAATTAAAAAAAACACCACAAACACAGAGAAAAGTAACGGCTGGTATGGTAATGTCTGATGATGGAGTGTGTAGAAAAAAGAGAAACACCGAGACATATACGTGGGATTTTGGTATATTAGATGTCTACAATCATTTGATGTATCATAACCCTTCGTTATGAGGTCTATTTTATTTTATTTTATTTTTATTTTTTTAAAGACTTTGTTGTATGTATTTATGTTAATGAATCAAATGCATGTATGTCCACACATGTGCATAGCAAGGGTTCATTCACATTCATAAAAAAAAAAGGGTTCATTCACTCTAAATATAAATGAGGGTATGTTCATTTCGAATTTAGATCTCATATTATATCTGCCCATTTATCTGTCTTCCTTGTTAATTTTCTTATAGGTGTAGAGTAAATTAGTTATATATTTCTCTGTGTATAAGTAATAATGTATTATTAGCATAATAAGAGAACATATAAATGAGCATACCCACAAAGATAATTTGAATTCGTTTAATATTTAAAAAGAAAAAAACTAGTTTACCAAAAAAGAAAAAAAACCAATACAGGGAGCGATGCAATTAAGTATAGGAAATGCCACACGCACAAGTATAAACAGGTTAACAATGAAGAAAATTAAGAAAGCTGAGGTAGAGAGACTTGGTTTTGTCTGGTGGGCAAGAGTAAAAGAAAATAAATCACCAAAGAAAGTGCAGCCGTTGGCCAGGCTCAGAGCACAACACCACCAAAGTGTGATTACCAAAAGGCCCAAAAATTAGAATGAAAAATAGATTACTGTCCGTCTGTCGTGGAGCTCTCTCTCCAATAACATGTTACAAAATTTGGGGGAAATGGGTGGTTCCTTGTTGGCTTTTCATGTGTTCCCCATGCCTTTCAATAACAATTTTTAGGAAGTCTTGCTTGTATACTTTCCCTATCAAAAGGTGAGCCTTTTCAAGTCTCTAGAACATTTGAAGAAGACAGTAACGTGTCCAAGTAAAATTTTTTTTTTTTTTAAATTTTGAATTAAAAAAAACAGTTATTTTCCATTTTTCATTTTTGTTTACGTGAAATATTTGAACATCATCATGAGGACCTTATACTAGCAGGATGAAGTTCAAAAGCCCCAAGAGAAAGAGCGACCACCCAGCAGTGCATCAGTTAGGCTTAATATTTTGGTTTTTTCTCAAGACCCACTCTCATGCACACAAGCCTCAATCATCGCATTCCTCTCATTACCAATATCACTATCTATCACCTATTCAGTTCTAGCATTTGCATGTACTACTTTCCTTTCTATTTTTCCTGATTAGGTAGTCTAATAATTTTTATAAAACTGAAAAAATAACTATTTTAAAAAATGGGGAAATAAATAAATATAAATATTATAACAAATAAAAACACATAAAATAGAACACAGCAGAGATAAATAGGTAGAAACTCTTTCTTTCATAATCATAACAAAGAGTTTTAAAAAACAAATAAACGTATTCCTTGAATAAAACTAAATTCTTGAACAGTTTTTTAAGCCCCCCAAAAAGATAAAAAAGTGTATTATAAACCACAAGACACGAGTACAGGAAAAGAAATCCCCGCAACTAGATGGCAAAATATATTTAAACTTTAGAATTGCCAAAATCACTTGGTAACACTTAAGCTACACCAATTCTATGACAACTAAAACAATAATAAATAAGTTAAAAAAAAAAAACCAACTAAAGACTCAACATCTGACCAACAACCCAAAGGGTCACCAAAATTAGAAACCCAGGAATTTCATCTCTGTGGCAGATGCTCATCATATATCATCCCAGTAATTTCCCACACATTTTCAGTCCAGCCATTGTCAAGACCTGAGCCACTCCACCCCTACAAACCACCATCCACGACTGGATGATACAGGACCCAAACATGAGACAAGACAACTGACCCGACCCAACTTGACCCAAATTATTATCCCGACATGGACTGTAATGAAGAACCGGCCTAAATCCTGCAATGCACATACAATTTCAACTGAATTCAGAACACTGGACTCCGGTGCATACGCCAGCATGAAAATGTATTATTTGTGATTTACCTTCAGCCGAAGTTAAATCCACCAGAAGGAACAGGAGGAAGTTCGCTTCCTCCAAAATTGAATCCAGATTGAGAAGCATCGCCTGGTGGCATTGTTACATCCTCTTCCTCCAACCAGTATGTCTCAAGAATTTTTACTGCTTTCTCATATATCTCAGTGTTGTCATGACTCTGTAAATTCTCAATCTTTTCTAACCCCTCAGCATCATCAATCATCTGAGCATAAAGATTAACACCTCCATTATTGCCCAAATTCTTCTCAGCTTCACCAACCTTCAAGATGTTCTCAAGTCCTTCCAAGCAAACGGTGACAATCCTCGGATCAGGGCAGATAAGGAGATCACACAACGGCTTGATGCACCCTTGACTTACTAGAAACCTACAAACAGCAAAGACATGTAAAAATCAGAACACAAAAATAACTTAACAGGATGACATAAAAATAACAAAAAAAAAAAAATACTACATACTTGATCTGTTCATGAGAACCACCAGATGTAGCATTTGAGATTGCCCAGGCAGCCTCTTTCTTAATATCAAACTCAGCATTTTGAAGCAGATTAACAAGAGGCGCAATCAAATTTGCCTCAACTACAGCCTGTCAAATTCCAAACACCACAAAATGAAAACAATCTACAGTGACAAAATTAATGCTCTGTATCAAATCTATATTTTATGAAACCAAGAGTTGCCTGTGAACTGAAGATAAGATACTCATGAAAATATCTAATCCATAAGAAGTTACCTGAATTTGCTCCTTGTTTCCAGCTGTGATGTTTGAAATGGTCCAGCAAGCTTCCTTCTTGATGCTCTTCTTATAATTATTTGTCAACAAGTTCAGTAGACAAGGAAGAGCTTGATGATTGATGATGACCTGAACAGTAGCAACAACTCAAAAGTTCAAGCTTCAGGAATAAAAGGTTTCTATTCGACTAAAAGCTCTAAAGCAGACAGATTTATAAGAGCACAACTAAGAACACAATGAGAACAAGTATTGCCTTTGAAAAAAAGAAAAAAGAAAAGATGATAGGAGTCTAAGCTACATGTTAACAAAATTGTAAATATTTGACCTGTAATAATTAGATCTTATGTACAACTAATCTTATTTTCTATTTGTATTGAGCCCTATGCTTGTATAGTTCCACAAGCAAAAAAGATTAAAGGTAGAAAAAAAAATCAGCAAATAGGCCAAAGAATAGTCAATACCTGAGTTTGTAAATCATCTCCTGTGACAATATTTCCAACAGTGCGGAGAGCAGGAATGAGAACTGAAGGGGATGGATGACTGGAGGAAAGATAAAGAGAAGTTCAATGCACAAAAGCAAAGAACAAAGCATATCCACAATAATTCAATTAAGTATTATGCACATTTGTTACAAAACTATAACAACAACTCACAGTAAAAGCTCAACAAGTCGGGGGCAAACTCCTGCTTCAATAACTGCTTGAATTTTGTCATTTGTACCATCAGAAAGGTATGAAAGTGCCCAGCACGCATCAGTCAAGACTTCTTCATCGTTTTGATGAATAAGACCTGCAAGAGCTGGAAGTGCAGGCTTTACCTGTAAAGATTAACAAACAAATATCCATTAGCATTTTAACACTACCAAAATATCCATAACATTACTCAGGAGCAGCATTTTACACAAAGTTGACATTGTCAATTGTAGTTGCTACAACAATTGATAAGAGAAATTATTTGACATCCAGACAAACTACAGAAATTTTCCAAAATTTATACCAAAAAAAAAATTCCAACCTGTTCAAAAGGAGGCTGAGGTTTGCCCCTGCAAAAATTTGAAAGCGTCCAGGTGGCATTTCGCAGCATTGAGAGCTTGGCCCCGTCATTCAACTGTGCCAACAAAGGAAGCAAAGCCCCTTGACTGAGTACAAGGTCACGACATCTAGGAGAATCACCAGCAACATTTCCTAAAGCCCATACAGCCTAGGACACAAGAAGGAATATTTATCTATTAGTCCATAAATAAAATTGATGTAAGGTGATAATAAAATAAAATAGTGGCAAACACCAGCCTATGTTTACCCTTCAACACTAAGACAGTTAAGCAAGCAATACTTTAATCATATTTCATACCTGCTCACGAACATCATCACTTGGAGAACCAAGAAGCTTTACAAATATAGGAACAGCACCATGATCAATGACCACTTTTGTGTTCTCCGATGTCCCAGAAGCAATGTTTGTGAGAGCCCAAGCCGCTTCAAACTGCAGGCAACTTTGAGCAATGAGAAAATTGAAAAGAAACATTACAACATCAAGGATGTTTAACTCTTTAAACATGTAAACTACCTGAAGCTGTGGGAAGTCCTCTCGCATCAGAAACTCAACAAAGCGAGGAACAACTCCAGATTGTATAACTTCCTCAATTGGAGGGCTACGCTCTAGATGGGGTAAAATCTCAAGTAAATAAAAGAACTCAGATATAAGTGACTAACAAAAAATAAGTGCAAGAAATATCTGACCAATTGAAAGAAGTTTTCTAAACTGTGTGGTTGCCTCAAGCTGAAGACTGCTATCATCAGACCAGACACCTGCAACCATAGATGGTAGATGTTCTAACTGCAAAGAGAGAGAGAGAGAGAGAGAGAGAGGGGAAAAAGAGAGAGGGTTAAGTTAGTATAATTCCAAATTAGACCAATGACTTCAATAGAGCTTTTATAAATACTGCAACAAATCTAATGTGAGCTGAAGAAAGTATAATCATAAGTTTCATAAAATCCAATCAAAGACATATAAACCTTATAAACCTCAAAACCCAATCTCTAAACCATTACGAATCCAACCAAGTAATGACACTTAAATAGTATATACAATCTCATGGTGGCAATTTAGAACCTATCTGAAGGTACAAAAACCAATATCAACCTCAATATTAACTGCAACAAAACAACAGTATACATTCTTCTTCACAACTGAATAAAATCACAGAATTTCAAAGGCTTACATGTAGTTTAGAAGCATATATTGTACCAACCGAAGCACAATACCAGGTTCAGTACATTACACAACAATTAAAAACTTCACACACAGAGTGCAATTAAAATAAAGATGGACCTCACAGCAATTGAAGAAAACAATAAAGACCACTTAGAAAACTCATGATCCCAGAACCCCAAATGTAATAATTACCCAATCGGACCATTTAAACTGCAAGTAATTGGTTTTGGAGATTTTAGGTTTTGCAAATGGTTTAAATTTGAACAAGTAGGGGTACTAATGATGGGGCTGTTAAAGCAGTAGCTCTCTTAGTCAAATCAATATGAATAATATTCAGTTAATGAGCTGAAAATAAAGTAGAAATTCAAAGGGAAATACTGAACTGAAAATGATATACCTTCTTCTCGAGGGCCGAGGTGGGAATAGAAGCTGCTTGCAATTGCTGAGGCTGAAGTCCTTCGCGACGCTTCTTCTGAAGACTCTCTTCCCTGCGGTTCTTCCTGATCTCCACCATATTGTCCTCTCGGCGCCTCCGACCCTCCTCAGCGTCCACGGCGACCTTGTACCTGTTCCGACGGACCTCAGTCCTGGCGTTCGGCCTCAAAGACATCGTTCCCGAACCCTAAACTAGATAATCGAAACCCTAGTAAGAGAAAGCGAAGGGAGGGTTTTAGAGAGAGAGAGAGAGAGTGACTGATACTAGAGAGGAGGGCTGAAGCCAAGTTTTTAAGAGAGGCGCACAGCAGAGAGGAGTTAAATAGCGTGTTGAGGAAATGCTGATGGGTGGTCGGAAAGTGGTCTTGGATCGGGGAGTAATTACGAGAGGACCACTCTGTTTGAATTTGAAGATGAGGGAAAAAGCAGTTTTGATTGGTGGAAAGCGAGATGAGAATGGTTTCACCGTGCTTTGAACTGCACCAACGACGGCGTTTTAGATTTGACGCGATGTACTTTAACTCATCCAGGCCACACATTAATAGAATGGCAATACTATATCTGGCCGTCCATTAAAGAAAAAAGAAAATTAAAATTAATACATATCCAGCGGTTTTACAACTAAATTCCAGACCAGTAAGTTTTTGATAAAGGCCCAAATTAAATTATGTGAAATCCTCAGAGCGTTGGCCGAGTGGGTCTTTAACTTTCTCTCACTAAAATACAATGTATATTGCTTTTAAATAAATTTTTTAAAAATTAAAATAATAATAATAATAATTACAAACTGCTTTTTCCACTGAAAATGTTCTCATTGGGCCTAGATTTTTGCAAGCAAAACCCCAATAATTTTGTGCCAGTATTTAATCTCACTAGCCGTTGGATATTCTAGTTTAATCTCCATGGTCTCAGAATTGTATATTCTTTTCAACTTTACCTCAAAAAAAAAAAATGTCAGTTTTTTATTTAACTGAAAAAAAATATAAATTGTTGCACTCAAATTTAAAGTCATGAACTATATAGAGAGGTCTATAATGAAGACCAGAGAAAGGGCCGGTTTTGGTGGAGTTTTTGAGTTCAACCCCAGGCGCACTCCAAGCAACCAGCCCAGTTGAGCTGACCTCTAGCTCGGACTTTTACAAAAGCTTTCCTTGGGCTGAAGTCAATGCCTCCTTGCGTAATACACATTGAGTTTGACACTGACATTTAATTACTAATCTCTATTATTTGTGATTGTGCTTGGTTTCATTTACTCGGTGGACGTGGACCTCATTTAGTTATTGATGGCTAATAATGTTGTTAAGGATTAGGCAGATAAGATTTGTTACATTAATTTAGATCTACATATTGGCACTTTATTTATATTTTGATCTTATGGAACAAGTACCTGATTCTAATAAATAACCTTGCCTCGAGGAGTGAATTGAGCCCATAGGACTATATACATATATATATATAGGTACATACAAAACCCAAGCCTCTCTGAATCCCTAACAAAACATGTATATAATTTAAATATGAATTACTAAAGTTTCAGGTTGGTGGAACCATGGAAGTGACAACTGACAAGAGACAGTAATGTATCATATATATGTACGGTATTAATAGTTTAATACAAATAAGCAAGTATATTAGAAAAAAAAAATAAAGGGTTTGGAATTTCATGCGTCAGCCTCAAATCACACATACAATACAACTCGCAAAGTTTTTATAACTAAATTCCATTGGTTTCAGTTGCCACCCAACCCTGCCACGCCCACACACATAACACGGAAAAAACTCTGATATTCCCGGATTATGTACTCTTGTACCGTTGAAATTGTGCCACATAAATATAAATATTTATAAATTATTATATGGCAAAATCTCAACGGTATAAGAGTACGTACTCCGGGAGTTTTTTCCACATATCACCGCCACCCCCTCTTATACACTTTGCTTCCGCAAGTCAAAAAAGAAGAACAAAAGCAAAGCACACCACATGTCATCAAAGAAACTAGAGCCCTCTTCTGCTGACACAGCCCTCATAACTTTACAAATAATAAAATATCCTCGTAGTTTATAACACAAGTTGGGAGAGGATATATGGACCAACCCCTTTTGGTGGTTGTCATCGTCTTAGAGGAGAGACCTGCTGTGTAGCATCTGCCGCCCATAGACCAGTAACTCATTCCCTCACCTCCATATTAATTATGCAGATGAGGCACATCCATAGCACTAAATAAAACATATTAACAATCATACTCGCGTAATGTATGGTACACCACCCAATGGGTGTTGCCCTCTTCTTAGTACTTAAATCTATTATTATATTCCTGTACACCGTCAAGTTCCAATCATATGGCCCACGATTTCGACAGGCAAACAGATCCAAACCAATCACCCTCTCACCCCCAACTCCTTCAAAATATATAATTAAAATGGAAAAACAACCCATTTTAGATTAGTAATTTAGTATACGATATGACCAAATACTAACACCCAACAATATGTACTAAAGACACGCTATTCATAATTAATAAAAATTATCATGTCCCATAACGCTCATTCTCTCTGGTGTTCCTTATTTTGGTGCATTAAATCAGAGGGCACCCACAAGCCCCTATTATCAACAAGTTGATGATTCTTTACATTTCGAGCATTGGAGAAGAAACACTCCCTCCGCATCTCCAATACCGTTTTGCCAAAATAATACACACAAACGGAGATCGAACTTTGAAAACCACCAACCCCATTAAGCACCATTTTTAGTTCAAATTTAAACTTTAATTAATTAAGAATTCTCAGTCACGCGTCATGCTCATTTCCTCCTCTACTCACCATGTGCTATCCAGGGGAAAGGGATTTATATATAATAATAACATTAATATAAATAAATAAAAATTGAAGCTTGAATAATTAAATTTATTATAAATGATATTAAAGGTCCTGTTTACCTAAAAATTACATTGGGCAAATTTTCATTTGTTTTTTTTTTTCATCAGCACCGAGCGTTGTTGCGTTTGGCCGAGCTTCCTTTGACGGTGACGCGTGCCTTCTTCGCGGCCGTTCCATCATTGTTGACGTCAAATCCCAATCCCATTCCATCACCGTCTACCATTTCCACGAACATCCTCTGGAGGTCCTCAAAGCTGTCCCCCTACAAAATTTTGTCAAATCCCCGCTGGATGTTAGAACCCTGTAAATATGCAATTACAATTCTGCCCTTTAGGATTTTAGGAATTTACCTCGTCTTTGACCTTGTTCATCATGGAGATCATCTCTTGCATGAAACCACAGAATTCCTGATCGCAAATTACGAATTCAGGGGCATAAAAGGAAACCAATAATTTAAAAGATCCCATTAGATACTTCATTAACCCTCCAAAAAAAAGCGAAAACGTCAAAAACCGTTTCGCGGTTTATTTCTCCAGAATACAATGCCGTGGTCGTTTTGATAAGAACCGAATTGGGCCAACAGCACGACACCGTTTCCGTTTGTATTATTTTACCACGATCCCGTTTTTCAGAATCAAGGAAAGATTGCGAACCTCGTCTTCTTCTTCAAGAGGGTTGTAGAGCCCAGCGTCGTACATTGACCTCTTGGCCTGGTCCGAGAGAACTGCCAAGCACAAACGGAGCAGCAATGGCTGTCAATGCTAATCCGATTACAAAAATGCAAAAAAGAAAATGCATTAACAGCATTAAATTTGGTGGTGGCGGTATCATTTATACCAGAGTAAGCTTCTTGGATTTGCTGAAACCGCCGGTTGGCTTCTGCCGCCACAGCTTGGTTTCGAGTCCATCTATCTGGGTGCCATTTCTTTGCAACAAAGGAAAAAAAGAAAAACTTTTGATAAGAAATTGAAATTGGCAGTGTGAAAGTTTACAAAGCCGATGAAGAATTGAGAAAATTCATACATATTTTGTAAAAAAAAAACCCAAAAAAATGGAAAATAATAGGAAGAAAGAGATTAAGCTGCCGAAAAATTGCCATCTTGTTGAACAGAACGAAGGCCCCAAAGAAAAAGTTGCAGAATTTTCAAAAATAATAAAATAGAAAAAGAAATACAGAGCTTAAAATAAGAAGACGATAATCGAAGCCGCAACTTAACAAAGAGAGGTGTTTTTTTTTTTTTTTTTGGTAAATACCAGAGCCAGCTTGCGGTATGCCGTACGGACATCAGAGAAGGAGGCGTCCTTGCGAATCCCGAGGACCGCGTAGTAGCAAGATCCGCCGTTGGAACCTCCTTCCCGATCCATCAAAACCCACG
The DNA here is from genome assembly GCA_007844105.2 of Rhamnella rubrinervis. NCBI lineage: Eukaryota > Viridiplantae > Streptophyta > Magnoliopsida > Rosales > Rhamnaceae > Rhamnella > Rhamnella rubrinervis. Next base: position 11,454,621 of record CM017578.2, read on the forward strand.
AACACCACTTCTCCCACGGCCTCAAACAAGAGACGCAGATAATATATCACAACCCTCCTCCCAAAAGGCCAACTCAGAGAGCTTAAGAGCTTAACAATTCTCAAACCATAGAGAACCCCCCACCGAATCACAGGGCCTCTTAGAATGTGGGAATTGCAGAGAGGCGGAGAGAGACAGAGAGAGAGACACAACACAAACAGCCCTTTAGAGAGACAAATCGAGATTCTTAATAGGGCCTTTAGACAGAGAAAGGAAAAAATATCTTGCTGGTGAGGTGTTGAAGATATTAGGCCGAACCTTCCAGACGTTTGATTCCTACGTTTGAAGACCAGAGTTACTTTTGCGAAGAGGGGTGGCTAGATATTTTCTTAGGCCAATTTCAAATTACCACTCTGCTTTAAGAAAATTACGTCTGTTTGCCATCAGTTCTCGGATTTCTGATACGTTTCACTTTCTCTTTCGGGGCTCCACTAGATTCCCATGTCTCATATGGGTCGGGTGAGTCACCGGCCCTCTTTTATCTACGATTAGAAATTTTTGGATTCCAATTGTTACTATTATTCGCTATATTTGAAAAAAGAATTTTTTTTTTTATAAATAAAATAAAAGCAAATTGTGGGAACACCAATTAAATGTTACATTCTTCATCCTATTTAATTAAAACTGATTAAATTGTATTTTTTTTAAATAGTTTAATTATATCATTAAAATAAAATATTATATTTTAATTTTATAAGAAGCGTATGGTTTTGTTAAAAGATTGTAACATTATATTTTAATTTTATAAGAAGCGTATGGTTTTGTTAAAAGATTGTAACGGTAAAATTAATAATTCATGGAGAGGTAAACTTAATAATTCATGACGATAAATGATAATTTTCAGTTTTAGCAAAAATAATAATAATAAAATTAATTCTTGTCTGTAATTTTATTTTCCATGTTTTAGTTGTGAATTCTTTGGTATGTACTTGAATTTCAATCTCAATAAGACTAGTACTAATTGGTAATGATTGATTATTTGTAATTTTAATAAATACATTTTTTGACTGATTAAAGGATAAGATTCCCTATCTCCAACATGATGACCCATTCCCCTTTAGGAAGAAAATTACCAGCTTTTGAAGTCCTTTTCCAAACTTGGATGGTTCACATTTCATGCTGAAATTAAGCCAATAATCTAAGCAATTAAGAGTGTTTAATTAACTTTAATTAATTGTAATGATTATGGTGGTAAATGGAACTTCAACCTCTCGAAAGCATTCAAAACATAACTAGTGATTTCCTATATTAATATGATTTTTATTATGCAAAGCAAAGCAATAATCTTTCTCCAAACCCACTTACACGTCTAATTCCCTACACATTTTTTTTTTTTACAGGAATAGTAAGGGGCTTGTTTTTCATAATCAAGATTAAAACAACTGTTTTTAATTATTTTATGAAAATAAAGGGTCTTTGACAGGTCATCTTTGAAAACGGTTTTTATGAAGATAAAAAATATATCTGGATGGAAATTTTTTTTTAATAATAATTTTTTCATTTTCGGTTTTATAGAAATTATAAAATCAAACTTTTATTAATTCTAAATAATTAATATTCAGATAATATAAGTTTTTATTTCAAATAATGTATAACATAAATGTTTAAAATAAAATAAGTTAAAAAAATATCAAAGCTGAAAAATTCAAATTCCGGTGATATTCTTAGGAATTTCCTAGGGGTTAATAAAAGTCAACATTGCTCGACATTGGTCATTTGTCCAAGATCTATATTTGATTTCAGAAAACAACTTTTAAATTTTTAGTACAAAAAAAAAAAAAAAAAGGGTTTATAAATTAGAGCCAAACAAGCCATAATTGTTAACTTATCCTTGAGAAAGATTTATTAAGCTTATAAAATGTCAAAATAATTTGTCAAGTCTCTTTTCCTTACCTTCTAAAATGTGAGTAATTTGCGCTCGCTTTTCTCATTTTGCAATCATGGTCTTATATTATTGCTTGTTTATGCATTGAACTAATAGACTTTCAGCTCCTAATTGAAGCTCAAAGACTTGGCCTGCCACAGAGTTGCATTTTTCTCCTCGAAAGGACATGGTATGCATGATTGCATAGCATCTTACAGCATAAAGACTCCTCCAAAGGTCGTCATGATATTTTTACCATAAGATTTATAAATAAAGACCCTTTGGATTGGCTTAATTATTTATCGGCTCAAATAATATGAATCAAAAACTCCATTTGAAAGTCCGTACGAAACCAATATTATTGAAACGAATAAATGGAATAAAACTTCGTAGATCAGAAACCAGTGTTTACATATATAGATCGTGTTACACTAATTACATCATGATCCTATAGCTTTCAAGAAAAAAATAAAAATGAAAGTGTACATGAAGACCCTCATCTGCATTTTTTATGCACAAGGGGTAAGTACGCAGATCATAGATTTAGATTACTACAGAACTAACACACCTTTTGACATTTCTAAGAGAAGCTTAGTTGCCCTAATTAACTTTAAGTTACTTGCTCGGCGACTTTGAGCAGAACTTTCCAACTTGCCAAACAAAGAAAAGAAAAACAACAGGAAACTAGAGCCTAGCTAGTAATCCAGATACCAAGATCTTGGCATTCTTCTAGCAGCCATTCTTTTAGCAGCCAGCTGCCTAACTGATAACCACCACTTGACAGCGGCGCGAATCTTACACCACCCGGCCTTGGGCTTTCTTTCGCTTGATATATGTACAAAGCTGTGGAGGGGTGTGAAAATGCCAGTTTCAGCATCATCAGTACCCGAAGCAAATAAAAAACCATTGCTTGGCCCCCACGCTGTAGGGGTGGGGGGAAAAGTTGATGTGTGGAAGTGGTAAAAGGTGTCTGTACTTGTGGGCGATAAATGACCGCTTGTAACAATTGCGCCTTGTGAACCACTGGAACACCAACTGGGTTCTCCTTCGGTGTATGTGGAAACCAAATCAGCCAGTGAAAAACTGTCTCTTAGTGTTGGATTGAACACTTGCATTGGATGGTAATTCTGTGCTACAGAAGTTACCATCTGATTGCTACATTCTGCTTCGCAGGAATATGCAGGAGTCGTTGATTGGCTGAACAGTTGCAGCATAGGTTGATCTGCACAGGATTTTATAGAAATGGAGAAGAATATATCAGAAGCAGGGGAGAAAAAAAAATATAAAAAAAAGAAAAAGAAAAGAAAAGTGAGAATAAGAAATACTAATTGCAGAATGAGAATTTTAAAACTTGCTTAGCCCATCTCTGTTCTTCTCAGGAAAATAGCGTCTCATACCAATTTCATCTTTTTTCATTAACCCAAAAATTTTACTAATGGGAAAATGATCCAAAACTTTTTGACTCACACCCAACATACATAGTGCAAGATCATACCTTGCTGTGCAAAGTCGATATGTTGTTGCAGATGGTGTAGATTTGGATCATTAAATGGCTCAACTTGTAGACTTGCCAAGGGCATTGGAAGGCCAACTATAGCGAGCTCGTCCATCGTGACCAAATCATGCACGTTTTTATAAGCATATTGTTTCAAATTTTCCACCAAAATCTGCCAAAGAGAAACTTTTGGTTGGTCAGGGATGTAACAATAGTGATAGTTATGATGCTATGCATGTTTAGCGTCTAAAATTCATCAAACAGCTGGAAACAATCTCTAATGGCAACAGAATGATCGAATTCAGACGACAGTGTGACACAGAAACAATCCAAAATCTGAAAGCACACCTTCTGAGATGGGCTGAGTTCCTCCAGAGAACAGTAACGGTCATTGAATATTGCACCAACAACCTTGTAGATGGAATTGAAAAGGAGACCAACTTCCTGTCCAGCTCCGTGGTATGTGTAGAGCTTATTGTCGTTTACATCACAATCCATCGCATGTCTTATGATCGTGTTCCAGTTCTTATCTGAGATCCCACCGAAAATCTGCAAGCAATTTCAAAGTAGAAAACATAAAATGGATTGCCAAACTGCATAAACTAGCGTGCAGATTCATTATTCAAAGACGAAAGGAAGTCTCTCTTACATTACGCAGTGAGGATGGATCTCTCATGTACCACCGGAGGAAGTCCTTCACTGTCTCAATTCCATAAGAAGACAACTTCTTATGGGAGGCACCATCTTTTGCTATCTTTTCCAACCGCCATATTTCATCATCCAGTGATGGAGGGTGGTGTTTTCTATAAGCTGAATGCACAAAATCACCCATCACTGTCAGTTTCCTACTCCTTACTATCACAAATAATTGGTAGTGAAACAAGAAACATCCGAATATTTTTCAACCAGGAAATATAAATGCAATGGTTTGGTGATAACTAAAGCAGAATTTGCTGTCATGGGCATGATTGGTAAAGATCGATCAAGTACAGTAGTTATAGCTGTGCAGAACTTACATTCTCCGCGGTGATCTTTCACCACAAAAGCTTCACTTCTTGCTTCCCTAATTCTTACTTGTCTGGATTCTCCGGAAGAATTCTTTTCCAAAACTCTAGCTCCCAACCTGAATTTTCGACTTCTTATCCAGCTTGAGTTGTCAGTGAAGGAAACATCACCTATATAGCCTACTCCCTCCGTGAATTGAATGGTCAAGTCGCCAGTAACTAATGGCCTTTTTCCATCTCTTTCCCGCACCACACTGTCGTAGAACTGTTTTTCAGTCCAATCCTCCGATCCATCAGAACCGAAATCACCATTGAGGGCGAGAATTTCAACCTTTATTGAAGAGAGGGGGCCAGAGTTGACTGTAGCCTGGGAACTAGCATCTTTCAATACAAGTTTAATTGGTGTAGCATCCTCAGCTTCAATCCTACTCCCAGTAAATATGGAAGTAGGCATTTTATTGACAAAATGCAACTGTAAGTGTCTGTTTCCAGATGTTTCTGCTGGTTGGAATGAAGGCCTACCATCAGCAAGAAAACCAAAATTAGACTATCAAATGAGGAAAAAAAAAGAAAAAAGGTGATGGTTTTAAGGTAAGCATGCACTTTATATAGCATTAATGATGGTACTAACAATATCCATTTGCCACCACAACGACTAAATTGAGATCGAAATTGCTCCAAGCATTAAAGAAGTAGAAAGAGCTTTTGTTCTTTTTCAATCCAATGAATAATTTACTTGCAGAACTAACCTTGGAGTGTTGAGGTAGGAAAATACAGTATGCTCCACCTCATCTCTCACCTATGTAGCAAAGATTAAAGAAATGATTAGCTTAAAGTCGAAGTGGTTTAAAGTTGAATACATAATTTAATAAGAACAGAATCTAAACTCCTATTAATTTGTCATAGGAAGTAGTAAACTGAAAATGAGAACCACAAACAATCAAAATAGCGAAGGGAAACAAAACTAGACAACCATATCAGACTGCGGAAAGAGTCCTTGTTTCACAGAACAACTTCAAGTTCCATTAGGAACCACTGAAAAGGCTAGTGGATATGTATACTTTGTGAACTTTCAAGTAATCCAATGACAGTAATACAAGATTGTGACTCAAACAAATAAGACTCCAAACTTGAGAGATCAGATAATAGAAACAATATGCATCAGAAGATAAGGGACAGATTGATCTTACCACCCTCCTAAGAAAAGTCTCCCACACAGCTTCATTAACTGACAGGTTTCTTATGGCATCACCAACAGCACTGCAACAAAAAATCATATAAACCAGACTCAGAAAACCAACTGAAAAAGAAAAAAGAGCTACAAGCACCAAACACAAGACAATTCAAGATTACCCACGTCTTCAAAACAGATCTCCTTTTGAAATCTCGAAATGGAACTGAGAAATCGTCGCCACCCGCATCACGTAAATGCCTCTTAGGGACCATCAAAAACTCAAAAGTCTCTAACCTTATCAAATTAAGCACACAAGAACAATGAGTAATTGTAACTTAAAACAAGCAAAATGCAGAGTAACCAAAACAATTGTTTTGTACCAGCTTATAAACGAAATCGAAAGTGGACAAGCTCACGAGGGAAGGTACAAGGAACCTTCAGTAGAACTAGAAAAACAACACGCTAAACCATAAAAGTCAATAATATAGATTCGTTCAAGCTCAAAGCATCAAGAACTGAAAAATCATATTTTTTTTTTAAACAGACAGAGAACTATATTATTATTTTTTGAATATCACAAAGTAAGAACAACTGTATCATTTTTTTCTTTTTCAGAAGATTACGAGTTATAGATTCTCATGCTTTGGAATTCAAGGTAACGAACAGAGACGCGTCACGATTGGAAAAGTACTCCTAACAAAACAATATAATCTAATATAATACAAAACAAAGCCTATTAGTAAGAGTATTTTGTCAGTGTGATTTTAGAGAGAGAAAAACCAAACACGGTGCGATTGACGACGCGTATCCGAATAGATAAAAAAAAAGAAAAAAAAAGAAGGTTGGTGGAAGTTTCAGTTCAGACAAAAAAGTAAAAAAAAAAAACATTATATACGCGTTGTCTATGTTTCATGGACCGATGTTTGTCGAAATAGACGCCCTGAACTGAAACATTTCCGTGAAGTTTAATCTAAATTTCTGCTATGGTACTTGCATTGAAAAAGTCTTTGGAGTTTTGGATTACGTATGCATATTGTTTTTTTTTTTTTGTTGGTAAAAGTATGTATATTGTTTTTTTGCCTTTTTGGTTTGCGTATCAATAGGCATAACCATATTCTATAGGTATATTATATACATGCGTATAGTATCCCATAATATTAGAATTAATACTGCAGCTTCGATCAAGTGCAGTATGTCACTATCTTTGTCAGCCAACGTGTAAAGGTCGATGATTTTTAATGTAAAGAAGCATAAAAGGAATGCTGGGGAATCAGCTCTAAAAGAGTTTGTTGGTTTGGTGGTCAGTCAATGCTTGGGAATGGTCACTCGGTATCATGGTTAACGGGTGCTTAATGACATGTTCTGTGCAATTTCCGGCGTTCATGGTTTTTCAAACCATTATTTTCCGGGAAAACTCTACCAGGTGGAAAATTCTGGGAACTTCAGGCAAGTCTGCTTAGACCCAGAAGAATTTCAAGCCGTTCTGACCCAATTATGAAACACTTTTTCAAAAACTCTAAGAGTATAAATTTTAAAAATGCGTACTATTTTGACTGTGCTCAATGCAATGAAGTACTTACAGAAAGTGCACCAAACAATAATAATAATAAAAAAAAATCTATTAAATATAGAAATGGTTCTTCAATATTATATTATGCATTCCAAGCTCTAAAGGGAAGACGATTAACAAAGTGCGAAACGAGAGGACTCTCAATTTCAATTGTCACATGCTAACAAATTAGACTACAATACTTGAACCTTGAGGACTCCCATAATGCATACTGTTTTTATTTGTTTATGAATTCATTTATTTTTTTCAATAATAAATAATATGAAGTCTATTAAGGTTATTCAATAAAGAAAAAAAAAAAAAGGTCTGTGCGTATAAACATATGTATTAATAATGTGGATGCCACCATTATTATATGTAACCTATGATATTATATCTATTAAGGTTTTTCATAAAAGAGAAGAAAAAAGGTCTATTTGTTATAGATATATGTATTAATAATGTGGGTGCCACCATTATTATATGCAACCAACGATATTATATGAGCCTATAAATAGAGATTACTCTATTCTAGCTATTATGCTCTTTCTTTTGTGCTCTTGTTATTTTCTATATTTTCTCTAGTTTTATAAAATCATTTTATTTTTTTATATGTTTATGGAACTTAATTAACTTAATATTAATTACTTTCTTAGGATAAAAATTTACCTATTTGATTTATTCTAAATTTTTAATATTTAAGGAACCCAATATTAAGCACTTTATTTATTATTTTTCACATTAATTTTCTTATAACCAATGAACCTAAACCCAGCTACTATTCGTCATGCCAAGGTCAAGCACTGAAGATTCATCAAAAAAAGGTCAAGCACTGAAGATCTAATCTCACCAAACACAAAAAACTGAAAGATCCAAAAATTAAAAGCAAAAAAAAAAAAATAAATAAAAGAAAAAAAAGAGAGCGAAGACTGACTTTATCATCTGGGAATGAGGCAATAAGCAAACAAACTACATGTACTGTGTGTGCAAATTGTGGTTAAGCATAGCGACGATCATCAAAAACTCACGAAGCAACAACACCCATGGCCTCTACTGTCCCAACTCCACCAACCCCTTCATCCCTATTCGCGGCAATTGACATGGGCACCAACTCCTTCAAGATGATCATCGCTCGCGCATACCCAAATGGCAAATTCTTCACCATTGACCACCTCAAAGAGCCCGTCGTTCTCGGCCGTGACACGTCCTCTAGTACTTCTAATTTCAGGCTCTCCACCCACTCTGAGTTCCGTGCCGTCGAAGCCCTGCAAAGGTTTCAACGGGTCTTGGAATCATACAAGATCAGCAAAGCTCAAACCAGATGCGTAGCCACCGCTGCGGTGCGTGAAGCTGTGAATAAATGGGAGTTTACAGAGCATGTAAGGGAAAGGACTGGATTTGAAGTTGAAGTACTGCCTGGTGAAGAGGAAGCGAGGCTCATGTATCTGGGCTTGCTCCAGTTCTTGCCAATATACGATAAACAAGCATTGGGTGTGGACATTGGAGGTGGGTCTACCGAATTCGTGATTGGGAAGCAAGGGAATGTGAAATTTGGTGCATCATTGAAGTTGGGGCATGTGAATTTGACCCAAAGGTTTGGTAACAATGATGAGGAAGTGCCACGTATGAGGGAGTATATAAGGTCCGTGATTCAACAATCTGGCTTGGTAGAGAATGTCAAGGAGTGTGGTTTTGAGGTGGCTTCCGGTTCTTCTGGTACAATTCGGGCCATTGAGGAGGCCGTCTCTTATGGGTATTCGAAAGCTAGAGACAATTTTGACAATGTAAAGGTGTTTGGGGAGTGTAATAGGGAATGGAGGTTAAGTAGAGAAGAATTGGGAAGTGCTGTTGAGAGGTTGTGTAGTGGAAGAGAGAGAGAGAAGCTAAGGAAAGATAGGTTCTTTAAGAGGCGATCGGAGTTTATTGTAGCTGGGGCAGTGTTATTGGAAGAGATATTTAATGCGCTTGAAATTGAGAAGATGGAGGTTTCTGGGTATGCATTGGCAGAAGGTGTTGTTGCAGAAACTTTGACGAAGGTTTATGATGGTTATGATTTAAATGCCAATGGGAGGTGGCGGTCTGTAGTGCAGCTTGCAGAAAGGTTCAATAACAAGAGGAGGATGATAGCTGCTGCTCAGTGTGCTTGCATTGCGAAGGTATTTTTATGAAATTTCTTCACTTATAATCGTTTGACTGAGAGCAAACTAATACCTGATAGCGTCTTAAGTTTTTAAGTACTTATTAGGGTCTAATTCCAACTCAAGAGATTGAGCCTAAAAGAAGGCAAGTAAGATATGGTGTACTTCTAAGTCACATTACATATGACAAATGGTTATTCTGCAACATCCAATACTTAGACTTAATGAATTTTACAGGAAATTTTTGAAGATTTAAGGAGATGTAATGAACTTGCTGGCAATCATGTTGCTGAGTCCTTAGGTGACAAGGATATGGAATATATTGAAGCTGCATGTATGCTTCACAACATTGGGCTCTTTGCTGGTAAAAAGGGCTTCCATAAAGAGTCTTATCGTATCATCATGGTACTTGCTTTTTTCTTTTCATGTGTAGTTAGTTTTCAATTGAATGCTTTTATTAGAGTTAAATAGTGATGCGTATGACATTGTATGTAGTATATATGATTATTCTTTCTGCAGAATGGTGATAGTCTTCATGGTTACAACACTGAGGAAGTCAAGGTATGTCACTTGCCCATTATATCTATGTTCTGTCCTGATGCATATTCTGTACATGCTCTGTGCTGATTATAACTAATCAAATCAACAGTTAATAGCACTACTTGCACGATATCAAAGGAAGAAATTACCAAAATTTGATCATGCTTCCTTTAAGGAATTTTCAGAAGAGGTAGAATCTTCTTATATATTTTGCAAAAAATTTTAGGTGTTTTGAGAGGTGGAGGAAAGAACTTTTTATGCTTGTGTATTTTTCTTATATTCTTCTCAGGCAAAGAAGAAATTCAGATTTCTATGTGCAATTTTACGTATTTCTGTGGCATTATGGCAACACGGAAGCATGATCTGTCAAGAAGGGGAAAATTCATATTCTTGTGAAGGTTTAAAACTGGTGCGTTGCTTTCCAATCTGGGTCTGAATCTCGTTGCTCTAACATTTAAAAATATAAAAACATACAACCACTAGGTGGTGCTCGTTATGTAGAAAGCGTTCCAGCCTCTATTTGGAAACTGTTGGATGGATCCTTCATCAGTTTCTTTGCCTACCTAGTCTTTCCTAACTGAAGCAAACACAAATCCTCTTTCTTCTTTTCTTTTCTGAAGTTAAATTTTTGTTCAGTTTATTTATGTTTGACATCCTCTAGACTAACAACACCTACCCAAAATTGCATTTTATTATCAATGTAAAACAGATATCTTATGTATGGATGAGGTATGTGTAATCATACTTTCTTGACATTACTATACGACTATCAATTTTGTGCTTTAGCATTATCCATCTTTTCAAAAATATTTATATTTGCATCGGCATAAAACTCATGCCAGCAGAATTCTCTCATCACTGGATTTCTCTTGAAGCTTTAAATTGATTGGTAAAAAGAAGGCCTTTTTGTTTTAAGAATTTACAGTAGTAGCCTAATAGATAAACTAATATCTGCCTGGATATCTTAAAGACTTAATACACTATTACTCTGGATACAACTTTCTCAGGTCTTTGTGCATTTGTTTTTGTAATTATTTCAGCAGGTTACCCAAGCAAAGACTTTAAAAATCTGATTTGTTCAGTACCAATATTATATCTGTTATAGCTTATCTACTAAACTTCTGCTGCTTGTAGAAAATTACTTAAAAAGTTTTTCCTCGAGTCTTACTTTGGCAATGATCTAGGGGTTGTTTGCAGGCATATAGAGTTTTGAAGGATCAAAATTTACTACCTAGTACCGTACAGCCTTTAGCTGAGAACAGTGGGGAAGGTCTGAGGCAAGAGTTGGAACATTTTAAGATGGTATGGTCTTTTAGATTTACTTCCATCCTTAAAATTTATATTTTTAATCCTTAACATAATCAATGAGATAACAATGCTCTTTATTTATCTTTGCTTTAGGTTTTCCATCAAGATTTGTTTGTTATAGTTCCTTCAACCACTACAGAATGATCAAAACTAAGGTTACTTGCAGAAGACAGCTGCTGATTTGTGTCCCACAAAAATTCATAATAGCTCATTTCATTTGGAGGCTACATGCTGCTGTCATATAGTTCACTGATTTTGAAGGTATCAGCAGTCATTTTGATGCCATTGAAATCAAAAGCAAGAAGTAATCCTTACTGTGGAACTCCATTTTAGTATAGTCAATGGTCAATGGTCTTTCGATTTCTGAGTATCTTTCTAACGCTTCCTTATGTCGTTGCAGTGTTACATGGTTTCTGTAGAAAAGAAGATGGCTGGCGCTTCATAGAAGGAAAAAGACCAAAATGTTCCAGTGAAGAGATAATCCATCAAATGTGCTTTAATGCCTCATCCATACCATTGATTTTTTTGAATGTGACAGATGTCTTCAAACACAAGTCTTCAACCATGGTCCAGTTGATATCCAAGCTTTTATCTTCGAGGTGGAAAACCCACTATTTGTGTCATATACACCTTGAGAAATATGGACTGACAAATGTGAGTTGTACTGGGCGTGAAGCAATATCTGAATGACAATTGAATAGAGAGAAACTGAAATACAGGTCAAAAGTAAGCTCCCCTTCTCCTACCACTTGGTTGCTTTATTTAAACAATGTTTTCTTGTAACATGTACCTATTTCACATACAAAGTTAGATACTCTGCCTGTATATCTACAAAAATTCAATTCAATAAAAGAGAGAGAATGTTGCATCCAATGAATTAATAATTATTGATGCGGGTATGTACGTATGGATTTATACATGCATGATTCGTTACCACATGCCGATGTACTGTCAACTTTCTTCTACATAATGATACAAATGTTGCCCTGTACATACACAACCTGAAAAAACCTTGACATGTACCTCTCTCCAACATGCTTTACCACCATGTTTTTGATACGTATCTTCATCAGACTAATGCGTCTCACCCGGGAAGTGTTTTTAGCTTGTACTTTCTATAATCAATCAATGTTATGACGAATGAAGCAGATTCTATAGTGAAGCAGATTCTATAGTGGGAAGTTGGGTCACTGCTGGCTTACCATTTGTGTGCCTCTGCTTTGTCATCTCAAGTAGCTGATGCATTATTGGGTTCTATAATGAAAAATATGAGTGTCAAAGCGACTAGAGTTGTGGATGAGATATGAAAAATGTGAATTATTGGTTATCTAAACTATGGGATTGAAGTGGACGTGTCAATAAAAGCTGTTGCTACTTTCCATGAAAGGACTTAAATTTCACGTCCTTAAAAGGGCATTAAAACTTTTTTTTTGTTTTTTGGTAGAAAAAAGGGAATTAAACCTTTTTTTTTTTTCGTGAATAAAAAGGGAATTAAAACTTGAACGTACGAAAATACCTACGCAATTGACAAGACTACCACCTTCTTATTCTTTTCTTTTCCCTTTTTTTTTTTTTTATATGAATACCACCTTCTTATTCTCTCCGTTTTTATTATTACTAATTCGTAAGTTTCATGACTTTGGTTTAATCAAATATGCATATATGATATCAATCACATCAAGGATATTTAGCTCATTCACCACCTTCATGTCTTTTTGCACCATTATAAATAGGAAGCCAATTGGCCTTTATAATTTGGCAATTTTTTTTTTAATAATGTAATCGTTATATATATATATATATATAAACTATGGATAAAAAATGTTTCTCCTTTTTGTTTTTCCTTTATATATATAATTTATATAAAAAGTAAGTATATAAATTCAATCCGGATCATATATATCTTTTTATATTTTATTAAATTAAAATTTGATATATCATTTAAATGAAAAAAAAAAAAATTGATGTCAAATTTATGAGAACATATAAAAGGATGAGTAATATGAGTTTTTATGAAGTAGAAAAGTTGAGTGAGTTTATGTCCTCCATTTCTTATTTCAGAAAAGTACCACTGCTTTCTTATTCCTACAAAAATTGTGTTAATATTCATTGTTACCCAATTTGGTGCTAAAATATGAAAGATTGAAGTGGACATGTCAACGAAAATTGTTGTTGTTCATGAAAGAGCCAGAAATATGACGTACTTAGGCATTGACAACCCAAGCAAACAGCTTCATATTCTTTTTTGTTTTTTAATGATTCATAATTCTTATTACTTTCTTTTGATTCATCATGCACATTGCAATTTCACCAAAATAAAAAAATAAAAAGTCATTCATTTTGCAACATTATCTATCACATCCATAGTATTTTTATGATTTTAATGCATAGTTATCATATTTTATTATATTAGAAACTATCTTCTCCTTTATTTAGTATTAGAGGAATAAAATTATAATAAATTTCAAAAAGCACCTTCATACTTTCACACTTTCTCAATTTAGTCCTTGTACTTTATTTTGAGGCTATTCATTCCCTATATTTTCATAAAGTCTGGACTAGGTTATTTCATGCATATTTTTGTGGAATAAGCATGAAAAATTGTGGTATAAAAAAAAATTCTGAATGAATGATTAGCATGCAATTAATATGTAATTTTTCATATTTATTGAAATAATGATACATAAATGGACCTATATATTTGAGATTAATATAATACTATAAAGAACCAAAATAAAGTATAGAGATTAAATTAAGACAAATGCAAAAAAACACTTGGGAGTGTTGGCTTGTGATAAAAAAGCCGATTGAGCCCTCACACTCTTGTGAGAGTTGCAGTTCAAATGTTAATAAGCGATCGGCAATGTTCCAATTTTACTAAACGTTAAATAGAGAAAAACCATTAGAAAAATAAATTTTTATCTCTTAATAGAATTATAAATTAATAATTTTCGTACTGAAATTTTTTTTATTTACAAAAAAAATATAAAAATTACTGGGTGCTTTTAGGAATTTAATCTAAGATTATTAATGGGTAAATAATAATTTTAAATTATGGTTAGAGATTATTATTATTATTAAGCTTTAATTAGGAAAAAAAGAAAGAAAGAAAGAGCAAAAAGGTAGAAACCTTTTTGGAATAAAACGATAAAATTGGCCTTTTCTGCAACATAACGGTGAAACTGAACTTTCAACACGTCACCAACTCACAAAAGATGAACTTCATTGTTATTAATATTTACAAAAGGGTTTCTATTGGATCAGCGTTTACTTAAAATTATGTTTTTTTTTCCCCTTTGACCTAAATAAAATAACCCAAAAGTATTAAGTAAAAAGCACTTGTTAAAAAAAAATTATCATATATTTTTTTATTTACTACAATTCCTATCAATAATTTTTTTTTTGTTATTTATTTATTTATTAATTAAAATATTAAAACGGTCTTATCCATTCCATTTGGCTGGATGGGCCCCACCCATAATCCACGCCCACAACAGCAGCAACAAACATAGCAGGTCCATTAAAAAATGGAGGAAAGGTTTTACACTATGCACTTTCATGATTGATCATGTAGATGCGCGGTCTCACCGCCCTGATCGTTTACACTTTTAATCTGTGTCAACGGTTGAGAGCATCCAACAGTAGGTTTGACTTTGACATTGTCAAAACCAAAACGCATCCAAAGAGTGTGCGCTGACGAGCCAATTCTGGAAAAGATCCAGTGGGCCATCCCGCATAGTAGCAAAGCTCGGCTAGCAAACCCACATGATATATACAACCCGTGGTGTATGTATTCTCAGCATTGTGGCAGGTAGAGAGCGGAAGATTTTAGAAGCAAATTTTAGAGAGACGTTGCACAGAGAGAGAGAGAGAGAGAGGGAGGGAGAAGAGGTGCCTTGAAATTTGGTAAGTGTCTTTCGCTTATTGCAGTGTTTGGGAGCTGGGAAAATTTTGGAAAAAGAACTGAGTTTTTCCGTTGTATTTTAGTTTACCTTTTCAAGTAGTTTCCTGCGTTTTCCTAAAGAACCAAACAAAATAATATGTAGATTTTTTTGTTAAGAAAAGGTTCGTTTAATGCTTCATGCTAGTCTAGCAGCACTGTAATGGGCTTCATTCTCATGGTTCTTAAGATTTATGTTTTGTTTGTTTGAACGTATTGATAAATATCAAATTTGCTCTAGTTAGCATTTTTTTTTTCTTTTTTTTTTGGTGAGAACCTCTAGTTAACATTTAGAGCTATACTTTTCAGTTTAATTTATATTTTTATATTTATTTTAGTTCAATACTGTTGTATTTGTCTACAAGTTTAGACTGGAATGTTGAACTCTTAATTGTTTCGTGGCTGAAAAATATGGTTGATGGGAAATAGAAAGAGTTTGGATTTTCTTTTTTTGAAAACTAGTATAAGAAGAGTGAGATATTAGAATTGTTGTTATGATGGTTGTTCTCAATGAGTTTATTCAAACTTTGCCTCTATTTGTTTTCCAAGAAGACGGAGAGAACCAATAATGACTTAGGTACTGAATCATATTTTTCATGGGTAAGTAGTGGTGTTTATATTTGTGTTTTGAAGGCACCAAGCGGGTAGCAGTGGATAGTAAGCGCTAGTTGGTAGGCAAAAAAGGGATGAGTTTCAATGAATTAGATTCCACTGAATGATCTATGGGACAGTAACTTACTGGGCTAAATTGCTAAATACAATTTGTTGCATTCTAGTAATTTTATGAGTCATATTCACTCTGTAATTTACTTTTTATTGTCAAAGTAATCCTATTCATTCTTAACTCACTTCCTATTTCAAAACTAATTTTTGTTCATGTTTCTAGACCGCCACTTTCTCAGTCTGTCATGGGCTTGGATGAAAGAGTAGCAGCAATACAGAACAATAATGGCAAAGCTCAGCAAATAGGGACTATTTGCATGCATGCCTTTTATGATCTCAAATATATTTCTCCAGTTGTATTCGTATACCTTCTGAAAGAATGTTATATTTATGGTACGAACCTTCCTCCCTTTTTGCAAATTTCATTGTGTGCTAACATGATCCTCTTGTGATGGGGAACTTGTCCCTAGAATGATTTGATATCATATATTATTTGCATGTAGTTTGTCTGTCTTTTTATTAATGGCATCATTTACCTGCCTGCATATAGGTTTCTTGAATATTAATGTAAAGGACTTGCTTTAAGGTCTTGCACCTCAAGACTTAATTCTTTATTGTACATTGGTAGCTGTAATGTTGTTCCACATGATGCTTATTCATCTGATGACTAATATTTGCTGAATGTCAGTATTATTTGGTATTGATGTGCTTCTTTACCTTTTTCTAACTCGTTCAAAACATTAAATAGGCACATGTAAGGCAACTAGGAAGTTCCGAGCGCTTCAACAACAGGTCCATCTTGTACTAAACAATGATCCCCAACATGGACCAGCTATATTTGTTCTTCAATGTCTCTATGTCTTGCCTATATTTGGTTTATATTGTGAAGGATTTGGTCATTTGATTGTATCAGCACTTCGTCGTTTCCTTAAAAATGCAGACACCTCTGCGGAGGCAAAAGATCTAGCTGCCCAGTTATTTCTTGATATTCTTGGGGGCTTTGTTGATCATGATGAGAGGATAGTTGTAAAGATTCTTGAGGTTTTTGATGTTCAATTGGCTAACATTGAGAAAGTAATGTGCCCATTGAAGGAAAAAAAGGATTGTAGTTTTGACACAGCAAAAGCTTTTGTTGAACAATACATATTTGAATTGATAGAATCTCAGTCATATATGAATGCAGTTACTCTATTAGAACACTTCTGTATCCGCCACTCAGGCGAGTCTTTTCTCCTTAGTATGTTACAATACAATGAATTTAAAGCAGCAGAAAAGTGGGCATCATTCATGGGAAAGCCATTGTTGTGCGTTCTTGTCCAATATTATGTTGACAGGAACATGCTAAACAATGCTTTTGAAATGATAAAGCAAAACAATCTCCGGCAGGAATTTCCTGATGTTTATCACAAGTGTAAAGAGAGGTACCAGTAATAGTTCATATTTCGACCTAAGCCATATATATGTTTTAAAAATTAAGTGCATTTTTGTCAGGTTATAATCATGAAAATTATGAATAAGAAGAATTATTCATCAATTTGCAGCTCACTGAAGAAATTAGCAGAAAAAGGATGCTGGGATGTTGCAGAAGCAAAAACAAACAGGGACAGGCAACTTCTTGAATATTTGGTCCGTAGCTTTTGACATAAGTGGTTCTCACATTTGCATATTTTTGTTTTTGTAGTTTGTTGCTGGAATATGGGAAATATTATAAGTTTTAAGCTGTTTCCTATAAAGTCACATTTGGAACTGGTAAATTGAATTTACATTAGATTTGTGTGATTTTGTATCTTCTTTTAATTTATTGGAACAATTGAGATTGTTGATTTATAAGCAGCATACTAAATTAATCTGAAAAGAAATATAATGGTAATTCCCTACTAAAATGAAACTAATCTGAACTTTGCCTCTTGCTTGGTTGAGTAATTGTTCATAACCATATTTCTTCGTCTCTCTCTTTTTTTTTTTTAATTGGCTGTGTATGCTTTAAACCTTTGTTCTATAGCAAACCTTGGTTTGGAACTATTGTAAATTACTATTACCTTCTTTATTTATTTATTTTTATAAATTTCCAACTTTGGGCCTCCACCTTGCCAATCTTCTGGTGTGCCTTGGTTCCCGTGTAATAGGGTCAAGGGCAAGATGATTTGTCAGACTATGGCAGAAATATACATATGTATGTTTATTTGTGTATGTGTATGTTATATGTCTTGAAGCAGAGAAGTTGGTTTATGCATTTTTCTTTTATCATGTAGAGTAATTGTTGCATTTTTAGATATTAAAATCTTAATTTTAATTACTTTTTAAGGTTTATTTGGCAATGGAAGCTGGTTACTCAGAGAAAGTTGATGAACTTTGTGATCGGTACGCACTTGAAGGTTTTCTGAACGACAAAGGTATCTTACATTATCTCTTTTCCTTGGTTAGTACCATAATTTTGAGACTCGGACCTTAAATACAGCCTATTTGGGTAATTGATAAGGTTATATTTTCTGATTTCATTGATCTCCAATTTCTTCTGTCTTCCAGAAGAAGCCCCTCTCTTTCCAGATGATTTGTGGCATGTGAGGCTTTTGTTGGTTTTACCTATATTACTTTAATAAACCATTCCTCAATATTGGTGCACTAACTTATATGAATTTAATGCTTACAAACACTTACCTGATATGCAGACTTGTCTCTGACACCTTTGTCCCTGCTTATCTATCTTAATGAGATTACTTCTCCACCTTTTATTAGTCTATTTTAAATGTTTCTCTTCAAATATCTCTATTTAGAAAAATTGGCAAGTTGCTACCCTACAGAGAAGAAATGATACAAGCAGATTGAGTTTCAAATTTCCCGTTGAGCTGTAAGGCTTCTTTGCTTTTTGATCTTGTGGGATAAAAGCAAATGGTGATAAATCCTCATGCTCTCAATAATGTTAGAATTCTGCTTCTTTTGAGTCAGTCTTGACCTTATCACCCTTTCTAGAGATTGTTTGAACCATTAATATGTGCGTTGGATTTCTTTTAAATTCATAATTAAATAGCTTTATTTCAAAGTTGTAATTGGTTTATATATACTTGCAGTAGTAGCTGAGGCAAGTCTTCTGCAAAGTCGCTACTTGGATCTGAATGAATTGGTTGTAGAAGACGTTATTTGGGTTGATGAAGCTGATGCTTTGCATAATGCAACATGTCACATTGAGGGATGTAAAGTTGTCGGGATCGATTGTGAATGGAAACCAAATTATGTAAAAGGCAGCAAACCAAACAAGGTAATCACAGTGAATTCATTTGTCTATGAAACACATCCTCTATTGTTTTTCATTTACTGATAAGGTGTGATAGTTTGATCTTTACGAATACAAGAACTACTACCCTTTTGTTGGTCATCTTTTTTTTACTTCATTTTTCTTTTCTTCTCATTGTTTCAGGTTTCTATCATGCAAATTGCTTCTGATAAAGTGGTTTTTATCTTTGACCTCATAAAGTTATTTGAAGATGTACCTGACATTCTAGACAACTGCCTAGCCCGCATTTTACAATCCCCTAGAGTTTTAAAACTTGGTAAGTGTGCATTTATTTGGAAAGGAAAAACTGCCTACACAGTGAATGATCTCTTCCCTGTGGTTGTACGATTATTTGTGCCACCTGGATATCAGTTCTTAGTGAGATCTAATAATTGTTTTATATAAGGAATCTGTAATTGTTCACTTGTCCAACTGATGGGATTGGTTCTCTTGCTTTTCTCATGCATCATCAAATGCAAAACAGTCTAGGCGGTGCTAATCAAGTATAGGTCTAGAATGCTGTGTCTGAGTTAATTTATGATTACCGATATGGTTTAGCAAAACCTGAATTTTATCACTGCTAGAATGTCTTGTAGTTGCTACTCTATATTATGCATGACTTCTTTGTGGCTTGTGCCTTTTCTAGGCTATAATTTTCAATGTGATATAAAGCAGCTTGCTCATTCCTATGAAGATTTGGTCTGTTTCAAGCACTATGAAATGTTACTGGACATTCAAAATGTATTCAAAGAACCTTGTGGTGGTCTCTCTGGGCTTGCAAAGGTAAGATAGTATATTCTGTTCCTCTTATGATATCTAAACTAGTGTGGTACTTATGATTCTTCCTCCTCCCTCTGCTATCCCTCTCTCAAGGTGTTGTAGATGCATAAATTAATCATATGAGGCATAACCACCTGTTTGTAATGACTTTTATATCAGAAAATTTTAGGTACTGGTTTGAACAAGACTAGGCGAAACAGCAACTGGGAGCAGCGCCCTTTGACTCAGAATCAGGTAACACTAGGTGTATGTGTGGGTTTTTCTTCTTCTTCAGCACACACATTTACCATATAATGTAACAAAGGTCCGTAAGCCCTTTTCCAATGGTTGGATGAAGCTAAAGTTCTTTCCCTCAGCGTAGCACTCTTAATAGGATTTGGCGTCGGTGAGTGTTGGAATGAAAATTGAATTGAATTCTGTGCCAGCTTGTATGTGATTAAGAAAATTGAATTCTCCAAGGTTCTTGTGACTGATAACAGATTGTTCCTTTTATTTTATAGCCACGTCTCATACTTCTGATTCTGTAAAACGTATATGTTGGTATCTTATAATTGTGCTTCAGATTCACAATATGATGTTTTGAATTAGAGCTACACCTCAAGTTATATATGATCTGAAATTATTCAATGCTTGATCTATTAATCAATTTGGTAAGTCAATCTGATAAGATTACATAATATTGTGTTGCAGCTGGAATATGCAGCTCTTGATGCTGTTGTACTTGTTCACATATTTCGCCATGTCGGAAATCATTCTCAGACTGCTGATGTGGAGGGACAAGAGAAAATAGAGTGGAAGTCCCACATTGTAAGTAGAGATTGCAATACTTTTACTCGTATATCTCTCTCTTGCTCGTCTCAAAATCTCTTTTGATATTAACCCTGTCTATTTTAATTCCGAGATTCATATTCAGGTTTCCCACATTGATAATGTCAAGAAGTCTAGAAAGGACAACAGAAAGAAATCTGAAGCTGATAAAAGGTGAATTGACGATTTAGTTATTTTCCTATTCAGTAAATATTTTCCGTTCGCCGCTAAATTAGATGACAGTCTCCTGTAAATACATCCATTTAGTTGAGACATTTTTTTTCCAACTGTATATAAAGAAATGGGAAAGAATGAAAAAGTTGTTATGTCCCTTATATATTATTCTATGTTAAAAGTATTGTATGTGGACTGATTAATTTCTCTTGAAGATTGCTTCTCTAGCGTTAAAAATAGCTCTTTCCTTAAAAGGGTTTTTTGGCAATAATATTCCATGAATTATGTATAAAATTATAAATTATTTATATAAAAAAAAAACTATGAAAATAGTATTAATATTTTTGAATTTTAAAAATAATTATAAATTGTTGCATGACTCATAGATATAGTGTATCTAAAATAGAGAAAACTACTAATTAAATCAACAGAAGAAATTTCATTTTACAGTTATTATATGAATCGAAAGGAGGATGCAAGCTTTTGCTTCAAAATTGGGGGAAGTTCCTGGGGCATCTTTTGTCAAGTTATCAACTTCTGTTGTTAGATAAGCTAAAAGTTAATTTAAATATGGTACGGGGGCTTTGATTAATTGGTTGCAGCAATACGAGTTGGAAACTCAATATAATTCTGTATAACAAAATTTTAATTTAATTAAGAGTAATTAACGGTGACACGTTTCTAGATGGATCTTTTCTGGTTCATCTTTCTAGATAGCTAGCTCCTACTGTAATTTAACAAATATTGGAAGTCAAATTGGTTCATGTTGTAGCGAAGTATATGGACCGTGCTGTTACAATTTTTTTTTTGATAAAAAGACCGTGTCGTTACATTAGTCAGGCTATAGACGTCCAAAATTAATGCTTGTATATATATATAGTTTGTTTATTGATTAGGCATCTTTGTCCACCATTCTTTTCTTGCCAATATAAAAAGAAGGCCTAATAAAATCACCAAACCCTACTTATTCTCTCTCTCTCTATCTTTGAATCTCTTTCTCTGTGTCTCAAAACCAGAAACACAAAGAGAAATAGAGATCAACAAGGAAAGGAGAGGTTGTAATTAATCATGCAGGTAGAATAAGGTGATAGACATGGAGAGAATAGAGCGGTACCGATCTGACGAAAGTGGCCGAAACCCAGAGATATTGGTGACGACGAGAGTGAAGGAGAAGAAAGCAGTACGTAGTGGGAGGCGTAATTCGTGGTGCAATGCTCATCCTGCAGCGCCGAATCAGAGAAAAGAACATAAAACGGTGAATGTGATGAAGAGGTCCAAGACGACATCGTCTAAAGTATCAATCAAATCATGGTGGAATGACCCTGAGATGAAGAGGAAGAGGAGGGTCGCCTCCTATAAGTATTATGGTGCACAAGGCAATCTCAAGAAAAGCTTTCGCTGGTTCAAGACAAAGTGCACCATGTTTATACATCGATTTTCGTGATACATGCGCATACATAAACAGATATATAGGGGAAAATCAATGGCCAATTACTGGGGGTTTGTTTATATATATCATGCATGCATGCATGGATTATTGGCTTTCTTAATTACTACGAACGTGGTTGGTTTTCAGAAAGTAGCTTTTTCTCTTTTGGACCCAATATATTTATATGCTTCGATAATTTTCCTTGTCATTCTCATGCGTGAATTTCGTTTGTTTAAATTAGTTTTACATACTAATTAAAAGTATGTTGTGTAATGGTTTAGACTTTGATGAGCTGATCCAATTTGATGGTACGTACGTACGTGTTTTCTTTCATTTGTATTTTGTTCTTCCAATCCATTTAGATCTTTAATGTTCAATATTTTGACGATGGAGTCTACATCAACTGCATGTGTTTAGGAAATTTTCAGGAATGGATTGTGAATCTCTTTCAAGGATGATTTTGTCGTTGCAGTGCCAGTAGCACATCGACAATTCCACTTTCAAGTCTATTAATGCTGTTTGATGTTAATCACGCACGTGCATGCAAAAAACATTTAAAGTTAAGGTTCATACATATATATAATAAACTAAAAACCACATACGATCTCATCCAAGACTGTCCAATCAAATTCACATCATGATCATCTCCATCTCCTTTGAGATTCATGCTTCATAATCCCAAGTTTCCCTGAAAAGAAGAATTTGCAAAGATCTCAATCTGTCCATCCTGTGGAATTGGACCCACTTACGAGTTGGTTTTTGGAAAAGCTGAGGTATTCAAGAAATGTGAGATTGGTTAACTTAGCTGAGGAGGTATTTCAACAGAAAGCTTGTAGTTAGAGAGATCTTATAAGGATTCAAGCTCAGGGATTGAACCTGTAAAACTATTGCTTGACAATTAGTTGGGCACAATTAGAGATTTAAGACCCTCCTATTGTACTGGGATCGAATTTTTCCATCAAATCTGTTATTTGACAAATCAATAGCCACAAAAACTTCGACCAAAAACATTTCCTGTCCCTTATTCATCACTGTCACAGAGACTTTTGTAATAGTTCAATGCATCATTCATTACGTATTTCAATGACTTACCCTTAGAAATATCAGTCATGGAGGTTCCATTTCTAAAATATTGTGATAGTAAAATATTGTTTGAACACAGGTCTAGTATATATTCTCAGTTCCTTCCATGCAAGAATACTTAATGGGGACAACTCTTCCCAAGTTGTAAGAAAGATACAACTCTTGTAAGGTGTATTCCCTGTGTATGCTAAAGAACCATTTGGGAATTTGGTTCCCAATCGCCAATCCCCAATCCTATTGTTGGAAACATCGATCCAATTTCACCAGTTCAACTTGTGACACGCTTGACCTTGGTAAGAGAACTATTACTACTGGGATTTATTCCACAAACATATGTGACAGATAGGTGGCTTTTGTATGAAACAAAAAGAGTACCAAGCGTACTCTCCTCTGCCACTGAAATTAGGTCAAGTGTTGCGAGCTTTGTCAATTTGGATATGGAAGTTGGAATTTCTCCGCTTAGACTAAGAGTATCCAATTGGGATATTGAACTAGAGATGTTCCGTATATTGAGAGTGCCTGTAAACTGATTCTAGTCCAAATGGACTCATATCAGACAAGGCATTTTAAATAATGACCAAGGAATGACACCAGTGAATTAATTTTCCAACAGATCAAGGAATTCAGGGAAAGTCAAGTTAACCTGATGGGATTGAACTCCTCAAATGATTACTATTGAGGCCGATTGATTGGATAAAATATGGGAGTGAAATTGGCAAGCTGCCATTGAAAATATTTTATCCAAGATCCAACTTGATTAGTTGTGTGAGGTTTCCAATTGAAGACGGAATAGGACATCTGAAGCTATTGTCAATCAGAGACAAATGTGTTTTAAGTTGTATGAGGTTTCCAATTGAACAGGGTGCTGGTCCTTCAGTTCCCTTGAGATGGGATATGACCAGAAATTATAGAGGAAGAGAGGTTAAGATCAGAGGGAATCTCGCACAAGTTGAAGTCGAAGGCAAGGTTGAGCATTTGAAGATGAAGCAAGCTGAAAATGCTGCTGTTAGAACGCAAAGGTCCATGCGGCCAGCAGAGGTCTAGGCCCACTACACGTCCTGTTTCCATATTGCATGCAACACCGTTCCAAGTACAGCAATCACCATCCTGTACCTCAACGATCGAAGCAGAAAGTTCTACATTAATTGAACGTGTTGTACAGGGTAGCCAGTCAAGTCTCTGCAGCCTGGCTTTTGGCTTTTTTTCCCCATCCCTCTGAAACAGCAATAGACTGGAGTAAGAGAAACATACAACATTAATGATATTTCTCAGCCTACTTACAAACTTGCTGCCATGATTGATCCGGAAATTCTGCATTACAAATTCGTCTAGTCTGCCCATTCTCTGGAAATAGCTTTTGCTTCTTCAGCACATCCTCTGGAACCTCTTATCTTTATATCTAGATTATTTTCTCATTGGAGTCGACATTTTGACTTGGATGTGTTAAAGATTCTAATAATCAGGTTATAATGCTGACGAAAAATATATCCATCAACATTGGTCTGCATGCATGTGCCAATACGTAAGACCTTCAAGCGAGACCACTGGGTATTGCTCAGATTTGGTTGTACTGCCTTCAAAACTATTACTATTAGCACAATTATTGGAAACCATAATTCAAAAATGGCATAGGGCTCACTTCCTTAATTTTCAGACAAACCAAAATAAGGAAAGTTACATGACATGTAAGTCTTACAAATTACTAATCCATGACAACAGTGCAATAACAGAATTTTCCCAACGAGGAATCTGCCACATATATTTGAGGAATTAAAAGGGTTGTATAACCTTGCAAAAGTAAAACGTTAAGGTAAATTCTCTCAAGTAAATGATGAACTGAAATATATTCAATAAGAAAAATCATACATGACAACCAGGAGAACACCTTTGGAACTAATCGAGCAAAGAAGTTAATATCAAAATGTCAACAAGTCAGAAACCAACTCATCGAGCAAAGAAGTTAATATCCCCTTCTCGATCTCTATGCCCTCCTCAGATGCTTCGAGTTTGAAGTCTAGCCATTTACCATACCAAGTGCTCATGTCCCTTTCCACAAGCTCATCCACCATCAACCCTCCCATGCTTTTCCAACCCATTATCTCTTTGTACAATTCTTGTGCCAACTGATCCTTTCTCTGATACAATGCTGGCCATCTAGCCCATACTCCAACATACATTTGCCTGCAGCGCCCGATCAGGCTTTCATCCACACAATCAAACATAAGCCTTCTTTGGAGCTTCAAACACTCCTCTCTCTTCCTTTCTCTCCTATTTTGTTGGTTCTCCCAGATATCAAATAGGTTTGGGGCAATAATCTTTTCAGTATTACCCAAGGCAAAACCTTGCAACGCTAATTCAACATTGCTAAGTATGAACCTCACGTATTCCAGTTCCCAGTTGCTTGATATAAGATCCATCAAACCAAATGGTCTGGTCATATGTCTTCCACCCACATTACTCGAGGAAGTGGGCGAGGCTGAGTCGGATGACTCAGACATGCCATATGATAGTAGAAATTCATTTCTTGAGAAGAGATTGATTCCATTTTGAACTTCAGCCAGCGTGCAATTCTCGCTGCCTGTAAATGGGGGGTAGTATAAATGTCAAGTAATTTCCCTTCATACAACTATACAAATAATCAGTTATTATCCTTGCAGATACTGCAAGAAGAAAGAATGTAAAGGTACCATTCACACTGCTGCTGTTATCTGCACAGCTTCCACTCTCCAATGATGATTCAATAAATGATACTGGACTAAAAATTCGACAATCCAATTCATTTCCAGTTTCATTGTTGTTGCTGCTTCCACTACACTGTTCCATCCCTTCAAATTCCTGAAAATGATCAAGACATGATCTAAACAATGCAGCTCTCTTTGGTCAAAGAAATAACAACAAAAATGGAAAGGTCATTAGAATCTTGTCCAAAATTTTGGACGCTACAATAATATGAACTTGTCAGTAAATACAGACTAGATCTATGAGTGCTATAGCTGACTTCAAAACTCCTTTTCTTTCTTTCTTGCTTTCTTTCTACCTTTTCTTTTCTTCTTTCTTTCTCATTTATATGTGTAAGTGTAAGATTGCATTTAAACTCTACTATAGAAGAGCCATGTGGCAAAATTTCCTATGACATGGGCAAGAGATCTGCCTTCAACTTTAGCCTGTGAAAGTACATATCTAATGTTAAAATAATTACCTCCGGGACTCAGACTCAGTTAGGACCCATTCTAACTGGTTGAGGCGAAACATCATCTGAAATTTTACTAGTAAAATTCAGTCTCTGAATAAATCATTTTCTTTTTTCTTTTTTTTCTTTTGCTATTGCTGAACATAAATAATCACCAAGGATAAATAGTCAAGATACAGGAGCATGAAAAATAAACAAAAGGAAGCACACCTGCCACCCCTGGTTCAATTCTAGCACTGGGCCATCAACTGACGAGCAATTGTAGTCATATGCACTATCCAATTTATCCCTAGGCAGGCCTAGTTGAAGTTGTTTGCTCCTCGATATGGTGGTTACCACATTGGAAACTGAATCTTGCAAACTGGATGCAGAACTCCTTTCTCTGACAATGTTCACTTTAGATGTCTGAACTTTACATGTTAGTTCCTGAAGCTTTTGTTCCAAAAGAATACTCAAAGAATCACCACCAATTACATCAAATTCAGGTGAAGAAATTGCAAAGTTTTTCAAGCAAAGCTGCTGATTCTTCTCACCAAAAGAATTAATGTCAAAGCAGTTTCCTATTCCCATGGCTTGACTAGTGGGTTGAGATTCACATATAGAGCTTTTTAGTGGAGATGTGAATGTAAATGAGATTACATCCATTCCTTGCTTCTTGTCATCTGCACTCATATTGGTGCACCCATCCATCACTAAATTACATTTTCTAGAACCTTCCTCTTTACCAATCAATGAATTATGAGGAGTTGTTTCTTCCAAACGAACATCCTGATGAGCAGGCCGCTTCTTTTTAGACACACTCTTAATTGTGGAGAATGAGATATCCTTTTGGGTAGTAGTTGGCGATGAACCCATCTGTTTGCACCCAATTTTGGACTTTGTTGCACCCTTATTAACAGTCTTAGTCAGCCCAATACAGTCATTACGAGACCTTGTTCTTCCCACTGGCTGGTTGGAAACCAAAGCTTCTGTAGCCAACTTGTCTTTATTAGCTGCACCATTCTGCTTCTGGTTGTTCTGTCTAAGGACATTACTGCAGCTGCTTGAAGAAGTTCTTTTCTGCACAGGTTTTCGTGCACTTCTCTGGCACGTTGAGAACTGGTTTGATTTGACCTCATTCTGCTCCTTATGGTTCACAGAATTTCTATTACCAGAAGAAGTTGGTCCCTCCCTGCTTTGAAGATTGACCTTGGCTTGCACTGCCAGTGATACTGACTTTCCCTTATTTCTTATATTGTTGAAATTTCCCTTCTCCAATTCAACACAAGACTGGTTTACTGGTATATAATCTGAACCTTTAGGGCTCTTGTCACTGGAAGTTCCTTTAGTATACTTAAGAGCACCACCTTCCTTGGGTCGTCCAGGCTTAGAGGCTTTACATGAAGCTTCCATCTTCTCTCGCAAATCCCGAATTCTCAAGGGAACTGAAGGACCAACACCTGAAACTCTGCACTTGGCAGATGCTTGAGGACTCGAGTCAATTATCTTTGCAGCTACCTCCATAACATAAGCCACATTCTTTGTTGGGATGAGTGCAGGATTTTTAATAGGTGACAACAACTTGTGGCTAGTGATTGGAATTGATTTAGCTGATTTTGGAGGCAGAACTTCTGTTTGAAATCTCTCAATTAGCCGGTTCTGCATCCTTGGTGTTCTAGATTGAACAGAAATCCTAGATAACCTTTCCAGCTTGTTGGGCTTATTTATGTACGCCGTGGAATAAAAATCACTCCACATAGTAGGATTTATCCCATTATGATGAGATGTTCTAAGCGAGTATGAGTCAGAGACTTGGGCAGAAGATGACTCGCCTACATTCAAAGTTGGCAATGAATCCAAACCCA
Source organism: Rhamnella rubrinervis (assembly GCA_007844105.2). Taxonomy (NCBI): domain Eukaryota; kingdom Viridiplantae; phylum Streptophyta; class Magnoliopsida; order Rosales; family Rhamnaceae; genus Rhamnella; species Rhamnella rubrinervis. Next base: position 11,482,913 of record CM017578.2, read on the forward strand.
TCAATCTAGCAACTACCCCTGGGGCTTTAGTCCCACGTCCTTCATCACTGGCCACCCACGAATCACAATTCCATTCCTTGCTTCGTTTATCACTCGAACTTGCTTCATCCTCATCCACCACTGCCTGGAACATCAACACAGAAAAATTTGATTTGAAAATGCAAAATAGACAGAGATTTACTATAACAATAAACAAATAAACCAAAGGAAGAGGAAGAACATAATGAGAGGAGACGAGCCGCTTTTGCTTCCCACCCCGTATAGCTGGAAGTTGGAAAAGCTTTCCACAAATTCCCTTCCTTCCTTTGATCCTTGAGCAACTAGAAAATGACAGTAAACACAATTTAAATAATTGAAACCATACTCAACTAAGAAGATGTACTCATAATTTATGCAACCGTTACCAAGTAACTCTGTTGATGTATTCTGAAAAAGCTTCTTTCGAGACTTTCCGTTCCAATCAAACAAGTTTAAAAAACCTCCTTTTGAACGTTTTTCCTCAACCTCCATTTTGCTCTTCTACTAACCTAAATTAGAATTACAGGTAAGAAAGAAAAATATAGCAATACCCATATGCATATTCATCATAACTCAAAGTCGTTGAGATAGCTGAGTAATTTCTTCACTTTTCTCTTTTGGGATGAATAACTAGATGAAATGTAAATATTAACCAGACAAGAAGGGTCCACTTTTACAACCTGTATTGTCCATTCAATTACACTAGGATATAAAGATCCTAACTTGTAAAAAGTGCGAGAGAAAGAGAGAGAGGAAGCAGCATAATTTTGTTTGTATCCGTGTGTGTGTTCCTTCAAATGGGAATCCATGGAATTGGGAAAAACCATAAGAAATGTAAAGAGAAAACACACAAACCTTGAATGATTTCAATCAAAATCTCGTTCATCCACAATAACTCATCTCCCAGATTCCAAGCTCTATCCTTTTTTCCTCTGTAGAAACAGCAACTGAAATATGTAAATTTCATAAAACCAACTTCACTAAGATGGTAGGTATGCCTCGCTCAAACTCTCATGCACCGTCAAATCAAGGACCCCCCATTTACCTCATACGGTCATACCAAAAACAGCTCTAAGAAAAATGGGCAATGGAGCAAGAGATCTGGCTACACAGTGCAAGAATGCTACTGTATTTTTAACAACTTTCAATTATACATCCATGTACACACTCATACTGTACTAAAAAAATAGAAAGAGCTCAAACAAGGATGAGGACTAAAAACTGAAATTTGCGGACTTTGGAGGAGAGAAAATTATTATTATATTATAATCTAAATTTTAAGCTTGAAACAAGTAGTGGTGGTCAAATGAGTATTAAGAATAAAAGAATTAGAAGATCCAAATCAAAATGTCTGGTTCCGAGCAGTAATAAATGTGAAGCAGAAGAAACACCGCTACCTTGTGAATTGTTTAAAGAATTTCCACTTAGAACCAGTAGTATTGCTTGCTACTCTGCCGCGTGTGTAATAACTAGTGGGTTTTGGTCATTGGCACGGCCTCTACCTGGGGCCCACAAAATATATATATATATATTTTTTTTTTTTCTTGAAAAATAATAAAAATAGTTTAATTATTTTGTTAAATTTATTCGGACTTCACCAAAAAAAATAGTTAAACTTATTCGGATGCTTAATTAATTTTTAAATTAAACATTACTTTTTATTGCTTAAAAAACATTTTCAATATTAAAATCTTTAAAATTCATCGTTTAATGAGAGAAAAAATAGACAACGCTTTAGAATAATGATATTTCAAAAGTATATGAAACTTCATAGGAAATCTTAATGTACAATAAGCTTGTTTTAAACCAAGACAAAAATGTATGGTTCTCTCATTGAAGACCAAACCAATATATTTATTTATCTCCCCATTAATAATCTTTATTATTATTTGTTATCCCCAAGCCCTTAATTCAATCTACTATATTTTTTTAATTATTTGGGCAGTGAGATTTCATTTCACAAGGCACATTAGCAACCCCAAAACATCTTTTTTCGCTTGCTTGCTCAGATTCCAAAGAATAAAGTCCACCGTTTGGTAGATGATGTGTTTATTCAATTTAAAAAAATTATATAATATTTTTTTGCCAAACAAGTTATCTTTTTACCTTCGGCCTGTTTAGATTTCGTGGCCTCGCCATATCCTTTGGCTTCTACTTCCCAACCTAAAAGATGCATTAACTTCTCTCCGCATATGTATAATAGATAAGAGAGATCTTATAGTGGATATTTCAAAGAAAAACCACAAATTAACAAGCAGAGAGAGCTTGGATTTTGAAGGAAAAATCTCAAAGAGACAACTGAGTCAGTCCCACATGAATTACATCATTGAGGAGGTTACCATGTCACATTCTAACATATAGTATCTTGGACATTTATTACTATTATAATCAAGAAAATTGCATGTGCGACATATATTTTCTTCAAAAATTATTCATGACTTGGTGTATCTCTTTGACTAATTTGGAGCCAACAAGCTGGCAAGGTAGGTACTAAACTGGAACCAATCCACTGTCATAAAAACACATGGTCTACATAGATGTATTACAAAATTTTGTAGACCCAACTGTCATTATGGGTAACATGGTGGTGCAAACACAACTCCCTGCCCTATTAGATACAACAGTCCAAGATGGGTTATCATTATTACTGATTTTCTGAAACAATTTTCTTAACTGCCTTTCCAAAATCCTGACGATCTTATTACTGTGTCTTGAATAGATCCAATATTGTCATAATACCATATATCAAATTCATAACTATCATCATCCCTAATACAGCTAGCAATGGCAAGTGACTCCCCGTCATAAAAAAGCAAAGGATAATCAAGGTAATGTTGACGGCCACTAATAATATGAGGCATCCTTATAATAATCTCATTGCTCATGTCCAAAGAAAGAATCTCACCAGTACCCTTCTCATCTCCTACATTCCATTGCTGAATGCACCCCTTAATACAACAATATCCATCTAAGAGCACCATTACATTTGCCATGGATTTCCAGGAGTCTCTTTTTAAGATGTAGACCCTCAACCTCGACACTATCTGGAATGCCCTCCACTAAATAGTGACTGAACACTATCTTGTAATCATAATTTTTGGCATAAAACCGAAATCCAACACCATAAATGCTAAGTAAGCCTTTCGGGTTAGCTTTTGTACATGCAAGTTGGGACAACCTTTGTCTCCCAGTTGTTGGGTTCCACATATGTCTAAAATGAATCATGAATTTCATCTCATGATTCCATTCCGCATTGGAGTTGTTTTCTCAATTACATACATGATTAATACATCTATATATAGTAATAATGAATCAATGAGACAATTGAATCCATACTGAAGTTCTATATACCTCAGTATGAAGAAAAGCACATCCACACTTGCAGGCCTTCTGCTCAAAAGCCTCTCCAAAGTGTTCGAGTAATGCTTGTCTCCGGCATTGATACTAAAATGATGTCAGAGCAAACCAGTGAAAATAATTACATCATCATCATCATAATAATAATAATAAAGGCAAAGTTCTCTCATCAGGAATACAACCGACTTGCCGTGAAAGTATTGAATTTCCTTTTATGGTGAAAGTAACAACTGCTTGAGGAAGTTTGCCAACTTTAAGTTCACAATACTCTTGCATTTTCCCAGCCTGAGCCATTGCTCCCTTAAAGGTTTCACTTTTACATCCTTGTTCATTCTGTAACATGCACACTACCTGACTAAAATCCTTTTTCTGGTATAGGACAGTGCATACTGCAGGATGATTATCTCTTTCAGCCCTCCCAGATTCTTGATAATAGCTTTCTATTGATTTTGACAATGTATTGTGGATGACAAATAGCTGGTACATTGAAAGGGACAATAATCAGTTAAATCATAGACTTTGGAAAAAAAAAAAAAAAACCAGAATGGTCATGTATAAAACCTAAGAGAAATGCATAGTTTATCTGGACATACAACGTCAGGTTTGTCTATCCCATCCCAAAAGCAATTGTGGCACATGCACCTTGCGCTTCTCCTGTGTACCATTTTTTCTGCACTGAAACTTTCTGGCGAGCAGCCAAACCAGCATGGTAATGCACTGTTTTGATCTTACCCTTCTCATTCAAATATTTAGAAACCTCAACACACTCACTTCTTGAAAGGCAGTATATAATTCCACACTGATTCTTGAAACGATCCATCAGTAGCTGGCCAAGTTGTTTGAGTGTTTCCTTGGTCTTACCAATTACTTCATATTTCAAGTTTGGTCTATCGAAGCTTCTTTCAAGGACAAGAGAGCGGGGCATTCTCAAAGCTTGTAACATGTCCTGCAAGGGATCCATATAAGCATTATTTCTCTCAAAGCATGACACTAGAAGATAATTTGCTTATTACCTTTCTAACTGATGGAGTCAGTAGCAGTCAATGCCATAAATGGAACATTTGGGAAGTGCTGCTTCAGACATCCTAATCCTCTGTAATCTGGACAAAAATCATGTCCCCATTGGCTGGAAAGCATGAAAAGGAAAAAGAAAACAGACTCAACTAATTGCAGCTTTGTGCTGCAGGTTCAAACATACTCAACTAATATTTGTAGCTTGGCGAGTCGTTTGACCGAGAAAACAAACCACTTCTGCTCCCATATCATCAAACCCTGCAGTAAGATTTTGAGACTCAATCTGTGCGAGCTAAAGTTCAACTCTTAGAGTCTCTGCCTCAGAGATGTTTATACCGTGTAAACCAATGGCTCCCAGGTTGGTGGAGAATGCGATCTTGAAATTGCCTTGACCATCACGGATGACCCCACCACAGGCTCCGTGGCCCATCAGGTGTGGCCCAGTCATATTCCTCATGTGCCCCCGATATAGCTCCCATCCACATTAAGGTGAACTGCTCAATCACTTTCCACATACTTGGAGTCTTGATGGTATGAGCAGTAATAAAGTAAAAAATCCATCCAGAATAAATTCAAATTCTTTTTTACATGGAGAAGAAATTAAATTCTATATGGGAGGAAGAATTTAAATTCTATATAAAGGAAGAAATTAAGTTCTATATAGGAAGAAGAAATTAAATTCTATGTAACTGTATACCCTCAAAGGGGTGTAATAGGCCGCTTTTAAGACTATACAGTTACATAGAATTTAATTTTTCTTCTCATATAGGACTTAATTTCTTCCTCTATATAGAATTTAATTTCATCCTCCATATAGAGAATTTAATTTCTTCTTCATATAAAAAAGAAATTGAATTTATTCTGGATGAATCTTTTACCTAATTACTGCTCATATCATCAAGACCCCAAGTACGTGGAAAGTGGCTGAACAGTTAATCCTTAATGTGGATGGAAGCTACATCGGAAAGCACATGAGGAACACAACTGTACCCTGATGGGCTACGAAGCCTGTGGCGGGTCATTAGTGATGATCAAGGCAATTTCAAAATCGCATTCTCTACCAACCTGAGAGCCATTTGGTTTACACGGCACAGAAATCTCTGAGACACAGGCTCTGAGAATCGGACTTTAACTCGCACAGATTGAGTCACAAAATCTCTGCAGCCTTGTTCTTTAAAAATGCTGGAGAAAAGCAGAGACATGCCCGTCAGTATCCTTTCTTACCAATGCCGAATACTTGCCCACTCGAGTCGAGTCAGATTGGAGGAGGTAAATTGAACCAAATGTAATTATAAACAAATTGACCTAATCAGCTTTAAGTTTCACGTTTCACTTGAAAGCAATAAAAAATATGAATATATGCCATTGTTATAAACCTAACCTTTGTTCTTTGGGCCGAAAATGCTGGAGAGAAGCAGAGACATGTCGGTCAGGGTCCTTGCAATTGATCAAAGATTATGCAACCCTTCCTTACAAGGGGTTGTGACCGAGGTCCAGTATTCTCATAGTTTCCTTCCTTGTATGCTCCCATTGAAGTCGTTATGCTCCCATTAAATTCGTTAAGTACCCAACAATCGCGGGGTACTTATCAATCTGTTTATAGGCCTACTTAACCACTCTGAGTCAGATTGGAGGAGGAATTGCAGAGAGAAGTTTTCCACGGAATCCCAGCATTGGACCGGTGGTTTCCCGATCGACGACCCAAGAAGGCTCATGCCGAACACAAAAAATTAAAACTTTATCTCAAAAAGCTAGGTAAAACAGTGCCTTGAAGGGTGGTTTCCCGGTCGTCTTTTTCCCCTCGATGACCCCAGATCTGTGCCTTGTGAATGGTGGTTTCCCGGTCGTCTGCTTCTCCATCGATGACCCCAGATACAGATCTCTACGCAGAAGCAGCAAGGAGATTCGATGCTGGCATGCCGAATACAATAAAAATTGAAACTTTAAGGAAATTCTATGCTGGCATGCCAAATACACGAAAAAATTGAAACTACGAAAAGGAGAAGCTGAACCTCACCCATGATTTAAATCCTCGTTTCCCCATCAACGACCCCGCCGATTTGCCGATCGATTGCCCTACAGACATGGTTTATTTTCCCTAAGCCGGAGGAGAGGGATAAGGCGTCAACATTTTGAGTGGGCCCAGACGGATAGTGGCTGTGGTCAACATGTAAGAGGGCCCAGACGGATAGTGGCTGTGGTCAACATGTAAGAGTGGGCTTCGACAGATGGAGAGTTGTGGAAGTTAAATGGGCGATGGGTTTTGCACTGTTAGATTCTAATGTTTAATTTCAGCCTCATGAGAACTTATGTATATTTATAAATGGAGGGAAATATTAGTCTCATATCCAGAAATGTTATGTTTAATTCAACAAAAACAATATGTAGAAAAAGTACCAACTATTCTTACCTGTTTTACTTCTCTTAACTTAAACATAATTATGATTAGTATTTTTGTACTTCTCGAGAGGGAGATGATTAATGCATTAACATGTTTGATACAGTGTGTATTATATTTAATTCTAATACAGCATTTAATGCAAGACGTGGAACTGATCAAAGTTATTCAATTTTTATTTGGTATGAAATTAAAATTTTATCGAGTCATAAGTCTTGATGGCACTTTCACTTTTTGTAGCTATGTCAAGTTCACTCTCTCATACAGACATAATATATACTATATATTATATAGAATATGTTATTTAATCCAGAATTTGTACCAAACACAAATACGGAATAATTATGAGATTTATCCTATATAAACCTAAACCAATATCGATATGCACCAAATATGATCTAAATAATAATCATTTGCATATTAAAACTTTATAATTTATATCACCATGACATTCTGTTCCAAAAAATATATACATTGGACTGCTTGTTAGAAACCAATAAAATTAATAGAAGCTTATATAAAATTATTTAGCCACATTACAAGAACTTTCCCGAAAGTAGCAAACTTTCATACAAACTTCTCTAAAATAAATTTCTAGAAGGGTATATAAGATCAAAAAATATATATATATACACTAGAAAAACTTACCAAATAATTTATTAGTATAGATTTGGTTGCCTCATTTGTGGAGATCACACAGCTCAGCTTATAAGCAATACAATTCATACTATACAAAATATGGTAGCTTTTTCTTCAGTGTTTTTTTTTTGGTAAATAAGCCTTTTCTTTGGTGGAATGTGCAAATCAACACGTTATGTATAACAAATTATTGATATGGAGAAAGTGTTTTTTAACTTCTTATTTTTTTTCTCCTCTTTCATTGTGGATGACAACAAATTTTCAAAAAGATTTCCTTTTTTTTTTCTTTTTTCCAAGAAAATGTAAAAGGATTTCCCCTATTGTGGTGGAGAAGTGGCAATTTTAAATGCTCAATGTCATCTTATAATCCACACAAAAAAATACTTAATGGTTGACAATTTATGTACTTAATAAAGTTGATAAGCCTATAATTTTAGATGATTAAAGCATACAAATTATGTTTCTATATAAATTATATTGAATAATATTATTGAACCACCACACTACAGTGACCCATATCATATGACATTTCATATCATATTTTATATTATTTGTTTAAAATTTGATATTTCATTTATTTAGATAAAAGAATAATAAAAAATATAAAATTTAATTGAGTTGTAAAACTATAAGAACCCCTTTACAAAGCAAATCGATATAAAATAAAATAAACCCAGGCATTATATCGAATTTTTTTGGAAGCTATAATAAGAACCGTTAGTGCACTCACAACTAGTGCCTTTTGTTCCCAAGATCACAGAAGAAAGTGAAAGGCGACCCGCCAATGACCCAACCTTCGGCCCAATTCACCCGTTCATTTCTAACGTGCTCACCCATTTCAAATTAAAATCTATTTATTATTAGACTTATTTGATAATATAATTATATTATATTTATTTTTTAATTTTTTTAAAATTATATATAATTTAATTAGTTTAGAATTTTTAAATATTAATTAAATTAAAAATATGAAGAAAAATATAAAATATAAAATTAAATTAAACAGTCTAATTAATATTTAATAAACTTCAATTAATCTCTAAACTAACTAAATTATACTAATTTAAAAAAAAAAAAACAATTGTGTTTGATAACACAATCTAATTATAAATAAGTTGAATTATTAACAGTTGCATATTAGACCATTAGTTTTGAATTACATTATTAAGTGGTAATTTGCACAATTATTTTTCAAGGCTTATTTAATCTTTTTTTCTTCATTACTTATAATTCATAAAAATTAAGTAATACACTTGAGTTCCATGTATGTTTATTAATAAGTACACAAATTTATATATTTTTAAAGTGTAAAAAGTTCTCTGCTTGGGGATCTAGAACAACTAATATATATATATATATATATATATATTTTACATATAATTTTTTTTGAAGATCTTTAGACCTTTAAATTTAGTCTGTCAATGGCGGATCTTCAACTTCAAAATAGTTGGACTTTATTATTATTATTATTATTGCAGTACAGAAAGAGCTGGAAAAAAATCACTGCAAAATACAATATCCTCAATGCTACTTTGCAGACCGATACATTTATTTGGATATGTATAAAGAAATACAAAGTTTGGGGAGGACAAGTGACAGAGAACAATTTTCCAGTATTAATGGATTCTTTTACTGGGTTTTATTTTCTGTGAGTTTTTTTCTTTCAAAAAATATGAAAAATATATGACGGTGATGATTGAATAGGAGAAAGAGATGAGAATAGAGTACGGAGAAGTTACATAGGGAAGGAAAGCTAACGACGTTGCCATGTAAGCATACAACGTGTATTAATTATTCCAAATGGCTTTTAAAGAGTTGAATAAGTCCTATATTCCTCACATTCGTTTGCTTGTGATTTGAGACTTTGAAGGTATTTTCTGCACATTTACAGGCAAAAAGTATACGGAGTTTTTTAAATTTATGCAGAATCTTCTAAAAGATTTAAGTGCAAAGTACTTTTATTATCTTATACAAAAAAAAAAAGTACTTTTATTATAAGTATTTTTGTAAAGAATTTTAGAAACTTAATCTTTAGATCATTTATTGTAATCTTATAAATAAAAAGAATGTTTTATTGGCCAAACTATTTAAGAATTGAGTAATATATTCTTATTCTCTCAATTTCTTCTCTTTCTTAATAAATTACAGTAATTTTCAAAATCAACTGTAATTATAAACAAATTGACTCTCCCAATCTCTTCTCTTTCTCAGTAAATTACAATAATTTTCAAAATCAACTGTAATCATAAACAAATTGACCTAATCAGCTTCGAGTGAAACAAATTGACCTAATCACTAATCAGCTTCAAGTTTCATGTTTCACTCACTGAAAGCAAATCAGAAACTTAAAAAAATATGAATATTTCATGTTTCTTTTTCTTTTTTTGGTGAAAATGAATACTTCATGTTTCACTCACTAAACAAATCAGAAACTTAAAAAAATATGAATATATGTAATCCTCAATAAGAAATTTTGAAATGCTGGAGAGAAGCAGAGACATGCCGGTCAGGTCCTTTCTTGCCGACGCCGAATACCTTCCCACCCGAGTCAGCTTTAAGTTTACGTTTCACTTGAAAGCAAATCAAAAACTTTAAAAAGTATGAATATATGCAATTGTTATAAACCTAATCTTTGTTCTTTGGAGCTAAAAATGCTGAAAAGAAGCAGAGACATCCCGCCGGTCAAGGTCCTTGCAATTGATCAAAGATTGTAAGTGGTCGTGACCGAGATCCAGTATTCACCGAGAAGCAGAAGAAATACCGCTGGGTTTTGGTCATTCCGGATTACAGTAGACTAGTTGTTTTTTTTTATATATATATTTTTTATTTTGCCAAATTATATTACAACCCTCTTACATTTTTATTTTTATTATTTTTGTTTCAACTTAGCTATATGTGTTAGCCGAATTAAATATTTTTATAAAACATGAAACTTTTAATCCTCTCATTTTTACTTAAAAATATTTTATTTAAATATTCTTCTATAATCAAACATATTTTTTCATTATAAAACATATAAACCTTTTTTAAAAAAATTAAAAATAGTTTTAATATTTTAGTTAAATTTATTCGGATGCTTAATTAATTTTAAATTAAACTTTACTTTTTATTTGTGTGAAAAAAAAACTTTTTCAATATTAAAACTTTTTAAATTCATCGTTTAATGAGAGAAAAAATAGAAAACACTTTAGAATAATGATATTCCAAAAACATATGAAACTTCATAGGAAATATTAATGTAGAATAAGCTTGCTTTCACATTTTTTGCAAAACAAAATTACAGTTATCGAACAAACCAATACAAAACGGTAAGGTTCTCTCATTGAAGACCAAACCAATTCTACTAATAACCTTTTCTTTTTTTTTACCAATAAAAGTGGGTCATCTTTTTTTTCCCCAAGCCTTAATTCAATCTACCATATTTTTTTAATTATTTGGGCAGTGAGATTTCATTTCACATGGCATACTAGCAACTCCAAAACTTCTTTTTTCGCTTGCTTGCTCAGATTCCAAAGAAAAAAGTCCACCGTTATGTAGAGGATGCGTTTGTCATAAACTAGTTATAAAATAAGATATTCAATTTTAAAAACTATATAATATCTTTTGCCAAACAACTTATCTTTTAACTTCGGCCTGTTTAGACTTCGTAGCGTCGCCACATCCTTTGGCTTCTACTTCCCAGCCTAAAAGATGCTTTAGCTTCTCTCTGCATTTGTACAATAGAAAAGAGAGAGAGATCTATAGAGTGGATATAAAAGAAAAACCACATATTAGCGAGTACAGAGAGATTGGACTTTGAAGCGAAAATCTCAAAGAGACAACTGAGTCAGTCCCACATGAATTACATTATTGAGGAGGTTACCATGTCATATTCTAACATATAGTATTTTAGACATTCATCATTATTATAATCAAGATAATTGCATGTGCTACATATATTTTCTTCAAAAATTATTCATGACTTGGTGGATCTCTTTGACTAATATGGAGCCAACAAGCTAGCAACGTACTAAACTGGAACCTCTCCATTGTCACAAAAACAAATAGTCTACGTAGACATATTACATCACAGTATAAGAGAAAAAGATTACATTAAAATGTGTGTGTGTGTGTGTGTGTGTGTGTGTTTTTTTTTTTTGTGGGAACGAGACTGTTGGGAGGTCATCACCAGCATACCAATTCCAAAAATTTGTAGACTTAACTGTCTCTTGGGTAACAGGGTAGTGCAAACACAACTCCCTACCTTATTAGATGGATACAACAATCCAAGATGGGTTATTATTATTGCTGATTTTCTGAAAAACCTTTTTTAACTGTCTTTCCAAATTCCCAACGATCTTATTACACTGTCCTGAATAGGTCCAATATTCTCATCATACCCATAACATTATATTTTGTCACCATCAAATTCATAACTATCATAATCCCTAATACAGCTAGCAGTGGCAATTGACCATCCGTCATCAAAAAGCAAAGGAGATAATTAAGGTAATGCTGAGTGCTACTAATAATACGAGGCAAACATGACCTTATAATAATCTCATTGCTCATGTCCAAAGAAAGAATCTCACACGTACAATTTCCTTGTTGGAATGTACCCTTCTCGTCTCCTACATTCCATTGCTGAATGCACCCTTACTACAACAATATCCATCTAAGAGCACCATTACATTTGCAATGGATTTCCAAGAGTCCCTTTTTAAGATGTAGACTTCAACCTCGACACTATCTGGAATGCCCTCCACTAAATAGTGAATGAACACTATCTTGGAACCATAATTTTGGCATAAAACCAAAATCCAATACCATAAATGCTAGTTAGCCTTTCAGTTTAGCCTTTGTACGTGCAAGTTGGGACAACCTTTGTCTCTCCAGTTGTTGGGTTCCATACATGTGTCTAAAATGAATCATGAATTTTATCTCATGATTCCATTTCTCACTTGAAGCTCCACATACCTCAGTAGGAAGAAAAGCACATCCGTGTATGCTTAGGAGCAACTACTCTTGAGACAAATATCACAAGGATTAGATCCATACTTGCAGGCCTTCTGCTCAATAGCCTCTCCGAAGTGTTTGAGCAATGCTTGTCTCCGACATTGATCCTAAAATGATGTCAGAGCAAAACGGTGAAAATAATTACATAATAAAGGCAGAGTTCTGTCATCAGGTATACAATTGACTTGCCATGAAAGGATTGAATTTCCTTTCATGGTGAAAGTAAGTAACAACTGCTTGAGGAAGTTTGCTAACCTTAAGTTCACAATACTCTTGCATTTTTCGAGCCTGAGCCATTGCTCTCTTAAAGGTTTCGCTTTTACATCCTTGTCCATTCCGTAACATGCACACTACCCGACTAAAATCTTTTTTCTGGTATAGGACAATGCATACTGCAGGATGATTATCTCTTCCAGCCCTCCCAGATTCTTGATAATAGCTTTCTATTGATTTTGACAATGTATTGTGGATGACAAATCGCTGGACATTGAAAGGGACAATAATCAGTTAAATCATTTAGACTTTGGAGACCAAAAAAAAAAAAAAACCAGAATGGTCATATATAAAACCTAAGAGAAATGCATAGTTTATCTGGACATACAACGTCAGGCTTGTCTATCCCCATCCCAAAAGCAATTGTGGCACATGCAACTTGCGCTTCTCCTGCGTACCACTTTTTCTGCAGTGAAACTCTCTGGCGAGCAGCCAAGCCAGCATGGTAATGCACTGTTTTGATCTTACACTTCTCATTCAAATATTTGGAAACCTCAACACACTCACTTCTTGAAAGGCAGTATATAATTCCACACTGATTCTTGAAACAATCCATCAGTAGCTGGCCAAGTTGTTTGAGTGTTTCCTTGGTTTTACCAATTACTTCATATTTCAAGTTTGGTCTATCAAAGCTTCTTTCAAGGACAAGAGCGTGGGGTATTCTCAGAGCTTGTAATATGTCCTGCAAGGGATCCATACAAGCATTATTTCTCTCCCAGCATGACACTAGAAGAAAATTTGCTTATTACCTTTTGAACTGATGGAGTTGCAGTAGCAGTCAATGCCATCAATGGAACATTTGGGAAGTGCTGCTTCAGACATCCTAATCCTCTGTAATCTGGACGAAAATCATGTCCCCATTGGCTGGAAAGCATGAAAAGGAAAAATAAAAAAAAGAAGAAGAAATCATGCTTCCATTGCTATAAATCTCCATAAAATATTATTAATTATTGAATTAGGGCCATCAATATAGAGTAAACAGTAGCCAATACCTCACGCAGTGTGCCTCGTCGACAACAAACCCTGATAAAAGACCCTGCAATTTAGGTACAACATCAGCTAAATTTATAGCAGCAATTAAAAAAAAATTACGCTTGTAAATATGGTCCAAACACATTCAGTCAATAACCTGAAATGGTTCACCTTTTGATGTAGGCATTTTAGAACATCAAAAAACATTGGGTTCCCAGCTATTCTCTCAGGCGTCACATACAAGAGCTTGCATGAAGGTTTATCCTTCCTGCAAACAGAAACAAGCTATAAATGTGTTGGAGGAATAACACAGAACTTGATGAAATACTTAAGTTAATTTCAGAAACTATAATTCAGAAGAAATAGAAAACATCAAAAAGCGTATCTCAAGGACCCATATCTTGTAACTCCAGAGTCCTTGAACAATCTGTTGAATATGATATCAAGAAAAGAAATGGGAGACATATTTAACAAGCGGGAAGTGAGAGAAAAAATAAAAGGAGGGTAGCAAAAAGAAGTATAATTGATAAGAAAGGAGCAAAATCTTGCCTTAGCTCTAGGAGGACAGCTCCTGTTTGGGTGGCAGTTTGTTGAGAAGTTAAAAAGGTTGATGGAACACCAAACTTGAGGTTCAATGTAATTATCTGATCCTGAATAAGGGAAAGCAGAGGTGATATGACAATTGTCACACCTGGTTGCATAGTAGCTGGAAGCTGCACAAAATACACGGTCAAACAATACAACACCAAATTATATTACGCATATTGAATTACCCTGTGAGAAAGAGAGGAAAAGGCAACCAAAAACAAAAAATTTAAAATTAAAAGGCTGGAATTCCTGGTCCTAGCTTTCAGTGGCAAATCTTTTATCAATTTCTAATAATCACTAATAAAGGCTTTCTTGTAGAATTTCTTAGGCCTATATCATATACGGTACATCAACTTAGTAAAATCTCAGCTAAATGTAGGTAGCATAGACACCTACCTAATTAGTCAGCCACTAAAAAATAGGCCTTTCCCGATGATATTTATTGAAGTAAATATATATAGCTATTGTGGATCATCCCAACACAAACCTAATAGAAAGGCTTGAATCAGCTTGCATCTTTCCACCATGTATATCTCAAGAATTATAGCCTTTCAATTCTACTAATATCCCCATGGCAGTTGAAGAAAAAATTTCAATGGCTTCCCTTAAACTTGTTTGTAATAGAATTTGTGTATCATAAATATGCCTTAGATTGCTAAAATATTACAGGATAAAATCAGTTTTCCTTTGCAATTCACATGTCAGAACCCTCAATATGAATTCCAACCTAAAGTTTTTGGGTGAACAACAGGGAGAAAATAAAACTGAAAACTCTGTACAGCCAAATACAGCCAAGACCAGTACTCACAAAATCAGAGTGGTGACTACAAAAAGGGAGTTAAAGAACCAAGTAAAGAAAAACGAATCACCAATGCTTCGGGAAAATGGGGGGAAATTCACATAAGTAGAGACAACATTTATCTGATTGATAACTGATGGATTTCAATACAAACGAACACACAGGTTGAAAGGGAAATGCAGAACTCTTTAGCATTTCAAGAAATAAAACTGTTTACTACAAAGAACATTCACTTCTAATATATAGAAAAGATAAACAACCTGATAACATAAGCTTTTACCACCACCAGTTGGCATAAGGATAAAGCAATCCCGCTTTGAAATAGCTGCTTTACAAGCCTGATGCTGTAAGGGTCGAAATGTCCTGTTACCAAATAGCACAACATTTGCCAATTCAAAGTCATCCAAAGCCTGTAATTTTTCATAGCTGAGAGTCTCAGGTTCATCTTTTGATTTCTGGAAGCACTGTTTCTTCATGTTTATTATCGAAACTGAATCCTGAGTGATGGTGCTGTGACAGTCCTTCAACATAAAAACTACTTCAGTAGCTTGAATTACAATTAGGAAAAACTTCGTGTTTTTTTTTCTTCCTCTTGTGGAATGCATACAATCATCAAATAAGTTAATGATAAGATAGTACTAATGTTATCTCATTGAATCAATTGCATTGACAAAGAAAACTGCCATGAACTAGAATTATGCACCCTATGCACAACTAATATTGGATTCCTCAAAGGTAAATAAAAGACGATGAGAGAAAAAAGTTCAATAAAACTAGCCCTTACCAAAGATTTTGAGCAATGTTCGCCTGAACTCTGTTTGAAGGAAGAACATCTAAAATCAGGACAAGGAAAGTAGGTTGATTCGACGTCTTTTTTATTTGGAATTCTGAAATCTAAGTCACTGTCACTTGAAGAATCCAACTCCACAAAATTTGGGTTTTCTAGAGATGCAGATGAACCATCCATGGCATTAATATTGCATTTTATGCTGTGCCCATTGTCTTTATTATCATTGTTGAGGATCTTGTAGTCAAAGATGTTTTCTAAATCTCCACAAGCTTCTGATTCCATATTATGTAAATCATCCCATTCTTCACTGTCTTCCATGGATTCAGCCAGTGCCGCCAGAAAATCATCACCACAGTGCTCCACAGAGATAAAATCTTTGCCATCTTCACCTAGAATGCAATCAAAGAGTATGATAACAATTCCAAAACCAGAAACTATATTTCAATGGGAAACCAAGCAAATTCGCTGGACATGGCCATTGTAAGCCATGGATCCAATCTTCACATTATTGTATATAAGACAACTTAAGTTTAACCTTCTATTGCTTTTCAATTTGCAAATTAAGGACATAGTTAGCAGTCCACATGATAAGTCATTACTACATCAGTCTACAAAAGCAGATAATCCTTCGATTATTCCATATTAGAAAATGGAAGAATGTACTTTCAAATGCTAAAGTAGCTACATAAACAATATATTAAGTAAAAATTGTTACCATACCATGCTAGACAACTCATGATATACTCAAATATCTATAATCACAAAACAACTATCAACCTTACAACATTAGACAGCTAAGAGAAACTTTAATTTTAGCACAAAGGCAACACTACTAAGGCATGAAGAGTTCCTCCTGAACTTTTCTGATACACAATCATAGAATACATCACCATCCCCACTGAAACAGCGCAATCCATTACCACAACTATCACTCCCATTATGAATATTCTACTTTATTCACTAGGACACTAAATCATAACTATGTGCAATACCAGATAAACCATTTTCAAACACCATTCCAATTTTGTATTCTAACTTCAAAAAATCGAAATACCCTATCTGTTTTACAAATGCTTTAAGATCAAACAAAGCAACAAACATCATTTTGACACATAAACATCCTGTACAACCACAAGCCCCAACCAAAACATGTACAAAACTTTGCTTCCTCACGAACTAAAGATTAATGCACCCATAACCACTTAAATTCATTTCAAAAACAACTCTTTGAAAGTTCACTTTTGAATTCCAAAATTTCACCTTCAGCATAAATATCAAACCAAAGCACAAGTAAATTCCATAAAGATAGTCTATTATACCAACAACTTACGAAGCAAAACAGAAATTGAAAAAAAACAATAATAATAAAATCTCGGCTGCCCACAATTTTATCTAGTTCCCACACACCAAAGACCAAACCCACGTTAAAGAAACAAAACGAACCACCATATAAACCCTCATAAAAAAACCAAAAATAAAATAAAACTGCAATGATAAATGTAAATGCAAAATGAATAGGGCATTTGGTTATTGTTGCTGGTAACGAGTACCATAAAGGTTGATTAGACGATCCAAGCACTTGTTTGCGGAATCTTCAGCAAAACCAAAATCAAGTGCCAAGCTCAGCAACTTAACTTTCTCCAATTCCAGATCTTGGTCGTCCATTCTCGCCGGATTGAACTCTGCTAGGCTTGCAAAGAGCCTTCTTTCTTTTCTGTCTCCCGCGCGAAATTGCTTTATTTCGAAACCTAACCAGTACAGTAACCATGTACTGCCCGGCTTGCAAAGGCCGGGACCACTGACTCACTGCCGTCATTGGCCCATTGCCAAGGGCCCAATAAAATAAAACACAAAAAAGAAAGAAAAAAATCACCACGTGGTTTTTTTTTTTTTGTAAGATTGATGTGTAAGGCTTTATAATGACTACTGAAAGTAGTACTGCTGACTAAGATGCAAAAATAATAATTCATTAGATTGGCATGATATATCTTTATTCAGATATTAATTAATAGTTTCTCACCAAAAAAAAGATATTAATTAATAGTTTAAATTATATTGAACTGTTTATTGTTATAATAAAGATTAATTAAATACTAATTTGTGGTTCTGGGTGTGGTGGAGTGGGCAGAGAAACTCTCCGTCTCTCAGTCTTATGCTACGATTGAGGCATTTTATTAAACACTTGATACACTAAATTGGCTTGGTTACTCATAGAGTGAATAGCTCTGCGATTTTTTAAAATTTCTCTTCTGATTTAAAATTATGGTAGTATGTATCCATATTTGGGTCATGGAATTGATAAAATAAATAAAAAATAAATTTTTATTCAAGAATGAAATCTTATTGGAACTATCCATATCCAATTCATCCTTCAGAACCATACTACATCCCGAATATAATGAAATAGAGATGAACATTTTCTTTACACAACCAAGAAGGATGTAGAATTCACTATATTTGTGTGGAATATTCTAGAAGCGTATGGAGAACTCTAGGTTTGTCTTGTAAATGGTGTACATAAGATATTTTTGTGGAGAATTTTAAAGACCTAATCTGTATTGTAGGATCAAATGTATTATAATCGCATGATCAATACTTATATACTTATAAATAGGTGAGACCCTCACCAAACTATTCAAGAATTGTAAAGCTCTCTTTGAGTAATACATTTATATTCTCTCAAACTCTCTTTTGTATTTTAGCTTTCTTTCTTATATGGACAAGTAGACTTACTTAGTTACTACAAATTACCTTAACTTTTTTTTTTTTTTTTTTACGAGCAAGTAGGCTTGCTTAATTATTACAAATTATCTTAATTTTTTTAAAACCATAGGAATTCACCTCAACATTGGAAAAATCTTCACGCTATATTATTAAAAAAAATAAAAATTAAAACTGAAATCTGATTAAAAAAATTAAAATTGAGATCTGATTTAAAAAAATGAACCATAGGAATTCGCTTAAACATTGGAAAAATCATGCTATATTATTAAAAAAAAGTTAAAATTAAAATTAAAATCTGATTAAAAAACGAAAAGAAAATTAAAACTGAGATATGATTAAAAAAAAATGAAAATGAAAATTGAGATTTACTTGAAAACTAAGATCTGATTAAAAATAAATAAAAATTAAAACTGAGATTCAATTGAAAACTGAGATCTAATCCTGTCAGTGTGCGAGAAGAGAGAGGTTGAATGACACCTATCAATGTGCGACTGAGAACAACGAGAAGAGGGAGGGGAAATAACATCTGTTACTGAGAAGAGAGAGGGGCCGTCTACAACGGTGCACAATCACCGAAAAGCAAAAAATATTTTGATGGTAGAGCCAGTGAAATACTCTCTGGGCACGTTTAGTACGCTGTATTGTATTTGTCTATATTATATTAGTTTATATTGTATTGGTTAGTATTGTATTAGTTAGATTATATTAGCATGTATTATTTATTATACATATATAAAAATAATTCCAAAATAATTTAGTTGTCACGGTATAATATCATAACATTAAATAACACCGTATAATATAAACCCAGGGGGATGTATAATTTAACTCATATTTTCCACATAAAAATATATTCATGTATTATATAATACACCTCTATTAGTTTTGTCAAATATGAGATAGTACTATATAATACTATCCAATACTATCCCACTCTCATAATATACCCTATTAAATATGACCTCTGTCTATTATATATGTACACAATTCCCATTATAAGGAAAAAGAAAATTTAAAAAAAAAATGTTGCTATAAATTAAAACTGCCAGAGCTTCAATGTTCTGAAATCAAATTATAGTAAAGTAAATGTGTGCGGTATACATGGAGGAATAGTGCCACCACAAAGAAGCGTAACAAGACAGAGTGGGAGGTGTGTGCCTGTGTTAAATAAATAAATAAATTTATTAAATAAAAAAAATGCTGCTTGTGATTATAAAAGAATTACCTTAATTTTTCTCATTTTCTTACGTACCAAGATCCCTACACTTCTATCGATGTGTATACCCTTTTAATTATTTTAATGCTTCCTCTAACTATATTAAAAATATACATTGGTCATTGGTTTGCTTTTGTGAGAATTAATCATTGGTTTTTAATTCTAAAACCATACTATGAGAAAGTGAATCTTACAAGGTTAGTTCACCAATGAGAGAGCAGAGATAAGACAAAGGCGTACACCCAAAGGCAATTGTTGACTTTCAACAGGCAAGGTCGCAACTCATATACGGTATACTCTCTAATACATCAGCACAGTACAGTCCACGGGGGACTTGCATTTTTGCTTTTTTTATCAATTACATGCACACTGCAGTCCATGGCCTGGTCGATCTTTTTGCACTACAATTCTTAATATCCGAGTTGAAAATATAAGACTCGTTGTTGCAATATGTACAAGCACTGCTGCTAGCTATATATATATACTAGATCATGTCACCTGCTTTGCAGGTAGTTTTTAAAAATATTAATTGAAATTTGATTCATTTTTTTAAATGAATTTAAAAAAATAAAATTTTTTTTAAATGAATTTAAAAATTTTTTTTTTTTTTAATAAGAGACCTTGATTGAAATAAATTAGAAATAAAAAGGACTTCAAATATAAAAAAAAGGTTTAAAAGGCCCTAATTGAAATCTTGCCCGGTTTTAGAATCTATTAAATATTAAATATAAAATAAACTTTAAATTCATATTAGCTATAATTTTGTTCATAATTTTAATTTAATTTAATTTTATATATATAAATTACACAAAAACGTATATAATATTTCAGTCAACCTGATATATAAATTAATTATAATATAATAAATTTGGTGATGATTTCATTTTAATTTCATTTTTTTGTATACAATGCTTATTTCCCCTTTTGGTTCATTTTTTTCTTACTTATTTTACATTATATATTCAAATAAGCATACATTTATATAAGTTTAAAAAAAAATAATAAAATATTATATTAGAATAAGACTTCTAATAGAATAGTTAGTCCTCAGTTGAAACCAAACATAAACACAAAAAAAAAAAATCACCCGTTGATGCCCCACCATTGATGTAATGGTGGGGCACCAATGCATGTTTTCACTTTTAGTTAGCCTTCATTTGAAACCAAATAAAAAAAAAAAAAAACAAAACAATCGGTGGTGCCCCATCACCACATCCATACTGGGGCACAAACACTTGTATTCCCTTTTGGTTTTTTTTTCCTCACTTATTTTACATTATATATTCATATAAGCATACATTTATATAAGTTAAAAAAAAATAGTAATAAAATATCATATTATAATAAGACTCCTAATAGAATTGTTAGCCCTCAATTGAAACCAAACAAAAACACCAAAAGTAACTGTCTAACTCATTAATCAAAATAAAGTTTATTTTTTAAAAAACTTAAAAATGAACTAAGTCTATTATGATAGTTTATTTCTAATCAATTCACCATGAACATAGTCTATACATAACAACAAAAATAAATATAAGATGCACAGCAACCTTAATGGTCTGATGGTGGGACACCAATGCCTTGGTGGTGGGCACCAACGGACTGACGGTGGGGCACCATTGCCCTGGTGGTAGGGCACCAACGGACTGATGGTGGGGCACCAACGGACTGATGGTGGAGCACCATCGCCCTGGTGGTGGGGCACCAACACCCTATTAATCATAATCTTCATATCCAATATTCAAATTATTTTTTATCTATTGTATATAATTTAATATCCTGAAAAAAATATAAAATATTTAAAATATCTATAAATAATTTATTTTAAAGAAAAAATAAAATAAAATAAAAACAACTTACATCAAACAAATCAATCACAATAAACATTACTAACAAAAAAATAGTCACTACCATTTGATTGTGTTACTTAAATTGTAATAGCATGTATGAACAATTAGGAAATGAAAAAAAAAAAAAACGATCCACATACCTTTAGTTGCAACCAAAAAATATTATAAAAAATAATTAGAATCGTTGGTGCCCCACCAATAGTATGGTGGTGGGGCACCAACAGGGGCACCAATGGTTTGATTATTTATGGTGGGGTGTAATTTGTGTTTGCTAACTAAATTTACACGTACATGATCACGTAGTTACATCACTTTATGTGTGATTCGAAAGATCAAATAATGCACATAATCACACTTAGCACATACTATGAAATTAATATTGGATTCAAAATAAGTTAAAAGAAGAAGAGAAAAAGAAAAAAAAAAATAGACACACCAAAGTATAACAAAATTAGAGAAATTATTTATTAATTTCTTTGTTGTCTTTATACACAATTATTTTGGCTTGTAAAGGTGAACAGATGGAGGTGAGCTCGTGAGAAACGCCAAGGGCGTCAAGAGCAACCCAGGCATTTGGCATGAGGGTTAAAGCACTGCCAGTGGTTCTTAGCTCTTTGCCTCTCTCCAAAACCAAAGCTTCAACACCAATTCTCTTCAATGCCATGGCTGTTGCCAATCCTGCCACCCCACCCCCAACTATTACCACATCTTCCACCATTTCCATCTCTCTCTCTCTCTCTCTCAGCCTCTTGAATTTGATCTTTTTGTTGTTTTTTTACTGTATGTAACACAAATTATATTATATGCATGTTATGGGAATGCTATGCTTGGCATCATATATAATATATTATACGCACACTAAAAGAAATTCAATTTGACCTATAAAACTATATAATTTCTAGAGAGCTCAGAAGGGGACCAAAACTCTCAACGTCAAAGAAAGCTGGCTTGTTTGACCCGAATCCATGTACGATGACCATGTGTGGTACTTGACCACCACATCCAGTGTCATGTATTCACAAGTCACAACACTATGATCAAAAGCTTTTATTTTCTTTATTTACCTTTTACAATTATTCTTAAAAATTATTTATGTTATAAATTATTGGGTAAATTTCCAAAATAGCCATCTCTATTTTAGACTTTTTAATTTGTGGATTTGTCCTCAATTTTGGATAATTACATTTTAGCCCCTCACATTCTATTTTATAGAATATTTATGTATTTATATATATAGATGTTAATTACATATTAATAGTTATATCAGTGTGCTCGTTTTCTATCAAAATAAATAAATATTAAATCAAAATAATCAAATGTAAATTTATTCCAAATAGAAAGCATATAAAAATTAATTTAACAAAATGGGTACAACAATATTAAATCAAAATATTCTCATAGAAAAAAATGAAAAATTCACCATTTACACTATCAATTTCATATCTTTTAAATTCCACTTTTAGATCAAAACATGCAGAAATAATAATAATAATAATAAAAGAGTAAAATTTGCAAATCTTCAAACTCGTCCACATCTATTGGAAGAGAAAAATTAACGCACTAATTATGGAAGATACTAATGATATAACAGCAAAAAATACTAATTGAAAAGTAAAATAATAATAATTTCATAAAGCAATACTTGGTGAAAAAAAGAAGTTAAACCATGGTGCCACACCAACAGTATAGTAGTGGTGGGGGGCTTCAATGAGAGGGAAAAAAAATGGAAATGAAACTGTTGGTACTCCACTAACGGTCTAATGGTGGGGCACCAACGGTTTAGAAGTAGTGATGGAGTTTAATTGTAACAAAAAAAGATTAAAAATAAATAAATTTGGATATGTTGGTGCCCCACCAACGGTTGAAGATGCTGGTGCGGCTACGATGCAATGGGAACAAAAAAAAAAATGAAAGTGAAATTGTTGGTGCTCCACCAACGGTCTAGTGATGGGGCACCAATGACTTAGAAGTAGTGTTGGTGCCCCACCAACACTCTAGTAGTGGGATACCAACGGTTTAAGTTGAAAGTGGTGATAAGACTTCGATTGAAAGGAAACATACGACACAACATTTATAATTTAAATTTTCACATATTTAAATAAACATTGATCTTTTCATTAAAACAAAATTTTTAATTTTTTATTAACAAAGATATATAATAAAATAATCAAAATCTACAAAACTATGCAAAACAAAGACCAATAAAAAAATAACCAAATAATTATACTCTCCCAATCAAAATAAAAATATTAAAATATAATCAAATTTAACACTAAAATGAAAATATAATTAAACTTTTACTATTCAATTAAGGAGCAATTCACAACTTTTTATCAAAAAAAAAGTTCTTCTATTTTACTGTTAAATTATAAAAAAACTAATTACATAATAAAAAAATTAAACCACTAATTAAATCACAAAGAAAATTTCATTAAATGAGCACCATAAAACACTAATTGAAAAGTAAAAAAAAAATTAAAAATTAATTTCATAAAGTAATAATTGGAGAAAAAAAAAGAATTTAAACCATAGGTGACCCACCAACGGTGTGATGGTGAGGCACCAACTGTTGAGAGTCTATCCATGCAAGAGATGGGCATTAGCAGCCACACTACAAATTTATCAATGTATCTCGCAAAAAAGTTTTCTATTTTTTTGAAATAATTTATTAAGTTTTCATTGATCGAGTCTACTGTAAGAAATTTTTATTTCTCTGAATGTTAATATGAAATGGGTTGGTCTAGCTGGGAACATTTTAGCATACTTAAGTATTATAATTATATAATAGCTTATTCAATTCCTTATATTTTTCTTTGTTCGTTTTCAATTTTCATTTTACAAAAATTCTTCAGTTTTCTTAGTAGTTTGATATAATGATTTTGTAGTTTTTCATATTAAGATTAAAAAGAAATTTTTTTGAATCATTGGTGCCCCCACCAAAGGTATAATAGTGGGGCACCAGTTGAAGATGCAGGTGAAGCTTCCATTTTACTGTTAAATTATGAAGAATTAATTACATAATAAATAAAAAAAATATTAAACTACTAATTAAATCACAAAGAAAAAATCATTAAATGAGCAGCATAAAACACTAATTATAAAGTAAAAAAATACAAATTAATTTCATAAAGTAATAATTGAAAAAAAAAATTAAAATGTAAAAATGAAAATGAAACTGGTGGTGCTCCACCAACAGTCTAATGGTGGGGCACTAACAGTTTAATAGTAGTGTTGGTTCCCCACCAACGGTCTAGTGGTGGAGCAACAACAGTTTAGAAATAATATTAGTGCACCACCAACACTCTACTGGTGAGGCACCAACATATAACATAATATTTATAATTTAAATTTTCACATATTTAAATAAACAATATTAATTTTTTTTATTAAAACAAAACTTTTAATTTTTTTTATTGACAAATATATATAATAGAGGGCACCAACGGTTTAGGAGTAGTGTTGGTGCCCCCACAACACTATACGGCTGAAGATTATTAAAAAAAAAAAAAAACTATATAAACCAATTAATATTATATTACAATAGTATCTAGCAAATACAAATCTTAACATCATAAAAAAAAAAAAATCATGTCAAATCTCAATAAAATACATTTATAATTACATTAGCAATATATAGTCATACAGTGTAGTTACTCACTTCAACAACAATTGAATCTTTTACAAAATATTTTAGCGTCGTCCTCTACTCCCTCAACAAAGTCTGCAACATATTAAAACTAAGCAATTAGCCTAATAAACAAGTTAAATTTATTTATATGATTCTATCAATAAAAATAATCCAGAAACGTAATCCAAAACTAAATAAAATTAAAAAACTTCACACAATAGATGCATGAACAACAGAAAAATAATATATCACAAAAAAAATAAAATTTGAACAATTGGTACCCTACCAACAGCGTGATGATAAGGCACCAATGGTATTACGGGGAAAAAAAAAATCAGAACAAAACAAAATTGGAAACCATTAAATTGAAGCATAAACAGTAATCAAGTACAATAGTCTCTAACTCGCCCACTTCCTCACTCTCACATGTTACTTTTTGTATATTTTATTTATTGCAAAGGAGAAAAGATATAGCAGATGCAACCATTAAAAGTTCTTATACAACAACCACTTTACGCTACCATTACAAATTAAAAAGCTTTCGTAAAGTTACTATTATAGCGAGTACTCATGAATAGCTAAAGAACTTTTCACCAAAAAAAAAATGAATAGCTAAAGAAAGCAAACTGTGGTTTCTGGCAACTCCGGGAATATATTCTTCTTCTTTCTCTAGAAATTCATATATATATATATATATATATATATATATATAAGTGTGATACTTACTAAATAAATAAGTACTCTAATTAGTTAGTTGCAGGTAATTTAAATTGAAGGATTCTACACCTAGAAATTATGATGTACCTCACCATCACCCAAACAAATACAGCTAAAAAATGTACTCTCCAATCACAAAAGTTTCTAAACCCAATTTTCAAGTTTCTAATCATCTTACTCATATAATTATTATCAATTAAAAAAAACTCACAACCCAAAACATCCATACAATCCCAACGACATAAATCAAAATTTTTTTTTTTAAAAAGGATGAAATGAAACAACCACAGTAGAAAAAGAATTTAACAAATAAAGCAGCAAAAATAAACATCAAACACCATAAACAAAATAAAACCAAAACATCGAACAAAAAATTGAAATATAATAACCAAATACCTCCACAAAGGAACTGAAAATTTTAAATTTTCTTACACTTGTCGCAATGGAAAATTCAACAAATTATTTCACGAAAATGGAAATATCTTTCACAATAACAAACATCACCGATTACCCAATAAAAAAAAAAGAAAAAATTCGAATGCAATTTGTTTTCTTCTTCAAAGTGTAATATAGTAGAGTTAAAAGCAAATCCCGACACAATTCCAATTAAAAAAAAATGAAACAAAACAGTGTAAAAGGAATGAAAAGAACAGAAAAGCAAAAATAAACATCAAATACACTACAACCTAAAATTTTGAGAAGGAAAATGTCAAATAAAAGATCTCCTATATATATATACAGTAGTGCGATGAAAATTGAGTAGTAGGTTTCTCTTCTCTTTCTCCTAAGCTCCAGTTAATGTGCCTTGTTGTGAACTACATCGATCTTATAATTAGACTCTATAAGAACAATCTATAACAATGGTTGAACAAGTATATCTCGCTCAAATAATCATCATGTGCATAGTACCCCTTACCCTTAGATTGTCACTACCATTCCTCAATGTTAGAAAACCTCTTATTTTATTGGTCTATCACTCTCAAAGTAGTAGCGTGACTTTGTGCAAGCCATGTATATAATTTGTGAACGATTTTGCTTAATTAAGAGTTGAGTTGTGTTTGGTGGTTAAACTGAACGTCAACTTCTATTCCTCCTTGAGCTTGGTGATCGGGTAATTTAATTCTTGACAAGGGTTTCACATCTTTCATGTCATTTCAAGTCTTCCAAAATTAACTTTGGTGTGTTTACCCTTTTGGAACCTATTTCTTGTATTTTTGTGCACTCCAATATGTTTCATTATTTCAACTTTGGCATTTCGACACTTTGTGTGTGTATATATATATATATATATATATATATATATAATATTTATTGTATGGTTGATTTGACAAATGCATTAAAAACCAGCCTTGACTGTGTCATTCATTGAGGATTTTTTTTCTTCTTCTTTTTTGATGGATTTCATTGAGGTTTTTGTAAATCCATTTAAAACGTTAAACATCAATTTCGACGAAAAAATATCTTTTTATAAAATAATATATATTACAAAGTTGAAAAACAGTATAATATGATTAGTTTTAATAACTACAAAAATTTTGTACCACAATATGATTTTGAACTAACAAGTTTTACAGGAGTTTATAATAAAATACTATATTAGAAAACAACATATATTACAAAGTTAAAAAACACTATAATATGATTAGTTTTAATAACTACAAAAATTTTGTATCACAATATGATTTTGAATTAACAAGTTTTACAGAAATTTGTAATAAAATACTATATTATCCAAGAAT
Organism: Rhamnella rubrinervis; assembly: GCA_007844105.2. NCBI lineage: Eukaryota > Viridiplantae > Streptophyta > Magnoliopsida > Rosales > Rhamnaceae > Rhamnella > Rhamnella rubrinervis. The sequence goes on from CM017578.2 coordinate 11,510,630, forward strand.
TTTGAGAAGAAAAAAAAAAATAGTATAAGATTTAAAAATTTTACATAAGCTAGAGCAATATAATAAGTTCTTTTACATACTCCATATATATAATATTTTTTTATAGATAATAGTTTTTATTTCAGAAACAGTATTATTTCTAAAAAAATAAGATAAAATCATAATATTAATATTATTTAAGTGATGCACCTAATAAAATCAACCATGCAACTTGCCCTGTTGTTTGTGGATCCACAATTATTGAATCTTTTCTGAAAACAAATTTTAGACTTTTTAGTGTACTTGGAAAATTCTACTATTGACTTGCTTATCAAATGCTCGACCATATCAATCAGATTTTAAATCACAGTTAACTGGTTCTCGTGCTTTGCTTGGTTTACAGGCTTATCACTTTTAGCTGCTATAACTTTCATTATTCTGTTGCTCATTTTGTTTTGACAATCCTATTAGTATCTGAGATGCATGGTTTTACAAAGTTTTTTGGATGACTTCAACTTACTATTCACGAATAAGAGTAAAGCATATATTTAACTGCAATTCATTAGTTTTAATCTTCGAGTCCCTTTCTCAAAAACTTATGCTGTGTTTATTTCAACCTGGCTCTAGCTTTTGTTAATCTCCTTATATTTTTTTTTACCCAATCGAGCTAAAAATTTATGTCAACCCGTTCCTCCTTTTTCCTTTTGTTTCTATGAAGCTCCTCTGGTCTTTAGTTTTACATGTGATTTCCCTGTTTACGTTATGCACATACCAAATGTACAGATGCCAAATTTTGATCAATGTTGGTGTTTGTATGTCCACCCTATTTCAAGCACTATTTTGGTCTATGTATGTGTCTTTATATTTTTTAGATTCTTCATCTTGATCACCGTTAGTTTTGTTAAACAACTGTGTGAAATTTCTGAAGAAGGACCAACATCTTTAACGTTATTCATTTGTATAAAATTATAGTTTCCTGGTTGATTGAAGCTTGGGAAGAGCATCAACTAAGTTTTTAAAATAAGGTTTTTGGGGGTCAATAAAAAAGTGTTTCATGGTAAGTTATTGAAACCGAAAATGTAAGTACAATAATTTCATTTTATGCCATTAATCTGTACTTTCCCAGATTCAGCATCATCTCACATTTACTGATTCAAACTAAAATTCATTCAAAATCACCCACATCCAGATGCAGCCACGTTGCCTAAACATAAACGATGATTAACAATTAAGCATTAAAAAAAAAAAAATCTGAGCTTTTTAACGCAAGAAACACAAATTGGTGTTAAAAATGGTCAAATATACATAGTTTTATCATCCCAGACATCTTTTCACAAAATGGTGTATAAGAAAATTGAAAGGAAAGCAAAAGGGTAAATTCCAATTCCCACATTAACATTCCAATTCATGGTATTACGTGGAATTGTACAGCAAATGGACATGGCAATCAATCAAAATTGTGCATGCAAAGCAAAAAAGAAAAGTTGTGTAAAACTGACCGGTGACAAAAGGACTCCATGTGGTTTCTGGAAACAGAGTCTCCAATAAATGTCATCTTCTTCCCACGACCCATCGCCAAAAAGGCCTTGGGATCAAACCTTGGGAACTCACATTCATTGGGTTTCCATCTCCAATTCAGAAACTCATTATCCTCCCTACCATTTTTGAAGCAATTCTTTGAGTCAGGAATCATAGCACAGCTCAAATTTGTATACAAAGACGACCTCAATTTTTGAACCCAGTGGCCTGTAATCAAGTCACAGCTCTCCTCTACAGAACAAAACATAAAATACATAATCTTCAGAAAACAAAATATTTGAAAGAACATTTTAAAATGTACAAAATATATTGAAGTTCTAAGCAAAAAATAAATAAATAAATAATAACAAATAAAATATATTGAAGCATAACTCCAATTTCGTAATTAACAACATTATCTGCAATATCATTTTATAAAAAGAAAATCACATCATCTGCATACTTCGACTGAAACTTGAAAATAATATGGTACAATAAAATTTCAATTTATATTAAAAATTATATTATAACATTATAAATACAATTTTACAAAAATTTTGTTACAAATATAGAAACCGAAAAATTAAATACAAAAAAGAACATAATTTCCAAGCCAACACTTACCAATGACGAAAGGTTGTTTATGCATGTTATCTGTTGCTGAGGTTGTTGGTTGCTCCACCTCTGTATGTGTTTGCTCTAAACCATTCATGTGAAATCCAGAAAATGAACCCCTGATGAGGCTTCTATTAAGTCTACAACTGACTTAGAATCCATGCAGAGACCTGCACAGAAACCAAAGAGAAGTTACTAATGCAGTCACAGCACCACAACAATCAACATAATACAGATAACTATATACTATAGTATATAGCAAACTGAAAAAATGGCTATCCTTTGAAATTAAGGTATCAATTTATTGCACTGTAACTCTGGCTGCTAGATCGGGTCACGTAACCTCAGACCCCAAATAACATGGCTGATAATCAAAATCTATCCAGGCCATTTGATTTTATCTCTTGCTAAAGTTGTTACTATAGGAAACATTGGTTGAAAAATTGTTTGCAATATACACGTCCAATAAATTGAAAATAAGACACGGTATAAACAGAAACACAGAATGGTACATAAAAAATTCAAACTTTATGCACTAAAACCAGAATTCACCGCATAAAGTAGGATTAGAAAAAAAATCAAATTTTTGACTATCAAAGACTTCAATTAACAAAGAACCTGACGAGGGAACAAAACCTCAACTCAATTGCTTTGAACAATTTTGACATTTTAGGTAGCAAATCTACATAGATCAAAAGCACCGTAACTTTCCCCAATAAAAGGAAAAAGAAAAACCTTTTTAACTTTCTGCAAACCAAACGAATCAGGTATAAGAGAAAATTGAAAACACAAACCTGGATCATGAAAATAGCCAAAGGACTACAAAATGCTCTGCTGAGAGAAAAAGTAGCAAATCTAGGTATCAATATCACATTGCTTGGAAAAATCGTCGGATGCCAACTAATGGTTGTGGGTATCGGGCCGTGGGCGTTGTCGGAGAAGACAATTGGCTCTCTCCATCAATACCCATTCTTCTAACCTTGGAAGCCAATTAACTCCCCAAATCTCTGGTTTTCAATTTTGCAAACTCAGAGAGATGCAAACTACTGACGGAGATGGAAGCAGTGCGGGTATAGATGATGAAGATGGAAGCGCGATGGAGATGGGAGTAGGTATAAGAAAAACTGATACACCCCCACGTAAACAACTGCAAAATAAGGGAAAAAAATCCAAAAAGGCTTTAAAACGACGTCGTTTTCAAATTAGAATTAGAAAAAAAAATAACAAAAAATAGAATGAAAACAATGAGAACGAAAAACAACGAAAATTACTGTGATTTGGCTAGTACCGCGCTTTATATATATAGATATATATATATATATATATATATATATATATAAAAGCAATGTCAATTCAATATGTACATAAGAAAAAACTGATCGATCATATGAAAACAAAAACAAAAAAAACCGTCTCATTAATATTATTTTAACATTTCAAGAACAAAAAAGACAAAAAAGATAAATAAAGTTGAAATTATAATTATCAATCTGAGTATTAATACCTACGTTTAATTTGTAGATGAGAATGAAAACATAAATATATGTATATATATAACTGGATAATAGTATTGTTTATATATATATATATATAACCATATATCAGTTTGAAATGGTATGAACATATTTAATGGAAACAAGGCTCTCTTGGTAGTTCCACATCCTCATGCATATTCCAAAAACTGGAAGATCAAGTGTTTGTTGGGTGAGATGGTCGTGCAAAGACAATTTAGCATCACGCCTTGCGAGAGTAGGTGGGTCATTTTCATCGATTTCAAAAAACATCTTATAATATGTTGGGAATCTACACTTGTAAATATTTTTGGAATCAAATTATGAGGTGTATAAATACAAATAAATAAATGACACACAATATTGTTAACGGAGTTCGGCAAATTCGTGCCTACGTCTCCGGAGCTGCTGCAGATCTTATACTAAGGGAGAAAAATCACAGTGTTGGCTAACACTCACAACCCATAACCCAATTACACCATCTTCTTTGAGCTTTCAACTGAAGCTTACCCTAACACTGGGAATAAGAAATTAAGATGGATTGAAAAACAAGAGAGGGAGAGAGAGCTCTTGCTCTGGTGCATCGAAAGAAGGAATGGAGGATGGTATTTATAGCCCCAAGTCGACAATCTCTCCTTCATCTTCTAATTTTCATTTAATTGTTAATTTGGATAGGGCCCACTTTGTGGCTGTCTCCCACAATTGTTTCCCACAAACATATGTCTCCCACATGGTTCCAACAATCTCCCACTTGAAAACTGATTTCAATCTGTCTTCACACCTAATCAATTCAGCAGCTCTATCTGGTCTTATCATTCTTGCAGGCCAATTGTTAACATATCTGCAGGGTTCTTGCTACCTGGGATCTTTTCAAGCGTTATGACTTCATCCTTTAACAAAGACCTGATGAAGTGATAGCGAATTCCAATATGCTTGGTTCTTGAGTAAAATGCTGAATTCTTAGCTAAGTGTATCGCACTCTGACTGTCACTATACAAGCAATTCATCACCTGTTTGAATCCAAACTCTGTTAACAAACCTTGTAACCAAGTAAGCTCCTTGCTGGCTTCTGTTACAGTGACATACTCTGCCTCAGTTGTAGATAAAGCAATAATTTTCTGCAACTGAGAAATCCAGCTAATGGCAGTATCACCCAAAGTAAACACATATCCTGTAGTGCTCCTCCTGTGATCAATCTCACCAGCAAAATCAGCATCTACATATCCCTGCAATTTTAGCTCACATCTTCTGAAGCATAAGCAATTCTTTGTAGTACCCCGTAGGTATCTAAGTATCCACTTGACTGCTTCCCAATCCTGCTTGCCTAGGTTTGACATAAATATGCTTACTACTCCCACTGCATGAGCTATGTCTGGTCTCGTGCAAACCATAGCATACATCAAACTTTCAATAGCTGAGGCATATGGAACCTTGGCCATAGATTCCTTCTCCTCGTCCGTTTCTGGACACTGATCCTTGGATAATTTGAAATGGGTAGCAAGAGATGTGTTGACTGGTTTACCATCACTCATACTAAACCTCTGTAACACCTTTCGAATGTACTCTGCCTGAGATAATCGCAAGGTATCCAACTGTTTGTCTCTGCTAATCCTCATTCCGAGTATTTGCTTAGCTACACCCAAGTCCTTCATCTCAAACTCATTGGACAACTGTTTCTTCAATTTGTTGATCTCCTCAATATCTGACCCAGCTACTAACATGTCATCAACATAAAGTAACAAGATAATAAAATTGGAACCAACCTTCTTGAAGCAGCAACAATGATCAGCATTGCACCTTAAATAGCCATTGGTTTGCATAAACCCATCGAATTTCTCGTACCATTGCCTAGGAGCTTGTTTTAGACCATATAAGCTCCTTTTCAACCTGCACACCAGATGTTCCTTTCCCTTTTCTGCATAGCCTTCTGGCTGCTGCATATAAATTTCTTCATTCAAGTCACCATGGAGGAAAGCTATGTTTATATCTAACTGTTCTAGATGTAATCCTTCTGCTGCCATAATACTCAAAATTGATCGAATAGTAGTCAGTTTCACAACTGGAGAAAATATTTCGGTGTAATCAATACCTTCCTTCTGCTGAAAGCTTTTGACCACCAATTTAGCCTTGTATCTCTTAGAGCCATCATGCTCCTCCTTAACTCTATAAATCCATTTGTTTGGTAAAGCCTTCTTTCCAACTGGTAACTCAGCTAGTTCCCATGTCTAATTAGATACAAGAGATTTCATTTCATCTTTCATTACAAGCTCCCACTTACTTGCATCCTTCACTTGACATGCCTCATCATAGCATTCAGGTTCTCCTCCATTAGTCAGCAATAGATAGTTTATGTATCTCCTATTAGGCACATGGGGCCAAGAAGACTTTCTCAATACAGGAGCTGGATTCGGGGACTGTGAAGTGTCGAACTATTGTATACTGCTTTGTTCAACAACTTCCTCTGCCTGAGGATTTGTCACCATTTGTTTCATCATATGACTATCTTTAATATCACCAACATCAGCAAATACTAATTCATTCTTTGCTGAGTTATTGGTCTTTGATGTATATCTGTCCTTATACATCACCTGTTCATTGAAGATCACATCTGTACTGCAGATCACCTTCTTATTTTCATCATCCCATATGCGATATCCAAATTCATCCTCGCCGTATCCAATAAAGGTACATTTTCTGGATTTGGGATCAGGTTTATTCCTGCATTGATCTCTGATATGCACATATATTGTACAACCAAAAATTTTAAAATGAGAGAGTTTTACTTCTTTACTGCTCCATACCTTTTCCGGTATCCTGAGCTGCAGTGTAACCAATGGTCCTTGATTGATCAAGTATGCAGTTGTGTTGACTGCTTCTGCCCATAATTGTTTTGGTAGGCCTGACTGCATACGCATACTTCTGGCTCTCTCAGTCAATGTCCGGTTCAACGCCGGTATACCATTGTGTTGAGTGCACTGATCCTCTCCATTCCTATTCCATGTTCATAACAGAACTTCTTGAATCTGTTGTCTTCATATTCACCACCATTGTCAGTTCTGAGCCTTTTAATCTTAAGGTCTGTCTCATTTTCAACCATAGCTTTCCATCTCCTGAAAATATCAAACACTTCTGACTTTTGTCTTAGAAAGTAAACCCATACCTTCCGAGAGTACTCATCGATGAACATCACAAAGTAGTATTTCCCACCAATGGATGAGACTATTGTTGGTCCCCAAACATAAGAATGTACGAGCTCCAGTTTTTTCTTCTTTGGAGTTCTGCTACTCGTCTGAAAGCTGACCCTCTTCTGCTTTCCAAGTATGCAATCTTCACACATGTCAATCTCTACCGATTGTAGACCTGGTAGCCTTCCTTTGGAATGCATAACCTTCATTCCTTTCTCACTCATATGGCCAAGTCTTTGGTGCCATATGTTAGAATCTTTGTTTCCTTCTGCAACTGCAATTGAAAGACATGCCTCTGCAGTCAAATAAAGGGTACCACTCTTCTTGCCTCGTGCAAACGTCATTGCACTTTATGATATCTTCCAATCATCACCATAGAAGATTGATGTGTAACCTTCACTGGTCAGCTGCTCTATTGAGATTAAGTTCTTCCTCAGGTCGGGAATATGCCTGACATCCTTTAGCTCCCATACAGACTCATTTAATTTAATCTTTATTACACCTTTACCTACAATATCACAGGATTGATCATCACTAAGATATACTTTACCAAGGTTTCCATACACATACCTCTCAAAGAGATCTCTCTGCCAAGTAGCATGGAATGATGCTCCATAATTTATCACCCAAGACTCCTCCTTTTTTTCCAAAGAGCATATTAACTCATCATCTCCACCTGAGATTGAGGCAACATTTGCTACTGCTTTCCCTTTGTCGTCCTTCGGTGCATTCTTGCACTGATTTTTATAGTGTCCGATATTCCTGCAGTTCCAACATTCAACAGTCTTCGAATTTTGGGAATTACTGGGATTTCTAGATTTGGACCTCCTATCCTTTGATTTTCCTTGATAGTTTCTGCTACATCCTCTTCTACTGGTTCTTCCTCTTGATTCTGTAGCTAGAGCAAAAGAAGATGTTTCACTCGTCTCTCTCCATCGTATTTCCTCGCTGAGAACAAGATCACGGACATCATTGAATTTTAACTTATTATTTCCCGAAGAGCTACTTACTGCGGTTAGTGTAGCATTCCAACTTTCTGGTAAGGAAGATAAAAGTATTAATGCCTGTATTTCTTCATCAAACTCAATTTCAACTAAACTCAGTTGGGTTGTGATTGTGTTGAGTTCATTCAGATGTTGTGCTACCGATGAACCTTCTATCATTCACAAATTGAACAATCGCCTCATCAAATGTACTTTGTTGGAGGCTAACGGCTTCTCATATATACTTGTAAGAGCTTTCATAAGACCTGTCGTTGTCTTCTCCTTTGCTATGTCAAAAGCAACATTGCGGGATAGCATCAATCGAACAACTCCAAGAGCTTATCTGTCGTGGAGTTTCCATTCTTCATCTGTCATTTTCTTTGGCTTCTTTCCTTTAAGAGGTAGGTATAAATTTTTCTGATAAAGATAATCCTCTATCTATAGTTTTCAAAATTCAAAATCTGTACCGTCGAACTTTTCAAGTTTCACCTTCCTTTCGTCTGCAGCCATAACTCCCACTCAAATCTGGTTCTCTCTTAATAGAGTTGACTATTCTTGTGGACTGTCGTCGACCAAGTCTCACTGTTGAACTGAGTGGTATCTTATCTAGATCAGTTCCAGGAAAGATTGGAGGGGTCACACTAGTCCCACTTAAATTCCAATCTCCTTAGACAGAACTCTCCTAGATAATCCACACACAAAACCATCCAAATAATATTGCAACGCTAATAGTCACAACCAGAGCTCTAATACCAGTTGTTGGGGAATCTACACCTGCAAATATCCCTGAAACCAAATTATGAGGAGTATAAATGCGAATAAATAAATGACACACAAAATTATTAACGAAGTTCGGCAAATTTGTGCCTACGTCTCCGGAGCTGCTGTAGATCTTTTACTAAGGGAAGAAAAATTACAGTGTTGGCTAACACTCACAACCCATAACCCAATTACACCATCTTCTTTAAGCTTTCAACTAAAGATTACACTATACTAAAAGAAGAAACTAAGATTGATAGAAATCAAAAGAGGGAGAGAGAGCTCTTGCTCTTGGTGTGCAAGTGAAGGAATGGAGGGGGTATTTATAGCCCCCGAGTTGACCATCTCTCCTTCATCTTCCCATTTTCATTTAATTATTAATTTGGGTAGGGTCCACCATCACATGCATTGTGGTTGTCTCCCACAAACAGATGTCTCCCACATGGTTTCAACAGTGATTATAGAGAAAGTGCTTGTCAATGAAAAAGGAGCTGGTAATGATGGAGTACCATGACTTGAGTACGCATTTGAATCAAACAAGAGCTATCACCGGCAACCTTAGCAGAATTTGGATCAGCAAGTCGTTGATCAGTTTGTCCATTTTACAACATATATATATATATATATATCATGCTTATGCATGCATATATTAATATTCCAACAAAATTGTTAGCTTCCTCTTGAATTTTGAGATGGAAAAAATTTAAGATGTAGGGGATGGGTGGAGCAACAAGGCTCTCTATTTCCGTACCGTGGTTTTATTGGTTTCTATCCTTCTTAGGCGATTAATTTGTGGTTACGAAAATAATATATATATATATATATATATATATATATATATATATATATATAAATTACACCTTCACGTACCATATATAGCAGTAAAACCCAGCATGCATATATGGTAATTGCGAAACCACTGGCCCCCAATTAAGTAGACAGATCAATTGCATGGCACACAAGCTATGAGCAAATTAAAGAGAGAGAACATATTCAAACTACGCATATGGAGGTGGACGTGGATTGGACTGTTAAAAATTGTAAATAAAATTAATAGAAAAAGAAAGTTAAACGCGCAGATGAATATGATAGAGCGCATGGTATATCATGCATGGATAACAAAAGAAAATGGAGTAGCACATGAAAATTGCATAACTAGAAACAAAAATTTAAAAACAAGAGCACAAAGAATATAGTGGTACTTAGTCTAGTAGACATACCACAAGATCATATAGTGTCATGTCCCGCATTAATACTTCATCTAGTTAGGACAATTTAAATAAAGCCCATATGAATATGCATTTCATTACATTAGGGTTTTGTTTTATTATAACCATTGTCTTCCAATATTGGTTCAATGATTACCATGTGCTTGTTTTGACTATCATGAGCAGCACATGGTAATTGTGTAACCGGTAACAAATTAAACGAGCGTAGAAAATGGTAGTAGCTAGTCTTGTAACATACCATATACGATCATATAGCGTCATGTCCAGCATTAAATTAATTTGCCTAATATACGATAAAGTCAATCAAGCCCACATGCATATGCACCAAGAATTAATTAATGCCCCGATTAATTTTGCCTATATTTATATATGCACCAATTAAGTAGCTACTGAAAACAAATAGAAATTAGATCAATTCACATGCATTAATATTGAGCAAAGAGATAAAAGATGATCTTGATATTGTAATATATACCATATGTATATACTGAATGAATCATGCAATGAAAAACTCATGCGTATGTACAGAACCTTTTTTAAGAGGTGGCCAAACTATGCTTGTGCGAGATGGTCAAAAAGTATAGAGTATAGCTATTTATCTTTATTTACAATTAACACTGGACTCACTCTTTACTTTTTTGTCAATTTTTTTTTTTGGTTGAATAGACTGCATTAAACACAAAAAAAACCCAGAACAGGGGTTACAAAGAAAAGCCACCAGCTAGTTTATCTAAAATAATCTGGTGCTCAAAAGCTAGGGGAATAGCATCCCTATGTAAATCAAAATTAACAAAAGCATGACAGTGAAATAAAGAAAATTTAGCCACCATATCAGCAAGACAGTTAAAATTCCTACTAATCCAACTTAGGGACCAATCACCATTCAAAAACCTGCTTTTCAACATTGATACCTCATTGAAAGAAGTCCAAGACTTTGGCTCAGAGTTATTGCAAACATCATCAACTACAGTCTTGGAGTCACAACGCCAGACGACTTTGGCCAAATTCTTTTGAGAGGCAACTGTTGAAGCCCATTCAAGGGCCTTGACTTCTGCAGCATACGTGGACATAGCGGACAATAATTTAGAGGCCAACGAGAGCAACTCTCCTTTATGGTCACGAACAATCATGGCTAATGCAGTTTTGCCTCTTCCCATAGCAGCATCTGTATTAATTACCACACATTCAGGATGCGGGGTCATAGGTATGGCTATAATCTTCTCAGGACGGGTGGAAGAAATACGAGAGTCTTCGTCTATGAGGGAATCATATTCATCAACTGTTATTTCAAGGTGGGAAATGGTCTCCTTGATGCTTGGGTGTCTTCCAAACAAAGTGTCATTTCTGAATTTCCATAGAGAGTATAAGACAGAAGCCAGAATCAAAGAGAGATTTTTTCCTTCCCCCGTAGCAGTCAAACCTCTCGGATTTAAACAAAAGTTGATTAGAGAATTTACATCATTGCAGTAGAGAGGGTTCCAGAGAATACCCCACTTGCTTCCAAAAGACAGAGCTCTGGTAGCCTGGCAGTGACAAAAAAGGTGATCATTTGATTCCAAAGTATAGCCACACAAGAAGCAGTCCAAATCCTGTAAATGAAAGCAGGAGCTTAGCCTCTTTCGAGTGGGAAGGCTATCTGTCAGGACTCTCCAGAGAAACATTTTCAATCTGTTATGTAGGTTTGCTTTCCAAAGTTTGGTCCAGATACTATTCTGCCCCTCCGAAGAGGTGAGATTTTTATCAATCGTGTACGCGCTTTTAACACTGAACACACCAGCTTCATTTCCGGTCCATAATAAATTATCACATCTGTTGTGACTTGGCCAATCCAGCTTTAGAATTTCCATCACACTACTCGGCTCAAGCAGCTCCCTTAGGAGGTCCTCATTCCATTGCCTTGTATCCCCTAACATAAGATCTGCCACAGTGTCGAGGTTATTACCTCCAATCCCTTCTTTCCTGATAGGGATTTTGTTTTCCAGCCACGGAACTCAGGGGTCACTCCAAGGGTTAATCGATAAACCATCTCCTATCTTAAAGCATGAGCCTTTTTTAATCACTTCTTTGGTGCTCAATATACTTCTCCAAGCCCAAGAGTCTCCATTCTTGGAAACACAATTGAAAAAATTCCGGTTGATCATATATTTTGCCTTCAATAAATCAGTCCACATGCTAGGCTCTCCTTTTGCAATCTTCCAGCCGAGTTTAGACAAGAGTGCCGTGTTATGGTCCCAGAAGAGACGAAAACCCAATCCCCCTCTTTCTTTTGGTTGACATAAATCCTTCCAGCTGCGAAGGGCAAGAAACCTATTCTTCCCTTTTTTCGAACCCTACCAAAACCTTCGAACGATTGAATCCATTTCCTCACAGACCTTCTTGGGGATACGGTAGGTTGACATGGTGTAGGTAGGGATGGCTTGAGCCACAGATGTAATCAAAGTAGCCCTACCAGCTTTAGAAAGCAAATTGCTTTGCCATCTCTCAAGACGAGTTTGAACTTTTTCCTCCACCCGATCAAATTCCTTGATCTTACTTCTCCCAATGATGAGGGAGTTCCCTAGATACAAAGCATTTTCTTCCATTTTCTTGAAGCCAAATAAATCTTTAATCCTCCTTCTTTGCTTTCTATCAGTGTTACGGGAGAAATTAATACTGGATTTATCTTTACTGACTTCTTGACCGGACCAGGAGCAAAAAAGATTTAAACATCTGGCGATAGCCTTTGCATTCTGAAAATTTGCTCTACTCGTGATAATGATGTCGTCTGCAAAAAGCAGATGAGACACGCCTTTTGCTCCTTTACTGATTTGGACGCCTTGAATATTCCCACGAGCTTCTTCCCGAGCAAGGAGCCTGGTAAGCACCTCAACCCCAAGGATAAAAAGAAACGGGGACAGTGGATCCCCTTGCCTGAGGCCTCTTCTTGGGTTAATTCTTCCAAACCGATTCCCATTCAGCAGTAAGTTGTATTCTACAGTACTGACACATTCGTGTATCATTTCTTGGAACTCATCAGAGAAGCCCATAGCATCCAAAACTTTTATCAAGAAATTTCATTCTAATTTATCAAAAGCTTTCCTGAGGTCTATTTTTAAGATCATGAGGCCTTTCTTCCCTTTATGCTTTTTGATCTTATGAGACAATTCATGAGCAATTAATGAATTTTCAGCAATCCATCTCCCACTGACGAAAGCTCCTTGATTAGGCGAGATAACTTGATCTAGCACCCCTCTCAATCTTTTAGAAAGGATTTTTGCAATCACTTTGTAAGCGAAATTACACAAACTAATCGGCCTGAAGTGGTTGAAATTGTTTGCATGTTTTGTTTTAGGAATGAGACAGATAAAAGTTTGATTTAAACCCCTGCTGATCCTTCGAACTCGAAAGCTTTCCTTCGCCATACTCAGAAGTTGATCCTTGATGGTGTTCTAGTGAGTTCTGTAAAACTTTCCAGGAAAGCCATCCGGCCCAGGGGCTTTCATAGGATGTAAGCTCCAAAAACTTTCTTTTATCTCTTCATCTGTAGGAATTTTCATCAACCCCTCATTATCTTCCATGCTGATAGCAATAGGCATAAAATCATGAATATCATTAGGAATTTGACTATTCGAAGACGCAAACAGCTTATCAAACTCCTCAGTGAAATAAATCCCGATATCTTTAAAATCAGAAAGCCAAGTAGTTACATTCTTGATTACTTCAATTTTGTTCCTCCTGCGCCTAACCAAAATGATGGCATGGAAGAATTTCGAGTTTCGGTCACCCTCCTTCAACCATAATTCTCTAGATTTTTGCCTTTGAATCGATTCCATTCTTCTTCGTTGTTCTTGGATTTCCTCTTTCAGATCTCTTTCCTTGTTGCTGTCTTGAGTTGATAAATAAGCCGAATTTTGAAGCACAGACAGCTGATCTTCCAAATCCTTTAATCTTTTATGAGTCAGGCCATAGGTTTCTCTATTCCAAAGTTTTAAAGCCTTAGCAGTGAATGCCAGGCCTCTTTACTGTTTTGTGCATTTCCATTCCTGGGCCGCTCTCCTGTCTCCAAGCATTATTCACCACCCTGAAGCAAGACTGATCCATTGACCAAGCTTTAAAATACCTGAAAGGTCTATTAAAGGTCTTCTCTGTTCCTTTCGTGCTCAACAAAATCGGACAATGATCGGAGGTCTCAGAAGTAAGGTGAGTAACCTTACAGTTTGGGTAAATGTCAATCCAATCCTTGTTGGCACAAGCCCTATCCAACCTTTCTCTAACTTACGCAGTCCCAGTCTGATTATTAGACCACGTGAAGCGATTACCGGTATAGCCTAGATCAATCGCTGCCATCTCGGAGATGAAATCTTTTAAGAAAAGTCTTCTGCCCTGTAGCGTTCTGCCCCCAAACTTTTATGTGCCATCTAACACTTCGTTCAAATCTCCAATAATACACCAAGGTAATCTTTCACACTCTAAAGACGAAACCATAGCATCCCAGAAGACTTATTTTTCCCTGTAGTACGGAGGCCCATAGCAAGCCATAATCTTCCATATCTTAATCCCTGTAGTATTAAGAATTGATGCACAAATAACCCTTTCATTACTCCATTCCAGATGAATATCAATATCTGAGTTCCACATTAGAGCTAAGCCTCCTACCGTTCCTGCAGCTTCAACAATAATGGAATTGTGATAGTTTAAAGCTTTGCAAAACTTATCGGTTTTTTCTTTATTACCTTTTGTTTCAATTAGGAAAACACAATGAGGCATGTGTTTCCTGATGAGGGATTTTAAGTTTCGGGTCGTTGAGGCGCGACCAATCACCCTACAATTCCAGGAGAGAAACTTTAGAGATGGGGGGGGGGCATGCATCAGGCCCGCCTCCTCGGCCCTTCGAAAATCCTGATGAGAGCCACTTGACGAGGCCTCTTCTGTTGAGTTCCCGTTACTTCCAGAAAGATTCAGCCTTGCCTCTTTTTTCCAGTTCCTCCTTCTAGAAGTCTCTTGGAAGCCTTCGTTTTCCTGTCTTGGGGTAAGTGTTGATCGGCCATCTCTCCCAAACTTCCTTCCTTCCTTCTCTTGTCGTCGCCATGACCGTATTCTAACTGGGGACGGAGAGTTCCTCCATATCGTGAAGCTGTTAGTCTGTTCCTCCCTGGGTGTCTGAGGCTCTTCGATAGTTTGGCTATACTCCTCTGTGAGAGTGCACTTTTCCCCCTTTGAACTTTCACCTTTAAGGTACGGACCAGCCCTTTTCCTTTGTGTTAGGCTAGTAGCTGAACAAGGCCCAGTTTTGATTCCTGAAGCTGGGTTCAAAGGGCCTGATCCGATTCTGATCCAGTCTGCCAGGTCTAGGCCCAAATTCCCCATACCCTCGTCCTCAAAATCTTCCATGGATCGTCTGAGTTGTATGTTCTCTTGGGCCCTGATTATAGCTAAATTTTCCAGCATATTCGAAGCCCATTCTGTCAGTCTCGTTGAGTTAAAGCCACTTTCAATTCCTTGTTGCAGAATAGCGTCCTTGAGATTGATTCTCGAGTTGAATTGTCTATTCAGAGTTAGGCTAAGTGCCTCGATCGTGGAATTACAAGATATTAGATCTCTTGCCGTATCTTGATCAACGTCTTCCCCATAATCGTCTTCTTGAGCAGTGGGATCCTCTTTACCCAATGCAAGTTCTGTCACTTCTTCCTTGTTTCTTGTGCAAACCCTAGGGTGGGTAGCCTATTGATGATTATTCACTGGCTGGAGTGCTAGACTTTCCGAAGCTGACCAGCTCGGGTTTTCCGGCTTGTTCAAAATGTTGAGTGTTTCTCCGTTCTCCGCTCTTAGCCAGATACCAAACAACCTTGCTGTAATGCCATTTGCAGATGTTATAGTTGTTGGGTTTTTGAAACTACACCTCCCTGTGACATGATCTAACATTCCACAGATGTAGCAGAAATCCGATAGTCTCTCAAACTTCAGTTGTACCCAAAATTCCTCACCATTTCCTCTTGTCTGAAAAAAACCCGCCGGAAAGGGTTCATTAACTGAAATCTCTGCCTTAAAACGAATGAACCTTCCTCTAATGAGTGACTTTTTGTTTAGAGTTTCCTTGTGGACAGAGCCGATTAGAGCACCTATCTTCCCTGCATTTTCCAAGTGGAATTGTTTTGGTGGCAACCCATGGATTTGGACTGTAAACGTTGAAGTGCTAAAATCTATCTCCTCAATCTGTAAGCTTGAAGGCCATGTTTTCAAAATAAGATGAGCTCCGTTGAAAGACCAGGGTCGTCTTCTAAAAACATCATCCTTGTCTCCGATGTTTACAAACGTAAACTTGAAAATATTCACTGAGACAAGTTCTATCTTGATTTTCCCTTTCAAATTCCAGATTTTCGGAATAAGATCCAATATCTTGAACCTGCTGAAGTTTCTCGTTGAAAGAAGCTTCCCCACTAAGATATTCTTAGTGATCCTTGCAGCTTCTTCTTCCTTATCCGTGAGCGATAAGTTTTGTAGTGACATTTGCAGCTTAGCTGCCTTGAACTGGAAAGAGTCCATGAGGAAGAGAAAGATGTAATATCCAAATTAATCTTCTCTGGGATGGTACCTCAAGCGTTCGGAGGAAACCGGCGAAGCTAGAGTTCCATGGCTATTCAATGCACTTTTTATATGGAGCTAAAAAGCTTGTTTTTATGAGATACATATATGTCGAATTACCTGATAAAGTATTTTCTGAATTTACTTTTTTGTCAATTGATGATTGGTTTGCTTACATGACAATTATAATTAATTTTTAATTCTAAAACCCTACTATAAGAAACTGAATTCTAGAGGGTTATAATTAGTTTATCAACTCTACGTTTTGTTTTTTTAATTATTTGATTCTTCCTTGTTTTTTTCATAGGAATTACACCAGGAAATGCTTTTCATAAGTTGACCGACATAGAAAATGTGATATTCCAAGGATCAAAATATGTTCCTATAATAAAATGTGATCAGCAATCCAGGTTGTTCAAAGTTTCTTTTTGTATATCAAAGAACAGAAGTACACCTGTAACTTGCCCCAACTTGGGAAAGCGTAAAACTACATGCAAGCTCAATCGCGTCGAATTTCCTTACCCCTAGTCTTGTGATGTAACTAGCACCACAATATATATATATACTAGATCATGTTACCTGCTTTGCAGGTAGTTTTTAAAAATATTAATTGAAATTTGATTCATTTTTTTTAGATGAATTTAAAAATAAAATAAATTTTTTTAATAACAGACCTTGATTGAAATAAATTAGAAATAAAAAGGACTTCAAATAAAAAAAAAAGGTTTAAAAGGCCCTAATTGAAATCTTGCCCGGTTTTAGAATCTATTAAATATAAAATAAACTTTAAATTCATATTAGCTATAATTTTGTTCATAATTTTAATTTAATTTTATTTTTTATATATAAATTACACAAAAACGTATATAATATTTCAGTCAACTTGATACATAAATTACTTATAATATAATAAATTTGGTGATGATTTCATTTTAATTTTATTTTTTTGTATACAATGCTTATTTCCCCTTTTGGCTCATTTTTTTTCTTACTTATTTTACATTATATATTCAAATAAGCATACATTTATATAAATTAAAAAAAATAGTAATAAAATATCATATTAGAATAAAACTTTTAATAGAATAGTTAGTCCTCAGTTGAAACCAAACAGAAACACACAAAAAAAAAAAAATCACCCGTTGGTGCCCCACCATTGATGTAATGGTGGGGCACCAATGCATGTTTTCACTTTTGGTTAGCCTTCATTTGAAACCAAATAAAAAAAAAAACAAAACAAAACAATCGGTGGTGCCTCATCACCACATCCATACTGGGGCACAAACACTTGTATTTCTTTTGGTTTTTTTTTCCTCACTTATTTTACATTATATATTCATATAAACATATATTTATATAAGTTAAAAAAAAATAAATAGTAATAAAATATCATATTATAATAAGACTCCTAATAGAATTGTTAGCCCTCAATTGAAATCAAACAAAAAGACCAAAAGTAACTGTCTCACTCATTAATCAAAATAAAGTTTATTTTTTAAAAAACTTAAAAATAAACTAAGTCTATTATGATAGTTTATTTCTATTCAATTCACCATGAACATAGTCTATACATAACAACAAAAATAAATATAAGATGTACAGGAACCTTAATGTTCTGATGGTGGGACATCAATGCCCTGGTGGTGGGCACCAATGGATTGACGGTGGAGCACCATTGCCTTGGTGGTGGGGCACCATTGCCCTGGTGGTGGGCACCAATGGATTGACGGTGGAGCACCATTGCCTTGGTGGTGGGGCACCAACGGACTGATGGTGGGGCACCATTGCCTTGGTGGTGGGGCACCAACGGACTAATGGTGGGGCACCAACAGACTGATAGTGGGGCACCATCGCCCTGGTGGTGGGGCACCAACACCCTATTAATCATAATCTTCATATCCAATATTCAAATTATTTTTTATTTATTATATATAATTCAATATCCTGAAAAAAAATATAAAATATTTAAAATATCTATAAATAATTTATTTTAAAGAAAAAATAAAATAAAATAAAAACAACTTACATCAAACAAATCAATCACAATAAACATTACTAACAAAAAAATAGTCACTACCATTTGATTATGTTACTTAAATTATAATAGCATGCATGAACAATTAGGAAATGAAAAAAAAAAAATAAATTCAAATACCTTTAGTTGCAACCAAAAAATATTTAAAAAAAAAAATTAGAATCGTTGGTGCCCCACCAATAGTATGGTGGTGGGGCACCAACAGGGGCACCAATGATTTGATTATTTATGGTGGGGCGTAATTTGTGTTTGCTAGCTAAATTTACACACATCTGATGCATAGTTACGCATCTTAATTATGTGTGATTACGGAAAGATCAAATAATGCACATAATCACACTTAGCACATACTATGAAATTAATATTGGATTCAAAATAAGTTAAAAGAAGAAGAGAAAAAGAAAAAAAAAAATAGACACACCAAAGTATAACAAAATTAGATAAATTATTTATTAATTTCTTTGTTGTCTTTATACACAATTATTTTGGCTTGTAAAGGTGAACAAATGGAGGTGAGCTTGTGAGAAACGCCAAGGGCGTCAAGAGCAACCCAGGCATTTGGCATGAGGGTTAAAGCACTGCCAGAAGTTCTCAGCTCTTTGCCTCTCTCCAAAACCAAAGCTTCAACACCAATTCTCTTCAATGACATGGCTGTTGCCAATCCTGCCACCCCACCCCCAACTATTACCACATCTTCCACCATTTCCATCTCTCTCTCTCAGCCTCTTGAATTTGATCTTTTTGTTGTTTTTTTACTGTGTGTAACACAAATTATATTATATGCATGTTATGGGAATGCTATGCTTGGCATCATATATAATATATTATATGCACACTAAAAGAAATTCAATTTCACCTATAAAACTGTATAATTTCTAGAGAGCTCAGAAGGGGACCAAAACTCAACGTCAAAGAAAGCTGGCTTGTTTGACCCGAATCCACGTACGATGACCATGTGTGGTACTTGACCACCACATCCAGTGTCATGTATTCACAAGTCACAACACTATGATCAAAAGCTTTTATTTTCTTTATTTACCTTTTACAATTATTCTTAAAAATTATTTATGTTATAAATTATTGGGTAAATTTCCAAAATAGCCATCTCTATTTTAAACTTTTTAATTTGTGGATTTGTCCTCAATTTTGGATAATTACATTTTAGCCCCTCACATTCTATTTTATAGAATATTTATGTATTTATATATATAGATGTTAATTACATATTAATAGTTATATCTGTGTGCTCGTGTTCTATCAAAATAAATAAATATTAAATCAAAATAATCAAATGTAAATTTTTTCCAAATAGAAAGCATATAAAAATTAATTTAACAAAATGGGTACAACAATATTAAATCAAAATATTCTCATAGAAAAAAATGAAAAATTCACCATTTACACTATCAATTTCATATCTTTTAAGTTCCACTTTTAGATCAAAACATCCAGAAATAATAATAATAATAATAATACTAATAATAATAATAAAAGAGTAAAATTTGCAAATCTTCAAACTCGTCCACATCTATTGGAAGAGAAAAATTAACACACTAATTATGGAAGATACTAACGATATAACAACAAAAAACACTAATTGAAAAGTAAAATAATAATAATTTCATAAAGCAATATTTGGTGAAAAAAAGAAGTTAAACCGTGGTGCCACACCAGTGGTATAGTGGTGGTGGGGGGCTTCGATGAGAGGGAAAAAAAATGGAAATGAAACGGTACTCATGGCTTAATGGTGGGGCACCGGTTTAAGAAGTAGTGATGGAGTTTAATTGTAACAAAAAAGATTAAAAATAAATAAATTTGGATATGTTGGTGCCCACCAATGGTATGGTGGTGCACCAGCGGTTGAAGATCTTGGTGCATTGATGCAATAGAAAAAAATGAAAGTGAAATTGTTGGTGCTCCACCAACGGTCTAATGGTGGGGCACCAATGACTTAGAAGTAGTGTTGGTGCCACCCACACTCAATAGTGGGCACCAACGGTTTAAGTTGAAAGTGGTGAGATTTGATTGAAAAGAAACATATGACACAACATTTATAATTTAAATTTTCACATATTTAAATAAACATTGATCTTTTCATTAAAACAAAATTTTTAATTTTTTATTAACAAATATATATAATAGAAATAATCAAAATCTACAAAACTATGCAAAACAAAGACCAATAAAAAAATAACCAAATAATTATGCTCTCCCAATCAAAATAAAAATGTTAAAATATAATCAAATTTAACACTAAAATGAAAATATAATTAAACTTTTACTGTTCAATTAAGGAGCAATTTATAATTTTTTATTAAAAAAAATTTCTTCTATTTTACTGTTAAATTATAAAAAACTAATTACATAATAAAAAAAATTAAACCACTAATTAAGTCACAAAGAAAATTTCATTAAATGAGCACCATAAAACACTAATTGAAAAGTAAAAAAAATTAAAAATTAATTTCATAAAGTAATAATTGGAGAAAAAAAAAGAATTTAAACCATGGGTGACCCATACGGTGTGATGGTGAGCACCAACTGTTGAGGTCTATCCATGCAAGAGATGGGCATTAACAGCCACACTACAAATTTATCAATGTATCTCGTAAAAAAAATTTCTATTTTCCTAAAATAATTTATTAAATTTTCATTGATCGAGTCTACTGTGAGAAATTTTTCTTTCTCTAAATGTTAATATGAAATGGGTTGGTTTAGCTGGGAACATTTTAGCATACTTAAGTATTATAATTATATAATAGCTTATTCAATTCCTTATATTTTTCTTTCTTCGTTTTCAATTTTCATTTTACAAAAATTCAATTTTCATTTTACAAAAATTCTTCAGTTTTCTTGATAGTTTGATTGTTTGATATAACAGTTTTGTAGTTTTTCATATTAAAATTAAAAATAAATTTTTTTGAATCATTAGTGCCCCCACCAAAGGTATAATGGTGGGGCACCAGTATGCAGGTGAAGCTTCCATCTTACTGTTAAACTATGAAGAACTAATTACATAATAAATAAAAAATATATTAAACTACTAATTAAATCACAAAGAAAAAATCATTAAATAAGCAGCATAAAACAATAATTATAAAGTAAAAAAAAGCAAATTAATTTCATAAAGTAATAATTGAAAAAAAAATTAAAATGTGAAAATGAAAATGAAGCTGGTGCTCCACTAATCAATAATGGGGCACCAACAGTTTAATAGTAGTGTTGGTGCCCCACCAACTAATAATGGAGTAGCAGCAGTTTAGAAGTAGTATTAGTGCACCACCAATACTCTACTGGTGAGGCACCAACATTTAACATAATATTTATAATTTAAATTTTCATATATTTAAATAAACAATATTAATTTTTTCATTAAAACAAAACTTTTAATTTTTTTTATTGACAAATATATATAATAGAGGGCACCAACGGTTTAGAAGTAGTGTTGGTGCCCCCACAACACTATATGACTGAAGATTATTAAAAAAAAAAAAAACAACTATGTAAACCAATTAATATTATATTACAATAGTATCTAGCAAATACAAATCTTAACATTCATATCAATAACACAACCAACGTGAGATAAAAAAAAAAAATCATGTCAAATCTCAATAAAATACATTTATAATTACATTAGCAATATATAGTCATAAAGTGTAGTTACTCACTTCAACAACAATTGAATCTTTTACAAAATATTTTAGTGTCGTCCTCTACTCCCTCAACAAAGTCTGCAACATATTAAAACTAAGCAATTAGCCTAATAAACAAGTTAAATTTATTTATATGATTCTATCAATAAAAATAATCCAGAAACGTAATCCAAAACTAAATAAAATTAAAAAACTTCACACAATAGATGCATGAACAACAGAAAAATAATATATCACAAAAATAAAATTTGAACAATTGGTACCCTACCAACAGCGTGATGATAAGGCACCAATGGTATTACGGGGAAAAAAAAAATCAGAACAAAACAAAATTGGAAACCATTAAATTGAAGCATAAACAGTAATCAAGTACAATAGTCTCTAACTCGCCCACTTTCTCACTCTCACGTATTACTTTTTGTATAATTTTATTTATTGCAGAGGAGAAAAGATATAGCAGATGCAACCATTAAAAGTTCTTATACAACAACCACTTTACGCTACCATTACAAATTAAAAAGCTTTCGTAAAGTTACTATTATAGCGAGTACTCATGAATAGCTAAAGAACTTTTCACCAAAAAAAAATGAATAGCTAAAGAAAGCAAACTGTAGTTTCTGGCAACTCCGGGAATATATTCTTCTTCTTTCTCTAGAAATTCATATATATATAAGTGTGATACTTATTAAATAAATAAGTACTCTAATTAGTTAGTTGCAGGTAATTTAAATTGAAGGATTCTACACCTAAAAATTATGATGTACCTCACCATCACCCAAACAAATACAGCTAAAAAATGTACTCTCCAATCACAAAAGTTTCTAAACCCAATTTTCAAGTTTCTAATCATCTTACTCATATAATTATTATCAATTAAAAAAAACTCACAACCCAAAACATCCATACAATCCCAACGACATAAATCAAATTTTTTTTTTTAAAAAGGATGAAATGAAACAACCACAGTAGAAAAAGAATTTAACAAATAAAGCAGCAAAAATAAACATCAAACACCATAAACAAAATAAAACCAAAACATCGAACAAAAAATTGAAATATAATAACCAAATACCTCCACAAAGGAACTGAAAATTTTAAATTTTCTTACATTGTGGCAATGGAAAATTCAACAAATTATTTCACGAAAATGGAAATATCTTTCACAATAACAAACATCACCGATTACCCAATATAAAAAAAAAAAAAAATTCGAATGCAATTTGTTTTCTTCTTCAAAGTGTAATATAGTAGAGTTAAAAGCAAATCCCGACGACACAATTCCAATTAAAAAAAAAATGAAACAAAAACAGTGTAAAAGGAATTAAAAGAACAGAAAAGCAAAAATAAACATCAAATACACTACAACCTAAAATTTTGAGAAGGAAAATGTCAAATAAAAGATCTCCTATATATATATACAGTAGTGCGATGAAAATTGAGTAGTAGGTTTCTCTTCTCTTTCTCCTAAGCTCCAGTTAATGTGTCTTGTTGTAAACTACATCGATCTTATAATTAGACTCTATAAGAACAATCTATAACAATGGTTGAACAAGTATATCTCGGCTCAAATAATCATCATGTGCATAGTACCCCCCTTACCCTTAGATTGTCACTACCATTCCTCAATGTTAGAAAACCTCTTATTTTATTGGTCTATCACTCTCAAAAGTAGTAGCGTGACTTTGTGCAAGCCATGTATATAATTTGTGAACGATTTTGCTTAATTAAGAGCTGAGTTGTGTTTGACTGGTTAAACTGAACATCAACTTCTATTCCTCCTTGAGCTTGACAGGTAATTTAATTTTTGACAAGGGTTTCACATCTTTCACTGTCATTTCAAGTCTTCCAAAATCATTAACTTTGGTGTGTTTACCCTGTTTGGAACCTATTTCTTGTATTTTTGTGCACTCCAATATGTTTCATTATTTCAACTTTGGCATTTCGACACTTTGTGTGTGTGTGTGTGTATATATATAATATTTATTGTATGGTTGATTTGACAAATGCATTAAAAATCAGCCTTGACTGTGTCATTCATTGAGGATTTTTTTTCTTCTTCTTTTTTGATGGATTTCATTGAGGTTTTTGTAAATCCATTTAAAACGTTAAACATCAATTTCGACAAAAAATAACTTTTATAAAATAATATATATTACAAAGTTGAAAAACAGTATAATATGATTAGTTTTAATAACTACAAAAATTTTGTACCACAATATGATTTTGAACTAACAAGTTTTACAGGAGTTTATAATAAAATACTATATTAGAAAACAACATATATTACAAAGTTAAAAAACACTATAATATGATTAGTTTTAATAACTACAAAAATTTTGTATCACAATATGATTTTGAATTAACAAGTTTTACAGAAATTTGTAATAAAATACTATATTATCCAAGAATTTTGTGAAGAAAAAAATAGTATAAGATTTAAAAATTTTACATAAGCTAGAGCAATATAATAAGTTCTTTTACATACTCCAACAAAAAAGGCTATATATAATATTTTTTATAGATAATAGTTTTATTTCAGAAATAATATTATTTCTAAAAAAATAAGATAAAATCATAATATTAATATTAATATTATTTAAGTGATGCACCTAATAAAATCAACCATGCAACTTGCCCTGTTGTTTGTGGATCCACAATTATTGAATCTTTTCTGAAAACAAATTTTAGACTTTTTAGTGTACTTGGAAAATTCTACTATTGACTTGCTTATCAAATGCTCGACCATATCAATCAGATTTTAAATCACAGTTAACTGGTTCTCGTGCTTTGCTTGGTTTACAGGCTTATCACTTTTAGCTGCTATAACTTTCATTATTCTGTTGCTCATTTTGTTTTGACAATCCTATTAGTATCTGAGATGCATGGTTTTACAAAGTTTTTGGATGACTTCAACTTACTATTCACGAATAAGAGTAAAGCATATATTTAACTGCAATTCATTAGTTTTAATCTTCGAGTCCCTTTCTCAAAAACTTATGCTGTGTTTATTTCAACCTGGCTCTAGCTTTTGTTAATCTCCTTATATTTTTTTACCCAATCGAGCTAAAATTTATGTCAACCCGTTCCTCCTTTTTCCTTTTGTTTCTATGAAGCTCCTCTGGTCTTTAGTTTTTACATGTGATTTCCCTGTTTACGTTATGCACATACCAAATGTACAGATGCCAAATTTTGATCAATGTTGGTGTTTGTATGTCCACCCTATTTCAAGCACTATTTTGGTCTATGTATGTGTCTTTATATTTTTAGATTCTTCATCTTGATCACCGTTAGTTTTGTTAAACAACTGTGTGAAATTTCTGAAGAAGGACCAACATCTTTAACGTTATTCATTTGTATAAAATTATAGTTTCCTGGTTGATTGAAGCTTGGGAAGAGCATCAACTAAGTTTTTAAAATAAGGTTTTGGGGGTCAATAAAAAGTGTTTCATGGTAAGTTATTGAAACCGAAAATGTAAGTACAATAATTTCATTTTATGCCATTAATCTGTACTTTCCCAGATTCAGCATCATCTCACATTTACTGATTCAAACTAAAATTCATTCAAAATCACCCACATCCAGATGCAGCCACGTTGCCTAAACATAAACGATGATTAACAATTAAGCATTAAAAAAAATCTGAGCTTTTAACGCAAGAAACACAAATTGGTGTTAAAATGGTCAAATATAGATAGTTTTATCATCCCAGACATCTTTTCACAAAATGGTGTATAAGAAAATTGAAAGGAAAGCAAAAGGGTAAATTCAATTCCCACATTAACATTCCAATTCATGGCATTATGTGGAATTGTACAGCAAATGGACATGGCAATCAATCAAAATTGTGCATGCAAAGCAAAAAAGAAAAGTTGTGTAAAACTGACCGGTGACAAAAGGACTCCATGTGGTTTCTGGAAACAGAGTCTCCAATAAATGTCATCTTCTTCCCACGAACCATCTCCAAGAAGGCCTTGGAATCAAACCTTGGGAGCTCACATTCATTGGGTTTCCATCTCCAATTCAGAAACTCATTATCCCCTACCATTTTGAAGCAATTCTTTGAGTCAGGAATCATAGCACAGCTCAAATTTGTATACAAAGACCTTCTCAATTTTTGAACCCAGTGGCCTGTAATCAAGTCACAGCTCTCCTCTACAGAACAAAACATAAAATACATAATCTTCAGAAAACAAAATATTTGAAAGAACATTTTAAAATGTACAAAATATATTGAAGTTCTAAGCAAAAAATAAATAAATAAATAATAACAAATAAATATATTGAAGCATAACTCCAATTTAAGTAATTAACAACATTATCTGCAATATCATTTTATAAAAAGAAAATCACATCATCTGCATACTTCGACTGAAACTTGAAAATAATATGGTACAATAAAATTTCAATTTATATTAAAAATTATATTATAACATTATAAATACAATTTTACAAAAATTTTGTTACAAATATAGAAACCGAAAAATTAAATACAAAAAAGAACATAATTTCCAAGCCAACACTTACCAATGACGAAAGGTTGTTTATGCATGTTATCTGTTGCTGAGGTTGTTGGTTGCTCCACCTCTGTATGTGTTTGCTCTAAACCATTCATGTGAAATCCAGAAAATGAACCCCTGATGAGGCTTCTATTAAGTCTACAACTGACTTAGAATCCATGCAGAGACCTGCACAGAAACCAAAGAGAAGTTACTAATGCAGTCACAGCACCACAACAATCAACATAATACAGATAACTATATACTATAGTATATAGCAAACTGAAAAATGGCTATCCTTTGAAATTAAGGTATCAATTTATTGCACTGTAACTCTGGCTGCTAGATCGGGTCACGTAACCTCAGACCCCAAATAACATGGCTGATAATCAAAATCTATCCAGGCCATTTGATTTTATCTCTTGCTAAAGTTGTTACTATAGGAAACATTGGTTGAAAAATTGTTTGCAATATACACGTCCAATAAATTGAAAATAAGACACGGTATAAACAGAAACACAGAATGGTACATAAAAAATTCAAACTTTATGCACTAAAACCAGAATTCACCGCATAAAGTAGGATTAGAAAAAGAAATCAAATTTTTGACTATCAAAGACTTCAATTAACAAAGAACCTGACGAGGGAACAAAAACCTCAACTCAATTGCTTTGAACAATTTTGACATTTTAGGTAGCAAATCTACATAGATCAAAAGCACCGTAACTTTCCCCAATAAAAGGAAAAAGAAAAACCTTTTTAACTTTCTAAAACCAAAAGGACACGGATCCGAGTATAAGAGAAAATTGAAAACACAAACCTGGATCTCGAAAATAGCCAAAGGACTACAAAATGCTCTGAGAGAAAAAAGTAGCAAATCTAGGTATCAATATCGGACATTGCTTGGGAAAATGCGTGAGCCAACTAATCGAGTGGGTATCATTTGGAGCCGTGGGCGTTGTCGGAGAAGACAATTGGCTCTCCATCAATACCCATTCTTCTAACCTTGGAAGCCAATACCCATAAATTTCTGGTCTTCAATTTTGCAAACTCAGCCAAGAGAGATGCAAACTATCTGCGGAGATGGAAGCCGGTACGGTATAGATGATGGAGATGGAAGCAGGCACGATGGAGATGGGAGTAGGTATAGGAAAAACTGATACACCCGCTCCCACATAAACAACTGCAAAATAAGGGAAAAAAATCCAAAAAGGCTTTAAAACGACGTCGTTTTGAAATTAGAATTAGAAAAAAAAATAACAAAAAAAAAAAAGAATGGAAACGACAAAACGAGGACGAAAAACAACGAAAGTTACTGTGATTTGGCTAGTACCGCGCTTTATATATAAGGATAGATATATATATTGAAATAAACTAATAAAGCGACACCTAATTATATAGGTGTTGGAAACTTACTCTCTTTCTATATATTGTAATCATGTTTTTAGTAATTAATTAATAAAGGAGTGCCCATTCAGTATTATTTGAAATTAATTGCTGATGAGCATTTCAATTACTAATATATATTGAAGAATTTATAGAGAATGATGAGCATTTGCATACATTTTTTTTTGCGTATCAAAACATATAAGAAAGTGAAAATAAAAGAAAGAAATAAAGTAAAAAAAAATTGAAAGTCAAACAAACCAATGGAATGCATAAGAATATGGAACAAAATACTAGCTTCCTCTTTCTGATCAGAATAAAATATGGAGGTAAGCAAACTTTCGAGGTGATGGGTCTACACCAACAAGGCTAGGGTAAGAAAAATAATGTTTTTTATATTTTATACACAGGCATGCTAGCTTACATTTACATACGTACGTACTCAGTTGTAAAACCATGCACGCATGCTAATTCATATGAACCTTGATCTACTAATCTCTTTCAAACTCAATCAAACCACCTTTATCGGACAGGTAATTTCATATACATAACAACAACTAGTCATGCTTATATATCAAACATAGATATTTTATAAGGCGAAGGCAATGATGATTATAATTATTATCATACTACATCAGCTTTTCTCTAACTTTGTCATAAATTATTAAATTGCCTGCATGCAATGCTATATATTATAAATCAAACGAACAAATTATTAAATTGACATATATATATATATATATATCGTCAAAAAATATGTATATAACATATCCATTAAACATAATTTTTACATTAAAACTCACCCATTCACTAATATTTCACAAAATAAACGGTGAAATTGTACAATCCGTGTTAAAAGCAAAAGCTGTACTACTAAAAATTATAGACTCAGGGATTTTTATCTGCGTTCACTTCATTGACCACACCTCACGCACACACCACGTGGTTTGCTTTGTCTTTTCTTTTTTTCTTTTCTAAGAACTAAGAAAGATTGATGTGTAAGGCTTATAAGTACTGCTAAAAGTACTGAGTAAGATGTAAAATAATAATTCCAATTCTCACCAAAAAAAAAAATGTAAAATGATAATTCATACAAGGACATAAAAAAACAAGAAGAAGAAATTGTCAGAACACAGCTCATGTGATGGTATGGCAAAATGCACATGCCGATTGCTAAAGAATTATCATCTTTGTCAAATCCATCAGATGGGACTCTTTCCTTGCACTACAATCTACATCCAAGTATGGGTACCCAATATTCTTTTATTTTTTTATTTGTTTATTATTTTTGGTAAATTTATTTTTTATTATTATTTTGCTGGACTAACCAATACTCTTATTTATTGGGTGGAGTGGAAACTGCAATGACACAAATTAGCTTGTTATCCTTATTCAGATATTAATTTATAGTTTAAAAAATATTGAACAGTTTAATTATTGTTGTAATAAAGATTAATTAGATACTAATTTGTGGTTGGGGGGGTTGGAGTCCATAAGTTAGGATCTAATGCAACGCAGGTGAGTATATATATAACTAAGGGTTAATTACATTTGATACCCCTATATTTTGGGTGTTATATGTCTCTATATTTTTAATTTGAATAATTATAATATTTATATTTTTCAATAAGATTAAATAAATTATTCTGTTAAAATTTTCTGTCAAATTTGACAAACTATATCACATTAGAGTCCAAATAAACATGTGGATTTTTTTTTAATTAGAGAGGTGAACAATTTATTTAGTAGGATGATTTTTTTTAAAAAAAAATTATAACTCAATGCTTATTTGGACTCTGATATGAGAAAATTTTAACAGAATAATTTATTTAATTTTATTGGAAAGTACAAGGATTATAATTGTTCAAATTAAAACTGTAGAGACTATATTCATACAACACCTAAAATATAAGAGTGATAAACATAATTAACCCTATAATTAATATATCATATATGTTTTTATCCAAAAAAAAAAAAATATATATATATATAATAAAATTATGAAATGATAATTCATAATTATTTTTTATTATAAAAAAATTTATACATCCGCCTTTTTTCTGTATCTTATTTTAAATTATATTAAATTTTAGTTACATGTTCGTTAACATATGCATGCAAAAGTTCCAACAGAATTAAAGAAATTATATATTTATATATAATATATTAAATTTAAATTCTTAATAAAATTGTTTGAGACATATCGTTGGAAAAACACAAACAAATGATAAGGAATATAATACTAAAACAACGACTAAATTGTATAATTTTAAAAGGTAATAAAATTAATACAACTTAAATATTCGGCACTTTTTTTTTTTTTAAATAGCAGCAACAAAGTATTAAATTTACTATCCAGAAATAGTATTAGAAGTAATAAACTACTAAAATTCTAGGCAGTATTTATCAAGTAGTTTGTTTATGGCTAAAAGAAACAACGTAAATATACGTTTAAAAACAGTTATTATTTTTAAATAAAAAACAGTTATTTATTTCAAATGAACAAATAAATAAATCTGAAAATTTTTAATATTTATTAAACCCTTTCAAAATACTATTTTTATCACCTAAAATGATATCTACCCATAAAAGAAAACATTTTAATGGTAGAGTTAGTGAAATCCTCTCTGGTGTATTACATATAAACAATACAATGTTTCTTATTATGAAAAGCAAAAAAATAAAAAAAAATATTTTTTTATAAATAAAAATGGTCTTACTGTAGTAATAATTATTAATCCGGAGAATTGAATCCCCTTTACTTTGCAGTGCAAGGTTGAATACTCGCATTAAATGTAGCATTTTAAAATTTAAATCTTAATTTTTATAAACAAATATAATAATTTTATTAATTTATTACTGCTGCACCATACCCTTTATGCTAAATAAATAAAAATATTGCTACAAATTAAAACTACCAGAACAAATTTTAATTTTTATAAACAAATATAATAATTTTATTAATTTATTACTGCTGCACCATACCCTTTATGCTAAATAAATAAAAATATTGCTACAAATTAAAACTACCAGAACTTCAATGCTTCCATTTTTTTTTTTTTGGGTAAAATTTAATGCTTCCAAATCATATTAGACTAAAGTAGGTGAATGTATTACAGAGGAATAGAGCATGAGTGACACTAAATTTGGGGTGCATGGTAAGGAAGGGTAGGTTGACACCAAAGGGAAGCGTAACAAGGCGACGAGTGGGAGGTATGTATGTGTTAAATAAATAAAAAGTGTATTTATGAAAAAAAAAAGAAAAAGAAAAAAAGGATGGTTCTGATTATAAAAGGATTGCTTTAATTTTTCTCATTTTTTATGTACTTACCAAGATCCCAACTCTTCTATCGATGTATAATACCTTTTAATTCTTTTGATGCTTCTTCTCACTATATTAATATTATACTCTTTTTTTCTCCTAAGTTTTTTAAAAAATATTCTATTAATTAATGGCTACTAGATTGCCTTCGCCTACACGATTTTCAGCAGATATAGAGTGAACCACCTTTCATCTGTTTTTATTTTTTAATTAGTTTTGTGTGATATTATTGTAGGAAAGATGTGTATGTTTCTTGCTCAAAAACAAAGGGCCTTTCATCCAATAATAATTTTGAATATTCTTGTTTTCACTTGCAATTTATTCTCTTGCATGCAATCTTGGAGTAAAACCATTTAATACAGAAGTTTTAACTACTCAAAGATGAGCAGTAATCTAGTTTTTGAAAAGAAGATTAATATATTTCTGTAAGTATTTTGTACAACATGCCTTTCCTATCTTTGTTACATCAAATACATTCCTCAAATCTCAACTCTAAAAAGGAATTCAAGTAAACCAACAAAAAGAAAATGAGGCATAAATAAGTAGCAAAATTGTGGTGGCCAGGGAGTACAATGAGGAATCATGTACATTAAGTTTGTAATTTAGACCTAGAACAGAAATCTTTATATAAATTAAAATCCCCGTGCCATTTTGAGAATTGCTTCTTCAATAATTTGTACACCTTTACCTCCTTCAACTCAAACTTCATGTCAGAAGCACCATTAAACCTCAACTGGATGGGGCAAAGACTGAAAAATTTCTAGCCCAACAACATCTGTATTGTCACTGGAAGCATGCTTATTATCAGGCACTTTGGATATCAAAGTAATAAATGTCTCATCCTTATAAACTGATTTTTCCTCTATATGACCCATGGAAGTGCAGTTGAATGCAACAGGGTGGTGTAAAAGGAAAGGTTTTGATTTCTGTGACCCAACCCACGCGTCTTCTCTATCATCAGCCAAGGAGACAGCACGATCATCATCAAACTCAGAAGCTGGACCTGAAGCAGCCATTTCAGATGCTACCTGCATGACCTCATTACACCGGACCTAAGTTCTTCCTCCACTGCAAATCCACTTGATTCTTCTTCTGAATTGGGACAGCCATTACGAAGCTCATGTAGTGTAAGATTGGAAGAGGAAGTACAGGACCCACAAGGGCATCATTACACAGCGGAACTTTCTGCGACCACTTGTTACTGCGGCACCAGGGCTTCCTTAAAAAGAAAGGAGGCAACTGCGGTAAGTCCGGTACAACCAAAAAATCCAAAGACACCCTCTTACGGTCCACAAGTACTAAAGAGGAAGTACAGGACCCACAAGGGCATCATTACACAGCGGAACTTTCTGTGACCACTTGTTACTGCGGCACCAGGGCTTCCTTAAAAAGAAAGGAGGCAACTGCGGTAAGTCCGGTACAACCAAAAAATCCAAAGACACCCTCTTACGGTCCACAAGTACTTCAAGAAATTCAGAATAATTTGAAAAGGCTAGTTGTAGAAGTTCCATGGGTAAGTCTGCTCACAATCTCCTTAAAGCGACCTCGTGTATGCTTGCAGGCAAGCTGATATCATTGAAAACAAGAGCAACAGCAGGAGTTGATCGTAAGTGACCAAACCCACAAGAATTCAACTTCTCACACAATATTTCATGAAACTCAGGGCTAAAAGATTCTTTCACTTTAGGACCCGTATAAGGACTTTTCATTTTTGAAGCTATGACTTCATCAAGATTACTGTTCAGATAACCATAAAGGTAGTCAAATTCGAGGTACTTGAATCTTCTTGGAAATTTATATTCCTCACTGAAGATCGAGTACAATAAATAATCCTCAGATTTAGACAAACATCCATGGGATTCTTCTACCTTTTTCACAGACTCCCACGAGGCAGAATATCTTTGTGATTCAAGCTTCCCAGATGACAAAAGCCTTATCAGTGTAAAACCACCAAATTCATCTGGCTCAGAAAGGAAGGTAGAGAAATCTTTATTTATGATGCCAAAGCCCAAAGCTATTTCTTTCTTTTGTTGCCAGTCAACCCATTCAGGAAGAGAGTCCTTTAAAAACTCTTCTTTTACAAGACAACTTCCACAGTGACATTCACGACCTGACAACAATACATCTGATGGGGGCTCCCATGCATAAAAGGATTTACGAAATTCTGTTATTTTAAACGCAACTGAACCTTTTGGAGCTGGGAAAGAAGGTCCATAGCAAAAGAGATTAAATTCACAATTCCAAAACGATCCCAATATGATGCCGAAACCAGACTCAGAAGCCCACTTATACGTGTCATCCCTTGTGTGAGACCTCAAATCTGATAATCTAAATATATTTATGTAGCATGGTTTAGCAAGACCATGAGCCCATTGCACCAGTGGCATCAATGGCTTGCATACATCACAAAGAAGTAACAAACTTTCAGAAGCCAAAGCAAAATGGAAGCCATCAGATTCAACCTTTGTAAAAGCAAGGAACTGATCGTTTTCAATTGGTGCATACCTACGCAGCATCTCAATCTTCACGAAACTAATCACACTGTATTCATCCAATCTCATCTCAACTAAGAAAACTGCATCAGAGCGTGCAACAATCAATATTCTTGGATGCCAACTGAATTCACAACTCAGCCACTTAACTTTTTCCAGATTACCAGAATCATCCCAGGACACTTTTAGCCTAGTGCCTTTGGAATAAGCATTCAGATTATCGGTTTTCAAGCAAGCGTCCAAATCAAACAAGAACAATGCACCACTCTCTAACAAGACGACGCTCTCCTCCACTATATGTGGACTCCAACAAGCATGCACAACAGGGAAAGTCTTAAAAACCTTACAACCCATATAAGCCAAACTCGGAACCTTTTGATCAAAACCATCAGTTCTAATTTGTACTACGAACCAATGTAAAGAGTACATTGTTGAAGCCATCAAATATCCAACAGTATCAGAAGAATTACCTCTTGTTGTGGATCCAAAACCCGAATCATCAATTGGGTTGACCGAAATCCTTAAAATCCGGTAATTAAACCTACAATTGGCGGCAAAAAAGTCGCCGTTGTTGTCAACCCGAACATCCAAGCTCGAGCCTTTCAAGGCCAAGAGCAAGAACCCAACTTGGTCAGAGTTGTCGCCAGTAGGAAAATATAGAATTAAGTAGTTTGTAGCCGGACAATGAAGAAACTCAAGGCGATTGTGTAAGAAAGGTGAAGAAGAAGCAGATTCATTCCGAAGGTAGTGGTGGCCAACAAGGGAGGCTAGGGAGGAGGAGGTGGACGGAGGGGAGAGGATTCAGAAGAGGTGAGAAGAAAGCGAGGGAGAGAAAGGTGAGGCAGAGGAGAGAAACGAGGCAGAAGGGAAGAGGAAGAGAATATGTGGGTTATGGTATATGGTATGGGATTGAATAAAAGTGGACCTAATATGGGTTTTGAAGAAGGACCTGAGAGAAGGAGCGGGGACCTGAAAACAGCTGAAATTGGGAACGGGGACTTCCATTCTTCTGATAACTCCATGGCTATATACTAGTTGCTTGAAAACCACGAAAGAACCATCGCCGAGTGCTCAGGAAAGGCGTCGAACAGTTTGATGCAAGCAAACACTTGGGAAAAACCCTCCCATTTCTCTTCAATTTTGACTCATGTGCTTGATTTTTTTTTCAGCCAAACAAAGCCCTAACCAGCAACTCTGTGTCCGTCTGTATAGCCTCTGTAAGCATACCGTCTAAGGTTGAAGAAACGGCCCGAGACGGTGCGTTTGACGTGGTCATAATCTACTTAGATTGCCTTCTAATGACGTCCGTTAGATACTCATACTCTTCGATTAATATAATAGAACATTAATTTTATTTTGTTACAAAATTTTGTAATAATTTCAACTCAAAAATAATATTAAAAAAAAAGTTTTTTCATAATTGAAAGCAAAAGGAGAAAAAGAAGGGATTGTAATAATTAGTTAATATTAGTGGAATATAAAGTTTGCAATTTAATAGGAAACAAATATATTATATACCAATTAATTAATTAATTAAAAAGAAAGTAGAAAAAGTGAAAAATAGTCTAACGTTGCGCATGGGGTGCAGCTGTACGTGCGCTTAGTAAAGTCAGGTAATTAATTAAAACCACGAACGGCTGGATCTGAGAATGATCCAACGGTTGTCTTCAAACGACAAACTAATAAAAGCAAAGCTTTATACAAGTTGAATAGAGTAAGTAGCCGTTCGCGAACGTTCCCTTGGATAAACTCGACCGTTGGAACACAAAGTAGGGAAATTAAAATTAAAAAAAAAAAAATCGTTAGTCAAGTTCTCTGTTTGTTCACTTGGGTTCGAGGACAGACTTAGAAAAAGAAGAGAGAGCGTGAGAGAGAGATTTGTTTGAGACCAACCAGTGTGTATTTTATTCAGTGGTGCTTCGGCAAGAATGGTTGCGAGAACCCCACCAAAGCATAGGAAGATGGTGGCCCCTCTCAACCCAGTATTGATTAGGGAAACGTTGAAGAAGGTGATCTATTTTAGTGTTTTCTACTATGTCTTTTGCTCTGTTGGGCTTGTGGGAAAACTAAGGTTCACCTAAGAAATGGATATCTCATAGCGTACATTTCAAATACCTTGCTTTTTGTGTTTCAGTTTTGTGGATAATTTTGAATGAAAAGTCTTGAGTTTTTTCAAAGTACTGCGTTTGCTGGGCAGCTAAAGGTCTTCACTTGGGAGCTGAGATTCTGTGTTTTTTTTTTTTTCCTTCCGAGTTTAAAATTAATGGGATTGTGGGTTTGCGAAGGTGGATCGATGCGTGGCTCAGTTGCAGGAGCTACAGTACACAGTAGCAGGTGGGACGAAGGTCATTTCAGGGGTGAGTCTCAGTCCTCGTAGTACCAGAGGTTACCTACGGACTAGTCTCAGATGCAAGCAAGAGTCTGTGAGGTATAACTCAGATCTTAATTTGGCTCTCTAATGAAATTTGTTAATTATGGTCAATTTTATACAAGTAACTTAAATGTTTTCTGGACCAATTGAAGGTTAAGAATCTCATCCTAGGAGCTTTTGGAAATTAATTTTTTTTAAAAATGAATGACCTAATGCTTATTTCAATCTAATGAAGCCCAATTTAATTTCTAAACCCAAATTCATAGAAATGAAGTGAATTGTGGGCCAGCTTGTTTGGATTGAAGGAAAATGCATGCCCAGCAACTCAGAGTACAAAATCAAAAAATAATCGTTAAGGGATCCATGCTACCAACCACCATTAGCTTCAACATGGTTCGTTTTATTATTGTTTAAAGTGAGCCAATTGTATTGGTAAAATCACATAGCTTTTTCCTCAATGGTAATCAACAATTCAAGATCACTATACAAACATCAATCATAAACTTGAGTGGTATTCTACCGGTGACTATTTTTTTCCAAAAGTATCAATAATAATATTCAACATCAACGTATCACAAAATCAAGGTTTCAGAGTTTGTACACAAATGCATTTTAAAAATAATTTATGTTTGTGATGTTTCCCATTTGTACTATCACCTCTGGTAGGTGAGCCGGATTGGGTTTGGAAGGGCACATAATAGCTTGGGAAACACATGTCACTTTTGGTATTCTTATCTAAATTCTCACTGTTAATCTTTCTCATATGAGATTATTCTAACCGCTTTGCCTTGGCTGGCCAGTTCGCTGTTGAAGGTCAGTACAGTTCGAACAGGACACCAACTCTCTGTGAGTCTGAGATGCAGAAAACTCTACTTCAAATTCGTACTTGTTTGCAGACGCATCATTCAAAGCATCTGAAATATATATATATGATAGGGGATGGATGTTCAGCTGCTATGGAGAGAAATAGGCTACATTTTAAGTATGTAGAATGAAGATTGACCATCACATTAACAAATTAAGAATGTTCATCATAAGTCATAACGCTTCTCACATAGAACCCTGAACGACCCAAGTGATTTTGTCATGTTTTGTTTTGGTTGTGTGAGCGTATGTGTCTGAGATGGAGAAGATAGAAGAGAAAATAAAACTGCAAAATTCAAGTTTGCATGGAATTTAGAAACCTTCAAAAGGAGGTCACTAGAGCTAAACTAATATTAGCTAGGTTAGCATTATTAGGTCAGAATTCAAAAGTGAGTTAGATAGATAAAGATTACTTCGAATATATTTAGTATATAAATTGTTAAAATATATATTTGTATCATATATTATATATTAAATTTAAATAATTTTTTAAGTTTATTTGATGTATATTTTTATATTATATATTATAGTTTAATTTAATTTACAGGTTTTAATATATAAATTTATAACATTTAAAATTATGCTAATATTTTTAGGAAGTTTCAATTCAAAGTTTTATGAATAGTTTATATACCATAATATATATAAAATAAAAAATTTTAAATTTATTTGTAATTATAAATTAAGATATTATTATAAATATAAGATTTTATTACAAAATTTAAACATAACATATGAATATTTATCTTACTTATATATATATATATATATATATATATATATATATTTTTTATAAATGAAAAGGGTCTCGATGTGGATTTCATCAGTCTAAAATTTTATTAATGGATAGAATTTTTTTGTTGCTATATATATATATATATATATTTGGTACACAAATATATCAAATCTAATTTTCTGTTTTTTTTTTTCATATTCAATCTCTTCGCAAGAGAAAGAAAGCGGCCAAACAAAATCTTAAATCCACTATACGCTGTCGTTTCGTTTTCTTTGTTTTATTGTTTAGCTCCTTGAGATAGTGTTATTTGTGCGGAGAGCGCTTTACTTCTTATGATTTTAAATTCCGGCCCATCTTAATCAGCCCACAAAAATAATATTCATAACTCCGATTTTCATAAACTAATAATAAATAAATAAATAATTTCATTATAATTGTTGTTTGTAATCAATAATCACCATTATTGAACAAAGGATAATACGGTGTCTCAATCAATCAAAACCTGGTGCCAAACTTCAACGTACATTGTGGACTACTCTGTCAAATGAGAATCTCATCCGGGGAGCTTTAGGAAGCTAATTTTAAAAGAAGAATGGCTTCCTCATTTCAATCTTATGATGCCCAATTTTCTAAACCCAAATTCATAGACCCGAGTGAAGAATGACTTCTTGTCAAACATTTTCGTAAATGAAGTGAATTGATGGCCAGCTTGCTTGTATTGAAGGAAAATGCGTGTCCTGCAAGAGTACAAAAATCAAAAGAGAAATTCAGAAGCTGGTAAACGAGTTAAAAAATAATAATCAAGGGCATACTGATTACAGGCTAACAATTAATGTATATCTCCACCATTAATTTCAGCATGGCTTTATTACAGTTAAACTGATCAAATTGTATTCGTAAAATCACATAGTTTTCTTGAATGGTAATCAAGATTACTAGCAGATCTCACCAGTCCATATGAATTACGAAAACGTAACGTATTCTTCTATGTGTGGACAATATACAAACATCAATTATAAACATGAGTAGTATTCTACCAGCAACTGAGGGCCAAAAGTAGATACACACTAAGACTCAATAATAATTTCACATCAATGTATCACAAAATCAAGGCTTCAGAGTTTTTACACAACTGCATTATAAAAATAATTTGTGTTCGTTATGTTTCCTATTTGTACTATCACCTCTGGGATGGTTGGGCGTGGGTTGAGTTTGGAGGGGCAGAGTAACTCAGGAAACATCACTTTTGGTATTCTCATCTAATTCTCACTGTTAAATCTTTCCCATATGAAATTCTAATTTAATTAGAAAACTAGGCCTTCGATTCCTTCCCTTTGCCTTCGCTGGCCGGTTTGCTCTTGAAAGGCAGGAAGGTCTTTCCACCCATAAATGGTCGTAAAGCTTCAGGTATCTCAACACCATCTTCCTTCTGGTTGTTCTCAAGAATGCAACAAAATTGTCCTCTCTGTTGCTGTAAGAGTAGAGTTCAACAAATGAATGTATTGCTTCGTCTGCTCATTTTTCTGTAGCAGCACAAAATTTACAAGACAGATCATCACCAACATGATCAAAGCCATAAACATAAGTGAGATGAAGAGCAGTAAATGCTAGAAATCCGAATTTATATCAACAAATCCACCTCACTTTTTTTTCTAGTATCCTACTCAATTAAAATGCAGTCCAGAGGAAAGTTCATCTCTCAGTTTAATATAACAATAAAGTCCCCAGCCTTTATTTCTACCTTGGGCTTTAAACAACATTCTTAATGAAAGAAACCGATTTGAAGTTTTCCTGCAAATTTGCTCTGCACAGGCTCCAAAGAGATACATGATAGTATGAAAATTTCTGAAAATGTTTTTCCTAGAATAGTATTGCCTGACATTGAACTCATTTAACTCTGTCATGGATAGACTTTTTTCAACTAGTAATCAATAAAGTGCGAAGGAATAAAGCATGTGAACCAGTAATAACAGTGAATTGACAGGAAGTACCTTATTCTGTCCATATTGAATTTCTAATCTCCTGGATTGATAGTCTGTACAGTTTGAACAGGACACCAACTCTGTATAAGTCTGAGATGCAGGAAACCATCCTTCCAAGTCACTTCTTTGCAGCCGAATCATTCAAAGCACCTGAAATGATAGCCACAACTTGATGGGGGATGTTCAGCTGCAATGAGAAAAATGTTACATTAAAAGCATAGAAAGAAAAAGATAATGACAATGACAAACTAAGAATGATCATAAGCTTCTCACATAGATCCATGGAAGAGCCAAGTATCTCACTTCTTCTTCTTGTTTTGTTTTGGTTGTGTGAGAGTGTGAGAGTGTGAATGTGTGAGAGCGAGAGAGGGAGGAGAAAATAAAATGCAAATTCAAATTAGCATGGAATTAACCTTCAAAGGAGGTCACTAGATATCCAGCATTGCCAATTGACAATAAAGAGCTAACCTTATGACCAATATTAGGTTAGGATTATTAGGTCAGCCAGAATTCCAACTGACAATTTTCAAACAATACAAGTAATAGAAAGTAAGTATACAGAAAAAGCAAAATGCATGTAGTTTTTCATTGGGGTGATAGATGATACCATCATATAGAAGTCCTCAGAATTTTTTATCATTTCCTCATGCATGTCCCAAGAATCGTTGCCATTTGGGCTTGTAAGACAAAATTGCTCCACTTTCTCAAATTGATGAACACGGAATATTCCCAAAGTATCTCGACCGTGTGAGCCGGCTTCTTTACGGAAACAAGATGAATATCCAGCATACCTGGGAAAGAAAAAGTGATACTTATGAGCAACACGGAAACTGGAAAGGACCTTCATTTTCTACTATGAAGCTCCAACAAGATGTCACAACCTTAAGGGCAGCTGGGACGGATGGATCCAATCATCCAAATGATATGCGCAAAGTGGCTGTTCGGCTGTAGCAATCAGATATTTATCATCTCCCTCACCAGTTACTTGTTAAAGCCACTACATCAGATAATGCTCACATTCTAGTATAAAAGTGTCAAAGTGTAGAATTAGGATTTAATGAAGCATTCATTTGTCTTTTCTTAAGGTATGATACTCATAACTATGAAGGATTCCAATAATTTGCTATCTAATTGATCAAAGTTAAACCCATAGTTAGAAATTTACAAATAGTACCTTGTAAAGTTCTTTGTCAAAAGCTAACTGAGCACACTTCGCCACGATATCTTTTCTCATAAAAAATGGAGTCTACAATGCTGTATATCCTCTTTTCTCCAAAGAGTCAAGACCAAAGTTGATCAACGCTTGATTAAGTAGTACACCAGCCCCTTTAGGGTAGTAACCTCTTCCACCAGCTACTTCAGTACCTACACATTCCAAGCAGATCCTCAGTATAAGTTAATTTGAAGATACAATTAAAAATGACTACAACAAAAAATATTTCAAGTGGTACAAATGAAGGGACAAAATAACAACTCAAGGGTGTGTAAGTACTCAGAAAAACGCTTGATGATAGAATATTCTTCATGCTTGCAACTTGTGAAGCTTAAAAAGATTACTTGAAATGGATGTGAACAAACTAATTCTTCCTCGGAAACATCTCTCACAATGCAAAGAACAAATCACTACTTTTTTTAATACCACTTGAGTTGTCAATACGTAGTACACACTACATTCCCATCATATTGTATAATCATGTGTCAAAAAACCAACTATGCTCTAAAAGTGATCGAAAGTACACATATATATTTCTACCTTTCTTCAGATCAGCAATCTCAACAAGCTCAACAAGCTCGACATGATTCTTTAGTTTTGGCTCTACACGTTTCTCACCCCATGACCTAATCACAGCATTATTCGCCTACAGAAATGTTTTAAAGCCATTAATCAGAACAAGCAATATATATTGCAAAACGTGAATCAAATGTGCCAAATTGTTACCTCGTCATTATTCACAGGAACTGAATCATGAACGAGGTTTCCAATAATTTCTAATCTTGAATTTAGCTCCTTTAAAGCTTCCCTAACTTCGGTCTCTTTCTCTGCTGTCGACTTCTCATTATCCTCTGTATTCTTGATCATTTCAGTTGCATCCTCACCTGACTTTTTATCCAGAAAAGTTCCACAATTCAGTTCCAAAAAGAGAGAGAGAGAAAGAATACAAAAAAGAAAAAAAAAATTGAATACAAAAAAATAATAATAATAACAAATAATAGTAATAAAACAAATTCAGTTTGAGTGAGGAAAAGTAGGGCAATCTTTTAATTAAGCAGGTCCTCAAAATTTTCCCATATAGTAGTGATAAACGGATCCTCTACTATTACATCACCTAATGTTGGTCCCACCTCCAAGGTTCTTGGAGGGGAAATTTGGATAAATCTGAAATGTTACTGGACAAGGTCCTACCAAAATCCGTGCTAGGATTGGTTAATCCGAATTTTGTCTTTACTGGCAGATTTGCATCAATGCAGTTTTAATGTTTTACAATCTCTATTATTCATGTGCGCAAATGCTTTCCCTAACACTAGGACTAAATCCAGGAAGAATACTGTAGGGTTTTGAATCCAAAAATTGTTACTTTCAGAAAACAATCTTTAACTTATGATCAGCTCACAGCAAAGCAAACTCATCCAAAAATGAAAATAGCAAAAGCAAACAATATAATACATACACAAAAAAAGTTGGTTAATGAATAAAATACTAATAAGTCTGAGCTTAGCAACTTGCTTGTTGATCTTGTTGAAGTCCTTGCGAAGATTCTCAAGCTCGAATTGACCTGACATTACATAACCGAATAAATCAAACTCGAGCATTGATATTAGTAAAGCTACGGATTCAAAAAAAAGTTACAAATTTAGATCAAGATTTAGAGAGTGAGAGTACGCTGCCGCCATTCTTTGTCCAGCCTGAAGACCTCGTCGACGAGCTCAACGCTGGCAAAACGACGACGCTGGGATTCGCGAATGATTTCGGGGTTGTGACCCTTTTCTTCTCTGAATAGATTGATGTCCAACATTTCTCTCACTCGACGACGGAAGCAGAAGCAGAAGCAGAACTAAAGAATAAGGAGTACAAAAGTTGTCAAAGATCTACACCCTAAAACCCTAGCTGTGTGCGAATGTGTGCCGTTTGGCTGTGGTGCACTATCCCTATCCGGGCCAAGGATATTGCATTCGCGTACGTTATTTGTTTGTCAATGTAAATTCAATTTTTTTCTTATTTATTATATATAACATATTTTAATTTGACTTGGGAAACAAGAAAACTTTCAACTAGTTTGTTGGACACGTATTTGAACCGGATTTGACGTTCCGGAAATGGTCCAACTATTTTCCAAATGAGTTTTTTTATGTTTTTTTAAGTAAAATAATTATACATTTACAAGAATTTTCAGGAGACGTAATATAATCTAATTAAACTTAAAGAATAAAAAATAATTTCTTTATTATAATTCTGATTCTTGATTATATGCTTTAAAACTTGAAAATAAAGCAGTAACAAGAAGCAGAAACAAATCACTAATCATTTCTTTATTATAATTCTGATTCCTAATTATATGCTTTAAAGCTTGACAATAAAGCAGCGACAAGAAGCAGAAACAAATCACTAATCACATTTCATAGCTCATATAACAAAGTCTCTTAGCATTTTGTATTACAAAATCAATAATTTCAGATTTGAGTCTCCAAAATCACTACTTTGACAAGCAAAAGAAAGCAAAAAAGAATTCCTAGTTATTTCCTCTGTATACTCTTGAGCTTGCAATACAACATAAAAAAGATAAGGAAGGACTTATGAGTGTGGGATGGACTATAACCTTCAATTTCTCAATCTATTTTCTAAGTATATTGGGTGCTTTCGTATTCACCCAGTTTAAATATCAAAATAATACAACACTCCTACAACAAATTGCTACGCTACACAGCTCCCACAAAAAGAATGACAAAACGAAAAAGAAAGACAGATTCCAATGCTTGTAGAATCGAACTGAATGCCAGAGTGGAGTAGCCCTGCCTGTACAACTTTAGAAATTCGAGTCGCGACCTGATTGCCATCTTAAAGTCATTACATTTTTCATCTTTCCAACTCCCTGCAATCCTTACTATAAGGCAAACCATAGTTTGTTGTGGCCAAGCCTCACTCCGGAGGAAACCAAAGGATTTTAAAGCAAAATCTAAGACAGTTTTCAAAGACCTTTCCCAACTTCATTTGCTATGACTTACCCCATCAGCTAACATTTAACTGTGGCAAATCTGGAGGATTAGAACTAATTCGATTTGCCCACAAGTTTGCAAGAGTCAGTAAGTAGTGCTCTCCATTTCAAACCACCGGTTTTATGCCTGATCCAAAAAAATGGAGTAAACTCAGAAATTATCAGGCCAATAAACCATCAATTAATACAAACAGTTAAAAATAGATACGAGGGAAAATAATAATGAATCTACATATGGTTGTTTCATTGCTTAGACATGTTATTTAAGGAACAAATATCATGATGATTTATCACAGTTTCAGAGTTTGAACTTCATCACATATGATCTTTCAACTTAATTTGTTACTCTATAGAAGCTAAGAGAAAAATAAAAAAGTTTCAAGTATTTTAACTCAATTTATCATCGCCCCTACATCATGGTCTCCAAAATTTCTGATCATTTCAAATGGAGAACCGCTAAGACATACATCTTGTGCAAATCTACAATTCAACAATAATGCAGAGCCAAAAGGTTCTCTGCATGACATGGTGCGACTTGATGTTTTTCCATAGTATAAAATCATATATACATACCTGGCACAGCTCCTGCAGTTAACATTGACAGTCGACATGTTGG
Organism: Rhamnella rubrinervis; assembly: GCA_007844105.2. Lineage (NCBI taxonomy): Eukaryota > Viridiplantae > Streptophyta > Magnoliopsida > Rosales > Rhamnaceae > Rhamnella > Rhamnella rubrinervis. The sequence goes on from CM017578.2 coordinate 11,555,137, forward strand.
TTGTTTTTCAGAAAAAACTTGGTTTGGAAGTGCTAGTGCATCAAGATCATGGATATAATTTAAAGATTCCAGTAGTGCCTTAATGGTTCTATCATGATCAGAATCAATTGGTTCAGAAATCTTCTGGAGAACTACATCAAGTCCTGAACTTGACCATAGTGTAGTACACTCATTAGAAGAGCAATCAAGCCAGTGGGACTGGCAGAACCTAACAATATTTGACTGTGAACATTCTTTCCCACCGACTGCTCCCATATAGAGGTCCCATGTTTCAGCTCCAGAGCACAAACGGAGAATATTCTAGACCATACTGAAACATAGTTGAATTGCTCCTCCACAGATCCCAATTTGAGAATCTTTAAAGCCAATGATGCATGTTTTGAAAGTTCAGTTGCTGATCTCAAATCTTTCTCTGCCTATTCATGTCAAGATACAAAATGATATGAGGCAATGACACTTGCAAACCTAGGGTAATCAAAAATTTTAAAATGGAAAACAGAAATGTTAACTCTGTCACTCAATTGTTTATTAAGTTTTAAAATCACCTCATCAAATACTATCAAATTTAAAACGAAGTTTTTTCCTCGTGTTAGCATAACGGAGGAAAGTAGTACAGTATTCAAATCCGCAAATTCAATGATTGATCAAAAGAGTGGAAAAAATATTCACAAATGAAACATTAGCACCTATTTGGTATGAAAATTCTTTAGTCTGCTCTACAGAAAGGTAGTTAGGGGGAAAAAAGCCAATTGAGGATAAGTTATTCTAATTGTGCTGAGGCTTTCCAAGGATACTTAATTTGATTCCCAGAGGTAAAAGGTTAAGCAAACTGACAGCCTTTCTCACCCAAATTGAAAAGTTAACAAAAGTGGCAGCAAATGAGGTGAAAAATTTCTTGAAACCCCTTTAAAAACTCTTAACATACTTTTTTTTCTTTTTTTTTGTAATTGGCTGCTGGTCTATCCAGACTGGACGCCCAGACCTGGTCGAACCCAGGCTGGTGGAAGCACACCTCAGTGGTTTTTACCACTGGGCCAAGCCGCGGGTGTAACTCTTAACATACTTTGTTTGTTAATTCAGCTAGTAAATAAGGGAGCAAGTTCTTATTAGAAAAAAAAGTATTCATCGTTCATCATCTTATCAATGCAAATGATAATACCAATGACAACTGCTCTGAAAACTGATATTCTGACTCGAGAACCTTGAACTTTGGTTCAAGCAGAACTTCCAGAAGTTCACTGAGGCATGTATTTCTTGGAGAAAGATTCTCTAACTGGAATTCTTTGGCGGTCATATTACCTTGGCGAAGTTGATTATAGACTTCCTGCACCAAAAACAGCTCATTTTTTACTGGTCATCTATGTTGCAAAGTTCTATTATTAATGTCGAAAAATGGTATCTCAAATTCGAAAGATGTTAATGAAAAATTGAATAACATAAATAAACATAATTATAATCCATCCAACAACCAATACAACGAACTTCAGTTCTGTACTTCACATTCCATGCCTACTCTGCCAACAAGGATCCCAAAAAGAGTCCAGTAACAAAAGAGAAGAAAAGTTTCTTGCACATGCAGAAAAGAAATATAAACAGTTTAACTACAAAGTCACCAACCTGGAATTCCTCACCAAGAGCCTTTGCTTTTTCTTCTTCACCAGAAAGAATAGCACTATTTTGAGCTTTATAACAAAAAAAATTCACCAATTTAGTACTGTGAACAACTTATATCAGAGAGACGATAATATGTTCAGTGTTCGCGAACCTTTAAATTTTCAAGATGGGTCATTGCAACAAAACATGATTCATCCTTCAATTTGGAATAGAACTCCAAACAATCATTTAACTGTAATTTAGTAGAAGATTTTATAGATGAATCTTCAACACAGGCTATGGAAGTTTGGTCGTGATCTTGGCTATTTGTAAAAGCATCCTTAAATTCCCAGGAATCATCATCAAAATCATCATCATGCTTGACAAGATCAAGTTCCACTACTTTTGTGGCAGAATACATCCCATTTTCACTTAATGTAGGCGTATGATTCTCAGAAGTGTTGTGCTCAACTTGACTGTATAAACTTGATATGAGATCATTAATAGACAAACTAGAGCTAGGAGGTTTGATGCTGTTTGTTGAGAGAAAGGCAGGTATATTAGATACATCTTGATGAATTGATGATTCATTGGTTTCCAGTTCTTCATCTCCAAAAAGGGATATGGGCAAGGCTTTCCGGTTATTCTCCAATATTGCATCATTCGACTGAAAGAATTAAGGGTACAGTTAAAATACATTATTACTGTATATGTAAGTTTGCAAGAGCATAAATCCCTAGAAAATTTCACTTTGCCAGTGGCGTATACATTAAAAGAAGACATGGATTGTTCGGCTCAAGTTTGCAAGGGACTTGTGAAAATGGGCTCCAAATCTGCATCGAAAGTGGTAATTTGGATGTTAAAAACCTAGTGTTGAAATCCAAATGCAGTAGATTTCATCTTTTGTATTTTAAATCTTATATGGTTGAGTGCTTTTTGTTTTTAACTCTTCAAGGGGATGCCAGTGTCCAGACCTCCCAAGCTTTGGAAGCATTATGTCAGTTTAGGGGACAACCCATTTGAACTCATTAAAAAGTCTATCAAGTAAGTTTTTGTTCAAGGTCATGTTTATATTCGCATATTGATCTTCTCATTTTGTTGTGGCTTTTTTGTGCATATTGGTGTGGGTTTAGTAGGAGGATTTAATCTTTGTTTGTGAAAATAGTTGCAAAGGTTGATTGAATTGTTTGTTTTCATAAGTGTATTTGATGTGTTGGCATACACTGATAAAGATGTTGCAGTGCCATTCACTTGGGTATAGAAAGTGATCCAAAACTGATTGACAATCCTCGGTGAAATAGCATTAAATTGGAGTACAATGCATATGCCTCTTCTATTATTGTAGCTTTTTACTGTTTTTTGTCCTGAATTCTAACTGAATTTGATTAATCATGCAACAGGGCACTGCTGCAGTTTGGTGCATTGGCTTTCAGAAGATTCAGGGTAAGAGCATTACAATTTTAGGAGGTATTTATACCAAACTGAATACTTTTTCTTAGGTTAACTTCTGTTATGGATCGTAGACAACTGTTCGTATAGCCTTCTCATTCTCAAGAGTTCAACTTTCTCATATTATGTTCTTACATTCTTGGTTGGACAGAGATTGAAATATTTGCATGTAACTGCAAGTACAGCTGAAAAATCCTTATTTTTATTATATTTTTTAGTTCTAGTTCAACTGACAAATATTTGGTTCTAGCTTGTGTCCCTAACATCTGCTTTGGGTGGGTCCTTGGCTTGGGTTCTTCTTTTTCTTCTTTAAAAATGGATTATAGGACCTAGGTAATTACATACAAATGTGTATTAATAATAACAGGTACCTTTCATGTGGGCCATGGGCAGGAAGCTTTTTTGCTTGGTTATGATCATTGATTTTGTGTTCTGGCGTCTATTACATTACAATTGTGGTGGGTAATGTTCTGCTTATATGTGTTCTTTGGGTTTCAACACCATTTTTCTTTTTTCTTCCTTTTTGTTTTGGTTCTGGAGCTAATATTTTTCTTTCTAACCCCATTAGCCTGTAGAGAATGTAAAAGAAGTGCCTGAGTTTACTGTATTCCATCGTTACACCGAGGACTACAACTGGAAAGAAGTTGTGACTACTGCTAGAAAGAAGTTGCTCATGCTGTATTTGAGAGGGGGCCGGTGGAGAGAGGGATCGAAGATGGACCTTAGATTTTGTAGAATTCACACAAGACATATGTGCTTCAAAACGCCACATAAAAAATGGACCTTAAATTTTATAGAATACACTTCGTTAATAATTATAGAAATTGAAAGTCGTATTACATCAAATCTTAAATACTAATTTCAGATTATCTGATGTACTTTTTCTTACTTTGTTGATGTGATTTACATTATCATATTCCTATTTCTCTTTAAATTTGATAATTGTGAAAGCTTATGATGTAGTGGAAATCATTTTCCATTATTCTATTTCCTTGTTTCTTTGAGAGTTCAAGAACATAAAAAATGTGTTTTGCTTAAAAAAGTTTTCAGTCTTCTTTTGTGTTATGACGTCTATTACAGCGAGGCGCTTATAAGGAAACCTAAGGAAATAAGAAAACTAATTAAATTAAATAATAAATACTAAAAAAATTATGAATAACATTTGTAATAAATATTATAGAAAATAATAATTACATTGAAAAAAATAAGTGGTATACTAGCATATATTAAATATTTTCTTGCTAAACAAGCATATACAAAATATTAATATATATTTTTAATTTTAATTAATATTTTTAAAAAATTATTATCATAATTTTTAAGGAAAAATATGAAAATATTTAATTAAATTATATAATATAAATATATATTATATAGTATAAATTTATATATTTAAAAACTATTTTATTATTTAAATATTAAATTTTTTAATCATAGAGTGCACCAAATATAATATATATAATACAGTTTATAATCCAATCAATGTCAAATATAAAATAGTATTATTCATATTTTATTTTCTCATTTTCCATCCTCTCATCTTCTATCACGTCTTATCATATCCGCCTACCAAACGTGCCTTTAATATATTAATCATCTTCCCCTCGAAAAAGTGCAAAAATACTAATCATAATTATGTTTAAGTTAAGAGAAGTAAAACAAGTAAGAAGAGTTGATACTTTTTCTACATATTATGTTTATGGAATTAAACATAACATTTCTGGATATGAGACTAATATTTAACTCTATTTATAAATATATATAATAATATATAAGTTCACGTGGGCTGAAATTCAACATTAGAATCTAACGGTGCAAAACCCATCGCCCATTTAACTCCCACAACTCTCCATCTGTCTTAAATGTTGACAGCTGGCAATCAAACAAAACATATTGAAAGCCGCAAAACAGTTTCGAGTGAAACTCAGAAAGACTTAAAAACGAAAGTACTAACCAAATTCAGGGTTAGGTTTTCTTCCTCACCTCATCTCTTCCGCCCGCTTAGAAAAAATAAACCGCGTCTCTGGGGCAATCGATCGGCAAATCGGCGGGGTCGTCGATGGGGAAAGTAGAATGGAGGTTCAGCTTCTCCTTTTCAAAGTTTCAAGTTTTATTGTATTCGGCATGCCAGCAACGAATTTCAAGTTTCAATTTTTATTGTATTCGGCATGCCAGCATCGAATCATAGATCTGTATCTGGGTCATCGATGGGGAAACGGACGATCGGGAAACCACCATTCACAAGGCACAGATCTGTATCTGGGTCATCGATGGGGAAAGAGACGACCGGGAAACCACCCTTCACAAGCCAGATCTGTGTCTGGGATCATCGATGGGGAAAGAGACGACCGGGAAACCACCCTTCACAAGGCCAGATCTGTATCTGGGGTCATCGACGGGGAAAGAGACGACCGGGAAACGACCCTTCACAAGGCCAGATCTTTCACAAGGCCAGATCTGTATCTGGGGTCATCGATGGGGAAAGAGACGACCGATAAACGACCCTTCACAAGGCCAGGCCAGATCTCTATCGATGGAGAAAGAGACGACCGGGAAACCACCGCACTGTTAAAAAGATAAAAGTTTTAATTTTTGTTTTACCTAGCTTTTTTAGATAAAGTTTTAATTTTTATTCGGCGTCGGCTTGATTTGCAGAAGCAAGAAAGTTTTAATTTTTGTTTTACCTAGCTTTTTTAGATAAAGTTTTAATTTTTATTCGGCATCGGCTTGATTTGCAGAAGCTTTCTATAATATAAGGTAAGGAAGGCGGGTTCACATCGCTATCTAAGCGCAGACGTGACTAAGCGGCAGCTGGTATAGGTGTTCGAAGCATGATTCATCGACAGGGAGCAAGCCCAGTCATTACAACTTGGGCAAAGCCGATTGCTTTCTTCCTATGAAATGGAGAATCTATGGCAACGTGAGAAGCTAAGTTTCAAATTGGATCACTTTAAATAGGTAGCTCAAAGCGCCAACCCTTCCTCATAGACACTACCACTGATCAGCATGACTTTCTTTCTTATCTTAAGATATTCTATATCGAGTTACCGTCGCATCAATAGGAAGCACCGGTTACGAGAGCTTTTTAATCTAGAGCGTCTGATTGCAAAAGCCAACAGATGGTCAATGGGAGCATACAACAACCCGTAAGTCAATATACTACTATTATTTCAGTCAGTTCATAGAAGTTTCAAAATTTTCACAAATTTCTCAGATATACTACTATTACTATAAAATTTTCAATAGTAAATTTCATAGAAGTTTCAAAATTTTCAGCCGCAAGTATCAAATGCTCCTTCTCCCTCTTCTCCCTCTTCTCCCTCTCCTCCTCTCATTGAAATCTGGTCGCGGTGGAGTAAGTACTCGATCTCTGAGCGGTCCTCCTCATCTGTGATGCTCGAGAGAGACTGGTAAGTAGTAGTTGTTCCCTCCTCCACTTTATGCCCCATGTGTGCCAATTTGTTAGCAATGAGATTTCCATCTCTGTGGATATCAACTATATTCCAATGTCTGACTCGTAATATCTTCCTGCAGGCTTGGATGATTCGGCTGCAGGAGTGGCGTGTCTTAGGGATGAGACGGCTTGTCAGACTAGCGATGTTCTTTGAATCTGTTTGCACTTGAAGGCCAGTGCAAACGATACCCTCTGCAAGCTCAAGTCCTATTTTCACAGCCTTAGCTTCTGAAATATCAGTGCCGTGGGAATGAATTTTTCCCAGATTTGTTGAAAACGCCCCTACGAAGTTTCCTTCGCCATCGCGGATGATCCCGCCACAAGTTGCGCACCCCATCCGGTGGGGTAGGGTAGTGTTTTTCATGTGTGGGCCGATGTAGCTGCCATCGACGTTGAGTGTGAGATGCTCAGCTGCAATCCACGGACTCGGAGTCTTAATGATTGTGGCTGCAAAGGTAAAAAACCCAACCTATTCAGAATAAGTCTATATAATTGTGTATTTAATGGGTACACCCTAAAAGCCCACACCCTAGGCCCTGCAAAAAAATAAAAAACCAGCCCAAAAGATTGGGATGCTTTTAATCCCAAAGTATTACAGACAATAATGGGCACAAGAAAGGCCAACTACACTTGAGTCCTTAACTGCGTCAACAAAGTATTCATAGTTTGAAGTTTCTGAGTCAGTTGTTTGATAGCTGCAAGATGCTTTATTGAAGAATCTGAACCACTTAAGTCGGTTTTCATTTTTCCAATAGGATGACATCTTAGATTTGATAAAAATTTAATTAGAATTAAACAGTGTCCTTTGGGTTGATCTAGTATGACAGTGCCATCTTTTACGTGTTGGATCTATTTACTGGTAATAACGGATCTATTTAGTGGTTATAACGAATCAATGGGGAACTTAGATGACTTTCCCTAGCCATTGAGCATAGTTCAAGGTGCTTGAAGACTGACTGTGGACTCTTTGGGAAGCTTGGATTTGTTTGTGAGTGATAGGAAAAGTTAGATTCCAACCATTCTAGTTAGTCCCGATCCTGATAAAGAAAAGGAATAATTTATAACAAAGTTTTCGTGTTTTGATTCCTAGGAGTAGTGCCTCTTCCCATATGCCTCCTATTGGTACTAGTGGAGTAGGGTTGACCTTAACCCATAGGTGTAACCTTTCGCTCAATACTCTAAAATCGACAAGTGAAGCATTTGAGGCTGCATTAATGGGGGATACACGACAGAAGGGCTTGTTTTATTTACTTTACCTCAACAAGCGTCGATTTATTTCAATTATTTTTTTTCTATCCTAAATAATGTGTAAATCTCCTAAGATTGAGAACGGTAAAATAAAAAAAGTATAAAAAAGATCATAATAAACTGAATACCATAAAAATATTGTCAAACTTGAATGTTTGCCATCTTTTACCAACTTGGAGTTGTGTCTCTAAATCATATAAAAGAAACTAGAAAATCCTAATAATTTTCAATAGCCATTAATATACTAAATTTGAGCTGTCCAAAAATTCCATATATACCTTTTAGAGTTGTGTAGGTTCTGGAAGCCGGAAGTCGTCTCAATATTTGAAAAATTGTCATGCTACATAATTAAAAAAAGAAAAGAAATTAAAACAAAAACAATTTATACTGAGATCGGATTTAAATAAATTTAAAATGAGATTCAAAAAACGGAGATCTGATAAAAAAATAAAAATGAAAATTAGGGCTCAGATTTGAGATCTGAACCTGTCTGTCTGTGTAGAAGAGAGGGGAATCTCAGTGACGATAAGAGTGTGGAAATGACAGTGATCGTCTGCGGTCGCCGAGAATTACTGTTGGTCGTCAATGGTGCGCTGTCACCGAGGACTGTAGAATTACTGGTGGGTTTTGGGCAGATCGAGAAGGGAAGAATTATATATATATATTAGGTTTTTAGTACGTGCGCTGCACGTGGTTTTGTTTTAATAAATATTTGTTAAATTTTTAAGCCTTTTTTTATATTTTTGTTTAAATATAATTATTTTATAGTAAATTATACTCAACCCTTGGAATTGTTATTAATTTTAAATTTTGCTCCTTAAATTTTGTTCAATAATTTCATAGTTTTTTTTTTCATTTTATATCAAAAGAGTGACAAATTTTTTTATCATGGTAGTTGTAATATGGTTTATTGGATATTCTGTTTTATGATTTTCTTCTTAACATTTTATTGATAGTTAAGAATGAAATGTGCGATAACTATGGAATCTTTGCTGAAAAAAATAAAAATTGGATGATGGATTTTGAATATAAAATAAAAGACATTTTTACTGTTGACTGTAATTTAAAAATTTAACTAATAATATGTTAAGCAGAAGTGAATTTCCAGCTGTAGCATCTTGATTGGTTGTAAATATGCGCTTTTATTTTTTGAAAAAGTGGATTTCTTAGTTCACATTTTTTGTTGATTAATCTCACATTTTTTTCCTTATTTTTTTTTATTGTTTTCTAATGTGCTAATCTTAATTTTGACGTTTCTGATAATATTTTTATAATATTAAAATGGATAGGAAAACTTGCATGAATTTATTAGGATTTAAAGGTACGTTTTGAGTTTAATCTATAGTGGCTTTTATTTGCTAAATTTGAATCCCACAGCCTATCCAACCTACACCATAGTTGGGGCATGACCTAAAATCAAACATAAAAGAACAAAAAGCATATCAAAATACATTCATACAAATTTAAATTATAGTAGCTAAATTTAAAAAATTAAATAACATGTACAGTTAAATCAGCCAAGAATGCAGATGACAATCTCATGTGCTTTTCTATTGCAAGAACACATAGAAATCAAAATATACAAATACATTGTTGGCAATGGTGAAATAATATTTAGCAACATCAATTTGCAAAAACATTTTAATTAATTCGACATATAACATTCTCACACTTCAGCAAAAACCTATGAGAGATATAAGGCAACATAAAGGCAATGTCAGATACATAAATTGTTCTCACCAGAGTACGATTCAACAAGGAAGAAATAGCAATTGCTGTCCCTATTTGTTTTATCTGAACAGAATCATTTACAATAATTATTAAGCAACTTGGTAATATCCACCAAATATTTAGAAGTTAATGCATGCACACTTGATAATTAATACGAGAAAAGTGCGATTCGATATTGTGCTCCCCATCTAGTAATAATCTCTTAGGTACAGATGGCTTAAATGACAAGAAACCTCCTGCAAAAATGGGCAAGATGTTCAGAAGCATTAGCACGCATGCAGGATGACAAACAAGCATCAATGCCGGCATGTGTACATCCATATATTGAAGTTTTTCTTCAATTTTTTGACAAGCACATCCATATATTGTAGTGTTTACTCCAAGCCTTCAATAGGTGACAAATCTCATGAGATTTTGTTAATGTGAGAGTGTTGAAGAAATTTTGAGCATCAAATGATTCTGTTAGGCTCAAAGTTCTACAATTGACTATTGCATGTAAGATGGCATACATTAAAGATGCAAATCAAGAAAGAAGCGGTAGTAAACATCAAGGAAACTCTTTTACTTGCAGCTTACAATTCTGAATGTAGACTCATTCCTCCAGCTGCAGTATACTGGAGTCAATGACAAATTTCGTCAGTAATTTTTGCAACTCTACAGTGTGGATGACAACCTAGACCCCTTGATGAAAACCCTGGAAACTTGACATAGTTGTCTTTTCAATTTTGATAAAATGTGACAAACTATTTGTAAATATACGATGTCATAATCTGAATTCTAAGCCGTAAACCCTAATAATAATAATAATAATTGTAAAATTATAATTTATTCCCTGAGCAATTGGAGTATAAGATAAATATTCTATAATATGGAATAGTTTGTAAATTCATGGAATTAACTTGGTACAACTTACAGGAAAATAATTTTGTGAATATATCAAATGGAATGCTTTGTACGAGGCTACTCTTTTGCCAACTGGCTTTAATTTTTTGTTTGAAATTTTGACAGGTTGGATACAATCATTGGCATAAAAAAAATTGACTTTCAACCGTTCCTATTAAGGCTTGCACTTGCTTCAAATTCTACAGTGGGTTTATACAAATTACTTTGTTAAATTGGAATCTAATAAAAGATAAATTAGTATCTAGCCCTAACTTCATTTCATGGCCCCAGTTCCATGCAACCACAGTTCCAACTAGACTTGGTTGGAAGGAGGATGAAGTGCTAAAATAAAAGAAACAAAATTGGACACTTACAGTAGGGCTTGGCCAAGTAAAAAGACAACAAAGATGAGCCCTAGATGCAAAGGATTTCTACCAGGAAATATTAAAATAAGTAAGAACTAATGAACACCATGACAAAATCTATAACAAAATCCAATATCCTTAAAAAGAAAACTGCATACCTTAAAAGTGTCATATTAGCTAGCTTGAGACCTGTGTAATTATTTTCAGTAACCGAACATCCATGTAACATTAGGCAAACTCAAAAGTCCAATCAGAAATAGAAAATGAAGCTCTCTAGTTGTTCTGTTACCAATTAATGACAAATAAACAATTTAATCATACCAGTACACCATCTATCTGGCAAAAGATATATGCTAACAACAAAAGCTTAAGTTGTGAAATTGCTAGGAAGGAACAGTAATTTTGCTTTTTAGCATAATTGTTTACGATCAGGCCAAATACCACAGCATATAGAGTATGACCATATGAAATCACGTAGCATATACAACTTGCTTTTTTTTTATTGTTAATGAGTCATCATTTTAATGAACAAAAGTATGTAACCATTGAAGCACATACTAAAATACAAAAATCATTAGCAACAAAAAAAAAAAATTCAAACCGAGAATTGTAGGATTTTACATAGTTTTGATACATCTGGCTTCAAATGAAGATGGGGACTCCTCTGTGCATCAAGCAATTTCATTCTTTCTGCAAAATCAAGAGTTCTGATCTCCGAAAACTCTATGAACTTAAACCCTGACTTAGGTGAAGTAGAAGCATAATTTGCATGAATTGTTTCATTTATGCATGATGATCTGGGCATAGAATATGGTAGATTATCAGCTGGAGTATCAAAAATTAAAAAAGCACGTGGAATATAGTGTAACATGGTAGACATACCACAAAAGGTCATATAGTGTCATGTCCAGCATTAATATTACCTTATCTGGTCAAGACAATTTAAATCAATCCCATAGGAATATGAATTCCATTACATTAGGGTTTAGTAGTGTAGTAACATACCATATGATGATAATAGTGTCATGTCCACCATTAAATTTGCCCAATGATAAAGTCAATCAAGCCAAGATGCGTATGCACCAAGAATTAATTAATGCCGGGATTAATTTTGCCTATATTTATATATGTACCAATGAAGTAGCTAGGATAAAAAAAAAAAAGGAAATTAGATTACATGCTTAATATTCAGCAAAGAGATAGAGATGATCATGATATTGAAGTATATACCATATGTGTACGTACATTGAATGAATTATGAAATGAAATGGAATGAAAACCTCATGCGTACATATACTTTGTCTTTGTAGATAAATAAATCTTTTATAAATTTGTCACAATTAGCCATCAACGCCGCATGTCAATTGGTGATTGGTTTGTTTCATGAGAATTGATCATTGGTTTTTAATTCTAAAACTATACTATAAGAAAGTGAACCAGATTTGTTCATCAACGAGAGAAATAGAGAGATCAGAGATGAGATAAAGGCATACAAAACCGGACGAAAGGCAATTGTTGACTTTCAATAGGCAAGGTCGCAACTCATATACATAAGCACAGTACAGTCCACGAGGGACTTGAATATTTACTTTTTGTGGTCAATTAAATGCACAGTACAGTTCACAGCGTGATGGGGTCAATCTTTTTGCACTCCAATTCTTAGTCTCCGATGTTTGATTTATGTAAGTAAATGAGTTGAAAATATATAACTCGTTGTTGCAATATGTACAAGCGCTGCTGCTATTTAAAATTATAAGATCAAAGGTTTAGAGATTGGAAAAGAATAATACACGAATGGAAAGGAAATTTACTTAGACACTCAATGGAAGCATTAAAAATAATTATAGATCAAATCCTTCTACCTTTTTCTCTTTAAACCAATTTATTAACTCATTATGTAATTTTTTTTATCATATTTATTTCTACTTCTGAATCTATACTATCTTCAGAATTGGATTCTGTATAACTATATATATTATCATTTTCAGATAATTCATCTATATTTAATATTTCTTCTATTTCTTCTAAATAATCTTCTATGTTAAATGTTTCAATTAGATTATTCCTTTTTCTTTTGGGACATTCAGGTTTAATATGTCCTTCTTTTCCACATAAAAAACATTTGTAATTTCAATACATGGAGTACTTAAATCGAACAAGAGCAGAATAGCTCAACCTGTAGTGGTCCGATGTACTTTATCCTATATACTGAAATATATTAGAAACTATTGATAAAGATATAGAAAAAAAAAATATGAATCATTAGAAATTAATACGTATCTAAATACCATAGAAAAATCAATAGAATGTAGTGAATGTAAAAATTGGCAGCTAAATATATATATATAAGCAATGTTAATTCAATACGTACATAAGAAAAAAGTGATCGATCGAATGAAAAAAAAAAAAACCATCTCATTCATATTGTTTAACATTCCAATAAAAAAGACACGAAAGATAAATAGAGTTGAAATTACAATCATCAATCTGAGTACTAATACCCACGTTTAATTTGTGGATGAGAATGAAAACATAAATAAATAAATAAATAAATAAATATATATATATATATATATATATATATATATATATATATATATATATATATATAACCATATATCAGTTTGAAATGGTATGAGCATATTTAATGGAAACAAGGCTGTCTTGGTAGTTCCACATCGTCATGCCTATTCCAAAAACTGGAAGATCAAGCGTTTGTTCGGTGAGATGGTCGTGCAAAGACAATTTAGCATCACGCCTTGCGAGAGTAGGTGGGTCATTTTCAATATCGAGTTCAAAAAACATCTTATAATAACCGCCGTCGTCTTTCCAAAATCCCAAACATTGTATAGTGTTTTGGATGGGTCCAATACTGAATAATTTACTCCACGAGTACTGAACACCGAGTTCTCTCAGCACCCATATCTCGTAGTCTTCACCATCAAAGCTTGATCCATCAATCTTAATACGGCTAGCTATAGCAAGTGAGCCATCGTAAACCATAATATAATTGACGTAATCTAAGGGATTTGTAATATCATCAGGCAAACATGTCCTTATAATCACCTCACTGCTCATTTCAAAAGAAACAATCTCACCCTTGAGTGTATCTTGGAGGAATGCACCATTGTCGTCTCGTTCATTCACCGTCAACCACGAATACATTCCATTATTGTTGGTCAATGCACCAGTACCTGCACACACCATATCTATTAGCAACATTAAACTTGGCAACAATCTCCAAGTGTCACTTTTTAAGCTGTAGACCTCCATCTCCATGCTCTGTGGAAAACCCTCCATGAAACGGTGAATGAACACCACCCTGTAGTCATTATTTTCGGCATCGAAACCAAGTCCAATTCCACAAATTTGGGTAGGATTGTCACCCTGTTGGCTACTGTATAAGCTAGTTGGGACGACCTTTGTCTCTGCAGTTGCGGGGTTCCATATTAGCCGTTCGATTATGTCGTAACGATCACTGCCAAGTACACTAACTGAGAGTAGACCATTGCAACTACCCTCTACGTTAATGTTTGTGAATCTATTATCAATGAGAGGGAACGGTGCCGGTGGGAATCGAGGGGTCTCGACGACCACGGTGGCCAGTCCGACTCGGTGAAGTGTATCATAACGAAGTACATCTACATTAGTAAAACTCGGCTCGGCAGTTGCAGTCGAAGAGTGGATGAGGACATAACGGTGGGTGTTATTGTTGTGGTTAAAGAGAAAGCGTTTGTCAATGAAAGAGGAGCTGGTAATGATGGAGTACCATGACTTGCATACGCATTTGAATCGCACAAGAGCTATCAGCGGCAACCTTAGCAGAATTTGGATCAGCAAGTCGTCGATCAGTTTGTCCATTTTACAATATATATATATATATATATATATATATATATCATGCTCATGCATGCATATGTATATTAATATTCCAACAAAATTGTTAGCTTCCTCTTGAATTTTGAGGAGGAAAAAATTAAGAGGGTAAGCAATTTTCAAGGGGATGGGCGGAGCAACACGGCTCTCTATTTTGGTACCTGGTTTTATTGGTTTCTCTGCTTCTTAGGCGATTAATTTGTGGTTACGAAAAGAATATACCTCACGTACCATATATAGTAGTAAAAGCAAGCATGCATATATGGTAATTGCGAAACCAAAGTAGATAGATCAATTGCATGGCACACTAGCTATGAGCAAATTAAAGAGAGAGATAATATTCAATCTAAGCATATGGAGGTGGACGTGGATTGGACTGTTAAAAATAATTAATAAAATTAATAGAAAAGAAAGTTAAACGCGCAGATGAATATGACGAAGTGCATGATATATCATGCATGGAAGACAAAAGAATATGGAGTAGCACATGAAAATTGCATAACTAGTAACAAAAATTTTAAAAAAAGAGCACGAAGAATGTAGTAGTACTTAGTCAAGTAGACATACCACAAGATCATATAGTGTCATGTCCCGCATTAATACTTCATCCAGTTAGCACAATTTAAATCAAGCCCATATGAATATGCATTTCATTACATTAGGGTTTTGTTTGATTATAGCCATTGTCTTCCAATATTGGTTCCATGATTACCATGTGCTTGTTTTGACTATCACGAGCAGCACATGGTAATTGTGTAACCAGTAACAAAATTAAACGAGCGTAGAAAATGGTAGTAGCTAGTCTTGTAACATACCATATACGATCATATAGCGTCATGTTCAGCATTAAATTAATTTGCCTAATATATGATAGTCAATCAAGCCCACATGCATATGCACCAAGAATTAATTAATGACCGGATTAATTTTGCCTATATTTATGTATGCACGAATTAAGTAGCTACTGAAAACAAATAGAAATCAGATGAATTCACATGCATTAATATTGAGCAAAGAGATAAAAGATGATCATGATATTGCAATATATACCATATGTATATATTGAATGAATCATGAAATGAAAAACTCATGCGTATGTACAGAATCTTTTATAAGAGGTGGCCAAACTATGCTTGTGCGAGATGGTCAAAAAGTGTAGAGTATAGCTATTTGTCACTATTTACAATTAACACTGGACTCACTGTTTACTTTTTTGTCAATTGACGATTGGTTTGCTTACATGACAATTATAATTAATTTTTAATTCTAAAACCCTACTATAAGAAAGTGATTCCTAGAGGGTTTATAATTATTTTATCAACGGGATATATAGAGTTTAGAGGTGAGATAAATGCATACAAAACCCGACAAAAAGGCAATTGCTGACTTTCAATGGGCAAGTTAGCAACTCATATACTCTCTAACACATCAACACGGTACAGTCCACGTGGGACTTCCTTGCTTTTTTGTTCAATTACATGCAAAAATTAACACACATATAGAAGAGGGAGAGACAAGAGATGAGACAAAGGCAAACAAAACCCAACCAAAAGGCAATTCAAATATTTGCATATACATGCAATGGAATCATGATCATCACCATGCATGCATGTATGCATCTAGTACCCTTTATATATAGTCTCCGGAATCTGAGAAAGTATGATAAGCACTAGCAAGCAATTACAATAAGTAATTTCATCATCTTTGTTCTTCTTCTCCCGTTGCTCCTTGTTTTGGATACTCCAGTGGTACTTGCTCAAAACGATTATGACTATTTCTTATTAGTTCATCAATGGCCTGCTACTTTCTGCAAGACCAATCGTTGTCGAACACCCACCAAAAATTATTTCACCATTCATGTTATGTGGCCGCAGAAAAATGATCGGACACTTGTTGTTCGCCCCGTTCCTTGGACCCTCTTTAACCGGGACGACTTCGGTACGTTTAATTTTAAATTAATTAATAAAATCATTTGAATTAATAATTATTAAAATATATACTAAAGAAATTATTATTTTTCATTTCTAACAACATATATATATATATATTACAGATGCCAGTTGCTGATTTGCATGTTTATTGGCCTGATCTAACCATCAGAGGTAATAACACGAACTTTTGGGCTTATGAGTGGAATAAGCATGGTTCGTGTTAGAAAAAACTCTGGTATTCTGGGAGTACCAACTCCCATCTCTATGTGATGACCTCTGTGATGATGCCATATAGACATAAATACTAATAGAGTATTATATGGTATCATTATAGAAGGACAGAAATTGATACTCTCGGAGTATCAGAGTTTTTTTCGTTCGTGTTCGGCGTGTATCCTAAACCAAACCCAATATTTCTCTAAAGCTCTCAGTAACTGTAAAATGTTGCATCTCAACCGGACACTTCTATCGGGAGGTATATATTACATTCATATATATATATATATATATATATATATATATATTTACACTTTTTAACTCTATAAGTTTTTTTATAGTTATTTTATTATTCCTTGTTTTTGTCATAGGAATCACACCAGGAAATGCTTTTCATAAGTTGACCGACATAAAAAATGTGATATTCCAAGGATCAAAATATGTTCCTATAATAAAATGTGCAATCCAGGTTGTTCGAAGTTTCTTTTTGTATATCAAAGAACGGAAGTACACCTGTAACTTGCCCCTACTTAGGAAAGCGTAAAACTGCATGTAATCCTAACGTCGAATTTCCTTACCCCGAGTCTTGTGAGGTAACTAGCACCACAAAAAAAAAATAAAATATATATATATATATATATATATATATTTTGAAGTAAACGAATAAAGCGACACCTAATTATATAGGTGTTGGAAACTTACTCTCTTTCTATATATTGTAATCATGTTTTTAGTAATTAATAAATGAATGTCCCATTCATTTACAAAAAAAAAAATTAAAAAAAAAAATGAATGTCCCATTCAGTATTATTTGAAATTAATTGTTGATGAGCATTTCAATTACTTATATATTGAAGAATTTATAGAGAATGATGAGCATTTGTATACATTTTTTTGCGTATCAAAACATATAAGAAAGTGAAAATAAAAGAAAGAAATAAAGTTAAAAAAAAAATTAAAAGTCAAACAAACCAATGGAATGCATAAGAATATGTAGCCTTTTTTTTTCCCCCTATTATGCTTTCAAAAGAATTTGCAGCTATATATGCATATATAAATGTGTGTGTATATACGTCTAGACCAAGTCATAACTATTTATTTTTCAAGGTGAGAATGGAATGCATAAGAATATGGAACAAAATACTAGCTTCCTCTTTCTAATCAGAATAAAATAATTGGAGGTAAGCAAATTTGCAAGGTGACGGGTTTACAACCACAAGGCTAGGCTCCATTTGGGAAATCTTTGGTTTTACATTTCGTGGCTAAGAAAAATAATGTATTTTATATTTTATACACAGGCATGCTAGCTTACGTTCACATACATACGTACTCAGTTGTAAAACCATGCATGCATGCTAATTCATGTGAACCTTATAATCGCACTTGATCTATTAATCTCTTTCAAACTCAATCAAACCACCTCTATCGGGCATACGTAATAATAACCTTGTCATGTTTATATCAAACATAGATATTTTATAATGCGAAGGCGATGATTATTGCTATTCTCATACTGTATCAGCTTTTCTCTAAATTTGTAATAAATTATTAAATTGTCTGCATGCAATGCTATATATTACAAAACAAACGAACAAATAAAGCATGATATATATATATATATATATATGTCACCAAAAAATATGTACATGACACATCCATTAGACATAATTTTTACGTTGAAACTCACCCATTCACTAATATTTTATAAAATAAACGGTGAAATTGTACAATCCGTGTTAAAAAGCAGCACTATTAAAAATTATAGACTCTCCGATTTTTATCTGTATTCACTTCATTGACCACCTCATGCACACACCACGTGGTTTGCTTTTTGTTTTTTCTTTTCTAAGAACTAAGATTGATGTGTTAAGGCTTATTCGTACTTTTCTTTCTTCTTTTTTTTGGTAAAAGTAAGGCTTATAAGTACTGCTAAAAGTACTGAGTAAGATGTAAAATAATAATTCATATAAGGACTTAAAAAACAAGAAGAAGAAATTGTCAAAACACAGCTCATGTGATGGCGTGGCAAAATGTACATGCCGATTGCTAAAGAATTATCATCCTTGTCAAATCTATCTGATGGGACTCTTTCCTTGCGCTGCAATCTACATCTAAGCAGGGTTCTTTTTTTATTTATTTATTATTTTTTATAAATTTATTTTTTATTATTATTTCATTAGACTAATTAATATTCTTTATTTTTTTATAAAATATATAAAAAATTTTAACATGAATCTCATGAATTTTATTATTAGTAAATAAATTTTTTTTACTATTTTAATTTTATAATTTTTTTAAGAGTTTAAAATAGATAATTTATATCCTTAATAAATTTTTTTCACCTGACATATTAAATAAGACTGAGTATATATAAGATAATAATAGAGCTTATTAAAATTTAAATTATAACTCTCAAATACCAATATTCTTATTTCTTAGGTGGAGTAAAAACTACAATAACATTCTCAGCTTTACAACTCTTTAAGAGTTTAGAATAACTTATCTATACTTTTAACAAATCTCCTTCACCTAACGTATTAAATAAGATTGAATATATATAAGATAATAATAAAATTTATCAAGATTCGAACCATAGCTCTAATATTTTAATATTTTTATTTTTTGAGTAGAGTAAAAACTGCATTACAATGCGTATAGATTAGCATGTTATCTTTATTCAGATATTAATTAATAATTTAAAAAATATTGAACAGTTTAATTATTATTGTAATAAAGATTAAGTAAATACTAATTTGTGGTTGAGGTGGTTGGAGTCTAGAGAGAGAGAGGAGCAGATAAACACTCAGCCTTGGAATAGCTGCCCATAAGTTAGGATCCAATGCAATGCAGGTGAGTATATGTATAATTAATATATCATATATGTATGTGCATTATTCAAAGTTCCTATCTCCTGATGATTCATACTGAAATCTCTATTCATAAATAAAAAATAAAAATTCATACTGAAATCTCTTTCTTTCTTTCTTTTTTCTCTTTTGTCTCTTTTTTTTATTCTACCAAAAAAATAATGAAATCTTTTTTTTATTATATAAAAAAAATTAATCATCTGTCTTTTTCCGTATCTTATTTTAAATTATATTAAATTTATAAGTTAAATACAATTCCTTTATATATATATATATATATTTACAACCGCAAAATTATAATTTAGTTACATGTTTGTTAATATATGCATGCAAAAGTTCAAACGAAATTAAAGAAATTATATATTTATATATAATATATTAAATTTAAGTTCTTAATAAATTTGTTTGAGACAAATCGTTGGAAAAACACAAACAAATGATGAGGAATATATTATGTATATAATACTGAAACAACAAATAAATTGTATAATTTTAAAACGTAATAAAATTAATACAATTTAAATATTCAGCACTTTTT